>CM057455.1:1681107500-1682357500 GCA_016271365.2 Neoceratodus forsteri | reverse complement strand
ACACTCAGTACAGTGTTGAAACACAGTGGGACCGGTTTTCTTCTTGGGTTTCTCAGAAACAGCCTTAACCTACAGATTTCCTTAACAGCTTTTAAGCCAGGTAATACACCCTTATCGGTTACCAACTGTGTCACGGGCTGTGGAAAAAACTGAAGAAAATCTAATTTTTTTGAAACCGATAAGAACCGGACACCAGTACTAAAATCCCAGAAAAACAGAAATACAAGACTGTTTCGGTTCCCAACCAAACTGACCGATAGGAATCCGAAGAAAAACAATTTCCACACAGAAAATTCAGAAACAATTTACTATCTATCTACTTATGCTACCCTGTACCAAAGACAGAGATCTAATACCGAAAAAACAAGAAAATCGGTTGAACAAACTGACCGATTAAAACTTTACCGAACGGAAGCGAAGAAGAAATCTCCGGAGTGACTTCACACTTAGGCGGAGTAAAGAATCTGACGGTTACACTAAGATGTACCAGAGACAGAGGTTTGAAAACTGAGCTCGAGCTCAACGTTCTATTCCATGGCATAGAAGAAAAAAATACTCACCTTAGTAATTATGTTTCTTCTAATGGAGCCTTACTGTATTCTGACTATTGCAGTTAGCCTCAGCACTTAAACTGCCCCTGAGAGTAGAGGGTTAACTTCTATGCAGAGCATAGAACGTTGAGCTCGAGCTCGGTTCAAACCTCTTTCTGCTGCACTCTGAAGCATAACCGTCAGATTCTTACGAGCTAATACTAACTACTATGTGGAAATTGTAACATTTTTACTGGCCAAAATGGCAACCAAATATTTTGGATCCCCAAAAGACAAGTTGAGAAATCCAAAAACCAAAAACCAGGTAGTGAACAACTGAAGATTATTAAATTACCAAACATAACCTACTTCCCCTCTATAAAAAGAGGGAATACCCAAATGTACCCCTGGGGTGCAACACTGCACCTGCCAGCCCACTTCCCAAAAACAGGTTCTGAGAGGGGAGGCAGGGAGGAAGGTCAGAATACAGCAAGACTCCATTAGAAGAAATACAGGTTACTCACCTGTAACAGGAGTTCTAGGAATGGTATATGTTGTTCATCCACACTCATTGGCAGTATCCTTGCCGCTTTAAATCTTGCCGGAAGGTCTTCAAGCTTGCTCCTCCCACCCACCCGGGTGGTATAACTCTCGGCTCCGCCCCATGACGCCAGATCTGGCCCGCTGGAAGCTCAGGTTGTGCGTCGAAGCCGGGGAGGTCGGGTGGGTCGTGTGGATGAACAACATATACCATTCCTAGAACTCCTGTTACAGGTGAGTAACCTGTATTTCTAGGGACATGGATATGTTGTTCATCCACACTCATTGGCAGACTCCTAGCAGTTCTCCGGGAGGAGGGAGGCAAGACGCACACCCCCAATACTTACTTGGGAAAGAGAGACTGAGAACTGGAGCCCCAAAACCAGCATCCCGGCGTGACTAAGGTCGATGTGTAATGGGTAATGAAGGTGTTTGCTGACTTCCAGGTAGCAGCCCTGCAGATTTCCTGGATAGGGCGTCCCTGGAAGCAGCCACCGTTGCAGCAGTATGGCGGGTAGAATGAGCTCTTATCCTCTGGGAGGCTCCATGCGCTAACTTATAGCAGAGATCTATGCAGGAGGTTACCCACCTGCTTATCGTCCGCTTGGCTGCAGGTCTGCCAGATGCGGCTTCAGCGTAGGTGACAAACAGCTGGCGAACCTCTCCTCGAATTTCAGCCGTGCGCTCCTTATAATAAGCGAGCGCCCTTCTAGGGTCCAGAGTATGGAGCCTATATTCGGCCTCCGAGGTGTGATTGGGGTAGAACACCGGCAGAGTCAACACCTGGTTAAGGTGAAACTCCGACACCACCTTCGGAAGGAATCTCGGGTGGGGGCGCAGGACAACCTTGTCCCTGTGGAAGACCAGGTAAGGAGACTCGATGGAAAGCGCCTGGAGCTCTCCCATCCTTCTGGCTGACGTGATAGCCACCAAGAAGGCGGTCTTCCACGACAGGTGAGAGAGCACACCTGTGCATAGGTTGAATGGCTTGCCCATGAGCTTGCCAGTACCAGCAGTAGATCCCACGGAGGTGGGGGTTCCCGACTGAGGGAAATGTGATCAAGGCCTTTGAAAAGCGCCAGACCACCTTCTCCTGCGCCATCGACTGCTTCCGCCCGCGCCTGCAAGCAGAGATGGCTGCCAGGTGCACCCTTAGGGTCGTCGCATCTAAGCCCTTGACTAGAAAGGACCATAAATAGTCCAAGATGCTTGCCAAGGAACAGGAGGAAGGGTCCAAGCCCTTGTTCTGACACCAAATGGAAAACCTTTTCCATTTGAAGGCATAGCATTTTCTGGTCGACTCTTACGGGACGCCTCAACTACATTGAGGACCTCGTCGGAAAGACCCAAAGCCTGGAACTCTAGCAGCTCAGGAACCAGGCCGTCAGGTGCAGGGATTGAAGGTCCGGATGGAACACCTTCCCCTGATTGACTGAGAGCAGGTCCGGGCGAGCTGGAAGCTGCCGCGGAGTCCTGGAGCTGAGACTGAGGAGATCTGGGTACCAGAACTGGCGAGGCCAGTCTGGGACTATCAGAATCACCTGTGCCTTGTCCCTCCTCGCCTTGAGAAGCACCTTGTGGATCAAGGAAATGGGGAAAAGCGTAAAAGAGGCCGGGGTCCACTGCCTCGGAAGGCATCCCCTGCAGCGAGCCCTGCTGAGGCGGGCATGGAACAGACTCAGCCTCGCGTTTCTCCATGGAGGCAAACAGGTCCACCTGAGGTGTGCCCCAAAGGGAGAACAGATGCTGTACTACCCTGCAGGAGAGACCACTGTGGGATGCAGCCCCTATCCGCCTCAGGGCATCGGCCAGGGTGTTGGAGCTCCTGCCACGTGAATGGCTAGGAGATCCGCCTCCAGGCTGCGCACAGTGACCAAATGCAGGCTTCCTTGCATAGAAGCATGGGCGCGTCCCGCCTGGCGGTTTAGATAGTACATGGTCGTGGTATTGTCCATCTGGATCGGACCACTTGACCCGGAGGAGCGGAGCAAAGGCGGTGAGAGCTAGGCGGACCGCTCGAGCTCCAGCAGGTTGATGTGGCATCGGGACTCCCGCGGGGACCAGGCCATGGCCGGTGTTCCCCAGATGGGCACCCCAACCCATCAGAGGCAGCCGGTCGATGAGAGACCGTCGGCTCGGGCGAGACGAGCAGGATGCCCTCCTGCAAATGATCTGGAGCAGTCCACCACTGGAGGCGTTCCACATCCCCTGTTCACCGAGCACAAGCTGGTCCAAGGGATCGCAGCGTTGTGACCACTGGCTGGCCAGTCCCCACTGAAGGGCACGCATGTTCCAGCGGACCCCAACGGACCACGCTAGTGCAGGGCCGCCATGAGACCCAGGAGGCCAGGAAGTCCCGGGCAGGCGCAGTGCCCAACCAGAAATGATCGGGCAAAGGAGGAAAGAACCTACGGCCTGTCCGCGGGAGCCCGCAGCTCTGGCTGAAGAGTCGAGCCTGCGCCCCGATGGTGGGGAATCACCTGCGCCCGGCTCGAGTTCCGGCTTAGCCTCGTTGATAAGGAGGCCCAGTTGAGAACAGACCTGGAGGCCAGATCTCTGGACCACTCCGCCTCCTTCCTGGAGGAGCTGCTATCAGCCAGTCGTCCCAGGTAAGGTACACCCGGACCCCTCGGGCCCGCAGGGAATGCTGTCACCACTGCCATGCATTTGGTGAAGACCCTGGGAGCTGGAGACAAGCCGCAAGGGCCATGGCTTGGAACTCACGAGGGATCCTTCCTTTCAGGCCGAAGGAATCTCTGGTGAGACGGATGGATAGGGACGTGGCAGCGTCCTGCAAGTCAGGAAACAGAACCACACACGCGTTCCAGGATGGTGATTATCTGAGCCAGAGTGACCATCCTGAAGGTTCGAGACCTTAGGAACTTGTTTGGAGTCGTGTAGAGTCGAGAATGGGCGCCAGCCCCGTCCGTTCGGAACAGGAAGTACCTGGACACAAACCCTGGGTCTGAAGGAGGGTCCACCACCTCTCTTATCACCTCCTTCTGGAGGAGGAGGCGATGTTGGCTCGGCGAGCCGCCCGAGTGAGGCTGGGATCCCGAAACCCCGAGTGCTGACGGCTCTGAAGTGGTGGTGCCTGCTCGAATTCCAGAGGCAGGGCCTCTTCCCACCACTCCTCTAAGACCCACCCGTCCGGTGGTAACAGCGGACCAGGCGGAACGGAAGGGCCGGAGCCGCCCCCACGGGGGACCCAGGGAAGTGCGGGAATGGGACGACACGCCTCAGCCCGCCACTGGGCAGGCTGGAGGAGGGACCCGGCCGAGGGACCTCCTGGGCCTTTTCCTCCTGCCTCCTGTTAGAGAGCGGTGACAGGTTTGAGATGCCAAGGCCGACCTGCTGGCCCTGGCGTTGCTGGGCTGGGCGCGAAGGGCAAGGGCGAAAGGGCTTAGGCTGTGGTCTTGACCTTTGTGCTTCTGGCGGAAGAGGATCGAGTTCAAGGTAGCATTGGACTTCTCGATCCTCTGGGTGACCTTCCACCCAGGGCCGAAGAGGTCAGTCCCAAAAGGGACATCCGCCAACTTGTGCTGGGTATCCAAGTAAGGTGGATATCCTCAAGCCAAGCCCGTGACCTTATAGCCACTGCGGCCGCCACCGATCTGGCATGGGTCCCCTATATCAAAGCAGTCTGGAGCTGCTGTTTGGCCTGCCCTGCCTGGTCCGCACCTGCTTAACCGAGTCTGCAGATCGGCGGGAAGATGAGGATGACCCATCAGGAGAGCCCAACAGGGCATGAGAAAAATGTGCCATGAGGGGCGGACAGTGAACTGGCTGAGAAGGCCGAGAGAGGGCGCATCAGCAATTGCCCGGTAGCGCGCGAAAAGCGCTGTCGATAACAACCACCTCAGCAGAAATGTTCAACGGACAAGGAACCGGTAGGGACCGCATACTTCCTAGCGCATCCTGGCCGAGCGCGGGGCAGGAAGCAGGGGCGTACCAAAGCTCAGTGCAGAACCCACTATGGCCTCGGCCACGGAAGAGCCTCCGTCCAGAACCCTCGGTCCAGAATCTCCGTGAGGGATACCTGTGGTTGAAGCCAGTTCGAGCTCCATCCATTGGACTCCGGGGGCGAGCAAGCCAGTCTAGGAAGGACGGCTATAAATCCATTGACCTGACCTCCTGGGAGCTCAAGTCCAGTGGCTTGGAGAAAAAGGAGGAATCATCTTCGGACTCGGAAGAGTCCTCGAGAAAACTCCTCTGGCCTGAGCCACCCTTCACCTGCCGAGGTCGGTCGGGTGAGGGTAACTGACAGCCTTGATGGGGTAGACCCTTAGCCGACCGAGTAAGCAGTGGTCGGAGCCCAAGATAGTAGGCTGTGGGCGGAGGTTCCACGGGTCGGTGGAGCAACTGGTTTTAGCGAACAACGGCCTGGGTATAGGCTCCTCGGATAAGTAGGCGAGGGTTGTAGCCGGCCGCTCGGTGACAACCATAACTAGCGGGAAGCGACAGGTCGGCTACTCCCGACCAGGAGCTTATTGCAACATAAGGTCCTCGTACCGTCGGCGTAATTTCGCCCGAAGCCTCCCCTCGTCCGAGGAGGAGGCGGGCGACGCCGCTACCAGCAGTGCGAGACCGAGAACCACCTGTAGCGGTGGGATCGGCTGGACCCATGAAGGTCGAGACCGAGAGTCCCGGAATTTCTGAGGTCGGTGCGGGGAGGTGTCGGCGGAACCGGTACTCCCTTCGGCTCCGGATGGTCATCCGAGGGCTCCAGGCAGAGGCACAGGCGGGCCACCGGGATCCTCAACTCCTCCGGGAGCAGAGAGAGGAATCGGCTGCTAAAGCTGGCCATCCAGGTCGAAAAATCTGACTTCATCGGTGGGAGTCTCGGTCAACTGACCTTGAGCGAGACACCGTGAGGCCAGTGGCTGAAGCAGGCGGTCGGCGAAGCCGACGGTCGATGACCGGGAGAGGGACCTTTCCCGCTCCCAAGAAGCGTCAAGCAGAGGACTTACCCTAATCCTCTTTTTGGACCGAGAATAAGGTCCACAGAGACGTAGCCCTTCTCCTTTAGTGGAGAGGGACAGACAAAGCTCATTAAAAGAAGCCGTGTAAGAAGGCCCAGAGAGGCGGGATAAATGCAGCGGCCGAGGAAGATACGGCCAGCGCCGCGCCTCCTCGCCGAGGCGACCATCACGCTCGAGCTGATCCGCCGAGCCGCCCGCGCGGACACCGCCAACCCGAACCTCCTTGGACTTCACGAGAGGCAGCTTCTGGGGGCCGGCCCAGTTGCAATGGCAGACGCGCGGTCTTGAGGGCGTGGGCCGAGAAAGATGAGCACAGGTCGCAAACCTGCGGGTCGTGCTCAAGGCGCTAACAGTAGACACACGTGGAGTGTGGATCCGTCGAGACATCTTCTGCCGCGCCGGGCATCTCCGAAAATCCAGAGTCGATTTGTCCATCGCCAGCGAGGGATAGAGAACAAGTCTTTCCATAAAATTTATTTTTAAATCCACAAGCAGGAGAAATAGGAACCAGTCTCAAGCGCCAGGCGTTGGAGGAGAGAACCCTGAGCCAAGCGGTAAGGAAGATCTGGCGTCATGGGGGCGGGAGAGAGTTATACCACCGGGTGGGTGGGAGAAGCAAAAGAAGACCTTCGGCCAAAGATTTAATAACAGGATACCTGCCAATGAGTGTGGATGAACAACATATCCATGTCCCTAGAAACATAATTACTAAGGTAAGTAATTTTTTCTTCAAACAACATGAAGTCTTGCTGTATTCTGACTACTGCAGACTAACAAGCAGTACCTCCATGGAGGAGGGATTAGAACCTACTTTGGGAATAGGCTCTACAGTACTGCTGCACCAAACCGAGCATCACTCCTAGCCTGGATATCCAGGGAGTAATGCTTGGTGAAAGTATGGACTGTTTTCCAGGTGGCTGCTTTGCATATTTCTGGTAAAGTAATATCCTGGCAGCCCAGCCAGAGCAACTGTACCTCTAGTCGAGATGAACACCAGACACAGAAGTTGGTATTTTAACCAGCTTCTCATATAGGTGTATACAAGGACAATCTACATGGCAATAGTTCTCTTAGTAGCAGGTTTGCCTTACTCCACCTCTCCACAAGTGAGAAACAACTGGAGGGAGTCAAACCTGTGTGCCTTAGTACACTCATTGTAGTAGCTAAGGGCTCGTTTAACATCCAAACTGTATAATATTCTCTCTCTGGAAGAAGAATGATCAGTGAAGAACACAGGAAGAGACATGGACTGGTGCAAATAAAAGTCTGAAATCACTTTAGGTAAGAACTTCCTATTGGTTCTAAGGACCACCTTATCTCTATGGAAAGAGATAAGGTGGAAAGAGATAAATTCAGGCTCCACTGACAAGAGCCTGTAATTCATTGACATGTCTGGCAGAGGTAATAGCTACAAAGACACAGTTTTCCAAGTCAAGTACTAAGCTCTGCTGAAGAAAAGAAAGCTCAAAAGAGTTGCATAAAGCTGAGCTATGCAAACATTGAGTCCCAAGCAGGAGTAGGAACCCTAAAGGGATTGGTATGAAACAATCCTTGAAAAATGGCAAGAAAACAGGATTGAGATGCCAGTGAGGACGGCTTTCCCACTGACAAAAAAGCGAAACAGCTGACAAGTGTGCTTTGAGGTGGCCTGGTCTGAAGATGAACCATTAGATGAACCATGCAATCCAAGATGTAGACAAGTCAGCAGTATCTGAGATATATCTTCTTGGAACACCAAGTGGTAAAATCTTTTCCATTTGGAGTTATAAGTTTCTGATGGCAGTTTTAGAGAAGCTTTGAGAAGGTCCAGAACCGAGACAGATACAAATCTGCATATTCTAACTATTCAAGAGCCATGCTTGAAGATTGAGACAGAGATCGGGATACAGATCCTCCCTGAGGAGGTTAACGGGTTGCGATTCCTGGGAAGACAGGGGAAGATGATTGCTAGGGACAGCAACAGGATACAAAGGCTGCCTGGCCAGTCTGGAGCAATCAGGATCACTTTGCAGGGTTGTGACCTTATTTTGACCAGGATTTTGAACAGTAGGGGAAAAGGAGGGAAGGCATATAGAAATTTTCTTTCCCAATTCAGAATCAGAGCATCCAGAGGGACTGAGCCCAAGACTAGGGGTCTGCAACAAAATAGAGGAAGTTGGTGATTGTCTGGAGCTGCAAAGAGATCTATCTCTGGCGTGTCCCACCTTGAAAAAATCACCTTTAACACTAGAGGGTCCAGGGACCATTCGTGATGGTCCTGGGAGAACCTGCTCAACGCATCTGCTAGCACAGTGTCCTTCCCTGGAAGGTGGACTGCTATGAGAGAGGTCTGTACAGAATAAGCCAGGGACCATAATCTCATGGCCTCTGTGCATAAGGCTGTAGTCCGAGTGCCTCCCTGCTTGTTGATATACCACATGGTGGTGGTGTTGTCTGCCCTGACCTGAGCCACCTTGTTCTGTACTGACTGAGAGAAGGCTTGCAGGGCCAGAAAAACCGCCCTGAGCTCCAGGAGGTTGATGTGGAGAAGAGACTCCTGAGAGGACCCTACTCCCTGGGCTGTGAGAGTCCCCAGGTGGCCTCGTCACCTCAGGAGAGAAGCATCTGTGGTAAGATCCACCGAATGAGACTGAGTGATGAATGGGACTCCTTGCCTGAGGTTGTCCTGATCCTGCCCACCACTGGAGAGCCTGGATGAGAGTCTGAGTCACTGGAATTAGTTTGGTTAGAGGATCTTTTTTCTGAGACCAAAAAGCCCTCAGATGAAACTTTAATGTCCCTCATCTGAAATCTGGCCCCTTGGACCACTGTAGTGGAGGCTGCCATGTGGCCCAGAAGCTGAAGGAAGTGCCTTGCTGGTCGAGAAACCAGAAGGTGGAAGGAGGAAACCAGCTCTTATAATAGCCCTTACTCTTTCCAGGGAAGAAAATCTCTTGTTTGACAGTATCAGATCTACCCTATAAAGTGAGAAGCAGTGCCAGCTCGAGAACTGACTTGGAAGACAGAGAGAAATCTTAGGGAAGAGCACCTCCTGGGCAACTTGCAGATCTCAACTGACTTGGTTTAAGTCTGACCCACAATGAGCCAGTCCATCCAGAGTGCGGGAATATGGAAATATTCTTCCTTCTTAGAAAGGCCACTACTACTGCTAGGCACTTTGTAAACAACCTTGGGGCGGATGTTAGGCCGAAGGGCATTGCTTGGAACTGGTAATGACCTGAAGGTAATTCGAACTCAGGGTTCTTTCTATGGGAGCACCTGACGGGAATGTGGAAGTAGGCATCTTTTAGGTCCAGGGAGGCTAGCCAGTCCCCTGGCCTTAGAGAGGGAAGGATTGTTCCCAGAGTCACCATTTTGAATTTTGGTTTTAAAAGATGTTTGTTCAGGTATCTTAAGTCTAGGATGGGTCGCCACTCCCCTGTCTTTTTCTGGGTAAGGAAGTACCTGGAGTACAGACCTTTGCCCCTGTGCATTGTAGGAACCCTTTCTATGGCCCTTAAGGCCAATAGAGATGAAACCTCTACCTCTAAAGCAATGGTTAGGAGATGCTTGCAGGTGGAAAGGATCTGGCTCTCAGTCTTGAGAATTTTTTGAAGCTGAGAATGAGCCCCTGGCTTACTACCTCTGGGACCCACTTGTCTGAGGTAACAGATTTCCAGTCCTGGAAGAAGTGAGTCAGCCTGCCTCCTACAAGGATGGGAAGTCGACCCGGGCTGACACATCAGGGTGTCTTCTTGGCAGGAGCCTTAGGCTGAGGGGTGGAT
Source organism: Neoceratodus forsteri (assembly GCA_016271365.2). NCBI lineage: Eukaryota > Metazoa > Chordata > Ceratodontiformes > Ceratodontidae > Neoceratodus > Neoceratodus forsteri. Next base: position 1,682,347,684 of record CM057455.1, on the reverse strand, counting down.
GCAGCCCTGTTCATCCCCCTTCTACCTCTCCCTCTGAAGAACCCCCTCTGAGAAAAGGGAGAGGAGGCCTGTGCTTGGTAGAAAGGCCTGTGAAAGACCTGCCCTGCCCTAACACTGCTCCCTTTGAGGTTGCCTGCCTTTCCTTGGCCTGTGCACTCCTATAGTGGTCCTATATTCATCCATCTTTTCATATAATTCTCGGTCTGCTCCCAAGACAGAGAATTACCTACCACAGGGAAATCCATGGCCTTAGCCTGGGTGTCCAGTGAAAGGCTAGTACATCTGAGCCAAGCCATCCTCCGAAGACCCAAAGATGTAGCCATGACTCGTGATGACACATCACTGGAGTCCACAGCAGCATGGAATTGTACCTTTGATGCCTCAATCCCATCAGTAGCCACTTCCTCCAGCTCCTTGGCAAGCTGGGGGGAAGCCTGCTTAGCAAGCGCCAGTACAGTGTCCCACCTGGACTTCTGGTACCTGGCTGTATAGGCCATATAATTTGCCTGCCTGAGTCCCAAGAGGATACCATACTGTTTCTTTGCCATGGCATCCAGCTTCCTGAGTCTTTATCTGGAAGTGTAAACCAAGGTATATTAGCCCCATATCACAGGCTGCAGCCGCACAACCCCAACAACACGCATTGTTGGTACAAATACCCTTACCTGAGCCTGATAAAACCTGATGCCTCTTGTCCATCCTTTTGTCAACAGGAGGTACAGAATTTGGAGCATTTAACAGTTTTTGTGTCTGTTTCCCAAAGGACTTATGAAGTGGAATAGACAGCCTCTTGGATTCTGGGATGTCCATCATCTCCACATAATCAGGCTCCTCCTTTTCCTCCACAGCTTCTTCCACAGGGAGCTGGAGGGTTTCTGCCACTTTTCTGTAAAACATGTAGTGGGAAGGGGACTCAGAAAGCCAAGGAGGGGAAACACCAGAAGGCCTGTCTGGGGAGACGTCCGGTTCAATGGGCTCATCCAGACCTTCCAACCCGTCATCATCATCATCATCATCACCTTGGTAATCCTCATCCCCCCTTCAAATCCAGTTCATAAAAATCCTGAACCGGAGGAACAGACGGAATCGAACGCCTGCCAGAAGGCGCCGGATCAGACGGAACTGGATGAAGCGATTCCACAATCCTAATCGCTCAGGCAATCTCCTCGGCAGTCAGAACATGGGTCTCTGGATCCGAACCGGCCGATCTGTCTTTTCGTTTTCTTTTCCCTCGGAATCGGTTCTCCTCTTGCCTGAAGAAGTATCACTCTGGTCAGAAGGCACTCCTCCTGGTTCGGTCGGAACCGAACCGGGCTGACCATCCGGGTCAGCGGACTTCTCGGTCTCCTTATCCCTAAGCCTGCCCAACCTTTTTTCCGGGTAGACTTAGGGAAGTTCTTGCAAATTTGGCAGTCTAAATCGAGGTTGTCAAATCTCAGACAATAAACACAGTTGGTGTGGGGATCAGCCTTAGCAAAGACTTCCCCACACACACTGTAGTGTTGAAATCCAGTGGGTCTGGTTTTTCTTTTGGGTTACTAAGACGTAGCCATCCTAACCAACAAACTCACCCTTTTACAGCAATAGCTAGGCAAGTCTCCCTTATCAGTTTCTAACCGTGTCACAGGTGTTGGAAAAAAACGCAAGAAAATACGTTTTTTTTTAAACCGATAAGGACCGGTAACCACACACTAAAGAACAGGAAATAAATACACTAGACAATCGGTTCAGACGAACCGGTCAAAATATCACTTTACAATTTCCACAAGTTTTTTGCTACAGCTAGTTCACTACCTAGTACTTATTGTACCACAGAGAACTGAACCAAAATCAGACGAAATAATTGGTAAAACAGACGACTTTAACCAACTGTTGAACCGCGAGCAAAGGATAAGTCTCCAGAGCGACTGTTCAATTAGGCGGAGTAAAGAATCTGACAGTTATGCTTCAATGTGCAGCAGACAGAGGTCTGAACCGAGCTCGGGCTCAACGTTCTATGCTCTACATAGAATGTAACCCCCTACTCTCCAGGGCAGTTTAAGTGCTGAGGCTAAATGCAACAGTCAGAATACAGCAAGACTTCATGTTGTTTGAACAATGCATGATGTAATCCATCTGCCAATCGTCCGCTGGGCTGCAGGTCTGCCAGGTGTGGCTTCAGCGTAGGTGACAAACAGCTGGCAAACCTCTCCCTGAACTTAAGCCATTCGCTCCTTATAATGAGAGCATGCTCGTCTAATGTCCAAGGTATGGAGATTGTACTCAGCTTCCGAGGTGTATCTGGGTTAGTACACCAGCAGAGTCAACACCTGGTTAAGGTGAAACTCTGACACTACCTTCGGAAGGAATTTCGGGTGAGGGCATAGGACAACCTTGTCCCTGTGGAAGACCAGGTAAGGAGACTCAACACAGAGTGCCTGTAGCTCCCCAGTCCTTCTGGCTGATGTGATAGCCACCAAGAAGGTGGTCTTCCACAATAGATGTAACATCTCACACCTGTGCATTGGTTCGAATGGTTTGCCCATGAGCTTTGCCAGTATCAGCAGTAGATCCCACGGTGGTGGTGGTTCACGCACCGGAGGGGAAATATGGTCGAGGCCTTTAAAGAAGCAACAGACCACCTTCTCCTATGCCACTGCCTGCTGAACGGCCCATGCCCGGTAAGCATAGATGGCTGCCAGGTGCACCTTAAGGGTCGTAGACTGAAGACCCCCTCTGGACAGAGACCAAAGATAGTCGAGGATACTAGCCACCGGACAGAACAAAGGGTCCAAGCCCTTGCCCTGACACCAAATGGGAAACCGTTTCCATTTGAAGGCACAGCACCTCCTGGTTGACTCCTTTCTGGATGCTTCCACAACTGTGAGTACATCCTCAGAGAGACCCAAAGCCTGGAATTCTAGCTGCTCGGAAACCAGGCTGTCAGGAGCAGGGATTAAAAGTCCAGATGGAATACCTTCCCCTGATCGATTGATATCAGGTCCAGGCGTACTGGAAGACATCTTGGAGGCCTGGAGCTGAGGTTGAGGAGATCTGGATACCAGAACTGGCGAGGCCAATCTGGGGATACCAGGATCATTTGTGCCTTGTCCCTCCCAAGGGAAGTGGAGGGAAGGCATAGAAGAGGCCTGGGGTCCACAGCCTAAAGAAGGCATCCCCCTGCAGCAAGCCCTGATGAGAGGAGCGGACATGAAACAGCCTCAGCTTCGCATTCTCCCTGGAGGCGATCAGATCCACCTGAGGTTTGCCCCAGTGGGAGAACAAGTTGTGTACTATCTCTGGATGAAGAGACCACTCGTTGGACATCTCGCCCACACGGCTGAGAGTGTCCGCCAGTTGGTTCGAGGCTTCTGTCACATGCATGGTTAAGAGATCTGCCTCCAGTTGGCACACCAGGGTCCAGATGAGAAGCGCTTTCCTCCACAGAGGCCGAGAGTGCGTGTCGCCCTGCTTGTTGAGATAGTGCATGGTTGTGGTATGGTCCATCTGGACTTGCACCACTTGACCCCAAAGGAGAGGAGCAAATGCTGATAATGCCAGCTGGACTCTGAGCTCCAGTAGGTTTATATGACATCGGGATTCCTCAGGGATCCAGAACCTGTGGACTCTGTGATTCCCCATGTGGACACCCCAGCCCATGAGAGAGGCATCGGTCATGAGAACGACCATCAGCTCAGGATGGACAAATGGGATCCCTTCCTGCAAATGTGCTAGGACGGTCCACCATTGGAGAGCGTCCCACATCTTCTGGGTCACTGTGAACAGCTGATCAAAATGACCATGTCGCCGAGTCCATTGGCTGGCCAGCTCCCATTGAAGGGGCGCATATGCCACCAGGCCCATTTTACCACGGCGGTGCAGGCTGCCACGTACCCCAGAAGGCATAGGAAGTTCCGGGCAAGGCACAAGTGCCCAACCAGAAATAATTGAGCTAAGAAGGAGAGAAACTTGCCTGGTCCGGCCGGGAGCCTGGCCTGTCAGCAGGAGTTGAGCTCTGCCTCGATGAAGCAGATCACCTGCAAAGGCACAATGGTTCTGACTATGGTCGTTGGACCAGGAGACCAAGATTGATGTAGAGTCTGAGACCCAGTTCTCTGGACCTCTCCACCTCCTGTCTGGGGGAACCTGCTAAGAGGCAGTCGTCAAGATAGGGGTACACCCTGACCCTTCGACGCCAAAGATGGGCTGCCGCCACTGCAATGCATTTGGTGAAGACCAGGGGGGCTGATGACAGGCCGAACGGCATGGCTCAGAACTCGAAGAGAGCTCCCTCTGCTCAAAAGCGAAGGAACCTCTGGTGAGACGGACGGATCGAGACATGAAAGAACGCATCCTGGAGATCCAGAGAACAAAACCACATGTTCTGCTTGAGAGATGGCATGATCTGCGACAGAGTTACCATCCTGAATATGCAGGACCTGAGAAACTGGTTCAGGTCGTGCTGGTCTAAAATGGGGCGCCAGCCCCCTGTCCGTTTCGGGACCAGGAAGTACCTGGAAACTAATCCTGGGTTGATAAGGGGGTACGCGACTCTGGCCACCACTTCCTTGTGAGGAGTTGGGCGATGTCGTCTCGGAGAGCTGACTGAGTGTGCACGGACACCATTTCCTCCCATGGGGCTTGGCTTGGCTTGGTGGGTACTGCTCGAATTCCAGAGGCAGTCCCTGGTCGACCACTTCTAAAACCCACCTGTCCACTGTAACAGCGGACCAGGTGGAAAGTAAGTGGTGGAGCCAGCACCCCCACAGGAGGACCCAGAGTTGGTGTGACAGGTATGGGGGTGACCACTGCCATCCCATCACTGAGCAGGCTTGGAGGAAGAGGGTCTGGCTCGGGGACCACCTGAACCCTGTCCTCTGGGTTTACGGGCTGCCGGGGGCCTGGACGTGGGCCACGGGTGCCAAGGTTGAGCCTGCTGCTGATGCTGCCCTGATTGGAAATGGGGCTGCTTGGTTGCAGGGGAAGATGACCGAAAAGGCTTTCTCCTCTGCTTTTTCGAACCCTGGGATTTCTTCTGAGCAGTGATCACAGAGTCCAAGGTGGCGTTGGACCTTTCTATGCGTTGGAGGTGACCGTCCACACCTGGGCCGAAAAGGTCGGTACCAAGGAAAGGGACGTCTGTCAGCTTGTGCTGGGTATCCTCCATGAAGGTGGATACCCGCAACCAACCCCTGTGGTGCATGGCAACCACGGCCACAACCGAGCAGGCGCAGGAGTCCCCGAGGTCCAAGGCCTTCTGGAGCTGCTGTTTTGCAACTACCCGACCCTGGTCACGGACCTGCTTGACCGTGGTCTGGAGATCTGCGGGGAGATGATGTAGAACCTCATCGAGAGAGTCCAGGAGGGCATGAAGGAAGTGCACCATGATGACGGCCAAGCTTGCCTAATGAAGGCCCAGCGAAGAGGCGGCACAGACTTTCCAGGCCGAATGGTCCAATTTTTTGGACTCTTTGTCCGGGGGTCTATCGGTGTCTCCAGAATTACCTGAGCGCCTGAACACAGACTCAGTCACCAGTCCCTCGGCCGAGGGGTGCTCTGTGAATCCTAAAAGGGACCAATGGGCACCGCATACCTGTGGGCCATTCGGGCTGAAGGCACAGCTCCAAGGCCGGACCAACAATGGCCTCGGCCACTGGGAAGGCCTCTGTTGATGAATCCCCTCGTTTAAGGATACCAGTGAGGGGGTATTCGGCCCATTTCTGAACGGGTTCTAAGAGCATCCCCACAGATTCGGAGATGAGGCAGAGGATGCCCATGAAGGAAGAAGGGCCTTCCTCCGTTGAAAGACTACCGACAGATTCCTCGTCCAAGTGGCGAGAATGTAGGTTGGGGTCCTCGGACTCTGAAGAATCCAGATAGATTGGCTGGCCACCAGAGTCATCCTGCACCTGCCTAGGATGGTCAGGTGTGAGGACGACTGACAGTCTACGCGGTAGGCCCAGAACGGGCCGAGACTCCTTAGAAGGGGCCCCCAAAGGAGGCTGCTTCAGTGGCAGCTCCACCACAATCAGTGGAGAGGCTGGTTTTGGCCAAGCCAGGATGGTCTTGACCGACTCCGCAGGTGGAAGAACGGTGCGGACCGGCTCCTGAGGAGTAGACCTCAGCCTAGAGCGACAGACAAATAATGGTCAGGGTAGAAACCGTAGCCGACTCCTAGCTGGACATATTTAGCTGCTGCCACATTAAATCCTCGTAGCGTCGATGGAGTTTCCATTGCAGCTTCTCCTCATCTGAGGAGGATGAAGAAGAGTGGTGGTGGTGCTCGCTTCTTAGAGTGCTTATGCACCTTCTTCGGCCTGTTGGTCGAAGCTGTTCGAGACCTCAACTTGGATCATCAGGGGGACCAACGGGGTCACTTGGAAGGAACTAGGTAGAACCTCAGCTCTTCCTAGTCAGGGATCTGGACCACAGGGGGATCCCCCGTGAGCTGGGTCTCCTCCTTGGTGGCAGGCAGGACCCGGGTCCTCAATAAGAAGTTGTCGGCCTCATCGAGCGACGACGGGTCAATGGAGTCGAGGATAATCTCAACTGGATCGTCATCCTGTGTCTGAGCCAGCTGGCCTGATGCGGGTACTGTGAAGCCAATGGCCGATGCTGCAACCTCGACCCAAGTCGAGACATAAAATTCCTGGGACCAAGATCTCTCACAGTTCCAGGAGTGCCGTCGGCAAGTCGAAGTTTCCTTAGGTTCTTTGCCCTTTTTAAAGGACTGAGAGACATGTGTGCCCAAGGGTCCCTCTCCCTTGGTAGGGAGGGACTGGCACAACCCCCAAAAGGAGACTGAGAAGGTGGAGCCAGATTGAGAGGGACGAAGATGGACATAAAGAGGACCGATCTACGACCTAGGCTGCCTCATCTTAAGGTCTTCATCTGTTTGAGAGCTTCGCCGGGCTCCACGTGGTCAGCAGAGACTGCCTAACGTGGCTTTCTTATTTGACCAACGGCAGGGCTCCAGATAAGGTGTGTACTGGCCTATTTTACTCACCTCATTTTAAGAAATACTCTTCAGAAATATTTTTAATGAGTACCAGTACTCACCCAACATTTGTAACTACTCCACACAACAAAGAATAGTGCTTAATAACATAATTGATGATTCAAAGCCAGTCCGGTGGCGCTGAGGGCTGAGGCGCTGGTGCCTAACCTCGCGCTACGCCGGTGACCCGTGTTCGGGAATAAGCACGGGCCGTTGGGGGTCAGCAGGGGAGGAGAAGGATTGAGCGTCCGATGGACTGCTCTCCTTCTCCGGAAGGGGGGGTTCCTGATGGTTGGCACTTGCTCACCCCCCAGTGGAGGTTGGAGGACAGGGTGCCGTACCACAAGCTGGGAGGAGTCGGGCCAGATGCCTGGAGGAAGTGCGTGCGGAAGTGTGCGCGCCCCCATTCGCTGGCGACATTGCACGGTCCCGACTCCTAGGGAGGAAAAAAAAAAAAACTGGAGGAAATAAGACTGCTGTGCAGGATGACGGAGGGCACCTCGCAGGCTCCGCTCCCGGCTGGGCAACTATATCCGGACTTCGATGGGGGAGTTGGGGACCCTGTGCTAACCCTGCCGGGGGGCAGCCTGGGGTCAGGTCAGTGTCGGCTGGTAGACACTGGGGGACGGGGCTGGGGACGCCCTCCTAAGATAGCTGGCAGTGGGGAGAGAAAACTCATAACTAAAAAAAAAATAAAAAAATAACTGGTGATTCAAAAGGAACAGTTTTTTGCCAGATTTACAGCACTTGTATACATCCCACTTTTGTTTTACTCTCTATGGTTTAAAACTGGTGAGTAAATTCCTACCTGCCAACATTATTTGGAGCATTGTTGACACCTGAAATTCTTATCTAGGAAAAAAATGACATTTTTTAAATAAATGTACTCCTCAGTCCACTCTAGCAAGACATTTGTACACATCAAAATTTCGTTTTACTCACCTCACTTTCAAAATGAGGAGCACAGTTACTCATCCCAAAAAATCTTATCTAGAGCCCTGACCAACGGATTCCGTTTTTCCGGTCTGCCCAAATGCAGTCATGCGAGACGATCATCTAAGACGTTTGGATGAAAAGTGCAACACATTTTGCACGCCTGGGTGTCATGACCGAGACCCAGGCAATAAACGCAAGAGGCATCCGGGTCGGTGCGAGACATCTTTCGCCTGCACAGGCAGCAGCAAAAAACGGGTGAGGACTTGTCCTCCATCGCGGTCGAGATTGCAAAGTGATTGGGAGAAACTCTAACGAGTCGGAGTTTGGGTAAATCCATAGATTTAAGCGCCAAAGCCTACAGTAGCACGTGAGCGATAAGGAAAGAACCTGATTCTTCCAGCGGAAAGAAAGATCTGGTGTCAAGGGGTGGAGCCAAGGCATATACCAGCCAGGTGAGTGGGAGGAGCCAGGTTTTAGACCTTACAGCAAGAATCTTAAAGGGAAAGGACATGCCAACAAGTGTGGATAGAACAACATATCCACAATCCTAGAATAAATATATAATCCCAGCCTTTATCAATGAAAAAATGAGGGAAATGAACGTGACAATGTACTCAATTTTACTACTTTTGTATGCCTTTATCTCTTGTAATTTTGTACGTCCATCTCTTGTAATTCTGCTCTGTGTAGTCACATACTGTATAACTTATGTATAACTATAGAACCTTTGAAAGCAGGTTCTTGCTAAAAGGATTTTCTGTGCAATAAACTTAAACTGTGACCAAAGAATATTGTGGGTACCTAAAATATGTATCAAGAAATAAAAAATCAATTGGAGATGTACTATTATTGCTTGACAGTACTGTACTATAGACTTACTCTCATCACTCATTTCATATCGACAAAACAGAGGGAAGCAGGAAGGCGGGTGAGGGCAGCTAAAGCACTAACAGAGGCAGTGGCACTGGAAGCCATTGAACAAAACTGCATAGGAAGACATAGGGGAATGTACTTCAAGCAAGGGGGTGCTGCCGCACCGCCAGCACTCCTAGTTCCAGCGCGTATGAACAGAGGAGAGGATAGCTGAGGAGGTCAAAAAGGGGACAAGACCTATAGTAGAGGGTGAGAGGGACAGACCAGCATGCTGCACTAAGCACCAGAGAGAGGGAGGAGGGGACACAAGTCCATTCTCGGTGGAGAAGGTTCGGAAGGGATTGGAGGTCTTACAGGAGAACAATGCAATGGGGCTACATGGGATTCATTCAAGGGTCCCAACGGAACTGAGCACGGTGTTTACCACCTCTCTGGCACCGTTTTTTAGCACCTCAGTGGAGATGGGGGAAGTCCTAGAGGACTGGAAGAGGGCCGATGTGGTCCCTCTGCACAAAAGTGGCAGTAGGGAGGATACTAGCAACTACAAGCCAGTCAGTCTCAAACCAGTGGTGTGGAAGTTAATTGAGACACTACCTGAAGGAGAGGCTTGTGGAGCATGTGGAGGCAAAAGGGCTGCAGGACCACTGGAAGCATGGTTTCATTGGTGGGGGGGGGCATGTCAAACTAATTTCATAGAATTCTTCTACTGGGTTATGAGGGAGGTGGATCAAGGGAGAGCAGTGGACATGACCTATCTGGACTTTAGTAAGACTTTCGAAAGTGTGCCACACAGAAGGCTAGTTAAGAAACCAAGCAGCCTAGGGGTGAGGGAGAAAGTGACAAGAGGGATATCAAACTGGTTACAGGATGAGAGGCAACAGTGGGTAGAAAATGGTAGCCACACAGGCGGTGGGAGAGAGACTATTGGGTTACCACGGGGGTTCGGTTCTGGGACCCGTTCTCTTCGATGTCTTCAGAAGCGACATTGCAGAGGAGCTTGAGGGTAAGGTGCGTCTGTCTCTCTGCAGATAATACAAAAATCTGCAACAGGGCTGACACTCATGGAAGGGTAGAGAGAATGCAAAGGAATCTGAGGAAATTAGAGGAATGGTCTGGGGGTGGCAGCTGGGATTCAATGCCAAAGAGTGCTAGGTTGTGCACTTAGGGCTGCAGAACCCAGGTGCAGTGTATAAGATGGGGGGAGTGGAGTTTACAGTCACCAAGCAAGAGACCAGTCATCATATCCATATCCTCAAGGGGTATACCCTCCGCACGGTGAAACTATTAAAGTGAACATGTCGATGCTGACAATATCGAGAGTTCGCTGTAATAGTCCGCGCTGACCACGGCACTCTTTCCGGTCCTGCACCTCCCGAATCAACTCCAACTATGAGCTGATAATCTTAAGATTGGGGATGCAAGGCAGAGCCCACATGGGGTTTGCCTCCCCCGGTAGAATAGGACCTTGTCCCAGTTGCTGAAGAAAGTGTTTAAATACAAGGGTCTCTCCTTTCCTATTTGTCTGTCCAGTTGCGCAACCAAATTTTCCTGTAAGACTTCAGCATTGATCAACCCGACAGGCTCGAAGTTCTTTGACTCTCACTGTCTCTCCGTCCTCTCTTGCTGTCTGTCTTTTCCTCCCTTACATACTTACTAATATAAAAATATGTGCAAATTATTGTATGGAAATGTAACCGATACTGGGATCTCTTTTGTTTAGAAAATATATAGTGTTACTGTTGAAATGCATATATTTATAATTTGAGATAACTGCAAAAAGCTGTTGGAAACTAGAGGTTACCTTAGCAAAACCATTGTATTGCTGTTTTCGCTCCCTCCTCCTACCTCTCTCTCTCTTTATCTACTCTCTACCTCTCAGTCTCACTCTCTCCCACCATCTTGTCCCTGTCTAAGCAGCATATTATTTTAAGTTGGCCTGTGCTCAGACCCACCTTTCCCCTCTCCCAACTCACAACCTCCCCAGCCCCACTTCATGCTCTCCCTAACACACTTCTTTCAAAATCTTCCATTGCCTTTTGCTTTCTGGCCCCTCTGCTCACTCCCCCACCCTCAGGTAAGCCGAGTGCTTGACTTGTTAAGTCCTCCCACCGATTTGGCCCTGGCACCAGCCCGAGCCATCTTAATTACCATTCTTGTTCCCCTCTGTGATCCACGCCCTCTGCCTCCAGCCCTACTTAACCACAATTTTTTCTCTGCTTATCCCCTTAGGCAATCCTTGCTCTGATGGGCTCCTGTGAGCTGGCAGAGTGCAGCCCGACTCAATTACAAGCCGCCGCTGCCCGCCTTCTTCAGCTCCTGCCAGCTGCTCTCAACAAGGAGTCCCGAAGGAAATTTCACCACTCCGCTGAGAGCACATCTGTACTTTTCAAAAATAGCGCCTCTCACCCGCCAATCCCTGGCTTGCAGATTCCACTAGTGGCTGCTCGCTAATTGGCTTATGGGAACTGCAGCAACCAATTGAACTTAAGCAGCTGAAGCCTGGACATCTCACTCGGGAAGTGTTACTTCACTTACCCATGCATATTCAGGCTCGTAGGGGCACTGCTTCTCAACTCTGTTTCGGAAAACACACAAGGCTGCTTCCCCGCAGTCGCAGCACAACTGCTCCCGGCCCCCCAATACCCTCCCACCTTTAGGTAGTGTTACATATATAGGCTGAGAAGCTCTCGTGTGACTTCTTGTTTTTTTTCTATCTCCCAAGTTTCTCGTTTGCTCCTTATATATCTTCCCCACTAGAGGTCGCCTGTCCTCTACTGAATATTTCCTGCTTTCTCTGCCCCAGTGCTCCCTACGCAAATCTCCCCTACCTGTTCTCTTCTGGTGGGGCATTTGTCACTTTCCTCCTCCCTCCCTGCTGTGCAACCTCTCCTTCCTGCTTGGCTACTGTTTCTCTGAACTCTGCCTATTATTAATAATCAGATTTCCTTTCTCACTGTGTCCCACTGACTTCTGTTACTTCTATTCTTATTGTTACCTGTAATTTACATTTCTACACTCTAATTCACATTTTTACACTCATCTCTTGCTCTTTCCACTTGCCTCTCCTCTTCTCTGTCCATTATCTCCACCCACACCTCTCCCTACTTATACACCTTGTTACCATGTATCCGAGGGCTTTACACCCCCTAATGCTAGTACTCTCCTTGTCATTTCTTCTTGAACTCTCTGCTCTTCCTCCTGTGCCTCCTTCAAACTGCCATACATATTCACTTGGGAACTTCTGCTACTTGAACTTGTTGGTGGGGTCGTACCCTTATCTTCCACCCCTGACAGAACTTAGCAACCGATATCTAGGGGTGCTCTATAGTTATATCTTGTGGAGGTTCTCTATCTCCCCTGGGTGCGCCTCTCAGTTGATGCTGACTGCAACGTTATGGATAATAACCCTGTCCCTCACTCTTGCTGGTGATACTGAAACCAACCCTGGCCCTCCTATCTCTGCTAATACAACTCAGTCTAAGACTGCATATTGCTTGCCAAAATCAGCCTGTCTCACCTTTGCACACATTAACATAAGAAGCCTCACTGCCAATCTCCCTGAACTCGAGGCTTGGGCAAGCACTAACAACCCTGACATCCTAGCCCTTTCTGAAACTTGGCTGAAGCCCTCTATGGCTGACTTCCTCTGTTCCATTCCGGGCTACAATATGCTTCAGGCTGATCGCCCTAGCTCTAAAAGAGGTGGGGCTTGGCCCTGTACTCCAACTCTCATCATTACATCTCTATCATGCAGGGTCCCTCACTGACAAATTGTGAGGTCCTTCTTTCCTGCCTTCTGCTTGGGGGTATCAAGATTCTTCACATCATCTGTGTTTATATACCTCCCAAATACTCCAGAAAAGGTCTTGAGGAATTTATTGAGCTGGTGCCATTTATGTCAGGGAAAGACGAGGTTATCTGCTTGGGAGATTTTAACCAGGACTGGGCCGGGCCTCGTTCCTATCTTCCATTACCAGCAAGGCCAACCTGGTTCAATTAATCCAGGCTCCCACTAGAATCTCTCACCAGGGATCGTCCAACACCCTCCTAGATTGGATTCTGACTAATAGGAAGTAGAACTTCCCTAATGCTGGTGTTCTTCCTGACTCTATCAGCGATCACTGCCTGGTTTCTGTGTTTGGGACTCCTCACCTCCCTTCCTCCCCCCCCCAAACTACTATCTTTTTCCAACTTCTCCAACCTCAACCCTGCTGCTTTCCTGTGTGATCTAAACCATGTTGACTGGTCCCCTCTCTACATGACTGATGATATCAACTGTGCGACTGAGTATTTCAATGCTACCCTTCTCTCTCTCTTCAGAAACTACCCACTCTGGTTACTACACGTAGGGTAAAAGGGAAGGTCACTAAATGGCTTGAGCGCCCTCTACTCCAGCTGCTGAAACGTAGGGATAAACTATGGTCAGTCTGCAGTCTGGAAGTCCTCCTCCCTTTAAGCTGACTTCAATGCCTACAGGTCATTGAGAAACACCTGTAAAAAGGAGATTCGTCTTGCTAAGAGTACGTACTGCTGGAACCTGCTCAATGCCTCTGCCTCAAACCCAAAACGCTACTGGTCTCAAATTAAGGAAATTCGCGGGAATAACAACACTCTGACTCCAAACGAAATGCTCGTCAACGATATCCACTGCAACAATCCTCTCACTATAGCAAGTGTCTTCAACACCCTCTTTTCTATTCTTCCCACCCCCACTCCTACCCCCCAGGCCCCTCCCTCACCTGTGTCAGCTCCCACCACTCTTGTACTTACCCCAGTTATGCGCCAGGAAGTGATTAAGTTACTTAGAACTATTCCTGCTCACGGCAGTGCAGGTCCCGATGGAATTGATCCAAGGATCCTTAGACAGTTCGCATCTCGTCTCGCTGAACCAATTACCAGGCTTTTTACTCTCTCAATCTGCTCAGCCTTAGTCCCCTTTGGCCTGGAAAACCGCCAGGACTATACCAGTGTTTAAGAAAGGTGATCCCAAAATCCTGTCAAACTATCGTCTTAATTCACTTCTGCCATCGCTCAGTAAGCTGCTGGAGAAAGTTGTGCATCATCAGGTCTCTCAGTACCTGCTCCACTCTAACCTTCAATCCCTGTATCAACATGGCTTTAGGGCTGGGCACAGTACAACTACTGCCCTTACCCACTTCACCAATGACGTAAAATACAATATGGACAAGGGCCTGCTCACCGGAGCCGTGTTCATTGATCTCTCTAAAGCATTTGACATGGTACATCACCCCCTACTACTGGACAAATTACAATTACTCGGAGCTTCTGGCTCCACCCTCTCTTGGTTTGCTAGCTATCTTGAAAATCGCTCTCAGACTGTAGCCTTCTGTAAGGTTCTCTCTGTCCCTGCCCCTATCACCTCTGGCGTCCCACAGGGTTCAACTCTTGGGCCCCCTACTCTTTTCCCTTTTTATCAATGATATCCCGAGCCCTTCCTGACTCTGTAACATTATCTTGTATGCAGATGATCTAGTACTTTACTCGGCCTCTAAGTCTATAACTGTCTTAAATCAACAAGTATCAACTGCCTTTCAGAGCCTCCAATATTGGTTCTCCTCAAATTACCAGATCTTAAACCTATCTAAGACCCAGGCCATGCTGTTTGGAACCTCTAGATGGGTACTGACTGCGGCCATTAATCTTCTGGTTCGCGTCTGTGATGGGTTTCCAGTCTCTAACACATTATCTTCCAAATACCGTGGGGTATGCTTGACCCAGCTCTGGATTTCGCTGCACATGTCAGTGAGGTCTGTTGCTCAGTTAACTGTAAGAATGGCGTGGCCTACAGAGTGTGTCACTCATTTACTCCAGCCGCCAGGATTGCTGTCGCAAAATGTGTGTTACTGCCGCAACTGCTATATGCTCTCCCAGTCCTCTCGCATGCCAATGCTGTAGTACTCCGTAAATGGGACATTATGTACAACAACATCTGCAGATTCGCCTTATCGGCTCCACGTCTGACCCACCACTGCCATCTTTACTCTGCCTTAAACTGGCTGCCTCCCACATCCCTTAGATCATACGCACTAGGTTGTTTTGTTGATTCTTTGACCAGAACGCCTCACCCTGCAGCTCTGGGGGCCATGCTTACCCCCGTCTCTCACTCTCGTGCCCTCAGGTCTGTAGCCTTCCCCTTGCTCGCTGTTCAGCCCTGCTTTACTAAAATGAGTGAGCAGGCTTTCTCCTATTTTGCCCCGCGGCTTTGGAACTCGCTACCACCTCAGGTGAAGAATTCCTCAACTCACCTAGCTTTTAAGCGTGCTCTTTTATTTATTTATTTAGTTTTTGTTGACCGGGTAAGTGCACTAGATAAATCCTGCCTATTTTCAGGCACGACCCGGGGGAGGGGGATACAGATGAATGCCAACTGACCTTGAACCAGATGAAACTGTTGCCCACCTTAATGCCCCAGGCTGCTGTGACTGCACTTAAGACCTGCTGCTTGCCTTATTGCTACTTTCTTGCCCATTTCTGTATCCCCCCATGTCTCCTGTTAATTTCTATTTAGGACTAGAGACTTGTGAAATGTATAATTTATTTTGCAACAATTGTATTACTGCTCTAACCTGTAGTTTTCATTGTTATTCTCATGCATTTTTTTAATGTGTTTGTGTTAATTGCCTTGACAGTTACCTATGCCTTTGTAACTCAATATTGTCAATGATGTCTTTGCTGCACTACTGTACCTGTATTCTCCCGGGTCGTGCCTGAAAATAGGCAGGTTTATTGCCTAGCGCACTTACCCGGTCATCAAAAGCTAATAAATAAATAAATCTTTAAGTCTTTTGCAAAAGCTGTGCAAAAGGGGACCTCAACAAGCACACTGTATTCTAGCAGCTCTTGCCTGATATTTACAAAAATAGGATGCTTGCTAAGGATGGCGGTTGAAAAGACTTGAAAGAGCTAAGCTGCAACTGCAAGAAAGATTAGAAGAAAAAGGAACACAGACTGAAGTAAAACTACTGTATTTCTCCTCTGTACAGTTATTCTATTCATGCAGTGTCAGTGGCTTAGTAGATTAGCACACACACCTCTGAAGCCTGGAGATCAGAAGGCTGTGGGTTCAGTTCCCACATCTGGCACTTGGGTTAATATCCCAGTACTGACAGTGTAGTGCAGCGTGAGAAGGGTGCTGCACTTCTGAGGTGCCGTCTTTCGGATGAGACGTTAAAACTGAGGTCCCGTCTGCCTGGATTGGTGGTAGTTCAGGTGGATGTTAAAGATACCATGGCACTTATCGAAAAGAGTAGGGGAATTTCCCCCCGTGTCCTGGCCAAATTTCCCTCATTCACTAAAAAAATACCACAAACAGCTTAATCTGGTTCACGGTCAGTTGGCATTCATCTGCACCCCCCTCCCCCAGATCGTGCCTGAAAATAGGCAGAATTTGCCTAGTGCACTTACCCGGTCAACAAAAACTTAAAAAATAAATAAATAAAATTAATTCTAAACAAGTTTATTTCTTTTTATGTTACTGCTACTGTAAATAAATATTTTTGGTGAATTCTACAACTGCTCCTGGTTTTCCCTATGCTTCCTGACCTGTGCCTCAATGACAGTTCAGCTGCTGGATTTATGTTTACGGTTGACATAAATCTGTTGCCGTGATGTTGGTCGACAAAAAATTTGTCAAACCGGCATTGTAGATCCTCCTCAAGGTAGCTGGGAAGTGTGACAAAGTAGTGGGAAAGGCTAGCAGAATGTGGGGGTGCATTGGGAGAGGGATTTCTAGCAGGAGGAGGGAGGGAGGTGGTGCTGCCACTGTATCGCTCACTGGTGAGGCCCCACCTGGAGTACTGTGTCCAGTTCTGAAGGCCACACCTCTGCATGGACACTGAAAGAGAGAAGGCAGTAAAGAAGAGGGCAAACAAAATGGTAAGGGGGCTGCACAAGAAGCCACACGAAGAAAGGCTGCAGGAACTCAACATGTACTCACTGGAAAAGGGGACATGATTGAAACATACAAGTACACCACAGGAGTGAACAAGGTGCAAGTGAAGGGTCTATTTTGGAGAATGGAAGGCACTAGAACAAGAGGGCATGCAATGAAGCTAACAGGGAGAAGTTTATGAGAGATGTGTGGAAATATTAACTTCTTCAGGAAAGGGGTGGTGGATGACTATAACAGCCTGCCAGAGGAGGTAGTGGGGCAAAGACTGTGGGGAGCTTCAAGGATGCATGGGATAGGCACAGGGGCATATTAGGTAGAGGAATAGAGGGAGGGAGTGTGACGGGCGAAGGGAGCGACACCAATGACCAGCTAGGGTCAGTGGTGATGGAAGAAAAATTACTCACCATAGTAATCTTGTTTCTTCTAAGGGGATCTTACTGTATTCTGACTTGTGCAGTATGGTCTCACCATAGGACTGCCCGGGAGCCAAAATGGTTAATAGAACCTATGCAAATGATAGAATGCTAGGATCGAGCTTGGTTTTCAAACCACTGGCCCTGGAAAACGGTTCTAAACTATCCGATTCTTACAATGCATGCACTAAGCAGTATCCAACTAATGTAACACCAATAGCAACCCTCCCTAATTAAGAACTAAATTATAAATTAAAGGAATTTCTCTCTTTTTAGAAAAATATCTTCCAAAGTGGCATCACTAAGACTCAAGTCACAGATGCCCAAAAAACAAGAACATTATATACCCCCATGTTTGCATCATCTCTACCACAACTGGAGTGCAGTGACCATAGGTTTCTAGTACGGGAGGAATGGAGGGAGCACAGAATACAGTAAGATTCCCTTAGAAGAAACAAGATTACTATGGTGTGTAATTTTTTTCTTCAAACCCCACGAAATCTTACTGTATTCTGACTTATGCAGATTATCCAAGCAGTGCCTTTGGAGGTGGGCCTATAACCTATTTAGGAAACAGGCTCTGCAGGACAGCTGTGCCAAACCTGGCATCTCCTCTGGCCTGGACATCCAAGCAATAATGCTTGGTGAATGTGTGGACTGTCTTCCAAGTGGCTGCTTTATAAATGTCCACTAGGGGAATGTCTCTAGCAGCTGCTAAAGAAGCTGCTGTACCCCGGCTGAATGGGCCCTGAGGCCTGCAGGTGGTTGCTTACCCACCTTGCTATAGCAAAACTGAATGCAGGCTACAATCCATCATGCAATGGATCTTTTTGTGGCAGGCTTTCCTTTCCCCACATCCCGATAGGTGAGGAAAAGCTGAGTTTAATCTTGTCTGTGACTTTTTGTGTGGTCAAGGTAGTAGCTGATTGCCCTTTTGCACATCCAGACTGTGCAGCCTGCGCTCACCTGAAGTGGAATGATCCGTGAAAAAGACTGGCAAAGTAACAGACTGATTGAGGTGGAACTCTGATACCACCTTGGGCAGGAATTTTCTGTTAGTCCTCAGGACGACTATGTCTCTATGGACAGCAATGTAACCGGGTTCTGTGGACAGTGCCTGGAGTTCACTGATCCTTCTAACAGAAGTGATGGCTACCAAGAATACTGTTTTCCAAGTCATGTATTTGAGGGCTGCTGAAGACATGGGCTCAAAGGGGGTCTGCATAAGTTGGGCAATGCAAATGTTGAGATCTCACATTGGAGTAGGTTCCCTGTGTTGTGGGTGCAAATACAGTAACCCCTTAAAAAACTTCGAAGCCAAGGAAGATGTCTTGCCCGCAGATAAGTAAGCTGAAACAGCTGCCAGATGCACTCTCAGGGTGGAAATCCTTAAACCAGTAGAGTGTAAATGAGCAATATAGTCCAGAACTACTGAGAGACTGGCCTGCGCATGGTCTATCCCTGCCCTAACACCAAATTGAAAACCTCTTCCATTTAGAAGCATAGGTCTTCTTAGTAGACAGCTTCCTAGATACTCTCAGGCTATCCATAAGCCCTTCTGAGAGGTGCAGTTCTGCATATTCTAGGTCCTCAAGAGCCATGCTTTGAGTCTGACAAATTGCAGGTTGGGATACATGATCCTGCCCTGTGAGGACAACAGCAGGTTGTGCCTCCTGGGGAGACTGATTGGCTTGGTCACTGACAGTGATAGGATCATGGAGTACCAAGGTTGTCTAGCCCAGTCTGGAGCAGTGAGGATCATTGATGCTGGCCGAACTCTGAGTTTGTTCAATACTTTCAGTATCAGAAGAAAAGGAGGGAATGTATAAAGGAACCTCCCCTTCCAGTCCAGCAGAAGTGCATCCAGAGGGATTGTGCTCTTCATGGGGGTCTGCAACAATACTGTGGGAGCTGGTGATTGTTTGGAGCTGCAAACAGGTCCACTTCTGCAGTGCCTCATCTCCTGAAGATGGTCTCCAGGACCTGTTTGTTTAGTGACCACTCATGGTGGTTCTGATTTATTCTGCTGAGGGCATCCGCCAAGACATTGTCTTTTCCTGGGAGGTGGACAGCTGAAAGGGAGAAATTTAGGGAGTATGCCAAGGCCCAAATTCTCATTGCCTCTGTACAGAGAGGAGTTGACCTTGTGCCCCCTTGTTTGTTTATGTAGTACATTGTAGTTGTATTGTCTGTTCTGACCTGAACCACCTTTCCCTTTACTTGGTTGACAAATGACTGAAGACCCAGAAGAACTGCTCTGAGTTCTAACAGTTTGATATGCAGGAGAGATTCCTGTTTTTTCCATGTGCCATGTACTGTGTGCTCCCCCAGATGTGCTCCCCCACTCTAGGAGGGATGCATCTGTCGTGACCACCAGAGAGGGAACCTGCTGCAGAAAAGGTACTCCACACCTGAGATTGCCCCTCTCCTGCCACCACTGTAGGGCCTGGAGAAAAGTGACTGTGACTGGAACTAGCTTTGACAGAGAGTCCCTTCTTTGGAGCCTGTGATCTCTTAAATGAAACTGAATGCCTCTCATCTGGAACCTGGCCCCTGACACAGTTGCTGTGGAAGCTGCCATATGGCCTAGCAATTGCAAGAAATGCCTTGCTGGCCTGGAGACGTGACGTTTGAAGGAACTGGCCACTTGGATAAGGTTGTCCACCCTGTCCTGAGGGAGGAAGGCCATCACTTTTCTTGTATCCAGTTCTGCCCCTATGAATCTGAGCAGATGAACTGGTTCCAAAAATGAAAATTACGTACCTACCATAATTCTTGATCTTCTCTTGTATCTTCACCATTCATTACTGTTTGGGTAGTGCCGGAGGCGCGCACCCACTACAGGAGATTTTTTTTTTTTGAGTCGGTTCCAAGGGCGCCGCCCACGAGGCGGCGCTGCATCATCTGCGCCGCTGGTCGGCCGTTAGGTGCCGCAGACTCCTCCATCTCAATTCTGGTAGCCGGAGGCAAGAAAAGGAAAAGCAAGCCAGGAGAGCCGAGGGATCGAAAAAGAAAAGGATATAAACTGAAGAAGGAATAAGCTGGTAGAGGACAGATGGAAGAGGGAGAATACCTACCCTAAGGGACCGCAGGGCCTCCCATCTGGGGTGGCTCTAAGGGAGGAACAGATAAAGAGAAAAGGAAGAAGAAGAAGGAGGAGAAGGAGAAGAAAGAAGGGATGTTGAGAGGGGAGAACACTGCCCATAGGTATATTGGTTGAGAGGGTTATAAGCTTGGAACCAAAAATCAAGGGAGCAAGAATCCCTCCTAATAGGAGTGAGAAAAGGTTCAACTGAACCGCTTGTATACATTGGACACAAAGGGCAGGTTCTTTATAATCTCATCATCCCAACCCCCTGCACTCTAGCTGAGAGCTTACAGACTGCCCGGACAGAAAACTGTTCCGGAAAGAGAGCGTCCAACTATTGGGGGTAAGCCCCTTAGCACCTTGTTAAGTGCTAACACCGAAGTGTGTGGGTAGGGGTTAGGCCCTACAAAAGGCAGCTTTGTATGAAGGATAGAGTGGGAGCTCAATCGGACTGCCTGAAGGCAAGGTAAGGGCAGCAGTTCAAGGTTAAGGAGTGTAGAAGCACCAACCAGAAGGAGCTGACAATTAAATAATGCCCGCCAGGGGAAACCTTAATTTTGAGTCCGAGCCAAGAGGAACGGCCTCTTCAGCTGCGAACTGAACATCGTGACTAAGGAGCCCAGAGATAACCCCTAGGAGCAGTCAGAAAGAGTTCCCTCAGGACAGGAGAAAAGTCCTACTCGTTCCCCTCTACCTTGAGGGGAAAAAGATCCATCCATAGAAGAACAGAAACCAGGATAGTTTTTTTTTGGGGGGGGGCATAAAGGCCAAAGGAAAGTAGAGGAATGAGAAGGGAGGGGGAGACGCCGCAGTAGGAGGCCACTGAGGGGAAGGTGGATGGGTATCAGTAATGAATGGTGAAGATACAAGAGAAGATCAAGAATTCAGGTAGGTGCGTAATTTTCATATCTCCTTGTCAATCTTACCATTCATTACTATTTAAATAATGCCAAGCCCCCTCAGAGATAAAAACCCGAGGGAGCAAGACCCCCAGCCTCCTGTTGGTGGGAAACAGAAGGGGAAGAGCCTGGGCTAATCAAGCGAGAAGCCTATGGTGGAGTAGAGCTAGGAGGTGTCCCCCGAGGATGGGAAGATGGAGGAAGCCCCTGTAGAAGCCTCCTAGCTCTGGAGGAAAAGAGACGGGTCCCCCGGAAAGCAGAGTGAATCACCGTATGCCGGGCCAGGGGTGACAACCTTGATAGACGAAGCCATGCCGTCCGTCTAATACAGATCGCTGTCCCTGCAAGCCTGGAAGCCACCTCATTGGCGTCATAAGATGCCCTTGCTTGGTGTCTTGCCAGCTCCAGGCCTATAGCAGAGAGGGCAATAGCTTGTCTGGTTTGCTCCGTATCAGGCATTGATGCTAAGATTGGGAAAGCATCGACCACATATGCCTACTGCAGGTAGCATAGTGAGCCTGATGTGATGCAATGCATAACATCCACAGGAGGAAAGACACTCTTGTACCCCCCACCGGTCAAACTGTAGAGGAATCTGAGTTGACGGACAGTCGTCGCCAGGCAGCTGGGCCCGGAGGGAGTTTCTAGGTATGCCAATCCCGAAGGTTGGTTGGGGAGAGTACCTAGAGATTCTGATGGGGCACAATACCTTCTTTCGCAGTCTGCCGGGGCTGGAGAAAGGGCGGCTGGTGACTGCCAGGAACAGATAGACGCCTTCTGGAAGGGAATAGGCCAGGATAGTACTGCCAAATGCTGGGCACTGAATTCACCGAGGAATTCACGCATCTCCCATTCGGTATTGTCTCGCCTAACAAAGGAGATACATTGATCCCTCACCATCCTCGACAGGAATCGCTGATATTCAGTGAAATCAGCATCGGAGGAGAGATGAGCAGTGGGTTCCTCTCCCTCTGAGGAGGAAGACGAGGATGATGGAGAGCTCGAATGTCCAGAGAACTCCTGCGGCGGTGGGGATAGGCGAAACACCCACTCATGCATGTAACTAACATATGAGGGGAAGGCCGCCACAGATCCTCTGAACGTCTCCCAGGATAATGGGCCCATAGGACAGACATGGCCTGGGAGAGAGGGGGTGGTTGCAGAGGAATGGGAGAGGGGCACCTACGGCGAGGCAACTGTCCTCTGCTGAGGCTCTGAAATCCGGGGAACAGAGCCCAATCTGTCGGGATCCCGGACAACAAACCAGGTCGCAGAACGGAACCCTGGGGATGCGAAGCCTGGAAGAGCCTAGTAGGGGATCCTCCCCTGTGACGAACCTGGGGCTGCATGGATCCAGAAGGGCAGCCCACAGCAACGCCACCAGAGGGGTCCCTGGGGCTCAAGAGGCAAAGATGGGGCCTGGTGCTACGGCTCCTACCCGCCCCCCCGAGGGGTGGCAGCTGAAGACCGAGGCGCCTGATCCCTGTCTCTTGACCCCTCAGACTCCAGAAGCCTTCCTCCTCGGCCCAGCAACCCCACCCGAGGGGTGCATCAGCACTGGGATTGGCAGCTGCCACACCCCCAGGAGGGCCCCTCCCTCCACCTCGCTCCATCCCTCCAGGGACCCCAGACCACCCCCAGCCTGGGAGGCCTCAGGGGAGGACAGCAGCAGAGACAGAGGAATAGGCACACTGGCCCGCCTAGCACCTCGTCCCACTGGAGACCCTGACTCCGAAGAGTCAGGGTTCCAGGATAGGTCCCATCTGAATCATCCTCGAGGAGGAGGAAGAGACCAACTGGACCACAATACTGGCCACCGGGGTTTCAGTGAAAGCGACGCGGCGACCCCAGACCCCATAGCGCTTAGACCTGGCCCTGACACTAACGCGCGGCCAGACCCACGGCACTGCCCTCGTTGCAGACCAGGCCTGCACCGCTTAGGAAGAACCGACGCTGGATCCAAACGGCACCAGAAGGCGGCGTCAAGGGTCCACTGATGCAAGGCCCAGAAGACCTGGGCATTGACACTGGGGGAGCCTGCACCTCCGAGGAGGTGACTGCCAAGGTGGTGGCCCCGGCGCGGCCCCGGGAGGGACCTCAGCATTCCTCCAACACCGCAAAAGAGGCCTACTCTTCGGCAAGAGAAGATGAGGAGGCCTCCTCCTCTACAGACCGTATAGGCCTGAGAGGGGACCCGGAGGAAGGGTCTAGAGACCTTATCTGGCAATCCCTTGAGTGGCGCCATCCCCAAAAGTCGGCGGAGCCTTGCCGATCTTGAACGCACGGACTTCAAGGACGGGACGGTCCATCGAGAAACAGGCGTCGCACGCATCCATATTGTGGTTGGGTCCCAGGCAACAGAGACAAACATCATGCCGGTCCGTGACGGAAAAATGCCGGCCACAGGAGCACCGATGCATAGGTGCGTGGCCCGCCTTCGACTTACGTTTGCCCCCGAACCTGACATGATGAGAAAAAATTAAGACAAAAACAAGCACAGCTCCTGGCGCCGTCGAATAAAGAGAAGAAAAAGAACGGTCTTACCGGTGACGACGTCGAGAAAAGCAGGAAGGAGGAGTCTGGAACGGTCGATATCGACAACTGGCCTAGAACTGAATTCTAACCGCATAGCAGGTGCAGCCTCAACGGTGGGAGAAACAGAACTGAGATGGAAGAGGAGTCTGCGGCACCTAACTGCCACCCCTCAAGCATGATGCAGTGCGTCGCGCTCGTGGGCAACGTCGTTGGAGCCAACTCCAAAAAAAAAAAAAAAATCTCCCATAGCGGGTGCACGCCTCCAGCACTGCCCAAGCAGTAATGAATGGTGAAGATTGACAAGGGAAGATCAGACTTTTTGTAGTTCACTAAGAACCCCAGGGAGGGCATAGTGTTTTGTGTTATTGACAGAGCCTTCCTTACTTGCTGGTGTGACTGGCCTACTGACACCCCTTGTCACCTTAGGTGTACCACTACTACAGCCAGACATTTTGTGAACACCCTTGGAGCAGATGTCAGTCGGAAGGGCATTACCTTGAATTGGTAATGGCCTGATGGCAACCTGAACCTGAGGTACTTTCTGTGTGACCCTCTGACTGGGATATGAAAATAGGCATCCTTCACATCCAGGGATGCTAGCCAGTCTCCGTGTCTTAGGGTTGGTAATATAGTAGCCGGAGTAACCATCTTGAATTTTGGTTTTGACAGACGTTTGTTTAAGTATTTGAGATCCAGAATGGGTCGCCACTTCCGTTTTCTTTATTGTGAAGAGTACCTTGAATACAGGCCCTTTCCTTTCTGGTTTGAAGGAACTGGTTCTACTGCCTTCTACAGCAGAAAGCTTGAAACTTCCTCTTCCAGTACGGCGGTTTCTGATGGGGAAGAGGGTTTAAAGGCTCTTGACCTCAGCTTTGGCATTGCTTTGAAGCTGAGGACAAGCTCCAGGCCCACTACCTCCAAGACCCACTTGTCTGTGGTGATATTTTCCCAGTCCTGGAGGTAGTGAGCCAGCCTGCCCCCTACTGGAATTGGGGAGACAACCCGAGCAGTCACCTTAGGGTGTCTGTTTGGCTTGTGCTGCTGGCTGGACACTAGAGCTAGTGCAGCCACTGCCCCTTCTGCCCTTGCCTCTGAAGTATCCCCTTTGCTGGTACTGGGGAAAAAGCTTGAGGCTGCAAAAAAGGCCTATAAGCCGGTCTGCTTCTGCCACCCCTTGCATGATGCTTCTGGAGGTTCGAAGCTCTTTCCTTTGCTGCTGCACTCTTATATGCAACCTTGTATTCATCAATTTTCTTCATGTATGCCTCTGTTTGCTCCCCAAACAGAGACACAGGGTCATAGGGAAAATACATGGCTTTAGTCTCGATATCTTGTGTCAGACTGGTTGTTCTAAGCCAGGCAAACCTCCTAAGCAACACAGCAGATGCCATCTGCCCAGATGTAGTGTCACTGGGGTCCACTGCCATCCTGAACTGCATCTTAGCAGCTTCAATACGCCTTTTCGTAGCTTCCTCCAGGTCAGCAGCGATAGGAGGGGGAGCTGCCTTAGCAATCTGCAGCACTGTGGAACACATATTCTTTTGGTACCTGGTTATGCAAGACATATAGGAAGCTTGCCTAATAGCCAGTAAAGATCCCAGACATTCTTTTTTTTTTTGTTACTGAATCCACCCTCCTAGCATCCTTGTCTGAAGGGTGGGAGGCCAGAGGGATGCCAGCTTTGTCACAAGCTGCAGCCTGCACTACACCTTCATGCCTGGGGTGCCCAAAAAGGAATTCAGCCCCAGTCTTGGCCACTCAATACTTCTTGTTTACCTTCTTATCTGTAGGGGGAACACAAGTGGGTGTCTGCAACACCCTCGTAGTCTGCTTTTTCAAGGACTTATGCAGTGGCAACAGTAACTTCTTTGATGGTGGCACACCCATCATTTCTTTGTAGTCCTCTTCCTCCTCCTCATCTTATCTTCTATGGATTCCTGAAATGGGAGGTCAAGAGATTGAGCAACCTGTTTCATGAATGAAAAACAGGATGTAAAATCCTCTGTTTCCTTGTCAGGGGAATCTGGTCTGTGAGGATCAGGGGAAATATCTGGGTCAATGGGATCCCCAAAGTCCTCTCATCATCCTCCTCTTCATACTCTTCGTCTTCAAAATGCTCCCCACCTTGGTCTATTAAACTGGGAGCTGGATTTGAATTGGGAGTTTGTGGCAGCGGTTGCTTGCCAACTGGAACCGAGGACTGCAGAGATTGAATTATTCTAATCGCGTTAGCGATTTCTTCAGCAGAAGGAACCGTGGCCTTTCTCGGTTGTGGTTCCTGGTGCTTTTCTTTTTTTTAACTGCAATGGCCGGTTCAGCAGCCTTTTCAGTGGTACTTTTTTTGATGAAGAACTATCACCCCTTTCAGAGGGCAGCTCCCGTGGTTCAAGACGAAGAGGAACCGGTTGCTCTGCAGCTGGGTTAGCAGCCTTCTCAGCCATCCTTTCCTTCAGTCTTTACAAATGTCTTTCAATAGTGAACTGAGAAAAGTTACTGCAAATCTCACACTCTGTCTGCAAGTGGTCAGACCCCAAACAGAATAAACAAATTAAGTGTGGATCAGCTTTTGCAAAAAGTTCCCAGCATTCAGTACAGTGCTGGAAACCTGTGGGTCCCGTTCTCTTTTTAGTTTTCTGTGACATAATCCAGATCACCACACTTTTTTTTTTTGTCGGTTACGCAAACTGGACAACAAAACCAGGAGTTACCCCGGTTGAATTTCAAATAGGTACAAGCAGACTATACCGAGTCGGAACAAATTTACTTAACTTTAACAGTAATAAAACTACAAAGGGAGACTGTCGGTTTCCCCTCGGTTAATGAACTGTGGAGAAAACGACTACTTACCCCTTATTAACTAAAATCTAAACAATTACTACCTGAAAACCAAGAACAGTGAAAAGAATACCAAATAAAATAAATTTACTGGAAAAATAACCGAGAAAAACAAGTTTCTTCAAGCGATGAAGGACAGCTCTCCGGAGATGTCTTACTGAGGCAAGCGGAGTAAAGAATCTTGACGGTTTGAAAACTGAGCTCAAGCCTAGCATTCCATCATTTACATAGGTTCTATTAACCATTTCCGCTCCAGGGCAGTCCTATGGTGAGACCATATTGCATAAATCAGAATACAATAAGATTTCCTGGGGTTTGAATAGGCAGGGACAAGGGGCAGACTTGATGGGCCTAAAGGTATTTTTCTGATGACAAAATCTATGTTTCTATGGTTCATACTGTAATAGCCAGCACTCACTTTTCTATTTTGCTTCTGTTGTTGTTGTAGAATTATATAAATTACCTTGGCATGCAACTGTAATAACTAAACTTGGTGAACACTAAACCTGGCAATAATCTATGTTCAGCCTAAAAATTTAACAGCTAGGAACATGCATTATTTCTTTGCCTAACATGTGGCTGGTACAATTATTGCCCCCTGTGAAGCCAGCATATGCTCAAGTCATTTATTGTTAACCACACCTCTTCGTCAACTTCCTCAGTTCCTGACTTCAGGGGTGTGCAAATCTTTTTTTTTTAGCACTTGGCCCAAGGCAAGTGGTAGTCTAAGAATTAATTGCTCATGAAATACTTGCCCCCCCCGAAATATATATATATATATAATATATATATATATATATATATACACACACACACATATACATATACTGTATATACGCCATATAATTGCAGAGCCTAGAGGCAACCTCTCCTCTACACATAATGCCTACCCACAAATCCTAAAGAACTAAGAAATAACTAATAAAATAACCCAGAATAAACTCACCCACGACCCACACTCATACAATTATACTGCAACTAACAGCATTCAATCCATCCCATTCACTCAAAATACAAATATATGACAGAGCTGGAGAACAGAGAAGCAAGGGTGCAACTTAAAGGCTTATATACTTCCAATGTTCTAAATAAAACTCCCACTTGTCACTGCTGCCACACTAAGAGGCAAAGCAAATGTACAGAAAAATAACAGCAAGAAACAGACTGCTTGGGTCCAGGCTATGCTGCATAAAAAACTGAAAGTTTCTGAAAACGGCAAAGATGAAGATGTTGAAGCACAAACTGTACGGGAGCACTCCGATGGAGCCAGGCCCAAACTTATTTATTTATTTACGAGTTTAACCAGGAAGGCATACTGAGCAGTACTGCTCGATTCCAGATGTGACCTGGGGGTCAAACTTACACCATGCTCTCTCACTGTGTGGCACCACTCACATACATTCAAGGATAGGGAGCAGAGGCCCCCACAATTTTCTCTGTTCAGTAAGGCAGACCTACCTCTCAAGTCTCACCCAGTTCAGCCACAAAACATTGAGGGACAGGGACGTACATTACCACCACCCACACGAATGCACATGGGCAAGCCAGCCAGGCAGGGACAATTAAGTAGTGCTCTTAAAAACACCAGCTCCAGACTTAAAAGCCTCTCAACTGGGCCAGTAAAACCATAACATCCACTCCCTGAATCAAGCAAGGGTGGGGTGGGAGTTCTGCAAGCCAAATGGAGTGGCTAACAATTAGTGCAGGCTGCATGACCAGTGGGATCAAACTATAGCATAAGTCGCAGCGGCATAACAACCACAGCAGCACGGACGGTCCAACCCACGCAAAGCAAAAAGCACAAAAGCAGCTTAGGTGACAATAGTGAATAGTACCAACTTTACATTTAAATTATACTGTCTATGCCCATTTAAACATCCAGGCTTCCCTTCGACTCTACGAAAAACGTAAAATGTTAACAGTACTCGACGCATCCAGGTCCTACCGCACACCACAATCCACTGGCACGGAACAGAAACAGTAAAACCCATTGCAAGAACACTTTTTAAATTCTACCCACCCTGACTACTGTCCCCCCAATAAGAAAACAGTGCCCAGCAACCTCCCAAAAAACACTATAACCAGTGACTAGCTGTGGGCAAATTATGCCATAAACAGAGAAGGGGGGATGGGAATGGTATGGCCAGGGAGAAGAAAGACAGTAGTGGGAAACAAGAACAGACTGAGCATCCACTTCACTGTAAGTGGTGCAACACTTTTTGACCCACCTGTTCGCTTTGCACCCTTTTCTTTGCTGTACCACAATCCGTTTGGCAAGTGAGTGAGTTGAGGACGATTTCTCTCTTCCTCACTCCTCCAACTCTGTGCATCCCTTCACTCTGAAATGATGGTGTGCATGCAACTGCTCCTTCAAGGTCCTCCTCCCTCCTGTGGCCAATAAAAACTCACCACCACTGTTGCTATGCTGCAGAGATAAATCAGAAGTGTGTGTGGGGGGAGACAAGGGTGCAAAAAGAAAAAGATGGCCATTCCCAGTACAGCAATGCAGCACGGGGATTACTTGTCCTCAAGCTGAAGTCAGCAGATCAAAGGAGCTGCCTGACAGTGATTTTACGGCAGCCTCAGATGTCGGGCAACGGAATTTGCACACTCTTCCTGACTTCCTGTCCAAGAGCACGAAACTTCACGTTGGAACCAGAGGAGGTTGGCGGGGGCTTAACTGTGTTGGGGGGGAGTGGAGCCCAAGCTGTGAGGCAGCAACTTCAGGAGCTCTTCATAAAAAATTTTTTAAAAATACTTACAAACGACCCTTTGGACATTAAAAATGTACTAACTTAACTTGCAAAAATCGGAAGCCCTAACACTGAGTGGGTTTCCATCTGCTACCTTTAAATGTTCCTTTCCTTTTGTATGGGCGAAGAAAAACACTTTCTGCTACTTGGGGGTTACAGTCTCAGCGGTCCTTTCTCAGCTCTTTAAAAATAATTACATAAAACCTTTTCAGGAGATACAAGCTGATCTAGCCGGGTGGCACCTTTTGCCCCTTACATTATATGGCAGGATCCAAACTTTAAAAATGAACATCTTGCCACGCCTTTTATTTTTATTCCAGACTCTTCCCATCCCCATCCCCAAATTTTTCTGGAATCAATTACATAAGTAAACCCAAAAATTTACATGGCCTCATTCACGCCCCCTTCTAGAACATTACTACAAGACCCTCAAATCGAAGGCGGACTGGCCCTTCCTGACTTTCTCCGATACTATTTAGCAGACCAGGGCACTCAGTTGTGCACATGGGCAAAGAGATGAACGTCAACTGGCTGGTATTTACTAGAAGAAGCCTCTCTGAAAGGTGGCGCTCTGTGGACCCTCCCTACAAATGCCATACCGGCACGGATATGGACATGTACATCCAACCCATGGGTAAGACATTCGGTATGCATCCTCCTTCGTTTAAGAAAACTAACCAATACCCCAAACGGTCTGGGACCCTTATCCCTCATTCGATATGAAGACTCCTTCCAGCCCCCACGGTTTGATAAAGGGTACGCCTTTTGGGCGCACAAATGAAAATTACGTACCTACCGTACTTCCTGATCTTACTGTGTATCTTCACCATTCATCACATTTGGGTTTTAACTGGAGGTCACGACCCTGCGGGAGCTTTTTTTTTTGATGGGTGGAGTCAACACACTGATGGCGCTGCCCTCGAGGCCAACGCACTGTGTGGTGCTCGCAGGTTGGCCATTATGTGTCATCGACCCCGCCTTCCCACCAGTTCTGAGTCGCCATACAGTAAGAAAGGGTTGGAGGAGGGACAAGGAAGTCCAAGGGACTGACAAAGGAAAAGATATAAAAACTAAAAGGAGAAATAAATGACGGAGAGGACAGATAGGAGATTGAGAAAAACTAAGGGGACTGGGAAGGGGCCCCAATCTCTGGAATCAGAAAAGGAAAGGGAAGGAGGGAGGGAAAAACAAGTGTGTGGGGGGGGGACATATCCTGGATTGATTGACTGTTCCCAAACTGGATTAAGAGCTGCGAAGGAGTAGTCAGAAGGTTGAATTGCCAGAATTCAAGACACAGAATCACTGGCAACTAACTTCGGCAGGAGACAGGAATCAAGGGTTGTCCCCCGAAACCAGATAATTGGACACGGGAGAAACAATAAGTTTCCCTAATTAAAAATGAGGGATGAATCCCTAAGGACAAGGATGGAGGAGGATAGAGGAGAGACAGAAGAGGAGAAGAGAGAGAAGAGAAGAGAAGAGAGAGAGAAGAGAAGAAGAGAGAGAAGAGAGAGAAGAAGGAGGAACCACTAGCCCCACCCCAAAGGGGTGGAGCCAAGGCATCGAGGAGAGAATCGCCCTCTCCCCCGATCCCTCTTCCCACCGCCAGAAGGTAAAAATCCCCCTGTGTGCCCAAGGTCACCCCGCTCCTGACCAGCGGAAGGGGGCACACAGAGGGAGGGGGACCCACAGACTGAGGTCCCAGGGGGATGGAGGTTGGGATTTGTGATGAATGGTGAAGATACACAGAAATATCAGGAATTACAGTAGATAAGTAATTTTGATATCTTATTTCAATCTTCACCATTCATCACATTTGGGTGAATACCGAGCCCCCCTGAAGGGGACCCTAGACCCTAAAGGACTAAGTTCCTTAGCTCCCAGTGGGGGGAAACACAGAAGGAGAACCTTTACAGGACTGGTGAGGCCCGAGACTGGGGACAGTGAGACGGGGGCCCCCCTGGAGGGGGCAGGAGGTTGCCCCGACAGACACCACCTGACCCTATGGGAGAAAAGGTGGATTCTCTGCTACGCGGAGGAAATCACCCTACACCAGGCCAGGGGTGACAACTGGGAAAGATGTAGCCATGCGGTCCACCTAGTGCAGATCGCTGTCCCTATGATCCTGGAAGCTACCTCGTTGGTGTTATAAGATGCCCTCGCTTGGTGCCTTGCTAGCTCCAGGCCACGTGCAGAGAGTGCAATGGCTTGTCTGGTTACCTACGAATCAGGCAAAGAGGTTAGGAGTTGACCTAGCCTGGACCACAGAAACCTATCATAGGTAGCATAGTGGGCCTGATGAGCAAAAATTGAAAGAAGCAACTGTGTCGAGTAGAAGGTCCTCCTCCACCAGAAGTTAAAATCTGCGGAATCTTGATCTGGGGGCCAGTCATGGTGGAGGGCGCGAAGCCCATCGGAATTGTCCAACTGCGTCAGTCCTGACTGAGTATGCGGCATATGACCTGGAGACTCAAGGGGGACGCAATACCTCTGGCTCAAATCCCTAGGGGCTGGGACAGAAAAGGGTCTTTGCCAGAACCGCAATGACGTCTCCTGGAAAGGAGCAGGCCAGGCGGGCACCACAAGGGCAGCCGCACTGAAACTACCTAGGAAGGCATGCGTCGAATGCTCCAGATTGTGCTGAGTGGGTGAGGTGACAAGCAGGTCTTCCATCCTCCTCACGAAGAAACGCTGATACTCACTGAGATCAGCAGCAGGGGAGATGCAGACGGAAGGCTCCTCTCCTGAAGAAGAGGATGAGGATGAGGAAGTGGAAGATCTCAGAGACCCAGAGGTTGGCTGCGCAGGGGGAGGGTGGAACACCCGCTCGTCCATGGCCCTGACGTAAGTAGGGAAGTGAGCAGCCGCACCCCTGAATTGTTCCCAGGAGAGAGATCCCATAGGGTCACAAATGCCTGGGAGAGCAGGAGATGGTGACAGAGGAATGGGGGCTAAGTCCACAACAGAAGGGGACCATCCTCTGTCTGGGCAAGAGAGCTCACCAGGAGTCTCAATGGAAGGAGGAACTCCGGAAAGCCCAACAGCCGACAGCTGATCAACCACGCTGGAACTGCCTAGGATGTGCCCTGAAGAATCCCCCCGTGAGGTGACCGGGACCGTGAAAATCCAGAAGGACAGTCCCTGCCCTCCAAAGACCAGTGCCCTCTCGAGGAGACCGAGAAGGCAGGGCAGGGGTCCGCACTGCGACTCTTCCCCAGACAACAGGTCCCAGAAAAGGGTCGCCGCATCGAACCCTGACCCCTCGACCCCTCAGAATCCGAAAGAGCCCTCCTCCCTGCAAACACCAGCCTAGGCAGCTGACAACCCTGGTCAGTTCCCGAGGAGACCACACAGGGAGTAGCACCCTCTCCTCCTGCAGGTGCTCCAGTCAGCCCTAAAGTAGGGCGATCCAGGCACACCACCTGAGGGGGTAACCCAACTGAGGGGGCAGAAAACCCTCCAAGCCCAGGCTGCAGGGCAATAGTGGCCTGCACCGCCGCCTGCCGGTCAGCACCCCTGACCAGAGACTCGGGGGTTACTGCCCACTCCTCAGAGGGAGACTGGCTCCAGCCAGCCAAAGTAACCAGCAGGGTGTCCATATGGGCTGCCAACTCCAAAGAGTCAGACAGCCAGTCTGAACCAGACTCAGAGTCTGCCTCCGTAGAGGTAGAGACCGAGGTCTGGTGCCAGACCGTACGTGGAGGCCTGCTCCTGTATGGACAGAGAGAGGCGCAAGTCTGGGTGTCTGCACCAGAGCCGGCACCAAACTCCCCCACGGTACCACGAACAAAGAAGAGATGGTGCCGAGGGCGGCAGCAGAACCGGAGACGACTGCCACAGTGCCATCCTGTCCCACGGCGCTTCAAATGGCACTGGAGTCAGGGACGGTGCCGACAGCGACACCGACTGCTCCCTCAGCGCCGCAAGCAGTGTCATGAGTGACACCTCCCATGGCGCCGTGTCCTCACTCGGCAGCTAGACACAGTGCCGTCCCCAGCCTCGGTGCCATGACTGGCGCCGAGATGAGAAATGGTCAAAGACGGCACTGTAGAACTTCCCACGGTGCCGCCAGCACTATCGGTGCTGCGAACGGCATCAAAAGAAGAGATGCCGCCATGTGGCAGACCGGCACTGACCACGGCGCCATCAGGGTCCACGGTGCCGAGGCCCAAAATGGCACCGACGGACATTGTTGAGGATGGTTCAGACCCAGGCTTTCCAGCCTGGGCGACTGCCAGAGCAGTGCCTCCTGCCCCTTCCCCAGGGGGAACACACTGGGCCTCCTGTACCGTGGAAGAGGCTTCTGCCACAGCGAGGCTACAAGAAGCAGAAGCTCCCTCCTCCGCGGTCTGTATAGAACCAGGAGGGGACCCGGACGAAAGGCCGAGAGACCGCAGCTTGACCCGATGAGTGTGCGCATGTCCCCCGAAAGTCAGCGGAGCTCGTCCAACTTTCCACGCGCACTGTTCCAGGACACGACGATCCATGGAGAAACAGGCGTCGCATGAATCCATGTTGTGAAGTGGGCCAAGGCATGTAAGACAACGATCATGCTGGTCGGTAACCGAGCACTTGCGGTCCCATGGGCATCGACGCATAGGAGGCCGCCCCACTTTCAGCGACTTTTTGCTCTCCGCCTTAGACATGATCGATGAAAAACAATGTAACATACAGACTCGATGTCACTGAAAATAATAAAGGAGCAGCCTTATCAAAACAGCGGCGTTCAGTAGGGCAAAACGGAACCAGCATGTATAACTCAGCGTCAAAGGACACAAAGACTAGGCCTGTAGTTGCTTGGAGCTCCTCATGAGGTGCGACCTCTACAGCGGGAGACAAAGAACTGGCTGGAGGGCGGAGTCGACAACACCTAATGGCCAACCCACGAGTGCCACGCTGTGCGTTGGCCTTGAGGGCGGCGCTGTCGGTGAGTTGACTCAGCCCATCCCACAAAAAAAAAAAAAAAAGAGCTCCCGCTGGGTCATGACCTCCGGCCAAAATCCAAATGTGAAGAATGGTGAAGGCTGACACAGATAAGATCAGGCTGACCATCTTTAAACAATGCGCAGACACACAGGGTTGCCTTACGTTCGCTCACCTACAAGCTAAGCATAACCTCCGAAGGGAAGACCATTACAGATTTTTACAAGTCCGACATTTTTTTTATCAAAACCTGGGATCCTTCCTCAAATCCATTGGGAGAGGACTGCTTTCGAATCCTTTCTCTACCACACTAGTACTATCAGGGCTAAAATGCGCCACATATCGGACTTATACTCATCACTTTCCGCTTCCAAAGTTCCACCACTGGAAATACTTACACAACAATGGGAGCAGGAAGCAAGAGTAGGGATAAACCTAGATCAGTGGACCAGGAGGCTTAAATGGGGTTGGCAGGTGACATCGTACCGTTCGTGGCGAGAGTTTTATTGGAAAGTTTTAACTCGGTTCTTCTTAACCTCAGTAATAACCAACCATTTTAACACCACCGCCTCAGATTTCTCCTGGAAAAACTGTGGGAATAGAGGAATCCATGTTCACATATTTTGGGCCTGCCCTAAACTAGGTGACTTTTGGGAGAGGATACATTCTGAAATCCAAATGTTAATGGGACTAGATATCCCGTTCACCTTTCAGGAATTAGTATTGGGCTTTCCGGTTTTAGTAACCTGCCTTAGGAAGGTCGGGAAGTTAGGTCAAATCTTTCGGGTTGCCGCCCTGAAGTGTATTACTTCAAATTGGCTCTCACCAGATCCTCCAACTCTTAAGTTGTTGGATGGCTAGGGTGACAGATCTGGAGCAGATGGAGAATATAACCAGTCGACTTAGACTGACACAAGACAAGTTCCTGGAGGTGTGGCAGCCATGGCATGCTACACACACTAGCTAAACTAATACTTCTCATCTGCAAAACTAGATTTCTTTTCTTTCTGGGGAAGGCCTTGGGGGGGGGGTGCGCGCATTGAAATCTAAAATTGCATCAGTTGTTACAGAATTAATGTGTTTGTATTACGTACTAGCCACTTTTCTGCAATTTTGTGGTTTTAAAGAGGACTTACTGAATGTATGGTCACAAAAATTTGGTGGGCGCAGATTAGAAATATGAGACAAGATAATCCTGATCTAGGTTACCCCAATAGTTTAACCTATTATTACATGATGGGTACTCAGTTTATGGACTATGTCAGCAAGCCAAGATTATGGACTATTCAGTACTCACTGATTTCAATGAATCAGACCCTGGGACTACAATTAGAAGCACAGGAATGGGTCAGAAGACTACTGGATCATTGCTCCTTGGGAGCAGGGAATTGTGGGCAGCTGTTTCCAATTTACAAACATTTACTTTTTTTAAGTTTCATCGTCAAACCTGCCATTGCTCTGCACTGTCTCAGAGGGCTACAGGCAACTGCTAGGGGTGGCATTTAGAGCCCAAAACTCTCCACAGATGAGGAAGTCCAATGACACACAGCATAGTAATGGACAGCAAAGTATCACAGTCTGCAGTCGAATGGCACAAATTTGCATTTATAAGTGAGTCAGGCGACCACTTTCTTTATCAGAAACTAAAGATCTGGAGATTGGAATGCTGGGAGGCTCAAGACCAGCACAGGGAAGCATCCTTTGAAAAACCATTCTAAGTTCTGGGGCATCACACACAGGAAATGGAAATTACGTACTTACCGTAATTATTGATCATCTTGGACAGTCTCCATCACTCATTCACACTAGTAGGATAGCGTCAGAGGCGCTAGGACCAAGCGGGAGCCAAACATTTTCTGAAGGGCCGGCGCCGAGGTAGTACCACGCACGCACGGCACCGCGAGACTGACTCGCGCCTGTATAGGCTATCTCGGCGTTGACCCTCCAACCGCCTCAGTACCTTTTTGACCAAGGAGGTGCAGCATAACTAATGAGAATAACTCATTCAGAGTGTCAGGGCCCAGATGGCCTTTGTAAGAAAGGTCAAAGAACAATGTCTTCACAGTCCGAACCATAGGCCATGAAGACCAGGAAAGAAAAACGAGTGAACCCAGGGGATGGTGGGTGGGTGTGTGAATGAGTGATGGAGACTGTCCAAGAAGATCAATAATTACGGTAAGTACGTAATTTCCATATCTTCCTGGACTAAGTCTCCATCACTCATTCACACTAATGGGAGAGTACCAAACTAAAATCAACAACCCTGAGTAGGGTGGTAGGAGATAGGGTTCATCTGAAAGGACAGCCAAGGACTGTCCATAATAAAAAAGAGCTGCCTTGTAAGAGCATCTATAACATAGTGCCTACAAGATAAACGCCGAAGTTGTAACTCGTCACCTTGCCGATAACTACAATGGGCAAAAATTTAAGTCTGCCAGGCAGCCGCAACTACTCTAGGAAAGCGGCAAGAACCTGGCCTCACAATTTGATCTAGGACCAAAATTAATAGTGTCAAAGACATGCACTAATCTAATGTAAAGGACCTCAGGAACTGCAAGAGCCGGAGGTAAAGTGTACAGGTTCAGGGTAGTATGACTGTATGTGAATATTTGCGAAGCTACCTTAGAAAGAACCTACTTGACCAATGGTCAAGAAAGAAGCATGTCATCTGTTAAGTTGGAGCAAACATGGAAGTAGGAATCTAAGTTCCGACTTGCTGAAGAGTCACTTCTGTTGCTGCAAGGCTCTGATCAGGAGAAGAAAGCCTGATTAAAAACAAAAAGGGACTAACAGACTGGTTAGATGCCTAGGTTTGGAAATATCTGGAATAAGAGAATTCTCTAGAGAAAGAGGTGAGCTATACCACCGCTGGATCGGACTGCCCCTAGGGTAGAAGAAAACAGGTACTCTTTACTGAGGTTTAGAGACGACCGCCTCAGGGTTGAGGCGGAACCTGATCAGATCCAAGCGTGGTATCAGGAAATTCCAACTAGGCCCTGTGCTGTGATAATTCTGCCCCCCCTTTTTTTTTTAAATATCATTAGTCCGAGCCTGACAAGGTTGCTGGCTGCTATTTGGCAAGTATTGCCTGATACAGAAATGACAAGGATGTCATCCCTCTGAGGAGCAGGAGGAGCCTGAAGATCCATAACTGAACCCCTGACTGGACTAATAATAGCTTAGACAGATGTTAACTACCTGTGGTGAAGCAGCCACCAGAGGGGCAGCATCAAAAACGGGCTGTATACCCCTATCAAAGGAGCGGGACAGTCTGTGCAGCTCCCGACCATAGAATTAAAATGTTCCAAAGAATGTAATTGTCTTGACCACTGAAAAAGTCTAGACGCAGAGGTATATAGTCCACAGATCCAGTCTGAACACTATGGTGGACCCCATAAATGGGGAACTATTAAAAGAGCTTGCATCACAGACTCTGATGATAGAGAGGGCATGTCATTCAGTATATAAAATGAGTCATCCGCTGTATCACTGACCAGAAGGACAGGGAAAGACTCATCCAGATGCCTTTCTACCACAGAAGGACCCCAAAAAGAGGTCTCGGTTAGAGCCACTAGAGACTCCGCCACCAGGAAGGGTGTCGAGGAGCTTGGCACCACGTAGGGGGCTGAGAAAGTGCTGAGCGGAATGAGAGATTCCGCTGACAGAAACAGAACAGAAGAGTCCCATCAGCGGAAAATTGCTGGATGAGGAGATCCGATGCAGACCGCCACTCACTAAAATGTGTGGAAATAATCCGCAGAATAGGAATTAATTCCATGGAAACATCTCAACACAAGTCCTGCGGAAGAGAGGTCTGCAAACACAGATCTTTCCCTAGTTCTGTCAGACAGCACCAACTGGCACCCCTGTGGCACTAGCATCACTCCTGGCACAGGAGGGCACCAAGCAGTAACCATGCCAACCTGAGAGACACCAGAGGGCACCCACAGCAGAACCCGCAGGTATCCTTGGTACCAACGGCAGCAATGGCATGCAAGGGCACCCCGATGCCCATGGCACCCATGGTACCATGGCACCCATGGTACCATGGCACCTGCCACCAAGAAACCCATGCACCACCGCGGTGCCACGCAACGGTGCTGGTACACAGCACCGCCACCGGCACCGCAAGTGCCGCACCATCCCGCAGCACCCAGGTGCCCGCGGGCATCAGTGGCACCGTGAGACACCCACAGCACCGCTAGCGGCGCCGACAATGAAGCACCCACGGGCGCCAAGCACAGCGTGAGCCACGAGCCCCACGGCACCAAGCAGGCGCCGACTGCAGCACAAACGCAGTGCCGACCACGTGCCGAGCCAAGCGAGCCGACCGGCTCCGACTGCAGCACAGAGCACGGTGCCGACCACGGCACCGAGCAAGCCACGGCGCTGACTGTGGCACCCAGTACGGTGTCGACCATGGCACAGAGCACGGCGCCGAACGCAGCACTGAGCCACGGCACCAACTGCAGCACCCAGTACGGTGCCAAGCACGGCACCGAGTCCCGGCACCAACCCAAACACCAGCGGTGCCGCCTATGGCACCCATGCCAAACCAGAGGCACAGCACCAGACCTGCAGTGCCACCAAGGTGTTGGGCACAACGCCAGGAAAAACACCATGGAAAGCCAATGGAAAAGAAGAGAAAAGTGGTGCCGTGCCGGCCCCTGCATGGAAAAGGAAGAGGGGGGTAGGCACGAGGGGCTGACAGGATGGTGAAGGCACCAAGAGGGCACCGCGCTCATTCAGATCCAATTGACCCGGCTCCGGTCCAGCGGCTCCGAGGCCTGGAGGCCCCGAAACCAGAAACACGACCAGGAAAAAAGGGGTCAAACCCCCTGCTCCACAGGAGCGGCCCAGAGGTGAAACTGCTCACCGGAACTCCAACGAGGACAGAGATGGAGTCCGGAGTCGAGAATGCAGCCGTTAGGAGCGGGGCCAAGGGGGAACCTATGAAAGTCGGTTCAGGCCTATCGCCCCTACCAACGAACAATCCTCGTGCAGACATACCAATGGGCAACCTCGTGACACCAATTCTTCTTTCCCCAAACGAAGAAGAGCTCGAGGCTAAGCGGAGCCGGATCCCCGCACCGCCAGATTCGGTGCTCGTGGACTGTCCTCCCTCACGAGCACACAGGACTGTCCATAGTCAGACCCCCGTTACTTAAGGGTGGCGGACCGGGCACAAGCCCCTCTGCCATAACAACTTCAAACCAAGTCTTCCTACCGTCACTGCTACCATCTAAGGACGACTCCGTGGATGGCAGGAAAGAATTTCTTCATAATCTTCTTATTCGTAAAATAAAAATTACTACTAAATAGTTAAATTAAAAGTTTAAATTAAACACTAAAGCTGCTGTCATATAGGCAAAAACTTTGACTCCGGCAGGCGAAACAGCGTGACATCCAAGCTTTTCGGCCAAATGTGAGAGAAAAGGAACTGGGCGGTTGGAGGATCGGCAGCCGAGATAGCCTATACAGGCGCGAGTCAGTCTCATGGTGCCATGTGACGTGGTCCTACTTCCTCGCTACTGCAGAAAATTTTGCCTCATTTGGTCCTAGCGCCTCCGGCGCTATCCTACTAGTGTGAATGAGTGATGAAGACTTAGTCCAGGAAGATCAATGCTAGATAGGGAAAAAAGGAAAAATACTGCAGTCTGCCCAGAAATGACCCACTTTTCACTTCACACTGTGTCCATAGTGGAGCTCCCAGTCTGTAATAATAGATGAAAGGTGGAAAGTGAACAACAGTAAAGTATTTTTCTTGACAAGTTTTTAGCTTCTGTGCTGGTGAAATTTGTGCTTTCGATTAGGTTTTGACCTAACTGTTTCTCATTTGGAGCCACATTTTTTTACACCAGTGAATCTAATTTGACCCATGTTTTAAACCCCCTAGCACTGTCAATGATCATACCTCAGCAGTACACGATGATGCTGCACAAGATTCTCAGGGCTGTTCTAATGCATGTTGTCAGAGTAAGCTACTATTACAAAACAATACTTGTATTTACCTAAGCAATACTTTTAACATGCTAAATAAGCCTGGTACTATTAATATTTGAAAAGTTTTTTTTCTGAAATCTCATTCATTGTTCTCTTTTCTTTAAAGGTAGCACCTGAGGTCAGGGGTAATGACCTACAAGGAAACACAGACAACGATGGCAGAAAAAGACCAATGGTCTGGTCAGTCTGCTATAACACCCTACCATATTCAGAGACCTTTTGTCCATACAGGGTGTTTGTCTACACTACCCACCCCCTTGCTCCCTCTTTTACTACTACCCATCTGAGTAACCACTAAGCCCTTAAAGGAGAACTGCACTGAATCTGTAAGTCATTTTCCCTGTAGAAGTTGATTTTAAGTACTACTTCAAATTCTGCTACTGCTCTGACTCTACAGGCTTTTTAGTTATCCTATTGGGTGTTTCTGGTTTACACACAGACAGTAAGTGCCATTTTAGAATTGTATGGTGTAGTTTACATCCCTTTCTCAGCTCTTTCATTGCTGAAACTATGAATTCATGTTCTACTATAGAACTCTGTGGTTGGAGAGGGACATAAACTATATCATGCAATTCTAAAATGGCACTCAACACCAGACTTTCAATCAGAAAAAACTACCAAGTTCACTAACAGGCAAGTATAGATGGAACAATAACAGAATTTGAACCAGATGCTAAAAAAATGCTTCTACTGGGAAAAATGATCTTAAGGCTCAGTGCCATTCTCCATTAACTATGACCCAACAGTGTTGGAAACCATTAACAGTTTTGGTTCCCACCACCTCCACTAGCAAACTGTTACATGGCTCAGTCACTCTCTATAAAAATAAAACTTTGTCGCATCTCTCCAGAACCCCCCCCCCCCAGCATCCACTCACGACCTTGTGTTCTAGATTCAATACGCTTACTGAATAGTTTCTCATAGTTCAACTTGCTCATTCCTTTCAGGAATTTGAAGGTCTCTGTCATATCATTCTCTCTCATCTGGCCCTGAACGAGTACATGTTTAGTGCCCTAAGCCGATAAATGAAATAGTGCCTTTGATTAAAGTAAGCACAGGCTTAGGAACCAAGAGACACAGAATAAAATCCCATGAGTCACTTTCACACTGTGACACAATGAACAAGTCACTTAACTTCTCCGTGCTTCTGATCTCCCGACAGAAAAGTGGGTAAAAGCAAGACTCCATGGAAAATATGACACTGCATCACTGATGTCTATAGGCCTTATTAATATGTTATTTACTGGAATTTTATTTTTAAGAACCAGTAATTTTTCCTTTCTGATTATACAATAAGTCCACCTTCACTTACAGACAACTTCACAAACTACTGAACAACTTGGAAGCTTAAGAATTATTTCATATTTTAAAGACAATTAACAGCAT
The DNA here is from genome assembly GCA_016271365.2 of Neoceratodus forsteri. Classification (NCBI taxonomy): domain Eukaryota; kingdom Metazoa; phylum Chordata; order Ceratodontiformes; family Ceratodontidae; genus Neoceratodus; species Neoceratodus forsteri. The sequence goes on along the minus strand of CM057455.1, from coordinate 1,682,306,152 downwards.
GTAGAAGCAATGAACTATGCACGTCTGTGGTCCTTAAATCATACATATCAAACAAAGAACAGAAGGTAATAAACCTCAATTACTGTAATTATACGAAACCGTTAAGTACCATCAATAAAAAGGAATAACAATTTTAAAGCAGTTTTCATATTGGGTAGTATTTACTTAGTAGTCAGTCATCTAACTACACAGTTTATTTTGTTATAATTCTTTATCTAGAGCTAACTCTCCATTGCCAAAACAGATTTTGGGCAGGGCGGAGTCAGCGGTCAGATCAAGCGAACGTGTGAAGTCATGCTGCAGGCTATTTATATGAACTACTTAACAAAAAACTAAACATATGTTTTCAAAGACAATCACAGTTAGTCTTTCAGTCAACCTCCGGATTGGTTATTTTTGAAAGTGGGAAGGCCAAAGGAACAAAATTACAGGCAGCCTCCATGTGTTTCATTAGAATGTGACAGGGGACTACTGGAACGGCACTACGAGGCAGCAAACATCATGCGGATCATGCTAGTACTACTGAAATCATGGGCACAAAAATGTCATTACAGACAATGTGTCACACTATTCAAAACACAGCAAGTCAGTCTGATACTACACCATTAGTCACTGTGGAACAACGACAACAGGCCTGGTAACACAGCTGGACACGATTCTGGTCAGGCTGAAAACGTGTTAGTTACATCCAGCAAGCTACATTCAGCAAACTGGTCACTTAAAATAAGCAACTGAAAATCAGACTAAAGAAGCAAGAAAATGCACACTAGGAGAGGAAATCTAAGTCTTGTGGGATTCCCTGAAGTCTTTAAAGCTGAAAACATGGTGGCATTCTTTGAGAAATAGCTCCCTCAACCTTTGCAGGATTCACTTTCTTCAGATACCATATCACACCCAGTGTGATAATCAAGTACACTTGAACCCCCAACCCATAAGGCAATTCATAGTACTCACTTGTTCACCCTTAGGGATTGTGCCCTGCAGTTGGTGAGTTGGATTAGAGACCTCACGGCAGGGGAGGCCATGATTCAGTTACACCAGCTTGTACCATACCAGAATTTGACGCAAGGCTTTCAAGGTGGCAGAAAACCCCTTTGATCTCTTGCTCCCAGCCTGGCTCTGGTTTGGGGAATGGGGGAAGATGTACTTGTACTGAAGAAACTTGAGGTGGAAAGCAAGAGGTTCGAACTTGACAACCAGCTGGAATCCTGAAAGGTGTAAGATTCCCCCTCTTAACAGATGTTCTGACAGTCTGAACAAGCATTTGTCAATACCGAATGTTTGCTTGCTGGCATTAAACAGTGGAAGTGCAGGAGTTAGACAGATGAAGTATAGGAATGGCATTGAAGTACTGAACTGACGCCAACTCCACCCTCACTCTGCAGAGACGGACAGGCATTGGGGTGTGCCTTTGGGTCACCGCCCATGATATGGTCATGACATTTCACCTCACCCTACCCTTCAGACACTGACAAGCATCGAGGTGTGCCTTGAGGTGTTTGGGCTTTACATTCACCTCATTCCATAAGGAAATACGCTGAAATGGGCACAGTATAGGAGAATGGGGTGAACTCTGGGGGCAAAGGGTCCAAGGCACACCTCGATGCCTGTCACTGGCTGCAGGGTGGGGGTGGAATGGCATGAGCATTACTGGCATTACTGTCAACAATCCCAAGTCACACCCCTGACAACCTGTCAGTCCCTACGGTGCAGGCATTATGGTCAAAACCCTAACGCCTGGGCATTTCTTGGTATTTTACTCCAGATTTTCCACATGGGCTTTTGTGACTCCACTGCATGAACAGTGACACTATCAGTTCACTAGGCGAAGGTGATTATGCACAGCAACTTGCGCCATTTGGCGTCACAGGTACGAAAACACATTTCGAACAGGATGTGAAAAGTGACAGGCGTACTGTTCATGAGGAGGTGTAAAAAATGGCATTGTTGAAAATCTGAAGTGAAAATATACAAAAACTGATGAAGTCACAAGCGTGCGTAGAAACTGCGCAATGTACACCCATAATGTGATTAGTCTGGGGATTTTTTACAGCATGTTTTCAACATAGGCATTTTGGGACCTTTGCTCATGAACAGTGTCACTGTGATTTTCTTAATCTGTCCCGAACACAGTGACCACGCTATTCTGTGCCGGAAGTGCGAAACACATTTTGGCCAGGGTGTGAAAAATGAGAGCTGTACTGTTCATAAGGAGGTGTGGAAAAATGTCAGAGTTGAAAATCTGGACTGAAAATATTACAAATCCATGAACTTATGAGGGTGTGTGGAAATTTCACAATGCACGCTCGTAACAGAGTCATAATATGGACTTTTGTCACCAAAGTTTCAACGTAGCCATTTCAACACCTCTCCTCATGAACAGTGTTGCTGTGATTTTCTTAACGTGTCCTGGACATTGATTTCACACACCGACTGTGCCAATGTGCGCTACATGTGTGAGAAAACATTTTGGGTGAGATATGAAAAATGACAGCTGTACTGTTCATAAGGAGGTGTGGTAAAATGGGAATGTTGAAAATCTGGAGGGAAAATATTAAAAATTCTCAAAGTTACGAATGTGCGTAGGAACTGCACAATGTACACTCATAAAACAGTATAAAACAGTCATTTTTGGTTAATTTTTTTCACCAGATTTTCAACATAGGGTTTTTGGGGGCCTGCCTAATGAACTGTGACACTGTTGTTTCATTAATCGGTTCTGAAAGGTGGTTCTGTGCAGTGATCACGAAATCACCTTTCAGGACCAAATAACAAAATGGCAGTTACTGAGTTCATGAGGTGGGGTCCCAAGAACCCCATGTTGAAAATTTGGTGAAAAAATTCCCAAAAATGGCCGAGATAGGCACCAACGTTGAAAAAAACCCATTTATGTCATTATACAGCTTACCGGCATTTCTTCCATTCGCGGTCTAGCTTTGGATGCATAGAGGGTGGAGCGGGTTGGGGGAGGGGCAAGACAGTCAACGTGGGACTGTTTTTTTCTTACAGGTGTTTTCTTTCCACGAAGGCGGCCTTGGGACTTTTGCCACGCTGGGTGGGCTCCCAGCTGGCACCTGTAAGTCTGTTTGGAGAGGCACTGGAGCCGAGGGGGACTGGACACCCCGTCGGCCATACAGTGTCGGGGGCGCATGAGCATGCTGGGGTGGACTCCCAGCGTGCTACTTGGGTGTTTGTTGGGGTGAGAGACCAAGAAAAACTGAGCTGTCTATGACAGCTATTCAGATGCAGTGCTGATGTGTAGGCACTTTGCATACTGGCGATGGCAGTACATAAATTGCCTGCCGACATCAGCATGCAAATTGCCTACACGTTACCATCGCTGACTGTAGTGGTCTTTTGCTTTTAACTGTATGCCACTGCATCTGAATTGCTGTCACAGACATTTATTGGTGTGGTGAGGCTGTGCCTGCAAGAAGGAGCAGGGTACTGGATGTGGGGTGGCACACCTACGAAAATTCGTACGGTGGCACTATGTTTCTTGCACATGCATGCAAGCACACATAAAAAGCAGGGACAATAGTATTTATTACATTTCATGCTCCTGACAGGACTTTGTAATTGTTTTACATGACTTAAGTGTTTTGTCAAGGGGCTGCCTGACCAAAAGGCAGAGAGTTCTTGAAGTGCTGGGGTGATTATGTGGCCAATACTGAGCTCTGCATGACAGATGGTTTGCTTTTTGCACATCTGTAATTGCATTAAATATAGTCTTAAGAGACATTCTTACTTTTGTAAAGCAATTGTCTGAGGCTCCAAGTTAGTGTTGCTCAGATAGTTTTGACCGGATGTCAGATGCCATCAGATACTGATGGCAATGGCATTCAACTATAGATCCAGTCACCTTGGATCCCCAGTGGATCCGATCGTGGGGCAAATGATCCACTGGATCTGACAGTTGGACCATAGATCTGGCAGCCAGATCACAACAATCTGAGGCTGTATCTGACTGCTGGATGAGGGATCCAGTGGTCAGATCACAACACTCCGAGGGTCATACCCAAGGATCCGACCCCGGATTAAGACATCCCATCTTATCCGGACCAGGAAGTTTAGTTTATTGATTCGGAAACAACCTTTGAGCTAGGAGCTCATTTACAAAGGTTTCACATCAGAGCAGAGCATACAACACAGCACATATGACAACACAGGGTAACAGTAATTATAAAGCAGGCATGTGTGCATTTGGTAGTCAGTCCCAAGGACAAGCCTGCAGGCCTTATTTAATGCAGTAGAGATCCTTTTCAACGCAGTGCCTGAGGCTTCGCTATAAACCACTAGGCCATAATCCATCACTAATAGAACAGAACTCGAGACTAATAGCCACAGAGGAGAGGGTGAGAGGTATTTCCTGTGCCTATACAGGATTTGTAGCTTGGCGTAGACAGTTTTACCACGTGATCGATATGTTGGGAGAAGGAGAGGGATTCATCGATGTGAATGACCACGTATTTGAATACCTGTACCTGCTCTAGTGGGGTATTTTTATTGTTAGTGATGGTCAATGTGGGATACTTCTTCCTGAGGTGTGGGTTGGTTATTAGCATTAGCTTATTTTTTGTTTTTTTTTTGGTAGTTGAGGAAAGGTTTATAGGTGGCAAACCAAACCTCCAGCAAGTTGAAGGTAGTTTCAAGTTCATGTGCAAATTCACTTAAGTTTGGGCTATGGCTCAGGATTATAGCATCATCCGCACAGAGGATGACTCTGCTAGGGCAAGATTCGGGAAGTCTGTTTATGAAGAGAATAAATAGTAGAGGGCCTAGGATGGATCCCTGAGGGACTCCTAGGGTAACCTCTCTGGTGGTGGATATCACTGTTAAGATCTTTACACTTTGGTTCCTGGTGGCTAGACAGCCACTACACCAGCTCAAAGACTGTGTTGACAGGCCCAGATTTGACAGTTGTAGTAGAAGAATCTTATGGTTGACTGTATCAAACACCTTCATGAGGTCAAGAAATAAAGACCCCACAAGGCTTCCATCATCCATTGCTTGGTGAACGTAGTCCATGAATTCGACCAGGGCTCTGGTGGTGCTATGACCCTTCCTGAAGCCATGTTGCTGTGTGCTCTAAAGGTTGTATTTATCCAAATAGTCAGTGAGCTGGTCCAACACAATTCTTTCAAGTGCTTTGGAGAGTGGGGGGACAGAATGGATATGGTCCTATAATTGGCAGTGGAAGTGTAGTCTCCATTTTTGTACTCTGGTGTAACTAGTGCCTGCTTCCACAGAGCAGGGAATTTTCCCAAGGAGAAGGGACTTGTTGAAGATTTTTGCGAGTGGGACAATTACCTCATCAAGGGTGAGCCCCACCATCTTCATGTCAATTAAGTCACTGCCTAGTCTTGTTTTCCCTAGCACTCTTTTGATGCATTTCCTAGCGTCTTTTAATGAAACACGCCTGAAGTAGAATTTGGGGTGGTTAATAAGGGAAGCAGTGTTAATTCGTGGTGCCACGGAGCCATTCAGGTAGTCAGGAGGAAGGACCGAGCTTAAATCTGTGAAGGCAGCATTGAAGGAGTTGGCGATAAATAGTGGGTCCTGAGTGGTGCTACCATTGAGGTATAGCATGCAGGGTACTTTCTTATCAGCTTTCCTCTAGCAACTCTTTGATGTTGTCCCAAAACTTCTGCCATTGCCCCAAGTTTTATCTAGTTGCTCACTGTAATAGTTGGCCTTGGCTGCCCTGATGTCATGGGAACACTTGTTCCTAGCTACATGGTACTGTTGCATGTCATGGGCATTGCCAGAGGGATTGGCCTTATACCACAGGTTGTCTCTTTCATGCATCATCTTCATTAGGTTTTCAGAGAGCCACCCATTTCGTGCGCCGTGGACTTTATGCCTTCTCAAGGGTTTGAAGGTGTCGCAGATGGTGTTAAATTTGTCTGTAAAGAATTTTAACGCCATGTCAATGTCCTGAATTTTATCCAACATGCTCCAGTCAACACTAGCAAGAGTGGCTTTGAAGTCCCCAATCAAGTCTTTCCTGAGGACGCTACTCTCAATTATCATAGGCGCTACCTTTTCTCGTTTGTTAGACCAGAGGTAGATGATCGGGGAATGGTCACTCAGGGAATCTGGTAGTACAATTACCCCTTCAACCAAGCTGGGCAGCTGGCCAGTACCCAATCAATGAGGGTGCACAAAGACCTGTGTGAAAGACTTTTTCTGGTCCCCAACCAGGATTTGAATGGCCAGTAATTCATGCTCAGGGGAGTTACTGGAAGACGGCAATATAGTGCCCTGCAAGGTGTCCCGTAAGTAGGTGGGGCAACCCCTCCTCTCTTGGAGGCTCTGTCTAGCTTAAATATTGTGTAGCCAGGGAGCACTATTGAGTTATCCAATATTTTTGGGGTCAGTCAGGTTTCAGTGAGGTTTATAATGTCAGGTTGTTGCTGGTGTATCCAGGCTTGGAACTGCGTGAATTTCATCAGTAAGCTTCCAATGTTCATTGATGCTATTTTTAGGCAACCCTTGTCATGCGTTGTAGTAATTCCTGCACTGAGGGGCCCAGGGTTGGGATGAACATTCTCGGACAGGAGTAATAGGATAAGTACTATCTTTTTAGCATTGATAACTACTTGTCTTGCTACTTTTTTCCTGAGGTTAGGGCTTTTGTAGGTTTTTAGGTACTGTATTTTCAGGTTAATGGAGGGTGCCTGACTAGGTCTATAATGGCCCTTGGTGATATCTCTTTTTATGCATGCTTTGCGGTGTGGTTATTGTTCAGGGGGGCCACGTATGGGGCTTGAAGAGGTTCCCCTGCAAGTAATGTTGAATCTATAGTTCAGATAAAATTGTCCTAAAGTTTCACATGTTTCTGTAGCTGGTTGGTTACAGTGAAGTAGAGCCAGTAGAAGTACCAGCACAATACCCAGTTTATTCCAATTAATGGTGTGGGTCACAGTGGTGGCGTGTGCTAACCTTGCCCTCTGTCTTTTTCCTGTACTAATAATTGCCAGGAAGTTAACTAGTGATTCTGTGTATCTGCCAAAGAGGTTAACTAATGAGACTAGGTTACTGTAATGAATGTTCATCTGGTACTCACTGATTGGTAGTGATTTGCTGTAATGCAAACTATACTAGGAACTTATGTGGAACAGTACCCTAAGTGTCTATCAGCCTTAAATCTGATCCAGCTTGTGCTGTGCTAACGAGACGTATAGCTTCAGCTTATCATCAGGCCCTCTAGTGAAGTTACTTTCAGCCTTAAGTCTGCTCCTGTTTGTGCTGCGCTACAGAGATGCAGAACTTCAGTTTATCTGTTTGCCCTCTAGTGGCCGTTATGTATCAGCTGCTAATGAAGAAATAGGGTGGTAAGAAAAACACCAATCAGATCACACTCCATCCCTGTCACATGACTGTCACTAGCTATATAGGTAATGCGTCGGATTGGGCAGGCGGGAGAGGAAGGGTGGGACAACTGCTGCACTGACAGGTTGAATCAGTCTTAGAAAACAGCAAAACTGTGGCCTTAGTGTAACGCGGTTTTAAATCTAATTAAAAGTATTTAATTGCCTTAAAAATGGGTACAAACAGTGTAACTCAATTGATTATTATGCAAATTATCATTAGCCGTACATCCTGAAAAGACCCCACGGAGTGTCCTAAGGGCAGAGTGCTTTGGCGTATCAGCCCAGGGCAAGATATGGCACCAAGTTTAAAGTTCGAGCTGGAGAGCAGTCAAGAGAAATAAGGCAGGGCAGGGGGTGCACCTTCCTTGCAGTGGCGGCCCGTTCCTGTGGCAGTGACGCTTGTTAGGGCAGCAGCTTTCGGACTACCCCAGTCAGGGGCTTGCGGACTGCAGGATTCAAGCCTTAAGGGAAAGGGAGGGATCTGTCAGAGCAAAGTGCCACTACTTCAAGTGCATTCACTCTGTGATTTTCTTTATCTCTTTGGAGCTTGCCACTCCTGTGAGTGCACTGGGTCCCTGCAGTACTGCACATCTCATCCTTTGTGTGCTGATTATGGTTTTAACCACTCTTGGCTCAAGATGTGGTTGAAAACCAAACAATGCCTCAATCCACTTAACCAGCGCTCAATACACAAACAAAAAAAAGTGTTTTAAATCTGTACAGTTTGAAATCAGTGCGTTATGTCAAACCTTTGTACATATTTACTGATGATGACAAAAGCTGTTGTTAATATGAAAAGACATAGTGAACAATATTCAGCTGTTATACAGAATAAATGGATATATGGAAATAACATTCTTTTACCATTACTACACCTTCTAGAAGCTAAAACTAGTTGCTGAAATAAAATTACTGCATTGAAAATGTGTCTCCCTCCCGCATGTTGGTGCAGTTCTGCTTTGCAGTTGTTCTACAGGTGTGGCTCAATGGAGGGAGATATCCTTGAAGTTGATAGTGCAGTTCTTACTGTAACAGTAGATCACTGAGAGAATCTCCTCCACTAAGCCACACCTGTAGAACGTAGATGCTGTCAGCATCACTTGGAAACTTTTGCCTAGCTGAGGTCACCCACAATGATGTGCATCTCGTGCGCCTATGTAGAGTGGGCAACTTCATACTCTCACATTCTTTCCACCTGCTTAAGACACACACAGCATTTAGCCAAACAGATGGGAAAATGGTAAACCCTCCAACTCCCGTCTCTATTCTGCCACCGTTTCATTTACAGATCAATGATGAAGCGACGATGGTACTGACACAGCTGTATCACGCCCAGAAATGAAAGGGGGAAAAGGGATGAATCAGTAAATATAGGAACATCCCCACCCAAATGATGCCACTCAACAGAGGGGATTCTCTCAAAGATCTTTTTCGAGGATATATCTCTCAATTGTGCCACACCTACAGAACCATTTCAAAGCAGTACTGCACCAACATACAAAAGGGAGGTCCAAGACAAGGGGCTGATAAGACCCCCAAGAGGGCAAGCCAAAAGCCTTATCAATATCGGCGGGAGCACTAACCTGGAAAACAGGTGAGGTCCATGCAAGGGCAAGGCAGACCCAAAGCCCATGATGGAAAGCATACGACAGACGGTATAATTGGAAACAGCAATGAAAAAGCAACAGCAAAAAGGACAGAAACACTGTGACAATGCAGAGAACAAAGGCCAGAGGCCAACGTGCAGGCATGTTGATGGCATAAAAACCAGAAGGCAATCCCATGCTGGAGAGGAAAAAGACACTTGCGTTAATCATGAACATCTGCGAGAAATCAACGAGAAGCTGCCTAAAAAATGCCATCAAACAGGCAAGGCCCAGCAATGAACACAACAGGCACCAAATGCCACATAAGGTGATGATAAGCCAGAGACAGACTCAGAGCAGAGGCGATGAAAGGGAAGCAGCTGGAACATTGACAAGGGAAAGCCAGGGGATAACCAAGGCAAAAGGTGATGGTAAACACTGTGACAAAGATGCAAAAGGGCCATCAAAAAGACAGAATTCAGCCATGCGACAACTTACATGGCCAATGACATCAGAAATGGCGTAGAAAGGGCTGGCCCGCCGTTGCAGCGGTTGGATTTCTTTGTTTATGTATGCCAGCAACCCGATTCAGGAACGAGCCCAGGGAGCTGGAGGGCTGGCCGGGGAGGAGGTCTGAGCATCCTATGGACAACCTCGCCTTCTCCTGGGGAGGGGATGACCCGGGGTCTGGGTGACCCCGAGTGGAGACCTCGAGGTACAGCAGGCCCGGGGACTAAGAGGGTAGGTGTGCCAGACGTTGGTGCTCATAGTGCCTTGACATCATGGGCACACGGCACGCCCAGAAAAGCCGGAAAAACACCCACCGCCTCCCAGGAGATGGAGCACCAAGGTCCCAACCCTGAATGCCCCTGCCACCTCTGGAGACAGCATCCCAAAGTAAAAAGACTTGTCGGGTGAAAAGGCCCTCACCCCGTACCCGCCTGGGGGGTATAACCACGGCTCCATGGGGGATGGACTGCTCTGGGTGGTGGTCAGGTGATCGAGGGCGTAACAGACCACCGGCGACTCCTGAAAAATGGGAGAGTGGAGGGCAGAGGAGGGAAAAAAAAATAAAAAAAAATGAAATGGTGCAGAAGAACAGGAATAGGTTTCATATAGGAAGCAGAGACCAAGTCAAACAGGACGAACATCGGCGAGGCAATGGCAAGTGATGAACGATGCAAACAAAAATGAACGACACAAATAGCGAAAGGGAACCCTGTGACAAAAACAACCACTGAACAGAGGAGGACTGCACACAAAGCAGTAACGTCAGTGAAGCAAAGATATGAATCAACCATCAGAAAGGGCGACACCCAAAACAATAACAATGAACAGGAACAGACACAGTGTAGAAAAGACAGGTAACTCACCTGTAACCACTGTTCTAGGGGTTGCATTTCCATCGGACATCTTTAAGCTAAGCTCTTCCCACCACCCAGGTGATATATCCCGACTGCGCCCCGTGATGTCAGACCTTTGTATGCTAGATGCATTGATCCACGTGCCACATGCGAGGGGAGGCTGGATCGGTTGTGTGAATGTGAAATGAAATATGACATCTAGAACCATGGTTACAGGTGAGTAACCCGTCTCTTTAGTGGCATGGATAGAGTTCACTATGCACACTCTGGCAGACTCCTGTTAGTCCTTTGGGAGGAGGGCGCAAGGTGTGCACCCCTACTTTGCAAACCAAGGTCCCAAAAGCAGCATCCTAATGGGCCTCTAGGACAATATTGTAGTGGGAAATGAAGGTGTGTACTGTCTTCCAGGTGGTGGCCCTGCAGATTTCCTGGATAGAGATTTCCCTGGAGGCAACCACTGAGGCAGCAGTATATCTAGTGGAATTAGCTCTAAGCCCTACTGGAGGCTTGCTACCAGCCAGCCTACAGCAGAGGTGGATGTAGAAAGTACAGTTACGTAGGCACTTTGCTGGTGAAAATCATCTGGGTGGATCTGGCACCAATGGCGGGATGTTCCTATATGTTTGACCTTCTGCAAGAGATATCTTCAAAGAAGATTGTGATTTACCTGCCAACTGACACATACAGCTTCAGTGTAAGTTACAAACAGCTGGTGAGCCTAACCCCAAACTCCAGCTATGCACACTTTATAATACGAGAGTGCTCTCCATAGGTCCACAGTATGGTGTCTACAGTCGGCCTCCAAAGAAGGGTTAGTAAAATAGACTAGTAAGTAAGTTGTTGACCTGGTTAAGGTGAAACTCTAAGACTGCCTTCGGGAGTAACTTTGAATGGGGGCGAATGACAACCTTGTCCTTGTGGAAGACCAGATATGGAGACTCCAGCAAGAGCAGCTGGAGCTCACTGTCCTTCTGGCTGACATTATGGACACCAATAATGACATCTTCCATGACAGGGTAACATCTGTGTATAGGCTCAAATGGCTTGCCCATGAGCACAGCCAACACTAGCATTAGGTCCCATGGTGGTGGTGGTTCAAGCACCACAGGGAACAGGTGGTCCAGGATCTTGAAAAATCACCCAATCATCTTCTCCTTGTCCACCGTTGGCTTACCAGCCCATGCCCACTAAGCAGAGATGGCTGGAAGGTGCACCTTAAGGGTCGTTGCTCACTGTCCTGACTGAGAGAGGGAGGGAGGGAGGGACCTGAGGTACTGCAGGATGCTCGCCAAAAAGAGGGCCAGGGGATCAAGCCCCTTGCTCTGGCACAAAATGGAGAGCCTGTTCCAAGCAAATTCACAGCACTGGTGAGTCAACGTCTTATGAGAGGCCTCCACACCATGAAGCACTTCTTCTGAGACACCCAAGGCCTGAAACTCTAGCTGCACAGGAACCAGGCTGAGAGATGCAGGGATGTCAGGTCCGGGTGCAGAACTGTCTCTTGTTGTCTGATCAGCAGATCCAGGTGAAGAGACAACTGCCATGGAGGTCTGCTGCTGAGGCTAAGGAGATCAGGGTACCAGCCTGGACCAGTCTTGAGTTCTACGGATCATCTGTGCCTTGTCCTTCTGGGCCTTGACCACCACCTTGTGGATCAAGGTGAGAGTAGGGAAGGCATACACTAGGCCTGGGTCCCAGAGTCTCATGAAGGCAAGCCCAACAATGTTCCAGACTATGGAGGTGCAGGCACTAAGCAGCCTCAGTTTGGCGTTCTCCCAGAAAACAAACAGATCCATCAGAGGAGTGCCCCACAGGAAGAACAGGTGGTTCACCCCCGATTCAGGGACCACTCATGCGGCATCTGTCTTACCCAGCAGACAGCATCTGCCAGCTGATTCTTCACTCTTACAATGTGGATCATTAGGAGATCTGCACCCAGGCTGTGAATGATTATCCAGGTGCAGAGGGCCTTCTGACACAGGAAAGAGTGTGTTCTGCCTTGCCTAATCAGGTAGAACATGCTTGTGGTGTTGTCTTTCTAGATTTGCATGACATGACCCCTGGCTAGAGGAGCAAATTCTTTCACAGCAAGCCATATTATATGGAGCTTGAGCAGATTTATGTGATGATGGGACCACGGGCTCTGTGGTCTCCTAGGTGTGTTTTTTCACCCCATAAGAGATGCGTCTGTCGGCAGCATGACAGTCGGCTCTGGGTGGACAAATGGGATTCCTTCCTCCAGACAGGATCAGCCACCACTGGATGGCATCCTACATCAGCTGGGTCACTGTGACACGGTGGTCCAAGAGGCCTAGGCACTGCGACCTCTGACGGCCCCACTCCCACAGCAGGTGGCGCATTTACCAGTGGGGCCCAACAGACCATGCTGCTGCAGAAAGCCACGTACTCAGAAGTTGCAGGAAGTCCTGGGCAGGGCACGAGAAGCCAACCGAAAATGATCAGGCAAAGGAGTTACGATCCAGTGCCTGCTCTGCAGGGAATCTAGCTCTGCCCCACTGAACCTGATCACCTTTGAGGGGACCAGTTCAAACTTGTCCCAGTTGACCAACAGGCTCAAAGTCTTGACAGGTCTGGAGGGACAATTCTCTGAACGTCTCGACAGTCTCCTTGGATGGCCCAGCAAGTAGCCAGTTGTCCAGGCAGGGACACACCCTGACACCCTTGTGCTGCAGACAGGCTGCCACCACTGCCATGCACTTGCTGAAGACCCTGGGCACAGATTAGAGACCAAAGGGCATGACCTGGAACTGGTACAATATCCCTTGCACACAGAACCGGAGGTACTGGCATTCGGATGGACCGGAGGTACCAGCATTTGAACGGACAGAAGAGGATGCAGAAGAACACGTCCTGGAGGTCTAGGGAGCAGAACAACATACCCTGCTCCAGACAAGGAATGATTCAGTGTGACCATCCAGAACTTGATGTTCCACATGAACTGGCTCAGAGCATGAAGATCCAGTATGGGGTGCCATCCCCATTAGTTTCAGAACCAGGAAGAACATGGACACATCACCCTGACTGGCCAGGGCATCTGGGATACAGGCTATGGCTCTTTTGACAAGGAGCCAAGGAATGTCCTTTCAAAGCATGGACAGTGTGTCCTGTGATATCCTGGACTCTCGAGGAGCATGGAGTCGGTAACGCAGGAGAGTCTCGAAATCCAGAGGCAGCCCTCTGTCTACCACCTCCTTTCACCCACTTATCCTTCATGATAGCTGACCAATGTGACTAGAAGTGGTGTAACCAACCCCCAACTGGAAGTGTAGACAGGGACAGGAGAGATGGAGGGACGACATCCCCCAAACCATCACTGTGCAGTCTCTGCTGCGGCACCAGCTGCTGGGACCAGAGGGGCACCACCACCCCCCCGCTCCACCCTCACTTGGAGACCTATGTCATCAAGGCACAGGTCACGAAGCATAGGAAGACCAGGAGCAGTTGTAAAATTTACAAGTAGCATTTTATTATCATCAATAACAGTAAAACAAAAAGGAAAAATTGTTCACTATAACTATTTACAAAGGCCATGCAAACAGAGAAAGCAAAGTCCTTCATCTCAGGCTAGCTCTAATTCCAAGTTTCAGTCCCCCCCCACCACCAACCAAAAGATTGCTGCTCCTTTTATAAGTCGTCTTTATCTGGTAATTAACTTCTGCAACCTCGGCTCGTTAACAGATATCCTGTTTCTCATAAAATGTATTAGAAGTTTGTCAACTTTCTTGCAGGTACAGCAAATAGAACATGGTATCCCAGAACTGACCTCCTGCTGACAGCTCTGCAAAAGTTTGTGCTGCATCTCAGGGTTAACCCCTTGAATTCTAAATAGCCTTTTGCAATCATTTCAACAGTATAACTATATACAGTTTGAAACAAAGGGATCCCAGGTTCACACAGATTCACACATGTTTTATAACCGTGGACATGCAAGGGGGAAAAAAGACAGATGCAGCAACTGAAGGCAGAGAAACATAGAAACATAGAAGTTGACGGCAGATAAGGACCGCAAGGCCCATCCAGTCTGCCCATTTCTTTTTCTACCTTATAAATGTGTCATCGGCCTTTGCTCTGTCAGTGGCCTATCTATTCATAGTCATTTGTATTGCTCCCTTATGCCTATCCCATGCCTGTTTGAAGCCCTGCACTGTATTCATAGCCACCACTTCTTGTGGTAAGCCATTCCATGCATCCACCACCCTTTCTGTGAAAAAGAATTTCCTCACATTCCCCTTAATCGCCTCCCTCTAATCTCATGCTGTGTCCTCTTGTCCTGCTATTTTTCTTATATTTAAACATGTTAGACCTTTTCACCTTGTTTATGCCCTTAAGGTGTTTGAATGCCTCGATCATATCACCTCTCTCCTCCTTTGCTCAAGGGTATACATATTGAGCTCCTTTAATCTGTCCTCATATGTGTTCTGATGCAGTCCCTGCACCATTTTGGTTGCCCTTCTCTGGACTGCCTCAATTTGTTAATGTCCTTGTGAAGGTGTGGCCTCCAATACTGCACGCAGTACTCAGATGGGGCCTAACCAGTGTCTTGTACAGAGGATTATTACCTCCCTCTTACGACTTGTGATACCCTACTAATACACCCTAACACCCCCTAGCCTTACCTACTGCTTTAGAGGTCTGCTTGGATGATTTTAGGTCATCAGTGATGATGATGCCCAAGTCTCTTTCTTCCTTTGTGACTGCTAGCAACTCCTCCCAGCCTATAGGTGGCTTCAGGGTTTCTCTTCCCTATGTGCATGATTTTGCACTCTTTGCATTAAATCCCAGTTGCCACTCTTCTGACCATTCTGCTAGTTTATCCAGATCTCTTCTCATTCTGCCCACCCCATCTGGATCATCTACTCTGTTGCAGATCTTGGTGTCATCTGCAAACAGACAAGCCTTACCCTCTAGTCCATCTGCAAGGTCACTAATGAAGATGGTGAAGAGGACTGGCCCCAGGACTGATCCCTGAGGTACCCCACTTGTGACTTGCATCTCTTCTGACTGTATCCCATTTACCACCACTCTGTTTTCTGCCCGTCAACCAGTTTGCCACCCAGTTGACCAACTTCCGACCCACCCCGAGCCTACCCAGCTTATTTATCAATCTTCTATGTGGAACAGTGTCAAAAGCTTTGCTGAAGTCAAGGTAGGTGACATCAACTGCTCCCTTGTCCACCACTCTGGTTACCCAGTCAAAGAAATCTATGAGATTAGTTTGACAGGACCTTCCTTTGTAAACCCATGCTGTCTTGGATCCTGTGCCCCTATGGATTCCAGGTGTTGCACTATCCTTTCCTTAAGGAGTGCCTCCATAATCTTGCCCACTACTGAGGTAAGACTGACTGGTCTGTAGTTCCCTGCCTCCTCCTGCTACCACTCTTGTGGAGCGGGATCACATGAGCCTTCTCCAGTCTTCTGGGACCTCTCCTGTGCTCAGAGACTCACTAAACAATTCTGCTAATGGCTCTGCTAGTTCCTCCTTTAGCTCCTTAAGTACCCTGGGATGTATGCCATCAGGTCCCATTGCCTTATCCACCCTGAGCTTAGCAAGCTCTTGTAGGACCCTTTCTTTTGTGAAGGGAGTAGTGCTCACCTCGCTCCCCCCTGTGTCCATGATGCTGAGCTGTGGGCCCTGCCCTACCTTCTCTTCAGTAAATACTGAGCAAAAGTATCTATTTAGGATAGATGCCTTTACAGGGTCCTCCTCCTCACATGCTCCCTTTCTCCATTAAGCTTAGCAATACCCCTCTGGACTTTCTCCTTTCACTAATGTATCTATAGAAAGTCTTGTCACCTTCTTTACTGTTCGGTGCTAGTGTTTCCTCAGTTTGGGACTTTGCCTGCCTTACTGCCTTACCTGCTTCCCTTAGGGCAGTTTGGTATGCCTCCCTATCTTCATCCCGCTGTGTTCTCTTATATTTCCTGAAGGCCAGCCTTTTGGCTCTGACCTTTTCTGCTACTGTATTTGAGAACCAAAGTGGTTTCCTTCTTCTTTTGCACTTCCTTTTCTGTCTAACACAATGGGATGTTGCTTCAAGTATTGCATCCTTAATGCTTGCCCACTTTGCCTGTACCCCCTCACCTGTGTTTCTTTTTGCCAGGGCTAGCTTAACTGCTGGCCATCTTATCAAAGTCAGCTCCTCTGAAGTCCCATATTTTTGCCTTGGAATGGAATGATTTAGATGTAGTAGCCAATTGAACCATACCATGTGATGGTCACTGGCCCCAGGTGACCTTCTACCTGGAGATCTGTGATTCCTTCTTTGTTAGTCAGTACTAGATCTAGGATAGCCCTGTCTCTTGTGGGTTGCTGTACCAGTTGTTTGAGGCCCTCCCCTGCAGGAATCCACTATGAGTCTAGTTCTGGCAGATGTTCCTGCTGGTATTGACCAATCTGTATCCGGCATGTTGAAGTCTCCCATTATCAGAACCTCCCTTTAGCTGTCATGTTTTGTATATCTTCTAACAGTAATGTGTCTATGTCCTCCTCTGGTCTGGGGCCTGTAGACAACCCCAGTTCTTATGGCTGTCCCATTTCCTGTTTCAGGGTGACCCACAGTTCTTCTGGCTCCTTATGTATTCTGAATTTCTGTGCTTTGATATTTTCATTAACATACAGGGCCACTCCTCCCCTTTGCACCTCGGTCTCTTCTGAACAATACATAGCCAGGTACTGAAGTCTCCCAAGTGTGGTTACTGGTAAACCACGTCTCACTAATTGCTACTATGTCCAGTTTAGCCTCTGACATTGTGCCTGCAGGTCTGGGATCTTATTTCCCAGGCTGTGAGCATTTGTGTACATGATTTTCCATTGGCCAGATTTTGGTGTGTTAGTTGTTGGGTGAAGTTTAGCATTACCCCTGTCGTCGTATGGGGAGACAAACCTTTTTCTTACCTGGTGATGCAAATGAGCAGCAAACATGCTGAATTCCTGTTTGACCACTAGCTGAGGGGAGGGTGTTCTTCCATTCGACGTGATGGGGTGCTGCACCCTCCCCATTTGCTAGTTTAAATATTCTGCAAAGACGCCAAACTTCGCCCCAATGCACTGACTCCTCTTTAGTCAGATGCAGTCCATCAAATTTAAAGAACTTTCGCTCCCAGAACTGTTGCCAGTTCCCTACAAATCTGTGTCCTTTTCCTGGCACCAGCCCTTGAGCCACGTGTTTAGGTCCCCTATCTCCCTTCTCTGACCTTCCGTCCATCTGGCCCTCTCCCAGACTGGCAGGATCTCAGAGAAGGAGATGCCAGACGAAATAGATGATAGTATGTCACCCAGCCTAGTCAGGTGTTCCTTGGTCTCCACAACTGACCGGTTGGCGAGATCATTAGTCCCTATGTGTACTAGGACATCAATGTTTTCTCCTGCTTTGTGAACAATTTTAGAATGCGGTCAGTGTCTCTCCATGCTGATGTACCTGGAGACATCTGACCATCACCCCTGGCTGGAGATGGGTATCAACTCCCCGAATCATGGAGTCCCCTATGATCAGAGTTTTTGGATTTCCTTTGTGCTTGTTTTGTTTTGGTTCCTGATTTGGGTGAGTTTTGTTGTGCTAGCTCCTGTGCCGAGTGCCCTGCTCTGCAGTGTCTTCTGCCTCTTTATTTGATTTCAGAGATAGAGGCAGATACCTGTTTGTAGTGTTTATATGGTTTTGGAGGTAATGTGTTGGAGAGCAGAGAGTGATGGGGCACCTGATTTGCTCCTCCTAACCACCTGCCAACCTCCTGGACCAACTACCCTCTTGGTCGAGGTTTTTCTGTTGGATGCTGGGAAATGGCGGGTGGTTCTTATAATGTATTTCCTCTTCAATATGAAATTTGAGGCGTGCAATCTCTGTCCATGCTGCCGGAGCTGAGCCCTAAGATCTCCAAAGGCCCAGCATGTAGGACAGTGTCCTAAATCCTGTAAGACTGTCCTCTGAAAACTGTTCCACAGTACCTGCAGTTAATGAAATCCATTCCAAATAAGTTGCTGGGTTTGTAACCTAGTCAGAGTAATTAGAAGGAGAAAAAAATGAAAAAAATGCAAGTAATGGTTTAATTGTGCTTTGTTTAACTTGTTATAGCAAGTTAAATTACTAGTGCCCTGTAAATGAGATCACCTTGTGGAGCCCCACTGATCAAGCCCTTCCTGCTCTGCCACAGGAAATGTTACAACTGTGGTACCCTATAAAAGGAGTGTAGCGTGGGTGGTTGGGGATGGGGTGGGTGGCTGGGCCCTTCCCTGCCTAAAAAGAAGAACCACGGACGAAAGAACAAGGAGGTAAGAGCAGAAACAATCAGTCAACAACAAATGCAGTAACCCTGAAAGCTTATCCTAATGTTAGATAAAACTGTAAAACCTGTAAAGCACCACCTGTAATAATTTCAGAGAAGATATACGCTGTAAGAAACACTTTGCTCAAGAGAAAAATAAAGCAGTAACAGAAGATATACCTTGCAAAAGATAATTTGAATCAGAAGATTACAGGAGTAATCTGTTAGCACACACCTTGTAATAATGCAGAAGAAGGTATACCAGCAACAACAATTTGAATCAGAGAAAAAATAAATCAATGTTAGCAACAAACAGTAGCAATCCCTGTGAGTAAAAAATAAAAACACCACCACACAGTAAATCTGCTTAGCCAAACTAAGTCTTAATCATTTTCCCTTGCTCTGGTAAGTTTCTCTACTCTGCCTTTCAAGCAGTCTTAGAAGGAAAGAGCTCAGGTGAAGCTAGGTGCCTTGGCCAGCAAACCAAGTCTTCTACCTAGAGATAGCGAAAGGTGGGGAATCGCGAGACCATCAGAGTGATCAGATCCTAGGTCTCATGAAAACATTTGGTTGTGCAATAAGACAGACAAGACACAGAAAAGGAAAGGATAAAACAGTTATCTGAAGAGGGGTTAGCTGCAAACTTGCGCAGACTCGATAGACCATGAGACCTAGTTCTGCTGGCAATTTCGTATGTTTGTATCTCTGCATTTAATTCTTTCTACATAACAAGTAGGACAGGGCCTTTTTGGGAACAGTTTCTTCATCAGTTCTGTGAGAGGAACAGCTAACTGGGCAAAGTTAGGAACAAATCTCTGATAGTAACCAGCCAGCCCTAAAAATGACCTAAAATGTCTTTGTTTTAGGGATAGGACTGTTAACTACAACTTTTCTCTTAGAAATCTCTGGCTTTACTTCTCCATTTCCCAAAACATAGGCCAAATATCTGGTTTCCTGCATGCCCAATGCACATTTAGTATGCTTAATTGTCATTCCTGCCCTTTTGATAGACTCGATAACTGCTCGCAGGTGTTCCAGCTGACTTTTCCAGTCTGGACTGTACACCACAACATCATCTAGGTATGCAGCACAATAACCAGTGTGAGGGGTTAAAATTACAACCATGTACCACTGGAATGTAGCGGGTCTGCCATGTAAACTAAATGGCATGGTGATGAACTGATAGAATCCAATAGGAGTGGCAAATGTAGTTTTCTCCCTGGATTCTTTAGCTAGGGGGATTTGCCAGTAACTCTTAGTAAGCGTAAGGGTACTGATGTACTTGGCACTCCCCAATTTGTCCACCAAATCATCTATCCTGGGCATAGGATAATTGTCAAATTCTAACACTTGATTAAGTTTCCTAAAATCAAGGCAGCTTCTTACACCCCTTTCTTTTTTTATTTACAGTCACCACTGGTGATAACCAAGCAGTTCTAGACTCTTCTATGATACCCAGTTCTTTCATTTTTTGTATTTCCTTAACCACGTCTGATCTTAATCGCTCTGGTAATCTGTATGACTTTTGTCTGATAAGGTGTGCATTCCCTGTCACTGTTAAATGCTTGACCCGTTTTGCTCGGCCTGGCACAGTGATAAAGGTATTGTTAAATGTCTTGAGCCAGGGGAGCACCTCATAGTGTTGGCGCATCTTCCGCCAGTGCCTCTCCTCATTCGAAGATGAGGAGGCCAAGAAGTTTGAACGCTTTCTGTTCGAGCAGGATCGAGAATGGGACCACTTCGATCGTGACCCTGATCTGGACCTCAACTCTCAACATCAAGGAAGGCCCTATGGCGGGTCATGACAGCAAGTGAAAGTAGAGCGATAGTGAGAGGCGGAGAATCACGAGATCGTCAGAGTGATCAGTTCCAAGGTCTCATGACAACATTTGGTTGCAAAACCAGACAGACAAGAGACAGAAAAGGAGAAGACAGAACAGATCCTTGTGTTTAACTCTTTCTGCATAACAAATGGGACAGGGCCTTATTCAACCCTGTCATATCCTAGCCACTGAATTTAGGTTTTGGTAGCCAAGCCTGATATTGTCCCTGTTGGGGATGATGCTGAGGAGGCTTCACTGAAAGGATAACACTGGAAAGCTTTTTCTTAGGCTTCCATTTCAACACCACAGAGTTGAACTTCTCTGTGTGCATGAGATGTCCTTCCATCCCTGGGCGAAAGAGGTCAGTGCCCAAGACGGGGACATGAGCCAACTTGTGCTAGGTATCTACCATACAGATGGACTGGTAAAGCCAGGCCCTGCAATGTACAGAGATGGCCAATGCCATGACGCAGGCACACGACTCGCCCATGTCCATGGCTGTCTGGAGCTGGTGGTTAGCCAGCAGCTGACCTTGGTTCTGGACCAACTTCACCAGCAACTGCTGATCAGCAGGAAAGTGAGGGAGGATTTCATCAAGGACTCCCAACAGTGAGTGTCTGAAGCTGGCCATCATGATGGAGTAAGTCGCCTGACAGACACCCAAGAACACCACAGTGCACACCCTTTTAGCCGTGTGGTCAATCTTTTTAGACTCCTTGCCCAGAGGCTTGTCCACATCCACCTGGCCACTGGACTTGCACAAGGTCAAGTCAGACACCAGTCCTTTGGTCGAAGGATGAACCGAAACCTCTGAAAGGGACCCGGTAGCAACTATATACTTGCAGATCATATGAGTGGAGGGTGTCATGCAGAATGCTGGATGCTGCCAAAGCTCCAGGGACAGTCCTACGATGGCTTTACCTATGGGAAAAGCAACTGCTGGAGAGTCGTTTCTGTCTAAGTTGTCCACGAAGGAGTACTTTGTCCTTGTTTGGACAGGCTCCAGAGGGACATTCATCAACTCTGGCATGAGCCGAGGAAGAGCCCCAAATGACACCGGTCCATCATCCTTGGTCATCTCCTCAACCGAGCCCCGGTCAAAGATGTGAGTTGCGGAGAATACTACGAATGACCGATCTGAGTCATCCAAGGATTCCTCAAAAACAGCCCAGGACTGTTTTTCACCATGACCACCAAAGAATCCTCGAATTGGATGATCTCCACTGACATCTGGTCTAGCATGTCAGTGGCCAAGTGGGCCTCCTTGGTCAGAGCATCCACCTTCGGCTACGATGGCTCCACTCTTAGGGGTGGAGAGGCAGTTCCAGGGTGCACCTGTGAAGCACTGACCAGCAATGGCATAACTGGATGCTGCCAGGTGATCAAAGGTCCAGAGGATAAAGAGCTACCCTGCCCTGTGATGGAGCACTGTTGCAAGGGGAACACCTCGTAGCATTGCAGCATCTTCCACCAGTGCCTCTCCTCAATCGAAGATGAACAAGTCAAGAAGTGTGAATGCCTTCCTGGGTTTCATAAGGGCAAAGCAAAAGAAGGAGTGAAACAGAGGATCCAGTCTAGCTAAAGCAGACTTTGGAGCAGCACTATAAATAATGCCTCCATAAGAAAAAATTACTCACCTTAGTAATGTTGTTTCTTCTAATGGAGTCTTGCTGTATTCTGACATATGCAGTTAGGTCCTGCCTTTCAACTGCCCTGGAGAACAAAGAGTTAAACTTTCCATGGCCAGCATGGAATGTTCACCACGAGCTCAGATGAAGCCCCTGTCTGCTACTGTTTAAACTCCAACCGTCAGATCTTTACGAGCAATACTCACTAGAAGTTCTGTGTGGAAACTGTAAAACTCAAAATTAGCCAACTGCAACTATATCTATATGTAACCTCCCTGCAAATGGGGGTTCCCAAAAGACTTCCAGGAGCTTGCTTGAATGCTCCAAGCCTGAATGGTGTTTGGCGTTTAAGCCATTTATCAGTGAGTGTTTTTAGAGCCTCTGGTACTATCTCTTTAAGAGCTGTCTGCTTGCAGACATAATTAGTTTGTATGGGGGGACTGTGTGCTTCTCTGTTTGAGTACCACTGAGCTGCTGCCAATTCACTCCATTTTGCAGTCACTAGAGTGCAAAGGGAACCTATCTGAAAGATGTAACTGTTTGCCAGAAATCATTTACAGTAATAATGAAATTACAGTTTGTCTAACCTGCTT
Organism: Neoceratodus forsteri; assembly: GCA_016271365.2. NCBI lineage: Eukaryota > Metazoa > Chordata > Ceratodontiformes > Ceratodontidae > Neoceratodus > Neoceratodus forsteri. Next base: position 1,682,283,502 of record CM057455.1, on the reverse strand, counting down.
TCTTTGCAGTCAGAACTGTGTCTGCCTAGTTCCCCATTCTGGTTTTGAACTGCTGAACTGGACCAATCAGTGTGGGTAAGCTGCTCTAAAATGGTGCCTTGGACGAATCAGAACTTGGACTCAATCTGAGCCAGCCACAAGAGGATTGTATGGGCAGTGACTCTGGGAGATGTAGTTTAGACTTCGCGCCTTTTGGACCAACAGCAGCAGTCTATTGTGAGTGACAACCAATCCAGTCAAGAACTGGGAGGAACTCAAAGGAAGTGCCGGTTTTGTCTGTTGGAGTTTCAGTTTTAGCCTGGCAGTGAAGGGAAAGAAACCCTGTGCTCCTTCAGTGCACAGTTTCAGTCAAAAACGTGTGTAAGGCCCAGAGTTCCGGTCTGCAGCTTGTGTAACTGCTTGTTAGGACTGAATCCGCCTGTGAAAAGAATCAAAGGATCTCTGAAGAGTAGAAACCAGGCTCACCCTGTAGAAGACTGGAGAAATTGTTGAATTGCACTCGGTCTGTCAGGAACTGAATCTGCTGTGTGTTCTCCTGGGTATTGTGCAGTGATTGCGATCGGGATAGAGAAGCAGCCTGCCTGGTATGGTACTTTCCTTTTTACCATATAAATGTGTGAAGAGTCTCGTGGAGCTCAAGAGTAGCCCTGCTGACGTTGAAGGACCCTATCTTGTTTGGAGATCGTGAGTACTAATTCAGGGTCGCTCCCTGTTGAACTGCCACATTAAATCCAAATGGAATCACTGTACTGCTGACTGTTTAAACTAATTTTCTTTCACTGTGTGAAAGGGCCCCTACCAGCTGCCACGGTTTGGACTAGCCACTAGGGCTTGGGTACCCAGGGACAGTAACTGGTAGGGATAGGCCTGCACAGAGCCATAGGTAGATAGTAAAGTGATAAGCTAATTAACCTGATTTCCCTGTCCTTGTTAATTCCTCAAATAAATCAGAGCTGCTTGTTTCAGCAAAGTTATACTGCCTGAGGTATTTGTCTATGTTAAAGTACTGTACTGTGATTGTTGCACTGTATCTTATTTCACAGGAGGTCCCAGTGCCGAACTAGTCCTGGGGGTAAGTGTATACTGTGAAGGTAATTCTGATATATTGTGTGGGCCACTAGTGGGAAGAAAGGGGGGTTGCAGTGTCCCAGAGGGCTGTGACCAAGTAAGTTTAACTATTGCAAACCCTGACCTCTGGGTGGAGGCACCCGCCATTGGATCCAGGCCCCTCAACCTGTTAGTGGCAAATCAGGCTGGGGTAGTAGCCCCTGGGATAGCGCCATCTAGGGGTTACATATATAAAAGGGTTTTTTGGTTTCAAAAAGAAGACTGAAGTCAGGAAACCCAAAAAACAAAACACATCCAAAACACAATCACTCACCCAAATAAAAGAGGGTGAAAAAAGGACACCCCTAGGGTGCCAACACTGCTCCTGCCCACCCACATCCCAAAAACTAGGTTCTCAGAGGGGAGGCAGGGGGGAGGTCAGGATACAGCAAGACTCCATTAGAAGAAACAACATTACTAAGGTGAGTAATTTTTTCTTCAAACAACATGAAGTCTTGCTGTATTCTGACATATGCAGACTACCAAGCAGTACCTCCATGGAGGAAGGACAGAACCTACTTTGGAAACAGGCTCTGAAGTACTGCTGTGCCAAACCAAGCATCACTCCTAGCCTGGATATCCAGAGAGTAATACTTGGTGAACTTATGGACTGTTTTCCAGGTGGCTGCTTGACAAATTTCTAAGAGAAGGAATATCCCTGGCAGCAGCCAGGGAAGCAGCAGTACCTCTAGTGGAATGAGCCCTCAGGCCTGAGGGTGGAGTTCTACCCAGTTTTTCATAGCAGAATTATATACAAGAAACAATCCACCTGGCAACAGATCTCTTAGTGGCAGGTTTGCCCTTACCAACCTCTCCATACGTGAGGAGCAACTGGAGGGGATTCAAACCTGTGACCCTTGGTGTGCTCTATGTAGTAGCTCAGGGCCCTTTTAACATCTAAGCTGTGTAGCCTCCTCTCTCCAGAGGAGGAATGGTCAGTGAAGAAAACAGGGAGAGACATAGACTGGTTGAGGTGGAAATCTGAAACCACTTTAGGCAAAAACTTTCTGCTAGATCTTAGGACCACTTTATCTCTAAGGAAAGAGATGAAATCAGGTTCCACTGACAGGGCTTGCAATTCACTGATATGCCTGGCAGAGGTAATGGCCACCAAAAGCACAGTTTTCCAAGTCAAGTACTTAAGCTCTGCAGAGGACAAAGGCTCAAAGGGGGGTTGCATAAGCTGAGCAATGCAAACATTAAGGTCCCAAGCAGGAGCAGGATCCCTAAAGGAGGGGAGTGGTGTGAAGCAATCCCTTGAAAAACTTACAAAACACAGGATGGGATGATAGAGCGGAAGGCTTGCCTACTGACAAGAAAGCAGAAACAGCTGCCAAATGTACTTTAAGGGTAGCTGGCCTTAGGCCTAGGCCATTATGATGGACCATATAGTCAAGAACCGTAGGCAACTCAGCAGAATCAGGAGAAATATTTTTCTTAGAACACCAAATGCTGAATCTTTTCCATTTGGAGCTGTAAGTCTTTCTGGTGGAAGGCTTTCGAGAAGCCTTAAGGATATCCAGAACCCCTTGGGAAAGATGCAGATCAGCAAACTCTAACTCTTCAAGAGCCAGGCCTTGAGATTGAGAGACTGAAGATTTGGGTACCAAATCCTCCCCTGAGAGAATGTCAACAGGTTGTAATTCCTGGGAAGAGACAGGGGAAGGTGGACAGCAACAGGGGATACCAGGGCTGTCTGGCCCAGTCTGGAGCAATCAGAATCACTTTGCATGGTTGTGACCTTATCTTGACTAACACTTTGAACAGGAGAGGGAAGGGGGGAAGCATACAGAAATTTCCCTTCCCAATTCAGGATCAGAGCATCCGGGAGACTGAGCCCAAGACTGGGAGTCTGCAACAAAAAGAGAGGAAGTTGGTGATTGTCTGGGGCTGCAAAAAGATCTATCTCTGGAGTGCCCCATCTCGAGAAAATCACTTTCAAAACTAGAGGATCTAGGGTCCATTCGTGATGGCCCTGGGATATTCTGCTCAGAGCATCTGCTAGGACATTGTCCTTCCCTGGGAGGTGAACTGCTATCAGAGAGGTTTGCAGGGAATAGGCCAGGGACCACAACTTCATTGCTTCTGTGCACAAGGCCGTAGACCGAGTGCCTCCCTGCTTGTTGATGTACCACATGGTGGTGGTGTTGTCTGTTCTGACCTGGACCACCTTGTTCTGCACAGATTTGGAAAAAGCTTGCAGTGCCAAAACACTGCTCTGAGTTCCAAGAGATTGATGTGAAGCAGAGATTCCTGAGGTGACCACAGTCCTTGGGTGGTAAGATCCCCCAGATGGGCTCCCCAGCCCAGCAGGGAAGCATCTGTGGTGAGTATCACTGAATGAGACTGAGTGACAAAAGGAACCCCTTGTCTCAAATTGTCCTGATCCTGCCACCATTGCAAGGCCTGGATCAGGGTTCGAAGTCAATGGGACTAGTTTGGTAAGGGAATCCTTTCTTTGGGACCAGAAGGCTCTTAAATGGAACTGAATGTCCCTCATCTGGAATCTTGCTCCTTGGACCACTGCTGTGGAAGCTGCCATGTGACCCAGAAGCTGAAGGAAATGCCTTGCTGGTCGAGACACCTGAAGGGTGAATGAAGAGGCCAGATCCATGAGGGTCCTTGCCCTTTCCAGGGGAAGGAAGGCTCTTGCTTTTACTGTATCCAGCTCTGCCCCTATGAAGGTGAGGAGCTGTACTGGTTCGAGAACTGACTTTGGAAGGTTGAGAAGGAATCCTAAGGAAGAGAGCACTTGCTGAGTCACTTGCAAATGTGACTTGACTTGGTCTGGAGACTGACCTACTATGAGCCAGTCGTCCAAGTATGGGAAGATGGAGATCTTTTTTCTCCTTAGGAAAGCAACCACTACTGCCAGGCACTTTGTGAAAACCCTTTGGGCTGATGTTAGGCCAAAGGGCATTGCTCTGAATTGATAGTGGCCTGAGGGCAACTCAAACCTGAGGTAATTTCTGTGGGAGCACCTGATGGGAATGTGAAAATAGGCATCTTTGAGCTCCAGGGAGGCTAGCCAGTCCCCTGGCCTTAGAGAGGGGAGGATTATTCCCAGAGTCACCATTCTAAACTTTGGCTTTAAAAGCTGTTTGTTCAGATATCTTAGGTCTAGGATGGGCCGCCATTCTCCTGTCTTTTTGGGGGTTAGGAAGTACCTGGAGTACAATCCTTTGCCCTTGTGTAGGGTGGGAACCCTCTCAATAGCTCTGAGAGCTAGGAGGGAAGAAACCTCTGCCTTTAAGGAAAGGGTCTCTGATGGATTTGCAGTTGGAAAGGATCTGGTTCTCATCTTGGGAAATTTTTTGAAGCTGAGAACCAGCCCCTGACTTACTACTTCCAGGACCCACTTGTCTGCTGTTAGAGACTTCCAGTCCTGGACAAAGTAAGCCAGCCTTCCCCCTACTGGTATGGGAGAATCAGCCCGGGCAGACCCATCAGGGTGTCTGCTTGGCAGGGGCTTTAGGCTGAGGGGTGGATGCAGGTCTGCTCATCCCCCGTCTGCCTCTCCCTCTAAAGAACCCCCTCTGAGAGTAAGAAGAGGAGGCCTGAGCTTGTTAAAAAGGCCTTTGGAAAGGCCTGCCCCTGGACTGCTGCCTTTGAGGAGTTGCTTGCCTTTCTTTGGCCTGAACACTCCTGTAAGTGGTCCTGTACTCGTCCATCTTTTTCATGTAGTTCTCTGTCTGCTCCCCAAACAGAGAATTACCAATAACAGGGAAATCCATGGCCTCAGCCTGGGTATCCTGTGATAGGCTAGTACATCTGAGCCAAGCCATCCTCCGAAGAGCTACAGATGTAGCCATGACTCTTGATGAAACATCACTGGAGTCCATAGCAGCATGAAATTGTACTTTAGATGCCTCAATCCCATCTGCAGCCACCTGCTCCAGCTCCTTGGCAAGCTGGTCAGGGGCCTGTTTAGCCAGAGCCAGCGCAGTGTCCCACCTGGACTTCTGGTATCTAGCTGTGTAGGCCATATAGTTAGCCTGCCTGAGTCCCAAAGATGCTGCCATGTACTGTTTCTTTGCCATGGCATCAATCTTCCTGGAGTCCTTGTCTTGGGGTGATGCCAAGGGGATATTTGCCTTATCACAGGCAGCAGCCTGCACTACCCCAACATGGCTGCATTGCTGGAAAAGGAACTCTGTGTCTCAGCCTGAAAGAGTATACCTCTTGTCCATTCGTCTGTCCACAGGAGGTATGGAATTAGGAGACTTAAGAATTTTATGTGTCTGTTTCCCAAAGGATTTGTGGAGGGGAACAGACAGTCTCCTGGACTCCGGGATGTCCATCATCTCAACAAAATCAGGCTCCTCCTGATCCTCTATTGCTACCTCCATAGGAAGCTGGAGGGTCTCAGCCACTTTTTTGTAAAACATATAGTGAGAAGGGGACTCAGAAAGCCTAGGAGGAGAAACACCTGAAGGTCTGTCTGGGGAGATGTCCGGGTCAATAGGCACATCCAGACTTTCATAATCACCATCATCATCCTCATACTCTCCTTCCTCCTCCTCTGGTTCATAAAATTCTTCCAAAGTATAATCCGAAACCGGGGGAACTGACCAAACCGAACCCCTGCCAGATGGTGCTGGTTTGGTCGGAACCAAGTAGCGACTGCACTATCCTTATCGCCTTGGCTATCTCATCGGCGGTCGGAGTATGAATTTCTGGGTCCGAACTGGACGATTTATCTTTTCTTTTCCTTTTTACCGGAACCGACTCCTCAGAATCGGCTCTCCTTTTGCCCGAAGAAGTATCGCCCTGGTCAGAGGGCACTCCTCCTGGTTCGGTCGGAACCAAACCGGGCTGGCCATCTGGGTCAACAGACTTCTCGGCCTCCCTTTCCCTCAGTCTACCTAATCTCTTTTCCAGGGTGGATTTGGGAAATTCTTACAAATTTGGCAGTCTGAATCGAGGTGGTCAAACCCCAGACAATAAACACAGGTGGTGTAGGGATCAGCCTTGGCAAAGACTTCCCCACACACACTGCAGTGTTGAAACCCAGTGGGCCCAGTTTTTTCGTGGGTTTCTCAGACATGGCCAATCCTAACCAAAACTTACCCTTTTTCCGGCAATCCGCCAAGCAAGACTCCCCTATCGGTTCCTGACCGTGTCACGGGTCTTGGAAAAAAACGTATAAAATCCTTCTTTTTAGAACCAATACGGACCAGTTACTACACTCTAAATAAATCACAAACTTTTTATTACCTCAAACTGATCGGTTCAGTCGAACCGATCCACAATTTACAAGTTCCACACAGAAACTACACAGAAAACCTATCTAGTACTCACGGTACCACAGACAGAGACTTGAACCGACTGAGCGGTAACAGCAATTCGGTAGAAACCGAGTGAAAAAACGACACTTCAACTGACTTTTTTGAACTGAGCAAAGGAGAAATCTCCGGAGCGACTGTGCAGTGAGGCGGAGTAAAGAATCTGACAGTTGGAGTTTAAACAACAACAGACAGGGACTTCAACCGAGCTCGTGCTGAACATTCCATGCTGGCCATGGAAAGTTTAACTCTTTGTTCTCTAGGGCAGTTGAAAGGCAGGATCTAACTGCATGTGTCAGAATACAGCAAGACTTCATGTTGTTTGAATCAAAAATGAGCTGTGAGGATTTCTCTGCGTGCCAAAGTGGAATGCTACATTCTGCTACCTTTTTATAGCTACAGACAAGGCCACTGGAATTCTGTGATTCTGCAGACGAGGAATTTTCCATAGAATTTCCATCATGTTGCAGAATGTATACAGTGCTGTAGAATTCACTGTTCTTAATGAATTTTCATTCAAGTGTTCAATTTTTCTGTCTCCCTTCCCCATCTGGTCTATCTGAAGCCCCGCCTCTATGCTCAGCATGTGATGTTATCGATGACATCACATATTTTAGTCACTGGCAGGACTGCATTCTGCCACTGACTTAAATAACTTGTGTGTGCTGCAGAAATCAGAAAATGCTGCCGCAGAAGCTTAGGAGCCCTTCTGCATAAATCAGGACAAGGTGCCACAGAGCACTAGGGCACTCTGACTTCAGTTTATTACGGTTAGTAACTCTTATTGCCTAAAATATTACACAGGTTCTGATTGTAGAAATGTCCATAATTTGTATAAGAATTTGAGATGTACTCTTGTTAACACTCAACTGCACTTATATGACGATGATGCTGTCTGTATACTGTACTTACATCTACTTTCATAGAAGTTCAGTTCCATTTACAGTATAGGGCCACTTTTTTCAATATTTTGTTTATCCACAGCTGCACTGGCCATCTTTAGTGCCTTACAGTCAATTGAGACTGCCTGTGTCTCTACCCATCACTGCACCTTGCTGGAATCCCTGGTCTCCCTTTTAGCTTTGCCACCTCATTCCAGTCACCCCTTAGTGACCCCCCCTACAGCGGGACCCTGGCAAACTGGGACTGGCAAAATGTTTGGTTGATGGAAGCAGAGGGATATAAGGGGACAGATATAGGACAGGTTAATAAAGTAGCTTGCATGGATGTCATGTATTTCAACATGCTGTACATTTTGTCCTATGTTAAGCACCTCCTACTTCCAAAAATTATGAGAGCGCTTACAACTACCTGTGAGGGGTGGGGTAGGGAAGGGGGAGTTCCAGACAGTGCATGGTCACCCACACCCTCTAAGGCAGTTCCACCACATCAAACCTAGGTGTTGCTACAAGAATGATACCCCGAATCACCCACCCCTGGAGGAAAGGACATTCTTTACCCTCCTTGCTGGCCTCCACTCCAGACATCCCTGCACAGGGTGCAAACCAGGGTCGGCAGCATGCCAGAGTGGTCCATTATCACTCAGTTCCACAGGAATAAGGCACCTTTAAAAGTCAGATGTTACAAACCTTAAGCAGCAGCTAACCACAAAGAGCACTATAAATTTTGTTTTCATTAATGTATGTGATACAGCTTAAACCTACATAGCAAACCATTATACCGATGCTTTATATGCTAAGTTATGCAAGTAATATGCACCTTGGTCTCTGGCTACATAGTTATCTGGATTTTTTTGTTTTACAGTTTATGTACAAAGATTAAACGACCGAGATGTGACATTTCATTTTCAGTTTCATCCTGCTTCTATCAAGTTTTACAGCCGCGATGAGTGAAGCACTGGAAGGCAAAGGGACTTGCTCAAGCTCACACAGTAAGTGGTGGGCTTTGAAGCTGTGATCTCCTGTTTCAAAGTTCAGTGCTCAGAGCAGCAGACCACACGGCATTCATTTACACTGCATAGATAATAAAAAGCAACGCTGTTTTTTTTTTCATTACCAAAGCACATTGTTCAATTTTTGTACACAAACATCTAATACAAATCCCATTTAATCCCTAATTGAGTATGGGGCCAGCTACAAAATGTCTAGGTCAGCTACGCTGCAAGCATTAAATGCACTTCATCATGCAGCCCTGAAGTTTATTTTCCATGGAAAACAATTTGTTCACCATGGTGACCCGTACAAATACACTGACTTGACTGCTTCAGAGACCAGACAACATATGTATCGGTTCATCTTTGTTTAGAAAGCTACACGTTGTAAACTCCCAGTGTATTAGAATACTTTCATGCTGCAAAATAAGAACAGCAGACCAAGATCACAAATCAGTTTAAATTCTGTGGTGCCAAAGGTTAACTTTACTTTTGGAAAGGAATCATTTTGTTATCTTGCCCCTTGAACTTGAACCACTCTTCAAACAAAACAAAGATCTCTACCTCTTATCTGAGCAAATCTAAGAAAAACTAGCATCTAACTTTTTGGAGCTGTGCTCTTGTTTTAACTGACCCCTTTTACACCAGTGCAGCTCTGAATTCTTTTTTTTTTTTTTTAATATAAATTTTTATTTTATTTTGACATAAAACAATACATGCAACTTCACAAATTATGCAACACATTTGTTATGGAGATTCCATAAGACATCTTAAAAAATCAATTAAAGTTGTATAGACAAGATTGTTTATCATATCTCAGGTAAGGATTCACAAGAGTTTGCTCTCTATTGCTACAGTTCCAAGCTTGTTTCCTACATACTCTATGATGAAATATATAGTATTCCAAATATTCCCCACACCCTAATTTCCAGTCACGTCTCTTCCCAACTCTGGGATGCCTCAAGGGAGCAACCAAACCAAATAGAGGGGGTCTATTCCCGCCTACGTGTAAGCCATAAACTAGACGGGATTCATCATCTCCTCTCATGGAACAAAATCTTGGTAGTGTTCTGACTGGTATGCAACCCATTTGCCCCACCTAGTGTTAAAAGTGTTCATCCTGTTATTCATTTTATATGAGAGACGTTCTAAAATATATACCTCATAAGTGAGTTTTCTCCAGGATGCTTTAACCAGGGCTATCTTAGTAAGCCAGAGTCTGGTTATAACTTTTTTAGCTATTAAAATTAAGAGTGAGATGAGTTTATATTGGGACCAGTTAATCCAGCTGCTCCATGGTGGCGTTGCCGTCAAGACAAACCCCGGTGTAAGCAACTGTGGGATAGAAAATATATTATCGAGTTCCATAAGAATATCTCTCCAGTAGTCAAGCAGGAGTGGGCATGACCATAGTATATGTTCCTGGCCTGCAGGAGAATACCCGCAACCCCTCCAGCGAAAACTCTTATCTGGTGTCCCAAACTTGGCCTGGACATCTGGTGTTCTAAAAAATCTGACCCTGGTCTTCCAGGCAAATTCCCTCCAATAAGCCGTCAATGAATTTTTGGAATAAAAATAGGTGGATTATGACCAGCTTTCTGGGTCCAGTTCCATGGTAAGTTCTTTAGCCCATCTAACTCTTATCCAGTCAAAATCTAATGATTTGGCTGGGCGTAATGCCCAGTAAATATTGCTGATAATGTGTTCTTGAGAACCCCCTTTTAGGTTGTGAGTAACCAGCTTCACTATTTCGACTGGGGCCTTTGCTATTTGAATTAGAGGGTCTGCACATCCGGGGAGAAGAATATTAAGTGTTGAAAAAGTTGTAAACTTTTTCTGAGGTAACCCATACAGGAATTGTAAGTAGGGGAAAGAATGGATCCCCGCCTGGCCCACCAATTGAAATACATATCTAACAGAGTATTGTTCCCATTTTCGTAGGGATTCTCTTAAGGATGGTGGGCAAGTATGGGTGTTATAAGCTAGGGCGGACAAAAAGTGCTTCTCAGAGGTGGTTAGCCCATACCAGATTAGGTGAAACCAGTTTTTAAGAAACTCAGCAGTAACCTTCATAAATCGAGATAAGGGATAACACTTAGAAGGGTCTCCTAATCGGTAAGAGGGGAGAGATTCTAAACCATTTAGGGTTATTTCTATTGCTTTCTAATGTGCTATGCAGGAAGGATTCAAAAGTAAAAGGGCTGTATGTGTTTGTGCCGCTCTGGCATAATTTCTCAAATTGGGTAGGTTTAATCCTCCCATTGTCCTTGGCATTTGTAGTAGAGAGTATTTTACTCTCGGCTTCTTCCCTCTCCAAATAACCCTGGAGATAAGTTTATCCCATGACCGGAAGTAAAAGTCCGAGGGGAAGTTGGGAAGGGTTTGTAAAAAAAAAAAAAATAGAAGATGAGGAAAAACATTTTGTTGAATCACTTCTACCCTACTGAACATCCCCAGTGAAAGCTGTGTCCATCTGGACATATCAGCTGTAATTTGTTGAGTAACTGGCTCCAAATTCACCATTTCCAAGTGTATCAGCTTGGCAGGGATTTTAATCCCCAAGTATCTCATCTCAATTCTGTGCCAGTGGAAAGGGAATTCTGTTTTCATTTGTCTGGAGGGGGAGAAGGAAAAGTTAAGTACTTCAGTTTTGGAACAGTTTATTTTATAACCGGAAAGATTACCGAAAATATGTAATTGTTCCCAGACCGTAGGCACAGAAGTCTCTGGAGAAGTCAGGGTTAAAAGGACATCATCCACAAATAAAGAGAGTTTGTACATTCTTCCTCCTAATGGAATCCCTTCAATATTGGCCCGTGCTCTCAGGTTGGCAGCCAGAGGTTCTGAATAAAGTGCAAAAAGGAGTGGGGATAGCGGACACCCCTGCCTTGTTCCCCTAAATAGGGGAAATGGTGAGGAAACTAGGCCATCTAATTTAAGATATGCTATAGGGGAATGATTCATAGCTCGGATTTGGGAAATGAACTTTTCAGGGAAAGCAAATTGTTGTAACGTGGCCCATAAAAAGGGCCATGACACCCTATCAAAAGCCTTCTGGGCATCGAGCCCGAGAACGATTAAAGGGATTTTTTTGTATGGCATGTTCGGCAAGTAATAAAACCAGTCTTGCGGCGTCATGGGCTTGTCGCTTCATGATGAATCCTACTTGGTCCCTATCAATAAGCTGGGGTAGGATTATGTCTAGTCTGTGAGCTAGAACTGACAGAAACACTTTATAGTCACAGTTTAATTTGGATATGGGGCGATAAGAGGTAACCAAAGTAGGGTCCTTGCCAGGTTTGGGAATGGCAGTAATTTCAGCATATCACCATGGGAGGGGCAACCTCCCTCCTGGATTTCCCTGAAAGCCGGTAACATAATGGGTATAAGCAGCTTCCAAAAGTGCTTAAGAAACTCATTCGGAAACCCATCCGGTCCCGGGGCTTTCTGGGCCTTGGTTAGTTTCAGAGTAGCTATAATTTCTTGTTCGGTGATGGGACATATTAAGCTCTCAGCTTGCTGGGCATTTAAACAGGGTAGTTTAGTGTGCTGAAGATATAAAGCCAACTGTTGTGGGGTGGGGGAGATATCCTCTGTGTATAAAAATTTATAGAAATCGGCCACAGTTTGTCTGATGGCCGTGGGGTGAGACAGAAGTTGGTTAGTTAGCAGATTTCGAAGTCTGGCAACTGCTGCCTGACTCCTGGAACTTCTAAGGCATCTAACCAGGTTCCTAGCTCCCCTAGGGCCCCCTTCCACCGATTTAAGTTTTAAATAGAGCAGTTGTTGCTCTATTTTCTTGTCAGTTATTTTTTGGAGTTTCTGTTTAGCGATCAAGAGTTCAGGTTTAGCAGAACTGTCTACCTAATATAATCTTGTCTTTAGCACCGTTAGTGCCTCCAGTAATTCCCTTTCCGTTTTTTCCCTATGTCTTTTTTTATATGTAGTGTATTTAATAATATCACCTCTGAGCACCGTTTTAAGGGTGTACCAGTTGATAGTCGCAGGGATATCTGGGGAGGCATTATCTCCCTGAATGGTCGGTATGCGGGATTTGACCCTCTGAATAAATTCTGGGTCTTGTAGATGAGATACATTAAGTCGCCAAAATTGTGTTTTTTAGGCTTTTCTACATCTATCTTTGGGAATACAGGGGAGTGGTCCGATAGGACAGAAGACCCCACATGGATAACCCTAATAGATTCTAGGTGTTCAACAGAAGTTAAGAAATAATCTAGACGTGCTAAGGTAGTGGTTTTAGGAAAGTAGTGAGTGTAGGCCCTGACTGAGGGGAAGAAGTGACTCCAAACATCTACGGGCCCTAATGTAGGGAGAGTTTGCTTTAGATATTTCTTTATGGCCGATGCCCCATGTTTAGAGAGGTTAGAGGAATCCAACTTGGTATTCAAGGTAATATTCAAATCCCCTCCAATAATACACATACCTTGTAATGCTAGGAGCAAGGTATCTAAAAATCTTTGTGCTACTTTCTCCTTACTCCCTGAGGGGAGATAAAGCGAGGCCAGTGTGATCTGCTTCAAGTAAAGTTGACCTACTGTTATTACAAAGTTCCCATCTGTGTCTATAATCTGCTTCTGTATTTGGAATTGTGTTCCCTGTGGGATCCCGCCTCCTTCCAGAAACATGGGAAGCGGCCACCACTTCTCTAAATCCCCATGTCTTCAACTTAGAATGCTCTAAGTGCGAAAGATGGGTCTCTTGGAGCAGAATTGCATCTGGCCTGCTTTGTTTAAAATAACGCAGTAGACGTCTGCGTTTCACAGGATTATGAATGCCATTTACATTAAATGACATGATAAGAGCTGAGCTAGCCATGCTTATTAAGGGATAAAGACTGTCCTTCCTGAAGGAGGATCCCCCCTGTTTCTCTCTTTAATTCGAGAGGAAGCCCCCTGTCCCATCTGTAGCTGTCTTTATAAATCTTTAAATGGTATCTCCAACAAAATATTTTTTTTAATACCACGCCATCAAAGGGCCTGCAGCAGTTTCTTACTAAACAAGTTAAGGGTAACATGTCTTGTATCTTTAAACTTAAAAACAGTGTTGCATCTGGTTGTTCAAATAACAGTAACTTATATGCCAACCGGACATGAGTAAACAGTAGAAAATTCCTTAACCTTAAAGAATATAAGTACAATATAACATGTCTTAAAGTAGTAATCCTACACAAATTAACAACATTTATCAAACATTATGATGTCCCATAGTGTAGATGGGTCAAAAATAAAATTTATAGAAATTTCCAAGGAAAGGGAAACTATCTCTCGTTTCCCTTTGAACACTGGGTGCGTCTTAATGGAATTAGAGTCAAACCCAGTGGGAGGGTTATGATCAAGGCCTATCTTGCCCTGGGCCCTCCGTGAGCTGATGAGGCTCATAATTAAAAGAAAAAGTGGGGTACCTAACGAAAAAAATCACCCAAAGAACAGGGCAAAGGAAAAGACTAAAAAAGAGTGACAATCCCATTAAGTTGTTATAATGGGTGGCCCGGAAACTTCATAGCCCATATCCAATCACCCCCCATATCACTTCGCTGATGTGGAGGAAAAATCAGACGAGCAAGGCAAAGCGAGTCTCCTTAGTCTATGTCCAGCAACTATCAAAGCTCCTAGTTTACTTTTAAAGAGGGATTTGCCCTATGAATGTAATTATGGGGTCAGTCTGATTACTCAGTCAAATGGGCAGATATATGTGAAAAGTCCATCTAGAGGGAGTCTTAAAAGATATTCGGATCTCTCCTTACAGTCCCGCAACTCCATTATCCAAAAGGGTATATCAAAGAGCATTGAGAGTTCTTTTGGAATTCGAGTTAGGTAGACTTCCAAAGTCTGTGGGGGAGGGAGTTATGTAGAAGGGGTTCTTCAGGACAAGGCCTCTGGCACAATACCCAACTCATGCCCAGACATCACCAAAATCCAGAGGGCTAAACAACTCGGGCTAGAGTCAGGAGAGCCTAAAGGGCCAAATCCAGGAAAGGACCTAATTTAATCTCGACCCCTCATACCACCCGCTTCACCCCACCCCCTTCTTCCCTCAAGTCAGCAATCATTGGCAAGGCAGTAAAAAAGTACCTTAGCTGTTCTCAGCCTTCCGCAGGGATAGAAGTGGAATCCTTTCTGACGAATTGAGCACGTTGCTGTTTGGGGTCGTGTTCATTTGCCAAATTTCTCTTGTCCTTGGTGGTGGTAGTCGCTGTCTGTGTTCTTTGCCAGCACAGAGATTGAGCAGCTTGCGATGCACCCTGGAAAGGTTAGTCCCCTCGCCGTCAGAGTCTTGCGAGCCTCCTCCACAGTGGAAAACTCCATCTTCCCCTCAGACAGAAAGACCATAAGCTTCGCTGGGTAGAGAGTGGTGAATCTGATACCTTGGGCCTTCAATGTTGGCAGTAGAGGGAGATAGGCTCATCGCTGCTTCATGGTCTGAGGTGCATAATCATGATCTAGATAAAATCTGGTTTGCCCGAAGAAAATCTTCTGTTTGCGCCAGGCTGTTAGCAGGACGTGTTCCCTAACCGCATACTTGTTGAAACGGGCTTTGGTAGATCGCAGAGCGGCTGTCGAAGAGGAAGGCTTCGGAGCCAAGGCCCTATGGACTTTTTCTAGCTCAAGCAGGTAGTCCTCCGGGAGGTTGAGAGCTGATCGGAGCAGGTCAGAGACAAACTGTTTTATTTTTGAGCCCTCACTGCCTTCTGGAATACAATACAGGCGTATATTTTTATGACGCACCCTATTTTCCGAGTCTTCTTGACATGCTGTTAGAAATCCCTGCTGCTCTTGTAGTTGCTGCACTAAATTTTCCAGTTCATCTACTCGGTTTTCAGTCGCCGTGATTTGGCACTCAGAATCATCAGCTCGCTGCTCTAGAAGTTGCACATCTCTCCGGATTTCAGTGTAGAGTTGCTTGATGTCCGCCCGGAATGCACATAATTCATGGTATATCGTGTCAAGTTAAATTTTTTTGGTTTTATTCTTTGGTGTGCGACAATACAACGTGATGGATTTAGCTGAGGATGGTGCGGTTTTCGGTTGAGCTGAATCCATTTCAGAGGCCTCGGATTCTGATCTGGCTTCATCTTCCATGTAGTCGTCTATTTTCCTCGACTTTGTTGATGCTACTCCTTTATTCCCCCTCTTATGCATATTATATTCAGCTGATTTTGTGGATATGAAATGTAAGAGGAGAAATTAGCTAGGAAGGGGATCGGAGCGAGTTCCTCAGGCTGCCATCACCATCAGGGCCAGAACCGGAAGTTCGCAGCTCTGAATTCTGATTCTCAGTGCACATTAGTCGCTTCATGTGATTTGTTAAATACTTCCACATTACGATTTAATTACTATACAAATGTTTAAGTGAAAGTAGTTTGTAAGGATGCCTTTTGCCCAGATCACCCTTGTAAAAGAGAGTGTAATCATATTTATTTTTAATAAACAAAAGTTTTTATAAGCTATCAGGCAGTCTCATCACATTAGGATATTCTTAAATGAATAATTATTTATTTTTATTTATTTATTTATTAGAGTCTAGGATCACAATTACCTTTGAGCCAAGGCTCTTTTACAAAGGTTCCACGTCTGGATGAGAACGAACAAGCAGGACATTAATTATTACAGGATAACAGGTTACAGTTGTTTTATCATCACATGAATACATACAGATTAGGCGATACTAGGGGCATGCACAGGACAGGGATAACATTGATAACGAGAACTTGGTGAGATATGAGAAGATGCTGCCAGAGGCAACTGTCAGATTGCGCAGGAAGTGCAAGTGGAAACTGCAAGTAAGAGGAGGAGGAGGGGCAAAGGTAGAGCGGGAGAGTAGGGGGGGTGGATGAGAAGGGACAACTGCCAAAAAAGGAACAGCAGGTTAGAGAAGACAGTCGCATGTGCTAGAGGCAGAGAGAAACAGGCAGAGGTTAGATTTGAACAGGCCTAGCTTAGGTAGGGAGGAGATGTCCCTGGTGAGACCATTTAGCCAGCTGGGAGCTTTGTAGGCAAAGGATTGTTGACCCTGTGAGGTCTGGCACCTTGGAATATGCAGTAATTGAGACTCAGAGCCCCTGGTGAGGCGGGGATTCTGTGCAGGTTGCAGAGAGCTTGAACTCTGGGCGCAAAGCCCATCAATGTTTTTTAGCCATTATGCATGTTAGATACTTAATGTTTCGACAGTTGAAGCCAACCAGTTTGGGCGTATGGGTCTGACGTATGAATGAGACAATGGGATCCAGTGATGAGTCAGCAAGCTTTGTTCAAAGCCTTAGATATATGCCTGAGGGTGGTGGTGGAAGCAGAACCGTAGATGGTGAGGCCATAGTTGATAAATGAGATCACTGAGCTCTGAACTGTGATCCTTAAGGCTTCTGGAGTTAGGCACTGCCTATGCCTGTAAAGCAGGCCAATACGTGTGTTAGTCGCTTTGGCAACATTGTCAATGTGAACCCCATAGGATAGACAACTGTCAAGAGTGATTCCAAGGTATCTGAAGGTTTGCACTTGTTCTAGGATTGCACCTAGGCAGTTTGCAATAGTGAGGGGGGTGGTCCCAGTGCTTGTTTTTCGAGCTGCAGAAGAGCATGGACTTTGTTTTTTTATAGTTGAGGACAAGTTTGTGTTTACTGAAGTGTTTTCAACCAAGGAGAAGCCATGCTGTAGTTTGCTTTGCAGAAGGTGGGGGTCCTTGTGGGTGGAGAGGATGACAGCATCATCAGCGTATAGAAGGAGTTGCTCCAGACAGGATTGTGGAAGACTATTTAGGAAGATGCTGAAGAGAAGAGGCCCAAGGATTGACCCTTGTGGCACTCCAGAGCTCACTGGTCTGGCATCAGAGAGAAAGTCAGCTATTTTCACTCTTTGTGAGTGGTTTTTCAGATGATCTTAAACCAGGGTGTAGATTCAGGGGACAGTCTGGTATTTAGCAGCTGAGAGAGTAGTAGATGATGATGGACGGTATTGAATGCCTTCATCAGATCAATGAAGACCACTCCTGTAAGAAGGCTATTGTCTAAGGAACTATGGATTGCACCAGTGAAGTCAAGGAGGGCTGAAGTGGTACTGTGACCTTTTCTAAAGCCATGCTGTTTGCACACAGGGCATTGTATTTATCAAGGTATCCCGTAAGCTGGTCCGATACTATACACTCTATGGCCATGGAGAGCAGGGGAAGTATGGAGATGGGCCAACAGTTCACCAGGAGGGCCCTGTCCCCGCTCTTGTGGACCAGTGTGACAGAGGCAGATTTCCATCTGTCAGGGAACTGGCCGAGAGAGAGGGAGAGGTTGAAGATTTTTGTTAATGGTAGAAGCACCTCGTCGAGAGTGAGGTCAAGCAGCTTGAGGTCAAGGGAGTCCCCACTTGACCTGGACCTAGCAACAGCTTTACTGATGTAGCTGCGAGTTTCATACGGTTTGACTGATTTGAAGCAGAATGGAGGCCGGTTTGGAGAGAAGGTGGGACTTGAGGGGAGAGTTTGGGGGTCGGCTTCGTTGAAACAGTCAGGTGGAAGAACAGAGCTGAGGTCAGTGAAAGCTGAGTTGAATGAATTTGCTGTGGTAGTCAGGTCCAGCATTGCGATACCATTTACAACCAGCATAGTGGGTGAGGTTTTTGTCTGCTTTCCTGTAATTTCTTTAATATTGTTCCAAAATGAATTATCCTTGCCCCAAGTGTTTGTCAGGGCATCCTTATAGTAGGTACTTTTCTGTTGGTGGACTTATTTTATGCAGTTATTACGAGCTTGTTCATAATTCTATATGTCAATTTGCTTTCCAGTTTCCCAAGCTTATGCCCAGAGATGGTCCCTGGATTTTAGCTGTGCTAGTAGTTCAGAGGAGAGCCAGGGGTTGCACAAGCCTTTGACTTTCCGCTTTTTGAAAGGGGCATGAGAGTCACAGGCAGCATTAAAGGTTTTGATGAAGAGGTCAAGGGCAGTGTTGACATCTGGAGTGTGCAAGATTGGGGACCAATCTTGCAGTCTTAGGCGTGATTTTAGGTGTTTCGACTGTCAACATGGAAGGACTCTGCTGCTGATTAATTTTTGCCGGGGGGGGGGGGTCATGGTAAATTTATTTGTCCAGACGCAGGTTACAGTGGAATGGTCGCTTAGAGTGTCAGGAAGGACAGAGACGTTTGAGATGTGGGATGGGTGACTGGTCAGTATCCAGTCCAGGAGAGTACATCTGCCTGTTTTGTAATTTTGCCTAGTGGGGGGAGGCAACCAGTTGATCAAGGTTTGCTGAGGAGATGGCATCTATGAAGCCCCCTGATTCCAGAGCAAGCCAGCTGGTACTGAAGTCACCCATGAGGAATGTCTCAGAGTCAGGTGGTTGAGGTCGGATGAGGTCAAGGACTGAGTTGAGGCCTTTTCTTTGTTCTTTGGGGGATGTAAACTGCGGCAATTGACAGGGCTTTATTGTGGGGCCCTAGTAGAACTCTGACAGTGAGAATCTGGGAGGATGAGTCAGAGACGGGTGTTTTTAGAGGGTGGCCTTGGAGAGAGTCTTTGAGATATAAGGTGCAGCCACCGCCTCTTTTAGTGATTCTGTCAAGTCGGAGAACGTTGTACACTGGCAGGGTAATAGCTATGTCCGAAATTTTAGGTGAGAGCCAGGTTTCAACAACTGCAAGGATGTCTGGCTTGTGCTGATTTACAAATATTTGCAGGGCATCAAGTTTTGGCAGGAGACTAAAAATGTTTACTGTAGCAAGGGTGAGTGTTCCAGAGAGACTCATGGTGAGCTACTGGGGACCAGAAAACAGTTGTTACTGTAAATCAAAGACCCAGACTATGTTAAATTCCCGAAGGTAATGAACATTGGCCTGAAGCATATGCAGGATGTAAAAATCCTTTGTTGGTATCTTCCCTTGATTCTCCAAAATGGTTGGGAATAGACCTCAAAGACAAGTACTCACCCTTTAAGAACAAGTCAGACGGAAACGTGGATTCAATGCAGCACTTCACAACTCAGAGCTTGTATAACAGAATTACTGACCTTACTTTTGCTTTTGATGGCTTCCAAAAAAGTTAATTTATGATGAGAATGCCAATACCTGCTGGTGATGTTTTGCAGATTCTTAGTCCAAGAAATGTTCATAGATGTTATGTCCAATAATGGTCCAGTTCCTCCAAGCAGAAACACATGAAAATCCACAAAAACTAAACTACTGACAGAGACAAACACAAACAGCCAGCCACACAGGCACTAGTCACATTACTGATGTGTCAACTGTTTCAGGCAAAATGTTTACAGTGATAGTAAATAGTTGTTCGAGGCCAAAAAGGACTCCAGCTCGATCAGGTCTATCTCCGTGTCTCATAAACAGGGAATAACAGTACACTGCTGTTCACCAGGCTCAGACACATTGTGTGAGATTTCACAGTCTCCTGTGTGACGAACTGGAGCAACTGCCATCGGATTACATTGAGTCCCTGAAGTATCCTGCATGATATCCCAGAAAAAAACCTGTGATAAGAGTTTTGATCCTGTTGAATGGCACAGTATGCTGTACAAACAATGAAATCATTGTATAGGGATAGCCTGCCCCCTTTTCTACCCAGGGTATAAGGGTGATAGAGCTGTTGGTGTACATGCAGATTGCTTAGTGATCATGCCATCACCTTCTGCGTCTGAAGAATTCAGTGCAGAGAGCCTCCAATCTTGATCACTGCCCAGTCATGTAAGCATTTTATCCTGGAGGCCTACTCTGCAGACCTGTCAGCTGTAAGATAGGACCAAATCCACCCAATTCACTCCATTGAGGCTTTCTCTGTCAGTGAATCCCTTGAAGTATGCAGTAAGAATGCTCCAATCAGAACATACAAGGTTAAGGGCTGCCACTAACCCTGTAGCTCAATGGAGATTACTGAACTGTTCTCTCACAGGGATGCTGCCTGGGGCAGATTCTGAAAAAACAACTCTATCAGAGAAAGCATATACTATATAACTTGTGTGGAACCAAAGTAAATCTGAAGTAGCAAAAGCCATGTCTGACTACTACAGTATCACAACTGCTGACAGAATAAACAAGTATCTTTCCAGTAAATTCGGGTCTGTGGTTGGAAACCTGTTTGAAATGGATCATCAAAAGCAAATCAACCAGATCAGGAACAGTTCCGGGGATCTATTTTTTCCTTCCTTTTTGTTTAAATTTTGACAAAAAATAAGATAACAGACATCACACATCTCTGTGTAAGTGTAATTAGTAAGAAGAAGAAAGGTGAAAATAATTACAGTTTATAGGGGAAGTAGGGGAGGCCTTACAGGCTAAGAAAGGGACATTTAAAAAAAACAGACCCAGCAAAGAAAAGGGTAGTTTTTCAGCAGTAGGAATGAGGTCAACAGGATATGGAAGAGGGCCAAAGTTAGCACTGAATTAAGAACTGTGGAAGGAACAAAGAGGGGAGATAAGACCTTCTTTCATTACATAAAGGAGGAAAGGAACATGAGGGAAAGAATAGTCAGGCTAAAGCAAAGAGATGAAAGGGAAGAAAAAGAGGAAGATAAAGGAAAGGCTAACATTCTGAACAGATATTTCCGCTCAGTGTTCACACTGGAGAACAAGCCTGACTTGTGTCATCAGGGCAGAGGTCAATGCGGATCCCATTCCAGTTAAAAGGGTACT
This sequence comes from Neoceratodus forsteri, assembly GCA_016271365.2. Taxonomy (NCBI): domain Eukaryota; kingdom Metazoa; phylum Chordata; order Ceratodontiformes; family Ceratodontidae; genus Neoceratodus; species Neoceratodus forsteri. Next base: position 1,682,262,581 of record CM057455.1, on the reverse strand, counting down.
AGAGTTTATCCCCTGACATTGCATTTCTTATTGAGGTGTTTTAATAATTACTGTATTCTCAGGTGGCATACATGTTTTAGCTCCTTCAGAGGAAATATTAAGACTCAACAGGAAAGAGAGCAGCTAACAGTATGTTTAGTACATGTTTTGTGAACGTACACTGGCACTGTTGTGCTTGTGCTTGTATTGAACACTGTAAAATAGTCAATTAAAAAAGGATGTTGGACTACTACAGCACGCGGAAAGTGGATAAGTCTATGGGCCTAGATAGGCTACATCCCTTTGTGCTTATGGGGCAGGTCCGAGCTGAACTGCTATCTGAGCTATTCAATAGCTCACTGGAGACAAGAATAGTATGCAGGGACTGGAGTACGGTAAATGTAGTTCCCCTGCAAATCCCATAATAGGGAAAGGACAGTAGGTTTCTTGAATGTGAACGGACTGCAGGACAAAAGACAACATGAGTTCATTGTGTGTGTGTGTGTGTGTGTGTTGGGGGGGAATCATGTTAGCCAAACTTGATTGATTTCTTTGATTGGGTAACAAAGGCAGTGGACAAGGGACAGGTGGTGAGCATACTGTACTTTGACTTCAGTAAAGCCTTAGATTCCAACCCACAAGGACGGTTGGTTAAGAAGAAGTAGGACCTCGGAGTAAGGGACAAAATTACTAGGTGGTTGGGAAACTGGTTAAGTGACAGGCCCCAGAGGGTGGTAATTAACAGGGGGTTATCAGAGGTCAGGGAATCACCAGCGGGATGTCATAGGGATTGGGGGGATCAGGGAGGCAGTATAGCACAGTGGTTTAAGGCTCTGAGCTGCAAATCTGGACACCTGGGTTTGAATCCCACAGCCCCCATTTGCATCCTGTGTGACCCTGAGCAAGTCACTTAACTTCCCTGTGCTCCCAGGTTGCACCTGTAAACATTAGTGTGTCTCACCTGGTTAAACAATTGGGATTGGACTTCAGATTGGTCCTCTTCAACACCTTTATCTGTGACATAGGAGTAGGGAGTCAGGGCAAGATATGCCTTCTTGCAGATTATATTAATATTTGAGGCTGAATGAACAGGGTGTCAAAATTATAAAAGAGGAGCTGGAAAGTTTGGAATGGTGGTCAAAATGATGGCAGTTACAATTTAATGCCAAGGGGCCAGGCCAGTGGCTTGGCATTAGCGCTGCTGCCTGCCCATTTTTGATTATGGAGCCACACCGGCAACCCAGGTGCATGAATGAACTCAGGTCACACAGGGATTGGTCGGGGATGGGAGAGAACCGAGCGTCCCATGGACTGCTCTCCTTTCCTGTGGTGGGGGGGTTTGGCTGCACTACTCATAGGCTGCCACGAATTGCAGAAGTGGTGGTGGTGCAGTGGGTGTGACACACCAGGGAAAGGTCCACCAACTGACATGTGGCAACTGCGTGCCCTCACACACATACACAATGATGTCATTGCATGTCAACAGCCCTGGGGAGAAAACGTAGGAAAACAACTGTCCAAGCAGGATGATGGCTCGGTTCATTGCAGGCACTGGACCCACCGACTAGGCGCCTGCTCCGGGGACCAGTTTGGATTATGCTTCAGAGGAGCCTAGTCGGCCCTGCCATGAGGTGCAATTCATGGGGAATGACTGGGAGGAGAGGTATATCCTAGGGATTAAATACTATTTTTAACATTCTATAACCTTGCTTTGAAGTATACTGAGTTTGATAAAAACAGAACTGAAAGGTTAACTGTCGATACTGCTGAGCTCTCCCACCTGAGATGCCACAAGAGATACTCAATTTGAACACTGTACTGGAAGGCTCTCTGGAATAATCCAACACATAGATCAGATTATACATACACAACATATCATGAAAACTGCAGTTAGAATATATAATTGAAAGCAACATTAAACAGGAACATCTTAAAGTAGCAGTGCAATGAAATCGGGCAATAAATTTGACCCTGCTTTTTTTCCCCACAATAATAGGCCAGGCATCCTCCAGATGCAGTTGGTGGTAAAATGTTCTAGTTCCATCAAAATGTGAGTATTTTGCAAAGATTTTAATTTGTTTTTTTCTCAAGAAAAAAAAAAAAGGACGGCCACCACATTTTGGCTTAGAAAAAGCACTGCAGACCTGGCAATGGTTAGGATTAAGATAATAAAAAATTATGCACAGCAAATGAGTTACCTAGAACAGTAGTTCTGATAGGCATGCTAATATTTTTATCAACATTACTTGAAAGTAGCTTTTCTGAAAAACATTTTTCATTGCATCGCTGCTTTAACTTGTTTCTTAAAAACGCTAAACCAAGGTCACATCTTAAAGGGAATGCATAACAGTCACTGTGATTATTGTAAGGATCCAATATGTAAACTGCTGGGTTATATTTAGCAAATGTCTTCAGTAAAACAGAAAAAAAATACTTTACAAATTGTGATGTGGCAGCACCTATTTTGTGGACAGACAGATTATGTCACTGTCTCACCAGGTCTAGCAGTGCAGACAAGCAGGTAAATGAAGCTGCTTCTACACACAGAGATCCTGTCAAACAGTGAAGAAAAACACTGGACTCCCTTATAGCACTATGCCAAACAAAAAATCCAGGGTTTTCTTCACAATGTAACAGGACCTCTGTCTGCACAACTCAACTGTTCTCAACTGCTACAGTGAACAATAGACTGAGGAGGCACTGACATTATCACAGCACCCTTCCTGTTCACAAAATGGATGCCTCCATATCCCTTTGTAACATGGCTAAGATCAGGAACACGAAATAAAGACAAGGAACTGGCTGAAAAGCATCACATGGTATACTTTTGAGACGGCATTAATTTAGCAATAATGCCGTCCTCAAAGTGAAGTACCACAGTGATCCACAGACCGTAGAAAGCAGTGCAGCACACAGTGAAATAGTAGCCGAGCGGAGTGGTACTTGTCTGTCCCACCCACCCAAATGCCCATGACTGTCTCTCCTGAACACTCACGAGGAATCTGCAGGTGGAAGCTGCAGTGACATGGATCAGGAGAGTGGAGCAACCCCTGAACGAGTTCCAGACTGAAACGCACCCTCAGACAGACTGCAGTGCTAAATGTGGTCTGTGTTAAAATTTCAGCCCTTTTCCGAACATGCCAGCGTAATTTTGTAAATATAGCTGCACAAAACCAAGCCAGAACACTGTGAAAAGGTCCAAATCATTCCAGAAAGCAAGCAACCTGCAAACGAAGGGGAGGCATGAAACAGAGGACCGAACAAGATCGAAGCGATGCGGTAGAGACACAGAGAAGGTCAAACAATATGCTAAATAGATGCACTCGCACATAGTGTAAGGCACAAATCACGATATGATGGACCTCCTATGGTGGCTATTAGAATAACAGTTGCGCAGATGTGGGAAACTTTTACAAAGAAATCTTGAGAGATAGTGTTTTTATACCTCTGTGCCCTATTGTTTTCAGAACATCACGACATAAACTGCAGTCTGTGCAATGTGCAGAACACAAATGCAAACAGGAGAAAATCTGTCACTATTATTTTATGCACACTATGAAAATCACAGTCATAATAACCATATTCTCCTAGAAGCCATGTTATAAGCAGCGCGTTAAGCCACTCCGAAGGTGGCATCTAATGGGGAATTATACAATGGCAAGAAAAAATCCTGGACTCTGATTGGTCAGTCTTGGGCTGGACCCGTGATGTTATCCCAGCATAACATCACGGGTCTAATCTCAGCCTCACTGTGAACCTGCAGATGACCATCTCCTTGATATGCTTTTGCATTTGCATTTGCTTGATTGTTTCATCTTCTCTTAAAAAAACAAAAATATTTTTCCACACAAAACATCTTTAAAATGATTTTTTTTTTTATTCTGTATAACAAAGAGCCATTGTATAATACCAATAATGCCTTCCAGGGTGTGTGTCGTTTGGGATAACGTCACACCTCAGTTATTGGATGCATTCGGCCTGCAGCCTCGTGCCCAACCACCTGAGGCGTGACGTTATCCCAGCACGACATGCACTATGTTGGGCATTATTGCTTAATTAATGCATGGTTGGGCAGTTGTAGGCACTCGGAAACCCTCCCAACCATGCATTAATTCCCCATTAGATGCCACCTTCGTCATAGTTTAATGCTTACATGTACTTTTCAATTTTTTAATAAAGTCCTTTGCTAAATGTAGCCTTTCCAACCAATTTCTGCACCACTCTGGTGACTGTTGAAATCATCATATTGCGGATACACATTCCTTTCTAATTTAGAAGGAAAATGCCACAACCATTTGTATGTTGTACGAGATGTAAACAAAAGGAAAACCAGAAGAAATATTCAGAAACGACTTAGTAAAAGCATTGTGATCTCTTCTGAGACTACTGTTATTTAAAATATTTATAAATGATCTCAACGAAAGGATAGTGTTTCAGATTACCAAATCTGCAGATGATACAAAGATAACCAGCCCTGTCAGCACTGAGGAGGAAGGTGCCAGATTACAGAGGAACTTGGGGAGATTAATGGACTTGATGGATAAATGGCAGATGCAGCTGCACTTTAATAAATGCAATACTGTATTTTGTACTTGAGTGCCTAAATAAGGCCAGAACATACATAATAAAGGAATAAACATTGTGGTAACAGAGCAGGAAAGAGATGCAGGAGTCACTGCAGTCAGGACTCAGAAGCAGGTGCATTAGTGAACAGCAATATGTATGAATGAAGACAGGACGTCTGGCTGTATTAAGCAGAGAATATAAAACACAGAAAAGGACATGATACTGTCACTGTAAATTTGGAAAGTGCACTGTTTAGGTCTCAGTACTGTGTCCAGTTCTGGGCACTGCACTTAAGGGTTTGGAGGAGGAAAATTAGGGGCCCGGAAAGACTGGAGTACAGACTACAGTAGCTGGATCTTTTCTCTCTGGAGAAGATGCGGATGAGGGGATAAGATTCAGGAGTTTAAAATAATGATGGGTACTAAAAAGTTAGATTCAGTAAGGCTTTTTGTTGTCAGGAAAAGGCAGCAAGAGGACGTGGGCTGAAGCTCAGAGGTGGCAGGGTTAACAGTAGAAACCTTACAATGCTGCAGGAGTATATATACATCTAGCATCTATATACGTTCAAACATGGTCAGCATATGTTTAAGACGCAATACTTCACTCAAAAGGTACTGTAATTAGACTGTGGGGAAGACTGCAAGGAAGCAATGAAATCAAACTGCATTGGGTATTTTAAGCTCAAACTGGAGGAGTCCTCGCAGAGAAAATAACGTTTATGTATTTATTTATTTCATTATCTATTTTCAAAAGTTCCCCAAAGAAGGTGATTTCCAGATGCATACTGGGAGGGGAAAATAGGGATATAGGTACAGAACAGAACAACTGATTATACAATCAAACAAAATGTCAAATAGATATAAAATCAGACAGTGCAAACTATGTACATACAGTAAGGAATGTGACAGAACTAGGAACACACAAAGAATGATACGTATCAAATAGCAAGTAACAAGTATCCCAAGTCCAAGGAGGGAGGCAGGGATGGATGTCCCATAGGAACAGGGAAAGGAACCGTAAGTGGTGTGGGTAGAAAGGGATAAGGTGTAGTAGGGAGGAGCGCTGAAGGGGAGGAGGAAGGGAAGGAGGTAAAGAACTACTGTGGAAAAGGACAGGGGAGGGAGGGGAAAGAGCAGGGAAGGGAAGAAGAGTGAAGGAGAAAGGGTAGGAGTGTATTGTGGAATGGATGGGAGAGGGAAGAGGATAAGGAAGGAGAGGTGAAGGGAAAGGTAGGAGTGTATTGTGGAATGGATGGGAGAGGGAAGAGGATAAGGAAGGAGAGGTGAAGGGAAAGGGTAGGAGTGTATTGTGGAATGGATGGGAGAGGGAAGAGGATAAGAAGGAGAGGTGAAGGGAAAGGTAGGAGGTATTGTGGAATGGATGGGAGAGGGAAGAGGATAAGGAAGGAGAGGTGAAGGGAAAGGTAGGAGTGTATTGTGGAATGGATGGGAGAGGGAAGAGGATAAGGAAGGAGAGGTGAAGGGAAAGGTAGGAGTGTATTGTGGAATGGATGGGAGAGGGAAGAGGATAAGGAAGGAGAGGTGAAGGGAAAGGTAGGAGTGTATTGTGGAATGGATGGGAGAGGGAAGAGGATAAGGAAGGAGAGGTGAAGGGAAAGGTAGGAGGTATTGTGGAATGGATGGGAGAGGAAGAGGATAAGAAGGAGAGGTGAAGGAAAGGTAGGAGTGTATTGTGGAATGGATGGGAGAGGGAAGAGGATAAGGAAGGAGAGGTGAAGGGAAAGGGTAGGAGTGTATTGTGGAATGGATGGGAGAGGGAAGAGGATAAGGAAGGAGAGGTGAAGGGAAAGGGTAGGAGTGGGGAGGGGTAAGGTGTAGAAGAAAAAAAAAAACATCACAGGATACAACTGCTAGGACAGCAGAGGGATGGATTTTACAGGCCACTGTTGTTCCCTGTCCCAGAAAATGCATATGTATGTAAAGTACCTACAGTATGGAAAAACAAAACAAAAAGTTTGCAATTGTGTCTTTTTCTCAGATTCCAGGTTCCAGTCTTAATAAAGTGACTCACTGTGTGACCATAACTAAGTCACGTATGACCAATTTGCTTAATTTCATTCAGTTGTAATACTGGACACGTTGAAGGATATCACTATATGAGAAGTCATATTTCAGATGGACTTTCTTGGCAAAATACACGGATAATAAATACATAATTAATTATAAACTCGGCCATGAAACACATTGCTAACCATGTGGTTTTCACTTCAACCACATGCAAACAGTACTATGAGACAAACACTCAGATTTCAAAAACAGGACATCTTTCAGGGTTAGAATCTTTTGCATCATGTATTGTCTCCACATTCTCAAAAGCATGGCCTCCCAAATCCAAGACTGCACAGCATACAACAAGCATTTCTTCGATATATACTCTTTTACTCTAATGATCGCACTGTGAAAATCTGAACACGTAGGACTGTTTATAGCATTAACACGGGAATTTACAGTAGGAACAACAGTTGAAGGGCTGGGGACTGTGAGAAAACAGTTATGACATATCAAAATGCAAGAAAACTATATCCCCCCACCATAACAAGGTAATGAAACTTGCTGAGAGCACACACACACACACACACACACACACACACACACACACACACACACACACACACACACAGCATAACTCAGCCCATAAACGGCTAACGATGAGTACACGCGACTAATACTAGAGAAGGAAAGTCGGCATTTCGTATTTACAGGTAGAAAACAGAGGAGGTACTTTGCAAAAGGAGCAGTGTGTGGAAACCCTTAAAAAGTATTCAAAGAGACAACAAAATGTTAAAATTCATCCAGAATCACTGCCAGTGGCTCAGGAGGAAGCACCCGGGCTTCTACCTGGTACTTGGTGTAATACCTATACCACTGTACTGTGGTACGAGGACACTGCACTATTGAGGTGCGGTCCTTCGGATGAGATGTTAATCTGTGGTACCTTTCTTTTTTTCAGTTTCTGTTTATACTCCCTCCCTGGTCATGGCACTGTACCCGACTTCCCTCCAGCACCCCAGCCCTGGAGGACCCCCCCCCATCCTGCAGTGGTTTGCCCCCAGGCAGGAACAGTGAGTGGTAGGGGGGCCTCCCCTTACCCCGACCCCCTGCACGTACCTTCAGTCTTGCCAGGGTCCATCCTGCAAGCGAGGCGCCAGAGGGTGAGGGCTCGTATCCACCTTTGTGTCGGTGTCGTGCTGTGGCCAAGGCATTTTTTCTTGAGTACATCCCTCAGGCATGACCTGAGCTTGATGCCAAGGCATAAGCCGACGTCAGTCATGTCTTCCCTTTCTTGAGGACCTGAGCAAGCTGTCCTGCTAGCTGCCGCTAGTGACCAGGCTTGCACTGAGTCAATGCACCCCCCCCCACCCACCAGAAGAGACAAGCAGTCTTCTGGATGCTCAGGTCTCTCTCTCCGCAACCCGAGCCCAACTCAGGTCGCCCAGGCCACGAAAAGCGAGACAGACTGGCTTAACCTGTGGTACATTCTGTTCATCTCTAGTCAATGCCCAGGTAACAGTGTAAGATCCGATGGCACTTATTGAAGAAGAGTAGAGAAGCTTCCCCAGTGTCACGGCATTTCCCAGTCAATAAAACAAGTCCATGTAAACTGCCCCCCCAGGCCAAAAATTGCTAATTAAATTAATAAATAATATTGCTTAGTTTCTGTATCTTTTTCCCCAACCACATGCATCCACTGTAAAGTCACAAAGTCAGTACAAAATCTCATGGAAAGCCAGCCGTATGCAAATCCTAGCGTAAACTGACAAAGCTCCACAAAAACAAACAACTGAAAATAGGTCTTTATATTTGTTTCAGTTTAGACTGAAAGCAACAAATGCATCAATGGAAAATTGAAATTACGTACCTACCGTAATTCTTGATCTTCTTGGACGAAGTCTCCATCACTCATTTACACTAAATCTACGCCGGAGGCACTAGGACCCATCAGGAGCAAACTTTTCAGGAGGGTCAGCGCTAGAGATGGAGCCGCGAGGAAGCAGCACCGCGAGTCATGGCCCGTGCAGTAAAAACTACCTCGGCATCGACCCTCCAACTGCCTCAGTCCCTTTTTTTCCCTGAGGAGGTGCAGCGTAACTAACCTAGTGGTCTAACCTAACAAAATCGGACATAAGATAGTCCAAATCACCCATGTAAGAAGGGTCAACAATAAAGTCTTCACAGCTAAGCCATTGAGGGAGTGAAGACCACAACAGAGACATGAGCTCGGGGAATGGCAGGTGGTCGTGTGAATGAGTGGTGGAGACTTCTTCCAAGAAGATCAAGAATTACGGTAGGTACGTAATTTCCATATTTTCCTGGACATAAAGTCTCCACCACTCACTCATACTAATGGGAGAGTACCGAGCTAATAAAACCCCTGAGACGGGCGGCAGGAGAAACTAAGAGCTCACATACTTAGGACAGAATTCCATTAAGAATAGTCCTACCAAATGACAGATGTCATCTGGCATGGACATCTAAAGCACAGTGCTTAACAAAAGTATGCACTGAGCTCCATGTAGCCGCATTGCAAATACTGTATCTGCAATGGGAACATTGCGGATTTCCACTAGAGATGCCGCGACTGCTCTAGTAGAGTGAGCGTACACTCTGCCTTCTAGCTTAACCTGTGCCATAGACTAGCAGTGGCAGAGGCATGCTACCAGCCACGCTGAAATGCACCTAATAGCGACAGGTTGATCCAGCTGGGTCTCGCCGAAGGAAACAAAACAGTTGTTCAGCCTTGCAAATTTCTTTTGTTCTATCCAGATAGAATCACAGTGCTCTCTTAATATCCAATCCCCTTCATTCTGAAAGATAGCAAAGTAGGTAGGTAGGACTAAAGGTTGGTTTAGATGAAATTCTGAGACAACCTTAGGAAGAAACTTAGGGTGAGTCCTAAGAACTACTCTGTCCTTGTGAAATACAGCGTACGGGGGGGTCTGTGACCACAGCATGTATTTCAGAAACTCTACGAGCCGAAGTGATGGCCACCAGGAAGGCCGTTTTCCAAGTGAGGAACTTCAACTCACAGGTAGCTAAAGGCTTGAAAGGTTTCCGAGTGAGCAAGTCTAGCACAAGGTTAATGTCCCAGGCTGCGACCAGACGTCATACCCTTAAGAAACCTCTTAACTACAGGTAACTGAGCCAGAGACAAGGAATGTACCAGCTCATGATAAGCTGAAATGACACAGAGATTAACTTTGACAGCAGAGTACTGCAGACCTGAATTTGAGAGGTCTAAAAGGTACTCCAAGACTTTATTTGGTGGGCAGGAAAAGGGGTTCGAAGAGGAATTTGCACACCAGAGAGAGAAACGCTTTAATTTGGCTGTGTAGGTCTTTCTAGTGGCTGGTTTATGCGCAGCCAAGAGAATATCTGAAACCCTACAGGAAAAACTGACTCTATTCACCTCTATCTCTTCAGAAGCCAAGCGTGAAGGTGGAGCGCCTTCAGATTGGGTTGGACCACGGGCCCCTGGGCCAGAAGGTTCGTCTGAACGGGAAGTGCCTTCGGAAGGGTTGCCGGCAAACTGTTGAGCAGTGGAAACCATATCTGTCGAGGCCAGAAGGGAACAATGAGAATCATTTTGTCTCCCTGAGACTCGAATTTGAGAAGTACCCTCTGAATTAGAGGAAGAGGAAGAAAGGTGTATAGAAAGCATCTTGTCCGCTGCAGCCTGAACGCATCCTGACAGAAAATGCCAGGTCCTGGATTTCTGAAGCAGAAGAGAGACAGTTTTGCGTTGAATGGGGATGCAAAAAGGTCCAGCTCTGGAGTTCCCCACTCTCTGAAGAGTGACTGAGCAACAGTTGAGTCGAGAGACCACTCATGAGGATCTGTCTCTGTTCTGCTGAGACGGTCTGCCAGTTCGTTCTAAACACCTGGTAGGTAACGCGTGGATTGGAGCCTTGTGCTCCAGGCACCATTTCCACACTTTCATTGCTTCCCTGCATAATGGGTAAGAGTGTGCACCGCCCTGTTTGTTGATGCGATACATCACTGCTTTGTTGTCCGTTTGAAGGAGAATGTTCTTGTGACAGAGTATGTCCAAGGCCCAGACTGCATAGAGGACAGCTCTCATTTCCAGGACGTTTATGTGAAGCCGGGACTCATCCCGAGCCCACGTATCTTGGGTGTGGAGATTCTGGCAGTGAGCTCCCCACCCCATCAGGGACACGTCGGTGGTAATGGAGATCAGGAGATCCAGAACAGCAAAGGGATACCATTCCAGAAGGTTGTTCTCTTGCGTCCACCAGGCGAATGACCTCTTTAGAGGTCCTGTCACCTTGATGGGAAAGGACTGAGGGTGAGTGGTTGGGGACCACTGAGTACTGAGCATCCACTGAGAGGTTCTCATGTAGAGGCGTGCTAGGGGTACAGTGAACACAGAGAATGCCATGAGATCCAGCATCCACTGCATCGAGATCGCTCGAACCGAGCTGTTTTCTCTGATGTATCGGGCCATTTGTAGGATATCGCTTCTTCTGTCTTCTGGGAGAAAAGCTGTCGCACAGGAGGTATCCAGAAGAGTTCCTATGAAAATGACTTTCTGGGAGGGCTGCAACTGCGATTTGTTGTGATTTAGCAGGACTCCCATGGACGTGAAGAAGTCTGAAGCCTTGGCTACAGCGTCCAGAGTTCCTTGCCTGGAAGGGCTTGCTAGAAGCCAGTTGTCCAGATATGGAAACACTTGAATTCTGATTTTCCTGAGATGCTATGTGAGAATTGCACAACACTTTGTAAACACTCACGGCGCCAAGGACAGCCCAAAGGGCAGGACGCTGAACTGATAATGTTGACCCAACACCACAAACCTCAGGTATTTGTGGTGCTTTGGGTGTATAAGAATGTGTTGGTAGGTATCCTGCATGTCCAGGGAGGCTAGCCAATCGTGTTGATGAATCAAAGGCAGAAGGGTACCATATAATCTGTGTGAATCATCTTGAACTTTTCCTTGTGAAGGAATCTGTTTAACTTTCTGAGATCCAGAATGGGACACATGCCTCCAGTTTTCTAGAAAGTAATGGGAGTAGAAACCTGCATTTCGTTGGTCCGTCGGAACTACTTCTACTGCCCTGTTGTTCAGAAGGCCTTGCAACTTGGAAGCAAGAAGGTCTGACTGTACTGCGGACAGCCTGGGCTGTCATTTGGGGGGATGATCCGGGTTGGGGGGTTCTGAAAGACTGAGCGAATACCCCTCGCGGATTATCCAGAGGACTCATTTGTCTGATGTTATAGACTTCCACCGGTCATAGAACTGAGTCAGACGTCCTCCCACCACTGAGGAAGAGTCTCCCTTGGGCAGCTGAGGTGGGACCTGGGCCAAGAACTCAGAAGGTGGCACTGGGCACTTTGGGGCCTTGTGTCTTCTGCTGCGTTTCCTTTTGTGGCTGTGGGGTGTGGCTTCCGTTAAAGCCCCCCTGCCTTTTCCCCGAAAGGACTGACGGTTGTGAAATTGATGCTTATTGGCACCCCCCCGAGAGGGGGGTGGGTGCAGGTCGAGCTGTCTTAATGGCTGATCTCGTATTCTGTGTGGCCTTCCAGAGCTTGTTCCACCTGGGGTCCAAACAGATACATACCATCGAAGGGTAAAGCCATGACCTGCTGCTGGGCATCATTCGTGAAGCTCGAAGTACATAGCCAAGAGTGGCGATGGGTACAAATGCCCGCTGCCGCTCGAGAAGCAGTATCGAAAGCGTCCATTGCAGCTTTAACCTGTTGGTTATTGGACTCGATGCCCCTGGCTATGGTGTGAAGTAGCTCTGAATTAGTTTCCGACTCAGGCAGAGCTTCTACCATTTGCTTGAGCGAATGCCAAAGGACATACTATACTCATACTGAGAAAAACAGTCCTGGTAACTGGCAATATGCATACCCAGGTTGAAGGCAGCAAAGACTCTCTTACCTAAGATGTCTACCTTACAAGATTCTTTATTGATATGCGGGCTGTAGATGCCTGAGGGAGGACGGCCTTTTCATTCTCTGCTAAGACTACATTGGGATCAGCAAAGGCTTGTGAGGCCAATATGGGTCGATCCTTGGGAGCAGCATACTTCCTAGCTATGGACTTAGCCATGGAAGGGATGACAGCAGGATTGTTCCATACCATTTGAGAAAGGGTCTCAAAAGATGGCTGCACCGGAAGAGTTAAATCCATAGGGATCTCCGGGACATGTAGATATTGGAGTCTTAAAAGTTTCCCAGGATCGATTTCTGTAGTCTGGAGAGAAAGAGTGGAATTTAAATTTTTCAGCAGAGACTTAAAGGAAAGGTCTTCGATGACCACAGGCTCTGCAGCAGGATTAATCCCTGCTCCTTCAACATCATCACTCAGATGAAGATCTGGATCAGGCTCAAAATCATCTCCTGACAGTCCAGTGGGGACTGTATGGACAGGAAAGGAGTGAAAATCAGAATGGCAATTACAAGAGGAAAGAATCGGAGTTGAAAAATCCCTGGAGGCGGGACGGCACTGCACCAAGTATCAGCGCCGAACCCAAGGAAGTCAGCGCCATCGGAAACAGCCCAGCACATGACGCTGACAAAGGCCGCGGTGCAGACATAGCTCACAGCACCGCATATAGCACAAAAACAGCCCCCGGCACCGCGGACGGTGCCGACAAAGCTCCCAGCCCCGTGGACGCTGCCAACAGAGCCCTCGGCACCGCGGACGGCTCAGAGTGTGTCCCAAGGTTCCATAAACTGCGATGTGAGGGAAAAGAAGGAAAATTAACAGGAGATAGAGGCATCGGTGTGGACCCCTGCACCACAGCCATGTGAGGGAGAAAACACCTGAGCACGGAGTCGATGGCACCAAAGAAAGCGCTGCATGACTAGGAAGATTCAACCACCCTGCCCTTCAAGCGGCCCGAAGGCCCCGGAGTGACCAGGCCAGGCAGCTGGACCAACATCCGAGCCCACTGCTCCACAACAGCAGCCCACTGGTAAAACTGCTCATCGGAGGCCCATCCAATAGGCGGGGACAGGCTCCATTGTCGAAGAGGTCGGGCACCGGAGCCAGAAAATGGCGACTCCGGAAGAGGAGGAGACCGGTGCCCAGCCCCAGTGACCAACCACTGACATGCAGACATACCAGAAGGCGACCTCGAGTGATGCTTTCTCTTTCTCGACTTGTGCACCAAAGAAGAACTCGAGGCCGAATGGTACCGTGAATGGGACCATTTCCTTTTATGCTTCCGGGGAACCGCCTATCCCCCTGAGCATTGGACCGTCCATTGTCAGACCCACCCTCCGGGGAGGCAGCACACCGGACCCAGCCCGGCTGACTGAACAGCTTTAATACGAAGTCTCCCTACCATCACCTGACCCGCTCATGGTTGACTCTGTCAATGGAGGGCTGAAGACTTCTATTATTAATCAATAAATTTAAATTTAAATCTACTCAGTACTTTCGAAGATAATTTACAAAACAATAAACTGAAAACTATGTTGCTAGTTTGAAGTTTGACTCCCAGTGGGAGAGTGTCGTCGTCACTGAAGCGCACTCGACGGTGGGAAAAAAGGAACTGAGGTGGTTGGAGGGTCGACGCCAAGGTAGTCTTTACTGCACAGGCCATGACTCACGGTGCTGCTTCCTCACGGCTCCATCTCTGGCGCCGACCCTCCTGAAGAGTTTGCTCCCGATGGATCCTAGCGCCTCTGGCATAGATCCCATTAGTCTGAATGAGTGGTGGAGACTTTATGTCCAGGAAGATCAATATCAGCTAGTAATAAAGCGACATACATGAGAGACCTCAGGTAGTGAAATAGAAAATGAAGGGTAAGCAGAAAGGATTAAAATCAATGAAGGAGGAGCCACCAAACACCACCAGGAGGCTACAGTCACACACTGAATTGCAAGAAGTTTATCTGAAAGGAAAATAGGAGTCTAAGAAAAACAGGTTACTCACCTGTAACACTAGATCTTGGAGTGGTATATGATGTTCATCCACACTGTCTAGCAGTTACCTTTCCCTTTAAGGATTGCCGGAAACGTCTTCTAGCTGGCTCCTCCCACCCACCCAGGCGGCAACTCCCTTGGCTCCGCCCCATGATGCCAGCTCTTGCCCGCTGGTAGCAGAGTTTGTGCATCGAAGCTGGGGAGGTCGCGTGGATCAGTGTGGATGAACATCATATACCACTCCTAGAAAGTACAGTTACATAAAAACTTACCGTAACAGTAGATCTTCAAGGAGTGTCTCTTGCAGTAGGTAATACTTTTCGGTTACCAGCAGAGGTCGCTGTGGCGCATGGCAGCTCTCCTAGCAGTTTTCCACCAGGGATGACCCACACATGACATCAGCTTCCTGCTTCCTATATAAAAGTGTGGGCGGTCCTTGGTATCCTCAGTTCCCTTGCCAGATTCAGCTCGCAAAGCAAGGACCAAGGGGAAGTCGAGGTACCAAAGGAGTCCCAACCCATAGCCACTGGACAAGCATTTGCTTTCTTAGAGAAGGAGGGGGATGGAGGGTGGGAGAAACCGACTGCAAGAGACACTCCTTGAAGATCTACTGTTACGGTAAGTTTTTACATAACTGTACTATCTTCCACGGAGTGATCTCTTGCAGTAGGTAATATTTTTGGGATGAATCCCAAGCAGTAATGTCCATGTGGGAGGACAGTTATGACAGAAGACCTTGTAGGCCTTGACGGCTGAAGGCCGTCCTACATTGCGAGGCATTATCCTGATTATAAAGCCTTGTGAATGTATGAATCGTGGACCAGGTAGCTGCATTGCAGATATCTGAAATGCAGGCTGTTTTAAAGCAAGCCTCAGTAGTGACCATAGCTCTAGTTGAGTGGGCTTGGGCTTGGACAGGTCCAGGTAAAGGCTTGTTGCATTTTTTGTCATGAAATGTAATACAATTTGCCAACCAAAATGAAAGAGTAAGTTTAGCAACTGGGAGGCCGTTGTGACCCAGTGCAAAAGAGATGAACAGGTGAGACGTCTTTCTAATCAATTGTGTCCGATTAGTATAGTAGCGTAGTATACGATGGACATCTAAAGTATGTAGTAGATGTTCACCCTGACTGGAGTAGTCAGGATAGTAGACCTGAAGCTCCAAGGACTGAAAGTATGTCCGGAGACTACTTTAGGAAGGAAGGAAGGGTTGGTACAAAGGACTACCCTGTCTTTGTGGAAAATCAAGTAAGTTTCCCTACACATTTATTTATTTTATTTATTAGATCATTGGTTTACAGACCTTTGAGTCATAGATTCATTTACAAAGGCACCCCGTCAAGAGAGCCATACATCACAGCAAACAAAACAGTACAGTACATAACGCTTAGATTAAAAAAGCAACCAGTGTTACAGGCATTCACTGGTGGTACATGCTTGGTAATAGGTAGATCACAGTAGTCATAATATAGGTACGCAAGTACCACGTCAGGTAGCAACCAGAGATATTTTATTACATTAGCGCATGACGCTCAGAAATACGTTGAGCGGAAGTGACAGCACCAGAAAATGAAAATCACATACAGTACCTACCGTAATTATGATCTTTCAGTGTATCTTCCCTATTCATCACTGTTGGGTATCTGGCCGGAGGTCAGGACCCCGCTGGAGCTTTTTTTTTTTTTTTTGTTTTTTAAGGTAGGCGGAGCCGACACACCATCAGCGCCGCCCTCGAGGCCAACGCACTGCGTGGTGCACACGAGTTGGCTGTTAGGCTGCGTCAACTCCGCCTGTCTGCCAGTTCTGAGTTGTTGGAGAGGTAAGAGGAAGGGAGTGGAGGGTGGGACAAGGAAGTCCAAGGGACAGAAAAAGGAAAAGATATATGAACCAAAAGGAGAAATAATGACTGAGAGGACAGAAAGGGGGAAGAGACGGAAACTAAAGGGATTGGGAGGGGCCCCAATCTCTGAAAAAAGAAGAGGGAGGTAGGGTGGGTAAAGAATTTAGGAACAGAGGGGAGAAGGTTAACACATCCCAGACCCTGGTCCGTCTCCAGATTGTATAGGAACTGCAAGGAGTAGCAAAGGCTTTCTGCCAGAATTCAAGGCATGGAATAGCTGGCAAACACTCCAGATAAGCAGAGTTGGCTATTCTGGAAGAAGGACAGGGTACACAGAATTAACACCCCTCTCAAGGAAAGATTATTGGTGGAAAAAAAAAGGGGAAAACTTTTTTTTTTTATACAAACAAGGAGAAATAGTTTGGAAAGGAACAGGGAGGAGGAGAGAAAGGAGGGCAACTGTCAACTTCCACCCCACAGGGGTGGAGCCAAAGCAGTGGAGAAGGAGAGCCCCCCCCCCCCACAGACTGTCCACTCTCCCTGGAATATTATCCCCATGTGCCCCTGTTTTACCCCACTCCTAAAAAAGGAGAGGGGGAAGGATGGGCACAGAGAGGGAAGGGGACCCAGAGACTGAGGCCCCAGGGGGATGGAGGGTGGGATCGTGATGAATGGTGAAGATACACAGAAAGATCATAATTACAGTAGGTACGTAATTTACATATCTTATCTGTGTCAGTCTTCACCATTCATCACTGTAGGGTGAGTACTGAGCCCCCTCGAAGGGGGTTTCTTTTACACCTTAAGGGACAAAGTCTCTTAGCTCTCAGTGGGTGACACACTAAGAGGGAGAACCTTCAGGGCCTGGAGATGCCCGAGAGTGGGAATAGTGAGATGGGGTCTCCCTGGAGGGGAAAGGAAGTTGCCCTGACAAGTGCCGTCTCGCTCTATGGGAGAAGAGATAGGTTCTCTGGTGAGCGGAGTTAATCACTCTACGCTGGGCCAAGGGTGACAACCGGGAAAGACGCAGACATGCCGTCCGCCTAGTACAGATCGCTGTCCCTACAACCCTGGTAGCTACCTCGCTGGCATCATAGGATGCCCTCGTTTGGTGCCTTGCTAGTTCCAGGCCACGCCAAGAGAGTGCAATGGCTTGTCTGGTTTCCTACGATCAGGCAACAAGGCTAGAGCTGACCCAGCCTGGACCACAAGAACCTGTCATAGGCTGCAAAGTGGGCCTGATGTGCAGAAATGGAAAGCAATAACTGCCCGAGTAGAAAGTCCTCCTACCCAAGAAGTCAAAATCCGAGGAGTCTTGATCTGGGGGCCGGCCACGGTGAAGGGCGCGAAGCCCATCAGGAGTATCCAACTGCGTCAATCCAGACTGTGGATAAGGCATGGAACCTGCAGACTCCGGGATGCACAATACCTCTGGCTGAGATCCCTTGGGGCAGGAACTCCGGAAAAGGGCTTCTGCCAGGAATGCAACGACGCCTCCCGAAAGGGAGCAGGCCAGGGGGGCACCACAAGGGTGACCGCGCCAAAATCACCTAGAAAGGCGTGCGCTGAGTGCTCAGGATTGCTGATAGTGGTAGGAGTGAGGTGCAAGTCCTCCAACATCCTCACGAGGAAGCGCAGATACTCAGCGAGATCAGCAGCTGGAGAGATGCGGACAGAAGGCTCCTCTCCCCCAGAAAAGGGGGATGAGGAGCTGGAAGGCACCGACTGTTCAGTGGGTGGCTGCACGGGGGGAGGTTGAAAAACCTGGCTGTCCATCGCCCTAACGTAAGCAGGAAACCGAGCAGCCACCGCTCTGAACTGCTCCCAGGAGAGAGGCCCGCTAGGACCAAGGATGCCGGGGAGTGCAGGAGAATGTGGCAGAGGGATGGGGACAGAGCCAAGAAGAGATGTCGGCTGTCCTCCGCCTGGGCTAAGGAGCGGACCAGGAGCACCCACGGAAGAAGGTGCCCTGGAAGACCCCACAGCCGACAGCTGAACAACCATTTCGGTACTGCCTTGGCTGCGCCTGGAAGAATCCCCTCTGTGAGGCGACCAGGGCCGTATAGGTCCAGAAGGATGGTCCCCTACCTCAAAAGAATGGGGCTCTCTCAAAAAGACCAAGCAGGAAGAGCGGAGATCCGAACTATGGCTTTTCCCAGAGCCCGGGTGGACCCCCGAAAAAGGCCACCGTGCCGACCCCGCGCCCCTCAGCCCCTCGGAGTCCGAAAGAGCCCTTCTCCTCAAGAGGCCAACCTAGGTAGTTGACTTCTCTGGGCAGCACCCGAAGGAGCTATTCATGGCACATTACCCTCCCCTCCCATAGGTGCTCTGATCGGCCCCAAAGTTGGGCAATCTAGGCACACCACTGGGGGGGGGTACCACTACTGAGGGGTCAGTGAACCCACCAAGACCGGGCTGCAGAGCAATGGTGGCCTGCACCACTGCCTGCTGGTCAGCACCCCTGACCCCAGTCTCGGTAGCCACTGACCCCACCTCAGAAGGGGGCCGACTCCAGCTTGTCGAGGAGACTACTGGGCTGCCCACCTCAACAGCCAACCCCAAAGGGTTAGACTGTCTGACTGACTCAGAGCTCGACTCTGCCTCCTAGGAGGTAGAGGCTGAGGCCCTGTGCCAAACCATAGGAGGGCACCCACTGCCATCTTTGCCAAAGGGCCCAGAAACCAAAGCTGTGCCCGAGCCGGTAACAGTGCCCTCCGCAGTACCGCGAGCGGAATCTGCAGGGGGCACGGCTCCAGCCCGAACAGGAGCTCCAGAGCCGGGATCAGTCATGGTGCCATCCGGCCCCGATGGCACCGTCGGTGCCGCCCAGCTGCATGGCACTATGAACAGTGCCAAGGGCAGAGGCGTCACCAACAATGGCACCGACGGTGGTATCGGCGCAGAGGATAGCAATGTGAACTGCGCCGCGGGCGGAGGTGGTGCCTACGATGGCACCGATGGAGGAATCCGAAGGCCCCATGGCACCAAGCCCCGAGGACACAGCGCCGTGCTCAACCTCGGCACAAGCGAGACATGGAGAAAGACGGTGCTATCGCAGCTCCCACGACGCTGCTAGCAGTGTCGTAATCCCCGCAAATGGCTCTGACAGAAGCCACGGCACCGCGCAACAAGTTGGTGCCAATGACTCGTCAGGGCCCACGGTGCCGAGGCCCGCAATGGCGCCAACCGGCAGCGCCGGACGGCGCCGACCTGGGCCTTTGGAACCATGGGCCTCCCCAAAGATGAAGAAGCCTCGGCAACGGCGAGGCTACTAGTAGCCGAGGCTCCCTCGTCCTCGGTCTGTATAGAACCAGGAGGGGACCCGGAGGAAAGGCAGAGAGAACGTGGCTTGGCCCGACGAGTGCGCACCCGACCCCCGAAAGTCGGCGGAGCTCGCCCCACTTTCCACGTGCTTGCCTGATGACCCGGCAGCCCATGGAGAAACAGGTGTCGCATGAATCCATTTCGTGAAGCGGGCCAAGACATGAAAGACACTGGTCGTGCTGGTCGGTGACAGAATACTTCCGGCCGCAAGGGCACCATCGAATGGGGGGCCGACCCGTCTTAGAAGATTTCTTGCCCTCTGACCGAGACATGACCTACGGAGAAAAAAAAAACCACCAAAAACAGACTCGACGTCGCAGAAATATAAAGATAAGGAAAGATCTTACCGGGCGACGTCGAGTGTTGGCAGAAACAGAACCGGCAGGAGGACTGACGGACTTCGACCAAAGGACAGGATTTGGAAAAAAAGACTGCGGAGCAGGCCTAGGATTTCTTCACAGCTTCCCATGAGGAGACCTCTACGGCGGGGGCGAGGGAGCAGGCAGGCTGAGTCGGCCCGCAGCCTAATGTCAACCTGTGAGGCTACGCTTGGCGTCGGCCTCGGTGGCGGCAGCAATCATGCTGCCACCTACAAAAAAAAAAAAAAAAGTTTCCTGCGGGTCCTGACCTCTGGCCAGATACCTAACAGTGATGAATGGTGAAGACTAACACAGATAAGATTAGGGTTTTCCATGAAAGAAAACGAAGGTCACAAGTGGCTGCTTGCTCAAAAGGTTCAAGGATCAATTTTTCTATCATAAAATTGAGATCCCACGGAGGAGTGGGTCTTCTAATAGGTGGTTTAATATGTAATATTCCTTTCAAAAACATCTTAGGTAGATGATGTTGGTAGAGGTTCTTGAAAGCTGAGATGGCGGCCAAGTAGACTTTGATGAAACAGTAACTTAAACCGGACTCAGATAGTGAGGTCAGGTAGTCCAGAACCTTCGTCAGTGGACAACTGTAAGGGTCCAGAGATCAAAGGGCAGACCATATGGAAAAGCGTTTCCATTTGGAATTATATGTTGCTCTTGTTGCTGGTTATGGGAGGCAAAGAGAATATTAGCAACAGGAGAGGACACCTGTAATCTAGTTATGAAAGCGTCCTCAGGAGCCAAGCATGAAGGTGTAACACCTTCAGGTTGGGATGTAGGAGAGACCCTTGACACAGAGTCAAAAGGTCTGGTCTGATTGGCAAAAGAATGGGATCCCATACTGACAGCTGCAGGAGTAGGGGAAACCACGTCTGACAAGGCCACATTGGGGCTCTGAGTATCACTGTGGCTGATTCTAGTTGTGGTGTCAGTAGAGTCCACTGCAGGAGAGGGATGAGGGGGAAGCATATAAGAAGAGTCCTGTCCATAGTTGGGACAGGGCATCTATAGACCATCCCTTTTTGTTCAGGATAATGGAGAAATACTTGGGAAGATGGTAATTCACTGGGGAGGCAAACAGATCCAGCTGTGGAGTGCCCCACAGGTTGAAGATTTCTTGCTCATGAAGTGTCCATTCTTGAGTGGGGGACTGGCAACTCAGCCGGTCGGCTAGCTGGTCGCAATGTCCCGGTAAGTAGACAGCTGTTAGCGTCAATTGTTGCCAGATGGCTTCCTGCCAAACTGCATGAGTCTCCATGCATAGGGTGCGGGATTTCGTACCTTCCTGCTTGCTGAAGTAGAATATTACTGCAGTGTTGTCTAACTGGATCAGTAACAATCCTGGCGTGAGGTAGGGCTGGAACACCAGAAGGGCTAGACGGACCGCTTTCATCTCCAGGAGACTGATATGAGACTGATGGGGAAAAGTGGGCCACCAGCCTTGTGTCCAATAAGGACCGAAGTGCGCGCCCCATCCCTGTAGGGAAGCATCCATAGCCAATGTCTGCATGGTGGTGGGGGGGAATCGGAAAGGCATTCCTTGATCCAGAATGATTCTGGTTGAAAGCCATGTCAGGCCTGACTTTAGAGAGGGAGTGACCCTGATTTGGTCTTTGAAATGTCCTGTTTTTTGGGACCACTGATTCTGAAGGGTCCATTGAACAGGTCTTATATGGAGAAGGGTGAATGCCATCATAGGGATAGCAGCGGACATGTGACCCAGAAGGCACAGCATTTGTCTGGCTGTGACTATTTTCCGAGTCTGTATGTGTGACGCCAGAGATGTAAATGTGTCCTGCCGGGCAGGCAGGAGGTAAGCTCTGACTGTGACTGTATCTAGGACAGCTCCAATGTATTGGAGGGACTGTGTCAGATTTGGGCTGGACTTTGGCCACCTGACTGTGATCCAGAGATCTGCTAACATCTTCAGGGTAGCATCTAGGGAGGCAAGCAGAGCTACTTTGGAGTCTGCTTTGATTAGCCAGTCATCTAGATATGGAAAGATGAAGGGCCCCTTTTCTTCTCAAGGCTGCTGCCACCCCAGCTAGGCACTTGGTGAACACCCTGGGGGCCGATGAGAGGCCGAAAGGGAGTGTTCAAAACTGGTAATTCTGACTCAGTAGGTGGAAGCATAGAAATGTTTGGTGGGCAGGGTGGATGGGGATCTGTAGGTAGGCATCCTTCATGTCTAGGGCACAAAGCTAATCTCCCTGTTTCAAGATCGGCATGATAGCAGGTAGGGTGATCAATCAAAAATGTTTGTACTGAATGCAAAGATTCAGTGGTCTGAGATCCAATATTGGTCTGAGGTCTCCTGTTCATTTGGGCACCAGAAAGTAGTAGGAGTAAAATCCGGTTTGATGTTCTAGAAGGGGCACTGGTAAAACAGCCTTTTTGGTCAAATGGGCCCTTAATTCCTCCTGTAAGATGGGTATATGATCTGGAGGACAATGAATCTTCTGCGGAGGGCAAGGGCGTGGGGTGGAGAGGAATCCCAGAGTATGACCCTTCTGTATAATCTGAAGTACCCATTTGTCTTAAGTGATCGTTTGCCAGGCCTCAAGATGGAGGGCAAAATGACCCCCCCAGTCTCCAAGGCCTGGTCGAGGAGGCAGGGGGAAAGTCCTAGTGGGTCACTGGGAGGCGAGCTGCCCAGTCCCTCCTGAAGGGTGGGAGCAGGCACCCCTGGCAGCAGAGGCATTGCCTCTGGTGGACTGAGCACGACCTCTGAAGCAGCCTTTATTATTACCTCTGTATCTTCCACCTCTTTTGGAATAAGAGGAGTGTTGAGTACGGTAGGTTGTAGATGGAGTGTGATACATGTCATGGACCGTATGGAGGGTTCTGCCTGATGCCTGTAAGTCATCCAGTAAAGTCTGACCTGGCCAAAACAGCTTGGACCCGTTAAAGGGGGCATTAGCTACTTTATGTTGTATGTCAGGTGCAAAGCCTGAAACGCGAAGCCAGGCATGACGATGCAAGGTGATACCAGTGGCTGATAGTTGGGTGGAGGTATCTACGGCATCATATCCCGACCTGAGATAGAATTACTAGTTGTCACTGTAGCCAATAATTTATCCCTGTCCTGTGAGGGAGGGAGTTTATTGATAAGCTCAATGGCAGAGGACCCAAGGGTACGCTGATATTTAATCATATGACCCATATATAGTTTAAGATTCTGAAATTCACTGCACTTAAGGAAAATATCCTTTTCCCCAGATAGTCAATTCTTCGGGATTCCTTACTGGGGGTAAGGAGGTCATGTTCTCGAGTTTTTTGGTATGGTCATGAGCAGCAGTAACGACCACAGAATTTGCCTCAGGAATACTGCACAGAAAGGGATGGTCCAGAGGAGCCTAATATAGACTATCTGCTTTGCAGGGAACTGCTGTAATAATTGAAGGCTGATGCCAAGCAGCCAGCATGGCATTCTAGTAGGTTGGTATTAATGGGGGGGAGACCACTAAATCGGGCTCGGGTAATTCAAGGTTTTCTGCCATATCCTTTTGTTGTTTGTCATGTCCAATAGTCAAGAAACCCATTACCTTTTGTATTTGAGCCATCATCTCACTAAAGGTCGGGTCATCTGAGGGAGAGGCTGCACAAGGTATAGGCAGGTCCTCATCCAGAGAAGTGATTTCCAAATAAGGAGATTCAGGATTGGGAAAATCCAGATCTTGGTACTCATCTTCAAGATCACCGGGGAAGTCATCTGGTAATTCTTGTTCATCTGACAAATAGTCCTTTATGAAAGGAGGAGGGGGGGCCCAAGGTGGTATGGTATCCCTGTCACTATGAAATCTTTTAGGCGGAGGAGGAGGAGATCGGGAAGGATCACCCAGTGCCCCAGAGTTGGAGGGCTGAGAGTGCCGCATGGCATGCAAGACCTATCAGGACTATGTTGGTGATGTCCCATTCTTGGGATGGGGGGTAGGGCATGTTGGGAAACAAGAGGGTTATAGAGGATGGGGTAAGGTGGTAGAAGGTTGCGCCTGGGTGGTAAAGACCAGGGTTCTGATCTCTGTCTGTCTGACCACTATAGGAAGCATCCTGTGAAGGAGAGGCAGTTAATAAGGCATCACGATAGGTTTTCCCTGAGGAATCCGGGGTCTAAGTAGAAGCAGACCCACAGGGAAGGAATTATTTTCCTTAAATTGTCAGATGCCGTCAATGGGAGGCCCCCATCGGCGAGACAGCTATATATTTAACTGCATGTAAAGTGCTAGAAGCATCAGCAGCGAGAGGTACAACCTCCATCGACAGTGCAGTTACAGTTTGAACTGCATTTAAAGCGCGGTTGATGAGAGGGTATGAGCCCCTGTCGACGAAGAAATAATCAGAAGATGCCCTGTTCACGGAGGGATACCTGAAATGGTGGCCATCGATGGGCGATGAGGCAGGAAGTGTGAGAAGGGTTTCTCCTTCTCCTTTTTTTTATTTAGCTTTTGTTAACCGGGTAAGTGCACTAGCCATAAAATGACTATTTTCAGGCACGACCCGGGAGAGTGCAGACATGCAAAAACTTAACAGGATAACAAATAATAAGTGCTTCACATACAATGAGTTAAAGAGGATACAATATATCAGAACATACTAAGTAAAGCGCTTTACATACAATGAGTTAAAGTGGATACAATATATCAGAGACATACAGAGTAAACCATTCATAAGTTCATAGGTGCCTACCTGCAATGAATAAAAGGACCTTGGACAATAAATTATCAGGTGACACATCATATGAACAGAACAAGGTACACAAAACAAAACAGATAATACAAAGGAAGAAATAACCACTGAGGCAGAGGCGTCCATTAAGGAAAGGTAGGTGAAGTGAGGAGAAGAGGTAGAAGCCATGAAATTAGGTTATGTGAGTATATGTAAGTGTAAGGAGATGCATGCAATGCAAGATTGTATATGGGCAGGGAAAGGGAGCCTGGACAGGCTGAGGCAGTAAGAGGGTTATATAGAGGTGAGGAAATACTATTGTATGGCCAGAGACATCAGTCATTAGGTAGGGTGAAAGCAGGAACAGGTATCAGCAATCGGCAGATTTGAGCGCAGTTTTCTCTTAAAGCATGTGTGGGAGCTAGAAAGTCTAATATCGAAGGGAATTCCACAGCTGTGGAGCCGCATGCTCAAATGCAACAGTTCCTTTCCTAGTGCGGCACCTCGGCAAATTCAGAAAGGATTTATCAGCTGATTGTAGACCACGGAGTGTGTCCTGAGGAACAAGCATAGCTGCAAGACACCTAGGGGTCTGATTTCGAATTATCGAATCAATAAGAGAGCCAAGGTAGTATTTCCTACTAGCTAACGGAGACAGCCAACCAAGATCATTATAAAGCTGACAGTGGTGTTTAAGCCGGAGCAGCAGAAGAGGCATAGCGACATACGTTGTTATACGTAATATCCCATCTTAGTAGGTCAGTTTTATGAGCAGCCCCAAATAAGGGAGCCCCACAGGTTACGTTGGGGAGCAGAATCCCCCTTGCAATGGCCATTTTAGCCGATGGCATGAGCATATAACTAGTCTTATATGCAACACCCAGTTTGGAGTTGACAGCTCTGCAAACAGACTGTACATGAAGATTAAGATCAAGAGATTAATCTAACAGGGGCCAGCCCGGTGGCGCTGAGGGTTGAGGCATTAGATGCCACACCTCGAGCCACGCCGGCGACCTGGGTTCGGCCGGGAGAGGGATGATTGAGCGTCCCAATGGATGCTCTCCTCCCTCAGGGAAGGGATACCAGGGGTGCAAGTTGCACCCGACTCCCTGAGAGAGCCGGTGGGAACACGGGCTCTCGAGGGGAACTGGTTGCTCCGTTCACGGAGTCGGGGAGGGGACGCTGTCGAGCACGTGATAGAGGCGGCGTCAGCAAGTCGCCTCTCTGGATGTACGTCCTAAGCGCCGGCGTCCCGGGGCGGGTTGAGGGGAGCACAGAAAAACGGATAAGCCCCTCGGGGGTCCTAGATGATGACAGCTCCACCCTAGGGACCACCAATTCCGGACAGACCCCGCTGTGCAGATAAGGAGGGAGGAGAAGAAAGCACTCTAGGGGCAGATCCTGGAGCAGTGGCCTGGAGGAATGAGCAAAGTCCGAAGGTGCACTGAAGGGGGACTGCAGCAGGCGCACCCACCCACCAATGTCACTAGCAGCCACACTCCCATTGGGGCTCACAAAAAGAGGAAAATGGCTGGGCACGACCAAAAGCAGCTTGATGGCCGCGCTCCACACTACCCCGGAAGACTGTTGTGGAATTATGCTGGGGGGCCGGTCCCAGCCCAGCTTGTAGAGGCATAGAGGAGGCCCTCCGGCGGGTTGGGGGGCAGCCACACCGGACCTCCATTATGCGAGTGAGGCTGCTGCTCTCTGGAGCGGTGGGAGCCGATGGCTGGATTACCCTGCCAGTTGTGCCACAGAAGGTGGACAAATAGTGGTACTATAAAAAAAAAAAGCTGTTTAATTTCAAGCAACTGTCATCTATGGGTTGCCTGCTTAAATTCCTGAGATAAACTGCAGGAATTGGTGTCGTGTGTGGGTCCCAGACACCTTACACAAAGTGTATGGTTGTCAAAGCGGTATATTTTCCAACTGCAACAGCAGGAACGAAATAATGCTCGTTTTTCTGAAGAATCTGTAGAGATTCATCTTAGTTCCAAATTTCTCGTCAATGACTGCTACACAGAAGTTGCACTAGTTGCTGTGCGAGCTGAAGACAGCGGGAAAATGAACTGAGGATACCAGGGACCGCCCACACTTATATAGGAAACAAGAAGCTGATGTCATGTGTGGGCGGTCCCTGGTGAAAAACTGCTAGAAGACCTGCCATGCGTCACAGCGATCTCTGCTGGTAACCCAAAAGTATTACCTACTGCAAGAGACCACTCCGTGGAAGATCTACTGTTACAGGTGAGTAACCTGTTTTTCTTGGGATGTGGATATGATGTTCTATCCACACTCTCTGGCAGATTCCTAGCACTTCAGGGGGAGGGAGGCAAGGCGCACACCCCCTAATTTGGGAACAGAGACTGGAGAACTGAGGTCCCAAAACCAGCATCCTGGTGTGACCCAAGGTCAATGTGGTAATGGGAAATGAAGGGGTGTGCTGACTTCCAGATAGCAACCCTGCAGATTTCCTGGATACGGAAGTCCCTAGAAGCAGCCACCGACACAGCGGTATTGTGGGTGGAATGAGTCCTTAGTCCTACAGGAGGTTCTTAACCCGCCAATTTATAGCAGAGATCACACCTGCCAATCGTCTGCTTAGCTGTACATCTGCCAGGTGCGGCTTCAGCGTAGGTGACAAACAGCTGGCGAACCTCTCCCTGAACTCCAGCTGTGCGCTCTTTATAATAAGCAAGCACTTGCCTCAGGTCCAAAGTATGGAGCCTGTGTTCATCCTCCGAGGTGTGATTGGTGAAGAACACCGGTAAAGTCATCACCTGGTTCAGGTGAAACTCTGACACAACCTTCGGGAGGAAGTTCGGGTTGGGCACAGGACAACCTGGTCCCTGTGGAACACCACATAAGGAGACTCCAGCAAGAGCACCTGGGCTCACTGCTCCTTCTGGCTGACGTGATAGCCACCAGGAAGGCGGTCTTCCATGACAGGTGAGCGATGTCACACCTGTGCATAGGCTCAAACGGCTTGCCCATGGGCTTTGCCAAAACCAGCAAAAAAGTCCCACAGTGATGGTGGTTCACACACCGGAGGGGAAATATGGTCATGGCCCTTGAAGAAGTGCTAGACCACTTTCTCCTATGCCACCGACTGCTGACCAGCCCGTGCCCGGTAAGCAAGCAAGATGACTGCCAGGTGCACCTTAAGGGTCGTCGACCAAAGTCCCCCATGGGAGAGAGAAAACAGGCAGTCCAAAATGCTAGCCACTGGACAGGTCAAAGGGTTCAATCCATTGCCCTGACACCAAATGGAGACTCTATTCCATTTGAAAGCATAGGATTTTCTGATCGATTCCTTACCGAGATGCCTCCACCATGGTGAGGACATCTTCAGAAAGACCCAAAGCCTGGAACTCTAGCCACTCAGGAACCAGGCCATCAGGTGCAGGGATTGAAGGTCTGGATGGAGTAACTTCTCCTGATTGAAGGAAAGCACGTCCGGGAATGCTGAAAGACGCCTCGAGGGCCTGTTGCTCAGGCTGAGGAGATCAGGGTACCAAAACTGGCGGAGCCAGTCTGGAGCCACCAGGATCGCCTGTGCCTTGTCCCTCCTGACCTTTAGTAACACTTTGCGGATTAAGGGAAGTGGAGGGAAGGTATAAAATAGGCCTGGGGTCCACGGTCTTGAGAAGGCATCCCCCTGCAGTGAGCCCTGCTGAGAGGGGCAGGCACAAAACAGCTTCAGCTTTGCGCTACCCCTGGAGACAAACAGGTCCACCTGAGGGGTGCCACACTGGGAGAAAAGACTGTGAACTGCCTCAGGGAGGAGGGACCACTTATGAGATGCTTTGCCCACCTAGCTGAGGGCATCCACCAGCTAATTTGAGGCTCCTGCCACATGGATGGCTAGGAGATCTGCCTCCAGGCTGTGCACGAGGGTCCAGATGCAGAGCGCTTCCTTGCACAGAAGCAAGGAGTGTGTCCAGCTCTGTTTGTTGTAGTAGTACATGGTCGTGACATTGTCCTCGGACAAACGGAGCAAATACGGTCAGGGCTAGTTGAACCGCTTGCAGCTCCAGCAGGTTGATGTGGCATCGGGACTCCTGGGCGGTCCAGAGCCCGTGGACTCTGTGTTCCCCCCAGGTGGGCACCCCAGCCTGTAAGAGAGGTGTCAGTCATCAAGATGACCATTGGCTTGGGGCGGACAAATGGGATCCCTTCCTGCAGATGTTCTAGGATGAGCCACCTTTGGAGGGCATCCCACATCCTCTGGGTCACAGTGACCAGCTGGCTGAAGTGACCTTTGCACTGATACCACTGGCCAGCTCCCACTGAAGGGAGCATATATGCCAATGCGTCCAGCAGACCATGTTGGTGCAGGCCACCATGTAACCCAGAAGGTGCAGGAAGTCTTGGGTAGGGCGCAAGTGCCCAACCAGAAATGATTGGGCAAAGGAGGAGAGAACCTCCACCCTGTCTGCAGAGAGCAGAGCTCTGACCCGGCACGAGTCGTGCACTGCCGTGATGAAACTGATCACCTGTGAGGGCATGAGTTCCGACTTGGCCTCGTTGACCAAGAGGCCAAGGTCAATGCAAGTCTGGAGGGCCAGGTCCCTGGACCTCTCCACCTGCTGCCTGGAGGGACCTACTAACAGCCAGTCATCCAGGCAGGGGTACACCTGGACCCCTTGGTGCCTCAGGGAAGCTGGCACCACTGCTATGCATTTGGTGAAGACCCTGGGGGCCGAGGAGCGGCCGAAAGGCATGGCTTGGAACTTGTAAAGGACTCCCTCTGCTTGGAAGCAGAAGAACCTTTGATGGGAAGGATGGATTGGGATGTGAAAGAACGTGTCCTGAAGATCCAGAGAGCAAAATCGCGTTTTGCTCCAGAGATGGCATGATCTGAGACAGTTATCATCCTAAAGGTGTGTGACCTGAGGAATTTGTTCAGGTTGTGCAGATCTAGAATGAGGCACCAGCCCCCCGTCCGCTCTGGCACCAGGAAGTACCTGGAGACAAATCCTGTGTGTTCCAGAGGATCCACAACTCTGACCTCAACCTCCTTGCAAGGGAACTGGGCTATGTCGTCTCAAAGAGCCGACCAAGTGTCTGCGGATACCAAGTCCTCCCGTGGGGCGCAAGCTCGGCTTGGAGGGTACTGCTCGAATTCCAGAGGCAGACCCTGACCAACCACTTCCAGAACCCACCTGTCCGTGGTAACAGCGGACCAGGCAGACAGGAAGTGGCAGAAAGGAAGTGGCAGAGCCGCCCCCCCACAGGAGGACCCAGGGGAGGTGTGATGGGTATGAGGGTGGCAATGCCCATCCCGTCACTGAGCAGGCTTGGAGGAAGAGGGTCTGGCCAAGGAACCACCGAGTCCCTACCCTCCAGGCTTTCGGACCACTGAGGCCACAGACTTGGCCCTAGGTTTCCAGGACTGAGCCTGCTGTCCGGACTGATGCTGGACTGGTTTGGTCACAGGAGTGGAGGACAGAAAGGGCTTGCTCTTCTGCTGCTTAAAGCCCTTGTTGTCCTTCTGGGCAGATGTCACAGAGTCCAGGGTGGCACTGGACTTTTGAATGCGGTGGAGGTGACCGTCCACATCAGACCCAAATAGGTTGGTGCCCAAAAAGGTTACATCCGCCAGCTTGTGCTGGGTATCTGCTGTGAAGGTTGAGATCTGCAGCCAAACCCTACAGCACATGGCAACCGCAGCCACCATTGAGTGGGCACAAGAATCACCAACATCCAAAGCCATCTGGAGCTGCTGTTTTGCCACTGCCCTACCCTAGTCTAAAAGACCTGTTTGACCGTGGTCTGAAGGTCCACAGGGAGGTGAGGGATCAGCTCATCCAGGGAACCTAATGGGGCATGAGAGAAGTGTGCCATCAAGAAGGCTGAGCTCACCTGGTGGAGGCCTAGCGAGGAGGCAGCATAGACCTTTTTGTCTGAATGTTCCAATTTCTTGGACTCTGTCTGGCAGCCTATCGACGTCCCCCATATTGCCAGAGCACCGAAACACAAAGTCAGCTACCAACTCCTCAGCCAAGGGATGCTCTGTGAACTCTGAAAGGGTACCGGTGGGCACTGTATACTTGCGGGCCATCCGGGCCGAGGGCATAGGGCAAGAAGCAGGGCACTGCCAAAGCAATGGCCTTGGCCACTGGGAAGGCCTCTGTTGGAGAATCCCCTTTGTCCAGGATTTTTGTGAAGGGATATCGAGCCCGCTTTTGGATGGGTTCCAGCTTCATCCCTGTAGATTCGGAAATGAGCTGAACAATGCCCATGAATGAAGTAGGGCCTTCGTCTGTGGAAAGATCCCTGATCAACTCCGTGTCCAGTGGACAGAAGTGCAAAGAGGAATCCTCCGACTCCAAGGAGTCCACATAAAGCGTGCAGCCACCTGTGTCACCCTTGACCCTCCACGGACGGTCAGGCATAAGGGTGACCGACAGCCAATGGGCAAGTCCCTTGGCCCACTGAAACTCCTTGGTCAGAGCTCCAGCCATTGGCTATTTAGGTGGCGGCTCCACCACGATCAACAGAGAAGCTTGCTTCAGCCTAGCTGACGGGGTCTGAACCGGCTCCGCTGGAAGAGGAATGGTGTCGACAGGCCCCATTAGGGAAATGTGCGTCGGACTTTCGGGTGACAGTCATGTAATGGCTGGGGTGGTAGCTGGTGTTGGCTTTGGCCCAGACACAACCACCTATTGCCACATAGTGTCTTTGTAGCATAGACACAATTTGTGCCAAAGCCTCTCCTCACCTGAGGAGGATGAAGACAAGTAGTGGCGTCGCTTCTTACCGTGGTGTCGAGAGCAGATCCACCGATGTCGGTGGGACCTGCTCGACCCCCAAGTCGAAGAAGACCTTGACCTCAGCCATTGGTGGTGCCGACTGGGGGCCTGGGAGGCAGCCGGGGAGGTCCACGGCTCCTCCTGGTCTTGGCTGATGGCCTGAGGTTCAGGCTTAGTAAGCTGGGCCGACCTGTCAGTGGTCACCAGCAGGACCGGAGTCCTGAAAAAGAGAGTTATCGGCCTCTTTGGACGACAACCGGTTGACAGGGTCAAGAAAAATCTCAGCTGCATCGTCGACCAGCATCTCAGCCAACTGGTTCAACAGGGTTACCGTGAAACCAGCGGCCAAGGCCACAGTTTTAACTGTAGTTGAAACCAGAGTTTCCTGAGAACGGGAATGTTCCCGGTCCCAGGAGCGTCGATGATGAGTCTTCTCTTTGTCCTTCTTGGACTCCTTGCATGAGCGGGAACTGTGCGACTTGGTAGGGCCCTCTCTTTTAGTCAAGAGGGACTGGCACAGCTCCTTGAAGGAGGCAGAATAGGTGGAGCCCAACTGGAGCGGAACAAAGGCCGAGGCAGAAGAGGATTGAGCAGTGGCTTGGGCTGCCTCCTCCTCGAAGGCCTTAAGCTGTTCTAACTGCCTGGCAGGCCCCACAGCTGCAGAGACCATCCAATGGGCATCCTCTGATTTAACCAGCGGGTATCATTTCTCCGATCGACCCAACTTCAGGCGGGCAGCGCAGTCGTAGAGAACATTTGGGTAGAACAACCGACAAAAGCCACAGGCCTGTGGATCATGATCGTGGCCTAGACAGTAGACACATGAGGGTCCATACAGGACATCTTCTGACCACAAGGGCACCAGCAAAACCCGGGAACGGTCTTATCCTCCATTGCAGTAGTGATCAGAGATTGAGGCAAAGACAAAATTCAAATCAGTTTTAGAGTAAGTTTTGGAAGTATATCCGAAGATCTGAGCGCCAGGGCCTGCTCAACACAGGCGCAGAAAAGAGGGAAACTGAACCTTTCAGCAGAAAGGAAGATCTGGTGTCATGGGGCGCAGCCAAGGGAGTTACCACCTGGGTTGGTGGGAGGAGCCAACTAGAAGACATTTCCGGCAATCCTTAAAGGGACAGGTAACTGTCAGACAGTGTGGACAGATCATTATATCCACATCCCTAGAAATGAAAGTTACGTACTTACTGTAACTACTGATCTTCCAGAATATCTGCCCCATTAATTATCACTTATGGGTCTGGGCCAGAGGCACTGAGATCCAGTGGAAGCAAAGCTTTCGGCAGGAGGGCTGTCAACGGCTACTAGGAACGGGGCCTGCACACCCCCCCCAAGGTGCCGTGTGCTAGCAAATAGCTGTTGCCAGCTCCCTCGCCAACTTCAGTTCTGTTCGCCAGGAGAAAAACAATCAGAGGGCTAAAGAAATGTGCTAGCCCAAAGGGACTGGGGAAAAATGTAGAAAAAATAAAATGAAACTTGACTACCAACCACCAGATAACGAGAAGGGCACAATAGGAGGCACAAGAGGTAGCGGGGTATGGAACCAAAGCCTCAACACCACTAGCCAGACAGCAGATGGGTAGTGACACTAAAGTAGCAGCCCTGAAGTGTGCATCTCTGGATGGTAAATTAAGAGGGGTATGTCCAAGACAGGGACTCCCTTGAAACTGAGATGGCACTAACATGCCCAAAGCAGGAATGAACCACGTATACACAAACGGCAGAGTCGCACTAGAATCTCGGATGCTCAGTGACAAACAAATACTTAAAGAGATACATCACGGCATTCACCACACGCTGTCTCTCTCAAAAACGACCACAGTCTCAATTTCAAGTTGAAAGGAAGGTTTTACTTGGTGCTAGAATCATTCAAACCCTCTCAGTTGCAGGTTACAGAGACAGAAATCCTTCTCATGTTTCACCCAATCTTTGACAAAGGCCACGGTTGGGTGAAACGTGAGAAGGATTTCTGTCTCTGTAACCTGCACCCCAGAGGGTTTGATTGATTTTAGCACCAAGTAAAACCTTTTTTTCAACTTGAAATTGAGACTGTGGTCATTTTTTGAGAGAGAGCGTGGGGTGAGTGCCGGGTAATTTGTGCCCCCTTTTTCTTTCCCTATCAGGAAAAAAGGAGTAGAGTTCTGGTGCATGTTGAGCTGTAGTGCTGAGAGCCCAAGGGAGCTGAGATGTGTCCATCTCCCCAGTTATCACTAAGGGTAGTGGGCTAATAGCTCAGCTGACACAGGACAGAACACGCATACCAACCAACAGGAATAGTCTGCCATAGCCAGAAGAAAAAAACATCCGAAGAAAGTGCCCTACTTCTCCTGCAAAAACAGGGACGTACCCCGACCAAAGACCAGAATGACTCGATCCAATCTACTGCACAGCCCCCCATCACAGACAGTGCTGCTGCCAAGTGGCGTTAGATTTAGATAGTGCCCAGAAGCACAAGCTGCATTTAGCCACTAACTGGGATATACCCAAGAAACGGGTATATATTCCAGGCAGGGAGGAGGACAAGAAAGAAAAGGAGGGAGTTTTCTCCCTTTTTTAGTTGATATTGAGGCCCTAAAGAGGACCCTCCCCCCAGGTTTTTTTTTTTTTTTCAATGAGGAGGTGCTGGGAACCCAGTAATATGTGTCAGGTCACTTTTTTATTTTTTAAACAATATGCTACCCAAGGTGGGGGGGGG
Source organism: Neoceratodus forsteri (assembly GCA_016271365.2). Classification (NCBI taxonomy): domain Eukaryota; kingdom Metazoa; phylum Chordata; order Ceratodontiformes; family Ceratodontidae; genus Neoceratodus; species Neoceratodus forsteri. The sequence continues at coordinate 1,682,228,450 of CM057455.1, read as the reverse complement.
GCAGGGCAACAGGGAAGAGACCTGTGGCACTGGATAGTGCCAGCCAGCACAAACAGGGTGAGCTGCCCAGAGGCCCCGGCTCTACTGAAAGGGAGGATGGTGAACAGGTGTGGTAATCAATGGTGAAGATATTCTGGAACATCAACAGTTATGGTAAATATGCAACCTTCATATCTTCAAAGATCAATCTTCACCAATGACTCCCACTAATGGATCAGAGTACCAAGCGTTTTCTTCCTGAGGGAGCAGCTGGCTCACCCTGAGGGTAAAAAGGTACACTCATCCCTCTGCATGGGGGAGAACACTTGAGGGAAGGGGATCCTCACAGATTTGCAAGATATGAGACTGGTCAGGGCTATGCAGAGGTTTCTGTGGCACAGGAGCAGGAGGGTTCCCAGAGAGTTCCCTCCTGACCCTAGGGATGAAGAAATGAGCCCCCTGGAAGTGCAAGTTAAAAACCTTACGAGCTCAGGTTGTCACAAGGTGGGTGGACTGGGAGTGGATGTAGCAGCCGCCTGGCAGCTCTACTCTCCTGGAATAGGGAGGTTTGTCAACTTGACTCTTGGTTGCCACCAGACGGAGGTATGGAGGCCACCTCGTTGGCGTTGTAAGACACCCTCAATAGCAGCTGTGCTACCTCCAGACCCCAAGCAGAAAAGTCAACGGCCTGCCCAACTGTCTCATTCTGTGGCACACCAGCCAAGAGTGTGTTTAGCTGCAACCACAGGATATGGTTATAGGGCACAATATGTGCCTGGTGTGCTGAAATGCACATTAGGGTATGTGCCAAGACAAAAGTTTTCCTTCCAAGAGCATTCATATGTGTGAAATCTGCTTCTGGAGGTCAGTCACATGTAAGGTGCTGTGCCCCAATGGAGCCTGCAGTGCTTCAAGCCCCAAAAAGGGGTGAGGTACACCACCTGTAGATCATGTGGGTGTGCAATACCACATGTGGAGGTACCTGGGAATGGCCAGGTTGGAGACAAGATACCACCACACCATCTGAAATGCCTCCTCTAGGATTCTAGTCCATGGAGGAAAAACAACAGTGTCGATAGCAGGAACTCCAAGGAGTCCCAGTGGGAGGGCTGCTGGACTGCAGCTTGTAAAAACATGTATGTCAAGCACATGAAGTATCTCCACCATAATTTGCTAACACAAGGTGTACTTAGCAGCAGTAAGGAGGATGCTGATGGAGACAAGACACCACCTCCAGGTATCACTGGTGCTGGGGAGAAGGGCCTGTACTCATAGATACATAGATACATAGACAGTGTCGGCAGATAAGGGCCTATGGCCCACCTAGTCTGCCCATTTGAGCTTGTAAGTTCAGTTTGTTTTCCTAGAAGTCTATTTCCCCTTACCCCTGACCTCTAGAATTCCTTTATGTCTATCCCATGCATTCTTAAATCCCGTGATTGTTTCAGCTCCCACCACTTCCTCTGGCAGGGTGTTCCACTTGTCCACCACCCGTTCTGTGAAGAAATTCTTCTCATGTTTCCTCTGAATCGTCCTTCCTCCAACTTCATCCCATGCCCTCTAGTCCTGAAACATCTTTTTCGCTTAAAAATAGTGTTTTCCTGCACCCTGTTCCTCCCTGTAAGATACTTGTATGTCTCTATCATATCCCCTCTCTCCCTCCTCTCCTCCAGGGAGTACATGTTCAGTTCCTTCAACCTGTCTTCATAGGACTTGTGATGCAACCCATGCACAATCTTTGTTGCCCTCCTCTGAACCTTCTATAAATGAGAGCATCCTTTCAAAGAAACAACAAGGTCCATCTAGGAAAGTTTGAGACTCCTGGTCTCAAGGGCCTGGCCTGGGCTGCAAAACTGCGTAGGGGACCTCGCCTGAGGGGAGAACTTAGCAGATTCATGGTGAAGGGAGTCCTCCCACTTCCCGGAAGTGACTCGATCAGTGCCTGTAGAAGGAAACCCCCAGGTAAGGAGATTGGAGCTGTACAGGTCACACAGGGTGACCCCGGTCTCACCAGTGACGGTGACGTCCAACAGCTCCTGAGAAAACTCCATCTCAAGATCATCGTCCAGCACCGGGCTCAGTATCAGCAACATCCTCAGAGAAAGGGTTCTTTTTCCCCATTACCATGGCCAGCACCATACTCGACCCCTTGCTTGGTCTTGATTTTGATGTCATGCTCAGTGCCGTCACCCTCTGTGGTGTCACAGGCAACACCAGAGTTGTGGACAACCCCTGAGATGACACTGTTGTCACCACCTTACTTGGAGCCAGGCCCAGGACTGGCACCACTGCCACTGCCACCTCCATCACCATGTCCATCACTGTCCCCCTCTTCAGTGTCACTAGTGACAACATGGATATTGACAACTTTCAAACCAGTGACAGAACGGGTAACAGCCTTGGAGCTGGTCCCTCTCCTAACACAGCAAAAAGTACAAGGAGAAGGCCGGCATTGTCCTTGGTGCCACCCTCCCCACATCATCACCATGAATCGTGACAACAGCACCGTCAGCTCCAGAAGAGAAGACCCTGAGGTGTCCACCAATGTAGACCGCGCATACAACTGCAGCCTCGCCACCAAGAACATCTGCTGCTCAAGGCAGGCAGGCTGGGGAGCAGGGGTAGAAATTAACTTTTTGCAGTACTTGCACCAAGGTGCATGTGGTAGCAAAAGTTACATGCACCAGAGTCAGGTTACTTGCACTGGTGGACAAAATGATAAAAAACTGGGGGGAAAAAAAGCAGAATTTTAGTCCAGAAACACTAATAATAAACTGCACCCAAAAGTCAAGAAAAGGTAACTAACCACTGCCAGAGATTGTTTTCTCCAATTAAGAGCCACCCAGAAAGTATTCCCTATGCCAGTGATGGCATGCACCACTGACCAATCAATATACAGTTAAATTGCACTTAGTGAGGCAGGACAGGTCAGGGTGGGTCAGTCTAGTCATAGTCACAAGCACAAGGGTGGGTGTGGCGGACATACGATGTACAGCAGAGAAAATTAAAGCAGACTCACTGGTGGGTGGGCACACTACACACAGCAGCAAAAGTCCTACCACTCTGCATGGGCTGCAGCAAATCTCACACTGCCTCAGCTTGCCTTTTTTTAAATCAGATATTTATAACACACACTGTTATTTGTTTTAATGCTAACTTTTTTCCCCTCACTTATTTAGACACAACTGTTTGTGCTTTTCTGTCAACTGTTGTAGACTGGGACTCTGGGAAGGATTAAAATGACTGTGCTGCTGCTAATATGCAGTATAAATTAGCTTTTTACAAACTGCCCCCACTAAAAAAAGAAAAGCAGTTGCCCTCAAGACCAAGTCTTTTTTTTTCCACAAAATAAATAAGTGGGAATCAAAAATGTAGCAAGGTTGTGGTAAGACCACAGTTGCTTAGCTGAGAGACATTTAAGTCCGTTCTTTATAACAAAAATTCCTTAGTTTGCATACAGTACAAAAAAAGTTCACAGCAACTGCCCTTTTTTAATAACTGTCCCTCCAAGGCAAAAAATTACTGGAAATACCCTTGGGGTGGAATGAAGCCTCAATTCACTTTGCTTGCTTTCTGCCAGTTAGTTTTATAACTGTCTTTTTCCTGAAAGCAAAAGCCTTCAGCTTTTACAAACCCTCTACCTGCCTAGATACAGCTAGTAATGAAATATGCACACAAGGAAAAAAGATTCTACTTGGTGAGTTGATTTGTTCTTGATCACAAAGACGGAGCTTCCCGCCTAGTGACTAAACACTTCAACCTCTCAACAAAAATGTACAGAAGGAAATATGATGTGCATGCCTATCAGAACCTTACTGTACCACGAGGGTGACAGAAAGAGGCACACGTGGTACAGTAAGGTTAACATTACATGCAATATGCCAGTCTTGTCACCAGGACCCATCTTGAGCTCTGTGACTACCCCGCCCTCTCAACACTCATCCCCGAGTGGTAGTGCTAGTCGACTCCAGCCCAGTGCCAACCCCAGTCCCTTCAGTACCATTCACCGCCACAGCCCGGAACCTGAATAGCACTGATCCCACCTCGCAGACACTGTAGCTCCTCCCGATGTCCTGTCAGGTCCCACCTTCTCTTCTAAGGGTACTCCTCCTCCTCCTTCTGTGGGTCGACAACTCTCGGCCACAGCCACTGCTAACTCGATGGTTGTCTCACTGCTCACTCCCGAGTCATCACGGTGGGACGCAACATGACATTGGGGGGAGGGGAAAAAGGACTTCAGCATGTCTTTACTCTCCAGCACTGCGCCTCCCCTTATGGCAGCATTTGGTATTGCAGCTTGCAAAAACAGAAATGGGCTACATGCACTACAGTGCATGCAGGAGACAAAACTACATGCTCCAGCCTGTTCCTACTTGCACAGGGAACAGGCTGGGTATGTTAATTTCCACCCCTGCTGGGGAGGGTTCAGTCAACTGCCCAGAGGGAGTCAAATGTCCACCAGACCCATCCACTGGAGTCTCCGATGCCTCAGGGTGATGAGGTTGAGGAGACCGCTGTGCTTCTGTGGAAGCAGAGGTCCCTGGAAGAGGCCCAGTGGAAAAGCCCAAAGTCCTGGTCTCGGATGAACGTGGTCAAGGCTTGCCTCCAAAGGAGAGGATCAGGTGACCCCCATATTAATGTGTGGTTCTCTAGGGTACAGTGCTCCACAGAGAAACATGTGTTACATGCATCCACATCATGCTCTAGTCCAAGACAGGCTGCACAGGATTGATGCTGGTCCATCATAGCCATCAGCACCCCACAGGGACAACAACACATTATGGGCAGCTGTCGGACTTTTTTTTTTTTTCAGTGACACAGACCCATTTTTGTCAGATTCAGACATCACATGAAAATAACAAACACAGATGGCATCGTAAATGAAGGAAAAACACAGTGACACAGAAAGAATCAAGCAGCTCCTATGGTGTGCACTCGACTGCAGGAAGAACAGAACTTAGGTTGGTGTGGGAACCGGCAATGGTTACTGGCTAGTGGGGGTGCGCAGATGCTGTGCGAAGTAGCCATTTCTGGCCCCCTGGCCAAAATCTTTGCTCCAGCAGGGTCTCACATCCTCTGGCCCTGAGGCATGAGGGGAAAACAATGGTGAAGATTGACTCTTGAAAAATCAGCACTGACAAGAGATATATGAAGGAATAGTAAGATTTGTTTAGCTACATTATGCAAGGAATGAAAATGGTGCAAAAGAGTAGGCCCCATGACATTCAGGGGGAAAAAATCAGACTGTGAAAGGAAGTCAGCAGACAGTAGAAGAACAAAACAGTTCCTTTGCATTAGGGTTGCTCAAGCTGCACTGAATATAATCAAATTTGTAGGATTCTGATCCAATTTTTAAATTTTTGGAAATGCAACCTGAAAATCCTAATTCCTAAATGGAAATCAGGATTTCAAATCCGAATCAAATTCTGATTTTGAGGTCCCTTTAGGAGTTGAATCGGAATAGGAGCCGGAAATTCCTAAATTTGAAAATTCATGAACTACCTGTAGCAAAGGGACCAGTGGCTGCAGGTGAACTGAAGAATAAATGTATTTCCATTGCTTAAAGGGGAATCCTCATATGCTCTGCAGGAATGCTGCAGGACCTTCAGTTCCCAATTAGGAGAAATGTAGTTAAAATAAAACTTTCCACGTACTTACTAGTCTGTAATTAAATTTTTTATTTGGTTGATGTTGTGACCCTCCACCCGCCATGATTAATTACTACATCTCCCAGTGTCCCTCGCAGTCAGCCTTCCAATGATGTGACTGAGCCGCGGGGGACCTCTATGTAATGGCAAGTCAGTTAAGAGTGTTTTATTGAGAAGGCGCACATGATCACACTTATTCTACTGGCAGCAATCACACTAAGCTTAGCGTGATAAGTACCAGCAGAATAAGCGTAATCATGCGCTCCTTCATTTTACTTTGACTGTGTTTCTCTAAATCGGGACCTAAAGGTCCCGCAGCATTCCTACAGAACATACAAGGATTCCCCTTTAAAGGGAAAGTCCCTTATGCCTTTTATTCTACTTCCCTGTGTAGTTTGTAGGTATGTACAATTACATAGATAGTGTCGGCAGATAAGTGCCTATGGCCCACCCAGTCTGCCCATTTGAGCTTGTAAGTTCAGTTTATGTTTTCCTAGAACTCTGTTGCCCCTTACCCCTGACCGACAGAATTCCTTTATGTCTATCCCATGCATTCTTAAATCCCGTGATTGTTTCAGCCCCCACCACTTCCTCTGGCAGGGTGTTCCACTTGTCCACCACCCATTCTGTGAAGAAATTCTTCCTCACGTTTCCTCTGAATCGTCCTCCCTCAACTTCATCCCATGCCCTCTAGTCCTGGAACATCTTTTTCACTTAAAAATAGTGTATTCCTGCACCCTGTTCCTCCCTGTAAGATACTTGTATGTCTCTATCATATCCTCTCTCTCCCTCCTCTCCTCCAGGGAGTACATGTTCAGTTCCTTCAACCTGTCCTCATAGGACTTGTGATGCAATCCATGTACCATCTTTGTTGCCCTCCTCTGAACCTTCTCTACCCTGTCTATGTCCTTACGTAGGTAAGGTCTCCGGAACAATTATTGCCTCTATTGCATCCTCCTAATTTCATCAGGATTTAAATGTACAGTAAATGAGAATACTTAAGTCTGGTGTGAAAAGCTGCTTGAGTCCACTGCAAAGGTCATGACCCGACTCATGTAAGGCATCCTGGAATTTTATGATGTTTTGGTGTGAAAGCCTGCAGTAGATACACTGTATTAGTTCAGTGCTATTGCTGTCCTCTGCAGTCCCTTCATTCTTGTCTTATGCTGGTCATGAAACTTTTCATGGCATAGCAAGTGCCCTGCTGTTTTCTTTACTTTAAAGTGTATCTGAGCTAGAACAAAAATGCTTTTAGAGAATACAGGGACTTCATAAGACATGTAACAGAACTGAACTGAATGAGAGTATAAGTTCTGTTGGCTTGTGCTTGTAGGCATCAACTCCCATACCACCTTGCATACGTGGAGTCATCATGACCTTTGGAATGAAGACAAACAGGTTTTCGCACCATGGCAAAACAGAGTGAAGCCACCTTATCGTACATTTAAATCAGTATGACATTGGGGGATGCAAGAGAGGGAATTATTGTTTACACCTACAAACTACACCAGTATACAGAAAATAGGCTGAGGGGACTTTCCCTTCAAACAACTCACATCTACTCCCATGCACACCCAGTTCTACTATGGGGTTATTGCTTAATTAGTGCATGTTTTAAAAACAATAAGTTGAGTATAAGATTTGTTAATTTAGTTTATTAGTCTAGGAATTAATACCTTTGAGCCAGGGCTCTTTTACAAAGGTTCCACGTCACAAAGAACATTTAACAAAGCACGATACACATTACAGGTAAAACCAGACAGGAAAGTTACATCATAAATTTGCTATTAACAGTTTAAGCCAGTAACATTTTTAAGTTTCATAGAAAAACAAGCTATAACAAGTTCAAGCGAGTAGACAATTTCGAGGTTAAGGAAACTTCCAGGGAGAGGCTGATCATTAGCGCAAAAGGAGGCTAGAGAGGAGGGAAAGTTGGTGGCGGGACAGTAAGTGAGAGGGACAGGGAAAAGGGGGGAGTGAGTTTGGTGGGAGACAGGAAGTAATAGAGGCACCAGAGGGTTCATTAGTCAGGAGAAAAGAGGCCTCAGATGTGAGGATGGACATGAGGAGTAGTAGTCTTTATCTAGCGCAATCACAGTTGCTAGTGGTGGTGAGGTGGGCATAGAGCATGGATTTGAAAGCTTCAAGCGAGGTTGAGGATAGAGTAGGTGGACTAAGCGCATTGAACCATGTCGGGGCCCTGTCACGAAAGATCTTTGTCCCTGTGCAGTCCGGCATCTCGGAACCAGGAAAGGTTGGCGTTCAGATCTGGTGGAGGGTCGTGAGCCAGGATTCAGTCGGAGTAGGTTTTGAATACATAATGGAGTCAGTCCCAAGATAGATTTTTTTGCCATTGTGCAGGTGAGATAAATAAGGCGATTTGATAGGTTCAACCAGCCTGATTCATAGTACAGATCACACGTGTGAGTCAGTCTTTGAGCCCCCGTGAGGAGCCGGCAGGTCTTATTTAGAGTGACTTGAGATACGCCTTAGAGCAGTGGAGGTAGCTGAGCCATAAGAAAAAATTACTCACCTTAGTAATTGCTTTTCTTCTCATGGAGTCTTGCTATATTATAACAATAGCAGTCAGCCACTGCAGCTGAACTGCCCGGAGAGGAAGGAGTTAACTCCAGAAGATCTGGAGTTCTGACAGCGAGGGCGCTTGTGCCCAAAAGTTTCATCTGGCAGTTTCAAATGAAACTGTCAGATCTTTACGAAGCTAACATCAAAGGACGGAAAGTCTGTGTGGAAAAAACTACACTAGCCCATGGCTACCTACTAGTAGTAATAACAACAATATAAAGAACAAAGAAACACTCAGAGCCATAATAACAAAAATTGATGGTATTATGGTTCGTTTTACCACCCTTGACAAGCACATATGAACCCCCCTTCCCCAAAGACTCAAGTCCAGGAAGGGGGCAATATAAATAACCTAAATGAAACAATCTAGATCCCTAACCCAAAGGAAAAGAGGGTAAGGGAAAACTACAATGGCATGACACAGTGCTCCAATTCGCCACCCCTACCCAAGTAGAAGTTCTGAGAGGGGGTAGGAGGGAGGGTGGTTATAATATGCAAGACTCCATGAGAAGAAAAGCAATTACTAAGGTGAGTAATTTTTTCTTCAAACACCATAAGTCTTGCTATATTATAACAATAACAGATACACAGCAGTACCTCCATGGAGGAGGTCAGAACCTACTTAGAAATAGGCTCTGAAGCACAGCTGTGCCAAACCGAGCATCTCTCCTGGACTGGACATCCAGGGAATAATGCTTGGTAAAGGTGTGAACTGTCTTCCAGGTAGCAGCTTGACAAATCTCCAGAATGGGATGTCTCAGCAGCCGCTAGAGCGCAGCTGTACCCTGGTGGAGTGGGCCTCAATCCTGAGGGGTACTTACCCAGTTTCTGATAACAGAATTGGATACAAGAAACAATCCACCTTGCAATTGTTCTCTTAGTGGCAGGTTTCCCTTGCCAACCTCGCCATAGGTAAGAAAGAGTTGGAGGATTCAACCTATGACCTCTGGTGCGCCTAAATAGTAGCAAGGCTCTTTTGACATCCAAGCTGTGCAGTCTCCTCTCACCTGAGGAAGAATGCTCAGTGAAAATACTGGAGAGAGATAGATTGATTCAGGAGGAAATCAGAAACCACCTTAGGCAAAAACTTTCCATTAGTCTAAGGACTACCTTATCTCTGTGGAAAGAGATAAAATCTTCTTCCACTGACAGAGCCTGTAGCTCACTTATCGTCTGGCAGAGGTGACAGCTACTAGGAAAAGCAGTTTTCAAGTTAAATACTTGAGCTCTGCAGAAGACAGAGGCTCAAAGGGGTGCATTAACTGAGCAATGCAAATATTCAGGTCCCAGGCGGAGCTGGTTCCCGAGGAGGGTTAGTATGAAGTAACCCTTTAAAAACTTGAGAACACCGGGTGAGAAGAAAGGAGGCAGGCTTCCCTGCTGACACAAAAGCAGAGACAGCTGCCAGATGAACCTTCAGGGTAGCTGGTCTAAGGCCTAGGAATTCAGATGGACCAAACAGTCCAGTAGAATGGGAAGATCAGCAGATTCTGAGATAATCTGCCTCTCAGAGTACCAGATGGAAAACCTCTTCCACTTAGAATTATAAGTGGCCCTAGTGGAAAAGCTTCCTTGAAGCCTTTAAAATATCCATGACACCTTGAGAAGGTGTAAGTCGAAAAATTCTAGCTCCTCAAGAGCCAAGCCTTGAGGTGGAGGAGTTTGAGGTCCGGATCCACTCTCCCTGTGCACAGGCCAGTAAGTCGTGGACTCTGGGCAGGCTCAGGGCAGGGTGGACTGCTGAAGACAGGAGCAGAGGGTACCAGGGCTGTCTGGCATCTGGGGCAATCAGAATCACTCTGCAAGGTTGAGATCTGATTTTTTACTAGTACCCTGAAAAGGAGAGGAAGGCGCACAGGAACTTCCCTTTCCAGTCCAACAGAAAGCGTCAGAGGACTGAGCCTGGGCGCTGGAGGCCTGCAACAGAAAAGGGAAGTTGGTGGTTGTCTGGGGCTGCAAAAGATCTATCTGAGGAGTGCCCATCTGGCAAAAGACAGACCCCAGCACTTGTGGATTCAGAGCCCATCTGTGATGGCCCTGAGAAATTCTGCTGAGGGCGTCCGCCAGGACATTGTCCTTCTCTGGGAGATGAACCGCTATCAGGGAGGTGTTCAGGAGTGCCAGAGACCACAACTTCATTGCTTCGGTGCACAAGGCTGAAGACCGATGCCCCTTGCTTGCTGATGTACCACATTGTGGTGGTATTGTCTGTCCTGACTTGAACCACTTTGTTCTGGACAGAATCTGAAAACACCGAAGAGCTAAAAGACAGCTCTGAGTTCCAAAAGATTGATGTGGAGCAGAGACTCCTGAGGAGACCATACCCCTGAGTGGCAAGGTCGCCCAGGTGAGCCCCCCCCTAACAGGGAGGCATCCGTGGTGAGGGTGAGGGTGAGAAATGGGAATGAAGGGAACCCCCTGTCTTAAATTGCTCTGGACCTGCCACCAGTGGAGGGCTAGGATCAGAGTTTGAGTAACTGGGATCAACTTGGTAAGGGGGTCCTTCCTTTGAGACCAATAGGCCCTCAAATGGAACTGAATGTCCCTCATCTGGAATCTTGCTCCCTGCACGACAGCTGTGGAAGCAGCCATGTGCCCGAGGAGTTGCAGAAAATGCCTTGCTGGTCGAGAGACCCGCAGGGTAAAGGAGGATGCCAGGGCGATAAGTCTGTCCACCCTTTCGAGGGGAAGAAAAGCCTGGCTAACCTTGTGTTCAATTCTGGCCTATGAAAGTTGGGACCTGAACTGGTTCCAGAACTGACTTTGGTAAGTTTAGCAGGAATCCCAGGAAGTGAGAAGCTGCTGGGTGACTTGCAAGTGGGATTTCACCTGACCTGGAGACTGACCACAATGAGCCAGTCGTCCAGGTAGGGAAACACAACAACCCCTTGCTCCTAAGTGAGCCACTACTACAGCGGAGACATTTTGTAGAATACCCTTGGTGCAGAGAGTGGGCGAAGGGCATTGCCCTGAACTGGTAGTGGCCTGAGGGCAGTTCGAGACCTGAGTACTTTGGGTGAGAAGGCCTCAGTCAGAACATGAAAATAGGCATCCTTGAGGTCCAGGAAGCTAGCCAGTCCCTTGGCCTTGGGAAGGCAATATCATTGCCAGAGTCAACATTTTGAACTTTGGTTTCAACAGATGCTTGTTCAAGTATCTTAAATCTAGAATGGGCCGCCATTCTCCTGTCTTTTTGGGTAAGAAAGTATCTTGAATAAAGCCCCTTGCCCTGATGGCAAGAGGAACCCTTTCCACTGCTTTGCAGTCCAGCAGAGCGAAACCTCTGCTTCAAAGCAAGGGCTTCTGAAGGATTGCAGGTGGAAAATGCCTGGCTCTCATCTTTGGAAAGTGTTTGAAGCTGAGAACCAGACCCTGGCCTATTACCTCCAGAACCCATCTGTCCGTAGTTAGGGACAGCCAGTTCCGGCTGAAATAGGCCAACCTGCCCCCCACTGGTACAGGAGAATCGGCCCTGGACACCCCATCAGGGTGCCTGCTTAGCAGCAGCCTTAGGCTGAGGGAGGGGACGGCCTACTTGTGCCACGCCTACTCCCTGCCTCTGAAGAAACCCTCTCACAGACAGCAGAGGAGGCCTGAAATTGGTAAAAGGCCTGAAAGGGCCTGCCTACCTCTGGGAGCATGCCTTTGTGGCATGGCATGCTTCTCCTTAGCCTGGGCACTTTGTAGGTAGTTCTGTATTCATCCATCTTTTCATATAGTTTTCTGTTTGCTCCCCAAAAGAGAATTTCCCACTACAGGAAAATCCATAGCCTTTGACTGGGTATCTTGGGACAGATTAGTGCATCTGAGCCATGCCAACCTACGGGAAGCTACAGAGTGGCCATGACCCTAGAAGAAACATCATTAACATCAACAGCAGTATGAAATTGAACTTTAGAGGCTCAAAGCCATCAGCAGCCACCTGTTCCAACTCACTAGCCAGCTGGCCATGGGCCTGCTTGGCTAACTACAACTACTGTGTCCCACCTAGATTTCTGATATCTAGCTACATAAGCCATATAATTTGCCTGCCTGAGTCCCAAAGCTGCCATATACTGTTTCTTCGCCATGGCATCAATCTTCCTGGAATCCTTGTCAGGAGGATGTAAGGCCAGAGGAATATTTGCCTTGTCACAGGCTGCAGCTTGTACCACACCTACATGACTACACTGCTCAGTAGGGAAGTCTGTATCCGAGCCTGACAAAGTATACCTTCTGTCCATTTTTTATCTACAGGAGGGACAGAATGAGGATTTTTAAAATCTTTGTTGTTTGCTTCCTAAATGACTTATGCAAAGGAATAGACAACCTCCTAGACTCTGGAATATCCATCATTTCCACATAATCAGGCTCCTCTTGCTCATCCACAGCCTCCTCTAAAGGAAGCTGGAGGCTTCTGCAACCTTTTGTAAAAATAAAGAAAGAAGGGACTCAGACAGAATAGGAGGAGATTCTAAAGGTCTGTCTGGAGATGTCCGGTTCAATGGCACGTCAGACCCCCAGCCACACATATATTGATCAAATTCCTCCTCCCCCTCCTGTGGTTCATAAAAATCCTCAACTTCAAAATCCTGACCCACTGGGACTGAACAAACCAACCTTTTACCAGCTGTTGGTGGTTCTACAGATCCCTGAGACAGTGACTGGACAATCTGAATGGCTTTAGCTATCTCTGCAGCAGTTGGAGACACAATTTTGGACTCCAGACCTATTGATTTCCTTGTCTTTTTACTTGGGACTGGTTCCTCTGAACCAGCCTTCCTTTGGCCCGAGGAAGTCTCGCCCTGGTTAGAGGCACTCCCTCTGGTCCAGTGGGTACTGGACCGGGCTGGCCATCTGGGTCAGTGGACTTTTGGCCTCTCGTTCCCTGAGCGCCTGTCTCTTCTCCAGGGTGGCTGCAGAGAATTTTTACACACCTGGCAGTCTGACAGGAGGTGGTCAGCCCCAGACAATAAGCACAAGTGGTGTGTGGGTCAGCCTTGGCAAAGGCGTCCCCACAGACATCACAGTGTTGAAACCCAGTGGGCCGGTTTTCTTTTGGGTTTCTCAGACATAATGCCAGCCTAACAAAACTTGCCCTTTTGATGGCAGTGCCAGGCAAGACACCCTATCGGTTCCTAACGTGTCACGGGTATTTGAAAAAGCGTTATAATTCCGGTTTTTAGAACCGATAAGAATCAGAACCGCACTCTAAAACTGTACACTTTTAAAATGCAGAAAAATCCAACCGATCGGTTCAAAACCGAACCGATAATTAATTTTCCACACAGACTTAAATTTTAGTACTTATGGTTACCAGATAGAGCTTTAAAACCGAAATGCGGTAAAATAATAACTTTTGCGGTTCAAATGAACCGAAAAATACTAGCGAACGAGAATGAACTGAGCTGAAGGAGCTGATCTCCGGGCGACTGTTCAGTAATGAGCCGAGTAAAGAATCTGACAGTTTCATTTGAAACTGCCAGATAGAGCTTTGGGCACAGCGCCCTCGCGCTGTAGAACTCCAGATCTTCTGGAGTTAACTCCTTCCTCTCCGGGGCAGTTCAGCTGCAGTGGCTGACTGCTATTGTTATAATATAGCAAGACTTCATGGTGTTTGAAATAATAAGGCCATAGTCAATGATTGAGATTATGGAACTCTGTATAGCTATTCTCAATGCCGCTTGATTTAGAAACTGTCGGTTACGGAATAGTATTCCAAGGCGTTGGTTCACTGTTTTCGCAGTGTTGTCAATGTGGGTTGCAAAGGTGAGCCCTTGGTCAAAAGTGATGCCAAGGTATTTGAAAGTATTTACCTGGTCCAGTGTAATTCCCGCAGAGGTTTGTATGGTGAGTGGAGTATGCCTATTTTTGTTTTGGTGATTGGAGAAGAGCATGGCTTTTGTTTTATTGTGGTTTAGCACAAGTTTACTATCCAGGAACCACCTTTCAACACTAGAGAAAGCAAGTTGCAGGCTTTTTCGTAGGGAGTTTGGATCCTTGTGGGAAGAGAGAATTACAGCATCATCAGCGTATAAGATTATTTTCTCCTGGCAGATATCTGGGAGGGTGAAAGATCTGATTCTCAAAGGAGATAGTCTGGTTGAACTAGATATGCTGTTCCTTTGTTTCATTTGTGGAATAATTGAGGGGCTTATAAGGAATGCATTAAACTGTAGTTGGCTGTGTTGATATCTGTTTGATAAAAGATGAATCACATTAAAGCAGAACATGTCAAACATGTTAAAATAACCAAGTGGAGATAAGTAACTTAGTCATTTTATCTATGAAGGGTAAAACATCAATATTCATGTCTTATTTTATAGCTGGCCCATGCAAGCAGGTGGCAGTGAAGTTTTACAGTAATGGAAGTCACAAGAAACAAAAGGAAAAAAGTTCAGATCTGTTGCATCAACTGCTGCCACATAAAATAAAATAAGCTTAGTACACAAAAAAAGGTAACCTCATTCAATAGGTTACTGAACTTTGCTAGTTCGAACAGATAATTTATTATTTTGATACCTAGACACTATGAATAATAACTTTCAAAATTCAAAACAGTTGGATTAATTATCCATACTGCATTTGGCATTTGCTAAAACTGAGAACACCATTAAAAAATGCATTATACATAGAATACTTCACCTCAAAGCATTCTGCCAGTGGTTATCCTTAACATTCTATCTCAATCTCTCACACAATTATATACACATATACTGTACACACAGTCAATTCACACTGAATTTCCACTACTTGACCTTGCATACTTTTTATTTAATTTTTTTTTTTTAAGGAGGGGGGCTGTCACTCTTATTCTAAGGCTTGAAACGCACACACATCAGTACCATTAGGAAATATATAATTTTTCATAATGCTTCCTTGCTCTACTCAGAAATGTGGAAAATCAATAAACTGAGCACAAAGCTTAGTCTTTTAAAAACATATTACCACATTTATTCGTACCTTATATAATGACATGTTCCTGCTTTAATGTAATTCATCTTTTATCAAACAGATATCAACACAGCCAACTACAGTTTAATTCATTCCTTATAAGCCCCTCAACTATTCCACAAATGAAACAAAGGAACAGCATATCTAGTTCAACCAGACTATCTCCTTTGAGAATCAGATCTTTCACATTTTATTCATTAGTGTCAAATCCTTGCCACGAAATTACTTCATAGTGAAATCAACTACCCGATTAATCACCCAAGGAATGGGTTTTATGGTGCACCAGGAAGATCAGGTGTATGACGTAACTGGGCACTTAAGCTGAAATCAAAGTAACCACATTTTGCTTATTGCCAAGGTTTAAATACATGCTTGTGTTAAATAATTAAAACCACAAAATTGTAATATTTTACTGGAATGCCATCTCTAATCAAAGCACCAATGATACTGAAGGCGTTAGCTGTCCTATGCAGAAGAGGACCCCACCGGAAATTACTTGTACTGTAGCATCTCAGTTATGCTATTCTGTTTAGATAAATTGCTTGTACAGCATTTGGGATGCAGTACATGAACCACACTATATAAACGTAAATGCTATACTGTTTTGCAGCCCAGGCACTACCAGTAAGTAATCAAAGTACCACGGGTACAGAGATGTGCCAGTGACCATGTCACCATGCAGACTGCACCACAGCTAGGTCATGCACGCAAAAACATCATTTTAATTCTCACTAAAATCCCCAAGAATTTACACTTTCAGCTTTAAGAAAGGAAAGAAATCTGGTATTGGTAAAAACAGCCCCCAACTATAGCCAGACTCAGAGAACCTAGCAAGATCAAACTTTCATGAGAACTGCCCAACTGCTGAAGATGTGTATTCGTCACAAGGTGAATTCCACAATGATGGAGGTTACTGTTAGTTTAGCTGTCTGACAGCGTCTTTTTGTAGTGTGTGAGTGAAAGAGTAGATGTAATTTAAACGATGATAATAAAGAACAATCTGTACTGTAGGATGCATACAAGAAGGTGAATATTTTCCAATGTATGTGGTCTCTGTAAACACACATGCAATCAAAAGCCACAGAGCACCATGGGTATGCAAATATATGTGTGTGTGTTTATGACAAACAAATGATTTAATTGGTGCTACATTCTGTCTGACATTTCACTACTTAGGCCTCACTCACCGCAGCCAACTCTCACTGAAACCTAACAATATTCTTAAAAAAAAAACTATACAAAAGAGCATGCATGACAACAATAGGTGGAAGCTATTGCTTGTCACTTAAAAGGTAAACAGGAAAGTGATCTAAAAGCACATAAATCTGACCAAACCGTGGTACTTTTTATCTTCCTCTACAAGAGGCATCAAACCTGTGAAATGATCCCTTCTGGGCTAGCAGTGCATTAAAATCAAGTGCTGAGCAGACTCCACTGGTAGCGCCAAGAACCAAGATCATTGTCTAGATTAACAGCATTAATATCGGAGGCAGTGGGGAAAAACGGACAGGAACAAATCTGTTCCAGTCTAATGTTAAATGGTACTTTTGTAAGGTAGGCAACATTGGGGAAAAAAAGAGACTAAAATTGAGAAAGATGCATGTTTTGTTATTAAAAAAATTACAGTGCTTGAAACCAACTTCTTGTACACTGCCATCTATTCCAATCGCTGTGTAAATTCTTTTCACAGCTACATTTGTGTTCTTTTAATTAGCAATTAATACACACCACAAATGTGAATGCATTTTTAATTTTGTTTTCACCAGTGCCTCACAAACAATTGGGGTCACCATGGCTGCACCCCTCCTCTGGCAGAGAGGAGTGGCCAACTGCAACCTTCATAGCTAATGCAATGCTTCACCCAAGTAGGCTGATGGGGGGGCACTATAGCTTGGCAGTCCTCACCCTCCCCTTCTGATAGTCTTGCATCTCTGCTTCGTAAACCACTTGGTATCCAGCTGGCCTCAGTATTGTATTCCAGGGTTCACATGTGAAACTCTGTCTCCCAGATAGCAGTACAATACCAGCCAAGAAGGTAAAATAAGTGTTATTTATTCTTTACTGCCACAAATGTTACCCATTAGCCCCCTGCCCCACAAGCATCAACCCTCCAGTGTGCTTACCCACAGCATCACCCAGCATGATTAAAGCAGCAGTACTTGATAGTCAAAAAATATCATTTAGTTGTTTTTTTTTAGCAAAAAAGTATTCTGAAGCCCTTAAATGTATCATCAGTGTATTTTTAATTTCTTCAGATATGTTTAACACAAATTTTAATACTAATTTTGTAATGAATGACTCAAGTAGAACAAGATGTCAATTAATTTTAAAACTCTTCCACTGAGATAACCTTTTGACTGTACAAACAACAGTCATATTGTGGATGTATTAGGATGATCCTAGTGCATGTTTCAGATGTGAACAGCACACCAAGGTGGCTTTTTTTCCCACAGTGATTCTCTGGTCACTGTAAGCGAACAGGAATATTTAAATCTTCAAAATCGCATATCGCAGTTCAAGAAAAAAACAAGTATGTGTTTTGGCAGACATACAGTATCACTACAAGAAATATATGATTACATGTTTTTTTCTGCTAACAGATACTGCTGCTTTATCCTGCAACACTGTGAACAGGTCTGACTGCTAAAACTAATCACAGTTTGACATGGAAATGAATACATAATACTTCACATATAAGTACTCAGCACAATATGCGATATACTTGCAATACTGGCTATGCTTTTCTGTAAGGTCTAACAGTTATGCTGTTTTACAGCAAGATTTCTCCAAGTTGCAACCAAGGTGTACCCTTGATCAGGAACATTTTGTCTAAAAATGTACTTTATTCACAATCACATCACTACCCTGTAAGTATACTCGGCTGCAAAATCCTACGGGGGGTGCAGTAATTCTGTTTGACTGCTAGTAAAAAAAAAAAAAAACTTCCTTCACTAGATGTCTTTGAGAAATGTTAAATAAACTGGCAGAACATGATCTGCTAAGGGCACCTGCCAAAAATGTTCCACAAAATATAAAACATCTTAAAGACTGACAGTTAAAGCAGCAGCTCACGTTTGGGAATCCTCAGAATGACTCACTGTCCTAAAGCTGGGCCCATATGGATGTGAAACAAATGGAAGGAAAGTGTCACTGCATCAAACGTGGCCCAGGCTCAGAGGTTGGATATTCATAATTAAACTGTAATAAACTCTCCTTCGGAGGGAATATTTGTTTAATGTTGACAGGTGTTTTGCAGTGTTTGCACAGCTGACCCCTTTCTTTTTTTAAGGTTCAATAAAAAAAGAACTTACCTGTTACAGTTTTTGTTTTGACAGGACTGCTGGCATACTCAGAGGCCTGATTTGACTGCTGCCTTGCCAAGGGCGCACTTCCAGCTGACACCTCATCCTCCTTTCGCCTTGTAACTGGTATACCAAGAGGAATAGCTCCCACATGCTGCTGAAGTAAAAATAAAATTTTATGGGTATTCAGAGCCAATTCCAATACATTCAAGCAGCAAGTATGACAGGCTAGAAAGGATTTTGAATGCAGATGTTATGTTGACTCATGTTATTACCAGTTTTATATTTAAACGCTCCAGTCACTTTGCCCTTGTAATTTAGAAATTCAACATGTAACCTGCTCAACTCTCGCTAGCTTAATAAATTTAGTCATATTTTCATGGGTGCTCCTGGTGGGTGGCTAATATCAATCAACAAAATCCAGTGAGCCACCCCCAAAAAAAACAAAAAACAACATACTGGCCCAAAAGGTCTGTAATCGAGATTTCTGAAAACTCAAGCCCTTTTCTTAATATGTTTTAAACACAGATTCTTAGTTATCAGGCTTATTTGAACTTCAGCTGATCTTTGATAAGTTATAACTCAGCCTTGAAATGTGAATACATTTGTTAAATTAGCCAGGCTTGAGCAGGTTATATCCTATTTTGTTTTATAGTTAAATATTTCTTAAAAATACTTTTCAATACAAAGGACTGTATAGTTAGCAGAATGATACAACAGAATTCCACCATCATTAAAAAGATTCAGCAGAAGTCCATTGGTTAGGTTACATCATAGATAGCAAAGTCCAGGATATATATTTTAATAGCTGCAGAAGTTCAAATAAAAAGTACCCTGAGAATCTGACACCCTATATCCATCAAAACAGAAAAAGGACAACAGACACCAGGAATCCACAATACTATCAGTTAACACAGAGTAAAACTACTAATTCAGTAGTTGGAAAAGGAAATATAATGAACAGATGATGTACGGTATATCAGGGTACAAAATGAGAATTCTGAGTCATATAATAATCACCCATGGCTGCCACTTCTCTCAAAAGGCAGGCAGCCGACCTCTTGTTAAATCCTGATTTTCTGAATGATTAGGAAAAGGTGTGGCTCGTTCCTTGTAACCTGCACCCCAGCCATTTGGGAACATAATTCAAGATGCACTTTATAAATGTAAGTCAAGAAAGATGGAAGGGGATCTTTGCAGAGAAACAGAATGAAAGAGCGGTACCTTATCGCATATCAGTGAAGTAAAAATACAAATTAGAATGATATAGTGTAGGATCTCAACCTAAGGAGGTCACACTGTGAAGATAGCTGACCTTTTCCCAGACTGTACTAGTTGCCACCATCTGTCCCTCCTCCCCACCCGAACTTGCAGATGGTGTAAGCAAGCACACCAGTGCTGTGTGCATGTTCGAGTTCTCATGTTTTGGGAGGCTGTTGTGGTCAAATGGATGACCATGTCTTTCTACGGAGAACTAGTCTTTTTGTTTATACCTGGTTTTGGCTGGAGTCTAGACTGACTGATGGACTGCAGAATTCCAAGACTGGTGACCACTGAGAAGTCCAAGAAGCAGAGAGACAGACAAGATTTGGGATGCTGGATACCTGATGTAGAAGGCAGCTAGGGCCTGTGTGCTTGGAAACAAGAGGAGAAGCCTGCCCCAGACTGGAAGGAAGCCAAGCCAGGACTTTTCTCATTAGTCTTCTTAAATTTTTTTCCTGGGCTGGATCAGCCTGCCAGTCTGAAAAATGAATTATTAAAAATCCTAAGGACGAGGTTGGACTTTCACTGCAGAGATAGTCAGGAAGAAAAAAATACTCACTGTAGTAATGTTTCTTGTAATGGGTCCATAGGTGAGCCAATACAAAAACTGCATAATCTCTGCTCTTACTGGGTTTACACGAATTGGTGATTTACCTTATCTTCAATTCCAGGTAATCGACCACCAACTCTGTTGCCATTTACATGAAGGGCTGCAACTGAAGCACCCAGAAGAGAACAGGTTTACATGTTGGGTAATACTCAATTACAACATAACTGATTACTATGTAATCGATTTTAGCCTGCATGTATACGAGGTGCAAGTTTATGGAGCATGTATGTTGGATCAGTTTCAGCTTCAATCGCAGCTGCATGGATTTTGAGAACTGATGTCCTGAGATTCCCAACTGCATCAAAAGCACTGTTTACGTGCAAGGTTAGAATCAATTAGAAAGTAACTGATTACTCCGTAATCTATACTTTTGACATGTTGCCTCAGAGTTCAGAATGGAGCTGTGGAACCAGAATCCATTGAAATACTGCTGTGTGGTGATGCTCTCTTGAATGTTTACCATCAGATTTGTGCTAAAGAGCAGAATGGAGCAGTGTTAACTACCTAATAGCAAAAAAATAAGCAGACTTAAAATTTCAACATTTTCAAGTAACTACCATAAATATTTTAAGAGACATATTTAAATTATAATGGGTGTACACATATTTAAATGTTCAGGCAGAAAAGAGTATTTAATCCCATTCTACATTTAGGAACCTTTTTCTGATTATGTTCTAGAAGGGAAGGCAGGGATGGGATTGGACTGGCTGACTATTGGATCCATTGGAAGAAACAACATTAGTAACATTTTTTTCCTTTTAAGGAATCAAATAGTGACGCCACACAAAAGCTGCAGACTACACAGCAGTACACTGGGAGACTAGGAAGTCTGGAAATACAGGTTACTCACCTGTAACAGGAGTTCTAGGAATGGTATATGTTGTTCATCCACACTGTCTGGCAGGTTCCTTGCCACTTTAAATCTTGCCAGAAGGTCTTCAAGCTGGCTCCTCCCACCCACCCGGGTGGTAAAACTCTTGGCTCCACCCCATGACACCAGATCTAGCCCGCTGGAAGCCAGGTTGTGCGTCGAAGCCGGGGAGGTCGGGTGGGTCGTGTGGATGAACAACATATACCATTCCTAGAACTCCTGTTACAGGTGAGTAACCTGTATTTCTAGGGACATGGATATGTTGTTCATCCACACTGTCTGGCAGACTTCTAGCAGTTCTCCGGGAGGAGGGAGGCAAGGTGCACACCCCCTACCTAGGGAATAAAGACTGGAGAACCGAGGCCCCAAAACCAGCATCCTGGTGTGACTCAAGGTCGATGTGGTAGTGGGTAATTAAGGTATGTGCCGACTTCCAGGTAGCAGCCCTGCAGATATCCTGGATAGGGACATCCCTGTAAGCAGCTACCGATGCAGCGGTATGGCGGGTAAAATAAGCTCTTATCCCTCTGGGAGGCTCCATGCCCGCCAACCTACAGCAGAGGTCTATGCAGGAGGTGACCCACCCGCTCATCGTTCGCTTGGCTGCAGGTCTGCCAGGTGCGGCTTCAGCGTAGGTGAAAAACAGCTGGCGAACCTCTCCCCGAACTACAGCCGTACGCTCCTTAAGAAAGCGAGCGCTCAACTAGGGTCCAATATGGAGCCTATATTCGGCCTCCGAGGTGTGATTGGGGTAGAACACCGGCAGAGTCAACACCTGGTTAAGGTGAAGCTCCAACACCACCTTCGGAAGGAACTTCGGATGGGGCGCAGGACAACCTTGTCCCTGTGGAAGACCAGATAGGGAGACTCAAAGGAAGCGCCTGGAGCTCTCCCATCCTTCTGGTTGATGTGATAGCCACCAAGAAGGCGGTCTTCCACAACAGGTGGGAGATATCACACCTGTGCATTGGTTCGAATGGCTTGCCCGTGAGCTTGGCCAATACCAGCAGTAGATCCCATGGAGGTGGAGGTTCTCGCACCAGAGGGGAAATATGATCAAGGCCTTAGAAAGCACCAGACCACCTTTTCCTGCGCCACCGACTGCCTTCCAGCCTGCGCCCAGAGGGTAGAGATGGCTGCCAGGTGCACCCTGAGGGTTGTCGACCGAAGCCCTTGCTGAGAAAAGGACCACAGGTAGTCTGGAATGCTTGCTGAGGAACAGGAGGAAGGGTCCAGGCCCTTTCCCTGACATCAAATGGAGGATCTCTTCCATTTGAAGGCATAGCATTATCTGGTCGACTCCTTACGGGACGCCTCAACGACGTTGAGAACCTCATCGGAAGACCCAAGGACTGGAAATCTAGCTGCTCAGGAACCAGGCAGTCAGGTGCAGGGATTGAAGGTCCGGATGGAATACCTTCCCCGATGACAGAGATCACGTCCAGGCAGGCTGGAAGCCGCCTCGGGAGCCTGGAGCTGAGACTGAGGAGAACTGGCGGAGCCAGTCTGGGGCTACCAGAATCACCTGTGCCTTGTTCCTCCTCGCCTTGAGAAGCACCTTGTGGATCAAGGGAATGGGGAAGAGCGTATAAGAAGATCGGGGTCCTTGACCTCGAAAAAGGCATCCCTGCAGTGAGCCCTGCTGAGGTGGGCGTACATGAAACAGTCTCAGCTTCGCATTCTCCCTGGAGGCAAAAAGGTCCGCCTGAGGCGTGACCCAGTGGGAGAACAGATCTTGTGCTACCTCTGGCAGGAGAGAACCACTCGTGAGACGCAGCCCCTATCTGGCTTAGGGCATCGGCCAGAGTGTTGGAGGCCCCTGCCACCTGAATGGCTAGGAGATCCGCCATCAGGCTGTGCATGAGACCATATGCAGAGAGCCTCCTTGCATAACGGCAAGGAGCGCATCCAGCTCCGGCAGTTTAGGTAGCACATGGTCGTGGTATTGTCCGTCTGGACCTGAACCACTTGACCCCATAGAAACAGAGCGAAGGCGGTGAGAGCTAGGCTGACTGCACGGAGCTCCAGCAGGTTGATATATCATCGGGACTCTGGAGGGGACCAGAGGCCGTGCGCTCTGTGCTCCTCCGATGGGCACCCCAACCCATCAGAGATGAGTCGGTCAATAAAGAGACCGTCGGCCCGGGGCGGACGAACGGGATGCCCTCCTGCAAATGTGCCGGAACGGTCCACCACTGGAGAGCGTTCCACATTTCCTGGGTCACCGTCATCAACTGATCCAATGGATCGAGCGTTGTGACCACTGACTGGCCCATCCCCGATGAAGGGGACGCATGTAACAACAGGCCCAACGGACCACGCTGGTGCAGGCCACCGTGAGGTCCAGGAGACGCAGGAGTCCCGGGCAGGGCGTAATTGCCCAACCAGGAATGATTGGGCAGGGAGGAAAAATTTCCGGCCCTGTCTTCCGGGAGCCGAGCTCTGGCTCTGAAGAAAGTCGAGCTCTGCCCTGATGAGTGGTGTCACCTGCTTCGGCACGAGTTCCGGCTCAGCCTCATTGATGAGGAGGCCAATCTGAGAGCAAACCTGGAGGGCCAGATCTCTGGACCGCTCCACCTCTGCTCTGGAGGGGCTGCCAACAGCCAGTCGTTCAGGTAGAGGTACACCCGGACCCTTCAGCACCGCAGGAATGCCGTCACCACTGCCATGCATTGGTGAAGACCCTGGGAGCTAGAGAGACCGAAGGGCATGGCCCGGAACTCGTAAAGAGATCCCTCCGCTCTGAAGCGGAGAAATTTCTGACGAAACGGATGGATCGGGACGAGAAGAGCATGTCCTGGAGGTTCAGGGAACAGAACCACATGCCCTAATTCCAGGGATGGGAATATCTGAACCAGAGAGACCATCCTGAAGGTCCGAGACCTTGGGGGCCTGCTCAAGTCGTGCAGGTCAAGAATGGGGCGCCAGCCCCTGTCCATTGGGACCAGGATTTCCTGGACACAGACCCCGAGTCTGGAGGAGGATCTGCCACCTTCCTGATCATCTCTATCTCGAGGCGCAGGGCAATATCGGCTCGGCGGACCGACAGCAAGGCTTCGGACCCCGTGGCCCCCCCGGGGGGCGATGGCTCAAAAGGGAAGGACCTGCTCGAATACCAGAGGCAGGCCCTTACCTACCACCTCCCACACCCAATGGTCTGTGGTAATAGCGGACCAGGCGGAAGGGAAGTGGCGGAGCTGTCCCCCCACGGGGGGGGGGGACCCAGGGAAGGGTGGCGAGGTTGGGGGCGATGCCCCTCAACCCGTCACTGGGCAGGCTTGGAGGATGGATCGGCCGAGGGACCTCCTGGGCCTTTACCTCCTTGCTTCCCATTAGAGGAAGCCGCTGGCTTGGGTTTGGGATGCAAAGCGCGAGCCTGCTGGCCCTCGTGCTGGTGTTGTTGGGCTGGTCATGCCGCAGGGACCGAAGGACGAAAGGACTTATGCTGATGTTGCCGGCAGCCCTTGTCCCTCTGGGCGGAGGTGACCGAGTCCAGAGTGGTGTTGGACTTTTCGATCCGCTGGAGGTGTCCCTTCACTCCAGGGCCAAAAAGGTCAGTCCCCAAGAAGGGGATGTCCTCCAACTTGTGCTGGGTATCTGCCGAGAAGGTGGATATCCTCACCCACGTCCTGCAGCTCATGGCCACCGCGGCCGCTACTGACCTGGCACAGGAATCACCTATGTCCAGAGCAGTCTGAAGCTGCTGCTTAGCCACCGCCCTTCCCTGGTCCCGCACCTGCCGGGCCGTGGACCGCAGGTCGGCCGGGAGATGAGGGATCACCTCATCCAGGGAGTGGGAGAAGTGTGCCATCAGCGCGACCAAGCTGGCCTGTCGGAGGCCGAGGGAGGACGCAGCGTATATCTTGTGCTCAACATAGTCCAGCCTTTTGGACTCCTTGTCGGGGGGCCTATCCATGGCCCGAGCGTTTCCGGAATGCTGGAAGACGTTATCGGTGACCAACCCCTCGGCAGAGGGGTGCTCCGAGAAACCGGGCAAAGAGCCGATTCGGACCGCATACTTCCTGGCCATCCTGGCTGAGGGCGCAGGACAGGAAGCAGGCTGCTGCCAAAGCTCCAAGGCTGGGCCGACAATGGCCTCAGCCACAGGGAAGGCCTCCGTGGGTGAATCCCCTTGGTCTAGAATCTCCGTCAGGGGATAACAGGCCTGTTTGGACATGGGCTCGAGCTGCATCCTGGTAGACTCCGAGATGAGCTTAAGCAGACCCGAGAAGGACGGTGGGCTATCGTTCAGAGACTGGCCCTGGGAGGACTCCAGGCCAACCCGCCTGGGGAACAGGGAGGAGTCGTCATCAGACTCCGAAGAGTCTGCGAAGAACTGCCTCAGGCCTGAGCCACCCTTCACCTGCCAGGGCCGCTGGGAGTGAGGGTGACCGACAATCTGTGGGGCAGGCCATGACCCGACCGAGGTTCCACCACAATTGGTGGGGCAGCTGGATTTGGTCGAACAACCAGCCCAGAAATGGGCACCTCGACTGTGGCGAGCGGTTGCTTCGGCTGTTCGGGTGGCAGCCACTTGATAGCCGGGGAATGAATCAGAGTCGATTTACTCCCAGACAACAGCAACTGCTGCCACATAAGCTCCTCGTAACGTCGACGCAGTCTGCGTCGAAGCCTCTCCTTATCCGAGGAGGATGACGAGGAGGAATCGTCGCCACTTAATTGGTGCCCAGACCGAGACCGGGCAAGTCGGCGGGGCGACTTGACCAAGATTAAGTCCGAGACCGATATCCAAGACCCTCGGTGAAACCGAGGGCAGGCCTGGAAGGCGGGGACACCCGCCTTCCTCGGCTCGACGCTTGACTGGGACTGCCACCAAGGTGCGGGCAGATCTTCGGTCTCCACCGGGGAAACCGGCGGAGAGGGGTTGACTACTCTACCAGTCGACCACCCGGCTGACAGGTTGAGAGATAACTCGACTACGTCGACAGGAGTCTCAGCAGGCTGGCCTGATGGGGACACCGTGGAGCCAGCGGCCTGAGCTGCAACCTCGACCGAAGTCGACGGTGGGCCGTCCGGGGAAGGAGACCTCTCCCGCTCCCTCAAACGCCAACGATGGGACTTACCCTTCGACTCCCTCGTCTTGGGCCGAGAGGAATGTCCCGATGGCCCCTCTCCCTTTGTGGAAAGGGACTGGCGAAACTCCTTGAATGAAGCCGAATAAGAGGAACTCAGAGAGAGAGCAGTATAAACGCCGCGACTGAGGAGGAGGAAAATGCGGCCTGGGCCGCCTCCTCCTCGAGGGCGATCGAGTGCTCGAGCTGCTCAGCCGAGCCAGCTGCCGGGGACACCTTCCAACGAGCCTCTTTGGGTTTTACTGGCGGGGAAAACTCCTCGGGACGCCTGAGCCTCAATCAGGCAGCGCGATCCTCCAGGACGTTGGCGGAAAAAAGGCGGCACAACTCGCAGACCTGCGGTCGTGGTCTAAGTCGAGGCATACGACGCGGAGTGCAGATCAGTCCTGACATCTTCTGCCTGCCAGGGCGCCTCAGAGAGTCGGGAATCGAATTGTCCATCACAGCCACGAGAGAAAAGAAGACCGAAGTTTAGAAAACTTCAAAACTAAATTCGGACGAACCAAAGAACCAGGAACCAGTCTAAAACGCAGAGCGCTAAGGAGGGAACCTGAGCTTCCAAGCGGTAAGGAAGATCTGGCGTCATGGGGCAGAGCCGAGAGTTTTACCACCTGGGTGGGTGGGATGAGCCAGCTTGAAGACCTTCCGGCAAGATCTAAAGCGGCAAGGAACCTGTCAGACAGTGTGGATGAACAACATATCCATGTCCCTAGAAACTAAAACTTTACAGCAGGAAAAAGGTTATGTAAGACTGCTATTCCAAATTGAGCATCTCTTCTGCAGAGAATGTCCAGACAGTAGTGTTTAGTGAAAGTGTGTACAGTTTTCCAGGTAGCTGCTTTGCAGATATCTGCCAGAGGGACATCCCCTGAGGCTGCAGTACACCTTGTGGAATGTGCTTTAAGCCCTAATGGGGGCTGCTTGCCTGTTTCTTCATAGCCAAAATGTTTACAGGAGATCAACCACCTAGAAATTTTTTTTTTTCAATACTTTTATTAGAATTTCTAGGTATAAATTCATACAAATTTTACAAACAAGTACAGTGAAATTCATGGTGTGACAGTCCCTGCAGTTAGCCTGAATTCAACTTAAAACAAGGGCTTACTGAAAAATGAGTCAGAGATTTGATACATGATCGTGTGTTATATAATACAATGCGCTGTAAAACAGTAAACTAATTCCCATTATTTAGTAAGAAATTCAATGCATGTTTTGACTACAGACTCGTCACAAACTAACCCTTCTTTTTTTGCAATAATATTCTATTAAAAATTTTGATGCAGAACAACAGTACAGACAGAGCAATCAATACAATGACAAAATACAGACAAGTAAAAGAAAACAAAAAAAATCATTAAACTCCAAACAACAATCAAAACAAAAATGCTGCTGTTATAATGAATTAATACCGAGTTATATTATATGCACCCAAAGTTGGCCCACAGACCTAACTACCTTGTGGTTATCCAGAGTTTGTCAAATGACACAAGCTAGCAGGGTCCCATTGAGGTTCATCCTACACCTGGGCACCCATTCGGCATTTGATGTAATTCTCTCATGATAGGGCTGCTAACAGCTCCAGGACTGGGGTCCTTTCCTGATCATTTGGACCAGTAAAGAATGGGAGTCAATATCTCTTACACTTTTCCATAATATGGCATAGTTTGGCAGTCATCCTCTCCATGTCAAGGATATGTTTCACATTTTTAAGCCACATTGTGATATTGGGATGGTCTGACTGAAGCTATTGTTGTGTAATCCCCTCGGTGGTAGCGGCTATCAAGATAGGAAATAGGTAGTTTCCCTTTCCTCCGCAATCCTCTTGGAGTGAGGCCTGAAACCACTGATTTAAAGCCCTCCAGATGCCGTATCTCCAGAATGGTTGATATTGCTTCACAGATTACTTCCTGGTAGTTTTGCACAAACTGACCCATTTCTCTTGCTTCAAGGGTTGGATTCCAGATAGCCTCAAACACCTGTTCTTGGCCATTCACTCTTACATTGGTCTTTTCAGTTTTAAGTCATTCTAGCAAATTGTTTATCCACTGCGAAACTGTGGGTGCAGATGTGCCCATCCAATGCTGGGTAATGTTTTTTTCCATTTAATGATGCCATCCCCCAGAAAAAGTTCTCTCTGGAGAACTGCAGTGTAGACTCTGCCCACAGTAACAGTTCCAATGCAGAGAAGATGTCTTTTTAAAAAGCTGCTTACATTTTTCCATACACTTCCCATCAGAACTCTCTGACCTTTGGGCACACACAGGCTAGGTGGAGGAATGTGCCCTCCTCTCTCTCACAATTAGGGCAGGGCATTTGGGGTCCATGTCAGGTTTCACTCTGTGCTGCCTGCTAGGTATGTAATAGGTCCTGCATATTTATTTATTTGCTTTTGGTAACCAGGTGAGTGCACTAGGCATAAGAATGCCTATTTTCAGGCACAGCCCAGGAGGACACACGTTGAAATACATGAGCAGACCATGTGATGTAGCACATGAAGATATGTAACACAGTGGGGAGGGAGATCAAATACAGTCATCTTAGAGTTGGGAGAAACATAGTTCAGAGCAATGTCATGATACATTCAATAAAATCAGGTTGGTCAAAGTCAAAAGAAACAAATACAGAAACGGGAAAAACAAAGCACAGCAAAAGAAAGTGCTATATACAGTATACAATAAGTGCCATTATTGTGGCCATTGACTTTGGGAGAGTAGAAAGGAAGGGAAAGGAGAAAGTGATGGGAGCAGAGGAAGAAGGTAAGGGACGAGAGAAAAAAGCATTCAAAGGAGGGTATTAGAGAGAGGTGGAGGAAGGTGTCAGAGGAGTGGTTGTCTAAGGGTGCGGAATTATAACATGGAATTTACAAAAGTGACCGAATCGAGCAATTTCAATAGTTAAAGCATAGCACATGACTGATGATATTTTACCTAGTAACTGCACAGTTCATAACTACTCTACCCTAATTTACCTAGCAACAGCCTTTTTTACAACCCAAAAAATCACTGCACCACAGCAGTGGAAAAGAACAGCAGCCTATGTTCAAACACCTTGTTTTTCTTCAAGCACACTGCACAGTTCAGCAAAGTACAGCAAATTGCACCATATGTGTAACAAATATACTTTATTTCTGCAGAAGAAATCTATTTGAAAAGTTTCTGAGACTCCCAGAACTGGATGCAAACTAAAAAATGCATGGCTTTGCTAAGAATAGAAGCTGTAACACCAACTTGATAAGCTTCTATGATTTTGTCAGCAGTAACTTAGATACCACCCTTACTTCCTGCTTCCCTCCCTCCAGTCCTCCCTACAAATTTATCTTATATCCCTGCTCTACCTTTGCCTTGTTCTACCCCCTGGCAGGGTTCTCAGCATCCTGAAGGTGCTAGACCATGGTATGCCTCTCTCCCCCTATTTCTCCTCTCCCTCACCCCTATCTTTGCCTTGCTCCACCCCTGGCAGGGTTCTCAGCATCCTGAAGGGGTCAGATCATGGTATGCCTCTCACCTATTTTTCCTCCCCATCACTGCTATCTTTGCCATGCTCCACCCCCTTGCAGGGTTCTCAGCATCCTCAAGGGATTCGACCTTAGTATGCCTCTCTCCTCCCTTCCCCATCTCTACTCCCCCCTCTCCTCCACTACTCTGTACTATACAGACAGCCTCTAAAACTCCATTGCTCTTGTACTTTATTCTGCACTTCTGTTGTAACATTGATTATTGTACTGTCTGTGCTGATACCAGCCCGCCCTCCCCAAAACTGTTTGTATTCCGTTTATTGCACTGTCTTTTAGCTACTCCCTTACTCTCGTCCCTTCGTTAGTCATTGAATATTTATACAATGTATGTATTCCCTATTTGTATGTTAATCCAAATATATATTTCGTTAAATTGTATCAGTCTCTGTAGTTATCCTCATGTTCCCTCACCCCCAGATCGCACCGTGAGATGAGCAACTTGTTGTTCAGTGTGCCCTCCTGGGGAAACATTTCAATAAATAAATAAACAATGATGCAGTGGATGTAATCTTTTTTTTTTTCCTTCTCTTTTTTCATTATGTATTTTAGGTGTTTTTTTCCCCCGTTTTCACCCACCCCATCCTGGGCCTGCACTGCATTCTAAACGCCCTCCCAACAACACCCCCTCCCACCTGTGCCTCACGGACCTCCACCGGATGGCAGCGGAACTATAGGTGGCAACAACCACCCCAGGAGAGAAGAGCTGCTGTTAGGTGCTCAATCCTGCTCCACCCCCCTCCCCATGTGGCACTCTGACGACCCAAGGTCATTGCCGAACCCAGGTCACTGGCGCGACATGAGGTGTGGCGTCCAGCGCTTCAACCCTCAGCACCACCGGGCTGGCGGATGTAATCTTTTTTGACTTCAGAAAAGCCTTTGATGCCCTTCCACACAGGATGATTCCATCAAAGCTAATCACTATGGGAATTAGCAAGACTATTGTTAGGTGGGTACACAGATGGCTAAATGATAGAAAACAGCAAGTTAGAACAAACAGGTGTGTATCATCAGAGGTGAGTGTAACCAGTAGCGTCCCACAGGGATCCATCCTAGGCCCCTTATTATTAAATATTTACATCACTGACCTCAAAATTAATAGTGAGAATAAACTAGTACAGTTTGCTAATGACACCAGACTAGGTAGGTTGGTTAACTCTGAAGCCAATAGGTCGTCTATGAAAAGTGATCTTCTTAGTATTTGTGATTGGGCTTGCAGGAATTGAATGCAATTCAATATACATAAATGTGTAGTGATGCATTTTGGGAACTCTAATCCTATGCAAAATTATTTTATTGATGGCACCAAATTATTGGCAGTAGATATCATGAAAGATCTAGGAGTATTCTCTCTCCTCTCTCCAAGGCCTTGGAAAAAGTGGTAGCCTCTCAAATCTCTGACTACCTCTCCACCTACAAAGTCCTATGTCCTGACCAGCATGGCTTCCGAGCGGGCCACAGTACCAACAAAGCCCTCCTAGAGTTCTCCAACTTTCTCCACTCCTCCTTAGACACTGGTTCTCTGGCTGGTGCGGTCTTCACTGACCTCTCTAAAGCTTTCAGCACTGTCTCCCATCCCCTCCTTCTTGATGCCCTTAGTCTCTCTGGTTTTGCTGCTGGGCCTATCTCCTGGTGCACCAGTTATCTGTCTGACCGCTCAGAGCGTGTAAAAATTAATGGGACCTACTCAGACATCTGTCCCATCTTTTCTGGGGTTCCCCAGGGCTCCATTCTGGGCCCCTTACTATTCTCCTTTACCCGTAACCTCTTTCACGCTCTTGCTCAGGGAACATTCTATTGCATACGCTGATGATGCAGTCATCTTTGCCTCAAGTCGTAACCCTATTGCCCTCCAGGACTCGCTGCAGAAGTCTTTTCGCTGAAGCCGAGGGCTGGTTCAAGGAACATAGATTGGTGATAAATCTTAAAAACAAAAACCATGTTCTTCACTCATCCTCAAAACAAGTCCTGCAACTTCAAACTCCTCATTCACTCTGTGTCCTCTTTCCACTGAACAAGTCTGCTCCTATAAATACCTAAGGATCCATTTTGACCCTCCCTCTCCTTCCATGGACACATCGCTGCCCTAGCCACTGCCACTAATATCCGATTGGGCATCTTACACGGTATAAACACTGCCTCCCCGGAGTCTTCGACTAGTCACCTCCTCTATCCTGTCCCTAGTGGACTATGGACTGCCGTGTATGGTGCTGCTGATCAGACCGCACTCCATAAAATTCGACTACTCTGAATAAGGCCTGCAGGTTAATTACTGGGGCACCTAGGCTAACACACACCTGTCTACTGTGTCGCTAAATCGCTGGTACCTAATCTTGACGAGCGCCTCAAATATCTGACCTGTACCCTTACAAAAAGACCCTCCTGGACTATCCCGCCTGGATTGACCACCACCATCCACGCTCTGTCCCACTAGTTCATACTGGACCTCTGGGAAAACTCTCTTGTTATCCCTAGAGCTAGGACCTCTCACGGCCAAGAGCCTTCAGCTTTAGGACCCCTCCTGGTTCAACACACTGCCCCTCCATCTCCGAGCTCCAACTATATCGTGTTCAAAAGCGTCCTTACTGGAACCACCTTGTTAACACCCAGTTGTAATTGCCACTAGTCAAAGCCGTACTCAATACTAATGACAAAGCTTATCTACTAAGCTGCTAAGGACAACATAACTCTGGTATTGTTTGCATCAATCCTACCTGTACCAGCTTGTTTGTATCTATGTCTTAAGTTACTGTTATACTGTGTTATACTGTGTATTTTCGTTTGTCTTACTGTGACAAGGTACCTTTGTAAATGAGCCTATGGCTCAAAGGTTTTCCAAACGGCTGTCTAAATAAATAAATAAATAAGAGAAGCACCCATTGTCATCTAGTCTGCCGTAGAACTAGTCATCTTACAAACTGTGTTAGGAGGTCCTTCTTTAGTAAGTGTGAAGCGGTGCTCATGCCAGTGTACAGATCATACACAAGACCCCATGTTGACTACTGTTCCCAGTCCTGGGGTACTTACCTGAAGAAGGATGTTGAACTCTTGGAGAAAGTGCAACGTAGATTCAACAAGTTAATCCCAAGAGTCAACGCTAAATCATATAATGACAGGATAAAGGAGCTGGGACTACGGACACTAAACTCAGAAGAGTTAGAGGAGATTTACATTGCCTCTATAAAATATCGGAAGATAATGATCTAATAACTAATTTAGGTCGTAGATATAGACACTGTGTACATGTTTTAAGAGGTTATAGACACCAACTTTTGGAGAGTACCCCCAGAACCAACTTAAGGAAGTACAGTATGCTTATATCCTGAGATCTGTTAGATGGTAGAATCGTCTGCTAGGCGATGTAGTTCACACAACTAACTTTTCAGACTTCAAAAATAGGCTGGACTGTTTTCTGAATTGTTGTTGTTTTTGGCTGCCTCATCCACTAAGCAGTGGGGGACAGTTATTATGGGCATTTGGCCTTCTGCTACCCTATAACCACAGTATAAACCACAGTATAAAAGAAGTCCCAAGACCTCAGACCCGACATCACAATGTCACCGCACCTGAAGAAATGCTGGCAACAAAATGCAAGTTTAAGTGCAAAAACAAAAGCACCTTGCAGGCTTGTTTCACGGCAACACTCACACTGCCATGCTCGGTATCAGATTACACTCTCAACGAAATGCAAAACAGACATATTCTGAGAGGCCTTGCACTGCAAACTACACCAAACTGTGTACCACATCTAGAGCATCCAGTAGATTATAACCGTCATACCTGGATACTAGTGCACCACTATACAAAAGGACACTTATAAAGAGTATATATGAACATGATGCACAGTACACAGCATGTGTAATAACAGCAATTTGTAATAGTTATTTCTGCATATTATAACAAGCCATGCTATATGAAGTAGAATGAACTGCTTTAAATATAGAAACATAGAAAAAGTGACAGCAGAAGGAGACCATGGGTCCATCTAGTCTGCCTGAGATTTCCCAATACCTCTTATAGGTCCTGGGGACTAACCCCACTTCTGTGTTATGCTCTTCCCTGATGCTACAGCATGTCCTAGAGCTCTTGCTCTATCCCACCCGTCTGAATGCTGACACAGTTCTTGCATTCATCACCTCTGCTGGCAGGCCGTTCCAGGGTTCCACCACTCTTTCCATGAAGTAATATTTCTTCAGATCCCTCTTGAATCCCCTTCCCCAGCTTCCATTCATGCCCCCTCATGGCAGAGCCGGTGGCCCTTTGGAATATTTCTGCATATGATACCTTATTTATGCCTGTCAAAAACTTGAAAGACCGGTCCAGGTGGATAATATGGCAACAGCCAGTCGGATCAACAAGGGCAGAAAACTGAGGAGGTGCAGGGTTTCCTCTTCCTGGGCTAGGGCGACTTGTACCTGTACTGATGATTGTAAAACCCAAGACCTGGCAATGTTAAATGTCAGAAGCAGGTCCTCTTCCTGCAGTAGGGAAAAGGGTTGGTGGCTAAAGGATTTCTCCTGTGTGCCCCCCATTGCTTGAGGTTATGGAGTCTCTCAGTCTCGTACATTATTGGAATAACAATGAAATAAGTCGCAACTGTATACACTACTTTAATGTCTGTATCAGTGATTTCTGAAAATGTAATTAAATTTTCTGCACAGCATGAATAAAGATTAAAGTATAAAACAAAAAAAACTTGAAAGACTCAGTCCATCCCCCCGTTTGTTTCCAGTGAGAATAAGTTTAGTTCCTTCAGGCATTCCTCGACGAGAGGCCATAGAGGCCCTGTATCATCTTGGTTGCTCTTCTTTGCACAGTCTCCAGCCTATCTCTG
Organism: Neoceratodus forsteri; assembly: GCA_016271365.2. Taxonomy (NCBI): domain Eukaryota; kingdom Metazoa; phylum Chordata; order Ceratodontiformes; family Ceratodontidae; genus Neoceratodus; species Neoceratodus forsteri. The sequence goes on along the minus strand of CM057455.1, from coordinate 1,682,193,823 downwards.
TCTTTTTTAAGGTGCAGATTCCATAACTGGATACAGTATTCCAGGTGGGGCCTCACCAGGGACCTATACAGAGGGAGGATCACCTTCCTTCTTCTGCTGTCAAATCCTCTCCCTATGCACCACAGCATTCTGTTTGCCTTGCCGTAAGCACTGTTGCACTGGCTTGACTGTTTAAGGGTGTTGCATATAACGACCCCTAGGTCCCTTTCTTCCTGAGATATGCAGAGTTTAACCCCACTGAGCCAGCACTCCATTCTAGGATTCCGTTTACCTAGGGGCAACACTTTACACTTTTTTGTGCTGAACTTAAGCTGCCAGACTTTAGACCGTTGTTCTACCTTCTGAAAGTCATTCTGAAGTTCCCTAATTGCCTCCACACTGTCGACCCTACCCCCAAGTTTGGTATAATCTGCAAACAGTTCCAGCTTTCCCTGAATACCTATGTCAATGTCAAAGATGAACACATTTTAAACAGGACTGGTCCTAGGACTGAACCCTAGGGCACACCACTGGTGACTCTGCCTTCACCAGATCTCACCCTGTTGGCGACTACCTTTTGACTTCTACCCCTTTTCTTTCCATATTTTATTTGTGCTCCTTGTCCTCCATGCAGCCTTCCGACCAACCCTCCCAGCCCCAACATCCTGGAATTACCAGGGCTTACCTTTCTGCCCAGCCCGGGAGCGGAGCCTGCGGAGAGTCGGTCTTCATCCTGCAGCAGGAGGATTTGATTTTCTCCTCCATTTTCTCCACTAGTCTCCGTTGCTGGGGTGCACACGCCAGATGTGCGTGTGTGGAGGTGCACGCATGTCAACAGAAATCCCGCAGCACCCACCCCTTCTGTGCGCCCGCGGATCCGCACTTTCTCCAGGCCTCCACCTGGGGCAGTCATTTGGCGGGAGCGCAACCCTTCCCCTCCCAGGAGAGGAGAGCTGTCCTCCAGATGCGCAATCCTCTCCCTCCCCGCCAACCCCCAACGGCCCGGGCTCGTTCCCGAACCTGGGTCGTCAGCATGGAGCGAGATGTGGCATCCAGTGCCTCAACTCTCAGCGCCACTGGGCCGGCACCTGACTTCTATCACTTTCCTACCCACCCAACTAAGTGTAACCCCCCTGCAAATGGGGGTTCCCAAAAGACTTCCAGGAGATTGCTTGAATGCTCCAAGCCTGAATGGTGTTTGGCATTTAAGCCATTTATCAGTGAGTGTTTTTAGAACCTCTGGTACTGTCTCTTTAAGAGCTGTCTGCTTGCAGACATAATTAGTTTGTATGGGGGACTGTGTGTTTCTTTGATTGAGTACCACTCAAGCTGCTGCCAATTCACTTCATTTTTGCAGTCACTAGGAGTGCAAAGGGAACCTATCTGAAAGATGTAACTGTTTGCCAGAAATTATTTAGAGTAATAATGAAATTACAGTTTGTCTCACCTGCTTTCTTTGCAGTCAGAACTGTGTCTGCTAGTTCCCCATTCTAGTTTTGAACTGCTGAACTGGACCAATCAGTGTGGGGTAAGCTAGCTCTAAATGGTGCCTTGGACGAATCAGAACTTGACTCATTATCTGAGCCAGCCACAAGAGGATTGTATGGGCAGTGACTCTGGGAGATGGATTTGAGACTTCAGTGCTTTTGGACCAACAGCAGCAGTCTATTGTGGTGACAGCCAATCAGTCAAGAACTGGGAGGAACTCAAAGGAAGTGCAGTTTTGTGGTTGGAGTTTCAGTTGAGCTTTGGCAGTGAAGAAGGAAGGAGCCCTGTGCTTTTTCAGTGTGCAGTTTTAGTCAAAAACGTGTGTAAGGCCCAGAGTTCCGGTCTGCAGCTTGTGTAACAGCTTGTTAGGACTGAACTGGCCCTGTGAAAAGAATCAAAGGATCTCTGAAGAGTAGAAACCAGGCTCACCCTGTAGAAGACTGGAGGAATTGCTGAAATTGCACTCGGTCTGTCAGGAACTGAATCTGCTGTGTGTTCTCCGGGTATTGTGCAGTAATTGCGATCGGGATACAGATGCAGCCTGCCTGGTATAGTGCTTTCTTTTATATGGATGTGAAGAGGTTTGTGTACCTCAAGTGAGCCCTGCTGACATTGAAGGACCCTATCTTATTTGGAGGTCGTGAGTACTAATTCAGGGTCGCTCCCTGTTGAATTGCCACATTAAATCCAAATGGAATTACTGTACTGCTGACTGTTTAATTCTCCTTTTCTCTGTGTGAAAGGGCCCCTACCAGCTGCCACTGTTTGGACTAGCCACTAGGGCTTGGGTACCCAGGGACAGTAACTGATAGGGATAGGCCTGTGCACAGAGCCATAGGTAGATTATTAGAGTGATAAGCTAATTAACCTGATTTCCCCTGTCCTTTTATATCCCCCTAAATAAATCAGAGCTGCTTGTTTCAGCAAAGTTATACTGCCTAGGTATTTGTCTATGTTAAAGTACTGTACTGTGATTGTTGCACTGTATCTCATTTCACAGGAGGTCCCAGTGCGGAACCAGACCTGGGGGTAAGTGTATACTGTGAAGGTAATTCTGATATATTGTGTGGGCCACTAGTGGGAAGAAAGGGGGGTTGCAGTGTCCCAGAGGGCTGTGACCAAGTTAGTTTAACTATTGCAAACCCTGACCTCTGGGTGGAGGCACCCGCCATTGGATCCAGGCCCCTCAACCTGTTAGTGGCAAATCAGGCAGGGGTAGTAGCCCCTGGGATAGCGCCATCTAGGGGTTACATAAGCTATCAGCGATGCCTAGATCTTCCAAGTTTTTTAACAGTTGATTGTGTGACACTAATTCAAAGGCCTTGAAGTACAGTAGGTCCACCGGATGTCCCCTATCTAATTCCTTTGTTACCCAGTCAAAAAATACAGTGAGGTTCATCTAGCATGATCTGCCCACAACAAATCCATGCTGTCTGTGGTCCTGGAGGTTGTGCTTATCCAGGTAATCCACTATATCCTGTTTAATCAGTGTTTACGTTAGTTTTCCCAGAACAGAAGTGAGGCTGACCGGCCTGTAGTTGCTAGCCTCTTCCCCATTACCTCACTTGTGGAGAGGAACCACCTCTGCCCTCCTCCAGTCCTCAGGTACCACTCCCGTCTGAAGAGAGCATTTTAACACAGATGTCAATGGGTCCACTAGTACTTCAGCAAGTTCTTTCAGTAGTCATTGATGCAGCCCATCAGGCCCTGGCGCTTTGTCAGTTCTAAGGTGTATTAGTGCCTTTTTAACTCTTTCGGTGGTGATCTTTGGAGTCTCCATCCGTGGGTGCCCTCTATCTGATGCTTTTATGCCACTTCTGGCAATGATCCACTGTGCTCCTTGGTGAACACCGAGCAAAAGAAGTTGTTGAGGATAGTGGCTTTTTGTTGTGGTCCTCAATGATCCTGTCTCCTTCAGTAAGTTTAACTATCCCTCCTTCTTTTCTTTTTGCTCTCCTGGATGTATTGGAAAAATTGTCTGTTACCAGATTTGACACCTGTAGCGATCTGAAGTTCAGCCGCTGCCTATACCAGTTTTACTGCTCTTTTGGCCTCCCTACTTTTCTGAATCTAGTCTTCCCAATCACCATCGTTCTGGTTCCTTTTGTGGTAAGCTGCTCTTTTGGCTCTAATTGCTGCCCTGACCTGGTCAGTGAACCATGAGTCTTTTTTTCTTTTAGATAATGTTCTAATGCAAAGTTTTGTGGCCTCCTGTATGGCTTGTTTAACCATCCCCCAGATGTCTTCTGCCTCCTGTTGTTCCTGAACCCTGGTCAGGTTGTCCTTGACCATCATTCTCATTTTAATAAAGTTGACTCCCTTAAAGCTCAGGACCTCCTCACAGCTAAGATTTTACAACCTCTGGCGACAGCGGAAACCAAATGGTCGTGGTTTGCCAGTGGTTCCCAGACTTCCACATCTTTGACTACCTTGGAATTTGTTAGGACCAAATCAAGGATAGTGCCCATTCTGGTTAATGTACTAACTAGCTAGGTTAGTAGACAATCCTATAAGGCATGAACCACTGCCTGACTTCTTAATGATCCTGCAATTAGGTTACCCCAATCAACGTCCAGCATGTTTAGACCACCAACCACAACAATTTCCCCTTTATGTGTCAAGCCTCTAATTTCCTCTATGAGTTCTGCATCTTTCTCATCTGATTGCCCCAGTGGTCTGTAAATCACCCCAATACTTATCTTTTTTCCCCTGATGTTGAACTGAGTTGAATCCATAGTGATTCTACCCCCTCCTTTTTGTTTGTACCGACTGATGTGGCAGTTGTGTCATCATGAACATATAGTGCCACCCCTCCTCCCCTTGCACCCTTTTTATTGCGTCTATAAAGAGAATAACCTGGGACTGAGAGGCCCCAGTCATTGTTCTCCGTGGCCCATATTTCCGTGATGGCCACTAGATTCACTTGGGTGTCTGCCATTATTGCTTGCAGATCACTAATTTTGCTACCCAGGCTTCTGACATTGAAGCACACCCCTTTCCACGAATTGTCCCTGTTTCGGGTTTCAGTTGTTCATTTTTGATTGCTTCATCTTTTTTACTGGCCATTTTACACACTATTCATTGCCTTTTGTTGCTCCTAGTATGCGAATGAGAGTTCGTTGTTTGTGGGGAGAGTGTTGGCTAATTTGAAAAAATTACTCACTGTAGTAATATTGTTTCTTCCAAGGTGTCCTTTAGTATGCTTGACAAACGCAGAATGCCAACTGGGTTCAGCTGCCCTGGTAGTGTAGTCAATAGTGATGAGTTTCAGGAATTAGCCAATGAGGAGACAGCAAGAGACTGTGCTGACTGTAGTCAGCCTAGAGGGCACCAGAATTATTTCAAAGCTGTAAGGGGCAAAACATGGTCCCTAAGTATGAACTGTCACAACAGGAATAAAAATCATCTGAAAATATATTTATCAATAGGAAACACTGAGAACTGTGAAAAACTCTGCTTCAAGACAAAAACAGTGAAAAATTTGGCAAAGATAAAGTAATACAGAGCCATCCTTGGCCAGGTTATGTAAGGGAGGATGGGTGGGTGATCAAGCATACTAAAGGACACCTTGGAAGAAATGATATTACTGTAGTGAGTAACTTTTTCTTCCCACCCCAGGGGTCCTTTAGTATGCCAGACAGGTGAAGACTATAAAGCAGTGCAGTTGGGAGGTGGGTACAGAACCTACTTAGAAAAGAGACTCTGAAGGACCGTTGTGCCAAATTTGGCATCTGATCTGGACTGTACATACAGGCAGTAGTGCTTTGTGAAGGTATGTACAGTTTTCCAGGTAGCTACTTTGCAGACATCAAGCAAAGGAATATCCTTTGAAACTGCCACTGTGGCAGCAGTGCCCCTGCTTTGCTGTAACAGAACTGAATGCAAGAGACTATCCAGCGCGAAACAGTCCTCCTGATGGCTGGTCTTCCCCTGCCTACCTCACCACAGGTGAGGAAAAGCTGAGTAGGAGTGCCTCTGAACTGCTTAGTATGCTCTAGGTAGCAGGTCAGGGCTCTTTTTACATCCAAGTTGTGAAGCTTGCATTCGACTGGTGTGGATTTTTCTGGGAAAAGGACTGGAAGAGTGATGAACTGGTTCAGGTGGAACTGAGAGACCACCTTAGGCAGGAACTTCCTGTTCGTTCTAATTACTACATTGTCCCTGTGGGCAATGATGTAGCTAGGTTCAATACACAAGGCCTGCAGCTCTGAAATCCTTCTGGCAGAGATGATGGCAACTAGGAAGATGGTTTTCCAAGTGACATACTTCAAGTGAGCAGTAGCAATGGACTCGAAAGGAGATTTCATGAGCTGGCTATGCAAAAGTTCAAGTCCTAGGAAGGGACAGGTTCCCTTAGTGGGGGCTGAAGGTGCAGTAGGGTTTGAAAAACTTTCTGAAAATGGAATGGGAAATTACAGATTTTTCTTTCCAAGACAGGTAGGCCGATATGACTGCTAAATGCACCTTTAGGGATGAGGCCCTAAGACCTGAATACTGCAGGGGCACTAAATAGTCCAGTAGAGTAGGAGGTGTGATCCTGAGAGGATCTATCTGCTTACCTCTACACCACAAGGAAAACCTTTTCCACTTGGAAGCATAGGTCTTCTTAGTGCTCATTTTTTTGCCATACAAAGGATCTCTAGGACTTGCTCAGAGTACTGAGAATCAGGGTACTCCAACTCCTCAAGAACCAGGCCTTGAGGTGAAGAGACTCTATGCTGGGATAAGCTTACCCTTGTCTGGGGCACAGTCAGGAGACTGTGGCTCACTGCCAAGCAGATGGGCTTCCTGGCTGAGAGGGCAAGGAGCAGAGTACACTAGGATTGCCTTGCCCAGTCTGAGGCCACCAGAATCATGGTGGCTGGCTGATCCCTGAGCTTCAGGAGAGTTCTGTGTATTAGTGGAAATGGAGGGAAGGCATAAAGGAACTTCTCTGCCCAGTCCAGAGTTAGAGCATCTACTGGCAGTGTATCTAGATCTAGGGGTCTGCAACAGTAAAGTGGAAGCTGGTGGCTGAGGTAGGAGGCGAAGAGGTCTACCTCTGGGGTGCCCCACCTTCTTAACACTGTGCCCAGTACTTGTCTGTTTAGGGTCCACTCGTGGTGGCCCTGACTGATGCGACTCAGAGAGTCTGCACATACATTGTCCTTGCCTGGAAGGTGAATGGCAGACAGGTGCATGTCCAGGGAGTAGGCCAGGGACTGAATTTTCATGGCCTCTATACAGAGTTTGGTAGACCTTGTGCCACCCTGTTTGTTGATGAAGAACATGGCAGTGGTGCTGTCTGTTATGATCTGGCCAGAGTGACCCTTTAGCTGTGGGGCGAAGCCCTTGATAGGCAGGTACACAGTTCTGAGTTAAGAGAAAGCTGATATGGTGACTGGACTCCCTAGGGGACCAGATCCCACTTCTGGACTTGTCCGCCAGATGAGCTCCCCAACCTAGGAGGGAGGCATCCGTGGTAAGAACCCAGGAGTGCTGCCTTTGCTGAAAGGAGACCCCTTCCTTTATGCTGTCCCTTTCCTTCCACTAATCTAGGGCCTGAAGTAAGGTTCTTGAGACTGGAATTAGCTCTGAGAGGGAATCCCTCTTTTGGGACCAGTGAGCCCTCACGTGATACTGGATGTACCTCATCTGAAATCTGGCACCTGGAACCATGGCTGTCATGGAAGCCATGTGGCCCAGTAGTGTGAGGAAATGTCTGGCCAGTCTTGGCTGGTGCAAGACAAAGGAATTTGCCAAGTCAAGGAAGTTCTGGACCCTGTCCACAGGAAGCACAGCCTTCCCTTGGATGGTATCCAGTTCTGCTTCAATAAAGTCTAGTATCTGAACTGGTTCGAAGTGGGATTTTTTTTTTGTTGATGATGAATCCCAGGGACTCCAGAGTACTTATTGTTAGTCTGAGAGCTTCCCTGACCTTGTCTGGTGACTTGTCCACTATCAGCCAGTCGTCCAGGTATGGAAAGACGGACACTTGTTGTCCCCTTACGTGAGCTGCTACTACTGCCAGGCAATTTGTAAAGACCCAGGGAGCTGAAGTGAGACCAAATGGTAGGGCTGCAAACTGGTAATGTCCAGGTGGCAGCCTGAATCTGAGAAACCTTCTGTGGGACAGCCTTATAGGGATATGAAAACAGGCATCCTTGAAGTCTAGGAAGGCTAGCCAGTGTCCCTGCTGTAAGGAATGATCACCAAAGTCAGGGTGACCATTCTGAACTTGGGTTTCAGCAAATGCTTGCTCAGGACCTTAAATCCAGAATGGGTCACCATTCCCCATTTTTCTTTTGTGTGAGAAAGTATCTGGAATAAAGAGGCCTTTTCCCCACTGGGGGAAAGGACTCATTCCACTGTTTTTGCAGTCAGAAGTGCTTATACCTCTAGCTCCAAAAACATTTTTTCTGTTGGGGTTAGGGGTTTGCAAAATGTGGAGCCCTGCAGGGAGGGAAACTTTTTGAACTGCAGGGTAAGCCCCTGACCCACCACCTCTAGTACCCATTTGTGTGTGGTTATGAGGTGCCATTGGTGGAGGTAGTGGGTCAGCCTGCCTCCTACAGGAAGGGGGAGGCGACCTGTATGTTGTAGTCAGGAGGTTTACTTGGACTAGATACTGGGAGAAGGAGAAGAGCTGGTTCTTCTCTGACCTCTTCCTACTCTGCCTCTGAAATAGCCTGTCATCTGAGAGTAATCAAGGGGCATGTGGATAGGGTAGAAGGCCCTAGGATAATAGTCCCTGCCTCTGTTCCCCAATTCTGAAATTTCTGGGAAGTAGAAGCCTTCTCTTTAGCAGCATTGCTTTGATGGGTGATTTTATATTCCTCCACCTGTTTCATGTATGTTATGGTTTTATCCCCGAAGAGAGAATTGTTCTCACAGGGGAAGTCCAAGACCTTGGTCTGAATGTCCTGAGAAAGATCTTTGGTTCTCAGCCAGGCATAATGCCTCAGGGAGATGGCCTGTGCCATAGCCCTGGAGGCAGTGTCATTAGTGTCCACAGCCATATGGAACTGGTATTTGGTAGCCTCCAAGCCTGTCTTTACAGTTTCTGCCAGGTCTTGGGCCATTCTATATGGGGCCTGTTGACTTATAGCTAAAACAGAGTTATAGAGAGCTGTTTGATATTGAGCTGCATAGGCCACGTAAGTGGAGCAGAGAAGTAGCAAAGAGGCTGTGGTATAAGATTTCTTGCCCATTGAGTCCAGTTTTCTATACACTTTTTCAGGAGGCTGAGAGGAAAGTGGCACTTTGGCTTTGTCACAAGCTGCAGCCTGTACCACCCCTTCATGGTCTCGATGCACATAGAGGACTGGAAGATCCTGCTCTGTATGCCCTCTATTGCTGTAACATCTTGCTGAGGTGGACTGAGCTGCTGCTGAGTGAGCGGAAACACTGTGTTTAACTGCTGACTTTGAACCTGTTCAGAACTGCTGTTTTACTATTTCTAACAGAAGGTTTCTGTGTTTCCCTACCTAATTACCCTGTTTAGTTCAACTGTGCTCAGCTGGCCCAGTGGCTGAGTGCTTCAGTAAGGGTAATAAATTGAGCTGCTCGCAAGGGCGAGCGTGAGTGGCGCGGCAGAGGAAATAAGGGAAGATATAAAGGTTACTGATGTTTTAAAACTACAAATTGACACTTATATTTGTATAAACAAGTGTTAGAAACATTTTTAAGAATGAAAATGCAAAAGTGCTTAATAATGGTGTGTTGTGTACTGGGGCTGATGCTTGTGGATTCAATTGTTTGGATCCTGGCAAATAATGCTGTGGGTAAGTTTGAACAAGGTAGATTCGAAGACAATTTCATATATTCGAATCTTCTTTGTGAATTTAGACATAATGTGTTAAAATTAGAAGTGGTAGGGTTGTTGAACAAAAAGTCACAGTATAGAATAGGTGGTTATAGTGTACCAGTTCCTAATTTATGCCCAAATACTGTATTGTCTTTTTGCATTGGGTTATTGTTAACTCTATCTGGGGATATAGAAGTAAACTCAGGTCCCAATCTGTATGGTGATCACTTAATTTGGGGAAGGGGCCTAAGAGTGGCACACTTGAATATCCGTAGCTTATTTCCCAAAAACAAGAGTTAGAGGCTTGGGTCTTAAAATATGAACCTGTTGTTTTGAGTTTAACAGAAACTTGGTTAAAACCTTCAGTAACTAATGGTGTCTTGGCCTTAGATGGTTATAAAATAATAAGAAAAGACAGGGCAGGTAAAAAAAAAAGGGTGGAGGTATACTTATTTATTACAAACAAGAATTAACTGCATCTAAACTGGAGTTAAAGGTTGATTCCCCATTAGACTGTGAATGGTTATTGATTGAGATAAAACAAGGGGATAATTATAAACTTAAACATTGCACTGTTTATAATCCACGAAAATTTGCACGTAAAGGCCTTGAAGAGTTTTTACAATTTGTTTCAAATTACCAATTTAGTGGTGACTTTTTAGTGTTCGGTGATTTTAATATTCATTGGGACTCCTATGATTCTTCTAATATGGAGTCCTTGTTGATGAATGCAGGTTTGTGTCAGTTAGTACAAACTTTTACACACATGAACCTGAAGACAAATAATCATTCAATTTTGGACTGGATTTTGACTAATAATCATACAAAAATTATTAAGATTGGAGTCTTACCAGATGTTATCAGTGACCACCTGGCAATATACTGTACTTGGAAATCAAAGAAAATAAAGCTTCCCCCTCGTTTGATTACCTATAGAAAGTATCCCGAAGATTTAGATGATGAATTAAAGTCTGATTTAAGAGATGTTGATTGGTCTTACTTGGATGCAATACCTTGCATAGAGTCTGCAGTAGATTACTTTACAACACACATTTTGGAGTTACAAAATAAATTCTGTCCAATATTAACAAGGAGAGTAAGGGGAACAGTGAATAAATGGATTACTCAGAGATGTTTAAATTGATGAAACAAAGATCAAGCATGGAAACAATTTTGCTTGAGTAAAATATTAGTGATTTTCAAAGCTATCGGAAATTAAGAAATAAATGTAAGATAAAATTAAGGTTATAAAATCTGATTATTATACAAAACAACATGATCTAAATTTGTCAAATCCAAAAAAATTCTGGTCTTCAATCAAATCTTTGGTGTTTCCTCCCATAGATGTACAATCAGGTGAGTTCCTTATTGAAGGAGTTACAATAAAAGATCCACACGAAATAAGTATAGCCTTTTTACAACAATTTTTGGATATGAGTAAATATAGTGTAGATAAGGATGATTAGGACTTAAAGAACACAGTTATAGCATCTCAAAATGATTTAATATTTCATTTTAAAGAAATAGAGCGCGATCAGGTACTGAAAATTTTGAAGAAAATTCCTTTAAAAAATGTTGGAATTGATGATGTTCAGCCAAGGTTTTTGAAGTTAATATCTTCAAACATTTATAAGCCTTTGACAAAAATATTTCACTTGTCCTTAGAAATAGAGATCTTTCCACAACAAAAGAAAAAAAAACGTAATAAGACCAATTTTTAAGGGGGGAATAGTAAGGATTTGGGGAATTACCGCCCTATTTCTCTTCTCCATCCTTTAGGTAAAATTTTAGAAAAGATAACAGAGGTACAAATTAGTGATTACTTACAATTGACTGGGCTTCGGGCTCCTGAGCAGCATGGCTTTAGGATATTTCATAGTACAGGAACTGCCTTGGCCAGGTTCACAAACCACATTGGTGAGGCTATGAAGAGGGGTGAACTCACTGGTGCTGTTTTTGTGGACCTGTCCAAGGCATTTGACCTTGTTGACCATCGCCTGCTGCTCATGAGCCTAGCTGCAAAGGGATTATCCAGATTGTCATTAGAATGGGTGGAGAGTTATTTATCAGGTAGAGAACTACAAGTTCTTTATGAGGGTTCAGTGTCAAAGAGTTGAATTTTAGAAAAGGGTGCATCTTAAGGGTCAATCTTGGGACCCCCTATTGTTTCCATATTTGTGGATATTATACCAAGTAAAATTCTTAAGGCTAAGACAATCTTATATGCTGATGATATAATATTATATAATAGCTCTAATTCATTAGATAAAATTGCCCAAGATTTGACTGTAGATTTTCAGAGTCTAGAAAATTGTTTGTTGGACTTAAAATTATCATTGAATATTTCAAAATCCAAGAGTATGATATCTGCCTCTAAACAAAAGTTGCTTAAATTAGGGAAACTGAATATCTTTGGTAAAAATTGAACTAATTTCGAGCAGGTGCAATGTTTTAGATATTTGGGAATGAATTTGGACTCAAATTTAACATTTTCAAATCATATATTGACTTTAACAAAATCAGTAAATCAAAAATTAGGGGTTTTATTCAGACTACAGAATGTGTTAACCTTACCAATAAGGGAAACATATAGCCCAAAGTATACTACTTTCTCAACTGAATTATAATTCATTTTTGTTTACTAATTTGTCTAAACATGTGTTAAATAACTTAACAATGAATTTTCATAGTATTTGTAGATTTGTTTATAGATTGCCTTACAGTACACATCATTGTACATTATATTAAGTTTCAGGGTTTCTACCACCTAACTTGAGTTCCATTTACTCTCTTTGTTGTAAAACGGATAATGTATTGAGACAAAAAAAGTCTCTCTCTCCCTTGTATTCTCTGATAGCTGTAAGGGAAGCTCAGAGAAACTTGAGATCAAATGTTCTTTCTTGTTAAAATTTGAAAGTCACTAAAATGGGTGCTCAGGCTTTTTCTATCCAAGCACCAAAATGCTGGAATGATCTTCCAATTGAATTGAGAACTATGAGTAGTCATAATTTATTCAAAAAGAAACTGAAGCATCATTTACTGAGTAGTTTGCAATGTCACTGCTATTTTAAATAATTTGTATTATATTGTTTGTCTTATATGTCATGTATTTGTATTCCTGTATTAAGCGAATGTAAAAGTTACTTTTTGTATAACATCGTGTGACTATTTTATAGTCCCGGGTCGCATATGAAAAAGGGCCTTGGCTCATATGTTTACCCGGTTAACAAAATAAATAAATAAATAAAAATTCTGCATTAGATTTCTCCAACTGGTATTTGTCTTCAATTTTCTTATCTACCCCAGGCACAGATGTGGGATTCTGGAGTAACTTAAGGGTTGCTCTGTGAAGACATTTACTGATGGACAAGAGCAACTTTTTAGTAGGAGGAAGACCCATAGTTTTCCAAAAAGTCTTGTTCCTTTTCTTGGTCGATGGTTTCCTGGATAGAAAGGTCCAGGGTGTCTACCATATGTTGTACAAAAATAAAATGAGAGGAAAAATCCTCCTGGCCATTAGAGGAATTGCCAAACTCTTGGTCAGGGGATACATCTGGTTCTATAGGTTCACTTCAACTTCATCTCCATCACCACAATAAAAGCCACTCAGCGAGTCCAGGGTAAGAGAAATTATAAACACTAGGATCAGACAGGGCATTAGAGAAGTTGCTCATAGTCAGTAAAGTCTGATATATATGCCAAGCCTTAGCCATTTCTTCAGCAGAGGGTGTATCTTTTTATGCTACTGGCGTCCCCCTTTGCCTTTCAGCAGGCGGGGCAGTGGTATATTTCTCTTTTAGGTTCTTTTTAGCAGGAACTGAATCAGGAACCTGCTCATTTTGTCTTTTTTTGGCTTGGTCATTATTACTTTTATCAGACTTATTCTCAAAGGGGACCTTAGAGGATTTAGCTTTAGTTTTATGTTGGAGGGGGGGAAGAAGACCTCTCTTCAGCACTTTTAGAAGATGGGGAGGCAGAGTGAGAGGCTTATTTCTAATCTTTTTGCCCTTGTTTTTACTGTTTTTGAACAAAATTTAGAACAGAGCTCACAGTTGTGGTCTGGACCTAAATAGCTTAAACAAAAGTCATGGCCGTCTGCCTTGGTCACTATCTTCTGAAACTTTAAACAATTTTTAAAACCTGTTGGTCCAGTCCCCTTTTTTGGTGTTTTTGACATGCCAATTTGTCAAAAAAACCTTAAAATAGTTATTCCCTAATGGGAATTGTAGTTGAATTGGTCAGTTCCCTTGCGGAATGGAACCACGATAAAACAGTTCCTAGTTACCAGAAGATAAAGTTTTAGTAAACAAAAATGCGGTTCCCTAAGAAAAACATGAACTGCTAAGCTTTAAAAACATTTTAAACTAAAACTGCGGTTATTTTACCAAAGACGCGAGTATTTTTTACCTCACGAGAAAAGTGGGAACCACAAAATAAACAGAATTTGTGGCTCCCTGGAACCAAAGGGAACCATTAAAAAAAACAAACCGTAAAATGTGAGAAAATACCTACAAAGACACTAAAGACAGCACTATAAAGTAAAAAGTAAATGTTATTAAAGAAAATAACTTTCTTCAAGCGAAGTGAGCAGTATTGCTTAGTCAGTGGAGAAATAATTCGGGTGCCCTCTAGGCTGACTATAGGCAGCACAATCTCTTGCTCTCTCCTCATTGGCTAATTCTTGAAACTCATTACCACTGACTTCATCTCCGGGGCAGCTGAATCCAGCTGGCATTCTGCACTTGTCAAGCATACTAAAGGACCATGGGGTGAGAAACCATTGTTTATGGTCACTGTGATGGGTTCCTTAGCCTCAAGCTCTCCCAGTTTAAACTCTGCACATACACATCAAATTTTTGCCCTAGAGCCGTAACCCTTCTCGGGTTAGGTGAAGTCCGTCAAATCCAAACAATAGCCTTTCCCAGCAGTCCCCCCAGGCACCTACGAACTGGTAACCTGTGTCATGGCACCAATCTTGCAACCAAGTGTTGAACTCGTTAACCTCTTTGGTCCTGATCCTGCCAGTACCTCCTCCTTTGCCCCACACTGGGAAGACTTCGGTAGAAGGTTTGAGAGGTTGAATGTGCAGCCAACTGTTCACTTAGCTGAACAAAGCTACGTTTGGCCTCCTCCACCATCTGGTTGACCACGTCGTTAGTACCAAGATGCACCAGTACTTCAACTTCATTGCCTGCTCTGTCCACAAATCTCCCTATTTGTTCTACGTCACGTTTGGCTGAGGCTCCGGGGATGCATTTGACCGTCACCGTGGCATGTGTGTTATTACTTATGTGGGGCTCAGTTCCTCTTTATCACTGAGTCCCCTACAATGAGAATGTCCTTGTGCTTGTTATTTCTGTTTTTAGTTTTATAATTAACCCCTACCATTTTTTTTTTTTTACTTTTTATTTAAAAGACATTTTCAATTAATACAATACATTGTGTCATATCCAATAATAACATGTTCATAAACATTTCAGCTGGTGTTTTGCATATATAGTTCAGAGTCTATTATAAGAGAAACACTGTCAATGCAATACATTTTAAGTACATCCATAGAGTAAAAACAGCAATCTGAAAGGGTTAGGAGTATAATTACTATTGATGAAGGGAGAAACCGTGTTCCTATATTTAGTTATGGAAGAAAGTCCTGTTTGTGGGCCATAATGTAGACCACCCATCTTCTCCATTGTATTTCAAAATTTTCTATATGGTGGTTAATTAAAGCTGTGAGTTTTTCTATTTTGCAGATCTGTATCACAAGATCTTGCCATTTTCTAATTATAGGGAGAGCCTGGGAGAGCCATTTTTTGGTTATCGCTTTCTTTGCTGCAAGGAAGCATGTTTGAATAAGTTTTCTGGTTGGGATGTCTCTCAGTTCCCTATCCAAGTTTAGAAAGAAAAACGTTTCCTTCGTCAGCACCAGCAAGGGCCCTAGTAAATCCCTTAGGGCCAACTGTAAGGCCTCATGATAAGATCTGAGTACCGGGCAACCCCAAAAGATGTGTCCCTGTGCTGCCGGTGCATACCAACATCCTCGCCAGTAAGTAGACCCCCTTGCGGGGTTATATTTATTTTGTATTGCAGGAATCATGAAGTATCTTAAGGTCACCTTCCAGGAGAATTCTCTCCATAGGTATGATCCTGTACCCAGATGTAAGTATTTAATGTGAGTATCCCAGACCTTTAATTCAATCTTGCTTCCCAAATCTCTCTCCCAGGAAAGCCTCACTGAGTCCAAGGTATGTTTGTGGAGGGAAAGGATGTCACAACCCCACTCAGCAGGTCAGGCCCTCTGCTCCCACAGTGCCAACCTCCGAGCACAGTATTGTGGACATGTAACAGAACAGAGTAACCCTCCTACCTGTTTGTGGGTCCGAATCACCTTTGGTCTCAAGTTCTGGAAGGATTCAAACTGTGAACCTTTTGCTAGCATACCCAAATGTCCAGGCTCAGATAATTCTGCTCTTCGGGGAATGCCAGATATCTTTCGCCTACGGGAACCTAACCAGGTATCCAAAATGAATCCTAAAAACTCTATGAAAGACCTTAGGAAAATTC
The DNA here is from genome assembly GCA_016271365.2 of Neoceratodus forsteri. Taxonomy (NCBI): domain Eukaryota; kingdom Metazoa; phylum Chordata; order Ceratodontiformes; family Ceratodontidae; genus Neoceratodus; species Neoceratodus forsteri. The sequence continues at coordinate 1,682,178,009 of CM057455.1, read as the reverse complement.
TTACCTTTTCCCAGTTTGGTATTACCATTAAGCTTATGAACAGTGTCAACTTTAACCATCTGTACTTCACATGCAAAAGAAAGAATTTCGAAGGCACACCAGGCAGTCTCTTTATATACAGATTTACTTAAAAATGGATAAAAAATATGTAAAATGTAAACACAGAACCATATATCACAAAGCATACAATCACTTAAAAGAAAACAAGGAAAAGTGCAAATTCTTACCAACATACAGTTAGACTTTTTCTATCTAATATATACCTCTACCAGTGCCTTAGTTAGATATGAGATCTTGTTTCTACAGAGTCCAAAAGTTAGTGTGTGTAAGTGGAAATACAGAATACAGTTTAAATACTGTATCTCCACCCCTTCTATGATGCCATCTAGCTCCTCCTTTTAAAATATAAAATTTACACAAACAGGATGTCCTAATCGGGAGGTATATTAAATAAGGTGACATCAGCAAAAAAAACTCATTTCCCAACAGGACTTCTCAGTTAAGTCTTTCCTTTGATCTAGTGTGGTTTCCTGCTTTTCAAAGACATCACAGGACTTTTACAACTTTGCAGTTTTCTCACTTAGATGTCATATAGCTTCTTTTAGCACCAGTTGAAATTAACTGTCCTTCCTCTGAAGACGTCATACAATGTATATTTTAAGTTCCCAGCTCCAAAGAAGCACAGCTCATCAGCAAGGCGATAAAATGCGACTTCTTGGAAGTTAATCACATTACAGAGCTCTGCTGTTGAACATATCCTGTCATTTGAACTGAAACCTTGGGGAGGGGGGTCCCAGAAGCACAGGATGTCTCATGACAGACAATCACCCATTACATTTTTATTTTTCAAAATCATAGAGCAATCACAACCAGCTGGCCAGGAGTCACGTGATGCTCAGCGAGGAGTAGGACTCGATTGTGGTGAGCTCCGATATTCACAGCTATTTCACCCTAAATTCCAACTCCTACATTGGAAATATTCAAATAATAAAGAAAATACCTCGCAGAATGAGCAGTTGCAGCCGATTGCAGTATGGAAGCTAACCCGCCACTGAAAAGTATGGAGTTACAGGCCGCAATGGATCCATCCATGGAGTCGGAGACTAAACACCCATGCTGCAGCTCGACCCCACAGCAAGATCCAAATGAACCATTAGCATCTCACATTCGTGCTGAGCTCTCGTCGATCAAGGAGGCACTTCTTAAACTCATCGAAGAGGTAGCCGACATAAAACTGGCGTTGGTACAGCTTTCTCGTACAGTAACAGACACAGAAACAAGGGTAGGCTCGGTGTAATGGACTCAAGAAAAGTTACAGCCAGAGATTGTCTCCATAAAATGCACAGTCAGCAAACTACAGGATCGTCTGGAGGATTTGGGCGCAGGAGCCAAAGGAACAATTTAGTCTTGTTGGGCCTTCCAGAAGGCGACGAGGGCCATAATATGATTCTTTTTTCCTCCAACGTCTCCTTCAAAAAACAATTGGGCAATCACCAAATGGGCAAGAATGTGTGACTGAAAGGGCCCACAGGTCCCTCCGTGCTAAACCTCCGCAGTCAGAGCCACCACGCCCAATTATATTTAAATTGCTCTACTTTTTGGACAGAGAATTCATCCTAAAAGAAGCTAGGAAGCTCTCCACAATCCTTTGGGAAAGCAAAAAATTAAGATTGGTCCAAGATTTGACTTGTGAGACAACTTTATTCTGCATTCCGACCAATTACCTCTAAGCTATGGGCTGCAGGAATTCGTCACTGCATTCTTTACCCTGCCAAACTAGAAGTCACACTCGCTGAAGGCGTAAAGTGCTTCGACTCGGCTGAGGAGGCATTGAAAACCCTAACAAGAGCTCTCCCAGATCTGTTCCCCAAATTAAGAAAGTCTGCTCGCGAGTAGAAGCATAAGTCCGTTTACTCTCTTTCCCCTTCTCGAGCTGAGACTGTATCAGGTCGTTCTGTTAGGGCTAGGTTGGGACCTTCAGATTTCAGTGTAATAGCACATGGTTGAATGGTCTTGCAATTAACAGTGTTTATCTTAATCATGGCTCCTTTTATATAACTAAAAGAGTACACAATATTTTCTTTCTACAGGTGGGAACCTGACAGTATAGGCTGGAAGATACCAGCGTTTGCTTTCTTTCTAGAAACTTAATTAAGTGTCATCAAAATCGTTGTAACTCCTCATTATTTTTTTTTTTTTAAAAGGAGAGAAAATAGAGTGGGCATATGTATACTGACTCTACTCTGACTATGGTTTATTACAAGTGGCATGCAGTTAATCACAAGTGTGATATTAACGTTTGGCCACTAGATGTCGTTTTTTACTGTATTTCTATACGTATTCAATCTGCAAGAGCAATGCTTTTCCAATAGATGTTTACTGTGTACCAATTTAACGGGTTATCTAATGAACAGAATAAGTGTTTACTTAACAATTGTTTTTATAGACAGAGTAGTATAGATGCTAACTTTTTTTAGGGCATGAATACTTTGCCAATGGAGTTTTTTTTTTAGGATAGAACTTAAATGATCCTTTTCTGCAGTGGGGAAGCTGTTAGTGAGGACTTTATAAAGGCTGGCATGATTCAACGACTATCTAACTATTTAAGGTCCCTTCCCTTCCTTCTCATATGTTAATATAAGGTAATGGATGTTGAAATGTGCACTTCGATAAGTGTATTTTTATTTTTATTTATTTAATTTTTGTTGACTGGGTAAGTGCATTAGACAAATCCTGCCTATTTTCAGGCACGACCCGGGGGAGGGGGATACAGATGAATGCCAACTGACCTTGAACCAGATTAAGCTGTTGGTGGTATCTTTTTAGTGAATGAGGGAAATTTGGCCAGGACACCGGGGAAATTCTGCTCTTTTCGATAAGTGCCATGGGATCTTTAACATCCACCTGAACTACCACCAATCCAGGCAGATGGGACCTCAGTTTAACGTCTCACCTGAAAGACGGCACCTCAGAAGTGCAGCACCCCTCTCATGCTGCACTACAGTGTCAGTACTGGGATATTAAGCCAAGTGCCAGATGTGGGAACTGAACCCACAGCCCTCTGAACTCCCAGCCTCAGAGGCGAGTGTGCTACCTACTGAGCCACTGACACTGCTAAATATTATATTGTGTATACTGCTGTGGATAAAGAAGTGCTCACCCCTCCTCCCTGGGGGCATTGCGGACCACTGCAGAGGGCGCGGGCTTAGGGCCCGGTGGAGGAAGTTGTATATAGTTAGAGAGTTTGGCTATTGGTTAGGCTATTGCCAGTTTTTAAAATGGTATTTTATATTCTTTTGGGTTAGGGAGGGGGGTGGGGGTGGGTTTCATGCAAGCACATCTGTTCATAGGTCCTCCTTACCTATACTAAACCTTCAATATGACTATGGCTAATTTATTAAAAAAATTTTCTTGGAATGTTAAAGGATGCAGGGATAACTCAAAAAAAATCGTAATTTTAAATCATCTAGGCAGATATAACCCCTCAATTGTTTTTGTCCAAGAGATGCATTTGCCACCAGAACAAGCAAAATTCCTCCAGAAGACTTGAGTCAGTCAAGTATTTGGTGCCAGTTTTAATTCCCACAAAAGGGAAGTAGCTATCCTGTTTGCTAGAGGTATGCCCTTCACGGCTGCCAAGGTGCAGAGAGATCCTGAGGGACGTTTTGTTATTTTACAAGACATGTTAGGAAATCTCCAGATAGTATTTGGGTCAATTTATGCTCCTAATTTGGACTCTCCCCCTTTCTTCACTAATTTGGTCTCTATCCTAGCCCCCCTAGCACATTTGCCTATTATTTTAGGAGGGGATTGGAATTTGGTACAGGCAAATGATATTGACCGAACATATCGTTCAGGGTTGGGTCCTTCTCCAGCACAACGGGTCTTACATGAATTAATGGCCTCATTGGGTTTGACAGACCCTTGGAGACTACTATATCCCACAGCTAAGGACTTTACCTTTTTCACCCTTGTTCACAAGAGCTACTCTAGATTAGATTTTTTTCTATTAAGTCACCACTTTTGTCCTGGTATTCAGGATTCTCAAATACAAGCAAGAGTGATTTCGGATCACTCTCCGATATCGGTTTATGTAAATATTCCGGGCCCAGTGTTTAGACCCCATACATGGTCCCTCAACAGTACACTTTTAAGGGAGAGCCAGATTCTCTCTCGATTTCGGGACTTTATTTCCCTCACTATTAGGGATAATTTAGACTCAAATTAATAAAGTGGATATAGAGTGGGCAGCGATGAAAGCTACCTGGAGAGGCAAATAAATTCGTATAGCTACAGTATCTAAAAAAAATAAACTGTTTTGCCTTAACCAATACTTGGAAAAGATTCGTGCCCTGGAATCTAAAGGGGCAGCTTCACTTTCTTTTGATGAATCTCTAGAATTAAATCATTTAAGAGCGCAATATGCTGGTACTCTCTTAGAGAAAGTGGAGAGAGCAGCCGCAAGGGTTAAAGCAACATATATAGGGCAAGGAAGCAAAGCAGGCAAATATTTAGCTTGCCAGCTGAAGCAGCCCTCGGCAGCTAAGTGGATACCAGCTATTAAGAATCCTGATAACGACTCCCTGGTTTCAGACCCCAAGGAAATAATCTCCCCCTTTAGAGAATTTTACCTAAACCTCTACTCCCAAGTCCAAACTCCTGATTCCCAGATGGACAAGATTAAAACCTTCCTCATAAAAGCAGACCTTCCAAACTTACCGAAAGAAGACCAACTGTTTTTAGTCAAACCTATAACACAGGAAGAAATTATAACTGTCATTGATGCGCTTAAGCCAGATAAAGCTCCTGGTCCAGACGGCTATACTGGTCTGTTCTATAAGATATTTAAAGTCCAACTAGTTCCCCTGCTACACCAACTTTTTTCCTACTGGGACCAGCACTCAGTTAATGATCCCTCTCTCCTAGAAGTCAGGATTACACTTCTCCCTAAACCAGGGAAAGATTCCTTACAGATAAGTAACTATAGACCAATATCCTTGATAAATGTCGATATTGAAATCTATGCAAAAATTCTAGCTTCAAGAATCATGCAAGTTTGGACCCCCTTGGTGGGATTGGAACAGGCAGGGTTTGTGTCTGGGCAGAACTCAGTGGACCACTTCCACAAACTGTGTCATCTTTGTCCAGGAACCCTCAGATCAAAGCGGTGTTGGTGTCCCTGGACGTAGAAAAAGCCTTTGATAGGGTAGCTTGGCCCTACTTGTTCACTACTTTAGCTCAATTCGGTATCCCTACTGACTTTATAAATATAATACGTATTTTATACCAATGTCCGTCAGCCCGTCTTGTATGCAATAACTTGCTGTCAGATATTTTCCCTCTAAAAAATGGAACCAGACAAGGTTGCCCACTGTCCCCCTACCGTTTCAATCTATATATTGAACCCTTGGCGAGAGTATTAAAACGGAATCAAGGGATCGAAGGAATTAAAGTTGGATCCCAAGAGTTTAAATTGTCTTTATTTGCAGATGACCTGCTACTTCATTTATCTAATGGGGAACACTCAATTTCTGCAGCTTTACAAACTATTTCTGACTTCAGTGAGATATCAGGTTATAAACTGAATAGAAACAAATCAGTAGTTTGCCCTCTCTCAATGCTGGATATCAAGGAGCATATAGAAACATTAGGTCACCAATGGGAAAAAAACTCAATAAGTTATTTAGGTATAAAATTGACTAGATACCTTGGTAAATTAAATGTCCTCAATTTTGACTCCCTTATTAAAGATATAAAGGAGGATTTGTCCAGATGGAAAAAACTTCCTATATCATTTTAGGGGAGAACTAATGTCCTTAAGATGGTAATTCTACCCAGACTTTTTAACCCCCTGAATAGCTTAGCTACATATCTCCCCCAACCCACCTTTAAAACAATCCATAGATTATGTGCAGATTTTATATGGAATGGCAAACCCCCGCGTAGAGCCTACTGGAAACTCACTGGCCCAAAACAGAAAGGAGGACTACAGCTCCCAGATTTTTATCTTTATTATTTGGCCATACTGGCTAGCAGATTTTTACACTGGATTCCTCCTCTTGAAGACCCATCATCAAATTTATCTTGGCTGTAGTTGGATATGGATCAGGCTAAAAAGGAACAGGTTTCTATTCGGGCCCTCTTATATTGTCCATGGAAGGCAGTCCCATCCCGGCTTCAGGAATCACCAGTAGGATGGAATATCAAGGCCTTCCACCAGTTCTGCAAGCTTACCCACATATATATAAGGAAAGATAGCTCCCAACTCCTTTTTAGCAACCCTAATTTAAGATTAGGCAATAAAACTATTAGTGCTCAGGCTCTACCAATACAATCATTGATAAGTTTAAAAGGGTTTCTGCAGGTACCTCATTCCCCTCTATTCAGCAAACTATGGTAAATTGGAATCTGCCAGCAAAAAGAATTATTCTACCTTACCCAAGTGTACCATTGTATTAAAAGCTTCCTTGGCAAACCTCCCTGGGTTCACAAATTAGAATCCCTGGTTTTACCTCTTTTAGATTTAGCGAAGCAAGCAAGGCCTGTCTCTAATCTTTACAAGGCAATGGTTAACAACACATGGCAAAACTATGTCCCAATAGCTTACTATTGGAAATATAACATGATTAGACATCCAAATGACTCTCAATGGCAAACTATCTGGACAAATATCTTTAAGTTAACTAAACAAGATAGATTAAGGAATGTTCAGTGCAACGTTTTATACAATCTATATCTAACACCTAATAAGCTATACAGGATGGGGAAATTATCTTCTCCGGCTTGCCCTGATTGCAGTGCTCCTACTGCTTCACTCCGTCATAAGTTATGGAACTGTCCTAAAATCGCTAAATTTTGGGAATTAATAAAAAGGCATATTTCTGTTTATATACCGATAGTCTCATACTTTACAGAAGAAATATGTATTTCGGGATTTTACTCTGGGGTCCCATCTCTTTCCCTGAAAGTACAACTAACTACGGTTACTAAGTTGGTAATTCTGAGACACTGGAAAACGCCATGGGTACCTTCCTTTCAAGAATGATGGTCAGAGTTCCTGTCGGCTTTGAATGCAGAACAGACATAGCCAATGTTAATAATTCATGGTCGAGATTTCAAAAGTATTGGTCCCCCCTCTTTTTAAGTCTAATGGATAAATTTGGGTATTAGTAATACTACTTTATATAATACTCCATAGTTAGTTTTGGATGTCAGTCACTGGAGAAAAGGAATCAAAAAATCATTTATTGCTACTTACAAGGACTGAGATCTTATGAATGTGGATTAACCAGAGCAGTGCTTGTGGTGGGTTCTTTTTTTTCCCTTTCTTTTTACTCATATCCCATTTTTTTGGTTGTAAGGAGGTGGGAGGAAGGCAGGTTGCCCCCCCCGCCCCAGTTTGGTTCAACTCTCTTTTTTTAATTTTTTATTTTGTATTAGTACTTAGCTATGTCTTACGTGTATCTTCTCTGTATCTCCCAGTTAGGGAGCAAGAATGTACTATGTTATTATTTTGTTGCATCATTCGTATTGTTTGAAAATATAAAATAAACTTTATTGCAAAAAAAAAAGAACCAGCTGGCCAAGCATCACAAAGGATAGTTTTATAAGTGTAAGAGATCATAGGTTTATGGGACACACAACCCTGCAGAGCTGCCCCACAGATCTCCAACACTAAGGGGTGAGTCTCTCCCGGAGTGAGAGGAGAGAGCAAGGTCTTGATGTAATTAATCACCTGCATATATCTGAATCTGTCCCGTGGGGTGAGGCCATACTGAATAACCATTTCCTCGAATGATAAAAGGTCCCCTTTTTTATAAAATTGAAGGAGCATCTGGATATCAAGTCTTCACCACTTATGAAAACCACTGTCCAGTCTGGCTGGCTAGAAAGATTGTATGTAAAGTAGAGTACAAAAATGTTTATATAGGGCCAGTGGTTTGGATGCCCAGAGTCTCCTCCAGCACATTAAAATGTTTCTAGTGTAGGGGTTATAAGTAATCTCATCCAAAGGGAGAGGGGTTGGCTCAACAGTACTTTATCTAGATTGACCAGGTCTTCTTCTCTTTTTTGTAATTCACTCCACTTCGCCCGATAAGAGTGATGGAGCCACAGAAAAATTATACTGATCTGTGACGCCACATAGTATTTATAAAAACAGGGTAAAGCCATTCCTCCAAATCTGGATGGGAGTTGTAGAATTGCAAACCTCACCCTTGGGGGATAAGAATGCCAGACATACCTGGATATTTTTTTGTTTACTTCTTTTAAAAAAAGGGGGGGGGTGGGCAATTGGGAGGGTTTGTGCCAAGTATAAAAATCTGGGAAGTAAGTTCATACAGACTGCTTCTATCCATTGTATCAAGGGAAGTGGGACATTATTCCACTTTTCTAAATCTGTAGTGAATTGTCTGACTAGTGGTACATAATTGTATTGATACAGGGGTGTCAAGGAAAAGGAAAGTCAGCTGCACTCCTAAGTACTTCAAACGAGACTACCCCATTTGAAGGGGAAACGCCATTTCACCTCCTCCATTGGGTTGTAATTTACCTGTAGCACCTCTGTTTTAGTTGTATTTATTTTGTATCCTGCCCCCCTTCCAAATCTCTCAAGTATGTCCCACAAGTGGGGGAGTGCGCTCTGGATCTGATAGGTAGACCAATAAATCATCTGCGTATAATGCTAGGTTGTGCTGTTCCCCTCCCACCGTAGGTCCAGTAATGTATTTCGCGTTTCTCAGAGCTTGAGCCAGGGGTGAAAGAGGACACCCCTGCCATGTGCCCCTATATAAGGGGATCAGAGAGGTAATGGCTCCATTAATTTTAATATATGCTTTACAATGGTCATAGTTACTAACAATTAACCTTCGATAGGTTGTGGAGAAGCCAAATGCCCCCAGTGATGCCTCCAGGAATGGCCACGCCACCCAGTCAAAGGCCTTCTCCGCATCCAGGCTCAATAACAAAAAAGGTACCCTTGACCGGGAGGCATGGTACAAAAGGTGGACTGTTCGTTTAATATTATCTTGCGTCTGTCTAGCAGTGATGAACCCAGGCTGGTCTAGATTAATCACTATTGGCAGGATCGATTCTAATCTTTTTGCCAGAACTGAGACAAACGGTTTGTAATCATTATTTAGAACTGAAATCAGTCAGTAAGAACTACATTGACCAGGATCTCACCCTGGTTTAGGTATGCTTGAAATTACTGCATACCTCCAAGACGGCGGAATCATCCCCCAAATCACCTCCTGACAGGCCCATTGCAGGGTGGGCATCAGGAGATCTCTGAATGACTTGTAAAATTCTCCCATGAGACCATCTGGTCCCAGAGACTTCCCTGTTTTCAGTTCTCCCACTGCTCTGTCTAATTCTGCTCTAGTAATTGAAGCCTCTAGTTGGGCCATACGTTTCTGGGTAAGTTGCAGAAGCTTCAGGCTCGCCAGGAACGGATGGATAGCTTGGGGGAACATAGGGGGATTCTGGTGAGTATAATTTGAAGTAATAATTTGTGAAAGCCTCTACTATCTCACAGGGTACCCTACTGTGATTTCCGGTTTGCTGCGTGCGAATTTGTGTAATAGTATTTTACGTGACCCATTGCCTCAGCCTATGTGCCAAGATTCTGGTGGCCCTCGGTCCCCCCTCGTAGTACTTTTGTTTCAGATACTGCATGGCATGTTCAGTTCTTATGTCTAATAAATACTGAACCTGCTGTTTTGTGGCTTCTAACACAGATACAGCTGCTTCTTAGAGCTCGTGCTCAAAGTTCTATTTTGGAATGGTATTAACCATTTCACCTCCGGAGCAGTTCTAGTGGTGGGACAAACTGCTACTGTCATAATATAGCAAGACTTCATGTTGTTTGAAAACTTTCTTTTTTTTTTTCCAAATACATTTTATCTCCTGTTTCTCCCCGGCAGCCCCCTTCTAACTGACCCCCCAGCTCCATCACCGGCTCTTCCAGGACTTACCTTCACCACCATCCTCTGCCACAGGACTGTGGTTGTGCCCAGCCAGCGGTGTGGGGCAAGCGGAGGGTTGGTAGTCATCCTGCTGCCTGTGATGGTTTTCCTCCAATCTTCTCCCTGAGCCCAAGGATGTGCAATGGGCGCCATGTCAGAGCTCTGCTTCCGTAGAAATGGCCCTGGTGTCCTGAACGTGGGTTCCCTTCTCTACATGGTGGCGTGCATGTGCTGGCAGGCAAGCAGTGCGCCACACTAACCTCCTCACCAAGGAAGGAGAGCTGTCTAAGGATGCATGATCCTTCCTCTCCCCGCTGGTCCCCGAGCAACCAGAGTCTGTTCCTGACCCTGGGTCACCGGTGTAGCTGGAGGTAAGGCGCCCAAGCGCCACAGCCCTCCACGCCACCGGGCCTTAGGTTTTTCCTTTTTTGTAGATTATAAATCTCCACAAGAAAGTGTTTCCCACTCTTCCTGCCTACTGTTTTCTTTAGGGGAAAGACGGGACAAACAAAGGAAAGAAAAATAAGGAAAAATAATTAGAGACAGTTGTTTGAATGCAACAGAAGAAAGTACATAGTGAGAAGATATAGCTTCACAACGTTGTCCTGATGAAATACCAAGTGAGTCACAAAATATCAACTACAGCAAGAAAAAGTTATAAAATTGAAAAAGTGAATACAATACTTAATGAAACTCTGGTGAGTGGGTCCTTTGTTCCAATCTAAAATGGTTCAGTACTGTCTGTGGTTGGAAAAGAACCTTCTGGGATATTTGTTTGTGATTATAGGATTAGAGGGCTATCCTAGCTTCAGATAGTGGTACAGTACCACCTTAGCCCAACACAGAGATCACTGCAGGAACAGAATAGGGGTGCCTCCTTCCCTGTTCAGGAAACACTACCACTGGCAGAACCCCAACTTTGGGGACACTTGAAAAGTTTGGGGCTCAGTCCTGAACCCACGTTATCCACCAGGTAATGCAGTGTACTCCTGCTGGGTCACTGACGCAGCCCTTGTCGACATACGCTAAGCTACATTTTTGAACTATGAAAATAAACATGTACCCCAATGGGGGCTTACCATGTTTGGCCCCTGTTTCCCTGATCTCTTGTTCTGTTCACTGCCACCTGGCCAGAGTCCTAAGTGCCCCAGGGTCACTGTTTGGCCACAGTGTTGTATTTTCTCTGCTGGAAGGGGCTGGAGGAGTGAAGCCATGGAACCTCCGTGCTGCTGTTGTACAAATGTGTGAGCCAGCAATCCGCACATGTAAAGCAGTGCATTTTCAGTTTTGGGCCGCTACTGCAGCAAAACAAAAGCCTTTCTGGTGCTCCCGGTCCTCCAAATCAGTCAGTTGGGGTCCAGAGACACGGAGAAGGCACATGAGGAGCCAAAAATTTGTTTTATTTAAAGAGTGCCAATGAGCACTGACAATCTGCCCTATGAATATTAATGAGGCACCTTTAAATATTAATGAGATCCTGCCTGCTGTCTGGGGACTACAGTTATCGGCAGCAGCAACAGGTGGAGAACTGAAATAAAATATCAAACTCTGCCAGCAGATAATAGGGCAGAAGGGACATTTAAGGACTGTGGGAGCATTTAATAATTAAAAATGTTCATTCTGGCAGAACCAGGAGTTAAGAGTTGGGACACAGTATGGAATGCAATAAACTGGTTTACACAGCAGCCATGCCCGCAGTCTTTGACCCCAGCCTAGCAAACTGGAGAGCCAGAATATTGCAAAGAGACTGATGGGACTGTATAATGGACTTGTTGGGGAAACGAGACAATTCTTGGTGCCCAACCGAAGGACCAATCAGGCATCGAAGGAGCCTGATAAATGTTAATTTTTCAGTGGAACAACTGTTTCAGCCAATGAGGAGCTGTCCTGAGCGCTTCAAACCCAAGAGATGTTTGGTTCTCAGTTCAGTTCGGCAGGAATGGCTCCAGACCCTTTGCTAAAAGATGTGGCAGACTGGGTAGGCCAAGCGGTCCTTATCTGCCATCAAAGTCTATGTTTCTATGGCTGCAAGGCAAGCTAGAATATGAAGAGATGTTTTGTTTATTTGGGAGACTCGCCATAATTTCCAATGTCTAGTGCTTAAAGAAGGAGGAGGAGAGCCCCTCTTGAGTTCAAGTAAGTACCTACAAGGTGATAAAGTGTTCGTCCAGTATGTTGGTACTCTTCAAGCGAGAAGATTTGTTCTTCTGTTGTGTCCAAACATTTTAAGTAAGGTATATCTGTCTTTTGTTTAATGTCCAAGTCTGAAATGCCTGAGTCTAAGAGACTGTTTTCCACTAATCTTCTTTGGGAAACACAGAGACTGTATTCTGCCTGTGAGAGAGCTGCTGCTGCAAGCTGGCAGTGTGGCTGAATGCCATTTGTAGCCGAATGTGACTGAATAACTGAGAGAGAAACAGACTGCCATTTGAGGTCAGTTTGGGTAATCTGTCTGGCAGTGTTACCAGCTAGGCACTGCCACTGCGTCTCCCCCAGGAAGGTCATACCTAGATATGGGGGTTGAGGTGTGCCGGTGATGGCCAGTTCCAGACATGTTGAGAAGTTCCAATCATTTTAAAGCTGCAAGAGCCTGCTGCAAGAACATGGGCACGCTGCAAACCCTTGCTGACTGTGTCCACCCCCAGATCTACAGTGTGAATTTCTACAGTCTGAATGCCATTGGCTCTATATGCAGAGAGACTGTCCTGCAAAACCGTGGGTAAAGCATTGTCCTGCATCTGGGGAATTGTAAATAGTTGCCATAAATGGTTGCCAAGTTTCAAAGGTTAAAATTAGTTGCCACCAGTATCGAGGCCTCTCCTTCTCCAGGCTGCTGAGACAATTCCAGCCTAGGAGACGATACTGCTGGCCTTGCCCTGTACATGCAATGGATTAATATGATTCACCTGGACTTAAGAATACTGCAGCAGGGAAGACTGACTTATACAAGCCTTTTGCATAATATTCTTCTGTGTCTTTGTCTTCCCCAAGAAGAATTGACCCACCTTCGGATCTATCAACTTTTCTTGACAGTCCGTTCCGTTTTCTCTGCGAGATGAAATGTACTGGCAATGTGGATTTCTATCTGCAATATCCTTGTTTTAAAACTAATAAAAAGTTTTGTTCTAAAAAAAAAAAAAAAGCTGCCACCAATTGTTTGCAGTTCAGACAGCACGTAGTATCTGACCTTAAGGAGATTAATTTAACTATTCTCAGATTAAAGTTAAAGCTTTCAGCAGCCAGCTATTTTCACGAGCCAGAGGGTTTTTAAGTGCCCCAATGCCAATCAACCAGCTGCAATGTATCAGATCTAAATCTCTTCAATTAGTGGGTACCCAGGGATAAAGTATTGGGGCTCTTAACTAATAGGCTTTAGGAACTTGTACTAGTTGGGGGTTGTGAACTATGGGCATTAGCAGCTAGCTAGAAAGAGAGTATGGCCCTGAGTCAGTTCAACTGCTGAATGTGCTTTTGGGTTTAAAACAAAGTGACTGACTGATGTTCTACCATTACCAAATTCTAAAATGTTGTTTGACCTCTACTTCCAGCCTCCAATTCCTAGCCCTACCCCCTTGTAAATAAACTGTTGGTTAAACCTTTTTAGAAAATGTTTTGTGAGCATATTATTTGCACCCTATGTTAAACATATTATTAGCTTAAGTCAATAATTACAAGTTACTGACAATACGGGTTTTGGTTTATGGTAATCCATGTGTGGGTCGAGTATAAGGGGAGGTGGGCTGGTACCTCCGGGGGTTGCACTGCTAAAATATCAGACCCACTTTATATTTTACTCTGGGTGGAGGCACTACGCCATTTATTGTTATCTTGGGAAAGAACCCCCCTTTTATATCAAGAATAGGACCCAGGACCCTCAACCTTAGTTAGTCCTACAAGGCAGGGGTAGTAGCCTGCTGGTACACAGTGCCCAGGTTACAAATACAGATATAAACACAGAAGTCTACAGGTGGAAAAAGACCTGTAAACAGTGGTCCATCTGCCTGGTCCCTACCTCTGTCCCTCCAGTCTAGCACTGACAGGGCCTAGGCAGTGCTCCCTGTTGGTAGCTCTGCCTTGTATGGTGTCTGAACCCTTCCCGACCCCCCTCCTCACATCATTTTCACCAATTCCATGTGCATTTCTCGCCCACTCTTCAAGCCTGTAATGACATCTCCCAGTGGACAGTTCCACATACCCACCACCCTCTCTGTGAAGAAGTACTTCTTCATGTCTCTGCTGGCCTCCCCACCCCACTAATTTATACTTGTGCCCTCTTGTTACAGACCCCTGATAATGCTTGAACAGTTGCTGGCAATCCACTCTGTTTATTCCCTTCAGGTACTTACTATAGATAGTCCATGAAGTATTTTAAGTGTATAAATGTACATGCAACTTATCTGTCCTATAACCCCTTCAGATAAAACTAGAAAACAGAACAGGAACTACAGCACAGTGCCACTAAAGGTTTCCTGAGCCACCTTAGTTATACCACATGTTCTGCTTGCGAAATCAGTGGAAGTGGATTAAACTACAGCATCAACTTTTTGTTATATTACTTTGCATCAAAGAATCATACATTAAGAAATTCTGTTGAGAAATCAGAACAATGAGGTACCCGAGGGACACTTTTCACTTCAGTAAGTACAAATTCTGCCATTCCTGAAATATTTGCATGTGGTGTTGCTTCACCAAGTAGTTGGATAAAGTAAGCAACTTCCTAGGAGTTGAGCGACGGTGCATAGTGATTACTCAGCAATAAGAAATAAAGAGGGAACGCCTAATTCAAAGTAGGCACAGCTGTCGGCCCGGTGGCACTGAGGGTTGAGGCGCTGGACGCCACACCTCGCTCCACGCCGGCGACCCGGGTTCGGGAGCGGACTCGGAGTCGGGTGGGTCGGCCGGAGGGGAGACAGGCTTGAGCGCCCGGCCAACAGCCTCGCCTGCTCCGGGAGAGGATCCGCCGATGCCCGCACTTGCATGACCCGGCGAGGCTCAGGGAACTGCAAGCCCCACTAGGGGATGGCTGGCCGTTAAGCAGCACGGACGTCGACGTGCGCATCATGACATCGGGGGGGTCGGCGGCTGCTCAGGGAGGGAGAAAAACAAGGAAAAGAGCCTGCCTCATCCGGGAAGATGGGAGGACCTTGGACGTGCCCATGATGTGCCCGTGCCCACCCAACAGACCACAAGACCGACGAAATGTAAGTTACGGGGTTAGAACCCCCCACCTCGTCCCCGCCCGGGGGGTAAACCGCGGCTCTATGGGGATCTGTGGTCTGTGTGGGCAGGGTTCCGGGCAGTGGGATGTCTGGGGGTCGTCACTGAAGGGTCGGAGGAGGCAGGCTGTGAGGAGGATAAAGAGAATTTCAAAAAAAAAAAAAAAAAAAGTAGGCACAGCTGGGGTGCTGTAGGTATGATATCCCCAGACTGCAGTAATGTAAAACAGGGAGCCTCAGCTATGACTGGTAAAGGAATGTAAAACAGCAAGACTCGGCTATGATGACTCATAAATAGCAGCAATGTAAAACAGTGAGTCTCAGTTATGACTTCCAAGTCTCAGTTCAGACTGCTGAGCAGTAGTGTAAAATAGTGACTCTCAGTTCAGACCAACAATGTGCAGTAGAGTAAAACAGTGAGCCTCATCTCAGACTGATAAAGTACTGCAGTGTAAAACAGTGAGCCTCTGTTTAGACTGATCAAGAGAAGTAATCCTTTACATTATAGTTCTAGAGATAATTGCGACTAAATGGGAGTGGGAGAGGCAGAACACATGACTCCCAAATACTGCTGGCTGGCATCCTCAACGTCCTTGATTACATTTTTACCTGAAGAGTGCAGTTCTGTGGCGGTGTTACAATGTCATCCCCACAACCGTACATAAAATATTTGCTTCTGTGTGTGAAGTTACTTGCAAAAGGCAAAACTGCAAAACAGATCACATACTGGGAGTGTGAAGATTCAATCACTCACTCATGCTGGAAATGGTTGTCAATGCCTGATGAGAGGATTGTTGAGCCACTCCCCTGAGACAAAAGACCATGCAGGTGGGCTCCTCCCCTGTTTGCATATGAATAGGCAGTTTAACTTGTTTACCTCACAGAGTAGGAACTCCAGAACTAGTCAAAATTGGTTGGTGTTTGAATGGAACTGATTGGATGTCGCTGGGGAAAAAAAAGCTGGTTGCACCCTGTCGCACTCACGCGGCATTGTGTGAGCTCAAGGCAAGCAGAGACACTAATGCATTAGTCAGCCCTGGGATCTGAAGAGTGCTGCAAGAACAATGTTCAATCCTGTAGTCAAGAGTTGCCTGTCTCAATTACTGTGTGGAAATGTGTGCGAAGACCTTATCCAAGACCTCAGTGGTATGAACTTAGAATCAAGTTCAGTTTAGATTTTATTTTAATATTTCCTATCATTTACATACCTTTTCATTTTTCTGTTGTATTCTGTATCCCCCCTTTTTTGGCTGCATATACTTATTTATTTTGATTTAGCATGCTTTTTCTGCCTTCGGCTGCCTGGTTCCTCAGCCCGGTCACGGCCCCCGCTTCCATTGCCACATCGGTCGCCATGCCTATACCCTGGCTTACCCCCAGGGAGGGGTCGCGTACTGCCCTAGAGTGCCGCAACGTCGGGATAGGTCAACAGGCTGTCCTGGAAGCTATTGAAGCCAGGACAGGCTTCATTCAGGGTGTCTGGCACCATTTTTTCCCCCGGTGTGTGGGGGCAGGGATGTGCAATGATGACCAGTGTCCGCCCTGTCCCCCTGTACAAGTGGTGTCGGCATGCTCGGTATATCCAGCCTCCACTGGGAGTCCATGTTGCGCCGAACACTTTACCCCCCACCCCAAGAGAAGGAGAGCAATCCTTGGACGCTCAAAACCTCTCCCCCAGCTGGCCCTCCGACATCCCAGGTCCATTTCCAAACCTGGGTTGCCAGCATTGCAGTTAGGCAGCCTGCCCTTGCACCAGCGGGCCGGCTTGTCTGTATATCTTTTAAAGACTAGAAATGTTAAATATTTTACATTTAAAACTTCCGTGACTATGCTGTTTTCAAAAGGTACAGGTGATTTATTTTTATTAGCAAACTCCATGTTTTGTTTCCAAAAGCACGTACCAAAGTAAAAGTGCGATTGCTTCTACTACAGGATCATGTTCAGAAGTGCTTGAAGTGAATAGGGTTTCCAGTGTCCAGGGCTTGGTGCTATGTGAATAACAGTGTAAACTGGGATAAGAACGGAACAGCCCGCTGGCCCAGTAGTGCCATGGGTAGCCCCATCTACTGCTTACTACACAGACAACCCACTTTCTGGAACAGATCTGGATTGTTTGGGGAGGTGTTGGTCAGAGAAGGGAGGAAGAACTAAGTATTCAAGGAACAGCTCGCCTCCCCCAGGAGTGGGATATTGCATCTGCTGCTTGACTGCCATCTGGTGGCGGCCATGTGGCAGTGCAGCACATGCATATCGCAGGGGAAGAGACCACTGCAACATCAACACACGTGCGCCATCAAGTGTAAACGTGAGCATCACTGCACTCCAACACCCTGGGGAGGGAAAATGGTGTAACAAGCCCTGGTCTGTAACAATTCATACTGGCAGTGCCCCCACAGGCCAACGCATAACCAACGTGGCAGGCCACCCACCACCATGATGGTCCTGGGTAAGTCGTGGTTAAACTGTAAGTCCATTAGAAGGTCTGTAACAAAGTTGGGGGGTGCCACCGGGAGGGGAATGAACTGGGACCCAACTGGGGGCAAAGGAAGAGAAAAAGCAGGATGAAGAAAAAGAAGGGGACAGCCGGGTGATAAATTCGTAAAAGGCTGACGACAGCATTTTAAGTGTGTTAAATCACTTGTCAGTCAGAAGCCCAATGACGGGGACACCCCTCCCCCCCAAAACAGGTTTTACCCTTAACAAAATGAAAGTAAAGTCTGGTGGATGCAACTGTTTGGGCAACCAGGACTGGTTACTTAAACTACTGTTGTATAACATGATGCCTTATTTTGTATGGATTTCAAAATCCTTTCAAAAGCTGTTCTAACACAGTTCAAAGGAAACTAAAAGCTGCTGTAGCACAATAAAAAGGTCACAAAAATTGTTCTAATAGTGATGTCATTACTTAGTTCAATAACTTTTCCATTGTACAACCTTGTGCTGCCAAGGAACATATCTGCCCCCACATACAAACTTGCTGATTTTGCCAATTTAGAAAAACAAAACAAAAAAACACCTCACACCCAGCTGCTTAGTACCCACCTGGTGCCGTACTACTACTACTACTTGCTACTTTGTGCATAGTTGCAGTTAACATTTACATTTTAAAATGTCCAGTGGTAATCCTTGCTCCGTTAGTGCTTCCTTTGATTAAGCATTTCAGCCAGTCAAACAGAAGCACTTATACAATGTAGATCATCACCAGGCTCTGCATGTTTTAAAAAGTAAATTTATTTCTGATCAACACAACACGTAGTGTCTCTAGCACCACCAGCAGCCATACACTATCAAAAATAATATATGGCTGATTATGGTATTTACTAACAAAGCTATAAGTGTCCAGCTCAGGCGTCTGATGACATCAGAGACCTCCTGAGCATCACTCTCGAGGTCCATAATGTCATCGGAAACCCTCCATGGAAGCACAACCTTGTTGCACACAGTTAGCCATACATTCTTCTACACTCAGATTTCACTTTTAGTGGGTAAAATCAACTGAAAAAATGCCCCCTTTGAACTCTGGGAATTCTTGCTGCACTTGGAAATCGGGGTCTGTTTCTCCACATTCCTATTTACTATCATAATCTTTGGAACTATAGTATAATGTGAAGGATGGCCAAAGAACTAAAAAGGACTTATTCAGAACCCAAGGTACCGTACTTGGAAATTAAGTTTTTTTTTTTAGGGTGGGGTGGGGGGCTTGTAACAGTGCTATGATAAAAATACAGTGCAACTCTGTCCTTAATATCAATGTGTCCTTCATATCAGGTCCAGGTACACCTCCTAGGCTCTCCGGGACTCGAAGCACAGACGCTGATTGGCCCAGACTTCCAGCTCCAGTTCGCTATTGGCTGCCATACTTTATGGCTTTGAATCTGATTGGACCTTGTATAGAAGCAGTATTTCTGCTCTCGGTGGCTGCTCTAAGCACTGAAAAATTGAATTTCAGACATTGTGTTCTGCCTTGGACATTTCTATATTTTCTCCCACCCGCCCGTTTAACCTCGGCCGCTATTAAATACAGCTAAGCTCCTCCCTCCTCACCACTCCCATCCCTACTGGCTACTCATTGAACCCTAGCTCTATTCATATATTATACTTTACGGCCACCAGAGGGACCCTGCATTCACTTAAGCCTCACCAGCATAGGCTCAACAAAGGATAATTTCAAACTATTCTTCATATTCCTGTCCTGGCTGTTCAGTAGAATGTGCTTCTTGTCAAGCAGAAATGGGTAAATTTCCTATTAGTGCCCTCCCCCACCTTCTCACCCTCCTTTTGCTACTCTGTCTCACTGGGATTCCTAACAGCAGCAATAAGCAACCTACAAATTGGGTCCTTAACCACTACCAGCACTACGACATGGTCTGTATAACTGGAAATTTCTTCACTATTACTAAGGGCCCATGGTCCCCTTTCTGGACCCGACCTCTCAATGATGATAGGGTGTTGCTTAGCTCTCAGGCCCACATATTTATTCTAGCCAATCCAGTCATCCTTCTCCTCCAGATAAAGAAAAGGAAAAGGAGCAGCCCCATAGAAAGTCTACTAGACTCCAATTAAAGCTCCATAGAGACTCCCTTCTTAGGGTTGCTCTCTTGCTGCTTCTATTGTCTGGCAACATCCATCCAAATCCTGGACCTGTTGGCCCAGCTCCAACTGGTGCCTGTCCCAGGCAGAGCACTATTAAATTGACTTCAATCAACATCTGTAGTCTCTTGTGCAAAACTGACAGCCTCAAAATCTGGGTCTCACAACATAACCCTGACATACTCTCTGTCATTGAAACTTGGCTATCCCCCAAAATTCCTGACACAGCCGTTGCCCTACATGGATATACCATCTTCAGGCTAGACAGGACATCCAAACGTGGTGGAGGTTGTGCTATCTACCTGAAGAACTCACTAAAGGGCCTTGCCTTGCCAGTGACTGATCTAGATTGCCCCACCCTGTTACTTGCAAATTAAGGTACTACTGGGAGCCCATAACAAAACACTCACAGTCTTATCCACTTACATTCCCCCTGAAAACTCAACCTCTGGTCTCCTCTGCATCTTGGACCACCTCTGAGCACAAAACCACCTCCCTGAAACAATTCTAATGGAAGATTTCAACACTAACTGGCTGTCACCAACCACTGGCCACATAAAGGATGCCTTAGCTGCACTACACCTATCTCAACTAGTCAACACGTCAACCAGAATTAACTATACGACCGGGACAAGCAGAAACCTGGACTGGATTATCTCCAATCACGCGGATCGCATCTCCAGTGTTACCGTGCACCCTGACATCCTTAGCGATCACTCCCCTATTACTTGTAGCTGGTCCAACACATTTCACCCAGCCCCTCCCCAAACTATCTACAGCCAGAATATTAAGACGGGGCCACCTTGATCTCCTAAAACAACAGTGACGTAACCATAGCTGGGCACCACTTGACTCCACTAGTGACATCAACACAGTCTTGGAGCACTTCATCATGGTCTTTAATGCTGCCTGTGACATACACACCCCACTAAAAAAAGATGAAGATCAGTGGCATGACACACTCCTGGATAACTCCAGAGCTCATAAACAGTATGAAAAACCGGGACCATCTCTGGCACTGTGCTAAAGCTTCAGGGAAACAACAGAATATACAAGCATATAAAGCAGCTAGAAATGCATGCACATGTGCTATTCGTCATAAGAAGAGTAGATACCTTAAAGAAATGCTGTCTAACTTCTGGGGTGACAGTAGGAAATTTTGGTCTAATGTCAAAGATATCACTGGACAGGATCCAAAGGTTTCACCCACAATGCTAAACCTTGATGGAGCCCCACCATGGACCCTTTTACAATTGTGAACACTTTTAGTGAAGCTTTCACTGACCTGAGCAGTGTGCTACCTCACAACTTCTTTGATGATACCGCCACAATGTCTGCCTACCACCATGAAGACAAAACCCCTGGAATCCCCACTTTCTGTTTTAAGATAGTCTCGGTGAACCAGGTTAGAAAACTCATGATTAAAGTGTTGGGGAAATCTAGTCACAGTGGGGATTCACTAGACCTTAAACATAACTCACTCACCCTTGAGGAAGTACTCTTACCCATTACAAAGATCCTTAACCTCTCCCTAACCCTGCCACAATTCCCGCATGTCTGGAAAACTGCACTGGTGACCCAGTACATAAATCTGGTGATCATTCCCTGCATAAAACTATAGGCCAATATCAATCCTCCCTCCCCTATCTAAAGTTCTGGAATGCATTGTTGCTAATCTGCTTGTGGACTACCTTGAAAAATATTCCCTCCAGTGCCCACAACAACATGAGTTTAGAAAAGGGCGCAGCACTTCTGGAGTTCACCAGCTTCATTCAGCATTCATTCAACCAAGGCAATCTGGTAGGGGCTGCATTCACACACTTAGTGAAGGTCTTTGACATGGTAAATCACCCACTTCTCCTCCTTCAACTAGCCACAATAGGTCTTTCCCTCAACACAATTCACTGGTTCAGTAGTTACCTTGAAGACAGATCTCAGCAGGTCAAAACAGCCAATGTCGCCTATGAACAACGGGCTGTCTGATCTGGAGTACAGCAAGGATCAACTCTTGGCCCTGTCCTTTTTAGTAACTTTCTAAACAGCTTGCCGGCCTCCTGCCATCAACAGATTCTCCTTTACGCCGATGACGGTGTTATTTTCATGTCTCGTCCAAACCCAACATCCTAGAAAGCAAGCTACAACTCAGTTTCAAGGAAGTTGAAGAATGGTTTAGGGCCCAAAAATTGGTCAAAAACTAAAATATTGTTATTCACCTCTTCACGAAATAAATACAAGAACCATGCTCTTATCATTACAAATAACCTAGATGCTCCACTTGAACAAATCCAGCACTTTAAGTACCTTGGTGTAACCTTGGACAGCCATCTCTCCTATGTGCCTCACATTGCAAATGTTGCCAAGGCCGTCAACATTAGGATCGGGCTCCTATATAAGCACATGCGGAGTCTGACACCTGAAGCTCTCAAGCTCGCTATCCACAGCTCGGTACTGTCTATCGTTGATTATGGCCTGGTCATATACAGGTCTGCCACTACTACCTCACTTAAAAGGCTTACCTTCATTAAAGTGTGTAGACTCCTCACAGGCGCTGCATGTCTCACTCACACTTGTGATCTATGTGCACAAATTGCGTGGCTTCAGTTAAGTGGTAGGATCAAATATTACACGTGCCTACTAACTAAAAAAGTACTTCTTGGGCTCCTGCCTCCAGGTGTTGGAAGAAAAAATTACTCACCTTAGTAATGTTGTTTCTTCTAATGGAGTCTTGCTGTATTCTGACATATGTAGTTAGGTCCTGTCTTTCAACTGCCCTGGAGAACAAAGAGTTAAACTTTCCATAGCCAGCATGGAATGTTCACTACGAGATCGGCTGAAGCCCCTGTCTGCTGTTGTTTAAACTGCAACCGTCAGATCTTTATGAGCAATACTCACTAGAACTTCTGTGTGGAAACTGTAAAACTCATACTAGCTAACTGGCAACTATATCTATATAAAAGGGTTTTTGGTTTCAAAAGGAAGACTCAAGTCAGGAAACCCAAAACAACACACATCAAAACACAACCACTCACCCAAACTAAAAGAGGGTGAAAAGGGACACCCTAGGGTGCCAACACTGCTCCTGCCCACCCACATCCCAAAAACTAGGTTCTCAGAGGGGAGGCGGGGGGAGGTCAGAATACAGCAAGACTCCATTAGAAGAAACAACATTATTAAGGTGAGTAATTTTTTCTTCAAACAACATGAAGTCTTGCTGTATTCTGACATATGCAGACTACCAAGCAGTACCTCCATGGAAGAGGGACAGAACCTACTTTGGAAACAGGCTCTGAAGTACTGCTGCGCCAAACCGAGCGTCTCTCCTAGACTGGATATCCAGAAAGTAATGCTTGATGAAAGTATGAACTGTTTTCCAGGTGGCTGCTTGACAAATTTCTAAGAGAGGAATATCCCTGGCAGCAGCCAGGGAAGCAGCTGTACCTCTAGTGGAATGAGCCCTCAGGCCTGAGGGTGGAGTTTTACCCAGTTTTTCATAGCAGAATTGCATACAAGAAACAATCCACCTGGCGATAGATCTCTTAGTGGCAGGTTTGCCCTTACCAACTTCTCCATACGTAAGGAACAACTGGAGGGATTCAAACCTGTGACCCTTGGTACGCTCTATGTAGTAGCTAAGGGCTCTTTTAACATCCAAGCTGTGTAGCCTCCTCTCTCCAGAGGAGGAATGGTCAGTGAAGAAAACAGGGAGAGATACAGACTGGTTGAGGTGGAAATCTGAAACCACTTTAGGTAAAAACTTTCTGTTAGTTCTTAGGACCATTTTATCTCTATGGAAAGAGATGAAATCAGGTTCCACTGACAGGGCTTGCAATTCACTGATATGCCTGGCAGAAGTAATGGCTACCAAAAACACAGTTTTCCAAGTCAAGTACTTAAGCCCTGCTGAGGACAAAGGCTCAAAGGGGGGTTGCATAAGCTGAGCAATATAAACATTAAGGTCCCAAGTAGGAGCAGGATCCCTAAAGGGGGGGATTGGTGTGAAGCAATCCCTTGAAAAGCTTACAAAACACAGGATGGGATGATAGAGAGGAAGGCTTGCCTACTGACAAGAAAGCAGAAACAGCTGCCAAGTGTACTTTAAGGGTAGCTGGTCTGAGGCCTAGGCCATTAAGATGGACCATATAGTCCAGAACTGTAGGCAACTCAGCAGAGTCTGGAGAAATATTCTTCTTAGAACACCAAATGCTGAATCTTTTCCATTTGGAGTTGTAAGTCTTTCTGGTGGAAGACTTTCGAGAAGCATTAAGGATCTCCAGAACCCCTTGGGAAAGATGCAGATCTGCAAACTCTAACTCTTCAAGAGCCATGCCTTGAGATTGAGAGACCGAAGATTTGGGTACCAAATCCTCCCCTGAGAGGATGTCAATAGGTTGTAATTCCTGGGAAGAGACAGGGGAAGGTGGACTGCTAGGGACAGCAACATGGGATACCAGGGCTGTCTGGCCCACTCTGAAGCAATCAGAATCACCTTGCATGGTTGTGACCTTACCTTGACTAACACTTTGAACAGGAGAGGGAAGGGGGGAAAAGCATACATAAATTTCCCTTCCCGGTTCAGAATCAGAGCATCCAGGGGGACTGAGCCCAAGACTGGGGGG
Source organism: Neoceratodus forsteri (assembly GCA_016271365.2). Taxonomy (NCBI): domain Eukaryota; kingdom Metazoa; phylum Chordata; order Ceratodontiformes; family Ceratodontidae; genus Neoceratodus; species Neoceratodus forsteri. Next base: position 1,682,153,622 of record CM057455.1, on the reverse strand, counting down.
TCTGCAACAAAAGAGATGAAGTTGGTGATTGTCTGGGGCTGCAAAAAGATCCATCTCTGGAGTGCCCCATCTCAAGAAAATCACTTTCCAAATTAGAGGATCTAGGGTCCATTCGTGATGGCCCTGGGATATTCTGCTCAGAGCATCCGCCAGGACATTGTCCTTCCCTGGGAGATGAACTGCTGTCAGAGAGGTTTGCAGGGAATAGGTCAGGGACCACAACTTCATTGCTTCTGTGCACAAGGCCATAGACCGAGTGCCCCCTGATTGTTGATGCACCACATGGTGGTGGTGTTATCTGTTCTGACCTGGACCACCTTGTTCTATACAGATTTGGAAAAAACTTGCAGTGCCAGAAACACTGCTCTGAGTTCCAAGAGACTGATGTGAAGCAGAGATTCCTGAGGTGACCACAGTCCTTGGGTGGTAAGATCCCCCAAATGGGCTCCCCAGCCCAGCAGGGAAGCATCTGTGGTGAGTATCACTGAATGAAACTGAGTGACAAAAGGAACCCCTTGTCTCAAATTGTCCTGATCCTGCCACCATTGCAAGGCCTGGATCAGGGTTTGAGTCACTGGGACTAATTTGGTAAGGGAATCCTTTCTTTGGGACCAGAAGGCACTTAAGTGGAACTGAATGTCCCTCATCTGGAATCTTGCTCCTTGGACCACTGCTGTGGAAGGTGCCATATGGCCCAGAAGCTGAAGGAAATGCCTTGCTGGTCGAGACACCTGAAGGGTGAATGAAGAGGCCAGTTCCATGAGGGTCCTTGCTCTTTCCAGGGGAAGGAAAGCTCTTGCCTTTACTGTATCCAGCTCTGCACCTATGAAGGTGAGGAGCTGTACTGGTTCAAGAACTGACTTTGGAAGGTTGAGAAGGAATCCTAAGGAAGTGAGCACTTGCTGGGTCACTTGCAAATGTGACTTGACTTGGTCTGGAGACTGACCTAGTATGAGCCAGTCTTCCAAGTATGGGAAGATGGAGATCTTTTTTCTCCTTAGGAAAGCAACCACTACTGCCAGGCACTTTGTGAAAACCCTTGGGGCTGATGTTAGGCCAAAGGGCATTGCTCTGAATTGATAGTGGCATGAGGGCAACTCGAACCTGAGGTACTTTTTGTGGGAGCACCTGATGGGAATGTGAAAGAAGGCATCTTTGAGGTCCAGGAAGGCTAGCCAGTCCCCTGGCCTTAGACAGGGAAGGATAATTCCCAGAGTCACCATTTTGAACTTTGGCTTTAAAAGATGTTTGTTCAGATATCTTAGGTCCAGGATGGGCCACCATTCTCTTGTCTTTTTGGGGGTTAGAAAGTACCTAGAGTACAATCCTTTGCCCTTGTGTAGGTTGGGAACCCTCTCTATAGCTCTGAGAGCTAGGAGAGAAGAAACCTCTGCCTCTAGGGCAAGGGTTTCTGAGAGATTCGCAGGTGGAAAGGATCTGGTTCTCATCTTGGGAAATTTTTTGAAGCTGAGAACCATCCCCTGGCTTACTACTTCCAGGACCCACTTGTCTGATGTTAGAAACTTCCAGTCCTGGTCATAGTAAGCCAGCCTGCCCCCTACTGGTATTGGAGAATCGGCCCGGGCAGACCCATCAGGGTGTCTGCTTGGCAGGGGCTTTAGGCTGAGGGGTGGATGCAGGCCTGCTCATCCCCCATCTGCCTCTCCCTCTAAAGAACCCCCTCTGAGAGAAAGAAGAGGAGGCCTGAGCTTGGTAAAAAGGCCTTTGGAAAGGCCTGCCCCTGCCCCTGGACTGCTGCCTTTGAGGAGTTGCTTGCCTTTCTCTGGCCTGAGCACTCCTGTAAGTGGTCCTGTACTCATCAATCTTTTTCATGTAGTCTCTGTCTGCTCCCCAAACAGAGAATTACCAATTACAGGAAAATCCATGGCCTTAGCCTGGGTATACTGTGAGAGGCTAGTACATCTGAGCCAAGCCATCCTCCGAAGAGCCACAGATGTAGCCATGACTCTTGATGAAACATCATTGGAGTCCACAGCAGCATGAAATTGTACTTTAGATGCCTCAATCCCATCTGCAGCCACCTGCTCCAGCTCCTTGGCAAGCTGGTCAGGGGCCTGTTTAGCCAGAGCCAGCACAGTGTCCCACCTGGGCTTCTGGTATCTAGCTGTATAGGCCATATAGTTAGCCTGCCTGAGTCCCAAAGATGTTGCCATGTATTGTTTCTTTGCCATGGCATCAATCTTCCTGGAGTCCTTGTCTGGGGGTGTGTGATGCCAAGGGGATATTTGCCTTATCACAGGCAGCAGCCTGCACTACCCCAACATGGCTGCATTGCTGGAAAAGGAACTCCGTGTCTGATCCTGAGAGAGAGTACCTCTTGTCCATTCGTCTGTCCACAGGAGGTATAGAATTAGGAGACTTAAGAATTTTGTATGTCTGTTTCCCCAAAGGATTTGTGGAGGGGAACAGGCAGTCTCCTGGACTCTGGGATGTCCATCATCTCAACAAAATCAGGCTCCTCCTGATCCTCTACTGCTTCCTCCACAGGAAGCTGGAGGGTCTCAGCCACTTTTTTGTAAAACATATAGTGAGAAGGGGACTCAGAAAACCTAGGAGGAGAAACACCTGAAGGTCTGTCTGGGGAGATGTCCAGGTCAATAGGCACATCCAGACTTTCATAATCACCATAATCATCCTCATACTCTCCTTCCTCCTCCTCCTCCGGTTCATAAAATTCTTCCAAAGTGTAATCCGGAAACGGAGGAACCAACGAACCCTGCCAGATGTTGCTGGTTGGTTGGAACGGAAGTAAGCGATTGCACTATCCTTATCGCCTTGGCTATCTCATCGGCGGTCAGAGTATGAATTTCTGGGTCCAAACTGGACGATTTATCTTTTCTTTTCCTTTTCACCAGAACCGACTCCTCAGAATCGGCTCTCCTTTTGCCCGAAGAAATATCGCCTTGGTCAGAGGGCACTCCTTCTGGTTCGGTCGGAACCGAACCAGGCTGGCCATCCGGGTCAGTAGACTTCTTGGCCTCCCTTTCCCTCAGTCTACCTAATCTCTTTTCCAGGGTAGATTTGGGAAAATTCTTACAAATTTGGCAGTCTGAATCGAGGTGGTCAAACCCCAGACAATAAACACAGGTGGTTTGGGGATCAGTCTTTGCAAAGAGTTCCCCACACACACTGCAGTGCTGAAACCCAGTGGGCCTGGTTTTTTTCTTGGGTTTCTTAGACATGGCCAATTCTATCCAAAACTTACCCTTTTTTCGGCAATCTGCCAGGCAAGACTCCTCTACCGGTTCCTGACTGTGTCACGGGTCTTGGAAAAAAGACGGAATAAAATCCGTTTTTTTTAGAACCGATACGGACCGGTTACCACACTCTAAATGAATCACAAACTTTTTTACCTCAAACTGACCGGTTCAGCTGAACCGATCCACAATTCACAAGTTCCACACAGAAACTACACAGAAAACCTATCTAGTACTCACGGTACCACAGACAGAGACTTGAACCGACTGAGCGGTAACAGCAATTCGGTAGAAACCGACCGAAAAAGAGACACTTCAACCAACTTTTTTCAACCGAGCAAAGGAGAACTCTCCGGAGCGACTGTTCAGTGAGATGGAATAAAGAATCTGACGGTTGCAGTTTAAACAACAGCAGACAGGGGCTTCAACTGAGCTCGTGGTGAACATTCCATGCTGGCCATGGAAAGTTTAACTCTTTGTTCTCCGGGGCAGTTGAAAGGCAGGACCTAACCGCATATGTCAGAATACAGCAAGACTTCATGTTGTTTGAAACCTTCTTGTACCATCTCAAAGGCCCCAATATACTCGCATGTCTACCTCCCAACTCCTCCTAGTTCTGAGGTGCCGAACAACTCAAGGTCAGCACTCCTTTGCCTATAGAGCTCTACTCTGGTTCTATGGTTTGAGCAGTATATTAACTAAGCTACCCAGAATTGGCCATTTCAAGTATATGCTCCGGCAACATCTCGTATCTGAAAGCTCCTGTGATTGTGCCACTTAAGCAGTGGTATGCCTCTCTCGTAACCTTCGCCTTCTGACTACTCCCTGCTCACCCCCAAATTACACAGTGTAAAAATCTGAACTGACCCTGGCTGCTACCCCCTTCTGTTGTTCATCTAACCCTTCCCCCTCTTTCCTGCCTTCTCCCTCAGTACCTTGACAATGCCTCTGGCTGCTACCCATCTTCTCTGGTCCTTTAATCCTACTCCCCTCTCCTCTTCTTCTTACCTTCACTCTGTTCTTTTATTCTATATAGTGCTGATTATACGATGCAATTAATTCTATCACTGTATTTTGTAAATTCAATTGTTAATCCTTCCTATGTCTGTTTGTTACCCTCCCCCACCCGATGTGGAACCTTTGTAAATGAGCTACTTGTGCTCAAAGGTATTTTGTAATCCGAGATTGAATAAATAAATAAAATAAAACTATCATGTTTCAGTAGTTGGTACAAGTAGGAGGCACCGTGTCACCTCCCCTACTAATTCAGGCTGGAGTTCTAGAGGTCTCCATTCTGGGTCTGTCATAGAGGCATAGGTCAGGAAGCATAGGGGGACTGGGAGAAGTTATAAAAGTCACAGGAAGTATTGCATTATTGTCATTAACAATAAAATAGAAAAAAAAATATACAGACTACCTGTTCGTAAAGACAGTACAGATAAAAAAATTCTTCATTGGAGTCTCTCTCTCATTTTAACTCTCAATCTCTTTCTAAACAAAACATTGCTCTGTTTTTATTTGCTTGGCAGTTTAAACTCTGCATCCTGTTCTTGGAAGTTTCATCTCCTGTTTTTCACAAAATGTATCAGTACTTTGTCAACTTTTTCCTGTGACTAGTCTTAAGAGTACATCTAGTCTCAACAGATGCAAGAAAATAGAACACACTGTCCCAGAGCTGGTCTCCTGTTGACAATTCTGTAAACAAGCCTGTGGAAGTCAAAATACATCTCAAGGTCAACCCACTGTATTACAGATTGTAATTTTTTTAAGAACTATAAATAGCTTTCTGCAATCATTTCAACAATATTAGTATATACATTCGCAAACCAGTGCATCCCGGTATCACATAAAGAATTGCATATATTTTTAAACCACAGAGAAGCAAGGGGAGAAAGAAAGAATAGAAACAGCAAAATGGGGGGGGAAACTGTGGGACCATCAGAGTGGCCAATTCCTAGCTACAAGAAGAAAATTTGATTGTGCAATAAGACAGGCAAGTGGCAGAATAGGAGGACAAAACAGAGCCTTGCTTTTAACTCTCTCTGCATAACAAATGGGACAGGGTCTTACCCAACCTGTCATAGGATCCCATTGTCTCTTCCATTTTCCTGAATGACCTCCCCTCTGCCTATGCCAATTTGCATAGTCACATGTGTGCAGATTACAGTTACCAACATTTCAGGTCCTTCAACCAACAGCAATGGAAGGCCTGCTACAGCAAAACTTTCACAACATCCTGCGCTAGTTCCCCTCCAACCAACTCTAGGTTAACTCAAAAAAAACCAAACAGTTTTTATGACCTTTGGTACCAGCCAGAAATTAGTTATGCTGTCCTCCTCCCCTTCTTCTCCACGTTCAATGGCTCCCACACTGAGGTTATTTCTTCTTTCAAGTATCTCGATGTGTGGCTAGAAAGTAAGCGTGATATCTCTGCCCATATTGATGCCATCCACTCCAAGCTCCACCCCAAACTTGGTGCCTTGTACTACAAGTCTCGTCCTGTCCAGTGGGAGCTGGTTACCAAAATGGTGCTTCTGGTTCTCGACTATGCGGATGTGGTCAATGACACCGTGCTCTCTTCTTCCTTACCAAACTGAACACCCTCAGCAATGTCTTTTGTCGCTTTGCTTCACACCTCCCCATCATACCTATCACTGTTTCCTCTACTTCTCTCTATCCATCCTCCCCCTACCCTCACATCACCAGTCCCATTGTGCCTCCATCTCCAAATTCTGGTTTGAGACCCACCTTCTTACTTGTCCTCAACTCCTTTCTTCCATGCCCTCTGCCTCATACTCCCTCCACTCCAGGGATCCTCAGACCTTCTCTCTTCCCCATACTCACTCTGCTGCTGGGTAATCAGACTACTTCTATCGCCTTCTCTCCCTGTGGAACCTGCTCCCCTCCTCTCTCCACCTCTCCACCTCCCCTTTTTCCTTTAAGCTCCGCTAAAACCTCTTACTGCTCTCTCCTTCCCTTGTCATTTCCCTCCCTGATCCTTCCCTATTTTAATATGGTAAATAGTTTGCCTGATCCTATTTAATTGTTTTATTATGCTAAATTGTACTTTGTTTTTGCTTTATTTTATACCAATCATTTATACCGTGCATGCTTTTATTTTTATATTTCCTGCTCCCTCTCCCTGGGTCAAACCTGGAAATAAGCCTTGGCTCAGTGTGCCTCTCCCAGTCACCAATTTTTGAATAAATATGTACTGTAGGTTGGATAGTACTTAAACACTGCAGTTGGAACCATAGCAAAAGTCCCTCATATTTAAAATGTGACTGTGCTTGACTATTAGGACCAGCAGTAATTACTGATAATAAAATACAGTACTGTTGAATATTTTCTACTAAACAGCTAGTACAGAAGTGCACATAACTTCTGACCGTTATAAGCCAGATGAGATAAGAGGCACTTGTGGCAATGGAGGATAGGCAAGAGGGAAAAGGAATGAGATGAGATGTGATAAGTGGAGTAGAGTCAATATGTAGGTGTGAAGAGTGGTTCTGGTCAAAATTTAATTTACACTTGCAAACGTGCGAAAATGCCATTTTTCCAGGTTCCTCTCGCGCCCTGAGCGGTGCCCACGGATCCCGGCGACATCACCGCCGACCACACTGACTCTTTCCAACCACTCTCCTGGTCCTATCTCCCGGAGCCCACCTCAGGTTCCTCTCGCACCCTTAGCGGCGCCCACAGATCTCAGCGACAGCACCACCACCGCCGACCACATCAACACTTTACAACCAACCTCCTGGTCCCATCTCCCGGAGCCCATCTCAAGTTCCTCTCGCACCCTGAATGGCGCCCACGGTTCCTGGTGGCATCAGCGCCGCAGCCACTGCCGACCATATCGACGCTTTCCAACCGCCCTCCTGGTCCTATCTCCTGGAGTCAACTTCAGGTTCCTCTTGTGCCCTGAGCGGCGCCCACGGATCCCGGCGGCATCAGCGCCACCACCACCGACCATATCGACGCTTTCCAACCGTCCTCCTGGTCCTATCTCCCAGAGCCCACCTCAGATTTCTCTCGCGCCCTGAGCGGCATCAGCGCCGCCACCGCCTACCACATCGACGCTTTCCAACCGCCCTCCTGGTCCTATCTCCGACAGCCCACCTCAGATTTCTCTCATGCCCTGAGCGGCACCCACGGATCCCGGCGGCATCAGTGCCGCCACTGCTGACCACATCGATGCTTTCCAACCACCCTCCTGGTCCTATCTCACAGAGCCCACCTCAGGTAACTACCGCTGCTACTCCCACAAGCCACCCAGCTTCTAGCGCCTCCCCGATTGGTGCGCTTACCGTTCTTTCGGCCCCTGATTGGACCAGCGCTCAGCCCTCAGCAGCTGATTGGTGTGCCTTTCCTACCGAGCCAGCCGAGCTGCTTCCCTGCCCGAAGAGCCCTCCAGCCGTTTTGCCAGAGCGGCCGCTAGCCTGGGCCTGTTACCGTCTCTTTGTTAACTTGTGTGCTATTTTTTGGACTGGGAATTAATTACTGCTGTGCCCTACATGCAGCACAAAAGCATATAATGTAAATCTTGCTGTTTTATATATTTAAGATCTCTGATACTGAACCGCATAAGGGTAGTGATACAGTCTTTTTGTTGAATTTACAGTCTATGCATCCCTCGCTACTACAAGGCTACCTAGCTAGTAAATTGTACTTAACCTCTGCATTGCCCTGTGTTGTTTAAAATCCTGTTGTGACTCCTTCTATTTCTCCTAAAACAAGCATGCAATCTTCCCCCTAACTAATTTATAATCCCTGTTTCACGCTCCCTGGCACCATACTTTCTCTGCTTGTTTTTCCTCTCCCTTAACTCTTGCACTAAGCTCTGTCTGTAGCCCGCCTTCCCCCATCTACCATTATCGGCACACCTGAATTGCTAATTCTGTCCTTTGTCCCTAGTTCGCAACCCCACCCCCTCTTCTAGCGCCAGCCTGTCTCCTGCCTTCCTATGTTCCCCTCAACTACCCACTTATTTAAACTCCTGTTTTCCTTGTCTCCCCCCCAGGTTCCTCTCATGCCCTGAGTGGCGCCCACGGATCACGGCGGCATCAGGGCCGCCACCACCGACCACATCGATGCTTTCCAACCGCCCTCCTGGTCCTATCTCCCGGAACCCACCTCAGGTAACTACCACTGCTACTCCCACAAGCCACCCAGCTTCTAGCACTTCCCCGATTGGTTCGCTTACCGTTCTGTCGGCCCCCGACTGGACCAGCGCTCAGCCCTCAGCAGCTGATTGGTGCGCCTTTCCTACCGAGCCAGCCAAGCTGCTTCCCTGCCCGAGGAGCCCTCCAGCCGGTTCGCCGGAGGGGCTGCTAGCCTGAGACTGTTACCGTCTCTTTGTTAACTTGTGTCCCGCCCCCACCACACCCTCCCAGGCCACCTATTAACACGCTACTTTCCGCCCCTGTCTACATACTCCAACCTTTCCAAACAAATACTACCCTCCCTCCCCCAGCTACCTTCCTAGGGCTCCTCATGACCACTCCTCCTCTCCTCTCCTTACATTGCCTCATTGTAGTGTCTACCTCCCGACCCTCTCTATCTGCGCCCAATACACCTGGCAACAATGGAACATTCAATAGGATATTTATTCTCATTCTTCTCCATCCTATTTTTTCTACCCTTCTAACACCCCTTTAAGTTGCTACCCTGCAACCCCCCCCTCCACTTAACTGATTCATCCTACAATTGCCCCCCATATGTCCACAGCACCTCTCCCAGATACTACTTGGTCCTGTTTCCCTATGAGCCCCACCACCTCACTCTTTTCCTATGGCTGCCTCCTGGTCTCCCTCTACCAATGCAGATCTCACTTTCTCCATACCCCCTGCCCTACTGCTTTCCCTAAGCAGCGTTTGCCCAAATCTCGATGCCTTCACATACTTCATAATCACTCAATCCTTGCCCTACTACTGCTGGCTGCAGGGGATATACACCCAAATCCCGGCCCAGCATCAACCCTTAGTCACAGTAACACCCTGCCTCACCCCTCAGTCAAGGCCACCACCAACACTCATTCTGGCTCTCTCCCCCGGGGATTACGTCTTCTCCACCTAAACATTCGTAGCCTAGCCCCCAAGCTCGGTCAGCTCCAGGTTCTAGCCGCCCACCATGCCCCTAACTTAATTATCACATCTGAGACCTGGCTAAATCCAAACCTCCCTGATCCAGCCATCGCTATTCCGGGGTTCACCATCACTCGGCAAGACCGACCCAACAGAGGTGGAGGGGTGGCTATCTACACCAGCTCAGCTCTACATTTTTCTGTCACTCTCTCAAAAGCTAAACCCAAGGCCTATGAGCTGCTCATGCTGAAACTGTCCCCTCCTTCCTCACTCCCCATCTTTGTGGCTGGAATTTACTGCTGCCCTGGCACCCCAGCTGCAACAGTAACCAACATCCTGAACCAACTGTCACCCCTTGCCCAGTCGGGTAAACTATATGTCTTGGGTGACTTTAATCACAACTGGTCAGATCCCACCTTCAACAAAACCCGAACTGAGATATCCGTGCTCAACCTTACCCAAACCATTCAGGAACCTACACGGTCAAACCATAAGTCCAGAAACCACTCCCTTCTCGACTGGGCGCTTACCTCCCATCCACACAGCGTTGTCAGCTCTGGCCTCCTCCCAGACTCCATTAGCGATCACCACCTAACATACTTGGTCCGCAAAATCCACAGAGTTAAATCCCCTCCCAAATTTATATTTCAACGGTCATATAAATCCCTAAACCTCTCCCTTCTCCTGGAAGAGTTAGCTCACTACAACTGGCACCCAATCCTAAGATGCTCTAACATGGATGCTGCCCTCATGCACTTCAGGAACACCTTCCTCAGCACCTGGGACAAACACGCTCCCCCTGCGCCATGCTAGGGTCCGAGGGTCACACCTTCCTTGGAAATCTTCTGAGCTGATAGCTTGCCAACAAGCCCGTGACAGGGCATGGCGCACTTACAAATCCACTCTCCTCCCAGGCGACAATATCACTTACCGCATGCTCCGAAACAAATGCCATCTGCATAGCTAAGGCTGAATACTTTGACAACAACCTAAACTCAAATCTTGGGAAGCCTTCTAAATTCTGGAAAGTCATCAACTCCCTTTTCTTCCCCCCAACAACAAATCCCCCTCCTCTCCTTCTCGCCCAAGGGACCCTACTCTCCGACCCACTGACAGTAGCCTCCAAGTTCAATTTCTACTTCATTACTTGTGCTAAGACCCTCCTGGACTCCCTTCCTCCAGTAACCACACCCACTCCCCAGACAGCTGCCCTCCTACCGCATGGCCAGAACCCTTTCTCTTTCAGACACATCTCCCCCACTGAAACCTTAGATGCCCTTCGCTCCCTGAATCCCATCAAAGGTAAATCTCCCGACAGCCTCGACAATAAACTCCTCTTCCTATCTGCCCCCACCATCGCTACTCCCCTCGCTGCCCTGCTAAATCTTTCATTCATCACTCAGTCACTCCCCTCAGAGTGGAAACATGCCACTGTCCTACCTCTACCTAAAGGAGGTGACCCTACCTCCGCTGCTAACTACGGCCCCATCTCCCTCCTCCCCACCCTCGCCAAACTCCAGGAACACCTAGTACTATCACAGCTTGCCCACTTTCTCTCTGAAACAAACTTCTTCACTCCATTCCAGTCCGGTTTTAGGAAGAACCACTCCACCACCACCCTACTCTGGAATGGACAAAGGACATATCACCACCGCTATTTTCATCGACCTAGCCAAAGCTTTCGACACGGTATCCTACTCCCTCCTACTGTCCTGCCTAGCTGGTGCTGGTCTATGGTTCAGTGCCTACCTACAGAATAGAACCCAATCCACAAAAATAACTGACTGCACCTCCCCCCCTGCACCTCCCCCCCCGCTCCCCATTACCACCGGTGTCCCCCAGGGCTCAGTCCTTGGCCCCATTCTCTTCTCCATCCTACTAAACGATCTGCCAATGGCTTGCTCTACTACCTCAATACACGTACACCGATGACACGGTCCTCTTTACTTCCGGCCGCTCCCATGAAGAAGTCACCTCTAATCTTCAGACCGATTTCAACAAAGTACAACACTGGTTCAACTCCAACCAACTCTCCCTAAACGCCAAGAAAACAGTCTCTATGTCTTTTGGCACTAGACAGAGACTATCCAGACTTACATCCCCCCTGATCTTCCGTACCCTAAATAACACCACCCTGGAAGACGTGCCCTCCTTTAGGTAACTAGGGGTTTGGCTAGATCTCCATCTCGTCTTCTTCACCCATGTGGACGCCATCCTATCAAAACTGCACCCCAAGCTCTGTGCCCTCTATAGAAACCGCACTAGTCTCCCACTTCCTGTGAGACGCGAATTAGTCCAGAAAATGATTCTACCTTCTTTCAACTACCGCGATGTTGTCTACAGCTCTGCCTCCAAGTCCACCTTATCCAGACTGGACCCTCTCTTCAATGTTTTCTGCCACTTCGCCCTCAATACCCCCCACACCCATCACTGCACGCTCTTCCATTCACTGGCCCTTCCATCCCTGAGCAACCGGCGCCTACTTCACAATGCTAAATTTGTTTCTAACTTCTGGCTCAGTTCCCTCCCACCCTACCTCGTTTCCTCCCTATCTTCCCCACCAACCCCCGCTCATGCCCTCAGGTCTGCTGACTCCAGGCTATTAGCTATCCCTCATCGAAGAACCTCTGCAGGCAAGTCGGCCATCTATTACCTCCTCCTTAAGCTCTGAAATGACCTGCCGGCCCAAATCTGCCATTCTTCCTCCAAACACTCTCTATCCTTCACCCTCACTAACTTCTTCGCACCCAACTGTACCTGCCCCTGACCCCCTCCGAACTGACTCTTTCCCCCACCCGATCCCCTCCTCCACACACGCCTGACCAGAGGCTGGGCCGTTCGCCCAAATGACTGGCTTATAAAATTGCCCTCCCAATCCTTGCACTTACCCGCTCTTGGCGTTTCTGTCTATCCCTTCTTATTCCCATCAACGTTCCTCCCTAAGTCAACCCCCGCATCTTTCTCAGTGAATGACTACCTATACCTATCACCACCCCCTGGCCCCAGGCTTGGGCTTCCAGTTCGCACTGCCAACCTGGTGCATTTTATTTCTCCTTATTCTCTAGATATAGATACTTATGTAACCATGTTTAGTTTTGATGTTAATCAAACATGTTACGCCACCCCCATGTGGCACAAGTATGTAGTGCTTCCACTTGTTTAAGTCTGTCTAGCCACACTCATCCATATAACCACTGTTTCGAACTGCTTGACTCCAATTTCAACCCACTGTTTGTTTTATGTATACTCCTCCTATGTACCTCCCCCACCCAGGGCGTACTGTGAGACGAGCATTGTTTTGCTCAGTGTGCCTATCCTGGTGAAACATTTTCAATAAAAAATAAATAATAACATTTTACATTTATACAATTTTTACAAATTGGTAAAAAAAAATACAAATTCAGCAATGGGGCATTTTGTCCAAATTTTACATTTTTAATACATGGTTTGTAATAAATAAGCAACTCAGATCTATCTGTGTTAACTTACCTAGAATTTCTGGCCAGGAAAGAAACAGCCAAAGTTTGTTTCTTGGTGCCAGATTTATAAAATGTGCTGCTTGTAATTTCATATGCAAAATATTTTAAAACTCTTTTTTATATTTTGTTTTGTTATACATTGTGCATTTTTAAAATTCAGATATGCAAAGGGGCGGAGCTTGCAGCTACCAAGGCAGACGTGTGTCACATCTGCTTTGTTGGAGATTCATATAAATTAACTTTTCAGTAACTTTAAAATCTTGTTTTCAGAACCCATAAATTCTGGACTGTGTACAGTCTAGATGCATTTGCGGTCTTACCAACTTTAGAAAAATTTCGAACATGGGATCTCCTTAAATAATGTGCGTGATGGAAGAGGGCGCAGAGTCCAGTAAACCACAGTTCCAAGTGGTAATGAGAAGTTGACTTTGAGTACAAAGATTAGAGCCTACACTGGAAGAAGCTTTGCAGACTGTTGAAGTCTTGAAGGTCAGAGTTGTTGCCATGGACCAGAAGGTAAGTGATTTTCAAAACACACTTTTGGTCTGTGAAACAAAATCGGTAGCAGCCATATCGGATGCACAGGAGATGAAAGGTGCAGCACAAAAGGTAGTTTCTTCTACAACAGGGCTGATTAAGGAGAACAAACTCCTTCACTATCATGGAAAATTTAGAAAACTAGACATGTGCATCCACTCTCTGGGTGTTGGGACTTTCAGAGTTGACAGAGGGGACAGAACCTGCTGTATTTGCAAGCACAAGGCTGTCGGAGAATTTGAAGCTGGAACCGGCACCCCGTGTATAAGACCTATCATATCACCCCAAGAAAGCAGAGGGACAATTTGAAGCAGCCATGCACCTTCACGGTAGTGTTAGCAGGGTCATACAAACATGACAGAGTGCTCAATGTGGCTTGTAGGCTGAGGCCCATAATAGATTTGGATGACATCAAAGGCTCCATTTTCCCAGATGTTAACTATGTCACTAGAGACCACCGGAAGGCTTTGACCCAATGTGTTCAATATTAAGAGAGTTGCAGTTTCCCACTCTTTGCAGTATCCTACCAAATTAAAGATCGTCTATTCCGGCAAAGTACATGTGCATGTGCATGGAGAGCTTCCGGAGGCTAGTAAATCAGTGGCTCGTATTAAGCTAGACTTTGGTACAAAAGACCAAAAGGACACTGGTGAACTGGATAAACTTCAGCTTTGGATATCTGATACTGTAAGTAACGGGATTATGTAGTAAGGGTAGGAGTGCATGATATAAGATGTTGCTAGGGACAGCACTGAAGCTTATTTATTAATATATGTTTATCCTTCTTTGTATAACTATGTAAAAAAAAAAAAAAAGGCATTTGCCTCATGGTAAAACACTCAGTCATATACCCTCCTCCCCCCATCTATACAGTGTAAAGATATATGCATGTACCGGTGCTCTCACCTGTGTTTGAATTCTTCTTGTATGTCAAACAGTAGCTGGATTACAGGGTACAAAAGTTGTTCAGAAGACTTACTGGTATTATAAATGTTGCTCTTTTAAAGGGGTTAGTGTTCTTACTGGAACTTTATTAGTTAAAGTCACAGGTTTATATTCAACACAGTCAGGTTTGGGTCTGGGCCTGTTTATAATTTGAATTTTGTAGTGTAATGGAAGGCAGGGTATGAAATTAATATTGTATATGACATCCTGGATACTTCTGGAGCATATAAACCCAAAGACTGGGCTCGTTTACAGTCTTATAAAGATGTCACTACTGAAGTCCATGCTTTGTAGCATTTTGCGCTCTATAAATTAAACTACTGAAGTAAGTATAACAGGATAATACACACCACATGATTTAACGGTGTGGGTTTCTTATATATATATTTTTTTAATTCTTTTTCCCTCCAGTCACAGTTCGTGGGAACTCTCTCAGGTAACCATATCCCTGTACCTGCCCGCCTGAGGTTCTCTGTGGTCTAGGCCTTCTCCCCCCCCCCCGCAGCCAGCACCCCCGGTTTGACCCACCCGGGGAGGGTAGCCCGACTCCTTACCTTGGGCTCTCTTAACAAGGCAGACTCTGGCGTGCAGGTGGGACCCAGGTGGAGGAGTGGTGAGGCCAGCCAAGACGAACCTGGCACTGGGCATGGAGGATAGGTACCGTCACCTATCCCAGCGAGACGGGTTTTTCCTTATTCTGTCCATCCCTCCCTCCTGGTGCACCCCGGCCTCGATGACTCATGGCAACCCTGCCTGTGTCGGGCACGCCATTACGCACTCACCATGCCTGTGGCACCCCTGAACTCCACCAGGGGCTGCAGAGCGCCAGGCACCCCAATGCCCTCCCTCCAGGGTAGGAGAGCAGCCCAGAGTGTGCTCTATCCAGTCCCTCCCCTGCCAACCCCTGGCTCCTGAGCTCACTCCCGAACTCGGGTGGCGTCTAGCACCTCAACCCTCAGCACTACCAGGCCGTCGGTTTCTTATATTTTGAATACTAGTAGAACTTATTCTATGCATGTTGCTTGGTTGTGGAAACTGTGGATCAAAATGTATGCTTTTTATTACAAAATTAATAAAAAATTAGGTACACAGGACAAGTGAAAGAACACATTTTCACATTAAAAAGACGCCATGTGTGACATAGTGCAGTTTAAGATTGAACTGTATGAAAATTGTGTGCGCTCTGTGAGAACTGCATGAAATGGAACGTTCTCATTTTGTACAGCTCAAGTAAACAGAAAGGTTATCCCAGATATAAGGAACAGAAAAACTGAAGGAACCACCACCAATCAACATGAGATAAGACTATGTGGCAAGGAGGGAGGCAGGTGAGGAACAAGGAGAACAGGAAAAGATAATACTGGAGCCAGACGAATATTATGCCTCATCACTAATATTTTGGAACAGACTGGTAAAAACTGGCAGTATTTGCACAACAAAGCCTAAGTGAACAGGACAAATTTATTACCCTCTCATCCAAGAGAGGTAGGCAATACTTCCAGGTTACTGATAAGAAGCACTGATACATTGGCACATGATATTCTGCAGTGTGCACTTTTGTAATATACCGGACCTAGAAATACAGTGCACAGAAGACTCTGGGTTCATTTCTAGTAACATCAGCTCTATCCCTTTTAAATGCACTAACCAACAAAATTAATTCATTAAAACTAAACAAAATAAACCAGCCATATTTTGTCAGGTTGAGGGAGTAAACAACAATAATATAGTTACATACAATTGGTGATGGAAAGGATTTGGAGTCCACCTTTTCCACCCTTACTATCGCACAACAGTGACTATACAAAATGATGTCAGGTTTTGGTTCTTGAAGTCTTGTCATACTGTACATCCAAGCTTTGTTGTGACTCTGAAGGGTCTATGGCTGCCAACCAACACGAAACAAATTTGGACAGGAAACAAAATCTGAACTTGAGAGTAGAACAGATAGCAGTAATTCAGGTTAGGCAAGTATAGCAAACATAGCCAAAGGCAGGATTTATTCCAAAACAGTGGATGCTGGAGGACAACTAGCACCAGCTCTTTGATCACCATCTGGTCTTTATCATTTGTCTGATAGTTCTAGCATTTATACAAGTAGTCTTAATCATATATTCCCCTAATACCACCATTAAATGACACTGATTGAATAAAGTGCATCAAAAAGTTTAGTTTTTTTTTTTTTGGGAGGGGTGGAGGTTACTATATAGATCAAACATACAAATAGTACAAAAAACGACAAAGGCAAACATCTTCCATGGATGATGGATACTCTCTAAGAAACAAGACACAGTAATCATCCTATTATTATCTGACTGTAATTAGTTTCTAAACAGGTTGTATTTATTCAAATATGCACAAATATTAAATCCTACTTTTATGGGAACAGACATCCGAAGAGTCATATGCCCTGGAGGGATCATTCTGTTTCCCCAAATCCACATATCCGAACCGAAACAGGAAAAATGGGCATGCGAACAACCAAACCTTGACAAATACTATTTTAAATATTTTTAGAGTTTTTAAGACAACTCAAACACAGATTACTTGAAAAAAAGGAATAAAACCAACCTCCTCATTGAAATCGTGCGGCTGCACAGTATTGAGGAACAACATCCATCTTGTTGCAGCGGATGGTTAAGCCTATCACCTCCCCTCCTATTTGATGGCATGTATTCCAGGCCCATAAACTTGAGTGTGGATGGATCTGAATTATGTGAGGTTGGAAAGTGCACACCCAGGTCATTACATTCATTTTCCTTAGCAATTGCTCCAATGTGCTCCTGGGCATGCACTTTTAATGGCCGTATTGTATAACCCACATAAAACAGGTTACAAGGAAGACCACAAATTGTACACTGTGAAGGGCGTTACACAGCAAATGAATTTTGTAACTGTGATCTGATGTCCATTTAGGGGTGCACAAAGCAACTACTATCATTAGCATGTTTGCACAGGCTACAGCTGCCACAATAGTGATATCAGGTGATTTCACTGGTAGCCAGTTAAAGTGAGGGTTATCAGTTTTGCTAGCCACAAAATGGCTTGCAGTGACCATATCACCCAGATTATCTGCTTTTTTTGAAAGTCACTCTGGGTGAATCTCCACCCTCATTTCTGAGAATGCCATCATCTTTTAGAATTGGCCAGTACTTGTGAACAATACTGTCTACCCTATCAGCCAGATTATTATATTATGTGGCAAACACAATTTTCTAACTGGGTTCAGCTGGTTTGGCCTAGGTGTTAAAAGGATCAGTTTCTCCACATTTTCTCTAAGGCATTCTGACAGGGTTGAATAGGATCCTGCCCCAGTTGTTATGGAGAGTTTGAATGTAGGGATCTGTTCTGTTCTTTCCTTTCCTGTATCTTGTCTGTCGGGTTGCGCAACCGAATTTTCTCGTCAGACCTAAGACTTAATCTCCCAGACAATCTTGCAATTCTTTGCCTCTCACTGTCTCTGTCTTCCCTTCCTTGCATATCTGCTAGTATAAAAATATATGCAAAACATTTTGTGGAAATGTAACTGATACTGGGATCCCTTTGTTTAGAAATTATATAAGTTATACTGTTGAAATGATTGCAAAGCTATTAGAAGCTCAAGGGGTTAACCTGAGAGCAGTTTTTAAGCCCTTTTTCAGAAGCTGTGGAGAAGGGGCCTCAGTTCTGGGACATTGTGTTCTTGTTGCACCTGCCTGAAACATACAAGAACATTTTAGAAAAAAACAGGATGCTTGTTAAGAAGGGGGTTGCAAAGACTTAGAGAGAGAGAGAGCTGCATTGTTTTGGGACACACAGAGATTGAAGGAACACTCAGATGGATCTTCTCTGTTTATGCTGCCTTTGTAAACAGTTATTCTGAACAATTTCTTTTTTTTATGTTACTTCTAGTACTAATAAACACTCTTTGCAAATTCTACAACTTCTCCTGGTTTTTCCTATGCTTCCTGACCTGTGCCTCGACGACAAGCATTACTCAGCACATGCAGACAATATTGTCAATTAAATGGTGCCCAGTTACAACACTGTGAAGGGACGCATTGTCGTCACCATTAAAAACGTACCTTTCCTTCTACAAGCCCATGAATACATTTGCATATGAGGGGGTCACTGATGCTCCCATGACCGTGGAAGAAATAGCGCAATTCATGGAGTATCAATCAGAGTTCTGAAAGCCACACATTTACATTTGAATTGAATAAGGACACATGCTACTTCTCAGATGTGGTTCACAGTGCCTCACCAGATCAGACAGTAAAGTCCTCTGGCTATAGGAAACCTACAGCTGCAAATTCTAGACTGCAAGCGACTAGTGTGCACCCTAGAAAGTTAACAGATTATGTACCTTACAGCCAGCTACTAAAGGTCCAGAAAACTGTTTTAGTGATACTGACTTTGAACAACAGGCAAATGAAATGGTGGACAGATTCAAGGCAAAGGGGTATAATGATGGTGTTCTAGGTGTTCCAAGTATTGCCTTAGAAAAAGCTAGAGGGCTGGAGAAGAAAAAAATACTCACCTGTAGTACTCTTGTTTCTTCTAAAGGGATCCACTAATATTATTACTCTTGCAGTGCTCCCTTAAGCCAGCACTGCCCCAGAGAGAACAGAATGCTATGCTAATCATGGAATGTTTAGCTTGTGCATCTATTTTAAAACTGCCCAGCGTCAACTGCCTACATTCTACCTCAGATTTCTTAGAAGCCTGCAAAGAGGCCATAGCAACATGTGAATCACTATTTACATAATTATAGAAAAATAATGCCCAACTGGGCAAATAACATTAACCAAAGGACTAGTACAAACAAATGCCACCTTTTTTTCCTGAAGTCAGATATGCCTTTAGAAAAGAACCTACAACTTAAGACATTACTAGAACGTGCCAGCAGGTGGCATGCCACTCCAACTATACATCTTATCAGCTGTGGAGAGAATTTTTCTTCTTACTGATTCTGAAAGGGGAGGCAAGGGTGGGGAGTAATAATATTAGTGGATCCCTTTGGAAGAAACAAGATTACTACAGGTGAGTAATTTTTTCTTCTAACCCCAGGAATCCACTAATATTATTACTCTTGCAAACTATGCAGCAGTACCTCAAGGAAGTGAGCCAGAATCTATTTAGGAAAAAGACTGCAAAACTGCTGTGCCAGATCTGGCATCACTCCTGGACTGGGTGTCCAGGCTATAAAGCTTAGTGAAGGTGTGGACTGATCTCCAGGTAGCTGCTTTACATATTTCCATTAGTGGTACCTCTCGGGCAGCTGCAATAGTGGCAGCTGTGCCCCTTGTAGAGTGGGCCCTAAGACCAGAGGGGAGGAACCTTGCCTGCCTTTGAGTAGCAAAACTGAATACACTGGACTATCCATTGAGAGACAGTCCTCTTTGAAGCAGGAGTACCTTTATCTACTTCCCCATAGGTGAGGAACAGTTGTTGTCTGTCCTGCCTATGATCTTTGGTATGTCATGTAATAACTCAGTGCTCTTTTTACATCCAAGCTGTGCAATCTATGCTCACCTGAGCTAGAGTGTTCAGTAAAGAAAACTGGCAATGTTATAAACTGGTTCAAATGGAAGTCAGAAACCACCTTGGGGAGGAACTTCCTATTAGTTCTCAACACTACCTTGTCCCTGTGGAAAGAAACATAGTCCTTTTCCACACAGAGGGCCTGTAGCTCACTTATTCTTCTGGCAGAAGTGATTGCTACCAGAAAAAATATCTTCCAGGTAAGAAATTTAAGCTCTGCAAATGCCATAGGCTCAAAGGGCGGAAGCATAAGCTGGGCAATGCAAATATTAAGGTCCCATGCTGGCACTAGTTCCCTGTGAAGGGGAAACAAATGAAAGAGCCCTTTAAAGAATCTTTTGAATATAGGGCTTGATGCCAGGGAGGTATTCTTTCTAGCTGAAAGGTATACTGAAACTATAGCCAGGTACACCTTCAGAGTTGAGTGCTGCAACCCCAGGGAGTGCAGGTGAGACAAATAATCAAGAAGGGTTGTGATCCCAGCCTGGGCTGGGACTATACCCTTGTCACTGCACCAAATGGAAAATCTTTTCCATTTTAAGGCATAGGTTTTCTTGGTGTAAGGCTTCCTGTAACCATTAAGGACTTCTAAAACTGCTTCAGAGAACTGGCAATCTGCATATTCTAAGTCCTCAAGAGCCAAGCCTTGAGCTTGAGAGACCTGAGATTGGGGTACATTACCCTCCCCTGAAAGGAAGTCAGTAGACTGTACCTCTGAGGGAGGTGAATCGGTTTGCTCACAGACATTGAGAGCAGCAGGGAGTACCAAGGCTGTCTTGCCCAATCCGGGGCCACCAGAATCATCAAAGCTGGTTGTGACCTGAGCTTGATGAGCATCCTGAGTATCAGAGGAAAAGGAGGAAAGGCATAGAGGTACCTGCCTGTCCAATCCAGAATCAGGGCATCCACTGGAACTGTCCCCTTCACTGGGACCCCTGCAGCAATAGAGATAAGTGGTGATTTTGGTGGGAAGCAAAAAGTTCTATTTCTGGGGTCCCCCACCTCCTGAATACAGCCTTCACCACTTGCTTGTTCAATGCCCATTCATGATGGGCCTGGTTTATCCTGCTCAAGGCATCTGCCAAGGTGTTGTCCTTGCCTGGCAGATGAATTGACTGTAGCGAGGCATTTAGAGAGTAAACAAGGCTCTATATCTTCATTGCCTCTGTACACAGAGGAGTGGACCCTGTCCCTCCTTGTTTGTTGATGTAATACATTGTTGTGGTATTGTCTGTTCTGACTTGCACCACCTTTCCCTGTATGAGATGAGAGAAACCCTGAAGGGCCAGATAAACAGCTCTTAACTCCAGCAGGTTTATGTGAAGGAGTGAGTTTGCACTCTCCCAAGTACTGTGGATGGTGTGATCCCCTAAGTGAGCACCCCAACCAAGCAGGGAAGCATTGGTTGTGAGAACCAGGGAGGGAGGCTCCTGCAGAAATGGAACCCCTTCCCTTAAATTTTCTGGTTCCCTCCACCATTGGAGGGCCTGTAGTAACCTCTGTGTGACTGGTACTGGCTTTGAGAGGGAGTCCCGCCTTTGGCACCAGTGTGCTCCGAGATAGAACTGAATATCTCTCATTTGAAACCTGGCACCTATGACTGTGCTTGTTGCTGCAGCCATGTGCCCTAACAGTTGAAGAAACTGTTTTGCTGGCTTTGGCATGCCCAGGGCAAATGAGCCTGCCAGAAGCTGAATGCTTTCTGCCCTCTCCTGAGGGAAAAAGCTCTTGCCACTACTGTATTCAGTTCTGCACCTACGAACTGCAGAACCTGCACAGGGGTCAGGACTGATTTTTTGGTATTGAGAAGGAATCCCAGCGAAAGCAGCATATCCTGGGTTACCTGAAGGTGGTCTGACACCTGTTGGTGGGATTTCCCTATGATTAGCCACTCGTCCAGATAAGGAAAAATTGTGACACCCAGTCTTTTGCGGTGTGTCACTACTACTGCTATGCACTTGGTAAAGACCCTTGTTGCAGAGGTAAGGCCGAAGGGAAGTGTTGAGAACTGGTAGTGGCCTAAGGGGAGTCTGAATCTGAGATACTTTCTGTGCAACTCCCTTATGGGAATATGCGTCCTTTAGATCCAAGGAGGCTAGCCAGTCCCCTTTCTGCAGAGTTGGCAAAATCATGGCCACTGCGACTATTCTGAACCAGAGCTTTACCAGGTACCTGTTTAGCAGGCTGAGGTCTAGTATAGGCCACCACTCTCCATTCTTTTTTGTTGTTAGGAAATATCTGGACTAGAACACTTGCCCTCTTTAGTTGTGGGGGACGGTTCCACTGCTTTTGCCAGCAGTAGGGCCTGTACCTCCTGCTCCAGTAGTTTTCTTTCTGAGAAGGGAGCTGGTGCAAAATGTTTTAACCTTAGAGGTGGAAGGGACTTGAAGCATAGGGAGAGACCCTGACTCATTATTTCCAGGACCCACTTGTCTGTGGTTATTTTTAACCATTCCCAGAAATAGTGGCTGAGTCTGCCCTCTACAGGATGTGGGGGAGGCACCCTGAAGGGAAAAGTCAGGGGTTCTGTTTTGCTTGCTGCTGAGGCTGAGCAGATTGGGATCCTCTTCAACAACTCCTTCTACCTCTAGCTCTGTAAAATCCAGTCTGCTGTGGTTGGTAGGTACTGGTGCTGGGAAAAAGGCCTGAACCTAAAGAAAGGCCTCCTAAAAGAGGACCTGCCCCTGCCTCCCCTAGAATAAGACAAAGTTGAAGTAGAGGGCCTGTCTCTGGTCAAGTTGCTCCTAAAAGTAGCTTTATAGTCGTCTACTTTTTCATATATGCCTCAGTCTGGGCACCAAAAAGAAAGTGGCTTTCAACGGGAAAGTCCATTGCCTTAGTTTGGGTGTCCTGGGTGAGGTTGGTAGCCCTCAGCCAGGCAAATCGTCTTACAGCAATGGTACCAGCCATCCACCTTGCAGCTGTATCACTGGTGTCAGTTGCCATCTGAAATTGGTATTTGGAAGCCTCCAAGCCCAATTTTGCTGCGTCTAGCAGCTCTGACACTGTTAAAGAGGGGTTAGCCTCAGCACTGTCCACTACTGACTGCCAGAAAGCTTTTTGATAAAGGGCTGCATAGGCCTGGTAGCTGGCTTGACAAACTGCCAGGGATGCCGAAAGGTACCCCTTTTTTGCCATGCTGTCCACCTTTCTTGAATCCTTCTCAGGGGGTGCAAGGATAAGGGAGTTTTGGCTTTCCCACAGGCAGCCTGCTGTACAATACCCTGGTGGTCTGGGTGACTAAAAAAGAAACTCAGCACCAGATCTTTCTAACTGATGCTTCTTGTCACACTTTTTGTCTGTGGGTGGACTGTATTGGGAGCCTTTAGGATTTCTAAAACATTCTTCTTGAATCATTTGTAGATAGGCAGAAGGAGCCTTTTTGAGGGTGTTAGCCCCATAAGCTCCATGCATTGTACCTCCTCTTCATCCTGGCTCTCTTCAGCTGTTTGCAGATCCAGGGTATCTACCATTTTCTGAAGAAAAGAAAAATGGGAAGAGAAATCCTATGAGGGTCTGGGAGGGGAGCCAAAATCCTGCTCTGGTGACACCTCAGGTTAAATACCCTCTTCATCTTGGTCATCCTCCTCATATGCCACTGTAGCAGCAGGCAAAGGAGGGGCAACAACAGTTTATTTTTCAGCAGTAGTAATCACAGAAGAAGCATTGATAGGCACCTGAGGGACCCCTTGAGGCGTTTCAGCCGGGGTGTCAGTGTGTTTGGTTTTCTTTAATTTTTTGGCAGGCACTGGGGAGCCAGCTGGTTAACTGCCTCTTTTGTCAGAGCCCACACCCGTATCAGGGGTGGATTTAGAGGCTCTGGAAGGAACTGCCACAGTCTCAGAGCCGGTGGACTGGTTAGAGCCTATCGACCCCTCCTCTAGTTTTCTTTTAAGCCTCTCCCTGTGTTTTTCCACTGTCTTAACAGGGAAAGACTTACCAATATCACAGTCTTCATTGAAGTGCTGTTGCCCAAGGCGGATCATGCAAAGATCATGCTTGTCTGCCTTGGCAAACACCTCTGCACACTTCAAGCAATTCTGAACCCAGGGGGTTCTGTTTTCTTTTTAGGCTTGTCTGACATTATAGAAAACAGGAACCGGTAACCAACCGAAAAATAGACTAAATTTAAATATCTGCGGTCGGTTTCAATAGAATAACGGTCAGTTCAGGAACCAATAAAGTGGAAAAAAAACTAACGGCTGAGATCGGATCCGGAACTGAGATACCACTGAAGAAAACCAATAAATCTTGGTTCAAAAGCGGTTAAAATTAAATAAAATTAAAGAATAAAGTAACCGGAACCCTCTAAAAAGGTTCCGATTACAAAAAAAAAGGTTGGTTGTCCCTCGGTTCAAAGGAACCGCGAGGAACAGATAAACAAGTTTAAATTCAAAACTAATGAGGCATGAAACACTAAAGAACAATGACACTAGGCAGTAATGAAAACTAAAAGAAAAATACTTACTTTTTTTGCTCTATACACTATAGGAATCTGTCTTGATTGAGCGAGATCTCCAGGGCATCTGAACTTTGCAACAGAGAGAAGTAATCTGAGGTAGAATATAGGCAGTTGACGCTGGGCAGTTTGAAAATAGATGCACAAGCTAAACAGTCCATGATTAGCACAGCATTCTATTCTCACTGGGGCAGTGCTGGCTTAAAGGAGACAGGAAATCATTTTTGCATATTTAACTGCCCTTCCATCTTCTTTTCCATGCCGGTTATGTATTCTGATATACTTTGATGATTTTTTGATAAATAAATAATCTCGCTTTGGGGAGTCCTCAGCTCTACATTGAGTTCCACTCTCCTCACCAGTTACTGCACTTGGTTTTCATATTTCTAAGACATTCTATGACATCAGTAACTCCCATTCCAGGCTATTCATCTGAATAGCCTGGAATGCGAGTTTGTGATGTCATAGAATGTTCAGGCACTATGAAAAGAGCCAGCAGCAACTGCTGAGCAGAAAGAGGTTCAGGGTAGTTACAAAAGCAACAAAATTATTTATTTTTTTATTTATTTATTGAATATAATCGGAATTACAATCCTTTGAGTCACAGACTCTTTTGCAAAGGCTCCACGTCGAGTTACAAGGGGTGGAGGGTACACAAATACAGAAAACGTACATAAACAAGCAGCATTCACTATAATTCTGTATTAGATTGTTAATTGAACAAAAAAAGTCAAAAGTATATCAGAATACTGGGGTATCCAACAAATGAACAACTGGAGGACATCTAGAGGTGTAAGAAACATTTCCTATCACCTTTAAGGGAGCACTGCAAGAGTAATAATATTAGTGGATTCCTGAGGTTAGAAAAAACAGGTTACTCACCTGTAACAGTAGTTCTAGGAGTGGTACATGTTGTTCATTCACACTAACTGGCATGTCCTTTCCCTTTAAATATCTTACCGGAAGGTCTTCAAGCTGGCTCCTCCCACTGACCCGGGTGGTATAACCCTCGGCTCCACCCCATGACGCCAGATCTTGCCCACTGGAAGAAAAAATTACTCACCTTAGTAATGTTGTTTCTTCTAATGGAGTCTTGCTGTATTCTGACATATTGAAGTGATGTCCAACCTCTGAACTGCCCCAGAGATGAAAGAGTTAACTTTCCATGCCAGGCATGGAACGCTGAGCTCGAGTTCTGTTGAGACTCTGTCTGTTGCTGTTTTAAGTTAAACAGTCAGATCTTTACAAGCTAAACTCACTGGGTGCCCTGTGTGGAAACTGTAAACTTACACTAGCCAACTGGCTCCTAAATATAATAAAAGATTTTTTGGTCCCAAAACAAAGACTCAAGTCAGGAAACCCAAAAAATAAAACAAAACACAACACCCACACACTCAAACTAAAGAGGTGGGAAAAGAAGGGGTGGGGGCACCTCCGAGTGCCAACACTGCTACTGCCCACCCACATCCCAAAAACCAAGGTTCTGAGAGGGGAGGCGGGGGGGAGGTCAGAATACAGCAAGACTCCATCAGAAGAAACAACATTACTAAGATGAGTAATTTTTTCCTTCAAACAACATGAAGTCTTGCTGTATTCTGACATATTGCAGACTATCAAGCAGTACCTCCATGGAGGAGGGACAAAACCTACTTAAGAAATAGGCTCTGAAGCACTGCTGTGCCAAACCGAGCATCACTCCTAGCCTGGATATCCAGAGAGTAATGCTTGGTAAAAGTGTGTACTGTTTTCCAGGTGGCTGCTTGACAAATCTCTAAGATAGGAATATCCCTAGCAGCAGCCAGGGAAGCAGCTGTACCTCTGGTAGAGTGAGCCCTCAGGCCTAAGGGTGGGATCCTACCTAGTTTTTCATAGCAAAATTGAATGCAAGAGACAATCCACCTGGCAACAGATCTCTTAGTGGCAGGTTTTCCCTTATCAACCTCACCATAAGTGAGGAACAGTTGGAGGGAGTCAAACCTGTGACCCTTGGTGTGCTCTATGTAGTAGCCAAGGGCCCTTTTCACATCCAAACTGTGCAGCCTCCTCTCCCCAGAGGACGAATGGTCAGTGAAGAAAACAGGAAGGGACATAGACTGGTTAAGGTGGAAATCTGAAACCACCTTAGGCAAAAACTTCCTATTAGTCCTGAGGACCACCTCATCTCTATGGAAAGAGATAAAATCAGGCTCCACCAACAGGACCTGTAACTCACTTACGCGTCTGGCAGAAGTGATGGCCACCAAGAAAACAGTTTTCCAAGTCAAGTACTTAAGCTCTGCTGAGGACAAAGGCTCCAAGGGCGGTTGCATAAGCTGAGCAATGCAAACATTAAGGTCCCAAGCAGGGGCAGGGTCCCTGAAGGGAGGATTGGTATGAAGTAATCCCTTGAAAAATTTAGAAAATACAGGATGAGCTGAAAGGGAAGAGTGTTTGCCTGCTGAAAGGAAGGCAGAAACAGCTGCCAGATGCACTCTTAGTGTAGCTGGTCTGAGTCCAAAGCTATTAAGATGAACCATGTAGTCTAGGACTGAGGGCAGGCCAGCAGACTCTGGAGAAATGTGCTTGCCAGAGCACCATATAGAAAATCTTTTCCACTTAGAGTAGTAAGTGTTTCTGGTGGAAGGCTTACGAGAAGCCTTCAAGATATCCAGAACACCCTGAGAGAGGTGTAAATCAGCAAACTCTAACTCTTCAAGAGCCAGGCACTGAGGTTGAGAGATTTGAGATTCGGATACCAAACCCTTCCCTGAGCACATGTTAACAGGTTGTAATTCCTGGGAAGAGACAGGGGAAGGTGGACTGCTAGGGACAACAAGAGAGGGTACCAGGGCTGTCTGGCCCAGTCTGGAGCAATCAGAATCACCTTACAGGGTTGAGACCTGATTTTGACTAACACCTTGAACAGGAGAGGGAAGGGGGGAAAAGCATACAGGAACTTCCCTTCCCAATTGAGAACTAGGGCATCCAGGGGGACTGAGCCCAACACTGGGGGCCTGCAGCAATAGAGAGGAAGTTGGTGATTGTCTGGGGCTGCAAAAAGATCTGTCTGTGGCGTGCCCCATCTGGAGAAGATCACCTTCAAAACCAGGGGATGCAGGGACCATTCGTGATGGCCCTGAGATATCCTGCTGAGAGCATCTGCCAGGACATTGTCTGCCTGGGAGGTGTACTGCTGTAACAGAGATGTTCGGGGAATAGGCCAGAGACCACAACTTCATTGCCTCTGTGCAAAAGGCCATAGACCGAGTGCCCCCTTGCTTGCTGATATACCACATTGTGGTGGTATTGTCTGTCCTGATCTGAACTACTTGGTTCTGAACAGACTTGGAAAAAGCTTGAAGTGCTAGAAACACTGCTCTGAGTTCTAATAGATTGATGTGAAGCAGAGATTCCTGAGGAGACCACAACCCTTGGGTGGTCAGGTCCCCCAAGTGGGCTCCCCAGCCCAAGAGGGAGGCATCTGTAGTAAGGATTAGAGAATGAGACTGAGTGACAAAGGAACTCCCTGTCTTGGGTGTCCTGATCCTGCCACCACTGTAACGCCTGGATCAGGGTTTGAGTCACTGGAATCAGTTTGGTCAGAGGGTCCTTTTTCTGAGACCAGAAGGCTCTCAAGTGGAACTGAATATCCCTCATCTGAAATCTTGCTCCCTGCACCACTGCTGTAGAAGCAGCCATGTGCCCCAGGAGCTGCAGAAAATGCCTTGCTGGTTGAGACACCTGGAGGGTGAATGAAGAGGCCAGTGAATTAAGGGTCCTTGCCCTGTCCAGGGAAAGGAAGACTCTTGCCCTTACTGTATTTAGCTCTGCCCCATGAAGGTGAGGAGCTGTACAGGCTCTAGAACTGACTTTGAAAGATTCAGAAGGAAACCTAGAGAAGTGAGCAGCTGCTGAGTTATCTGTAGGTGTAACTTGACTTGGTCTGGAGACTGGCCTACTATGAGCCAGTTGTCCAGGTATGGAAAGATGGAGATCCTTTTTCTCCTTAGGAAGGCAACTACTACTGCCAGGCATTTTGTGAACACCCTTGGAGGCAGAGGTTAGGCCGAAGGGCATTGCTCTGAATTGGTAATGGCCTGAGGGCAGCTCCGAACCCTGAGGTACTTTCGGTGAGCTCTGATGAGAATATGGAAATAGGCATCCTTGAGGTCCAGGAGACTAGCCAGTCCCCTGGCCTTAGAGAGGAGTAGAATTATTCCCAGAGTCACCATTTGAACTTTGGCTTTAAAAGGCGCTTGTTTAAATATCTGAGATCCATGATGGCACGCCATTCTCCTGTCTTTTGAGGTTAGGAAGTACCTGGAGTACAATCCTTTCCCTTTGTGGGGAGGTGGAACCTCTCTATGGCTCTCAGAGCCAAGAGAAAGAGACCTCTGCCTCTAGGGCAAGTCTCTCTGAAGAATTTGCAGGTGGAAAGGATCTGGTTCTCATCTTTGGAAATTTTTTGAAGCTGAGAACCAGTCCTGGCTTACTACTTCCAGGACCCATTAGGTCTGATGTTAAAGACATCCAGTCCTGGACAAAGTAAGCCAGCCTGCTCCCTACAGGTGGTGGAGAATAGGCCCTGGCAACCCCATCAGGGTGCCTGTTTGGCAGGGGCTTTAGGCTGAGGGGTGGAAGCAGCCTGCTTGTACCCGTCTGCCTCTCCTCTGAAGAACCCCTATGAGCATAAGCAGAAGAGAGGCCTGGGCTTGGTAGTAAGGCCTATGACAAGGCCTGCCTGCCCTGGAATGCTGCCTCTGGGGGTGGCTTGCCTTTCCTTGGCCTGAGCACTCCCTATAGGTGGTCCTGTATTCATCCATTTTCTTTCATGTAGTTCTCTGTTTGCTCCCAAACAGAGAATTACCTGACCGGAAAATCCATGGCCTTAGTCTGGGTATCCTGAGACAGGCTAGTACATCTGAGCCAAGCCATCCTATGAAGGGCCACAGATGTAGCCATGACTCTAGATGAAACATCACTGGAGTCCACTGCAGCATGGAATTGCACCTTGGATGCCTCAATACCATCCGCAGCCACCTGCTCCAGCTCCTTGGCAAGCTGGCCAGGGACCTGTTTCGCTAAAGCCATTACAGTGTCCCATCTAGATTTCTGATATCTAGCTATATAGGCCATATAATTAGCCTGCCTGAGTCCCAAGGATGCTGCCATGTACTGTTTCTTTGCCATGGTATCAATCCTCCTGGAGTCCTTATCTGGGGGGTGTGAAGCCAAGGGTATATTTGCCTTATCACAGGCAGCAGCTTGCACTACCCCAACATGGCTGCATTGCTGGGTAAGGAACTCCGTATCTGAGCCTGAGAGAGTATACCTCTTGTCCATTCTCTTGTCCACAGGAGGTATAGAATTAGAAGTCTTTAAAATTTTTATTGTCTGTTTCCCAAAGGACTTATGAAGGGGAATAGACAGCCTCCTGGACTCTGGGATATCCATCATTTCAACATAGTCGGGCTCCTCCTGGTCGTTCACAGCTTCTTCCATAGGAAGCTGAAGAGTTTCAACCACTTTTGTAGAACATAAAATGGGAAGGGGACTCAGAAAGCCTAGGAGGAGAAACCCTGAAGGTCTGTCTGGGGAGATGTCCGGTCAATAGGCACATCCAGACTTTGTAATCACCATCACTATCCTCATCTCTCCTTCCTCCTCCTCCTCAGGTTCCTTAAAAAATCCTCTAAATTATAATCTGGAACCGGGGACTGACTGAACCGAGCCCTTCCTGATGGTGCCGGTTCGGTTGGAACCGGGGTTAGCGACTGAACAATCCTTATCGCTTTGGCTATTTCATCAGCGGTTGGAGAAAGAATTTGTGGATCCGCATCGGCTGATTGATCCCTTCTTTTTCTTTTAACCATAACCGACTCCTCTGAGTCGGTTCTCCTTGTGCCCGAAGAAGTTTCACCCTGGTCAGAGGGCACTCCTTCTGGTTCGGTTGGAACCAAACTGGGCTGGCCATCCGGGTCAGCGGACTTCTTGGCCTCCCTTTCCCTGAGCCTACCAACTCTCTTTTCCAGGGTAGCTGCAGGAAAATTCTTGCAAATCTGGCAGTCTGAATCGAGGTGGTCAAACCCCAGACAATAAACACAGGTGGTGTGGGGATCAGCCTTAGCAAAGACTTCCCCACACACACTACAGTGTTGAAACCCAGTGGGCCCGGTTTTTCTTTTGGGTTTCTCAGACATGGCCAGTCCTAACAAAACTTACCCTTTTTTTGGCAATCCGCCAGGCAAGACACCCTTATCGGTTCCTGACCGTGTTACGGGTCGTGGAAAAACCGTAATGAAATCCGGGTTTTTTTTAGAACCGATAAGGACCGATTACCACACTCTAAAGGTAGAATAAACTTTTTTTGAACAACCTGATCGGTTCAAACCGAACCGATCCCACGTTTACAAGTTCCACACAGAAGAACAAGAAAATAACCTATCTAGTACTCAGGATACCATAGACAGAGACTGAACCGACAGGTTAACGGGTTAAATTTGGTCGAAAACCAAGAAAAACGGCACTTTAACCGACAAACTTGAACCGAGCAAAGGAGAAATCTCCAGAGCGACTGTTCAGTGAGGCGGAGTAAAGAATCTGACGGTTTAACTTCAAACAGCAACAGACAGAGTCTCAGCCGAGCTCGAGCTCAGCGTTCCATGCCTGGCATGGAAAGTTAACTCTTTCATCTCCGGGGCAGTTCAAAGGTTGGACATCACTGCAATATGTCAGAATACAGCAAGACTTCATGCTGTTTGAAGCTAGGTTTGTGCGTCGAAGCCGGGGAGGTTTGGTGGGTTCGTGTGGATGAACAACATATACCACTCCTAGAAAGTGCAGTTACGTAAGAACTTACCATAACAGTAGATCTTCCAGGATGTGTCTCTTGCAGTAAGTCATTACTTATGGGAGTTGCCACCAGGTGGAGCTGTCTCATGGCAGCTTTTCAGCAGTCCTGTATAGGGGCCGCCCCATGACATCACTTCTGTAGGCGGAGTATAAGAGGGGGTGGTCCCTAGTACCCTTTGTTCACCGTCTGCTTCAGCACACATGGCGAGGACTGAGGTGAACCGAGGGACAAAGGAGCCCCAACCCAACATCTGGAGCTGCAAGGACTCTGGGAAAACCCAAGAAACAACAAAGGCAGGGGGACAGAGGGTGGGGCACTTACTGCAAGAGACATATCCTGGAAGATCTACTGTTACGGTAAGTTCTTACGTAAATGCACTATCTTCCACGGACTGGTCCCTTACAGTAAGTCATTACTTATGGAAGATTGCCAAGCAATAAGATCCATAAGGGAGAATCAGCAAAGCTTGGAGCCGGGCACGTGGGCGTGGCACAAGAAAGCAAACAGGACCGTTCGAGAAAGAATGGAACAGAAAAGGCGAGCACAGTCCAGGCAAAAGCCATGGAGGAACCGCAGACTAATGCAATGGATAGCCATGTAAACCCGGACAAGAGACAGTGTCACAGAGCCAAAGTCAAGTAGCGATCATCGATGGGAGATAATGAATAGGGCCATGCCAATGATACAATCTGCCGTGCAGGGGTGCAAAAGGCAATGGTTTGCAGCAAGCTCTCCCAGGGCTTCTAAAGCGCTGTAGAGACAGGCAGGGAGCCTGACAAGGTGGAACAGAAAGCTGCAGGAGGCCAAGCACAATGGTACATCCTGACGAGGCAGGGGTCAAGAGGACATGGCATGTAGACAATCCAGTAGTGCTCCTGAAGGTGCAGAAGGCACAGGAGGTAGTGGATAACCTGAAAGCAAGGGGGACACCGAAGGGCTCCCAAAGGGAGAGTAGTAGCGGTTCCCAAGAAATCCGCATGGAGTGTCAAGTCCGGTAAGAAGAGCAGGCCTCCACATTCGGCAGATGGATTCCCTGATGCCTCCGAGCCTGCAAGAGAAAGACAGGGAAACTCAATGGAGAGATTAAGGTGCAGGCCCGTGCCCAGGAGGGGGATGAGCATGAGGCGGAGAGGCAGAAGGGGCAGACCACAGCTATGAGACGCCCTCCGGAATGAGGCCTGGGAACGTGGAGGCCCACCCACAGGAGCGGGAGATGGGGTCCGCGGCATACCACGACACAGGTCCTGGATAGACCGCAGGATGTGGTCGGAGGCCTGGAGAAAATCCAGAATGGACTGGGTACTGGCACCAAAGAGTCGGGCCCCGCAAGACGGGGCATCAGCCACCGACAACTGAACATCAGGGGCCAAATCCGATACCCGAAGCCAAGCATGGTGCCACAACGCAATGCCAGTTGGCAAGGGAGGGCAGGGCAGCCCGCTCCAAGGCCTATGAGGGCAGAAAGGAGGACAGCGCATCTGCAACCGAGGCAACCAAGGTGTGCAGATAGCAGGCCATGAGACCCAAAAAATAAGGATGCACAGTAGAAGAGTACTGAAGGCACAGAACTGCTTGCCAAGAAGATCTAGGCGCCGGGACTCACAGTCCGGTGGCACCAGACCAGTATGGCGAGGCTGGGCGATCTGACCGTGAGCCGCTGCACTGATCACTGAGGCAGCCGCACAGGTGGCAGACAACCAAGGGTGAGCTGGGGGGCATGGTAAAGCTGGTCAGGCCCACGGGGGTGGGCACGGTGGAAGCAGGGTGGCACCATACCTGGGTGATGGTGTTGGCATATGCCAGGATCATGGGAGGGATAACCCAGCTAAGCTTAACTGGCATGCCAAGGTAGTTGGCGAGGTCCCGGCAAAGGAAATCCGGGTCCTCATCAGGAAATTGGAAGACATCCCAGATCTGCACCAAAAGATCTAGGAAGGAGGTGTCTGCAGCAGTGGGGGCGTCCAGAGGGGCAGGTGAGACATCTGCCAGCAGAGAGGAGACGGAGAAGGGGGAACCATGGTCCTCGTACTTTGAAAAGCCGGTGTCCGAGCCCGGGACCCCAAACGGGTCCTCCCTGTCCGAGGCCCCAAAAGGGGAGGTCAGAGACACGGGGAGGGGGGTCCAGGCAAGAACAAGAGGGTCCAGGCAAAAGCGCTTGGGCGGGGAGCCCGAGGCCTAGTGGTGATCCAATGAACGGAGGACCTTCATGATAATGCGTGCAATGCCCGGCACCTGGGAAGGGGGGAGTTCAATAGAAGGACAGCGCCCAAGGGTGGTGCTCGGAGGAGGCCGGGGCACCACAGGAGCGGGCAGTGGCGGCCCCCAACAGGTGGCACCCTTATGCCCATGGGGTGGCATGGGAGGAGGGGCAAGGAAATCAGGGCAGGCACCAGAAAGGGATTGTCCGCAAAGCAGGCGAAGGGCGATGGGGGGGGTGAACCCTAACCGATGCCGCAGCTGGGTGCTCATGCCAGGGTGGGACACTGGGAGACCCCGATGTGGACCCATGGTCCGGAAAGGGGACAGTGCACCCTTCGATGAAGAGGAAGGCCGCCCTATGGGAGGGGGGCAGAATGCCAGGAGGTGCCATCGACGAGGGAAGCAGAGCAGGACTTCCCATTGGGGGACGCCTCCTCGTCGACGAGGAACGCTCTGTCAATGGAGGAAGCTGTCTCACTGACAAGGAATGCTCCGTCGATGGGACAGGAATTTCCATCGATGAGACAGAGTATCTAGAATGTCCCGTCGATGGGGAAATGCATCCCTTCAACAGGGAAGAAGGAGCAGCAAGCTCCATCGACGGGGGGAGCTCCCCCATTGACGAGGGACAAGCCAGTGACAGAGGAATAGTGCCTGTTGACGAGACATGTCTCAGTGAGTGCTCCATCAACAGGGAAGGCCCTGTTGACAATAGAGGGAGCAAGGAAAGTTCCATCGACGAGGGAAGCAGCCCCATCGACACAGAACACCCCGTCAATGGTAGAGGAGCCACCGACGAAGGAGAGGATTGGCAGGGGTGTGATGAGTGAGAATCCTTCTCCCTCCAATGCCTGGAACGAGAGCTTCTACCTGGGGTCCCAGAGCCTCTGTCTGAGCCTCGGTCCGATTCCCGAAGAGCTGCCTTGTCAGCCATGGAAGAGGCTCCTGACCCAGGATGGGACAATGAGCAGCAGGGGTACTGTGAAGGAACACAGGCCCGCAGACAAGGAGAGCCAGGGTACTGTGAGGAGCACAGGCCCGGCCCTGAACCTAGAAAGGAAGAAAAGAACCGGGGCCTGGAAACAAGCCAGAGGGCCAGGCAGGAGAAGAAAAATTGGGTTCAGGTTCCGTCGAAGAATACAACTCATGAGACTGAGTTAGCTGCTGTGTGTGTTCTGAAACCGGTGGGAAAATGAACAAAGGGTACTAGGGGCTGCCCCCTTTTATACTCCGCCTACGGAAGCGATGTCATGGGGGCGGCCCATATACAGGACTGCTGAAAAAGCTGCCATGAGACAGCTCCACCTGGTGGCAACTCCCATAAGTAATGACTTACTGTAAGAGGCCAATCAGTGGAAGATCTACTGTTACAGATGAGTAACCTGTTTTTCTTAGGATTGTGGATATGTTGTTCATCCACACTAATTGGCAGACTCCTAGCAGTTCTTCGGGAGGAGGGAGGGAGGCAAGGTGCACACACCCTATTTCGGGAATAGAGACTGGAGAACTGAGGCTCCAAAACCAGCATCCCGGCGTGACTCAAGGTCGATGTGGTAATGGGTAATGAAGGTGTTTGCTGTCTTCCAGGTAGCATCCCTGCAGATATCCTGGATAGGGATGTCCCTAGAAGCAGCCACCGACACAGCAGTATGGCAGGTGGAGTGAGCACTTAGCTCTATGGGAGGCCCCTTACCCACCAACCTATAGCAGAGATCAATGCAAAATGTAATCCATCTGCCAGTCATCCGCTTTGCTGCAGGTCTGCCAGGTGTGGCTTCAGACCTCTCCCTGAACTTCAGCCATAAACTCCTTATAATAAGAGAGCACTCGTCTCAGGTCCAGAGTATGAAGTCTGTACTCGGCCTCCGAGGTGTAATTCAGATAGAACACAGGCAGAGTTAACATCTGGTTAAGGTGAAACTCTGACACCACCTTCGAAGGAACTTCGGGTTGGGGCTCAGGACAACCTTGTCCCTGTGGAAGACCAGATAAGGAGACTCCACCGAGAGTGCCTGGAGCTCCCCAGTCCTTCTGGCTACCATGATAGCCACCAGGAAGGCGTTCTTCCATGACAGGTATGACATCTCACACTTGTTCATCAGTTCAAATGGCTTGCCTCATGAGTTTAGCAAATATCAGCAGTAGATCCCATGGAAGTAGAGGTTCATGCATCGGAGGGGATATGTGATCAAGGCCTTTGAAAAAGCACCAGACCACTGTCTCCTGAGCAACTGTCTGCTGACTGGCCCGCGCCCAGTAAGCGGAGATGGCTGCCAGGTGCACCTAAAGGGTAGTCATCTGGAGACCTCCTTTGGAGGGGGAACAAAGGTAGTCGAGCATACTGGCCACAGGACAGGAACTAGGGTCTAAGCCCTTGCCCTGACACCAAATGGAAAATCTTTTCTATTTGAAGGCATAGCACCTCCTGGTCGACTCCTTCCTAGATGCCTCAACTACACTGAGGACATCGTTGGAAAGACCCAAAGCCTGGAACTCTAGCTGCTCAGGAACCAGGCTGTCAGGTGTAGGGATTGAAGGTCCAGATGGAATACCTTCCCCTGACTGACAGATATCCGGTCCGGGCGTGCTGGAAGATGCCTCAGGAGCCTGTTGCTGAGGCTGAGGAGATCTGGATACCAGAAGTAGTGTGGCCAATCTGGGGCTACTAGGATCACCTTCGCCTTGTCCCTCCTCACCTTGAGAAGCACCTTGTGGATCAAGGGAAATGGAGGGAAGGCATAGAAGAGGCCTGGGGTCCACGGCCTCAAGAATGCATA
Source organism: Neoceratodus forsteri (assembly GCA_016271365.2). Lineage (NCBI taxonomy): Eukaryota > Metazoa > Chordata > Ceratodontiformes > Ceratodontidae > Neoceratodus > Neoceratodus forsteri. The sequence goes on along the minus strand of CM057455.1, from coordinate 1,682,117,570 downwards.
CCCCTTTAGTGAGCCCTGCTGAGGGGGACGGGCATGAAACAGCCTTACCTTTGTGTTCTCCCTGGGGTGCCCCGCAGGGAGAACAAGCTGCAAACTACCTCTGGGTGAAGAGACCACTCATGGGACACCTCATCTACATGGCTGAGGGCATCTGCCAGTTGGTTCAAGGCTCCTGCCACATGGATGACTAGGAGATATGCCTCCAGTCAGCTCACGAGGGTCCAGATGCGGAATGCTTCCCTGCAAAGAGGCCGAGAGTGCATGCCGCCCTGTTTGTTGAGACAGTGCATAGTCGTGGTGTTGTCTGTTTGGACCTGGACCACTTGACCCCTCAGAAAAGGAACCAATGCAGTCGGCGCCAGCCATACTGCTTGGAGCTTCAGCAGGTTGATGTGGCATCGGGACTCCTCGGGGTTCCAGAGCCCGTGGACCCTGTTGTTCCCCACGTGGGCTGCCCAGCACATGCGAGAGGCATCAGTCGTGAGGACAACCATCTGCTCAGGGCGGACAAACGGGATCCTCCCTGCAGATGTTCACCATTGGAGAGCATCCCAAAGCCTCTGGCTTACCGTGACCAGCTGGTCAAAATGACCTAGGCGCTGGGACCACTGACTGGCCAAGCCCCAATGAATGAGACGCAATCGCCACCAGGCCCAACGGACCACGGTGGTGCAGGCCGCCATGTAACCCAGAAGATGCAGGAAGTCCCGGGCAGGGCGCAATTGCCCAACCAGAAATGATTGGGCAAAGGAGGACAGAACCTCCGCCCTGTCCGCCGAGAGCCAGGCTATGGCTCGGCAAGAGTTGAGCCCTACCCTGATGAAGCAGATCACCAAGGAGGCATGAGTTCTGACTTGGCTTCGTTGATCAGGCCAAATTTGAGACACGTCTTGAGAGCCAGGTTTCTGGACCGCTCCACCTCCGCTTTGGAGGGACTCACTATGAGCAATCATCAAGGTAAGGGTACACCCCGACCCCTTGACGCCAAAGATGGGCTGCCACCACTGCAATGCATTTGGTAAAGACCTGGGGGGCTGATGACAGGTCGAATGGCATGGCTTGGAACTCGTAGAGGGTTCCCTCCGCTTGGAAGCGGAAGAACCTTCGGTGTGACGGACGTATCAGGACATGGAAGAATGCATCCTGAAGATCCAAGGAGCAGAAGCAGACGTTTTGCTCAAGGGGTGGTATGATCTGGGACAGAGTTACCATCCGAAAGGTGCGCGACCTGAGATACTGATTCAGGTCGTGCAGATCCAGAATAGGGTGCCAGCCCTCTGTCTGTTTCGGGACCAGGAAGTACCTGGAAATGAACCCTGGGTTGACGGGGGGGATGTCACTCGGGCCACTACCTCTTTGAGGAGGAGTTGGGCTATGTTATCTCTCAGAGCCGACCGAGTGTGGACTAATATCCTTCCCTCACGTGGGGCGCGGGCTCGGCTTGGCGGGTACTGCTCAAACTCTAGCGGCCGTCCCTGACCGACCACTTCCAACACCCACATGTCCGTGGTAACAGCAGACCAGGCGGAAAGGAAGTGGTGAAGCCGGCCCCTCACGGGAAGACCCAGAGTAGTCATGATGGGTATGGGACTGGTCACCCCATCCCATCACTGAGCAGGCCTGGAAGAGGAGGATCTGGAAGCGGGACGGCCGGGACCCTTCCCTTCCAGGTTGCGCGCCTGACTTGGGCCTGCTGCTGCTGCTGCCCAGATTGATATCCACCGCCTGCAGCTAGTGGAGAATGCGGCAGCCAGGCTTTTGACTGGTACCTCTAGGACCAGTCACATAATGCCTGTGCTCCGCGGACTGCACTGGCTGCCGATACAGTGGCGGATCACCTTCAAGGTTGCTTTATTAACCTATAAAGCCCTACATGATCAAGGACCCAGTTACCTGAAAGATCTCCTTCATCCCTATTGTCCCCTCTGCTCTCTCTGGTCCACCGATAAGGGATTGCTAGAGATTCCCAGGGTTCGATTACAAACATCTGGGGCAAGGGCATTTAGTTTTGTCACCCCGACCCTGTGGAATTCTCTACCTCATCGGGTTTGAGATTGCCTGACCGTCTATAGTTTTAAAGCTGCATTAAAAACGTATCTCTTTAGCCTAGCATTTCCTAATTATTAGAGTCTTTATTGTATTTATTGTTTTAAATTGATTATAATGTTGGTTTTATTGTACAGGTGCCTTGGTTTTGGAAAGGCACCTTTTATAAATAAAAAGATTGATTGATTGAAACTGGGGCTACTTGGTCACAGGGGCAGATGGGTGAAATGGTTTCTTCTTCTGCTTCTTGGAACCTTGGGATTCCTTTTGGGCAGACGTAGCAGAGTCCAACGTGGTACTGAACTTCGACACATTCAAGGTGACCATCCACTCCTGGACTGAACAAGTCAGTACCCAGTAACAGGACATCTGCCAACTTGTGCTGGGTGTTGGCTGTGAAAGTCGAGGCCCGCAACCAAGCCCTACAGTGCGTGGCAACCGCGGCTGCAACAGAACAGGCACAGGAATCCCCGGTGTCCAAGGCCGTTTGGAGCTGTTGTCTGGCAACAGCCTGGCCCTGGTCCTGGACCTGCTAGACCGTGGTCTGAAGGTCCGCGGGAAGATGAGGGAGCACCTCATCTAAGGAGCTCAACAGAGCATGGCAGAAGTGTGCCATGATTACAAACGAGCTTGCCTGATGGAGACCCAGCGATGAGGCAGCATAGACCTTTCGTGTGGAGTAATACTGCTTTTTGGATTCTTTGTCCGATGGGCTATCACAGTCTCCTGAGTTCACAACCCGCCTGAATACAGACTCGGTCACCACTCCCTCAGCCGAGGGATGCTGTGAAAATCCCAAAAGGGAGTCACTAGGTACCGCGTACTTGTGGGCCATCCTGGCGGACAGTGCGGGACAGGAGGCTGGGTGCTGCCACAGCTGGGCCAACAATGGCTTCAGCTACTGGAAAGGTCTCGGTCGAGGAATCCCTCCTTCTGAGAATATCAGTTAGAGGGTATTCTACCCGTTTTTCAACGGGCTCCAGCTTCATCCCCGTAGATTCGGAGATGAGGCGGAGGATGCCCATAAAGGAGGTGGGACCCTCCTCGGCAGATAGACTGATGGCATCGTCGTCCCGAGAACGAGATGCCAAATCCGAGTCGTTGGACTCCGAGGAGTCCGGATACAGCGGTCTGCCACTGGAGTCACTGTGAACCTGCTGCAGGTGGGTGGGAGTCAAAGTAACGGACAGCCTGTGCGGGAGGCCTGAAGCAGGCCCCGAGGAATACTGTTCCGGTGGCAGCTCCACCGGGACAGGTGGAGAGACCGGCTTTGGTCAAGCTGAGAGTGATGTCGCCGACTCCGTGAGCGGGGGGGGGGGGGGCCGACTCTGGAGTGGTCCACTTTGGCCTGGAGGGTGATAGCCAGGTAATGGCTGGGATGGAAGGGACCACCTTCAGGCCCAGCCAGAACAAGCTGCTGCCACAGCATGTCCTCATAGCACTGATGCAACTTGCGTCAGAGCCTCCCCTCGTATGAGGATGAATGGCGGCAGCGGCGCTTCTTAGAGTGCTGCTTATGCGACTTCCTCAGCCTTTTGGTCGAGGATGTCCCAGACCTGAATGTTGACCATCGGGGGGACCAACGGCGACGCTCAGGAGAAGGCAGGGGAAAACCTTGGTTTCTCTGGGTCAGGGATGACCACCGCCTGAGACTTCTCAGCTGGCTGGGTCACCTCATCAGCGAGGCCCAAAAGGACCGGAGTACTAAATAAGGAGTTGTCGGCCTCCTCGGTCAACGACGGGTCAAAGGGGTCGAGAAGGATCTCAACCGGATCGTCGTCCTGCATTTGGCCAGCTGACCTGACAGGGCACCATGAGTTAGATGGCCAAGGCCACAACTTTGACCAAAGTCAAAAGAGGAGACTCCTGAGAGCGAGATCGCTCTCTGTCCCAAGAGCGACACTGACGAGACGTGGTTTCTCTCGGTTCCTTAGATTCCTTTTTGCAGGATCTGGAGATATGCGAGCCAAGGCCTTTCCCACGAGTGGGAAGGAACTGGACCAGCTCCTTAAAGGTACCCGAGAAAGAGGAGCTCAGTTTTAGAGGAAGGAAAACAGAGGGTGAAGACGAGATCTCAGTGGCACGCGCTGCCTCCTCTTCGAAGGCCTTCATCTGTTCCAGTTGTTCCACAGACCCCGTGGCCACGGAGACTGCATGGCAGGTATCCTTCGATTTGACAGGAGGGTGCCATTTTTCCAGACATCCGAGCCGGAGACACGCGAGGTGCTCATCCAAAACATTTGGATGAAAAGAGCGACACAGGTCGCAGGCCTGAGTGTCATGCTCGAGAGCCAGGCAGTACATGCATGTGGCATGCGGGTCAGTCCTAGACATTTTCTGCTCGCAGGGACACCGGCGGAACCCGGGTGAGGACTTGTCCTCCATCACGGTAGCAAGAACAAAATAGTTTGGAGAGATTCCGCTAATCTTAATTGGTGAAACAGAGTTTTGGAGCACCAGGGCCAACTACACGCAGGAGTGAGAAGGATGGAACCTGTATCTTCCAGTGGAAAGGAAGATCTGGTGTCAAGGGAGAAGCAGAGCATTATGCCACCCGGGTGGCGTGGGAGAAGCCAGCTTGAATACTGTCCGGCAAGATATTTAAAGGGAAAGGACATGCCAATTAGTGTGGATGAACAACATATCCACGATCCTAGAACAAACCATTTTAACACATAGGCCAAAATTATCTGAAACCAGTGAGCAAACTGTGCTCTCCAAAGAATATAATAATCTGGCTGGTAGGGTGGGCAATAATGTTCACAAGTATTGGCCAATACTAAAAGAGGATGGGATTATCAGAAATAAGATTGGAGAGTCAACCAGCGTGACATTAAAAAAAAGCAGATAATCTGGGTGATATGCTCACCACAAGCCATTTTGTGGCTAGCAAAAAGGATAACCCTCACCTAAATTGGCTACCAGTGAAATCACCTGATTTAATCACTGGCAACTGTAGTGTGTGCAAACATGCTAATGACGGTAATCAGATTATTCACCTACTAAATGGATGCCAGACCACAGTTCGACAATTCTTTAACAGTGTAACATCCGTTGTAGTGTCCTTGTAACCTGTTTTATGTGGGTCATACGTCAACCACTGAAAGTGCGCATCCAGGAGCACATTAGAGCAATCGCTAAGGGTAATTATTATAAGGGTCTAGGTATTCCTGCAGTCTCATTGGTTGATGGTATCCAGACAGCCTTATGGTAACCTCCTTATTAACATACCTCTGCAGCCTAATTACCTGAGCACTGATTCAAAAAACGAAAGTACTACTTACTCTGTCAGCATTCTATGTGTAGAACTTATGGTCACCATTATAGCAATGCTGACAGTGGCAAGCACAAGCATCCTTAAATCAGCAAGAGTCTGCACTGCACTGTGACAATGTGGTAAACTTGCTGGATCTGTTTTAAGTGGTACAGTGCTCCCTCACTATAGCCACAAAGAAAAACAAACTGTTACGAATGCCCCAGTGGCACCCTATGTTAACTTCCCATTTAGTGGTAATCTTGCTAACTGCCACCGCAGCAACTCCTCCTGACCACTTCTCCACCTGCTGTTTTACATTAAAAGAAAGTTCCCCACTGAAAGAAATACAGTAAAGGCTCACAACTGTACCTCTAATCACATACCAGTCCCTCTCTGTTCTGCACAATAGTACCTGCTCATTCCCTCTTACTCGGTGTCCGCAACTCTTCCATACCGCTTCCCCACTCACTTTAATGGTAAAGATACTGCAGTTTGTTCAATCCTCCTGCACTAGCCCATTTTTCTATAAATATTTTGTATCTAAATCTTTAAAAAAAAATTTGAAGATTGTAGAACTGAACCACTGATTGAGCCATCCCCATAGAGAGACTGTCATCTAACAGAAATGTCATAACTCCAGCTACCGCTAAGTGACCAATGTTCATGCAAAAGGCAGCACAAATTTTGACAGCTTGTTTTCACTGCCCATCTCTGACTCCTCTCACTACTGCCACAGTAAAACAACAAAAAAAGACTGCAGAAATAATAAAAATTGAAGCTTATATTACTGAACTGCCGATCAAGCCTTCCTCATAGAGACTGTCAACTGACAAACGTCACAGCTCCTGCTAGCACTGAGTGATCATTGTTCATTCAGAAGGCAGCACTCATTTTTAACAGCTGGTTTTCACTCTCTGTCTCCTCGACTCCTCTCACATTTGCCACAGTGAAGAAAAAAAGACTGCAGAAATAATATTATTTAACCTAATCTACTGCAGGCGATGTGCTCCCCATTCATTTGTAAATTTCACGCATGAATGCTGACAGGCTTTGCAGCATCATAGCTGTCACGGACTATACTTTCGGCGGCAGAGAAATGCTACGAAGCTGAACAATTGTGGGGTAACAAACATAATAAAATAGGTTGCAAATAATGTAATCACTCACAGTAGCTGCCTGTTCACAAATACACTTTGTTCCTGTTTACTTCCTGTTACAATACTAATGTTAACGTTTAGCGGAGGGACTATTTTACGTCAACAATTAAGATTATATGAAATAAATACAGTTCAATACTGGAAAACTGCAAGAAAAACTGAACCCAATTATAATAATAGCAACAAGGAACACCAGAGGTTGTGTTAATGACAAGTTAATCACCCCTTGGGAGCAATATGGCACTGGGCTGCACCTCATGCCACATTACGCCCCCAGGGGGTGATTAACAGGATACTAGCATAACCCCTGTCATTCCTTATTGTTTAATGAATGCAGTGCCCTGGTTGTGCACTTTCAAACTCACATAATTCAGATCCATCCACACTCAAGCTTATAGGCCTGGAACATGTACTGACAAACAGGATGGGAGGTGAGAGGCTTACTGTCTCCTGCAACAGGAGACGAGATGGATGGTGTTCCTCAACACTGTGCAGCTCCATGGTTTAAATGAGAAGGTTTATTTTGTTCTTTCTCTCACATAATCTGTGACTGAGTAGTCTTAAAAAACTAAAAAAATATTACAAATATTATTTGTCAAGTTTTGGTTTGGTTGTTCACATGCCTATTTCTCTTGCTTCGGATCAGATATGTTGATTTGGAGAAACAGAAAAAGTCCTCCAGTGCATGTGACACTTAGATGTACAGTATGTTCCTGTAAAAGTAAGATTTAAAAATGTATGATCTGCTTAGTAGTGGTATCCAGTCACCAGTGCGACGGCCATCGGTGCGCCGCAACCAGTTCGACACTCATAGTGGCGAAAATTGGTTGTTGGAACGCCGGGCAGCGAGACCGCTGCACGGGTGTTGCGCTCCCTCCCTGATAAACCTCCCCCATGAAGGTGATTATATAATTGTTTCAGGGGGTGTAGGGCGTGAAAGCCCTCTGCAAACAGGCTGGATGTACCCCGGTGCTTTGGGCGGGATGGCGGTCGAGCAGCGCAACGTTTGGAAGACATGGTCACCATCAGAATTTTGGTGTCACCTAATGACGGTCAACCTTCTACATGTTGCACCAATGTGAGTAAACCCTTAGTAGTTAATTACAGATAATAATAGGATAATTATTTTGTCTCATTTTTACAGAGTATGCATTATCTATGGCGTATTTTTGCCTTTGTCTGTTTTTGTACTCCTCCCCCTCCACACACACCCTGGCTGAAAAACAGATTCTAGTTGAAGCACCGGGGCTAGCTGTCCTCCAGAGATCACTTTTTAGAATAAATCCTGCCTTTGGCTACGTCTGCAATACCTGCCTGAGTCTGAATTACTACTACACGTTCTGCTCTCTAGTAGAGGTTTTGTTTTCTGTCTGTGTTTTGGGACTGGCCACCCCCTTCTGCACCCTCCAGCCTTCCCATATACGTGCCACTTTTGTTTCTGCAAAACAAATTTAAAGTGCAGCTTCAGGATCGAAGGTGACCTCTTTTAACATCAGCGACAACAGAGGTAGTGAAAGAGAGTGGCACAAAGCAAGGCATCACAGACAAAAGACTGCATGATGCTTAAGTACTTTCTCAAGACAGCACCAAAGTGTAAACGATAGTACAAAAAAGATTTACAGCAGCAAAAGGCAGGAGCACTAAAAACAACAGGAGCAACCACCTCTACGTTTTGCCTCTAAACCCTGCTTCAGCAGAGGGGAAACATAGTGTGGTTAGTAAAACAACATGCAGTCTCTTGTCTATGATACCTTGCTTTGCACCACTTTCTTTGATTACTCCTATAGCTGCCAATCAGCCAGGCATAGCACCCTACCACTAGAGTATTGACTTTTTTATTTCATTTATATTTACTGATTTTTTGCAAAAGAACTTACACAATCAAACGTGGTTCAGAGTCTGGCAATAAATCATTTCTGCTCAACTGAGTGACTAAATGTACTTTCCATTGTCATCTCACCGGTGCAGCAGTAGCGCTATCACTTGCGACACAAATGACCCAGGTTCAGGAACAAGCCTGGGTGATCTGAAGGCTGGCCAAGGGGAGGGTGGCTAAGCATTCCATGGATGCTCGTGTCTTCAGGGGTGGGAGTATGGTCTCCGTTGCAACACTGCCAACTGGGTGACCACAGGAGGCAGTGCAACCAGAGCCATAGATTGAGGGAGGGGGACATCGACGGCATGACGTGATGCATCAGTAAGGCCTTCCTGATGTCAGGGGGTGGGTTAGAAAAACAGAAAAATACCCCGAGCAAAGTAGGATGCCATCTGCTGTAGACCCTGCACTGCTGACTGGGTTTTCCCCTCACCAACTGACTGTTCAGCTCTGCCCAGGGGAGTAAGGGCCTGGCCCCCGAGCAGCCCTTCCCATAAGAGATTATGCATGGGGGAACTGCGAAGTAGAGGTACGTTGCAGAGATGCTGGGTGATGGGGCTGGGAGGGCCGCCAGACTGATGGGGCAGTCAAGGTTGCAGGTGACAAAGCACAGTAAATTTAAAAATTAAAAAAATACTTTCCTCTGTACATTAAAGCAAAAGAAAATTTGATGGTCATGAAGTATTCAAAACACACATCAGTAAGATAGTATGCCATCATCTGATAACAAATTAACTGAACAAATCCTTGGGAGAAATCCTTTACTGCAGTCAATGTCAACAGTTTATCAAAAGCTCAGGTTTCAGGTCCTTGAATGGGCTTGGGATACTGATATCAAATGAAGGAAACATTTTCTCCTTGTATACTAAGTATTTAATCATAGACTAGGGTCAAACAAAATGGAAATGAGAAAGAAATAACTCAAATATTGTGTTTAATATCCAGCAAATTATGACAACCATTTCTAAGCATTAACATTCCAGTTTAACCACCACTTTGTGCTCAATGACCTGAACTTGAAAACATATTTGAACTGGGAGACTGTATACTTCAATTTAAACACTAAAGATGTCCTTCTACATAAAGGTACAGTAAGAAAAAATTACTCACCTTAGTAATTGTGTTTCTTCTAATGGAGTCTTGCTGTATTCTGACATTATGCAGTTAGCCCCAGCACTTGAACTGCTTCGGAGAGGAAAGCGTTAACTCTATGCCAGAGCATAGAACGTTGAGCTCGAGCTCGGTTCAAACCTCTGTCTGCTACACTTCGAAGAGTAACCGTCAGATTCTTACGAGCTAATACTAACCAACTACCCCCACTATGTGGAAATTTTAACATTTTTGCTAGCCAAAAAAGCAACCAAATATTTAGGATCCCTAAAAGACTCCAGTAGAGAAATCCAAAACAAAAACTAGGTAGTGAACAAAATAACTTACCAAAACCATAACAATAACCCACTCCCCTTATCTAAAAGGGAGAGTACCAAGTACACCCCTGAGGTGCAACACTGCGCCTACCATCCCACTTCCCAAAAAACAAGTTCTGAGAGGGGAGGCAGGGAGGAAGGTCAGAATACAGCAAGACTCCATTAGAAGAAACACAGTTACTAAGGTGAGTAATTTTTTCTTCAAACAACATGAAGTCTTGCTGTATTCTGACATTAAGCAGACTACCAAGCAGTACCTTCGTGAAGGAGAGAATCGAAGCTATTTTGGGAATAGGCTGTGCAGTACTGCTGTGCCAAACATCACTCCTAGCCTGAATATCCAGACAGTAATGCTTGGTGAAAGTATGGACTGTTTTCCAGGTGGCTGCTTTGCATATCTCTAATAAGGGTATATCTCTGGCTGCAGCCAGAGAAGTAGTTGTACCTCTAGTCGAATGTGGGCATTTTGCCTAGCTTTTCATAGCAGAATTGTATACAAGAGACAATCCACCTGGTAATAGTTCTCTTAGTAGCAGGTTTGCCCTTTCCCACTTCACCATAAGTGAGGAACAACTGGAGGGAGTCAAACCTGAGTGCTTTAGTACACTCAATGTAGTAGCTAAGAGCGCTTTTAACATCCAAACTGTGTAATCTTCTCTCTCAAGAAGAAGAATGATCAGTGAAGAACACAGGAAGAGACATGGATTGGTTCAGATGAAAATCTGAAACCACTTTGGGTAAGAACCTCCTGTTGGTTCTAAGGACCACCTTATCTCTATGGAATGAGATAAAATCAGGCTCCACTGACAGAGCTTGCAATTCACCGATACGTCTGGCAGAGGTAATAACTACCAGGAACACAGTTTTCCAAGTCAAGTACTTAAGCTCTGCTGAAGAAAAAGGCTCAAAAAGGGGTTGCATAAGCTGAGCTATGCAAACATTAAGGTCCCAAGCAGGAGTAGGATCCCTAAAGGGGGAACTGGTATGAAGCAATCCCTTGAAAAATTAGCAGAAAACAGGATGAGATGCCAGTGAGGACGGCTTTCCCACTGACAAAAAAGCAGAAACAGCTGACAAGTGTACTTTGAGGGTAGCTGGTCTGAAGCCTACGCCATTAAGACGAACCATGCAATCCAGAACTGTAGACAAGTCAGCAGTATCTGGGGATATATGCTTCTTGGAACACCAAATGGTAAATCTTTTCCATTTGGAGTTATAAGTTTTTTCTGGTGGCAGGTTTTCGAGAAGCTTTGAGAAGGTCCAGAACCCGAGACAGATGCAAATCTGCATATTCAAACTATTCAAGAGCCATGCCTTGAGATTGAGAGACCGGAGGTTGGGATACCAGATCCTCCCCTGAGAGGAGGTTAACAGGTTGCAATTCCTGGGAAGAGAAAGGGGAAGATGGACTGCTAGGGACAGCAACAGGGGATACCAAGGCTGCTTGGACCAATCTGGAGCAATCAGGATCACTTTGCAAGATTGTGACCTTATCTTGACCAGGACCTCAAACAGTAGAGGAAAAGGAGGGAAGGCATATAGAAATATCCCTTTCCAATCCAGAATCAGAGCATCCAGAGGGACTGAACCCAAGACTGGGGGTCTGCAACAGAAGAGAGGAAGTTGGTGATTGGGGCTGCAAAGAGATCTATCTCTGGGGTGCCCCACCTCGAGAATATCACTTTTAACACTAAGGGATCCAGGGATCATTTGTGATGGCCTGGGAAATCCTGCTCAATGCATCTGCTAACACACTGTCCTTCCCTGGGAGGTGGACTGCAACCAAAGAGGTCTGTAGAGAATAAGCCAGGGACCAGAATTTCATGGCTTCCGTGCACAAGGCCATAGACCGAGTGCCTCCCTGCTTGTTGATGTGCCACATGGTGGTGGTGGTGTTGTCTGTCCTGACCTGAACCACCCTGTTCTGTACTGATTCCGAGAAGGCTTGCAGAGCCAGGTACACTGCCCTGAGCTCCAGAAGACTGATGTGGAGAACAGACTCCTGAGTGGACCACACTCTCTGAGCCGTGAGAGCTCCCAGGTTAGCTCCCCACCCCAGGAGAGAAGCATCCTTGGTTAGAACCACAGAATGAGAATGACTGATGAATGGGACTCCTTGTCTGAGGTTGTCCTGATCCTGCCACCACTGGAGAGCCTGGATCAGGGTCTGAGTCACTAGAATAAGCTTGGTTAGAGGATCTTTTTTCTGAGACCAAAAGGCCCTCAAGTGAAACTGGATGTCCCTCATCTGAAATCTGGTTCTTGGACCACTGCAGTGGAAGCTGCCATGTGGCCCAGAAGTTGAAGGAAATGTCTTGCTGGTCGGGACACCAGAAGGTGGAAAGAGGAAGCCAGCTCCATAATGGCCCTTACCCTTGCCAAGGGAAGAAATGCTCTTACTCTGACAGTATCCAGTTCTACCCCATGAAAGTCAAGAGTTGTACTGGCTTGAGAACTGACTTGGGAAGATTGAGGAGGACTCCAAGAGAAGTGAGCACTTGTTGGGTCACTTGCAAATCTGACTTGACTTGGCCTGGAGACTAACCCACTATGAGCCAGTCATCCAGGTATGGGAATATGGAGATGTTTTGCCTCCTTACAAAGGCCACTACTACTGCTAGGCATTTTGTGAATACCCTTGGAGCTGATGTTAGGCCGGAGGGCATTGCTTTGAACTGGTAATGGCCTGAAGACAGTTCAAACCTGAGGTACTTTCTGTGGGAGCACCTGATGGTAATGTGAAAGTAGACATCCTTTAGGTCCACGGAGGCTAACCAGTCCCCTGGCCTTAGAGAGGGAAGAATTATTCCCAGAGTCACCATTTTGAATTTTGGCTTTAGTAGATGCTTGTTTAGGTATCTTAAGTCTAGGATGGGCCGGCACTCCCCTGTTTTTTCGGGGTAAGGAAGTATCTGGAATATTAGACCTTTGCCCCTGTTAAGTGTAGGAACTTTCTCTATGGCTCTGAAAGCCAGCAGAGATGAAACCTCTGCCTCTAGGGCAATGGTTTCAGAGATGTTTGCAGGTGGAAAGGACCTGACCCGCAGCTTTGGAAATTTTTTGAAGTTGAGGGCCAGTCCCTGGCTTACTATTTCCAGGACCCACTTGTCTGAGGTATCAGACTTCCAGTCCTGGGAGTAGTAAGCCAGTCTGCCTCCTACAGGGATTGGGGAGTCGACCCAAGCTGACACATCAGGGTGTCTACTTGGCAGGAGCCTTTTGCTGAGAGGAGAATGCAGCCCTGCTCATCCCCCTTCTGCCCCTCCCTCTGAAGAACCCCCTCTGGGGAAAAAAGAGAGGAGGCCTCTGCGTGGTAAAAAGGCCTGTGAAAAGGGCTGCCCCTGCCCCTAGCCTGCTGCTGCTTCTGAGGAGTTGCCTGCCTTTCCTTGGCTTGTGCACTCCTGTAGGTGGTCCAGTACTCATCCATCTTTTTCATATAATTCTCTGTCTGCTCCCCAAACAGAGAATTCTCGATGACAGGAAAATCCATGACTTTAGCCTGGGTAGCCTGTGATAGGCTAGTACATCTGAGCCAAGCTAGTCTCCGAAGAGCCACAGATGTAGCTATGACTCTTGATGACACATCATTGGAGTCCACAGCGGCATGAAACTGGATTTTTGATGCCTCAACCCCATCAGCACCAACTTCCTCCAGCTCCTTGGCAAGCTGGGGGGAGGTCTGTTTGGCCAGTTCCAGTACAGTGCCTCATCTGGACTTCTGGTACCTGGCTGTGTAGGCCATATAATTAGGCTGCCTAAGTCCCAAGGAAGATGCCATGTATTGTTTCTTCGCCATGGCATCCAGCTTCCTGGAGTCTTTATCTGGGGTGTGTGAAGCCAAGGGTATGTTAGCCTTATCACAAGTTGCAGCCTGCACAACCCCAATATGGCTGCACTGCTGGTACAAGTACTCCGTACCTGGGCCTGACAACATGTACCTCTTGTTCATTCTTCTGTCCAGAGGAGGTAAAGAATTTGGAGTCTTAAGCAACTTATGTGTCTGTTTCCCAAAGGATTTGTGAAGGGGAATAGACAACCTCTTGGACTCTGGGATGTCCATCACCTCCACATAGTCAGGCTCCCCTTGCTCCTTGACAGCTTCATCCAAAGGGAGCTGGAGGGTTTCTGCCACTTTCTTGTAAAACATAAAGTGGGAAGGGGACTCAGAAAGCCTAGGAGGGGAAACACCAGAAGGCCTGTCTGGGGAGATGTCCAGTTCCATGGGCTCATCCAGACCTTCCACACCATCATCGTCATCATAATCATCATCCCCCTCCAAATCCGGTTCATAAAAGTCTTCAGGGGAATAATCCTGACCCGGAGGAACCAACCGAACCGAACACCTGCCCAAAGGCGTCAGATCAGCCGGAACTGAACAGAGCAATTCAACTATGTTAATCACATGGGCAATTTCTTCGGTGGTTGGATGATGCGGTTCTGGATCCGAACCGGCCAATTTTTCTTTCCTTTTTCTTTTTGCCGGAACTGATCCCTCAGGATCAGCTCTCCATTTGCCTGAGGGAGTCTCGCTCAGGTCAGTGGACACTCCCTCAGGTTCGGTGGACTTCTCAGCCCCATTCTCCGTAAGCCTGCCCAATCTTTTATCCAGGGTGGCTTTAGGGAAATTTTTACCAATTTGGCAGTCTGACTTCAGGTGGTCAAAACCCAGACAGTAAACACAGATGGTGTGGGGATCGGCCTTAGCAAAGGCCTCCCCACACTCACTGCCGTGCTGAAATCCAGTGGGCCCGGTTTTTCTCTTGGGTTTCTCAGACAAAGCCATCCTATCACTTACCCTTTTTATGGCAACAGTCAGGCAAGACTCTCTTATCGGTTCCTAACCGTGTTACGGGTGTTTGAAAACAAAACAAAACGATGAAACACATTTTTTTTTTTTTTTTTTTAGAACCGATAAGGACCGGTACCTCACACTAAAATAAAAAAGACAGATGCACACACTAAATAATGATTTCAAACAACCGGTTCAGCCGAACCAGTTGAAAAGACTATTTTTACAATTTCCACACAATTTTTCTAAACAAGTCCACTACCAATGTACTTACTGTACCCCAGACAGGGATCTGAACCGAAAAATAAGAAAAAGTATTGGTAAAACCGATGTTTTTTAGACCGGACCGAACCACGAGTGAAGGAGAAATCTCCGGAGCGACTGTTCAATTAGACAGAGTAAAGAATCCGACAGTTACATTTCAAAGTGCAGCAGACAGAGGTTTGAACCGAGCTCGAGCTCAACGTTCTATGCTCTGGCATAGAGTTAACTCTTTTCCTCTCCAGAGCAGTTCAAGTGCTGGGGTGAACTGCATAACGTCAGAATACAGCAAGACTTCATTCATGCTGTTTGAAGCCTATTTTCTGCAAACCTTTACTTAAAATGACTATCAACTTTTCCACTTTTTTCTCTTAGTTTTTTTGGTTACATTTTTAATACTGCACATAAATACCACAATAAAAGCTAAAGTAAATTCTGTCTAAACAGATCTAAGAGGTGATCCCTTTAGAGAGACAGAGCAGTAGTTTCTGTTGATCTCGTTACCTGTTGTGCGTGTCTGGTGTTTCTTTTTTGAGGCTGGTAAAGAAGCCATTTGTAGAAGACTGGGTCTACACTGACTGCTATTCCTTGTACACTAGCCAGCAGTACAGCACCTAAAATAAATAGCAAAGACAGAGTTCAAAACTTTGCAATATTTATGTAACTCAATTTTTGACACTAAATTACTTCAGTGTATGTCTAAACACATTAAATCTGTTGAAAATATGTCAAATTAAATTATTATGAGTCTGATCAGCAATTCTACCAAAGCCCACATTTTTACAAACTGATGCATTCTTTTGTTTATGCCAGCAGCAGATTAAGATATTGGCATTTTATGAATGACATAAGAAATTTCTGTTGTAAAAAGAAACTTTACAAAACACATGCTACATAAAAAAGGATTTTTCAAATGTGTCACAAAAAATGGCAGTGAATAATGAATGATACCTGCCTCAAACACAGAGAACACATTTTCTGGGAGTTATTATGGCATGATATTATATTTATCTGCTTGGATATCGTTTCAATATACTCCGTGCCAACTAAATGGCTGCTGAATGCATTGCCATTTCTTCCAATGGCATCGTTCAGGAGATTTCTGCCCCACTGTTGGACTATTACAATATAGACTGTTACAAATGCAGTACACATTTTGCAAGCACTTTGCTAACGTATGCAACTGCCACTGTCCGGCTATCCTTAAAGAAGCCAGGTATGGATTCTTTTTAACCCATCGTACCTAGAAATCTGAAGCAACTGCAATGAGTAAAGGGGAACGTGTGGGATCTTGCAGGAAATCAGTTCTGGGAGTGAAATTAAAAGTTTGACTCCATTCCAAGGAAAAAGAGGAAGTGCCTAATCCAATTAACAGAAGCACTCTTCATAGAGGGGTCGATCCCAGTCCTTTCATAGAAGAAAGGGTTCTGCAAGAACTCCTAAAACTGAAGGTGGACAAAGCAATGGGTCCTGATGGAATTCACCCCAGAATTCTAAAAGAATTAAGGGAGGAACTAGTGAAACCACTGGCTACTCTTTTTAATAAATCATGGAGGATGGTGTGGTACCCGAGACTGGAGGAAGGCGGATGTGATTCCCTTCACAAAGTGGGTCCAAGACAGAGGCAGGAAACTACAGACCTGTCAGTCTGACCTCTGTGGTAGGGAAAGTGATGGAGTCACTTCTGAAGGAAAGAATAGTCGAGTACCTAGAGGCCAGTGGAACACAGGACCCAAGGCAGCATGGGTTCACAGCGGGAAGGTCATGTCAGACGAATCTAATAGATTTCTTTGACTGGGTGACCAAAGTAGTAGACCAGGGAGGGGCTGTGGACATGGCCTACCTAGACTTTAGCAAGGCATTTGACACAGTCCCACACAAAGGATTAATAGTCAAATTAACCAGCCTGGGAGTGGGACCCAGGGTGGTAGCCTGGGTAAAACATTGGCTGGACAACAGGACACAGAAGGTAATTGTAAATGGAGTCCACTCTGAAGAAAGGGGGGTTACTAGTGGGGCACCGCAGGGTTCAGTATTGGGTCCAGTCCTTTTTAATGTCTTCATCAGTGACATTGCAGAGGGACTGGAAGGAAAAGTATGCCTTTTTGCAGATGACACAAAGATCTGCAACAGGGTTGATACACAAGGAGGCGAGAAAGGATGAAAAGGGACTTGGCAAGGTTGGAGGAATGGTCAGAAGTATGGCAGCTAGATTCAATGCAAAGAAGTGCAATAATGCACCTGGGAAACAAGAACCCAGGGAAGAATACACAATGGGTGGGAGGTAGTAATAACAACAAAAAGAAAGGGACCTGGGGTAATCATATCAGATGACCTTAAGGTTAGCAAGCAATGGAGAAGGCAGTAGGGAGGGCTGGGGGTATACTGGATGTATAGGAGAGGCATCATCAGCAGAAAACAGGAAGTTGTTATCCCTCTGTACAGACAGTTGGTGAGACCCCATCTGAGTACTGTGTCCAGTTCTGGAGACCCCATCTCCAAGGACATAGACAGGATAGAGGCAGTCCAGAGGAGGGCAACTAAAATGGTGCAGGGTCTGCAAGGGAAGCCTGGATGAGGAGAGACTAAAGGAGCTAATATGTATACCCTGAGGAAAGAAGGAGAGGGGGGACATGACAGAAACTCTAGTACCCCAGTGGAATCAACAAAGTCCAAGAGGGTAGCATCTTCAGAAAAGAGACTTGCAAGAACAAGGGGACACAATTTAAAGATAGAAGGAGGCGTGTTCAGGGGCAATGTGAGGAAGTATTATTTCACAGAGAGGGTAGTGGATGCATGGAACAGCCTTCCTGAGGAGGTTGTGGGGTCTAAAACTGTGGGAGAATTCAAGAATGCATGGGACAGACATAAGGCAATTCTTGTGGGGGATAGGAAGAAATAGGCTGTTGGTTAACTAGGATCTGCGGCCTATCCTGTAGGTAGGGAAATGGGCAGACTACATGGGCCTAGCGGTTCTTATCTGCCATCAAAGTCTATGTTTCTATGTTTCTAAAGTGCGGAAGGGCTGCTGCTGTGTAAAACATACTACCCAAAATGTATAACTAGGAATCACATAAAGTGTACAAATTACAACTTTTATGGGGAAATATGCCAGCTAATCCCCTATATTGGTTTCCTTTCCTACGACTAAGGTGGTTGGTTTCCATGGTGACTGTTTTCATTTCAACCACTGCTTGTAATTATGGGCCTGTGACTTGTTTGGTAGAAGAAACACATAGCACTTTTTGCACAGAGTGTATCCCAAAATGCTTTGCAAGCAAGAAGTAACTGAACTATGTAGTAGCAGTCATTCAGCTCATCAATATCCACACACAGCCAATTGCCAGAACCAGTTTTATGGTAAGGGGAATGTTGGCCAGAACAGCAGTGAAAATCTCTTAAAAAAGCAAATGGCAACTGCACAAAATGGGGTACTCGGTCATGGGGGGCTCTGCATCTACGTTTTTCAAGTTTTTTTTTTTTTTTTAACTTATCTATTGAATTTTACTTCAATGTGTTACAAGTTAATACAACAGGTAAGTACATAAGAATACTGTAAAACAACAGTATTACAGTACGGAAAGAGCATACTTCTGACAATGTTATACCATAGAGGGGTTATCTCAAGGTATGCAAAACAAATACGTTCACCTAAAGCCTATTGCTGCCCTGAGCAGGGATGGTCCGATATAACATTCAATAAACGTACATGATTACTATACGCTTTGGATCTCCAGTGATACTATGTGGAGTAAAATAATTATACAGAACTTGTTAAGCAGTTTACTCATCTACACAGATCTTCATATATATATATATATATCTTATATATATATATATATATCTATATATATATATATAGTATAAACCTAAAACAGATACGATTCACCAAAGTAGAACACTTCAAACTATTGCTTAAAACAGCGTCATTTAATTATTTTCTGAACTAGTATGGACCCTATTTAAGGCATTTATCAACCGGACATTCAAATTAGGAGCTGAGAGCTGCTATGTGGCTAAATCAAGTTAACTCAAACCAACAGGTACAACTGATGATAGAAAGTCCCATATATTTGTAGTACCTTTATTCCTCTACACAACAAACCTATAAAAAAGAAAACTGTCAAACATCCATTTTTCTAACTTGAACCAACAAGTCTGGGAACCTGCCCAAAAAGTCTTCAGTTTGAGAGGATTCAGCTTATTAAATAGTCAATGTTTATTAATGGCTCCCTAAAACTGCTCCCTTCTGCTAAACACCGAGTCAGTTCCATACCTCACAGGTTTTCCTCGATCTCTGAACATGATCCCACCTCATGGGCACTACATTCCTCTTCTGTCTTAACAGTTTGCCCATTTCACTGGGATCAGAAAACTGATGAGTCTCATCTCCACATACAAGTTGGAGGCTTGCAGGCATGAGAAGCACATGGTGGACTCCGATCTGAAGGAGTTGCGACCAAACCCTGTCAAATCTCATTTTCTGCTGGCAGATGGTGAAGCTGAGGTGTGGGAAGAAGTGAACGGGTGTGTTCTGCCAATTCAGTGGGCCTCCTGTAGTATCCAGCCACATTCCTACACCGATACCAGCACAACTAGGATTGTCCATGCCTGACCCCTCCAGCACTTGCCTGAAGACACACTCCTTGCGCGGTAATTCTCTATGCCCTCTGGACCATGATCAACTGTAAAATCTCTACCAACCAACCCTCCACAAATTCAAGTACTAAGTCACCCTGCACAGTCTCTGGCAAACCTAGACTTTGAATACGGGACACTCTTGCCCCATTCTCCAAATTCTCAGTGGGTCTCTGTAGTAGAGTGTTTTCTCTAGCGAGTCCTGGGTTTGCTGCAAGGGCCCTGTCAGCTGTCCTAGTGGCCCCCTTTGCCTACTCCTCAACCGGTAGCACTTTTGTATCCAACACTAGCATTCTGGAAGCACAGGCTTCCATTTTCTTTACCAGTGTTTGTACAGCTTTCAATAAAGCAGCTCTAGTTGGCTGTGTCTGATCTCCAGTCGTGGGGGGGACCAGTTATTTTCTTCTCCAGTAGGACCCCATCTGCCAAATGCACCAACCCTGTCACCCCAACGTCCACCATGACTTCCCGCCAGCCGTCTTTGCTCAGGGATTGCCCCTCCCGTGGGGTCAGCAGGGTTCCCCAACCCACGCCATGGGCTGAGGCTAGTGCCAGACAGCATGTCGAGCTGGCCGGGTGCAGGGCCTGCGAGTGCTCGGCACCATCCTGTTGCCAGCTTTTTCTTTGTTTCTAGACTCCTGGGAGGCATGGCATGCAATAACATCATGCCAAATGCTCCAGCGCAATGTGTTGATGTCTGTCACGCCGCCCCCCAATGTGCTGGCCCTGGCTTCCTTTCCCCCCAGTTTGTCAGGGGCCAGGCAAGCACCGGGCTCTGCCCACTTCCCCAGAGGAGGAAAACAGTCCTACGGACAACTGATCCTCCTCCACTGCCCAGCCCTCTGGTGTTACGAGTATGCTTCCCAACCCAGGTTCACAGCACTGCAAGTGACTGCGCTACTGCTGCACTGGTGGACTGGCTGGGGGAGCAATTCTTTACTTGGGCCAAGGTGGGCTTCCTTCTACTTTGCGCCCTCTCCTTCAGCTGCCATTTGCAGTCATCCCATAGTACTCAGAAACAGAAAAAATAAACTACATTATATATTAAAATGTTCAGTGTGGTGAACTTTGTCAAAATATGTTGTTTTTGTCTGGATCTGGTAGGTTTCTGTTACCAAAGTCCAAGATTAAGGCTGTACATCTACAGAGCTGCACAAATCTGCTGCAAACAGCTTGGTTGCTGGCCACTCCCCTGTTTTGCACTGTTTTATATGTCTTAATAATTTAGACAGTTTGCTATACTTGAACAAATGTACTGTTTTTTATTCTACAGTGATAAAGTTCAGTGCACAGTTTTTGTTATTTGATGTACAGTATGCCTCTTTACCATAATCACCGCATTCTTAGAGTGGACCCAGTTGGCCTTCACCAGGGAAAATCACCATCTCTTATGTAATGTGCCATTGTTTCTTTGACTTCCACCTGGACAAACCAGGATAGCACCAACAATCTGCGGAAGGGATCTTCTGGTTAAGAGGAGGATGTGCTACCCACCGATCCATCCTCACACCTGTTGTTAATTAAGAGGATGGTCTCAAGATGAGGATTAATTTTCTGAAGAGAAAATAACCTACACTACAAATGCTTACAAATCAATTCAAATCAATCTTTATTTTTATAGCGCCTTTTAGAACCAAGGCGCTGCACATAAAATCAAATACAAATCAGATATCAATATATTAAAACAGGGAACAATAAATAACAAATTAGCTGTAGTTAGAGAAGGCTAAATTAAAAAGATACGGTTTTAACTCAATTTTAACACTATCGGCGGTCAGGCATTCTCTTAACCGACGAGGTAGAGAATTCCACAGGGTTGGAGCCAAGAGAGAAAATGCACGCGCACCAGATGACTTTAATCGCACCCTGGGAGTCTCTAGCAATCCCTCATTGGTGGATCGGAGAGGACGGAGGGGGCAGTAGGGTACCAGGAGGTCTTGCAGGTAACCAGGTCCCATATCATGTAGGGCTTTAAAGGTTAGCAACCAACCTTAAAGGTGACCCGCCACTGAACAGGCAACCAGTGTAGCTCGCGGAGCAAAGGCGTAATATGACTGGACCTAGAGGTCCCAGTCAGAAGTCTGGCTGCCGCGTTCTGCACCAGCTGGAAGCGGCAGTTACCAACTCCTGGTATCCCTAGGTAGAGAGAATTGCAGTAATTGAGGCAAGTAGTGACAAAGGCATGGACCAGCATTGGAAGATCATTCAGAGGAACCAAGTGTTTCACCCGGGCGATATTCCTCAGATAGTAAAAAGAGGATTTGACTACAGCTGACACCTGAGATTTTAGTGTCAAATCATCGTCAAAAATAACGCCCAGGTTATGCACCTGGTGTGAGGCAGTGAGCGGTATACCATCAATCAATAATCCTGATGGCTGTCCAGCCCCCAAACCCGCCCCCGGACGACCAGGGTCCACTACCAACACTTCAGTTTTGTCTGGATTCAGTCTCAGCCAGCTGGTACTCATCCAGGTTCTGATCTCTGTAAAGCAGTTGTTTAGCACAGAAAGTGCATCATCCTGTTCGGGCAGAAAAGACATACACAGCTGAGTATCATCTGCATAGCAGTGAAAAATGGAAATTACGTACTTACCGTAATTGTTGATCATCTTGGACACAGTCTCCATCACTCATTCACATTAGTAGGATAGCGCCGGAGGTGCTAGGACCAAACGGAAGCCAAAAATTTTCTGAAGGGTTGGTGCCAAGACAGGACCATGCATCCGTGGCACCGCGAGACTAGCTCGCGCCTGTGTAGGCTATCTTGGCATCAACCCTCCAACCGCCTCAGTACCTTTTCGATCAAGGAGGTGCAGCATAACTAATGAAAGTAACTTATCCTGACTTTCTGGGCCTGAGAGGGCCCGGATGGCCCTTGCAAGAAGGGTCAAAGAACAATGTCTTCACAGCCTGAACCATAGGACTGTGAAGATCAGGAAAGAAAATGAGTGAGCCCAGGGGATGGAGGGTGGGCGTATGAATGAGTGATGGAGACTGTGTCCAAGAAGATCAATAACTATGGTGAGTACGTAATTTCCATATCTTCCTGGACCCAAGTCTCCACCACTCATTGACACTAGTGGGAGAGTACCAAGCTAAAACCAACAACCCTGAGTAGGGTGGAAGGAGATAGGGTTCACTCAGAAAGGACGGCCAAGGACTGTCCTGCTAATAAAAAGAGCTGTCTTGAAAAATCATCTAGAACATAGTTCTTACAAGATAAGCGCTTGAGTTCTAACTCACCGCTGTGCAGAAAACTGCAATGGACACAAAATGAAACCCTGCCAGGAGGCCGCAACCACTCTAGGAGAGCAGTGAGAACCCGGCCCCACAATTTGGTCTAGGACAAAAATTAATGACGTCAAAGACATGTACTAATCTAACGTAAAGGGACCTCAAGAACTGAAAGAGTCGGGAGATAAAGTCTACTGGTTCAGGGTAGACCGGAAAGTGCAGATGGAAACCCCCACTACCAAGTATGGCTGACCTGTGAACAACAGGTCCAGGAGCACTTGACCCCTTACTTAGTGAGCAAAGGGGGTCCAGGTGGGGTTAGCCCATCAAGGAGAATGGTTTCCACTTAGTCACTGGGACCTCCCTGATGGAAGGCCAGTCATGACTTAGAAGCCTCTTGTGGTGGTCTAGTAGAACCAGATCCTACCCACTACATATTCCAAAAGGAATCATTCTGCCCCTGTGTGCCTGCAACTGTAGTAGCAGTCTCTAAAGTAAGGGAAGAGAGGGAAAGTGTACAGGACGACGTGTCCACTGTGGAAAAACATTCCGACAAAAAAAAAAAAAAAAAAAAAAAAAAACAGGGTCTGGATTTCTAAGGCAAATAGAGGCAGATGTGCATTGAGGGGAGATGCAGCAGGACCAAGTTTTGGCTAACCCATTCGTTGAAAGTGACTGAATAATGGCAGAAGAGACTCAATGTGGTGAGGCACCACTCGCTCCGGCTTTCCTGAAAGGGAGTAGGAAAGGACTCTAGTTTGCTTGCTGATGAAAAACAAACATCACAGTTTCGTCATCCACTTGAAGTGGGTAACTTTGTGAGCGACTGGCACAGAACCAGTGCGCAGGAACCAAAGGTGTGAATATCGAGAAGCCATCTCTGAAAAAAGACCTACTTGACCTATGGTCAAGAAAAGAGCATGCTGTCTGTTAACTTGAAGCAAGCAAGGAATTAGGAACCTGAGTTCCGACTCAATGGAGAGTCACTTCTGTTGCTGTGAGGCTCTGATCAAGAGAAGAAAGCCTGATTAAAAAAAGGGGAACCAACAGACTGGGCAGCCGCCTAGGCCTAGGGAATATCTCTGAATAAGAGAAATCTCTCTTGTAGACAAGAGATGACCCATACCTCCGCTGGACTGGACTCCCCCTAGGGGTAGAAGTCAGGTACTCTTTAACGTAGTTTAGAGACGACCACCTCAGGGGCTGAGGAGGAACCTGGCCAGATTCAAAAGGATGGTATCGGGTAATTTCGGGCTAGGCCCTGTGCTGTGATGATTTTTCTTTTTTTTTTTTACCATTAGTCCGAGCCTGACAAGGCATTCAGGCTGCTATCTCACAAGGATTGCCTGATACAAAAATGATGAAGATGTCGTCCATCTGAGGGGCAGGAGGAGCCTCAGCGTCTGTAACTGAAATCGTGACAGGACCAATAGTCACAGCTGAAGAGATGTTAACCACCTGTTGCCGATGAAGCCACCGAAGGGGCAGTATCACAAGGGGGCTATATACCCCTATCAAAGGAGCGGAAGAACCTGTACGGCTCCCGACCATTGAATTAGAATGTTCCACAGAGTATAACTGTCCTGATGACTGAAAAGAGTCAAGACACAGAAGCACTTGGTCCATGGAAGCAGTCTGCAATAATACAGTGGACCCCATCACTGAGGAACAATTGAAAGATCTTCCATCACAGACTCTGGTGATAGAGAAGGCTTGCAAGCCAGTCTGTAAAATGAGTCATCCGCTGTATCACTGACAAGTAGGACAGGGAGAGACTCCGACAGATGCACTTCTACCCCAGAAGGACCCCTAATGGAAGGTCTAGGTCAGAGCCACTAGAGACTACACCACCAGGAAGGGTGTCGAGGGGCTCGGCACCACGTAAGGAGCCCAGAAAGTGCTGAGCGGAATGAGGGATTCTGCTGGCAGAACAGCACAGAAGAGTTCCATCAGTGGAAAACCGCTGGATGTCACAAGATCCCACGCAGACTGCCACTCACTAAGATGTGTGGAAAAATAATCCGCAGAACAGTACTTCATTCTGCGGAAAACATCTCGCCATAAGCTCCGCGGAAGAAGAGGTCTGCAGAAGGAAAAATCCGGCACTAGTTCTGCCAGACAGCACCAACTGGCACCCCCTGTGTCACCAGCATCACTTGTGGGACAGGATGGCACCAAGCAGTGCCTATGCCATCCTGGGTGACACCAGAGGGCACTCGCGGCGGTACTCACAGGCACCCCCGGCACCCAAGGGCACCCATGGCACTCCTGGCATCGATGGCAGCCATGGGTGCCCGTACTGCCACCCACGGTGTCTGGCGCCACCCACGGCACCGCCAGCGGTGCTGGGAATCAATGGCACCAACAACAGCAGCCCCCTACGCCGACCCACAGCACCGACACCAACACCAGCGGTGCCGCCTATGGCACCGACACCAATTCCAGCGGTGCTGGACCTGCGGCATCACCCATGGCATCAGCCACGGCGCCAGGACCAACAGCACCGAGGAGAATGCCAAGATAAAATCCTGAGGAGAAAGGAAAAAGTGGTGCCCATGCCAGCCCCTGCATGGAAAGAGGGAGGGGGGTAGGCACGAGGGGTCGAGGAAATGGGGAAGGCACCAGGAGGGCACCGCACACATCCTGATCCAATCAACCCGGCCCCGGTCCAGCAGCTCCAAGGCCCGGAGGCCCCAAAACCAGGAACACTGGCCAGGAAAAACAGATAGAAGTCGAATCCTCTGCTCCACAGGAGCGGCCCACTGGTGAAACTGCTCACCGAAACTCCATTGAAGACAGAGATGGAGTCTGGAGTCGAAGAATGCGGCCGTTAAGAGTGGGACCAAGGGAAACCCATCAAAGTTGATTCAGGCCTATCGCCCCCTCCTGACTGACAATCCCCATGCAGACATACCAGAAAGCAACCTCGAGCAGCACTGGTTCTTCTTCCCCCAATGAGGAATAAGAGCTCGAGGTTAAGCAGAGCTGGATCCCAAGAACTGCCAGATTCATGCTTCAGTGGACTGTCCTCCCCCCTCGAGCACAGGACTGTCTGTAGTCGGACCCCCCTTTCGCAAAGGGTGGCGGACCGGACACAGCCCCTCTGCCACAACAACTTTCAAATGAAGCCTTCCTACCGTCACCTCTACCGTCTAGGGATGACTCCATTGATGGCAGGTGAGAATTTCCTTTTCTTCTTCATAATCTTCTTTTTCTTCTTCATAGAACAAGAAAATACTACTAAAAATGTTAAATAAAATGAATACTAAATGGCTAAAAGCTGCTGTTGTATAGATGAAAACTTTGACTCCGGCAGACGAGCAACATCAACATCCAAGCACACTTGATGGCGGGAGAAAAAGAACTGAGGCGGTTGGAGGATCGACGCTGAGATGGCCTCACAGGCGAAGTTGTCTCTCGAAAGGCGATGCGTGGTCCTGTCTCAGCCCAACCCTTCAGAAAATGTTTGGCTCCCGTTTGGTCCTAGCGCCTCCGGTGCTATCCCACTAGTGTGAATGAGTGGTGGAGACATGGGTCCAGGAAGATCTCAAACTATCGCCTGATGATATCTCCCAATGGCAGCATGTACACTGCAAACAACATGGGGGCTAGAATGGAGCCCTGCGGCACCCAGCAGGGCAGGGAATGAGTGCCAGATCAATAAATTCTGGTGGCAACTCTCTGAGACCTGTCCGTGAGGAACGAGTGGAACCATTTGAGGACTGTACCAGACAGCCCACAAAGAAGCCACAGGCACTCCAACAGCACACCATGGTCTACAATGTCAAATGCAGCAGAGATTGAGAAGTACTAGAATAGAACATACCTTTCTATCTCTTGCCATTAGGAGGTCATTCAATACTCGGACAAGTGCAGTCTCCGTGCTATGCTTCTTCCTAAAACCAGACTGGAGAGTATCATAGACACTGTGAGTTATCAGATGATCATCCAATTGCAGCGCAACCACCTTTTCAATAACCTTACCAACAAATGGCAGGTTAGAGATAGGCCGGTAGTTAGCTAGACAATCTGGATACAAGGAGGATTTCTCAAGGAGCCCTATATTCACACAATGAGGCTCAGGCGGTTGTTTTTCCCCCTGCTAGTTTGCCCGTGAGTCAGACAGGACCACACTGGAAGCCCTGCATCGCAATGTGAGATGGCCTCAACACACCGTCCCTCCACTATTCAACTCAGACCCTACTGTGCCTCATGCTAATGCGGCAATACAGCTCTGTGGTTACTAACCTGGGGAACAGCCTATCAGCAGAGACCATAAATATGAAGATAGTACAGGACTTCAGAGTAAGCTTGGACAAATTTTTGCTTACCAAGGGGATCAGAGGGTACGCTGGGTAGTAGAGAGAGTGGGGAATCCCCATAAATCACTACATGTTTGCACAACATGTTTATTAATACCTGCTTAAGAAGTACAATACAAATTTAAAAATTTACTTTACCAGCCTCCCAAGTATTATTCATAAATTCAAGCCCAGGACATCCTCCATATGTGCCTGCTGGAGTTAAGAGGAAGGCACATACATACATCATTTCTGGGACAGTGAGCCCCTACAGGCCTTCTGGACCACAACTGCCCAGAGAACTGGTGAAATTCAAACATGTATGATACCCATCACATCTTTGGCAATGCTGCTGGGCACCAAAGACAGGGATAATGAGGAGTGGTTCCCACTTGCTTGCAGCATCAGGCTACTGCGGATAATGTCCTGGCATTACATACAAAACATTCAGGGTTCCCGGGTCACTCTCTCAGTGCAACACTGAGAAGATATGCTTCTTATGGGACTACCTATGAAGCATCTCACATACAACCTCTGAGGCAGGGCAGAATGCTTCAGATCTGCCTTAGGCTCATTTCTGGACTCCACTCACTTTGCAGGTGGCCATGCTGACCTGAACTGGGATGAGAGAAAGAGCTAAAACTAGAAGGTTAAAGTCTTTGCACATGGAGATGCAGGCAGACTGATGACATACTGATAAGTGAATGACACTGTACTGTACTGAGCAGTGTGCTACTTTTAAAAGTGTTTATATAGGTGTGGTTGGTTAATCATATCAAGATCTGTCTGAATCAGAGAGACAATGGAACTGTTAAGGAGATATAAATATGATATTGTCTGCTTAACTGTACTGAGTTTTACAAAATCCAATA
This sequence comes from Neoceratodus forsteri, assembly GCA_016271365.2. Classification (NCBI taxonomy): domain Eukaryota; kingdom Metazoa; phylum Chordata; order Ceratodontiformes; family Ceratodontidae; genus Neoceratodus; species Neoceratodus forsteri. Next base: position 1,682,089,711 of record CM057455.1, on the reverse strand, counting down.
AAGACAAACTGAAAAATAAGTGTAACCTCTTGGGATGCTTCGAAAGACTTTAGGCTTACGATGCTAGGCTGTACAAATGGGTATAATATGCATTAAGAAACTAATTCTGACAGCTGCAATAAATACAGAGATATATACACAAAAGTTGTTGGCAGATAAGGACCTCTTGGCCCACCCACTCTTCCCTATCATTCCCTATATACTATAAGGCCCGATGCCCAAACTGAGCTCTGGAGTACCGCCCTCTTGCCTCCAGGATACCTCTGTCTCTGTCTCACTCATTCTTAAATCCCATGACTGTTTCAGCCCCAACCACCTCCTCCAGGAAGCCATTTCATGCATATATCCTGCAGCACTGGACAGATGACCATCCCACCAAATGTATGCAGAATGGATAAACAACCTCAAAGACAATATAATCCTGGACAAAATATTTTACTGACATTTATGAAAGAGTATATTGTACAGGTAGAATCATTCTAGTCCTCTTACAAGGGACTTATTACACACTAGATGATGCCGGCCAGCACAGTCACAGTGAGCTGCCCAGAGGCCCTGGCTCTGCTAGAGCAGGGGATGTTAGGTGGGTGTGGTAATCAATGGTGAAGATATTCTGGAAGATAGAACAGTTACTCAGCATAACAGCAGATCTTTTAGATACTCTCCTCCATCTGACCCCACTTTAAGAACTGCAAGCGGTCAGCATCAGGGTGACTCAAAACTATCTGCTATCCGGCAGTCACCCACAATGACATGCAATGTTGGTGCCTATGTAAATATTTATGGCCCCATTGCCCCTCATTTGAGGTATTCATATTCAGTGTATGTCAGTTTGTGAAGAATTCTGAAGCAAGCAGCACTAGGAAGAGAGATCCTGCTACTTTGTGGACACCATGGAGTTACTCTCTCTCTCTCTCTCTCTCTCTCTGATTAAATTTGCAAGCGGTCGAGCGGAGGATCAGCTGCAGCAGCATAGAAGCAGCAGTGTATGGAAAAAGGGCAATTTATGGTGTATCACTGTGCCTAGAAAAGTCTGCATATATATCTGGCAGTTTTGTCAGGCTCACTGCTAAGGTAAGGCTTCTAAACAGTTTGGTTTGGCTGAGGTCTCACTCAAAGGGACTCAAGAGTTCATTTTGGGTTGTTCTACATCAGTATCCCCCCACTCCCCCCCCAATCCCAGGAAGAGGCTAAAATTACATGGTACTGCCTAGCCCTCCTTGGCTCCTTTCCGGGTCAATATCAACTAAATAAATAAACTAGTTTAAGTAATTTATTAATTTACAAATGCCCACCACCTTCCCAGTTAGCAGGATACCCAATAGTAAAGTCACAGTGTGTGCCTTATCCTCACTATGTTGTGTCCCTTGAATGGATAATATTTATTTTTACAGTCCTACTTTTACCTGTTTTTAAACTTGGTTTTACTGCTCGAAGGATTAAAACACAAAGAAATATTCCTGATGCTCATGTCACAGTCACACCACTCCTCCACCTGATTAGTCTGGAGCAATACCTGTGTTAAAAGGGGGTGTAAGTAAAATAGGAAAAGCCAATTTTCTATAATGACAATTCTTGTTTTTTTTTTTTCTTCTTCTATTCTTATTACGGAATGCTTTACCCCTCTAAGAGCCTGTAAGTGGGATGGGTGAAGCTTTCCTAAGACTCTGAAGTTAGTCTTTGAGCCCCTGCAGAGCCATTGTAGCGACAGAGTGGTGGGAGCGAAAACAGAATAAAAATGAGACTGTCCATGGGAGAAGAAAATTAAAATTAGAGACCAGCAGTCACCAGAGAAAAAGAAATGAGGGACGTGGCTGATACTGAAGCAATGATTTCAAACCAATTGTTTTATCTAATCCAGGGTCTGTGTAACCTTGATAGATTAGGGTCATAGCTGGCATCAGGGTTCAGTACAGTAATGGAAGACACTACTCAATAAACCACCTTGCAACTGCCATAGGTAGCATATGTTAATATTTCTACCACTGACCAGAGCAATCCCTAGGTCACTTGCTCAATTTTCGGTTAGAATTTTTCCTTCTTCTTTTTTTTTTATAATTTAAACTTTATTGACTTTAAAACAACCACAAAATACTATCAACAGCAGATCCTAGTTAACCAACAGTCTACTTCCTCCTACCCCCCATCCCCTAGAATTACCTTATGTCTGTCCTATGCATTCTTGAATTCCCCCACTGTTTTTGACCCCACAACCTCCTCAGGAAGGCTGTTCCATGCATCCACAACCCTCTCCGTGAAAAAATACTTCCTCACATTACCTCTGAGCCGTCCCCCCTCTATCTTCAAATTGTGCTCCCTTGTTCTTACACACCTCTTTTCCTGAAAGTTGCTACCTTCTTGGACTTTGTTGATTCCCTTGAGGTGCTTGAAAGTTTCTATCATGTCCCCCCTCTCCCTCCTGTCCTCGAGGGTATACATATTAAGCTCCTTAAGTCTCTCTTCATATGTCTTCTGGTGCAGACCCTGCACCATTTCAGTTGCCCTCCTCTGGACTGCCTCCATCCTGTCTATGTCGTTGCACAGATTGGGTCTCCAGAACTGCATGCAGTACTCCAGATGGGGTCTCACCAGCTGTCTGTACAGAGGGATAACAACTTTCTGTTTCCTACTGGTGATGCCTCTCCCTATGCATCCCAGTATCCCCCCAGCCCTCCTTACTGCCCTCTCACATTCCTTGCCCACCTTTAGGTCATCTGCTATGACTACCCCCGGTCCCTTTCCATTTTTGTTGTTGTTAGTATTTCACCCCCCATTGTGTACTCTTCCCCTGGATTTTTGTTTCCCAGGTGCATTACTTTGCACTTCTTAGCACTGAATCTAAGCTGCCATACATTTGACCAAATCCTCCAACCTTGCCAAGTCCCTTCTCATCCTTTCCACCCTACCTTGTGTATCAACCCTGTTGCAGATCTTTGTGTCGTCTGCAAAGAGACATACTTTTCCTTCCAGTCCTTCTGCAATGTCACTTGTAAAGACATTGAAGAAGACCGGTCCTAGTACTGAACCCTGTGGTACCTCACTAGTAATCCCCCTTTCTTCAGATTGGACTCAGTTTACTATTACCCTGTGTCCTGTTTTCCAGCCAATTTTTTACCCAGGCTACCATCTTGGGACCCATTCCAAGGCAGGCTAACTTGTATATTAATCTTTAGTGTGGGACTGTGTCAAATGCCTTGCTAAAATCTAGGTAGGCCATGTCCACAGCCCCTCCCTGATCTACTACTTTGGTCACCCAGTCAAAGAAATCGATTAGATTCGTCTGACATGACCTTCACACTGTGAATCCATGCTGCCTTAGGTCCTGTGCCACACTGACCTCTAGGTACTCAACAATTCTTTCCTTCAGAAGTGATTCCATCATTTTTCGTATCACTGAGGTCAAACTAACAGGTCTGTAGTTTCCTGCCACTGCCCTGCTCCCACTTTTGTGAAGTGGAATAACATCTGCCCTCCTCCAGTCTTCAGGTACAACCCCATCCTCCCCTGATTTGTTAAAGAAGGTAGTCAGTGGTGTCACTAGTTCTACTCTTAGTTCTTTTAGAATTCTGGGATGAATCCCATCAGGCCCCATTGCTTTGTCCACCTTCAGTTTTAAGAGTTCTTTCAGAATTCTTTCTTCAGTGAATGGGCTGGTATCAACCCCCTTATCCAGAGTGTTTCTATTGTTTGGTTTAGGTACCTCCCCCTCTTCATTTGTAAATACTGGGCAAAAATATTTGTTTAGTATCTCTGCCATTTCACAGTCACCCTCTGCCCATCCCTCCTCCCCTTTATTAAGCCTCACTATTCCTCCCTTAGTCTTCCTTCACTCCCTGATGTACCTATAAAAGGTTTTATCCTCCTTCTTAACTGAGTTGGCTATCTTTTCCTCGGTTTGGGCCTTTGCTGTTCTGACTGCCTTCCCTGTTTCCTTCTGCTTTAACTGATAAAGTTCTCTGTCCTGCTCCTTCTGCGATTCCTTGTACTTCCTGAATGCTATATTTTTCTCCCTAACCTTCCCTGCCACCTCCTTTGAGAACCACAGTGGGTTTTTTTTTTTACATCGTTTTGTTTTATTTGCTTCACACAAGGGCTTGTTGCCTCAGTGATGGCAGTTTTGATTATTCCGCATTGTTCTTCCACCCCTCCTTCCTACCCGTTTGCTAGTGCATGCCTTAGGCACTCACCCATTTTGGCAAAGTCAGCCCTCCTAAAATCCAGGACCTTTGCCTTTGTATGGCTTGACTCTACTGCTGTGTTTATCGTGAGCCATACTGTTCGATGCTCGCTAGTTCCCAGATGGCTACCCACTTCTAAATCTGTGATCCTCTCTCCATCTCCATTTGAGAGTACCAGGTCTATGATTGCTCCCTCCTGAGTGGGTTCCAGTACTAGTTGTCTAAGGCATGTCCCCTGCAGGGCATCTAGAATGACCCCGCTCTTTGATGTGGCTGCAGCAAATGCACTCCAGTTAATATCTGGCATGAAATAAAATAGACAGGGTCCATTCAGACTTACAAGATCCCAAGTCATCGAAACCCAAATTACTCCAGCAGCCTCCGAATAGGAAAGAAGAGCATGAAACTGCTCCCATCTGTGCTGGTAAAGGTCTGGCCACTGGACGAGCCTGGCAATCTGTTTTTCAATAGCTAGTGCGTGCATAATTTCACCATATCATTCCTTGTAAGGTGAAACACAGGCATCACGCCAGTGTCGAAGAATAATAACTATCTACCATGGAAATCAAAGCAATGTGAGCTTTATGGTTCCCAAACACGGCAGGCAGAAAATCCCCACCCAAACAAATCTCAGGGGTAAAGGCAATCTCGAGATCCAAGAGTGGATTCAGGGAAGCCTTGATTGGAGACCAAAAAGGAACCACTTTAGGACATTCCCACACCATGTGGTACAGATAACTTTCGGCCGACTCACAATGAGTACATAACGAAGAATCAGACCACCCCATCCTAAACAGAATAAGAGGAGTATAGTAGAGATTAAGCAATAGGTGAAACTGGGTCCACAGGTATCGGTCCCATTTAATAAACTTTAACAAGTTATGCCAGATAAGCCTCCAGCTGTCAGGATCGATTTGCCAATGAGAGACCTGCTGCCAGTAGACGCAAACACCCAAGGGAGCATCGGGTGCAAGGGATAGTAAACAAGCACATAGTCTAGCCACAGAATGGGTCTGGGCAGCCAGGGGCAACAGCTGAGAAATGGAACTCTCCACAAGCAAGACTCAAGGGGCACGACCAAAGACAGAGGTCAGGGCAGAGACCAATTGCCAGTATTTAAAAACATGAAAAGTGGGAATGGCGAAAGTTTCCTGCAGCTGCTGATGGGAAAGAATCTTCACATCTGCAACAAGGGAAGAGACTGAAGGGGTCCCCAGCTGGGGGCAGAAGGTGACCAGAATCTGGTGGTTACCAATCATTATATTAGGGTTCGCCAAGATAGGTTGGGATATGGATCAGAACCAGTCTGTCTTGAGAAAATGTTCCAGTTGTAGTCTAGCCTTAACAGACCAAGAAATAAGGGGAATTTTGAGGACAGCAGGAAGACTACAGAGCTTAACGTGTAAAAGGCTGGCACAGTTGATCCTGCTTTCCAACACAATCCGGATTCAATGTGGAGCCAGATCGGAAATTAACCAACACTCCTGGGACCCACTGGGGCATGACTCCAGCGCAGGAATTTAGCAGCATGGACAGCCAAATAATAAAGACAGAAGTGGGGAAGACGTAATCCGCCCTGCTCCGTAGAAACAGTAAGTTTGGAGTAGGCTCACCGGACCGCCCCCTCTCACCCGAGGAAGCGGTTCAAGAGCCTCTGCAGAGAGATAAACCAGACCTTAGGAAGATAGGCCCCAAACATGCCCATGGGATATAGCAACCAGGGAAGAATAGTCATCTTGAGACTATGGAAACTACACCAAAACGTCATAGGAAGGGAAGCCCATCTAGTCAGATTGGTTTCAATAGTCTGAAGGAGAGGTGGAAAGTTCAGGGAAACCAAATCTGAAAGATGACAAGGCAGGAAGATCCCCCAGATACTTAAGAGCCTTAGGCTCCCAGGACAGCCCCAGATCACGAATGTCCTTCTTGAGAACATAAGCACTAAGGGGCATAACCCTGGGTTTTATCAAGGTTCAGCCTACAACCCACCAATTCAGGGAAGGGCTCAACCTCCGCCAGTGCAGCCAGAATGGAGGTGACCGGGTCTGCCACATGGAGAAGCAGATCATCCGCATAGGCGGAAATTTTATAGCGCTCATCCCCGGCCAAAATGCCCTGAATGGCAGGAGAAGCTTGTAAAAGCCAGAGAAGAGGCACCAAATATAAGAGGGGACAACCCTACCTCGTGCCCCGGCCTAAGGGGAAGGCAGCAGAAGTCAGGCCATTACAATAAATTCCCGCTGAAGGTTTGATATAAAGCACTCAGACCCATGAACATAAACTGTGGGGAATGCCAAACTTTTGCAAGACCTCAAAAAGAAAAGGCCAGGAAACACGATCAAACACCTTCTCTGCGTCTTGAGAGATCAGGGGCCTGGCTCTCCCCAGACACAGAGACTAAGTGAATCAGCTTCCTCACATGATCACTAGAATGGCGCCCCACCATAAAACCCACCTGCACTAGTGAGATAAGAAGGTCCCAAACGGATAGCAATCTAATAGCCAGAACCTTGGCCAAAATTTTAATGTCTGAATTAAGGAGGGAGACTGGTCTATAACTAGCTGGCAGGAGCTCTTCTTTACCAGGTTTCCAGAGAAGGGTTATTCAGGCCTGGGTAAAAGAAGAATCCTGCAGGCCACTGGTCACAAAAGAATTAAATAACTGGGTGAATAATGGAGCCAAGTCGCCAGAAATTATTTTTTTTTAATTATTGGAAAAGCCATCAGGGCCGGGTGCTTTATCCAAAGGGAGATGACTAATGACAGCCTGGGCCTCTGCCAATTGGAAGGGGCTCCTGAGCCACTCTTGTTGAAAGGGGAAGACACATGGAAGAGTAACCTGATTCAAGTAGTCCAATATCGCCCCGTTCATCCAAAACAGGCACCGGGGCCTCATAGAGGTCCTTGTAGAAGTCCCCAAAATCTTCTACAATATCCCGAGGCCTAGTGAACACAGCAGCCCCAGTGGCAGGGAGAAGACACAGGACCACTCCTGGCTCATCTAACTGCCTACGTCTCCAGGCCAGGAGCCTGTCAGCCCTCTCCCATGACACTAAATAGTAGGACTTAGTGTGCAGGATGGCTAGTTCGGCCTTTTCCGACATAAAGTCTGCATATTTTAGTCAAGCTGATTCCAGCCACTGCCAAACTGTCGACAAGGAGGTGGACACAAATCCCACTCCAAACGCCTAACTTCGGCCAGAAGCTGATCCTCTTCCTGAGTTCGGTGTTTCTGGCATTCAGAGGCCAATTTAATACATTCCCCCCAGTAACAGCCTTAAGAGCCCAACCCCCCACCCCCACAGCCAATCAACCCTGGACACAGACCCCTCATTAGCTAACAAGAAAGTGCAAAAAAAGTCCTTGAGGTGTTGAACTAAAGTGGCATCCCGGAGAAGCTGAGTATTTAGACACCAAATACCATCCCATTCCTCCCCTTTATTCAGAAATAGAAGCATCTCAACCGGAGCATGATCCAATAGTACTTTGAGGAGGATCTCGGAAGAGACCAAACCAGGCAGAACACTCCTACTCACCAAAAAGAAATCGATCCGGGAGGATGTGCCATGGGTTGCTGAGAAAGAGGTATACTGGTGATCAAGGGGTTGAAGTACCCGCCACAGGCCCACCAAACCCTCACTATCCATCAAATCCCTAAATCCCCGCTGACCAGGAGACAGACCACACCTGATGGAACCAGATCGGTCCAGGTCATCCTGACAGACAAGGTTCCAGTCCCCACCCAGTATTATCAGTAAACGGGTGAAAGAGGCTATGTAAAAATCAATAATAGAGAAGAAAGAGGGCAAATCAGTATTAGTGCCATAGACGGAACCTAGAACGACTTCACTGCTACCCAGATGGCCATGCAATAAAATGGCCCTCAGGATCCCAGTATTCCCAAATAAGCTGAAATTGTGTTCCTCTAGAAATTAAAATAGCCACTCCACCCCACACAGAATGACACCAGCCCCAAAGACTTGTGCCACCCAACTTCTGCAAAAACGAATCCATTCCTCTCACTTCAAGTGCGTCTCCTGCAACAAAACCACCTGAGGGTGTAATTTCTTGAAGGTGACCAAAAATCATATATATCTTTTCTCTTATTATTGGCCCCTTTAATATTCCACGACAAAAATTTGTAGCTAGTCCCCATAAAGCAAAAAAAGGAGGAACTTAAAAGTCAGAAAGAGGATATACAAATTGACCAAAAATCAAAAGTCGTGCACTAGTGGAGACCCTAACCCCCATAAACCAGAAAAACAATCCCCTGCCCCCCAAACCAATGTACAACTCACTCCCCTCCCCACCACCAATACAGTGAAAAACTTCTCACTCCAACAAACCCCAACAGATCCAAAAACATGAAATAGAAAAAGACCCCAGATTCAATCCCTCCCTCTCATTTCTCCCCCTTTTCTCTTAACCCCTCTCGCTTGTCCACCTCACTGCTTCCATGCCTCTTTTTCCCTTCTGAAATGAAATGAAATGAAATTAAATGAAGACACCATGGAAGACCTCTTGCACATGCATGCTCATTCTTTTTAATGTGACTGTTGTATACTTTGTAATGTACAACCATGTGGGTTTCTTGTCTTTCTATATGTTACAGTATACACAGCGTGCCTACTGAACTAATACATTCCAGGTCCCACTTCTCCTCCTCCACTTACTCCATCATGGCTGCTCTCCACTGAGACTAATGCACCAGCCTACAATAGGACTGAGGAGTTTAACCTGAAAATTGCATAAAGAATTTTCAGGTCATGCTCTTTATTTTGTGAAATCCAGTTAGGTCTGTTTCTCCGAACTGCCCCCAAACCTGTGATGGAACACCAAGACTGTCTGGTTTTGGGGGCTTGAGAGTGTCCATTCGGGGGTCATCTGCATCTGCTGTTTGTGCAGTCTGTATCTGGTTTGGTGTGATGGGTGGGTCGAGACTGTCTGGTTTTAGGGGGTGTGGCAGGCTTCAGACTGTCCGTTTGGGGGGAAGGGGGTTGAGGCTGGGGCTGTGGATCATTTACACCTGCTGTTTGTGGGGAGTCTGTGTCTGGTTTAGTTTGGGGTGGGGGAGTGGACCTGATAAAGTGAATGAGCACAAGTACTGGTGTGAATGGATTTCTGTGGAGCTGGCTACCTTGATGTGGTATGGAGGATAATGACAATATAAATAAACTTTGTACCTAAAAGCCAGTCTTTTAGTCTGGCATTGTTGGTGACTGAAAGGCTTTCTTACTGTATGTGAATGTATTTATGTGCATTACATCTTTACAGTTGATGTTTAGAGTATACGCTACAGATTAAATGACGCTTGTGTCTGGGGGCTGTGGCAGCTCTGTGTACAAATTTGAAATCCCTGGCTACACTGCTTAACAGAAGTGGCTATACGAGGTTTGAGGCGCGGGACACCACACCTCGAACCACGCCGGAGACCCGGGTTCGGGAACGGACTTGGGCGCCGGGGGTCAAGGGAAGGGGTAGGATTGAGCATCCATAGGACTGCTTTCCTCCTCTAGGGTGGGTTAGGGATGCATGGTCACCCTGCAGCGGCCCCCGGTGGAGACCGGAAGCACAGCAGAGGGATTACATTATGGGGAACACCAGGAAAAACAGAAATACCGCTCTGGGGACTGGCCAGATGATGGCTGCCAGCCCCGGACACCTCTGCAGACTCCCAGGAAGCCACGGAAAGCCTCAGCAGCGCCCGGGACCAAGGAAAAATAGTGTGCCGGTCTCCTTCCCGCCAGTGCCTTCCCCCTCAGAAGAGAGGGACCCACTCAGTACAGGGTTACACCGGGCCATCCTGAGGATGGCTGCAGATCTGAGGCAAGGTGGCTTGGGGGAGATAGTAGGGGGATGTCTGAGGGTCATGGCAGCCCGAAGGAGAGGCAGCTCCAGAGCACGATGGGGGTATAAATAGAATATACAAAAAAAAAAAAAAGGAAGTGGCCATACTTACTACATGTAGAGTGGCCATGCACAGCATCAGGAAGTTCTTTCCCATACTTCGTATACCTGAACACAGTACATTTAGCCAGCAATTTACACAAGCAGCATTTGGGCACGAGGCGCCTTCTTTCCTAGGTCAGTGAAACAAACAGTGGAGAGCCGGACTTTCTACAGTCCTTAATGTGATCAAGACAGAAACACAGTGTTCTATGTACATCAAGTGTATGGAGAACTGCCTCACCTTTGTTACCATGCTCCTGAAAAATACACAGGAAAGTTTATGATCTCATTCAGTGTAAAACCAGCCACCACTTTTGACAGAAAATAAGAACTGCTCCGCAAAGATACCCTGTCCTTGTGGACAATTGAGTCCTCTCTTCGGTCATTGTCCAAGTCATTTAAGTCCTCCCTTCTGTCATTGTCCAAATCAAAGTCCCAACATCACGATCTGTCCTTGCTTCAAATATTGAACAAACCCCAACCACTGCCTGTGGCATCTGTCGTGTTTCTCCTTTAGAACAGTCCTTCCTCCCTAGGTCATCATGTCCAACCTTTTCCTATCTCATCTGACCTTCCCACCCCCACTCCCTATACCCCCTCCCCATCCCACTTGCCAGGCCATGCCTACAGTACTTATCAAAGGACTCTTACGTCTCAATCTTCTTCGCACTTTGATGCTAGAGGAACTGCCACTCCTGCTCATTAGGACTCCTCCAATGATGTTTACTGTATAAACTTTAGCTCATTACCTTACGTCCATATATCTGTATCTATGAAGTTGTATTTAAATGGCACTACCTCCTGTTGAACCTACTGCTATGTTCTGGTGGAAGTATCTTGTTACACGTGATGGTTATATGTTGTTATGTTGTTATTATTACTATGTAATTGTTATGTACATTTGCTCAACCAGTTATGTCTTAACCCTGTTGGCAAGTGTTTTGCCCCAGGTCCATCTTGTAAATGAGCTTGTCTCAATGACGTTCCGCCTGGCAAAATAAAGATTTTGATTGATTGACAATCATTGACAATCAAATAAGGAGACTCATGCAGCTGAGCCTGAAACTCAGAAGTCCTACAAGCTGAAGTCATGGTGACCAAAAGCAGCATTTTCCATAAAGGGAACAGCATCTCACAGGTCGCAGCTGGCTCAAATGGAGCCAAGGTCAATTTTTCCAAAATGAAACTGAGGTCCCAAGGCAGAACGGGTTTACCAATTTGGGAGAACCTGTGCAAAATACCCTTTAAAAACATATGGAACGCCTCTAATTGTGACACCATGCGTCCAGCGATGGCATGGAAGATCAAAAAGGCAGCCAAGTGCACCTTAACTGACACGTACAGGAGACCAAAGTCAGACGGGGGGAAGGTAGTCCAGTACTATATTCACAGAACATGTAAATGGTCCACTGACCAGGAAACAAACCATATGGAGATGCCCTTCCATTTCATCGAACAGGTATGCTTTGTAGAATACTTTCTAGCTGCAAGCAAGACATCAGCCACCTGGGGGAATCCCCAAAACAAGCAATGGCTATGTCTTTGGGAGACATGCACGCAGATGCAGGGACAGCAGGTGTGGATAGGACAGGGACCCCTGGGCCTTTGACAACAGACCTCAACAGGGGGAGCTAAACAGGAGGCTCCACTGCCAAATGCTGCAAAAGTATAAATCAAATCTGGCAAGGTTAGAGAGGAGCCACCAGCATTAGGGTGGCATGCTCTGCCTGCAGCTTAAGCAGAATCCTCTGTATAAGAGGGATCAAAGGAAAGGCACAAAGGAACCTCCCTTTTGAGGAAAAGGACAATTCATCTTACAAAAACTGACGTGGAACCTTTGTAAATGAGCGCCTTGCGCTCAAAGGTATTGTATCTGAGATTCAATCAATCAATCAAAATCTTTATTTATCCAGGTGAATATCATTGAGCAGAGCTCTTTTACAAGATGGACCTGGTTAGAACAGGGTCAGGGTATCATCCAACATAAAAACATATAAATATATATACATGTATATAAACACATTCACATTGGTGCAGTATTAGGAGATTCAAATAACAAAAAGGGAGAAAGATAAGAACCATAGCAGAGGAGGATCCAAATACAAAGGGTCAGATCCACCATTCAAACCTTAATTACATAAATACAGTTACATATAATCCATATTCACTATAGAGAAATACCAGATAGTCCATTTACCAGGGGCAATCACAAGAACCAGCCATGGAGATGGCATAAGGGAACAGCCAACTAATGGCAGATGGGGTACCAGGAGGGGTATGTAATGTATGAATGAGGGGATAAACATGGTGAGATGTGTAGTCCCATAGATAGGGAAATAAAATAAAGGAGGCGGCAGAGGCCTCAGGGGGGGGGGGTGGTGGTTAGGGGAGGTAGGCCTAATAATGTTTGAATACGTGTATATGGTGGATATATCCTGAATATTTGATTGAATAAATAAATAAAAAAACTCCATGCCCTGGAGCAATCAAGAAGAAACTAGGCAGTTTTGCATTGAGTGGGGATGCTAAAAGGTCCAACTCTGGACAGCACCATCTTCCAAGGAGGTTATGTACCAGAGAGGTCAGCAGTTCCCATTCGTGCACCAAAGACGGAGACCTGCTTACCCTGTCTGCCAAGATGCTGTGGACACCTGGGAGAAAAACGGCCGACAGCTGAAGACCATGAAACGTCGCCCATTACATCACACTCTCATCCTATCCCTGCACATGGGATAAGAATGAGTGCCACTTGATTGTTCATGTACTGCATAACACTGATATTATCCATCCAAATCAGCAAGGGACCAGGTCTGAGGGGCTCCTGAAAACTCTGGAGTTGAAGCAGAACAGCACCCATCTCCATTACATTGATATGGAGAGCCAACCCCAGATAGGTCCAAGAACCTTGGGTCAGACAGGAATTGAGATGGGTACCCCAGCTGGACCCCAGGGCATCTGTTGTGAGGATCTGCACAGGAGTCAGAGAAAAGAATGGGATGCCATATAACAGGTTCTGGTGGTCCATCTGAAATACTAGAGCACGGCAGAAAGCAGACATGGCAAAGACCACTTGTTCCAGTTTGTCCTTCAGCTGATCCTGTTGTACCTGAAGAGTCCAAAGTGGTATGCACATATGGAGACGTGTAAAGACTGTAATGATGGCAGCAGCTATCAGCCCCAGGAGACCATCTGAGCAGACATGTAATGACTCATGGGTATTGGCTGGGCCTGGGCAACAAAAGCCTCCACTCTATCTGCGGGCAGGAAGGCAAAGTCCACTATCATGTTCAGTACCGCACTAATATTTTGGAGGTGCTGACAAGGAACGAGTGTGGATTTTGGTACATTCACTGTGACACCCACTTCCTCGAACAACCATCTCATTCTGGACAATGTATATAGAATCAGTTCCTTGGACAAGGTTGTCAGGAGCCAGTCGTTCAGATCTGGGAAGATATAAGGCCCTTCATTCCTTTGGTAGCTGTCACAAGATATACTAAATACCCTCAGTGCCGTGGACGAACCAAAGGACAAGACATGGAACTGATAAAGGCTGCCCTCTAGCATGAATGACTCCTGCGTATTAGCTGGGCCTGGGCAACAAGATCCTGCACCCTATCTGCAGGCAGGAAGGCAAAGTCCACTGTCGTGTCCAGAACCGCACTAATATTTTAGAGGTGCTGACAAGGAACAAATACGGATTTCGGTACATTCACTATGACACCCACTTCCTCGAACAACTGTCTCATTCTGGACAATGTGTATAGAATCAATTCCCTGGACGAGGTTGTCAGGAGCCAGATGTCCAGATATGAGAAGACATAAAGCCCTTCCCTCCAAAGGGCTGCTGTCACAACATATGGTAAAAAACCTCGGTGCTGAGTATAAACCAAAGGGCAAGACATGGAACTGATAAAAGCTGCCCTTCAGCATGAAGCAAAGGTACTGCCTGTGAAACTCGCGACTCTTGATATGATGGTATGCACTTTGAGGATGAACGTGTTTGATAGCCTATGTGTGCATAAGGGACTGAACCTACTCTAGTGGAAGGGACAACTGGCCCAGAGGATAATGACAAGAAGGCGGAGGGTGAACTGGAGGGGTAGAGAGCAACTCCACAGCATGCCCCTTTTCCACTATTTCCAGAACCCATTCATCCATCGTGATCATCCTCCATTTCGACATACAGTATGAAGAAAGATCTGTCCTCCCACTTGCATCCCTGGAAGTAACAATGGAGGGGGCAGAAGTGGGATGTCGGAAGGTATTGGGGCAGTGAGGGTGCCATCATGATTGATACCTTTGGGTGCCTTTGCATGGGCAATGGGGGGGGACCACCACCACAGTTTTGCACACAGGGCTGCTTACGGGAAGCACAGCCACCATGGGCAGCAGGTTTGCAAAACAAGCCACTACCATGCCCCATGGTGAGTTGAGATGTCTGAGATTTCAGTAACTTTAAATCAGTCTGTAGAACTGAAGCTCACGTAATGCATTTTAAACATCATTCCCAAACAGCCTGGAGCCTCTAAAAGTGGCATTAAGCACACCCTGTTGTACACCAGTGGCAAACCCAGCCACACAAAGCCAGGAACAACTCTGAAAGCATATGCTGGCGGCAGCAGCCCTGGCAGAAGCATCAGAAGCATAATATGCAGTTCCGAATACCTGCCATACAGGCCTCATACATGGGTCCTCATAGGGGGAGGTATTGGCGAGGTTGTGGGGAGGAAAACAATAACCATGCACATATTTTTTGGTCTTGTCCAGTACTTGAAGCATATCGGCAAGGGATAAAAGACATTTTTAACATGATTTTCACAGACCAAGACCTCCTTACCACCTAATTGGCCCTCTTCTCAATTACCCCAGAGGTGTTAGGGGAACGATCTTGAAACTAATATTAATTTTAGTATTACCAGCTAAAAAGGGGATAACACAGATGTGGCTGCAGAAAAAAACACCATAGAAATTACAATGGATAACAGCAGTGAATAATATTTGGAGACCTTAACCGCTTCCATCCAGGGTAAACAAGCTAAAATTGAGGCATTCTGGAGACAATGGGCACTATACCAGATGGAGGTGGACCTGGAACTGTTACCATAGTTTCCCTAATGGGTGTAGGCCTCTGAGTCTTCATAACAGGGTTTCCAGGGGTATGACTCACAAGGCATTCTTTTTCAGACACCAGCGGTTCTTATATCCTCCCCTAACATCGAACCCTCCCTACAAGGGAGGTAATGAAAGCAACCTACAAAATGTCTCTGTCATATTAGTGACTGTTGTAGTAGCTGATATAAAGCATTCTGTACCAATCATTTTGACATCCTGCTTTTGTTTTTCTCTTTGTACTGTACAAAAATTTTCTGAATAAAAATCTGAATTAAAAAAAAAAAAGAAACAAAATTCTTGGATATTTGTAAATGTCATTTGTAAGTGTGAAGATTTACTGTTGTTTGTATTATGTACAATTTGTTTGTTTGGGTCAAGCTTGAAAAAGGCCCTTTGGTCCAGTGTTCCTATCTAATTAACAAATAAAACAAACTTAAACATCATATGCAGAATGTAACAGATGCTTTCCAGTAGCCATATCAGCTAAGGGGACTTTAACAAGTCTGTCTTGGCAGGACCATCACGCAGAGCCTAAATGGTAGACACAGCAGACTTGCACAGGCCATTCTGATACTTCATGTATGCCTAGTAGTTTGCAATTCTTAGGCCTAAGAAAGCAGAGGCATAAATTCTTCTGCTTGCAACATCCAGCCTTCTGGATTCTTTGGAGGCAAAGTGCTCATGTGTCGAGGGGTCATGGGTGGATATATGATAACCACAGAATCTCTTCTAGGCAGGGAAGCATAGTAAAGCTTAACAGACAGAACAGGGTACTGCTCATCAGTCTTTCGTGGTACTGCATACAGGGTATTGATCCTATGCTGAGCAGCAAAGGTAGCATCCTTTAAGGCAGGAGGAGGAATCACAGTGGAGGTTGCAGTGGGACTCAAAAAAACTCCATTAAATTTTTCTTGGAAGAATCATCCTCTTCAGCTTCAAATTCCATGACATCCTGAACTTGCACGAGCATAGCCTGAAAAGAGGGCTCCCTCAGGAGGAGATCTAGAGGCACACATCACAGAGACCTCGCTGCATGAGGAGAGTGCATAGTTGGAAGGTCAGCACCCCTCATAGGGAACATTATCCCTTTCATTATCCTCCAAATCCCCCTCCGTATTAAGGAGATCACTGTACTCTTATCTACCTCATCATCTGGAATGGCAACAGAAGCAATCGACAGACTTGGTGACAAAGGCAGCGACTGCAACATAGGAATGACAGTTGTGCTTCTGGATCCTGTCAACACCGAAGGTGCCTATGGTGGAGGCCCAGTTGACAGGATAGCCATTATCATTAGTGGAAGTGATGGTAATAGATGTCAAAATAGTTCAGAGAATGATACCAGCACAACCTGTGAGTCAAAAGTATCCTGTAAAGGGCCCTGAACAACCAACATCGAAGGGGTAGAACCCGACAACAGGGGCTGCTGACTGTCCACAGTAGGTATGGCAGTGCCAGAGCCAGACCGCAGCCTTGGTGCCTCATCGATGATGGGGGGGGGGGGCCTGTAGTCGTCACCACCAGAGTGGACAATAACGAAGACTTACCCTCCCTGAAGGGAGACCTCAAACTCACCACTGAAGTATGAGCTTTACCTTATGCTCGTGGAGATGGCTGGACGAGGACAACTTTGATAACTACTTATCCATGTCTCTGTCCTTAGTCTTCAACCGTGATGGTGGCAGCACTGATGAATACCAGGGAGTGCCCTTCCTGGAGGCGGTCAAGTAAGAGGGAGAAACTGGCTTGGGGCCTGTGGCCTTGGCTTAAGCTTCCATGGCCTTAACTGCAATAAAGGTTTCTGGAGAAACAGCTATGTAGTGTATGGTGGAACCCTCTTATGCATGGAATTTCATGCCTGGAATATGCTTGTTGTGCTGCCGTAGTGACATCATTATGTTGTCACTACTGCAGGACAACAACTTAGAATGCCACCACACAGCTGGTTTCCTCCATCCAGTCAAGCTGGAAATTTTTTTTTTTAACTTGAACTTACAGAAAAAGTTGCAGCACATTAGTTCAGTAATTTGAGCACACCACCAACTTTCAAGTGCCTCCCCCCAACCCCCAGTTCACTGAAAGTAAGCAGAATGTCCGAAATATGCATGGATGTCCATACACTATAGTCTTCATCTTGAGTTTTCTATGGCAACCAGGGAACCTCTAGAGCTTCAAAACTGAGACTCTAGGTCACACAGGGAGGACAACAGTGTCGATACTGGGAACTCCGAGGAGTCCCAATGGCAGGCCTGCCGAATTACGGCTTGTAAGAGCAAGTAGGCTGAGAGCCTGGAGTATCTCCACCAAAAATTGCTGGTATAAGGGGTACTCAGCAGTAGAAGGAAGGTGGAGAGATGATTTGTTATCCTCTGAGGAGGACTTCGATGGAGACAAGGTGCCACCTCTACATATCATCAGTGCCAGGGGAGAAAGGCCTGTTCTGGGCCCTATCAGCCTCCCTATGCCAAGACTCTAAAGGCACCAATGAAGGCCCACTGTTGAATCCACGTTAATGGCCCCTTGGGGCCTATTAACGAGGCCATCCTCTCAAGAAAACAGCAAAGCACATCTAGTGAAGGTTGAAACTCCTGATCTCAAGGCCCTGGCCTGGGCTATGGAATGGCATAGGGGGCCTTGCCTTGGGGGGGGGGGTTAGTCTAGCAGACTCTCCTAAAAAGTGTTCTTCTACAATCAAGAAGGGACCTGATCAGTGCCCATGGGGAGGAACCCCTAGGTGAGAAGACTGGAGCTGTATAGGTCCCATGGGCAACACTGATCCTCACCAGTGATGGTGACATCCAATGGCTCCGGAGATAACTCCATCTTAAGGCCATCGTCTAGCCCAGAGTCAGTGCAGTTTCAGTCACCGAGCTCAAGATCAGATAGACTTCTCCCTGTCACTATGGCCAGCACTATACTGCTCGGTGCTGTCACTCTTCCTGATGTCGCGGGTAACATCAGAGTCGGGACACCCTCCGAGACTACATAATCTTCAACACCTTGCTTGAAGCCGGACCCAGGATCAGCATCGCTGCCATCGCCACGTCTATCACCATGTCTGGAGCTGTCACCCTCCTCAGTGTCGCTAGTGACACCACAGATAGTGACAACTTCCGAACTGGTGACCACACGCGCAACAGCCTCGGTGCTGATCTCTTTCCCAATAATGCGAACAGTATCAGGAGTTGGCCTCGGAATCATCTGCTGAATCATCACCGCAAACGGTGACAAGAGAATGGGTGGCTCCAGAAGATGACCTCGAGGGCATTGAGCATACAGCTGCAGCCTCACAACTGGAGATATCTGCTGCTCAAGCAGACAGACTGTGGAGGGTTCACAGTTAACCACCCAGAAGGAGTCGACTGCCTCACAGGGCGAACTCGGTCCTCACTGGTGACGGTGTCATCCAAAGGCTCTGGAAAAAACTCCATCTCAGGGCCATCGTCTGATCCCGAGCACCAGGCTCAGCATTGGAGAAGTCCTCAGAGACTGGGTTCTCCACCTTCGCCATGACTAGCACAGTCCTTGACCACTCAATCGGTGTTCCTTGGTGTTACGGGTGACAAGAGAGTCAGGGACGACCTATTAGATAACATCATCATTAACAGAGACCTTGGAGATGGGCCCAGTATAAACACCACTGCTGTCGCTGCCTGTCACCATGCTCATAGCGGTCACCATCCTTGGTGTCGCTAGCGATACCATGGACAGTGAAAACATCTGAACTGAAGTCAGAACAGGCAACAGCCATGGTTCTGGTACCTCTCTCAAAACTGCAAACACTGTCAGGAGGAGACCAAGTGTCACCCTCAGTGCCACCCAACACACTGTCACAGCAAGCATTATCAGCAGCATGTGCTGTACCAGAAGACAACCTCGAGTTGTCCACTGGGGTAGACCAAGTGTACAGCAGCAGCCTAACAACCAGGGACGTCAGTTGCTCAAGGCAGGCAGACTCTGAAGGGTTTACACTTAACTGGCCAGTAGGAATCGACTGTCTACCAGACCCATCTACTGGAGTCGTTCACGCCCCAGCACGATGAGGTTGAGGAGAACTCTGTACTTCTATGGAACCAGAGGTCCCGGAAAGAAGTCCAAGGAAAGGCCTTAAGACCTGGTCTTGGAAGCGTGCGTGTGAGACCTGCCTCTGAAGGTGTGGTTTTCTAGAGTACAGCTGTCCACTGAGAAGCAGGCATTGCACGCATCCATGTCATGCTCTAGTCACAAGACATGCTGCACAGGACTGATGCCAGTCCATTGCAGCCATTGATTTCCCACATGGGCAATGATGAATGATGGCGGCTATCTGACTTTGACTATGCAGCCCCGTTCTTTTCAGATTTCGGCACTGCAGTAAAATAACAAACAAGTGGCACCATGAGCAAAAGAAAAACACCATGACGCAAAGAAAATTTAAACGACGATGAGGTCAATAGAGGTGCTGTGCTCTCACAGTGTGAGCTCAACAATGGGAAGAACAAAACTCAGGTTGGAGAGAGAGCCAGCACTAGTTATTGGCTAGAACGTGACACTACGTTGGGGGGCAGGCACCATGCCAGGTAGCCGTTGCCGGCCCCCTGGCCAGAAACTTTCCTCCTGTAGGGTCCTAGTGCCTGTGGCCCATACCCATAAGTGGGAATCAATGGTGAAGATCGATTCTTGGAAGATCCACAGTTTTTGAAAAACAGACAAAAGAACCAACATAACTAGCGACAAAACCTAAAACAAAAACACAGTGCAGAAAATGCTGTCAAAATTGGGTCACAGAATCCAGTAGCAGAACCAAGGGTTTTCAGTCCCCCAAAACAAAATTACTACCCAATTCTAGACAGAGGCAAAGACCAGGGCGATCAATTTCTTCTATGGAAAGAAAGGTCTGACAATTGAAAAGGACACACACAGCATAGTACACAAGACTGAGGGAATCATCACAAGATCTTGGGGCACCAAACAGGTACCTGATTTTTGCAAAAGTGGGACCCAGACAACAAATGTTGTTAGGAAGAGGGAATGTGAGACAAAAAGGTGACTTGGATGGTAATGTCACCACCTAGGCTGGAAATATTCTGCTGGACTTTCAAAATACTGGCCACCATTTCATGGACAGACAAAAACTATTGACCCTGGGTTGCTGGCTGACTAGAGGGAGTAGCTGTTTCATTCATCTTTGGCACTATGTGTGCTAGTTCTCCACTGTGCTTGCCATAAACAAGCAATGAACAAGATTTTTCCTTGCCCAGTGCTGAATCAAAGTTGAAAACATCCACTAGCCAACAGGATCTGCCTACTTCTGCTGGAAATTCTCCCTCTCAGCTGAATGCATTTATTTACACCTGTATTCTTGTTAGCCCTTTACAACTATGCAATTACAGACAACTGTATTCTTGGGATTAATTGACGTCTTTTATCATATTTGTAACAATGTGTTTTTTTAAACCCATGTACTCTTTTTTTTTTTCCATCAAGGCCAATCCCCAGGGGCCTGCTGCCCTCCTCAGGCTCTACTGTCCTCATGGTCAAGGTGCTGCAACACACTGAGTCCACAGCACCTGTTCTGAGTAAAAGTACCAGCAACAGTGATTCCAAAAACAACATGGATCTTATCCTGATTTTCTTCATCTCTCTCATTCCTCCTCTATCATGCTGCAGCATACCTCTGAGTGGCCTCGCGAGTCACAGCTCTTCCCTGCCGAGGCAGGTGAACTCTCGGGAAGCCAGAAAGAGGGGTCACTGTGAATGCAGACGCAGCATCACCCTCCCCTGATCGGGGAAGTGTTGGTGGTGGTATCCCTGACCACAGCCACCCATCTGCAGGTGACACAAGCTCGCTTCTGAACCCGGGTCAGGTGTGTCAGAGTACGATACACTGTCCCTGGTCCACTTGGCAGCCTACCCCATGTATACTTTTTTTTTTTTTATTCTTTTTATTAGAAAATTTCAGTTTGATAATATATATAACAGTACCAACATTTCCAGTTACAGGTTAATGGAATAATGCATATTTCCTTTGGATAAAACACTGTACATTGTCAGTATATGCCATATTTGATCAGTGCGTAAAATGCTGGCGAAACAAATGAACAATATGAACACACATAACAAGGCAAGCACGTAATTCAAAACTTTTCTTTTCATATTGCTTTTTTCCTCCCAAACTGAACTCAGGTGACTAGTTCCAGTCCATCCCTGCCACGCCCTTGATCGGCTACTACCTCCCCAGGACTCACCTGATCCAGAGACCCCCAGAATTCCCACATGGCGAGGCCAGGAAGGGGAGGGGCATCCTCCCCCAACCTGGATAATAATCTAGCATGGATCAGTAGTCCAGGCATTGGCACGGGTGGGCGCACGGAACATCATGGAGCCCGAGTCCGCCATTTTTCCCCTCAATTTTTCTTCCCACCTCCCCTGGCAGGAACAATGTCTGTGTCGGCCTTGCAGAGCCACAGCATCCCCCGTGAGGCAGAAGCAAGCTCCCCAGACCAGCCGCAGGGGTCTTGTGGTGGCAAAGTCTGCTACCAGTCCTCCCTGACTAAGATGCATTGCCAAGCAACAGCAGTTTTGGCCACAGATTTACTTATCTCCCACTGTGACTTCACGGGCTTTCTTCCAAACCAGGATTATCAGAACTGCAACGCACTGGGCTACCAGGGTGCCACTGTATACTCTACTTGATGAAAATGTGGACTATAAATGATTATAACCCTGCAATCCTCCTGAAAACCCCTTGTGAATATGTTACATCTCAAGGGCTGCAGAACTTTAAGTAAATAAATAAAAAAATATGCTACTATCATTGCCAGTGTAACAAAATTATATGACTAGAGTGGTGTGTGACATAATGTAGAGCAAAGGTTCAGCACAAATAAATAACAAAAATATCATTGTTAACATATTATACCACAATGTTTACCACACAATTGTACTGGTTTTAATAAAATTAAAAAAATTACGCTTTTCAGCAGTTTTGAAATTTTGTTACATTACAGTCAACTTTAATAAAATGTTGAGACTGCATGCCAAGCATTTTGAGGTTCATTTTCCAGTTAAAATTAAGCTTGGGAGATGAAAGATCAGTGGAATGTGGATTGAGCACTAAATAACGACATGATCTAGTCCCTCGTTTGCATATTTTAGGAGCTACATACAGAGTTCATAAACGATACAGACAAAAATCATGAGATAAAGTGTCTGGACTACAGGGATTACGCCCTTCCATCCTACCCACATAAAAAGAGTAAAAGACTCCATAAGAGTCTTAATGTCAGTTTTTATTATTTCAATAAAAATCCTACTGCAGCTTAAGCTTAGGACATACTTAGCGTGCCTATAAATCTTCAGGAGCAACACACACATTGTCTAAAACTGCTGAACTGGCCTAGGGTCCTGGAAGTCATTAGTTCCATAATGACAGTAATATCTACTGTACCAAGTTCTTCTCATACTTCAGGCGTGTGAGCGGGTACTACAGGGAATGTGTGCCCAAGTCTGTTTTCTCCCAGCCAGTGTGTAAGGATGATCCTGGCTTAATGATCAGCCAAATCGTTCTGTTGTCAGCATGTAAAATACCTGTTTTAAGTTTTTTTTTATTATTTTTGGTGTAGCCCTCCATTTTTCTGTCCTTTGACCCACAAAGTGTCACACTGGGCGAGCATGATTTTGTGTACGTCTCACCACAATAAACTGTGTGCACGCAAAAACTCTAATATTCTTCCTGCTATATCACTCAGTCTGTACTTATACAATAGCCTTAGTGTTATGGACATGTATATTACTCAGCTTTTGCAACTGAATTGTGGAGTTTTTTTTTTTTTTATTATTTATTGCCTTCCTCGACCCTCCCCCCACAGCTGCCTGTATATGTGAGGAGCACGACTGAGTATGCGCGTGCCTTGGAGAGGCGCACACATCAGCACAGCCAACACTGGAGCCTGCTGTGCAACTCAGTATGAATGAAGGTGGTGGATAGCATTGCTGAAATCGTAGTGATGGAAAAATTAATTTCACCATGCACATTGTTAGATCGGGCAGCAGAGCACCTGTGGCCTTAAGGACGATGGCTAAGGTACACACTCCCTTTAAATCTTATAGAGCAACTTCTTTACACCCTAACATGTCCCTCTCATGACGTTTGCCTTAATGGTCTCTACTGCTTAACTAACATGTCCTTGATACACCGAAAGAGATGTCATAAAAGTGCAATTCCCTCAGTGCCACAAGAAACTCAGAATTCTGTATGGTTACTGTAGTCTGCTATTTTTTTCAAACCTTTCCATAACATCCAGCACATGGGCATTTTTAAATGAAGTTGTTCAAAAATGCTGTATAAAACAACACTGCATGTATCATCTCTTCATACTATTGTTCAGGAAGGTACAGTAGTATTATACTTGACATGTACGAATGACTTGTAATGGAAATGAACTGTGACAAGTTTAGTTAATTTTTTTTTAACAAAGTAGCTTAAGAAAACATTACACCAACAATCTGAGTGTGCAATACAGTAAATTATACAGTCAATGACCTCATGAGTTTTAGGTGTCATGCAGACCATGAATGATGAACAGGTGTTTGAGGGGGTTAACCGAACAGCATGAATTTTATTTCCAACTTTTCTAAAGCAGGGGACAAGCACATACACTCTCATTTACTCTTTAATAAGCCCTGATTTACAGTCTTTCTAGAACCTCAGATCCAAGGCGCAGCTTTGCAAATAACACATAAATACTGACTCTTTTGTATAACAGGGTGCAGGCAATTAGCCCTGGATGCTGGTTTGACTCAGAACAGATCCGCTGTAAATCACTAAATGTGGAAATATCTAACCCTCTGTTTAATTTTAGGTTGGGAGACAACTAAGGGAAAAAGTGTGCTTTGCTACTCCCCTCACTGCCAAAATGGCTCACTTGTGCACATTCCAAACAGGCTTTACCAATTAGCTATCCCAGGGCACCACAATCATTTTCAGTTACATCCTGCGCTGAAGAGCGAGAACTGAAGGAGGGCTACAGACTGAAGTTGCACAGAATAAAAATTAAACATACACACTTTCTGACAGTTTTATAACATATTTGGCAAGCCAATAAGACTGCCTTGTAAAACATCAACTTATCATGGGGACAGAGTGTCCTGCATTTTATCGTGAACCAATGAACCAGACGAGGAAAGCAGACATATCAATCTACATCAAAACGACTGTGAAAATGTATGATTTTTATATTATAGCAGTCAAGTTAGTGGCCTTTCATTTTTCTTTGAGTGAATGGGCGTGCTTACAAGTCGTACTTTCAGAATGTACAGTTGGACCGCTTTGGACGTGAGGTTTTACTTTTCCTCATAAAGCCAGCAAGTAATTCATTACATGACTGAAATCAGGGATTTGTCTGACTGAGGTTATAACATCAAAAAGCAAAGTAAATTTTATTTAAACTGCATTATTTTCAGTTTACATTTTAAATGTGAGATAAAATTAAATAATATAGGCACCACATCATGCACATTTTCATTACTAATTATACACACAAAGCCATTCTATATGTTTTATTTATACCATTAATTTTGTGCATTTGATACCACTCTGGACACCACTGATTGTTCTGGTCCCCAGAGGTTTTCACCACAGATGTTTCTTCCCTTACTCAAGGCCAGTATCATGATCAAATTAAAACATAATATGCACACAAGCACATTGCAGCTTTAAAAAAAAAACAAAAATCACATGATGGGCCCATTTACAGAGGTGGAAGGGGGTTAGACTAAATGGATCACATGGTCACTTACTACCTCTTGAATTTTGTGTTTCTATAAACTGACTTTTCCACTAATGCTAGAAAGGTTGTTATACGGTGCAATGCCATGTCGAGAAAATAATCTGAAATCCACTGCAAATGAAGTGTGTGTACAGCAGCAGGTAGGATGCTGTTTTTGTTAGTATTCACTGAAACACGGACAATGGCGTGTCTTAATATTTACAGTGCAAAGTTTAATTTACTGCCCGACACTATCAGCACTGTGTTGCCAATAAATAGCCTTTTCTGCATTCTAGAAAAATAGTGTCTACACTATTTTTTTTAAAATACTTCTTTATTGAATTTTTCAATGGGGTATGTACAGCATTACAGCAGAAGCAGTTAGAAAATAAAAGGTTTACACTTCTCTTTATTGCAGTTCCATAACTTACAACAGGTGGAGCACAATAAAAGAGGGTCATTCATAAGCAATAACATACAAAAGGGTGTGTGTTGTGCTCTAGTAAACCATGTGTGTGGTGAAGCACGAGATGTAGGTTAGTAGAGCTGCTTTTTTTTTTTTTTTAAACCAGACCAAAAAAGGTCCTAATTTACCTATTTTATAAGCATAACAAGATACACCAAGGTTGGTAGGTTGTGCTCTAGTTGGAACCTACGTCTAACTACAGCACTTTCTGCAAACCTTGGTGTGTTTTGGTATGCTTATAAAATAGGTATAGGAGTACCTTTTGGTCCAGTAAAAATAAAAATATAGCTCCTCAGGCACCAAAAAAGGGCCTAAACGAGGGCTGCAATCTTTTCATTTCATGGCATGTTGTACTGATTGATGAAGAAGACTACAGTATTTTTAATCCATTTTATAATTCATTTATAAAACTGAATTCAGGTGCACCCCCGCCTCCCCCCAGTTAGTCTATGTTTAGTGATGATGGAATGAGACCAAAATGGCATCAGTAGAGTTCCAGGACTGACTGACATGGCTAACTTAGCTCCTTACCGATTCTGTATAGGTAAAATTTGTGATCCCCTATACCATGGATATCACTTGTCCCTACACACATGCATGTGCACACAGACACTTTTGAAGAGCTGGCCAAACCATCAACTGCTGCTCATTTCTGAATTCTGATAAGTAACTCCAAATTAGCAATCACAGTGACTTCCGATGGTGTCTAGTCCAACTCTGACTTTGCACGGTGCTCATGCTTACAGAACACATGGCATTCCCATTAATAACAGCTGGCACCTGCCACACAGTGTCATTACTACAGCTGGCACTGTGTAAGACTCAGCAGACCCAAATGCAGGGGACAGGGAAGGCTCATTTCCTAAACATTCCTTTTCCCCTTCAGTTATTATAAGATCTTATCAGTGACCTACTGCAAGCTACATTCCTACTTCTAGAGTTGTTATTCAACTGTAATATAATGAATGTAAGCACTATTTGGCTCAACATACTAATAGTATAATTTTACCTATTCTCAGTCTTAACTCTTGGGGTGCCAACAGAATTAGAAAGTACTAATATTCTGGACTGATATTATCAGTCCACAACACAGCAAGAGTTAATTAGGACTAATTTTATACGGGATGTTATATATTTGAATTAAAATACAAAATGTATTTAAAATTATTTTAATAAGAGAAAGTACTACGCTAAGGCTATGTAAAACCCACCTGGGTATTGGATATATAACCTCTCAAACCAAAAGAAATTTCCACTGCTTCCTCTTTTCACAGATTATGAATAGTTTTAGTGTATCACAAAGCAGGCTATAACAGTTTCACTCAGGAGGAGTCTATATGGAATGATATGTAGTAAGTACTTCAGAAAATATAAATAATGAGCAGAGTCAAATAAACACTGAGCATGTGTCTGGTTTTAGGAGAAACTATTTATGGTAGAACATGCTTTTTCATTGTGTGGTTCTTTAAGAATATTATTTAAAATTATTTTATTATTTGGCAGCTATTTATCCATGGGAAAAGGGGAATCCTATTTTAAAACAATAAATGTATCCGATTAGATGTTCATACAGCCATACACAGCTCTACAACCATGTATCTTTTAAAAATAAAGCAAAATATGAAATATTCCATTATCCTGGCACTCAGCTATAGCAAGAATATTTGCAATATCTTTTTAGGGTTCCTGTTTCATCATAAAGTTCACTAGAGTTTTTGCACTTTATTTCACTAGAAGTTCATATACTTATATGTAGCATGTTCTTTGATCATGCTGGCAGAACCGAATCTGTCAAGGTCCAGGATTCCATCTCCTCTCACCTCCCTATCACCACAGGAGCCCCACAAAGCTCGGTGCTTGGTCCCATTCTCTTCTCTATCTTCCTTAATGACCTGTCTTCAGTCTGCTCCCCTTCCTTCTCTATCCACATGTACACCAATGGTACAGTCTTGTATACCTTTGGCAAATGCCCAGCCGATGTTGCAACCACCCTACAGCAGGACTTCCATCAGGTCCAGCTCTGGTTTACCTCCCATCAGCTCTTCCTAAACGCCAAGAAGACAGTCTCCATGATCTTTGGCACTAGGCAGAGACTCTCTAGGCTCCCTCACTTGCCCTCATTCCACACCATTTAGATACCTTGGGGTCTGGTTGGGCCAACACCTCAACTCCTCTGGACATACTGATGCCATCCTGAAAACCTGCGCCCCAAAGCTTGATGCCTTATACAGGAACCGTAGTTGTATACCTCGTACGGCCAGGAGTGAACTTGTCCAGAAGATAATGCTCCTTATTTTTGACTACTGCGACATAGTCTATGGTGCTGCTCCCAAGTCCTTCCTGTCCAGATTGAATACTCTCTTAAACTGTTTCTATCGCTTCACTCTTGATGCTCCCTCCCGGACTCATCATTGAGATCTCTATCATGCCCCATCATTTCCCCCGCTCGCGAGCAGGTGCCTCTCCCATTGTGCCAAACTCACGCTAAATATTGGCTCGGTTGAACTCCCTCCTACCTCACCACATCCCTCTCTACCTCTCCTCCATTCTCTCTAGATCTCTGGACACTCAATTTTTGGCGGTCCGCACCTCCCAATTTATTTATTTATCTAGATTTTTTGTTGACCGGTAAGTACTAGACAAATCCTGCCTATTTTCAGGCACCACCTGGGAGGGATATGAATGCCAACTGACCTTGAACCAGACTAAGCTGTTGGAGGTACTTTTTTTTTTTTTAAGTGAATGAGGGAAATTTGGCCAGGACACCGGGGAAATTCCCTTACTCTTTTCGATAAGTGCCATAGGATCTTTAACATCCACCTGAACTACCACCAATCCAGGCAGATGGGACCTCGGTTTAACGTCTCATCCAAAAGACTGAATCATCCAGAAGACAATCACTGGGCAGTCTGCTTCCCCAAAATCTGGAACTCCCTCCCCCCTGAAATACGTCACTCCTCCTCCTCCTCCTATTTCTTCGGATCTGCCCTACACAACTACCTCTCCCCTAACTGCTCCTGCTATAATCCTCCTTGACCTCCTCCCAAAGCTCTGCTCTTGTTTCACCCCAAAGCTCCCACTCCTCTAATTTTATCCCCTTTTCCTTTATCCCCCTTTTCTACTTCCAACCTTCTCTCCCTTCCTCCCTCCTGCCTCCCACCCCTTAACTATCTTCTCTCCCCCTCCTCTATCTTTGCCTTGCTCTGCCCCTGGCAGGGTTCTCAGCATTCTGTAGGGGTCAGTTCTTGGTATGCCTCCTTCCCAACCCCATTCCTTCACCTGCCACCTCCTCCATTGCACTCAATACTAACTCCATACCTACCCTCCTGCCCACCACCCCACCTATCTAGTCTTCTCTCCTTCGCCTCTACTTTGCCCTTGTTTCTGTCCCCTGACAGGGTTCTCAGCATCTTGAAGGGGTCTGTTCTTGGCATGCTCTCCTCTAACTTTGCCTTGTTTCTGCCCCTGGCAGGGTTCACAGCATCCTGAAGGGGTTCATTCTTGACATGCTTCCCACTTCCCTTTCCCCTGCCCTTCTCCCCCCCTTCTACTCCCCCACTGCACTCCTCTGCACAAACTAGTTAGCCCCCAAACCTAAATTGCACTTGTATTTTAATCTGCACTTCTGTTGTACTGAAGCTTATTGTACTGTTTTCCACCTCAGGATCTAGGGAGAGCACCAAGTCCAAGGCATGCCCATCTTTTGAGAAGGGAACTGATCTGAAACACGTCAAGACGTGTGTTTTACCTTACATCTGAAATAAAGTTTGGCACTTGTTTGATATATTTATGAGAGCTTAATTTTTCATACTGGTGGTGAGTGCTGGATTTTTTGATTTATGCCAAGGATTTCATTCCCTGGAGGAACTCTTGTCCAAAATGTAAAAGTTCATTGTCGACTCAGGCATTGAAGTCACCCAGGAGAAGCCACCTCCGTGACTCCAACACTCATCAGTGATAAAGTCTGTTATTCCCTATAGGAATTCCCTCTTGCTTCCTGGAGGCCGGTAGACAAGAAGGATCCTCTAGCCGGCACCTGGACCCCCATGCACGGCCATGCATTCAAACGATGAGGTGTCCCCCACTGGGTGCACCACCAGGTTCAACCCAGCTTTAAAACAGATAGCCACCTCCCACCCAATCCTTCTTTGGGCAGTGAACCATGGAAAAAACATCCGCGGTGGCTGCCTTCAAGATCAGCACAGAATTGTCCCCCAGCCAGGTCTCCATGAAGCAAGCCAGATCGATAGAAGATTGAGATATCAAATCCACAATAATAGCAGTCTTATTCCCTATCGATCTGGCTTGCATAACACTTCCCAAAGAGGATGAGTACTGACGACCAACCATCAGCTACATGTCCACTTTGTCTGGTGGAATCTCGGGGTATAGGACTAAACACTTCCGACCCCTCCCATGTCCCCATTTCACCCCCTCCCCCAACAGCTCCTAGTAATTCCTACCTCCCTGCAGCACTGATGCACCACATCATACCCCGGGGCCATAAAAAGGGTGCAAGTCCTGGAGCAGACATGAGGAGTAGCTAAATCTAGGGGTTGATTTTAGGTAGCACATTCCAGTGCAAAAACATATAATCTAAGCTCCCAACAAAATGCACCCTCTCCCTACTTACCCCTATTAATGACAGATCACCCCAGAAACTCCCCCCACATGGTCACTCTGCCAAACACACTCTATACAACAGATTTTGAATCACCATTCATTCCCTGACTCACTCCAAAAGAAATGAAAACAACTGTAATATTATTCAGATCACAGATCAAAACAGACTGTAAAGAAACCCTCCCATAAACCTTCCAGTATGGAAGTGCCACAGTGTCCAGTATGGTCCAAAATATGATTTCCTAAAATCCAAAAAACAAATGTTCAGTACAGATCAGAAGGTAAGGGGATACCCCTGCAGCACTGTTCTGCTCCCACCAGACCAAGCCCAGTATAAACAGATGAAGCTGTAATGGTATTACTTTTACCACTGCCACTTCACCGAAAATACTGAGTAAAAGGTTTTGAGCCAGCAGGTTCTCTCACCGCCAGCTGGCCCAATCTGTCAAGAGTCCTCCAGAACTGTTTGACTAGTCCTCCACAGTCTACAGTGGTAGAAGCAGAGAAGTCCTCCCAACACTGGAGGTAAGAGCGAGTCCCCCCAACCCCATGATTTCTGATCAAGTACACCACACACATGCTATACGTCTGCACCAGAACTGGACTGGGAAGGAGAGGACTAAAAGGACTGCAGAGCATAAAGAACCACTCGCATCTCCAGGACATTTATATGGAGAACCTGTTTGAATTTCCTCTGTGTCCCAAGTCTGGCGATCGGCCAGTAGACATCCTCTGGATTTGGCAGTGGGCGACCCTGCGTGCTCCTCAGTTCCCAGCCAGAGACCACCCACTGAGGATATGCTCCTAATGGAACAGACAGAGAGAGCTAGGGGTATCCACCAGATGCAAAACAGGACACAAAAGGTCTACCGTCCTGAAGAGAGAGAGAGAGAGAGAGAGAGAGAGAGAACAGAAAGAGATACAGGAGAGGAGAAACACAGAAAGCAAAAGGGAAGGAGGGTGGGGCGGCATGATCTGCTGAAAGAGATGCTCTCGAAGATCTACTGTTATGGTAAGTTCTTATGCAACTATTCTATCTTCTTTGTGGATATCTTTTTCAGCAGGTCACACCTTTGGAACGAGTCCCAAGCAGTGCTGTCACACAGTCTGGGTGGTTGGAAGGAAGAGGCCTAAGAGAGGAGGCCCTGCAAGACAGCTAGGCCAAAACTTGCCTGCGTTCTACAGGCAATTTCAAGACTGTAGTGCTTTGTAAAAGTGTGGACAGTACTCCAAGCTGCAGTAGCACCGGCACAGATCTCAGCTGCTGACACACCTCTGAAACAAACACCTGAAGTGGCCATACCTCTGGTGAAGTGGCCATTAACAGTGCCAGGAAATTCCTTACTGTACTTCCTGTTACAAAAAATAATACAGTGGGCCAACCATTTGGACAAACACTGTTTAGAAACAGGAACACCCTCTTTCCCAGGGCAAACGAAACAAACGACTGTGAGGAATTCCTGCAGTCCTTCGTATGGTGTACATAGTATCAAAGTATTCTATGCACATCTAAGGTGTGAGTAATGCTTCCCCTGGACTGGCATTTTATTTTATTTATCTATTTATATAAGTCTTTGGTAACCAGGTAAGTGCACTGATCCAGGGGGACCGTTTTCAGGCATGACCTGGGCCACATAGGCAGCAGTTACAGAGGTAGTGACAAGTTATACAATGAGTACAAGCCATGTGGATATACAGACATCATTAGAAAGTGACATAGGAAAGTACAATTAATGAGAGGCTGAAAAAAACAATCAGTACATCATGATGTGCAACAATTACACAATTATTTACTAAGGATAAGTGGCCAGTGCAAATTAATGCATGATGTAAAACAAACAACAAAAAAAACATACAATAGCCAAGTGGGAGAGCCCAAGAAGCAGGCAGTGAGGGATGTAAGACAGGAGCCCAAAGAAATGAAAGAGGGCAGGGGAGGCCAAAGCAGCCCAAGAGGGAAAAGTCAGAAAGGAAGGGGGAGGGTTATTCAAGCTAGCAACAGCATGTGGCCTCATCAAGCAGCCAGGATTTGAGATGTGTCTTGAAAGTGGCATGAGAGTCCAGAGAGCAGATGAGCATGGGGATTCTGTCCCACAGAGTGGGAGCAGCTACAGATAATGCTCTGCTACCCACAGCCAAGGAGACTTTCAGGATATCCATTTTTTGGGGGGGGGGGCACTGAGGATGCATGCAGACACCTTGAGGGAGTTCTGGTCTTGAGGAAAGACACATAACGGGAGGCTTCACCGTGCCTGATGGCGCTGTCCAGGAGGCTGCCAAGCCCGTAATCAAATCTGCAGTGTAGTGAGAGCCAGCCAAGAGTCTGGTAGAGGTGGCAGTGGTAAGTGGAATATGGTGCCAGGACAGTGAAACGACATATGTTGTTGTATGTACAGCAGAGGCACTCACGCAAGGCTGAGGATGTGTGTGAGATGCATGCTCGAGATAATAAACAAGTATGTGGATGGCTTGATTTAAAGTAAACTCTGACACCACCTTCAATAAAAGCTTAGGATAGTACGCAAAGACATCCTGTCTTTGTGGAAAATCAGATAAGGCTGCTCACACACGAGATCCTGCAGCTCTGAAATTCCTCGAGCAGAAGTAATAGCAACTAAAACTAACAGTTTCCATGACAGAAAGCATAGCTTGCAAGTTGCAGCTGGCTCAGTGGGGCCAAAGTGAGCTTTTCCAAAACAAAGTTCAAGTCCCAGGCTGGAACTGGACTGCAGATAAGTGGCTTCAGATATAGAATGCCTCCCAGAAAAGTATGGTCCACGGTTAACTGGGCCACCATATGGCCATCAATGGGCACATAGAAGGCAGATATGGTAAACCAGTGCACCTTAAAAGAAGAGTATTTTAGTCCTGCATCTGACAAGGACAGCAAGTGCTCTAGAATCTGATTCATTCTGCAGGTGAAGGGATCCAGGTGATGTGAAGCGGCTCACAGAGCAAAGCACCTCCACTTTATGGAATATGCAGCCCTGGTGGAGGGTTTTCGGGCAGCCACCAGGACATCTGCCACTTTGGGGGAAATATCGAATCGTGCAATGGCTATGTCTTCAGGAGCCAAGCATGAAGGCGAAGGGACCGGAGGTCCAGCTGAACTAGGGTTCCCTGCCTCTAGGACAGCAAACCCTTGCACATGGGCAGGGGTACTGGAGGCTCCACTGCCAATTGCTATAGCAGTGGAAACCATATCTGATGAGGCCAAAACAGGGCCACCAGTATCAAGGTGGCGCCCTCCATTTGCAGCCTGATGAGCACCCTCTGAATCGGAGGAAAGACATAAAGGAACCTCCCTTTTTAAGAGAGAGAGGGACAACGCATCTCGCCAGAAAACTCCAGGCCCTGGATGCACTGAGCAGAAAAGCAGTGGTTTTGCGTTGTGTGGGGATGCGAAAAGGTCGAACTCTGGATGACCCCATCTGTCGAGTAGGTCTTCCACTACTGAGATGAGCAGCTCCCATTTGTGCATTTTGGACTGCGATCTGCTTAGTCTGTCTGCCAGGAGGTTTTGGATACCTGGAACATGGATGACTAAGAGTTATAGACCGTGTTCTACAGCCCAGTACCAAACTCTCTCCACCTCTTGGCATAGAAGGCAAGAATAAGTCCCCCCCCCTTGCTTGCTGATGCAGTACACCACACTTATATTGTCTGTCTGTACCAGAAGAGGGCCTGGGGAGAGGTGGCTCTGAAAGGCCTGTAGGCTGTACAGGACAGCTCAAATCTCAAGGATGCTGACATGGACAGAAGCCTACCACTGCAGACCATATCCCCAGAGTCTGGTAAGGGCCCAGATGTGCCCCCAAGCCCACCCCCGAGGTGTCTGGGGTGAGGATCTGCTGAGGGGGAAGGGATAAGGATGGGAGCCCTCTTGAGTAGGTTGCTGGGTTCCATCCACCAAAGAAATACCTTCTTGACAGGTGAGCAGACTAGGACCTGCTGTTCTAGGTTGTCATAGTGCTGATCCCACTGGACTCTCAAGGTCAACTGAGGGATCCGCTTGTGCAGCCACACCAGGAAGACCATCGCAATAGCTGCTGACATCAGGCCCAGCAGCCACAGTAATGTCCTGGTTGTGACATACTGGTTGTTGTACAGTTCCCAGGCCTGTACCATTAGATGCTCTGCCCTGTCCTTTGCTAGAAAAGCTAAGCCCTGGGCAGTGTCCAGTATAGATCCTATGTAATGGAGCTGCTGACATGGAGTCAAAACTGACCTGGATAGGTTAACAGTAATCCCCAATGTGCTGAACAGCTGCCTGGTACGCACTAGGGTCAGAAGCAATTGCTCTCTGGATTGGGCTTTGAGAAGCCTGTCTTCCAGATAGGGGAAGATGTACATCCACCCCTCCTGTGGGCTGCTGCCACTACTGCTAGACACTTGGTGAAGACCCGAGGTGCTGAAGACAAACCAAAGGGTAAGACCCTGAACTGGTAGTATTCCCCCTGAAACAAGAACCTGAAGTATGTCCTTTGGGGAAGGCAGACCTTGATGTGCAGGTACGCATCATGTATATCCAGGGAGCATAGCCAGTCCCTTTTTTGTACAAGGAGCAACAGACCCTACAGGGTAACAATCAGGGCTCCATTTAAGATTTTTGGGGATGAGTACTGTATTCCTCATTTTGAAACTGGGTCGAGTAAAACCAAATTCAGATGTAAACAAATGTCTGGACGGAGTGGAGTGAGGAGCACTTTTTGAAAACAATGCATTTTTTTCTAGATGAGATCTGATAAGGTGCAACAATGCTCCAGATAATGTTGGCAGGTAGGAGTAATTTACTCACCAGTTTTAAAATATAGTGAGTAAAACAAAATTGGGATGCATATGTGTACTGTAAATTTGGAAAAAACAGCCCCTTCTGAATCAAGAGATTGCAGCTGGAACTGGCACCTGCTTTAAAGGACCACTGTGTTGCTCCACTTACAAACACATGGGACCATTCAGATTCTTTTTTCAGTGCAAAGTACTTTAATATAAAGTGCAAAAGGCAAATAACAAGGCATAAGAATCCACTTAATGACACTCACAGTTCATAAATGATTCCTTCAGGGTGTTATTTGAAGTCCATGAAAGTCCATAAAAACAACAAGCCATGAAGAGGGCTGGTCAATGCAACTTCTGCAGCAAGGCTGAGGGTCACTTCCTACTGACGTCACGTGACGAGTTTTGCAAAGTGCTTTCTCAAAGGCTTTGAGAAAGCACTTTGCGAAACTTGTCAGGTAACGTCAGTAAAGAGTGAACCACAGCCTTGCTGCAGAAGTTGTATTGGCCAGCCCTCTTCACGGCTTGCTGTTTTTATATGAAAGAATAATTTATGAACTGTGGGTGTCATGAGTGCTATACCTTGTTCTTATGCCCCAGGGAGGAAAGGCGGGCGCAGCAGGGGAGACAGCACCAGTGGAGGAGAAAAGGACCCCATCGATGATAAGCCAACACCAGTCACAGTGAAACCAGAGAGTCCCACCCAATGAGAAAAGGGTGAGGGAGGCAGGGTTCCACCACACTGCTTTGACAAGAAATTTGTCAAACAGCATTACAGCAATGGCACAATGCCGACAGTTGGCACTGTGCCATCAGTGAAACAGAGTGTTTTGCCCCAGCACCCCCCACAATTTATGATTATCAACTCCAAGTCAGAGTTGTTTCAGGGAGGGGGCACACACACTGGAGAAAACAGCGCTGGTGTACCGCAGACCATTACAGAGAACTGCCGATTTTGTCGCTGTAATGGTCTTTCCGGTATTATCAGTGCTGTTTCAATGGTATACGGGGAAGCAGTAGGGATCGACAGCAGCGATGCTGGAAGGCTGTCCAACGATGAACCACCACCGGGTCGACAGGGATAGGCAGGGAGAGCTGCCAGAGTCGACCCCCAGATTGGGGGGGGGCCCCGCAGCGGAGGTTGCCGCCAGCCTGGCGGATGACCCCAGAGTGGTCGGCGCTGGAATTGGTGACTGAGAACGTTTACAGGAGCACCTTTGTATATCCTGGTGTTTGTGCTTCCCCAATGATTTGTCCTGGGGCCCTGGCAGCCTGGGAGCTCGTGAACAGGGCAGGGCAGGGGAAGCGGAGGAGCTCCTGGCCTGGAGCTCCCTCTCTGTCTCGCTGACCTTCTGCTTCATATGGTATGCTTCTAGGGCTGTCTGGTGTTGCGTCCAGGTGGCCTGGTTGAAGCCTTGGCAGATCTCTCAGCCTTAACATTGTGGTCAGTGCCAAGGCAGTGAACGCAGGCCTCATGGCTGTACTTGTCGGATATTTTCTTGCCACAACAGCAGCATCGGAACAGCTTCTCTGAGTTGGTTGGCATAAAACGGAAGAAAAAAAATCACTAAGTTATAAAATGATAGAAGGACTACTGAGAAAAGAAAAGGAATAGTAATCGAAAATGCGGGTAATTCTGGTGGTCGACTGAAGCGGCAGAGGCTCCGTGGAGTCTGATGTGTGATGGTGGGAAAAGAAATGAGGAGGGCATGGGGTCACCCACAGCTATATATATGGAGGATGTCGATGTGATGACATCACCGTGGGCAGCCCCAGTAGACTACCAGCTAGAAAAGTTTCCATGTGGTCCTTGTGCTGGGTGGCTGTAGTTACAAAGGTGTGACCTGCTGAAAGAGATATCCCTGAAGATCAGAAGTTATTTATAAAACAGGTCGTAATCTAAGGGACTACTTCATGCATAGTGTGCAGCCAAGAGTGAACCCACAAACACTGCTGTCACGAGCCCTGGTGGGATCAGCACCTTGCAGAAGATGCAAAATGTGTTCCTTTGTGGTCCGCGCTAAAGAAGTGTTAAATCCACATACTGGTAAAGTGGCAAAACTGAGTACATTAATCACTTGTACATGTGAACATACGTACGAAGAAACCAGCAGAAAAAGGCCATTTGGTCTATCAAGTCTGTTCGTATTGCAGGGTCCACAGCTTGAGCTACTGTCCCTGCCCTCCCTCCCCAATCCTCCCATCCTCCCTACCTGCCCCTATGCCTATCCCAGCCTCTCTTAAAGCTGTCCACTGTGTTCAACAAGATGACCTCTTCTTTAAAATTGTTATTTATGGCATTTTATGATTCATAGCGAGTGCTATATTCACTAAATACACTTAGTCATGGTAGTTACAGTGCTGCAAAAACAGTGTACAGGATATACACAATAGATTATATAGTAGAAATGTGTCCATTGTTCTGGTAGAACTGTTCATTAGTTTACAGAAGTCATAGCCCAACAAGATAATCTCGTAGGAGAGTCCACTCTCACCTATTCAATTACTAGTTGGTTACTTCACTGACATTTCTTGTCCTTCGCAGAACTAAAAATAAGGTGTGGGAGGCTGTTCCTTCCAGCTAAGAACCAAAAGGTAATTGGAAAGACTGTCTGGACTCAATTAAGTTAAATAACGCACCCCTGCACTAACTGCCACTAATGGCTGACAGGGAAACAGAACCTTACCAGGATACTCAAAAGTACACAAACTGAGTGGAGCTGTATGCTCCCATGGAACATGGTTCCATAGTTGGTTAGGGTTTATTAGATCTATCATTTGAGCATCAACATCATGACTATACTTTAGGATTCATTAATAATTTTAACTTATAACTAGGGAAACGTTTACATTACATAAGCTATGCAATGAACCCAGAGAGCTAGCACGTATAAAAGACCCCACTGACCCAGTCGTTCTAAGGTTATTTCAGTCATTAGGATATAATTTGCTTCCTTCCTTCCTCCCTGTCCGAAGAGTGCTGGCAGCCTTCAAGAATTTTGGCCGCAAAAGCAGCTGCAGCCTCTGGGTCTGTCAATAGATGTGCTTTGCCATTATGCCGTACTTGCAATCGCGCTGGAAACAGGAGATGGGCTGAAATATTACTTTCCAGGAGAGCTTTCTTTGTTTCTTGCAGAGCTTTTTTCCTGGTCTGCGTTTGTGAAGAGATGTCTGGAAATATGGAAATGTTATTTCCTTCCCATATCAGGTCCCCACGTTGCCAAGCTGCTTGTAGGAGAGGCACATGGGCCTCCGAACTGGAGACAGGAGCAATTGCAGTGAGAGGGCACGCTGTTGTTTTTCCCCAGGCCCTTGATCGCATTGGAATTGCGAAGGTCTTGACTACGGAGATACCAGAGGTTTCAGGTAGGAGCTGTAGGTCCGAAAATATCAGACGATGGATTGCTGTAGTTCTCTCTGTTGACCCTGCAAACTTAGGAGGGAAGCCCACAATACGGATATTTGTCTGATGGTGAGCATTCTCTAGTGCCTCAACCTTAGTGTGGAGATAATGAAAGTCCTGCACATAAGCCGCGTTCCTCTCCCGTTGCCGGTCCGATTCCGAAATAAGCTCTGTAAGCTGTGTTGCGTTCGATTGAACCCTCTCCTCCAGGTCAGTAAGTTTGGCTTCCATGGTTGCTAGTCGGCAATGGGTGTCTTCATCAGTTGCTCTAATGTTTTTGAGCACTGCCATAATCTGAGGATGTGGTGTATCGAGTGCTGTGAGCTGTGCTGCAGCATGGCCTCCACTTGTTTGTTTCGAGCCTGCCCCCACCGAAAGATAAGCATCTAGGTTCTGTCCAACTTGCTTGTCCTTCTTTGGGCTCATTGCAAGGTTCTGTTGGCATTCCTCTATCAGTCGCTGCTTTTAGGATACTGCTTACTGTACTGTAAACTGTTAATTTTAAAGTTTTATTCTTCTTCGATCTGCAGCTCAGAAAAAAAACATCCGCCATGATGGATGCTCCACAGCGTCCCCTGAGATGGCATCTTCTGGCAGCGCATTCCAAGTGTCCACCACCCTCTCTGTGAATAAGTGCTTCCTGATCTCCCTCCTAAACCTCCTACCTTCCAGGTTAAGACGGTGCCCCCTCATGTTATGGCTGCCACTTAGCTTAAAAAGATTCTCCTTATCAGCCTTATTTATCCCTTTCAAGTACTTGAAGGTCCCAATCATGTCCGCCCTCTCTCTCCTGTCTTCCAGGGAGTACATGTTCAGTGCCCTCAACCTCTCCTTGTATGCCTTACCCTGCTGACCCACTATCATCTTTGCAGCCCTCCTCTGGACCTTCTCCAGTAGGTTAATGTCCTTTTTGAGGTGTACTGAACTTCATACTCTAGATGCGGCCTTACCAGTGGCCTGTATAAGGGCAGTATAACCTGCTCTCTCCTACTACTGAGCCCCCTAGATATGCATCCTAGCATCTTATTTGCCTTTGCTGCTGCTTTCTTGCACTGCGTGGAGTGCTTCAGGTCACTAATGATCATCACTCCCAGGTCCTTCTCCTCCTCTGATGCAGATAATCCGGACTCCACCCAGGTAGTACTCTGTCCTGGGAATCTTGGCTCCAATATGCATAACTTTGCATTTCCTGGCATTGAAGCCAAGCTGGCAGATCCTGAACCACCTCCCCAGCTTTTCCAGCTCTTCCTGTATGTCCTGCATCCCTTCAGCTGTGTCCACTCTCCCGCAGAGCTTGGTATCATGCACGAATAAGCACATTTTGCCCTTAATGCCAACCCCAATGTCACTGATGAAGACACTGAACAACACCGGCCCCAGCACCAAGCCCTGCGGGACCCCACTGGTTACCTCTGTGGTGCCAGATAACTCTTCCCCCCACAACCACCCTCTGGGTTCTGTCCCTGAGCCAGTTTTCCAACCATCGTCCATCTTTTTCCCAACCCGAGATCCACCAACTTCCTGATCAACCTTTTGTGGGGCACAGAGTCAAAGGCCTTGCTGAAATCAAGATAGAGGATATATATACTGCTTGGCCCCCTATCTACTGT
Organism: Neoceratodus forsteri; assembly: GCA_016271365.2. Classification (NCBI taxonomy): domain Eukaryota; kingdom Metazoa; phylum Chordata; order Ceratodontiformes; family Ceratodontidae; genus Neoceratodus; species Neoceratodus forsteri. The sequence continues at coordinate 1,682,049,842 of CM057455.1, read as the reverse complement.
CTTAGTGACACAGTCAAAGAAGTCCGTCAGATTCATTCGACATGATTCCACCCCCCCCACACACACACACGAAACCCATGCTGCCTTGCATCCTGGAGACCATGCTCCTCTCTAGATACTCCACCAACCTTTCCTTTAGTATGGTGTCCATGAGCATGCCCACAATGGAAGTCAGACTGACTGGTCTGTAATTCACTGGGTCATCCTTGGGACCACTTTGTGCAGTGGCACTACATGTGCTGTTCTCCAGTCCTGCGGTACCACGCTTAGTGAACTATTAAACAGGTCTACCAGCGGCCCTGCCAGCTCCTCAGCCAGTTTCTTTAGTACCCTTGGATGCAACTCTGTCCGGACCTGGTGATTTGTCCACCTTCCATGCCAGCAGCTCCTCCCTCACTTTATCCTCCTCTATCACTACATCTGTGTTCCCTTCCCCCTGCTCCTCTTTGCCCTCCTGAAGGCACTGGTCCATCTTTCTCCCTGATGAAGATGGAACAGAAGTATTCATTTAGTATCTCTGCTTCCCCCATTATCTTCCACCCACTCCACCCCATTTCTTAAGCCTAACAATCCCTTTCTTCCTGTCCCTTTTTCTCACTTACATAGTGAAAGAAAGCCTGCTCCCCCTTCTAAATTCCTTCAGCTACCTGCAGTTCCTTCTGTGCCTTTTCTTGCCAGACTTCCTTACTTGCCTCACTAGCCAACCTTAGGTAATTTTCCCTATCCACCTCTCTCTTGGTCTCCCTGAATTTTCCATAGGCCAACCTCTTTTTCCTTACTGCCTGGGCAATCCCAGAACTGAACCAGCTGGGCGCTTTGGCCCTTGTGTTCTTCCCCCCGAGACTAACATACTTATCTGTGGCAACCAGTATTCCTTCCTTAATGGTGGACCACCTTTGGTCCACCCCCATATCTGCTCTGATGCCTGCCAGATGGCTCCTTAGCACTTTGCCCATTTTCCTGAAGTCCGCCCTCCTGAAATCCAAGATTTTGATCTTAGTCGGGATGCTTTTCCTGCCCATATTCAACTGGAACCACACTGTGCACTGGTCACTTCCTCCCAGTGGCTCCCTGACTATTGTTTCCTGTACATGCTCCCAATTTGTGAGCACCAGATCAAGAATTACCTCACCTCTTGTTGGTTCGGTGATGGTCTGAGTCAGGAACCCACTCTGCAGTCCTTCCAGGATCACCTGACTCTTTAGCACATGTTGTGGATAGTATGCTCCAGTCCACCTTGGGCAGGTTGAAGTCCCCCACAATTACCACCTCTCCTTTCCTCACAGCTGCCAATATTTGTGAGCTCAGCTCCCTGTCCCTCTTCTCATCCTGATTGTGTGGTCTGCAAACCACCCCCAACCTCACCTTTCTCCCTCTGTTGGACCTTATCTGAACCTATAATGTCTCCATCTCCCCTTCCTCAGACTCCTCCCTCGTGCAAGTTATTCCTTCCCTGATATAAACTGCCACCCCTTCCCAACTACCCTGTCCCTCCTGTATAGTTTATATCCAGAGACTGCAGGGTCACAGAGATGGTGTGATGTTGCCCAAGTCTCGATTACTGCAGCTATGTCCACCCTTCTGTCTGCTAATAGTGCTTGTAGGTCGTTCATCTTGTTTTCAAGATTCCGCACATTCACAGACACCACCCTCCACCTAGAATCCAACCTTCTTTCTCTTCCCCCTATTCTTCTATTCACATTTATCCCCTCTTTGTGCACCCCACGCATCTTGTTATGTGTTCCTCACCCCCTCCACCCTTTGCTGTTACTTACAACGGTAATATTATTTATTTGGCAGTGTATAAATGCAGGGTTTATTACACTGGGAAAACTGATAGGCAATTCTGCATTAGGGTAGGGGAACATTTAAGAGCCAGACGTGACAAGAACAAGGACTGTGCCACTGCAGCACATTCAATGGCCATGCCAGAAGGTCTACTCATGCATTTCATTTTGTGGGATTAGAAACAGTGGAACCTGACAAAAAAAGGGGATTTTAAGAACAAAGTGCTTAAACTGGAAAGTTTCTGGATCTATAATACGGGGGCCAGAAAATGGTGAGGATTAAATAAGGTCCTTGACACCCTGCCTTTTTTGAGATGAACTAGTTTTGCTCACTGATTGTCCCATTTCTAATAACTAAGTAGTTGTATATCATGCTGTTTTATTGTGTCAAATAATTTTTATACTAGTCTATTTTGAGTTAGTTAGGTTGTATATCTCCCTGTACTGGCTGTGTTTGATTCCTAGTACACTAATGTATTTAATATGAGAGGCCTTATTGTGCAATATCTTTTAAAGTGCAATATACCTTTAAGAGCAGAGATAAACGGAGTTCTGTAATTAATGTTTGACATATAAAAGGTGGTTGCTTTCACTTGCTTGCCATACCTTGACAAAACATACATAGTGACTCGTAAAATATTGGTGCATGGGATTTGTCTGTCCAGAGTACACAGTGTTTGCTATTTTAAAGTAAATATGACAGTATTTTGAATCTAAGAAGTACACAAGTAATTTTTTTTTTTTTTTTGAAACTTGGCTTTATTACGTAAACTGATACAGCATCATATCAAACAATGTCCATAACAGGCCTCCAGTCAAATAATTAAGCAATTGATAAAGCCTAGCATACTTTTACAGTCCAACTGTGACTCCCCGAGGGTGTCTGTCTGCCCTGCTTAAACGAAGGGAAAAAGAACAGAAGGAGGAAAGGTTGAGCAGACAATCTGTAAACAATACTAGGCCATGTTACTTGCATTCCTACAGATGGCACTACCCACACTAGAGGGCTGTCTCAACTAATACATGCTGAAAAAGTCCTGTCTACTAAGATAAAACTGATCCAGTAGTAATATTCAAACAGTGAATCATCATAAGGTGTACAAAAAGATAACGGTTTCAACAATAACAATTAAGGACTTAGAACTGGTCCAAACTTTTGGCTGTGCAACCATCCCCCCGCCCCCGTCCTGTCAGTCCTCTGGTGCCCATCCATTACAAGAAGATCCACCTCCCCCACTCGCACAGGATAGGCCTCCCCTCTTTTTTAGGCTAGAACTGGTGATGGAGTAGCATTCCGCCCCCCCCCGCCCTAACCACGGATATGTCAGAAACCCCTCTCCCCTCTTCACCCCAGACCTGGCTGAGAGCCCCCATGTTGCCCCTCCCTGCCCTGCAACCATATCTCCCACCCTCTCCATCGTCCAATGTGCTTCTTGGTTTGAAAATGAAGTTTGGCTGTCAGGGCATCCATAAGAATTACCTCTTTAACCCTTCTGACCCATTCCTTCAGTGTAGGCTGTGTTGGCTACAGTCAGTGAGAAGTGATACATTTCAGTGTGATCACAATTACAAGTAATTTTTTTGTAAAGGACAAAGAGTGTCCACAAGTGGCATGGTTTGTGCATTATTTTCCTCCTAAGGTTGTATGCTACATATTATTTACGTTATTTGTAATGCATGTTTTGTATTTTGTTTCAAATTTGTAAGTTCTTATTTGTACGGTTTATTCAGTTCATTTTGTTTATACAGCGACTTGGTTTTTTAGAAAGGTGTGTTTGAATAAAATGATCTTTTTTTAAATTCAAGTTTATTGAACAACTTGGGTACAAAGTAACAGTTCAGCAGAACTTTAACAGTTATTAGCATAATTCAGCATACAATGTGAATCACAGCACGATGGTAGAATTAAGAGTGCTACTTTTTTTTTTTTTATCATGTCACTGTTTGTACGTCTGCTGCGGCGACTTACCGGCAGGGGCATCCAGCAGCTGGCCCTGCCTGCTGGGACAGCAGCAGGCTCACTCACATGATGGGGGGTCCAGTACGGCCGTCGTCGACTCGCTGGGACTCCCCATGCCCTGCCTAGCCAGCCCTGGACCCCCCAGTGCAATTCCACGACAGTCCTCGCCATCTAGCTGCTCGGTCGCGCCAGCCATTTTCCTCCAGTAGGTCCCCCGATGGAACGCGGACGTGCAATGATGTCCATGCACTTACATACAGACGTCTGTCATGCTCCCAGTCTGCTAACACCTGCGTCTGCAGTGCCTCCGGGCGTCCCCAGGGGCCGCTGCAGTGCGGTGTGCTTCCCAACCCACCCCAGGACTAGGAGAGCTGTCAAAAGACGCTCGATCCTAGTCCTCCCCTGCTGTCTCCAGACGACCCGGGCTCATTCCCGAACCCAAGTTGCCAGTGTGGTGCGAGGTGTGGCATCCAGCGCCTCAACCCTCAGCACCACCGGGCCAGCTGAATTAAGATGGCTACTATAATTCATTCATTATTGTGATACTTTCAAGGAGCAGGCCTGCTGGGTACCAATCTCTCTGTATAACTCTGTTTTTTTTACTATGCATCTCCAAAAGGGCACCCTGCACCTCTACTGGACAGTGGTATTTCCTGGGCTAGTTACAGGTTAAAGGCTGGATCTCTCTTGCTTAAGTGGGCAGACTAGGTGGGCCAAGTGGTCCTTATCTGCCATCAAATTCTATGTTTCTAAGTACTGCACCCATCTTAACCATTTATTAGTAAAGTGTGTCTCTCTTTGATTTATCTGATGTGGGAGCTGCTCCATTTGGTATATATCTCAGTGGTGTGTTGGGGGTTCCACTTGGAGCCAGCGTCTCGTGATGGCCTTCTGAGCTGCTACCAGCAGCACTTACTATAGATATACGACGTCTTTACAGCTCACCCCATCAGGGAGAATGCCTAATATAGTGCGTTTGATGTTGGGGGCTACGTCTAGAGTGAATATGTTCATAAGTGTTTCTATGATCCAATCTAAAGCTGAGTGTAGAAACATCTTGTTCTGACCTTCCAGGCATACTCTTGCCATAGTGGTGAGATAGTTGTTTTAAAGGCTGACATAAAATAAACTGCCCAGTCTATGTCTGTAAACTCTATCTTGTTCTCCCTTTCCCACCTCTGTTTCATGTGAGCAGCATGGCCAATGTGCAGATCTTTGAATGCATTATAGAGGGCAGATATTTGTCCTGTTAGTATGTTCCTCTTAGGATGGCTTCTGTTGTTGATATGAAGTGTTTCATGGAAAGGGGGGGGGGGTCACTTGTTGTACCCTATGCAGAGTGTGGATGTGGGTGTGCATTTGGAGGTAACTGAAATGGTCTGGGGCATTCAGCTGGAATGCGTTCCATAGGGTTTGGAATTCGAACATGTCCCCTCTTCTTCCTAAATGCACCAGGGAGCAGAGCCCTCAACAAGACCATCTTCTATATGTCAGATCTATTGTGGATGGTGGGAAAGTAGGGTCCTACTCCAACCACCTGAATTGCCAAAGGGGTTCAGGTTAAAACCGTCTCATGCTCTATACCCTACCTGTAGTGTGGAGTGAACCGTTGCAAGTGCTAGATCAGAGAGAAGATTCTCTTAAATGTTCTGTCCACTGCCCTGGCTCCAAAAAGTGTGCCTTCCTCCCTCTGTTCCATCAGTTTCCAGGTTCCTCTATATGTGGGATTAGACCACAACAGTAGGGACTTCACATGCTCCGCAAGGTATACTTCAGGGGTTTATTTAACTCTAAAAATTGATTAACGGTTTGCTCATAAAAGTGCTAAATCTTTGTGAAAATGCATAGCTCTTGCCTCACTGTGTTTAACAACCACAGCACTTTTAGAAAATCTATATAAATACTTTCTGTACGGTTAGTATCGTCCCAAGAAAAAAAAACTGCTAATCAATTATTTAAAACTCTGTACTTCCAAGTCTGGTACTGACCTTCCGCACGTGTCTTACCCAGGTGCAACGGTTTGTACTTTGTGCCTGGCCTTCTACCTGCCCAGAGGTATTTTAGAGAGAGATTTTTGCCATAATTGAAATTGTTTCTTTGGGACTAAAGTGGGGAAACACTGGAATAGATAAAGATATATTGGCAGAATATCCACTATTAATGCTGGAGTACAGTGGGAAGTTTATTAAATTTAGGTCGTCCTGTACCTTTTTCATAAGTGGGACAAAACTGACTTCATAAACCTTGCAGAGGGTTTTTGTGACCTGCAGCCCTAGATATTTAATTTCAGTAGCTTTCCATTTCAGTGGAAACAGGTCCTGTATATAGTGTGAGGAGCTATAATAAAACTTCAGTACCTCTGTTTTCATTCTGCTGAGTATGTAGCCTGTGTGTGTTCCAAGAAAGCTCCAGGCCTCTACTATTGAGGTGTCTGGGTTCACTACGTATGGCAGTACATCGTCCACATACAATGCTATCTTCTGGATGGTAATTCCGACGTGTAAATCTATTTTGCTAAAGGCTCAATATACAAGGCAAACAGTAGGGATGAGAAGGGGCAGCCCTGCTGCATGCCCCTATATAGGTTAAATCTAGGCGATATGCCACCACTGGTTCTGACATAGTCTTGTGAGAAGACATACAGTGTTTTGACTCCTGTTACATGTTCTTCTGGAAACTCAAATTATTTGAGGACTATGAACAAGAAGCTCCAGGCTACCTTATCAAAGCCTTTTCATCAAGACTCTTGATACAAGGCGCCGACTTGTGGCAGGTGATTACAACCATAACATTAAGTGTTCTTCGGATATTGTCTAGTGCTTATCTGCACATTACAAAGCCTGTTTGATCCAAGTCAGTGATGCTGGGGAGCATAGGGTTCAGGCGTTTAGGCAGTATGGCCTTGAACAATTTATAGTCCATATTTAGGAGGGAAATGGGGTGATAGGAACTGCAGTGTTTGGGGTCTTTTCTTCTTTTGGTATTACCGTTATGGTGACACAGTTCCAAATGGGTGACAGGGCTCCCCTCTACCCGGGTGTCATTAAACATCCTTTTGAGCAGGGGCATTATCTCTTCTCAGAGTGTTTTGTAAAATTCCCTGCTGTAGCCATCAAGACCCAGACATTTGTTTGTTTGTTTTGAGTTTTTTAATGGCATCATACATTTTTTGGTCTGTGATAATAATAATAATTTTATTTATAAGGCGCCTTTCAATTGCCAAGGCGCCGTATATAAATAACAGATCAAAACAATAAAAATCATTAAAAATACAACTGGATCAAAACAGTCATTTCAATCAATGTTCTAAAAATGCAGTTTCCCATAAAAAAGTCTTCAAACTTCTCTTGAAGCCCTCCACAAAACTGCACTCCCGCAACCGACGGGGTAGAGAGTTCGAAAGGGTGGGGGCCACATACGCAAAAGCCCGAAGTCTCAAGATTTCAAATTCACCCTTGGAACCTCTAGCAACCCCTCGTCGGCCGAGCGGAGTGATCAATTTGGGCGGTAAGGAACCAAAAGTTCTTTAAGATAGACTGGGCCCAGACTGTGTAGAGCTTTGAAAGTCAGCAATCCGACTTTAAAGGTGATCCGCCACCGAATTGGCAGCCAGTGCAGTTCGCGCAGCACCGGAGTAATGTGACAGGATCTACTAGAACCCGTCAAAAGCCAGGCTGCAGAGTTTTGCGCTAGCTGCAGGTGACAGATTTCAACCCCAGAAAGCCCTAGATAAAGGGAGTTGCAATAATCCAAGCGCGAGGACACGAAGGCATGGACTAACGTTGGGAGATCGGCAGACGGAACAAGATGCCGAATCCTGGCGATGTTCCTAAGATGGTAAAAGGAAGTCTTGATGACTGCCGACACCTGCGAATGCAGTGTCAGCCCGTCGTCAAGAACTACCCCCAGGTTCCGCACCTGTTCAGAGGTCAGGAGAGAAACGCCTCCAAGAAAAATTCCGGAAGACGCACCAGCACAGACCCCCCATCTGTCGACCCGGGTCCACAACCAGTACCTCAGTCTTATCAGAGTTCAACCTCAGCCAGCTAGAATTCATCCACTCCTGGATTTCTTTTAGACAGCTATTAAAGACCGAGAGAGCTCCCTCCTGGTTGGGGGCAAAAGAAAGGTAGAGCTGGGTATCATCTGCATAACAGTGAAACCTCAGCCCATACCTCCTTACAATGTCTCCGATGGGTAGCATATACACCACAAATAAATGAAAATTACGTACCTACTGTAATTCTTTATCTTCTCTTGCATCTTCACCATTCATTACTGCTTGGGTAGTGCCGGAGGCGCGCACCAGCTACGGGAGATTTTTTTTTTTGAGTCGGCTCCAACGGCGCCGCCCACAAGAGCGACGCGCTGTGTCATGCGCGAGGGGTGGCCGTTAGGTGCCGCAGACTCCTCCTCCATCTCAGTTCTGGTGGCCGGAGAGGCAAGAAAAAGGGTAAAGGAAAAAAGAGGGAGAGCGAGGCAAGAGAGCCGAGGGATAGAAAAAGGAAAGGATATAAACTGAGGAAGGAATAAGCCAGTAGAGGACAGATGGAAGAGGGAGAATACCTATCCTAAGGGACCGCAGGGCCTCCCATCTGGGGCGGCTCTAAGGGAGGAACAGATAAAGAGAAAAGGAAGAAGAAGAAAGAGAAGAAAGAAGGGATGTTGAGAGGGGAGAACACTGCCCATAGATATACTGGTTGAGAGGGTTATAAGCTCAGAACCAAAACCAAAGGGAGCAAGAATCCCTCTTAGTAGGAGTGAGAAAAGGTTCAACTGAACCGCTTGTATAGATTGGACACAAAGGGCAGGTTCTCTATAATATCATCATCCCAACCCCCTACACTCTAGCTGAGAGCTTACAGACTGCCGCATAGAAAACTGTTCCGGAAAGAGAGAGCCCAACTATGAGGGGGGTAAGCCCCTTAGCACCTTGTTAAGTGCTAACATCGAAGTATGTGGGTAGTGGTTAGGCCCTACAAAGGGCTGCTTTGTATGAAGGATAGAGTGGGAACTCAATCGGACTCCCTGAAGGGAAGGCATGGGCAGCAGTTCAAGGTTAAGAAGTGCAGAAGCACCAACCAGAAGGAGCTGACAAGTAAATAATGCCCACCAGGGAGAACCTTAATTTTGAGGCCAAGCCAAGAGGGACGGTCTCTTCAGCTGTGAGCTGAACATCATGGCTAAGGAGCCCAGAGGTCACCTCTAGAGGCAGTCAGAAAGAGTTCCTTCAGGATGGGAGAAAAGTCCTACTCGTTGCCCTTTACCTCGAGGAAAAAAGATCCGTCCAAGAAGGACGGAAACTTGGATAGTTATTTATTTTTTATTTTTTGGCATAAAGGCCAAAGGAAAGGAGAAGAACGAGAAGGGAGGGGGAGACGCCGCAGTAGGAGGCCACTGAGGGGAAGGTGGGTGGGTATCAGTAATGAATGAAGAAGATACAAGAGAAGATCAAGAATTACGGTAGGTACATAATTTTCATATCTTCCCTTGTCAGTCTTCACCATTCATTACTGCTTGGGTGAGGATAAAGAAACCCTGAGGGAGCAAGCCCCCAGCCTCCTGTTGGTGAGAAACAGAAGGGGAAGACCCTGGGCTAATCAAGTGAGAAGCCTATGGTGGAGGAGAGCTAGGAGGTGTCCCCTGAGGACGGGGAGTTGGAGGAAGCCCCTGCAGAAGTCTCCTAGCTCTGGAGGAAAAGAGACGGGTCCCCCGGAAAGTGGAGCGAATCATCCTACGCCAGGCCAGGGGTGACAACCTTGACAGACGAAGCCATGCTGTCCATCTAATACAGATCGCTGTCCCTGCAAGCCTGGAAGCCACCTCACTGGCATCATAAGATGCCCTTGCTTGCTGTCTTGCCAGCTCCAGGCCTACAGCAGAGAGGGCAATAGCTAGTCTGGTTTGCTCCATATCGGGCATTGATGCTAAGATTTGGGAAAGCATTGACCACAAATGCCTACTGTAGGCAGCATGGTGAGCCTGATGTGATGCAATGCATAACATCGCACGAGAGGAAGAGAACACTCTTCGCCCCCACCGGTCAAACTGTAGAGAATCTGAGTCCGGTGGACGGTCGTGCGACAGGTGGCGGCGCCCGGAGGGAGTTTCTAGGTAGGTCAATCCCGAAGGTGGGTTGGGTAAGAGTACCTAGAGATTCCGATGGGGCACAATACCTTCATTCGCAGTCTGCCAGGGCTGGAGAAAGGGTGGCTGGTGACTGCTAGGAACGGATAGATGCCTCCTGGAAGGGAACAGGCCAGGATAGTACCACCAAATGCTGGGCACTGAATTCACGCGTCTCCCGTTCGGTATTGTCTCACCTAACAAAGGAGATACGAAGATCCCTCACCATCCTCGAAAGGAATCGCTGATAGTGAAATCAGCATCGGAGGAGAGATGAGCAGTGGGTTCCTCTCCCTCAGAGGAGGGAGACGAGGATGATGGAGGGCTCGAATGTCCAGAGGACTCCTGCGGCAGTGGGGATAGGGGAAATACTCACTCATGCATGTAACTAACATATGAGGGGAAGGCCACCGCAGAGCCTCTGAACGTCTCCCAGGATAACGGGCCCATAGGACCGACATGGCCTGGGAGAGAGGGGGGTGGCTGCAGAGGAATGGAAGAGGGGCACCTACGGCGAGGCAACTCTCCTCTGCTGAGGCTCTGGAATCCAGGGAACAGAGCCCGAGCTGGCAGGATCCCGGACAACAAACCAGGTCGCAGAACGGAACCTTGGGGATGCAAAGCCTGGAACAGCCTAGTAAGGGATCCTCCCCGTGTCGAACCTGGGGCTGCATGGATCCAGAAGGGCAGCCCACAGCAATACCACCAAAGGGGACCTTGGGGCTCGAGGGGGAAAGACAGGGACAACACTACAGCTCCTACCTGCCCCCTGAGGGATGGCAGGTGAAGACCGAGGTGCCCGAACCCTGTCTCTCGAAACCATGGACTCCGAGAATGCCCTCCTCCTCGATCCCAGCGCCCCCCGAGGGGGTGCAGCAGCACCGGGATCGGCAGCTGCCCTGACCCCCTCAGGAGGAAGAGCCCCTCCCTCCACCTCCGCTTCATCCCCCTCCAGGGACCCCAGCAGCAGAGACAGAGGAATAGGCGCGCTGGGCCACCTAGCACCTTGTCCCACTGGAGACCCTGACTCCGAAGAGTCAGGGTGCCAGGACGGGTCCACATCTGAATCATCCGAGGAGGAGGAGGAAGAGACCAGCTGGACCATAATACTGGCCACCCCGGGGGTCTCCAGAAAAACGGCACCGGGCGGCGGCGGATGACCCCAGATCCCCCGCAACTCTTAGACCCGGCCCCGACTCCCCAGTGGCACCGGCCAGACCCACGGCACCGCCCTCAGCACCGTGACCCAACTCGGCGCCGCTAGAAGAACTGACTGGGCCCGCGGCTCCGAGAGCCAACACGGCACTGCAAATGGCACCATCTCGATCACTGGTGCCGCGAACAGCGCTGGGATCCAAAACGGCGCCGGAAGGCGCCGTCGAGGATCCACCAATGCCGGGCCCAGCAGACCTGGACCTTGACACTGGGGGAGCCTGCACCTCCGAGGAGGTGACTGCCCAGGCGATGTCCCCGCCGCGGCCCCAGGAGGGACCTCGTCGTTCCTCAGACACCGCAAAAGAAGCCTCCTCTTCGGCAAGAGAAGATGAGGAAGCCTCCTCCTCCACCAGACCGTAGGTAGGCCTGAGAGGGACCCAGAGGAAGGGTCTAGAGACCTTACCTGGGAATCCCTGGAGTGGCGCCATCCCCCGAAAGTCGGCGGGGCCATGCCGATCTTGAACGCACGGACTTCCAGGACGCAATGGTCCATCGAAAAACAACCGTCGCATGCATCCATATTGTGGTTGGGTCCCAGGCAATGGAGACAAACATCATGCCGGTCCGTGACGGAAAAATGCCGGCCACAGAAGCATCGACGCATAGGGGTGCGCCGCGCCTTTGACTTACGTTTTGCCACTGAACCTGACGTGATGCGAAAAAATTAAGACCAAAACAAGCACAGCTCTCGGCGCCGTCGAAAAAGAGAAGGAAAAAAGAACGGTCTTACCAGTGACGACGTCGAGAAAAACAGGAGAAGGAGTCTGGAACAGTTGATATCGCACTCGGCCTAAAACTGAATCTGACCGCGCAGCAGGTGCAGCCTCGATGGCGGGAGAAACAGAAGTGAGATGGAGGAGGAGTCTGCGGCACCTAACGGCCACCCCTCACGCCAGCATGCCGTAGCGTCGCTCTAGTCGTTGGCGCATTGGAGCCGACTCCAAAAATAAATAAATAAATAAATAAATAAATAACTATCCTGAGAGTGCGTGCCTCCGGCACTACCCAAGCAGTAATGAATGGTGAAGACTGACAAGGGAAGATCATGGATGACAGTACTGAGCCCTGAGGCACCCCACATGACAAAGCCGTTGAATCCAAGGAAAAAACCCCGGACACAACTCTTTGTGATCTCCCAGTGAGGAATGATGTGAACCATCTTAAGACGGTTCCAGATATTCCACAAAACAGCCTCAGGCGTTCTATCAACACCATGTGATCTATGGTGTCAAAAGCTGAAGAAAGGTCGAGGAGAACCAAAATGGAAGGACTCTTCCGATCTCTAGCCTTCAAGAGATCGTTGAGCACCCGAACCAGCGCTGTCTTGGTACTATGTCTTTTACAAAAACCGGACTGGAGGGGTTCATAGACGTCATGGATGGTCAAATGGTCTTCCAGTTGTGCATCCACTACTTTCTCAATCATCTTCCCAACAAAGGGAAGGTTAGAGATGGGTCTGTAGTTTTCAAGACAGTCAGGGTCCGCGGTAGCTTTCTTCAAGAGGGGTGTCACCACCGCCTCTTTCAGGGAGCTGGGAAACTCGCCAGATTCCAGGGAGCACCATCATCTGCACAAGGACTGGACCAATGATGTCAATACAACCCAAAATTAGGGAAGTTGGTCCAGGGTCCAAACTACAGCACGTGAGGCGCATGAGCTGGATGATCCTCATGACATCAATGAACTCCAGCTGGACCGAAGGAACTCCAGGAAAACCCGAGGCACCGTGATCCTGACCCCAGTTCACGGCAACTATAGGCGTGATGGCAGCAGCTCGGCCCTAATGTCGACCACCTTATTTCACGAAGAACCGAGCAAGCTCATCGCACTCCAATTGCAAAAAGACTTTCCGAACTTGCAGACAGGCTGGGCTGCACAGTCTGTCCACAGTTCGAAACAGCTGAGCTGGTCGATTCCGAGCAACCGCAATCTCCCTGGACAGGAACTCTGCCTTCTTACAGGTGACTGTAGATTGATAGACCAAGTAATGATCCATCAATCTAAGGTGGTTGGCATCGAGGGCAGACTTTTGCCAGCAATGCTCTAACCTTCGCCCCGTCTCCACATCTCCCTCAACGTCCCATCAAACCAAGGGGACTTGGGGTGAAGGGAGAGGGGGCAAACACAAACTGGAGCAATGAAATCCAGAGCCCCCGCAATGGCTGTGTTATAGGCTGACACCAGGGTCTCTGGATTACTGCTTGCCAACGCAGTGGACGAGAGGTCAAGCACTGCCGCAAAGCCTTGGGGATCTATATCTTGCAAAGGGTGGTACCTAACCAACTCCATAAGGGCAGGCCTTCTAGAAGGGGAGCAAAAACTTAACTCCATGGTGTAATGATCGGACCACCCGACAGGTTCCACCCCCACATCGGACGCCTCAACCCCTAGAAGGAAGATTAGGTCCAAAGAGTGTCCACATTTATGGGTAGCAGAGGAAACCACCTATGTAAAGCCCAGCGTTGTCATTATCTGGAGGAAGTGTTGATCAAATTGCGAGAGTTCGTTGTCGACCCAGGTGTTGAAGTCGCCCAGAACCATCAATTGGGTGACTCGAGCGCCATATCGACAACGAAGTCCTCCACTTCCTGAAGGAATCGCTTCTCATCACCGGGTGGACGGTAAATGAGGGCGATTCCAATGCCTACACCTGCTACAACTAAACATTCAAAGGACTCAACCCTCCCCACTAGTACCTCCGTGAGGCAGAGTTTGGTCTTGAAACAGACTGCAACCCCTCCCCCCTACAATCCAATCTTGGGCGGTGTAACACAGAGTACCCGATTGGAGTCATAGCCTCCAAAATGGGGCCAGAATTATCATCCAATCAGGTCTCGGTAATGCAAGCCAGATCCACCATACCAACAAGATCAGCAATAATTGCAGTCTTCTTTTTAATGGACCTGGCATTGCACAACACCGCCCGAGTTGGACGAACCTCGCGGGCCGCACAGGCCATCTGCCCACTGTAATCGGTGGTGTCCTTGGGTATGGGCATGACATGGAGAACCACGATCAGGATTCCATTTTGCCCCAGGGCGCCTTCTGGTATTAACCACCCCAATACGATGATCCCCCTCAATCATCCTCCCCTGTTCGCAATCCCACACCCTTCTCCCCCTCCTACGCACAATGCTCAGCGCTCTACAATGCTAGTAGATCTCAAACTGAAGAGGGGGAAGAGTAAAAAGGGCGAAGGGTATGAAGAGAGGAGGATGAGTAGCGCACAACTGTGGGGGCTGAAGACCAACACATGCTGTAAACTAAACTGCAAAATACAATAAACAAAGCCTAAAACAAAACTAACAAACTAATAATACCCCCCCCCAAAAACAAAAAAACGGTTTAAAAACCCCACCCAACTCCCAAGTTAGCTAGCATCAATTCAGAGCCTGAAAGTAGAGCCCTGACAACCTCCCCAGTACAAAATAACCCACAAGACAAATACACAACAAACAAAGCTTAGGGACTCTCACCGCCTAGCCCAACACATAATATAACAAGAAACAATTAATAATTTATCCCCCCCAGTCCTCTCACCACTGGGGAAAGAGGATAGAAAGGCACTCTCACTGCCAAACAGTTAAACCAAATTTAAAATAATATAACAGCAAATAAAAAACAAAACTAAATTTTTCCAGTCCAAGTAAGGGAGAATAAAACTATAAAAATCCCCCCCCCCACCGGATCTCTCACAAATGGTGACAGGGAAAATTACAATCTTCTTCACTGACCAGGGAAAGGAACTATAACTTTCAACAAAATAAAAATAAATAAATTAAGTACGTGGATGCAGGGTCCTCTCACCACCCCATCGTCCAGGCAGAAAAATGAAATAATCCACACAAAAAAAGGAGGAAGTCCACAGTCTCTTTTAATCCGGGCCCAGAATTAAATACAGTCAAAACTAGGAACCACCAGAAGTCCAAAAGCTGAAATGGGATACAGTGTTGCCAGTTACGCAAGTCTCAGGTTTCTTGCACCTCAGAATCCTGTAGATAGATTCCTCAAGGCAAAAAACCTCCCTATATAATCCAAGTCTTCTTCAGAGATGAAAACCCCCCAGTAACAGTCCCGGTACTACATGGAAACCAAGCCTAACACCCCAAAGCCCTATCTGTAGGGGCTGCTGCTACAAATGTCTGCCCCATCACCTCGACACCCTTCCCTGCACCAGCCCGTCGGCTGGCCAGCGAGGGGCCTTGGAAGAACCAAAGGCCCACTGGCCAGCTCCCCGGTCAGTCAAGACCTGATCTTCCCGGGTGGAAGAAGCCTCCAGCAGCTAACCACCCACAATTACAGGGTAATGCTGTTCTGGTCAGGCAAACTCCACGACAGTCATAAAATGTAAATCCATTAAGTCAACGATAGATGAAACTCCCCTTTTAAAAACTCTGCTCCATGTTCTTGGCTAAATGCACCCTCTAATGCACGGCACACTCCAAAACACAATCCTGGAGAACACTTCTCCGCAGGTTCGCAACACTCCTCCTGTATTCCAGTAATCACTCCACGCTCATAACCGAGTGTTCCTTCCACTGCACACCTCAACACAATTGCCACACTCCGCAGCAAGCTCAGTCAGAAGGTCGGGTGGACTCCATTTTCGATATCGATTAAGAAAGCGCAGTCAAAAGACCTCTGCTCCACTGGCTCGCACACTTTACTCCCGTCTTCGGGCAGCAGCAGGCCCGATCACACAGCCCAATGCAGACTCTGTGGCCGGTCGAGCGGTTACAGCAACACTCCAAACTAGGAAAGTTAACTATAAAACTTAATTATATGACTGTACAATTTTAATGGAGAGAATTTAAAGGCAGTAATAAAAATTAAAGACAGTAATAAAAGTTGCACACCAAAAACTAACGGTCAGCAAAGCTAAACTACTTCAGTACGCCCAGCGTGGCGGCCATTATTTCCCAATCTAAGGGCCCTCCTAGGTGGTGTTGTGTAAGGCCAAAGCTCTTAGGAATTCCCTTTTAGATGTGGCTGTTTCTACATGGGGCCTGTGTAGTGCTTTGTAATAATCCATGAAGGCTTCTGATATTTGGTCTGCCTTCAGCACAAGGTTCCTTGAAAGAGGGTGTTGTATTTTTATTATTGTTGCTTTGGCCATGTGCTGTTTTGGTCAGGCTCCCCCCCCCATAATTTATCTTTGTTAGAGATGGAGGAGCACCTTCTCCATCTCTGCCCTCTGTAAAGCCTGCAGTTTACTCTGTGTCTGTTTTACTTCCCTGTCTTTTGTTTGGCCCCATTTAAGTTTTTGCTCTGCTTCCAACTCTTTCAAAGTTTGAGTTGCTGCAATTAAGTTTTTTCATTTGCTCTTGCCACCACTGAGATGCATTTTCCTCAGAGCACCATTTTTGCAGTGTCCCACAGCATTTGCAGGAAGGTCCCTCGTATGTTGTTTTCCTGTATTACATTTTGCAACTCCTCCTTGTGCTACCCTACTAAGGAGGGATCCCAGAAAAGGGAGGCATTCAGTTTCCAATGTGCTTCTTTCCTTGAGATGTGGAGATTCACCTCCATAAATACTGGCTGGTGGTCCGATAAAATGGAGGTGCCCACCTAAATAGAGTGAAATCATTTGGTACCCCGTATAAATGTATGGAAGGTGTCTAATCTAGAGTAAATTTTAAAGTGGGGTGAATAACAGGTGCAATCTCTAGCTATCGGATACTTTTGCTTCCATACAGTATGTCCCCCCATCCCCAGCTCCTTCATGAGGTCTAGTACTTTTTTGGGTACAACACTGTTCAGGCCCGGGATCTGCGATGTGACCAAGTAAAAAGAGAAGCCTTAACAGAAAAAAGACCTTTTAGCCTAGATATTAACATTATAGACTAATTCTGTAAGAGGGTAGGGTGAATAGCTGCAGGGTACCCAGAGGGGGCCCTGCACTAGGATTATCACCCCCCAAACTTCTTAATTTGTAGTTAGTAATAGTTTAGGAAAACAAAATGTTTCTGATTTCTCTAACTCTTTACTCAGGTTTTAGGACGACCATTTCTGACTTTCTTTATGTTTTCTTACTGGGTGATATTAACTACCAATCTTTATGTTATATGAACAAAAGGAGGAGACACAATGTTAAATATGATATTATATTCAACAGACTTACAACTAGGACAATCAAGCTAAGCACCATGTTGTCATGCGAAACTCAGACTGGATGGCAGAGAATGAAAGTGTTGGGGTACCTGAAAAAACAACGGACCACTACAGCTGATCTGCAGGCAACGCACCTCATTGACACCGAATTTAACAAGCTCAAAGAGACTGGGTGGGTCAAGTATTTTACTCATCAATCACATCACATGCAAGAGGAGTAGCCATACTTATCTACAAATGACTGCCATTCAAAACCATTTGTACACAAACTGACTCACAGGGCAGGTGAGTACTGGTGCAGGGGGAACTGTACGGAAGGAGGGTGATCCTGCTGAACACCTATGGACCTAATTTTGATGACCGACAGTTTGTACAGGACCTGACACTCACACTCTCCACCCTCCAGGGAGACATCCTATTGGGGGGGAGGGGACTTCAACTTCATACTAGACCCATGCCTAAATAGATCATCCACAAGGCCATACCACCCTACCAAGTCAGCTACCCTACTACTCGACCAAATGGGTTCCCTAAATCTCACAGATGCATGGAGGGGTATACACCACACCACCAGGGACTACTCCTACTACTCACATGTAGATCAATCACACACTCATACAGACATGCCACTGGTATCAGGGGGGTCATGCAAACAATTATATCGGCGGAATACTTACCTATCATAATCTCGTACCATGCCCCACTAAAGGTAAGCTGGCTCCCCAGCCAGGCAGAAACAAGCTGCAACAATGTTTGGGGGATGGAGCCATCCATCCTCAACAACAAGAAGTTTATTGACCAGCTGAGTGCAGAGATCAAAGAATTCTGGGCAATACATAGGGGATCAATGGAAAACACATGGATGGTGTGGAACATCCCTAAAGGCATTTATAAGAGGGCGTACTATGTCATGCGCCAGGCACATCAAAAGGGAAAGGAAAAAACAGGAGGAGGAACTACACACATAAATTATAGAGATGGAGAGAAAACACCAAACCAACAGAGCTCCGGAGAACTACAAACTCCTGGTACAACTGAGAGAGCAATATAACGAACTCCACGCTAAACAAATGGAACGAGCACTGACACAACAAAAAGCCAGAATTTATGAACATGGCAACAAATGTGTCAAACTCCTTGCATACCAGCTAAAGCAAGAACAGGCCCAGTGCCACATAAATAGCCTGGCCTCAGGGGAACAAATAAGGGACCAAAAAGACATACATCAACAATTTGTAGAGTATTACTCCAACTTTAATACCAGAGGGACAGACAACACCCTGGGAGAAACCGCACATGAAACAGATAGCTTCTATGAAAACCTGGAGCAAATAGGAGAAACAGACAGGGACGTGCTAGAGGCGGCCATCAGCAAACAGGAGATCATAAGGGCTATAGGTCTCCTGGCCCCTGGAAAGACACCAGGACCAGATGACATCCCAATAGAGCTCAAGAAACTTGGCAGTGCCATAGTGGGTCCCCTGTACGAGACGTTACAACATACAACAGGAGAGCAGCAACCCCCCCCAATCTCGTTTCACCAGGCACGAATATCAATACTCCCTAAACCGGGAAAACCCCTGACAGAAACTGCCTCATATAGACCAATATCCCTCTTAAATTCTGACTATAAGATATACACTAAGCTCCTAGCCTGCAGGTTAGAGGAAATATTGCCCAAGATAGCGCATGAAGACCAGGCAGGATTTGTGAAGGGAAGGGGGGCAAAATCCAATATCCGAACACTGCTCCAGGTTATAGCCAGGGGACAAAGGCACTCCACAGACTGCCCGATGGTAATATCACTAGACGCTGAAAAGGTGTTTGACAAGATAGAATGGGAACACCAGTGGCGCACAATGTGAAAAATATATTCCAACCCCAGGGCCACAGTGGAAACGAACGACTGGGTCTCACATCCTTTCTCTCTGTCTAGAGAAACCCGACAGGGATGCCCCCTGACGCCACTTCTGTTTGATCTGGCACTAGAGCCACTGGCACAGGCCCTGAGAAACCACCACAACACACACAGAGTTGACACGGGGGGGGGGTAGCGGCAAAAGTATCGCTATATGCAGATGATCTATTACTGTGGGTCATGAGACCTGAGGCATCCCTCCCTGCTCTGCTCAAGGTCCTCCAAGGCTTTGGGACAATGTCGGGGTACAAAGTGAACCTAAATAAGACAGTGATGATGCCTCTATGTAGCTGTGACCATACGCACCTCCAAAACAAGTTTCCCTTCTCCTGGGCAGAGGGAGGATTCAGATATCTGGGAATTAACATCAGAAACCAAATCAGTGAACTGTACGAGGTCAACTATCCGCCACTTCTCCAAACAATAAAGGAGCTTTGCTCAAGGTGGTGGGATCTTCCACTATCCCTCTTGGGACAATCAAACATCCTAAAAATGGCCATCCTCCCAAAACTCCTATACTTGTTTCAAACTCTGCCTATCCCCCTCCCGAAGATCTTTTTCAAACAAGTATGGGCACAAGCCTCAGCATGGTTGTGGAAATTGAAAACCCCTAGAGTAAAATACAAGCAACTGACGCATGCTCCTGTAAGGGAGGTATAAGGATTTCCTACTTTCAAAACTACTATCGCGCAGCCCAACTGACAGCCATCAAAGATTGGTTTAACCCCCTCAACAAGAATACTGGCAACCGACTAGAAAGAACGGTCAAGTACAGCCTTCCCGGCATGCCTCTTATATAGCTCCAACGGCAGAGTCCTCTCCTGCGCCAAACAAAACCCTATAGTGTTGCACCTGCTACAACCGTGGCATACAACACATGCACAAATGCTAACTAAAACTGGCCCAACACACCTAACTCCCATGTGGGGCAACCCGATTTTACCGAGATTCATGATGGATCCAGGGTTCTCCAGTTGGGAAGCACATAAGATCAGGCTACTGGGGCACCTATATGAGGGGAATACCCTAATGTCCTTTCAAGGGCTGACCCAAACAAACCTATGTTCTTCCACGCACACAATTCTTCAGATACGTCCAGATACAGCATTTCTTAGTAGAGGAACTGAGCCCGAGTTATGTGCTGCAAACCCCACAAGACAAAGCCCAGACCCTGGCAGGGGCAGAGGATTCAAGGGGCTTGATAACTAAATTATACAAAATACTAATGCAACCCATACCAAGCCAGACAGGCTATCACAGGCACTGGTGGGAAGCCACCATAGAAGAAGCAATAACGGAGGAGGAATGGGAGGATATACTAGAGGAGAGTTGGAAGCTTACAACCCACAGTAAATACAAATACATACATTTTATGACAGCCCATAGAGCCTAATATACCCCAGACAGACTTGCCAAATTCAACGCCAGTTCAGAGGGTAAATGCCCCAGATGCAAGACCCCGGAAGCAGACCTACCCCACATGATGTACAGCTGCCCAGAATTGGACAATCTGTAAGGGAACATCAACCGTACATTGACAGCCTGCATCAGGAAACCAATCACTCTCTCAGCCAGACAGGTCCTGCTGGGAGATTTTGGAGAAGAGAAGTGGGAATGCAAAAAACTTCTTACTGAACGCAACACATGCTGCAAAAGTGGGAATCCTAAGAGAATGGAAACAATCAGCCCTACTCACATTTGCAAGCTCGTGCGTGACAATGAAAAACAGTCAAATGTGGGAAAAGCTAGTGTACAAATCCAGACAGAGAGAACATATACATACTAGAGTGTGGGAGGGGTTTACATCATACTGGGACAATGGGGGAATGGGGATGGTACTCAGTGGGATAGCTTCGGGGCAGAATACGGGATACCACCTGTAGACCCCCCCACCAAATTTCCGAGGGAACACTTGGCCAGGAGGACCCTCCCCCAAGGGGGATCACCAGTCTGACAATAGCGAACAGGAGAAGGTATGCCATGCAAACTTAATATATTGAAAACGCAAATTGTACATGTAAACTCTATTGTCTGCGTAATGGAGCTCAATTGCTAAAAATGCGTTGTAACCTTTTTTCTTTGAACTGTATAAAACATATATCTCGTCCAATACTCAATAAAATATATAAAAAAAAAAAAGAAATGGTCACCCTGGTCCGGTGTAACACCTGTGCAACCTGATCTCAGTATAACCGGTACCCACCAACCTCTGAAATTCAAGGGCTTGTCCACTTACTGCCCCCGACTTCCTAGGTCAAGTAGGGGGATCGGAGTCCTCATTAGTGAGGTATCACTTCTGTGCTACCACTGTCCTTCATGACAAGAAGACTAAGCAGGATCAGCAGTCTCAAACAAGTGAGGCTCTAATCTGCCGCTGGTCCAGATGCCCATCCTGGCATATGTCAGTGTACTATCTCCTCCCCGCCCCCCCGTTACTTATGTAACTATACATATTTATTTTTTGTATTTTCTGTTTATGCTCCTCCCCTGGCATCCCTGCTAGCCACTCCTTCGGAGCGCCATTGCCCTACTACACCCTCACCTCAGCCCCGCAACACCATCTCCCAACGCTGTCTCGCAGCCCCTTGCCTGAGCAACCTGACCTTTCCCTGTGTTGGGAGGGTCCCTCTCCTTTGAGGGGGAAGTGCTGGTAGGCAAGCTGCGTATCTGAGGAGGCTACAGCCAGGTTGGTCCAGGCTGTCCGGAGCTTCGTAGTGGTGTGGGCCAGGGGCTCATCTTCCGGCCAACAGGGAGCCCTTTTTCCATTTTCTTTTAGCGTGCCCCACATACTAGCCGCGAGGATGGCACCCTGAGGTGGGGACGCACAGGAGGGTGTGTCGAGGCCTCACGACCTCCAAACCACCTGCAAGAGCCAAGGCTCGTCCCACCCTCCCCCCAGGAGGGAAGCGTCCAGTAGACGCTTGTGAAAACCCTCCCTGCCAGACTCCGCTGCTGGTACCAGGTTGCCAGCATGCTGAGCGAACCCCCATCGCCAGCGCCATAGAACTGGCTGTGACCATATTTACTAATCACCTGTCTCAATTGGTTTAGCCCTGCCCTGCGCACGGCTGGGGCTACTGTACTCTCCCTCAGCCAAAGCCCCATTCTGGATACCTCTTCTCTCATCCCAGAGGTGAGCTGCTTGACAGAGCTGCTCTGTAGTTCATGACCATGCAGTCCATTTTGTATATGATAGGTCAGATGGGTTGTCTCCCCGGATCCAGACCCCCCTCCCCCCACACCATAGGCCCAGGTCCAGGTACCATAACATGTGGCAGTACACCCAGTCCCAGAGAGCCCCCCCCAAAGCCATCACACAAAATATATATTTAAGCAGTGCAAGAAAATGTCTGCACCCAGGGATTTATGAGTTGCTGTAGGGAGAAAGCATGAAGCAGTAGTTATTGCGCTATTTTAGCGAGGTGCAGTCTCTATATTAAAGCAACAGTGCTCCACAGCTGCGGGGACGCCACTAGATCACCAGCTTCCCACCTGTCTGAGTGCTTCTGTGCTCAAGACATCCCAGGGCCAGAAGGTCCCCAAGCCTGCAGACCCCGCATGGGGATCTCAACAGGCTCCAGGCCCCTAGATCCATGGGTGCCCTCCAGGGTTAGGACAGGGGGCATTTCTGTAGAGCTTTGCGAGGGCTACCACACTCACCATTCAGGAAAAGGCAGGAGTGGGACATATGACATTTTTAACCCCTTCCTTAATGTCTGGTAGTGAGCTCAGGATTGGGTCCCAAAGGACAAGTCAAGCACCTGCTCGACCCAGTCAGCATATTAGCCTGAGCAACCCAAGGTGGTTCCGGATTCTAAGGGTCCCCCCCCACCCTTTAAAGCTGGTAGCAGGTAAAGTGCACCACAGCACTGTGATTGCAGTCCCAGACTTAAGCTATCCACAGACACTAGAGGGGTGACCCAATTTTTCCATTACTTACGGTGCAGACTGAAGCACTGGAACTGGCATGTCCCCACACAATCTCCATCTCTAGGGGGTCCTCCCCTGACAGCTGGTCTTTGTCAGCTAGTGAAATGGTAACCCCCCCATATTCTCTCTCTCAGTTTTGTATATTGACCATGTTTCTCAACCACACCTCACCATACTCTACGCTCTCTCCCTTCCTTGCTGTACTCTCCCATGACCAACAGTATTGACAAGCAAGTTAGGTAATTTTTCGGTTAGAGAAAGAAATGAAAAAAGGAAGAGGAAAAGAAAAAAAAAAAACAGTGCATAGCCTTCAAACGTACTGCAAGAGGATAGGCGTCAGATTCTAGATCACTGCAGTACAGTACATTTGGAGTAGATCACTGCACAGAAAATCTGTGCATAGAATTCAAATGTACTGCTAAAGGATATGCATCAGAGTCAAGTTGTACAGTGTCACAGGTGTGAGTGTTCTGCAGAGAGCTCATCAGTTCTGTAACTGTGCCTTTTCACATTCATTCTGGTCTATGGCATCTCCCTCCCACTCACCTCAATTAGGGATGCCAGCCCTGTGGTCATCTGTATGCATGTAAGTAGCGAGGAGAGATCCGACATCCGACTGCAGGGGAAGCGGTCTTGCCTGGTTAAGATGTTTGCTTTTTTCACAGCCTCCCTTAGTCACACTCCGTGCTGACCAAAGGAGGTCTCATTCGAGTCTTTTCTTTCCTGGGGTCGGGAACTGCACCCTCAGTACCTCCAGGTAAGGTGTTAAATCCAAGAGGTCAGCAAACATTTTGGCACCATTTGGGGGTTTCGACATGTAGCCTAGCTGAGTAAAGCAGCTGGGCTTTTTGGTTTTTGGAACTAAGTTGTTTATCACCCTCCCACATAATTCTGCACTTTTCACGCATCACAGGCTTGTAGTCATTATCTACCATTATGCAATTGTTTTTATAACAGAGATCTTTGTGTTGCCGCACTCAGTGTAGGATCTCCTCTTTAGTGTCATATGAGGTCAGCTTTGTTACGAGCAACATGGGATGAGCGCCAGGGACCGTGGGTTTCGGGACCAGTGCCCCGTGTGTATGATCCATGTGCAGGAAAAAGTCCTTGGGCAGATTCAAGGAATTTTTCAGGAAGGCTTGACGAAAGGCTGTGATGTTATTCACTGATTTTTCCGCTCTCACCAGGACTCCATAAATGCTGAGATTTGCCTTCTGCTGGACCCTTCCAAATCAACTAGCTTGATGGTAAGTTCCCATTCTCTGGCCATGAGGTAAAGGAGGAGTCTGTCATGTCAGTCAGTAATTGCTCCTAGATCTGTTATCTCTTCTACTGGCACAGTCCATTTTTTCAGTCCATTTGATACCAGTCTTCAGCTGGTTGAGAGTCTTGTCTAGTGACTGTTTTAGCAGTTTGCTTTATAGCTTGAATGAGATCAGCCATCTGATCTGTGTCCTTGGGCTGCTGTCCATCATCAGAGTAGGCCACCGTTCCTGCATATGAAGCATGGCGCGGGGTTGAATGGTGTTATTCTGCTTGCAACAAGGTTTTACGTTTTTGTACTGGTGTCACCGCGGGCATCAGTTTAGCCATTGTCTGTTGCATAGGTCTGGCCACAGAATCCAGACCATAACTGATTCAGAATGATACTTACTGATTTATATCGAAGGTAGATGGATCAAAGGTTCTGTGCTGCCATCAGTCTAATCTTATCTCTCTATCTGTCTATCTATGTATCTATCTATCTCTCACTCTCTATCATCTATATAGAGGGATCACTGGCCAACAGAAGACAGTGGAGGCCAAGAAATGGAAATTGTGTACTTACCGTAATTATTGATCTTCTTGGACAGTCTCCATCACTCTTTCACACTAGTGGTATAGCGCCGGGGGCGCTAGGACCAAGCAGGAGCCAAACATTTTCTGAAAGGTCGGCCCCGAGGTAGGACTGCACATGCACGGCACCGCGAGACTGACTTGCACCTATGTAGGCTATCTCGGCATCGACCCTCCAACTGCCTCAGTACCTTTTCGACCAAGGAGGTGCAGCGTAACTAATGAGAATAACTCATTCTGAGTTTCTGGGCCTCAGAGGGCCCAGATGGCCTTTGTAAGAAAGGTCAAAGAACAATGTCTTCACAGTCCGAACCATAGGCCATGCAGACCACGAAAGAAAAACGAGTGAACCCAGGGGATGGTGGGTGGGCGTGTGAATGAGTGATGGAGACTGTCCAAGAAGATCAATAATTACAGTAAGTACATAATTTCTGTATCTTCCTGGACTAAGTCTCCATCACTCATTCACACTAGTGGGAGAGAACCAAGCTAAAACCCACAACCCTGAGTAGGGTGGTAGGAGATAGGGTTCACCCAGAAAGGGCGGCCAAGGACCGTCCTGCTAATAAAAAGTGCTGTCTTGTAAAGAGCATCCAGAACATGATGCTTACAAGATAAGCGCTCGAGTTGTAACGCACCACGTCGCAGACGACTGCAATGGGCACAAAATGAAACTCTGCCAGGAAGCTGCAACCACTCAGAGAGCAGTGAAAACCCGGACTCACAATTTGGTATGTGACCAAAACTAATAGTGTCAAAGACATGTACTAATCTAATGTAAAGGACCTCAGGAACTGCAAGAGCCAGAGGTAAAGTCTACAGGTTCAGGGTAGACCGAAAAGCGGAGACGGAACCCCCACTACCAAGTATGGCAGACCTGCAAACAACAGGTCCAGGAGCACTTGAACCCCTTACTTGGTGAGCAAAAGAAGGTCCAGGTGGGGTTTATTTATTTATTTATTTGTTTTTGGTAACCGGGTAAGCACACTAGACAGCAAGTGCCTATTTTCAGGTGCGACCCGGGAGAATTACAAGGTAATTACATAGGAGAAATACATTGTCAACATTACAATCAGGAGTAGACATACTCCAATAGTGAGACAGAGCATCAGTTACATAGTCAACATTACAATCAGGAGCAGACATACTCCAATAGCGGGATAAAACAACAGGGATTATTAAGGCGGTAGAACAAGCAACGGAATTGCATATCAACAATCACAGATTACCAAACATACAGGCCCGGGGGCTACAGGGTGGTATAAGACCTCCCCCAGGTTGAAAGACACAATAAATCATATACCTACTAGTAGAGTGCAGCACCAAGGTGGCGAGGGGGACAGAGCCTGGTTGGGGTACCAAAGCAGATGGGTTGTGGGGCTGGGCGTTAGGCGGCACACAGGCAGTTGCAGCAGATTTCAGGAAGCTCCAAAGGGAGGTTTTAAAGGTGGAGTGGGAGGGGGAAGCATGAACTTGTTGGGGGAAGGGAGTTCCATAGCTTGGGTGCGTGGGAGGTAAATGCCCTATCTCCAGTGAGGGTGCTGGTCTTGGGGACCAGGCGGGTCTGGGATGCAGAGGACCCAAGGTGGTAGACGGGGGAGGCATGTTTCAGGGGGAGGGCAAGCAAGGCGGGGGCAGCCGTTCGAATTATGTTGTCAATAAAATTACCCATGGTGTATATCTGGTGTTTTTCAGGGGGGAGCCATTCCAGTCGAGAGTAGAGCTCGCATCAGTGAGTGAGATGGGGGTCCGCGAGCGCAAAGCGGCATATGTTGTTGTATGTGGTATTCCACTTGGCTAGGCATGAGGAGGGGACTGAGGCAAAGGCAGCAAGACTATAGGAGAGGGTGGGCAGTAGTATCCCCCAGCTAAGGCCAGCAGGGCGGCAGGGGTGAGGCAGTCTTTAGCCCTATATGCTAGGCCAAGTTTGCCATTGGTAGCATTGCATATGCTCCTGATGTGCCCTGAGAGGTCCAGTTGAGGGTCGAGGGTGACTCCACGGTACTTCGCAGAGTCAATTTTCAGCAGGAGGGAGTTGCAGGTACCATGAATTTTGAGGGGCGCTGTGCAGGAGGAGATTTTTACTGCGGTGCCAAATAGCATGGCCTGTGTTTTCTTAAGGTTGACTAAGAGTTTGTGCCCATCCAGCCATGCTCTGATACGAGAGAAGTCTGAGTTGAGTTGGGCATTGATGCTGGTAACATCGGGGGCGCTCGCTAATAAGACAAGATCATCCGCATACATGGTAAGGTGCCCTTCTGTGGCAACGGAGGGTAAACCATTGACAAACAGGGAGAACAGGATTGGTCCAAGAACAGATCCTTGCGGTACCCCACTGTAGACGGGTAGGAGGAGGCGAGAGGGTACGGTTGAAGCAGGTGAGTTGCTTCCTGTCCCCAAGGTAGCTGGTGAACCAGTCAAGGGAACGGCGGGAGAAGCCAAGGGTCTGGAGTGTGGAAAGGAGGAGGAGATGATCTACACGGTCGAAGGCTTTGGATAGATCCACAAATATAGCCCCCGTCAACTTTCCCTGGTCAGTTGCGGTCCTGATTCTGGTTTGTGACTTCAGCAAGCGCCGTCGAGGTGCTGTGGCTTTACTAAACCATGCTGACATGGGAAAGGACATTATATTCCTGGAGGTAGTGGACAAGTTGCGACACTACAGCTTTTCCAGCAGTTTACAGGCAGCTGATAGTATGGCGATAGGGTCGATAATTGTTGCTGTCCTTAGGGTCACCATTTTTCAGGACGGGGACAACCCTGGCAATTTTCCATATGTCGGGGATGACCCCTCTAATGAGCGAGGCGTTGAATATGTGGGCAAGTGGTCTGGCAATGTATGGAGCCCTCAGGCTGAGAAGCCTGGGTTCGAGGCCATCCTGACCCGCCCCTGCGTGGTGAGAAAGACCGGCAAGGAGAGCCTGAGTCTCCCTCACAGTGATCATCTTGAGGTAGAAGGGCGGGCAGGGAGTCGTGGTCGGGGGCAGCCGGCTGTGGAGGGAGGCGGCCGGCAGGTCCATGAAGAGGCGGTTAAAAGACGAGGCAACGGTTAGGGAGTTATTGCAGTTGGCCTCACCAATTGTCATGTCAGTAACTTGAGTTTTGGGCGAGCCACCGACTAGATTTTTTATGTTCACCCAGAAATGTCTTGGGTCACGTGCAGTGGCAATCAACGCTGAACTGCAGTATTGGCTTTTTGCAGTACGTATAGCCCTCTTGCAGGAGTTTCTAAGCAGACGGTACTCCTGGAGGTCTTTTTGGTTGCGTGATGCCCTATATTTTGTCCAGGCCTTGTCCCGCCGCTTCATAAGAGATAGGAGCTTGCTATGAAGCCATTTCGTGACTGAGCCTCTGACTCACCTCTTGGATAGAGGAGCGTGCCTGTTCTGAAGTGGGGCAAATGCCACCAGGAAGAGGTCAAGGGCTGCTACGGGGTCATGCGTAGCCATGATGTGGTTCGAAGACACTCCCTGCAGGTCCTTGAGGTAGTTTGGGATCATGAGTTTCGAGTAGTCCCTCATAATTACCACTCTGCTAGGGACCTTGGGCGGGTTTGAGCCCCATATGCAGTAGACCGGTGAATGGTCCAAGATGGAGTCAGGAAGGAGTCCCGACTTAACAATTTTGTCGAGCCGGTTGCACAGGATCCAGTCAATGAGTGTCCCCTTGTCCCCACGATAGGAGAGCCTGGTGGGTTCCGCAATGACCTGACTGAGGGAGAGGCCAGAGAGTATTGGTCCACACAACTTGGCATTAGGTCCCAGCCAGTTAAGGTTAAGGTCACCAAGTAAGAGGAGCTCACTGGAGCCCACCTTCTCCTGGAGTAGCTCCAGGAGTGACGAGAGTCCCTGCAAACCCCCCTTGGGAGGGTTATATGCGCACACTATGTGCACCTTCTTGGTGTTACCAAGAAGGAGGAGGAGTGAGTGGAGAAACTCACAGGGTGAGGGTCCCTGAGTTAGGTGCGACACTATGGAAATGTTAAGGTGTACCTTATGGTATATAAGTACATCCCCACCTCTTTTGTTGCCAGCCCTGTCGAGTCTGGCCATGCCGCAGCCCGGGAGGGAGCAAGCCGAGTCAGGGGTGCGAGGTTTAAGCCACGTTTCAGTAACGCACAGGACATCAGGTTTGTAGTGGGCTTCCCAAGCAGTTAGCTCCGCAAGATTCTGGAGGAGACTGCAGATGTTCAGGTGGGCTATCTTTAACCCCTTAGCCGCCCCCCCCAGGAGGGGGGGCAGTAGGAGACTGGGTGCACCGGGGACCCTGGCTGTGGGCTGATGGGCCAGCCTGAGCGGGGGGGGGGAGGGCATGCCTCAGAGGGTATGCAGCCCTAATGCAGCTCACTTAACAGGGACAGCAGACCCAGTATAGAGTGACAGGTTGGGTGTAGAAGGAGGGATTAGGGTGGAGGTGAGCAGGAGCGAGATAGGTAGGGTGTCTAGAGCTGGATAGCTAGAGACCGTGGGTTAAGATCACCAGGAGTAAAAGTCTGGAGGGTGGAGGAATCCCCTACAGGAACAGCAGGAAGGTGGAGGAATCCCCTACAGGAACAGCAGGAGTGTGCAGCTGTGAGATCAGCTGGTGTTGTGGAGAGACTAATGCAAGTAATGGTGAAAAACCCCTAGTGGCAGAATGGTATAGCCTGCTTATGGAGAAGTGGGCTGATAGGTTTTTCAGCACCACGTGATCAACACTATAAGAGCGAGTGTTCAACGCTATAAGAGCGAGTGTTCACCAAGGGTGGTGGCGGGGGCGGTGGGGCAGCCAGCGAAGCTGGCGGGGCTAGTGCTCAGCTCTGCAGAACCAGCTGGAGTGAAGCGAGGAAAAGAGCAGCGCTCGTAGCGCACCAGGTATCTCGAGTTGAGCTTCACAAGATACTCAGGGTTTGGCAGTGAGTATGGCAATGAGTACAGTTTCTAAGACAGGCAAGTCCTTCTCCAGTACAGGGGAGCGCAGTATTACCTTCAGTCGGGGGCTCCTTCAAATGAGTTCTCGGGGTGGGGTGGTGGAGGCCATGTCGCAGCCCTCTCAGGCCACCGGACAGTCCGAACCTCTGTGCATCCTTCAGTAGGGAGGCTCCTTCAAACGAGTTCTCGGGGGTGGGGTGGTGGAGGGCCTATTCGGCAGCCCTCTCGCGCCACCGGGACAGTCCGGAACCTCTGTGCATCCTTCAGTCGGGAGGCTCCTTCAAACGAGTTCTCGGGGTGGGGGTGGTGGAGGGCCTATTCGGCAGCCCTCTTGCGCCACGGGGACAGTCCGGAACCTCTGTGCACCCTTCAGCCGGGAGGCTCCTTCAAACAAGTTCTCGGGGGGTGGGGGTGGTGGAGGGCCTATTCAGCAGCCCTCTCGTGCTACCAGGACAGTCCGGAACCTCTGTGTACCCTTCAGTGGGAGGCTTCTTCAAAGCGGTTTCTTCCGGGGTGGTGGGGTGGTGGAGGCCTGATCGGCAGCCCTCTTGCGCCACTGGGACAGTCCGAACCTCTGTGCACCCTTCAGTCGGGAGGCTCCTTCAAAGCAGTTCTACAAGGGTGGGGGGTGGAGGGCCTGACCGGCAGCCCTCTTGCGCCACGGGACAGTCCGGAACTCTGTGCACCCTTCAGTCGGGAGGCTCCTTCAGACGCAGTTCTCGAGGGGTGGGGGTGGTGGAGGGCCTATTCGGCAGCCCTCTCGTGCCACCGGGACAGTCCGGAACCTCTGTGCACCCTGTAGAAATAATGAAAGAGCAAGAACTTAAAGAGTTAGCCCATCAAGGAGAATGGTTTTCACTTAGTCAATGAAACCTTCCTGATGGAAGGCGAAGCACAACTTAGAAGCCTCTAGTGGTGGTCTAGTAGAATCAAATCCTAGACACTGCATATTCCAAAAGGGAAACATCCTGCCCCTGTATGTATAACTGTAGCAGCAGTCTCTGAACTCAGGGAAGAAAGGAAAAAGTGTACAGGAGGACATGTCCACTGTGGAAAATAACATTCCGACAGAAAAAAACAGGGGCTGGATTTGTAAGGCAAATAGAGGCAGATGTGCATCGAGGAGGGACACAGCAGGACCAAGTTAGGGCTAGCCCATTCGTTGAAGTGATCGAATAGCGGCAGAAGTGGCTCAACGCGGTGAGACACTACTTACTCCGGCTTCCCTGAAGGGAGTAGGAAGGACTCTAGTTTGCTTTGTTGAAAAAACGGAACATCACCGCTCCATCACGCAGTCGGAGAGGATAGCTTCGAGTGCTACTGGCATGGAACCAGTGCACAGGAACTGAAGATGTGAATATTTGAGAAGCTACCGCAGAAAAAGACCTACTTGACCTATGGTCAAGAAAGGAGCATGCTGTCTGTTAAGTTGAAGCAAGCATGGAAGTAGGAATCTAAGTTCCGACTCGCTGAAGAGTCACTTCTGTTGCTGCGAGGCTCTGATCAAGAGAAGAAAGCCTGATATAAAAAAAAAAAAGGAGGGACTAACAGACTGGTTAGACGCCTAGGTTTTGGAAATATCTCAGAATAAGAGAAAATTCTCTAGAGAAAAGAGGTGGCTATACCGCTGGATCGGACTGCCCTAGGGGTAGAAGAAATCAGGTACCCTTTACTGAAGTTTAGAGACGACCGCCTCAGGGTTGAGGGGGAACCTGACCAGATCCAAAGTGTGGTATCAGGAAATTCCAACTAGGCCCTGTGCTGTGATAATTCTGACTTTTTTTTTTTTAATTATCATTAGTCCGAGCCTGACAAGGATGCAGGCTGCTATTTCGCAAGGACTGCCTGATACAGAAATGAAAAGGATGTCATTCCTCTGAGGAGCAGGAGGAGCCTGAGGATCCATAATTGAGCTCTTGACTGGACTAATAATAATAGCTAGACAGATGTTAACCACCTGTGCCGAAGCAGCCACCAGAGGGGCAGCATCAAAGAGGGCTGTATACCCCTATCAAAGGAGCGGAACAGTCTGTGCGGCTCCCAACCATTGAATTAGATGTTCCACAGAGTGTAACTATCTTGACGACTGAAAGAGTCTAGACGCAGAGGTATATGGTCCACAGATCCAGTCTGAAAAGAGCTTCCATCACAGACTCTGATGATAGAGAGGGCGTGTCTTTCAGTATATAAAATGAGTCATCCGCTGTATCACTGACCAGAAGGACAGGGAGAGACTCATCTAGATGCCCTTCTACCGCAGAAAGACCCCAAAAAGAGGTCTAGGTCGGAGCCACTAGAGACTCCGCCACCAGGAAGGGTGTTGAGGAGCTTGGCACCATGTAGGGAGCTGAGAAAGTGCTGAGTGGAATGAGAGATTCCGCTGGCAGAACAGAACAGAAGAGTCCCACCAGCGGAAAACCGCTGGATGATGAGACCCGATGCAGACCGCCACCCACTAAGATGTGTGGAAAAATAATCTGCAGAACAGGACTTCATTCTGCAGAAACATCCCGCCACAAGTCCTGCGGAAGAAGGGAAGGGGAAGGGAAGGGGAAATTGTTTAACCAGGAAAGGCACACTAAGCCGAAGCTTGTTTCCAGGTGCGACCTGGGAGCACAAGGAAGTTAAGTGACTTGCTCAGGGTCACACAGTGTGCAAGTGGGGAGCTGTAGGATTCAAACCCCGGTCTGGTCTGCTGGATGTCACCAGATTTACAGCTCAGAGCCTTAAACCACTGCACTACACTGCCTCATAAAGAAGAGGTCCGCAAACGGAGATCTTTCCCTAGTTCTGTCAGACAGCACCAACTGGCACCCCTGCGGCACCAGCGTCACTCGTGGCACAGGAGGGCACCAAGCAGTACCTATGCCAACCTGGGAGACACCCGAGGGCACCCACGGCAGAACTCGCAGGTATCCTTGGCACAAATGGCAGCAAGGGCACCCCCAACGCACATGGTACCCAAGAAACCCATGGCAGCCGAGGGCACCCATACCACCTGCGGGTGGGAGGCGCCACCTGCGGGTGCCCGGTGCCACCAGCGGGTGCCCGCAACACCCACGGGCATCCGTGGCACCGTGAGACACCCACAGCATCGCTAGCGGTGCCGGCAACAATGACAGCACCCACGGCGTCGTGCCGAGCCATGGCGCCGAGTCCTGGCACCGACCCAAACACCAGCGGCACCGCCTACAGCACCAATGCCAAACCAGTGGCCACGGGGCCGGACCTGCAGTGCCACCAAGGTGTCGGGCACAGCGCCAGGAAAAACACAGTGGAAAAGCCAATGGAGAAGATGGGGAGAAGGGGAAAGGTGGTGCCCGTGCCGGACCCAGCATGGAAAAGGAAGAGGGGGGGTAAGCATGAGAGGTCGACACGATGGCGAAGGCACCAAGAGGGCATCGCGCTCATTCTGATCCAATTGACCCGGCTCCGGTCCAATGGTTCCGAGGCCTGGAGGCCCCGAAAACAGGAACATAGCCAGGAAAAAAGGAAAGTCAAACCCCCTGCTCCACAGGAGCGGCCCAAAGGTGAAACTGCTCACCGGAACTCCAATGAGGACAGAGATGGAGTCCGGAGTCGAGTATGCGGCCGTTAGGAGCGGGGCCAAGGGGAACCCATGAAAGTCTGTTCAGGCCTATCGCCCCTTCCAATGAACAATCCTCGTGCAGACGTACCAACAGGCAACCTTGAGCGGCACCGATTCTTCTTCCCCAAACGAGGAAGAAGAGCTCGAGGCTAAGCGGGGCCGGATCCCCGGCACTGCCAGATTCGTGCTTTGGTGGACTGTCCCCCCCCCCAGCACAGGACTGTCTGTATTCAGACCCTCCCCTGTTACTTAAGGGTGGCGGACCGGGCACAGACCCTCTGCCATAACAACTTTCAAACGAAGTCTTCCTACCGTCACTGCTACCGTCTAAGGACGACTCCATTGATGGCAGGAAAGAATTTCTTTTTCTTCATAATCTTCTTTTCTTGTTCGTAAAATAAGAAATTACTACTAAATAGTTAAACTAAACAGTTAAATTAAACACTAAATGCTGTTGTCGTATAGACGAAAACTTTGACTCTGGCAGACGAGCGATGTCGACATCCAAGTGCACTCAACGGTGGGAAAAAGGAACTGGCCGGTTGGAGGGTAGCCTTGAGATAGCCTACACAATGTAGTCAGTCTCACAGTGCCGCGCATGCACGGTCCTGTCTCTGCGCCGACCCTTCAGAAAATTTTTGGCTCCCGCTAGGTCCTAGCACCTCCGGCGCTATCCCACTAATGTGAATGAGTGATGGAGACTTTGTCCAGGAAGAACAATTAAAGCAGCAGTATTTGTTAGTTGCATTGTAGTTTTTTCAGCAATAATGTTTTTCTAACAAACATATCAAGATACAAATTTTTTGGTTTTTCTTTCATTCCTGAACCAACATACTGGATTTTGAAGGTTTAAACAGTTTCCACTCCTGTGCTATGCCCACCATAAAAAAATGTAATATATTGGTACAGTGCTGTACTATTTACCATCAGAAACATGTGATATCACCATCCTAACATATTCATAACAGTATGAATCTAGCATGTACATTCAACAAGTCATTTCAACAGAAGAGATTTTTAAAAACTGCGAGTGGCGACCAGCTTTAATGATACGAGTCATTAATTATAAAACTAGCTATAAAAGCGATTTTAAAAATGTCTGAGAAAATTAAAAATACACCAAGGATGAATCCAAGTATGTCAGAAATACATTTTTTCTTAAAAAACAAAAATGATGAAATGTCATGCCAAATAACAAATACCACTAATTTAAAAGGTGTTTATCCTAGAAGTGGGCCTAAGGGTAGAGGAGAGGTGGGGGACAGGGATAAAAAAGCTCTGAGCATGGCGCAGCGCCATGCAAGTGCTGCTATGCTATGTTCAGACCACTGTGGGTGTTGCTAACCAGCACGTTAGCAGGCACAAACCCTGTTTACATCCAGTAACATCTGGCAGACTAATCACTCGGCCCCCCCCCCACACACACACACAACTGAGGACACCTCTTGCACGACCCCAAAGTATACAAGCACAACAGGGCAAGTGCACCCCCATTTTAAACCCCCACTCTGGGGCCCTGCTCTGTATAACAAGATATGACTAACTAGTACATAAGAATGGATATCTATGCCAGCCCAGTGGCACAGCTGCAGCGCTCCTGCCTGCTACACTAGTTGCATGGGTTCAGGAGCGAGCCCGGGTTGCTGGGGGCTGGCCAGGGTTGGGGGAATCAAGCATCTGATGGACTGCTCTCCTCTCCCGGGGTGGGAAGTCATGTCTTCTTGACTGTAGAAAAACAACAAAAGACGACACACACACCATAAGTGGTACTGCAGACAAGTGCTAACTTCATTTAATATAAAGTGCTGTACAGTTGCCCAAGACACAGACTAGGACACCCCTACGTATCGCCATTAGGCTTCATTGAACCCCCCCGATGAAGGTTAACGGCAATACATAGGGATGTTTCAGTTTGTGTCCTGGGCAGCTCTCCAGCACTTTATTTTAAATGAAATTAGCATATGTGTGCAATACCAGCTACAGTGCATGTCTGCTGTCTTTTATTTTTCTGCAGTTTCTACTTGTTGGTGGCACCTTTAGGAAACTGGCTATACACTCCTTTGTGTGTGCTGATGTCGTCTTGGTTGTTGACTGCCACGAGGTGGAGGCCAGGTGGCAGTGCACGCATGAGAGGCATTAGTGGGAGGAGCCGTAGTTCCGTAATGCATAGTGCCTGCAAGTGCGCACCTGCATGCTGCTGTGGATAGGGGGCAGGAAAACAAAGACGAACGTGCGGGCTGCATTAAGCCCTGTGCACCTTCCCCAGCCTGTGCCACTATCAGGTCCCCTGGAGCCTCTCTGAATGAGAGTCACTGGGGTCGTGAGGACAGCTCTCTCCCACTTGGCCCTGCCATGGGGGAATCTGAGGGGGATAATCGCTCCAGGTAAGTCCGACGAGGTGCTCACTGGTGGGGTTGGGGGACGGAGGCTGCAAACAACTCAAGTCTTACTTCAAACCCAAGGGGAAAAAAGCTCTAGAGGAAAAAAATGGATGTCTGTATAGTACGTAAGGCTGGATAATTATGTTGTAAAAAAGACTAGATACCAGTGTAGGAAATTATGTGTGTATGTCTGCTAGTTAAGCCTGGATGTTTGTGCAGTATTTTTTTTTTTTTAGTCTTTGGTAACCAGGTAAGGCCCACTAGGCACAAGTGCCTGTTTTCAGGGGCGACCTGGGAGCACTGGGTGGTTAAATGACTTGCTCGGAGTCACACAGTATGCAAGTGGAGGTTGTGAGAATCAAACTCAGGTCTGGTCTGTTGGATGTACCAACCTCATTCACACCTCGTTCCTCTAACCTCTAAGCTATACTGCCAGCCCAATGATTTAAAATCATCTCCCTGTATGGTACATACAAACTTGGTACTTTGAGATGGCCCGTCGGCGCAGCGGTTGGATTTCCACTTGTGACACCAGCGACCCGGGTTCAGGAGCGGACTTGGGTCGTCGGAGGACCGGCTGGGGAGAAAGGCTTGAGCATTCCATGACTGCTCGCCTTCTCCAGGTGGAGGGGAAAGGCCACAGCCCGCAGCTTGCTTGACCCCGGAAGGAGCCGGCTGAGACACATGGTGGACGTCAGCGCCTAGCACCTTCACGTCAAGGGGTGTGCACATCAAGGGAGAAAAAGGAGGAAAAACCGGTGTCGGTCTCCTAGGTGATGGAGACACAACAGTGACCCTGATTGCCCGCACCTCCCTGACATCCCCGGTGGTCCAACACAGTAAAATTCTCGGGGCGCGCAGCCCCCCCATACCTACCTGGGGGGTACAGCCACGGCTCGATGGAGACCACTGGGGCAGAATCGGGGTAGTTGCGGTGTGGGAATTGACTGCCATCTGTGTCTCCTGAATGAGTGGAGATCGACAACGAAGGGGAGCATAATAGCAATTTAAAAAAAAAAAAACTTGCCACTTTGAGAAAATATTCAAATTTGTCACAAAGCTACTATACTTGAGGCTCCAGCTCAAGTGCTGTGGGCTTATAGAATCACACCCAAATAGTACAGAAAGGGCTTCTCTGGCCCAAGGACCCAGCTGGTTGTCACGACTGGATTGGTGGAACAAGAGCATCTCCTGTCAGTGGCTCAGGCAGTAGGTGTACTGGAAGTGGAATTCAGGTAATAAATTCACTTGTTTTCTGACTTGAGTTTTGCAACCCCCCGAACAAAGGCACTCATTTGTCACTGTTAGAAATGGGCACTAAGAACCTGTGGTTGCCTATAGTATGCAGATGCCGGCTATTATGCATAGAATATACAAGTAAGACTTATCTTTTTGGGGACCCCAAAGAGGCCAGGCAACTGATTGAAAAAATATAATGGGTGTCAAGAAACCTGGAAGAGACATAAGACTCTGAAGAAGACATCTAAGCTAAATGTTTGAAAGAGTAATTGTTATTGGGGAGAATTTCATTCTTTTTTTTTACAAATCTCCACTGTGGGATCACAGCCAAGCTAATATTAATATTTTGTTTGTATGTCTTTTCTCTCAAGTGCGGGAGCTATAAAAGATTGCTGCTACCACATGGAGAGATGAGATCTTACCATGAGTTAGTGGAAGGGGCTGAGGAGGGGTCATAATGGACTTAAACTTTTCCAGTACTCTCTATCAAGTGTTTAGACTAATACTTGTTCGATATACTACAGTTTATCGTTCAAAACATTAAATCTACTTTGGCTATTTCTTGTAATAATTGATGTGCTTACATTGACAACATAAGCAAATGTGACCTGTTGCATGAATGAATTTTGTAACAAATTCCAGAATTTTGACAGTCCTTTCTGGGATAATTACAGGTTATTTGTCATTTTAACATATGGCTCACTGATGCTGTTAAATAGAGTACCTTATCTTAATAATATTATGGACTGTACCCATCAAGCGTTAACAAGATAATATGAACATTAAATTCTACTGTAATTGTTATCCTATTTCTATAATGAAGATGGCACTATTGTATGGCACTCATTTTTGTAGAATGTATTAATTAAAAGCAATATATATCCCCCACCAGTAAATTGAATGAATTTGTTTAAATCAGTTAAGGGATTTCATTGTTGTTGAATATTCTTGCACTGATTTTTTTCCCTACGGTCACAGCTTTCAGGGTCTCTCTCAGGCATCCTGACCTGATCCTGTCTGCCTGAGGTCCCCCCATCCCGAGCCTCCTCTCCCCCCCCTCCTGCAGCCAGTACCCCCCGCTTAATCCCTCCGGGGTGGGGCCGCCCCGCCTCTTTGGGCACTCTTAAGTTCTGGCCAAGCTGCAGGTGAGGGCCCGGGTGGAGGAAATGGAGAGACGGGTGGGTGGGATCCGGTGGTGGACATGGGGGTCAGGTGCTGTTGCCTGCCCCACAGAGCTGTTTTTTCCCTGTTCTGTTGTGCTCCCCCCTCCCAGCATCATGGGCATGCAGTGACGTGTAGCGCTGGCGTGCACGCTCCCTCACACATCGGCAAGGACATCTGCCCACGGCACTTCCCCTGACTTTGGTAAGCGCTCCCAAGTGCAGTGATCCCTGCCCTCACACTGGGAGACGCATCCCTCCCATGCCCCAGGAGAGGCGAGGAGAGCTGTTGAACGCTCAATCCTCTCCTCCCCAGCCAGCCCTCAGAGACTCGGGCTCGCTCCCAAACCTGGGTTGCCGGCATAGCGCGAGGTGTGGCGTCCAGTGCCTCAACCCTCAGCGCTACCGGGCCGGCTCTTACACTGATTTTAATAAATAAATTTGATACTATAAAATGTGGTATTAATTATTTTGTGCTGCTTGGCACATGTAACCTCTTATCCTGGGGTAAAGTCAAATGCGGTACTGTTTGCCACAATCCATTTCTCTTCATTATCAATACAATAAATAATAAAGGATGTCTGCATTATGGAGCATGAATAAGGTAGTTGGAAGAGGTTTTTTTTTTTTTTAATATTTTTATTTTTTGGTCCAAGCCCTCCCTCGCTTCTCATGACCAGTCAGCCCGCCGCCCCCCCATGCCCAGGGTTCCCCAGGTGGGAGCCACCGAGGGCTTCTAACTCTAATGGGTATTTGGGTATTGTGGGTGGCCCTGGATTGCCTTTGCCTCCCAGTCGAGGCCACGACCGCGGTGGGGAGTCAGAGGCAGTGGATGGCAAAGTGGAATGGGCAGCCATGGGAGCCAGCATTTTGTTGCTTTTGCTGCCCCAGGGCGGGGACGTGCAATGATGGTCACTGTCTGCCTGCCCCCCACTCCCAACGTGCTGGCGCCGGGTCGCTATGCACCCCCAGCCTCACCAAGGGTCCATCAAGTGCTGGACACTCTTCCCCTCCCCCCGGAGAAGGACAGCAGTCCCCAGGTTGCTCAATCCTTTGCCCCCTGCTGGCCCTCCAACTCTCGGATCTGTTCCCGAACCCGGGTCATTGGTGTCACAAGCAGAAATCTAACTGCTGTGCCGGTGGGCCGGCAGGTAGTTGGAAGAGTTCTAACTAGTGTGTAGTACAAGCATGAGACAGACACTGAGTATAGTGTCCATTGCGAGTGCCATCTTAATAAAATAAATAATTTATAATCAAACAAATAATTTTCTGATTTGTGGTACATATTTAGGCAAATTAAGTGTGCTGAAAAAAAGGATATATTTCATAGAGAATAAAGCATAGGTGACTGTGTGTTATGAAGCTTTTTTACATAATCAAGGTGTGTGATGACCCATAAACCTCGAGAGCAAAACTTGAGGTGTTTATGTTGTTATCACATACCGAGGGTGTGTAAGAAAAACTTCATTAAACACACAGCAGCTTATGTATTTTTATTGTAGATAAATAACTGGTGCAGGGACTTACAGAGTGGCGTGTTTTCCCACTGTTGCCCTGTAAGTGAAAGCGAATCGCTAATGGTCCAAACGCTGTATCATACCTGGTTATTAGGACATTTGATCAGGCATTTAATCACATGGATAATCAGTGCAATAAAGGTGGTCATCAGTTACAGTATAGCGAATGGTCATAATTACAGGATACATTTCCTTCAGAATGGCCCCATAACTTTTCTATAGTACTGTACTTTTCCCATACACAAGGCTGGAAAATAAAGTTAATGAGGACTTCTATGTAAGCATTAATCACCGACAGAGGAGAGCTCTGCTGGTGGATTAATGCCCGCTTGCGGGGTTGGTGCCCGAGGGGTCCAACCGCCCAGCGGACATTAATCACCGGCAGAGCCTGACGTTGGAGGTGATTAATGCGCTTGTAACATAGGCTTGTTGTGGTGGCGACGAGCCTATGTTACCGGTGTGTGCACCTTGCAGCCAGCAAGTCTACAGACAGAGGGACAAGGAGACAGGTTGCTGAACGACATGGCTTTATTACACTTACAGTGATAGCAGTTAGCACAACTGGTAACAGGGCTCAGTCCAGCATCCGTCAACGATCGCGGTGCGGGGGTGAGTCCCGGTGATATCGATGCGGTCAAAAAAGTGCAGGGCGGTGGGCGGCTGTGTAGCGCAAAGATTCAGGGCACTTGCAGCCGTCGGGTGCCTGGTATGTAGATTTCTTGGTGGTGGGCGGGTTCCAGGACCATGCGGCACTGCGTCGCTCTGGAGACTACGTCATCCTGCTCTCCTCCTTAGAGGGGCCGGCTTTCCTGCAGGAGGCAGGAGAACGTTACCGGCCCGTGGACTGTCATGGTGTGGATCTGAAAGCTCTGGGCGGCAGGGGGCTGCCGGGTGACCCATGGTGCGGTGCCGGGGTGGATGTCGGCGTCCTCTGCTTCACCTCTTGCAGGTCGGCTGCCCGCATTCTCGGGGGGGGTGTGTGCTTTTGGGGGCTGTGCCTGGGCGGGCAGCAGGGGCTGCTGTGTTCTGCGGGTTGCTGGCAGGGTGGTGGTCAGGGCCGGGGGGGCCTGTTCCCCGCTGCCTGCTGTCTCCGGGGTGCTGTCCTGGACTGTGGCACAGGATGAGGGCTCCAGCTGTTCTGTGGATACGGTGGTCTGCTGCAGGGCTGGGGGGACTGACTCTGGTGTCTTGGCACTGGACAGCACGGACGACCACCTCTTCCGGTCAGATGTTGAGGGAGACCAGTAGCTGCGCAGGCTGGTCTCGCAGCGATGACGGTGACAGACATGATCTCCCTGCTCGCCAGTCCAGCCTGGGACAGCATGGTCACTGCTGTGCTCCTGATGCTGTGGTTGGTGTACCGGATGGTAAGCTGAGCGTACCGAGGTAGTTCTTGCCCACTGGCTGGCGGCTGTACCAGCAGTCCCACTCCCTGGGACCCAGCTGGTCCACTCTCCGAGGGTGCAGGTACAGGGCAGGAGCATTGCGTGGACAGCGCTGTATGTACTCGAGGTACATTCCCACTACACAGTCTCTGCTGCCAGGGCTGCCGTACAGTACGCCCCTCAGACTCTGCCGTGTGGTATCCCCCAGCTGCCCGTGGTTCTTGGTCTGCTCGTTGAAGGACAGCGCCAGGAACTCGTTGCCCTCGTCATCAGCCTGGACTGTGAAGGAGTTCTGCCGCAGCTCTCTCTGCCCCTCTCTCCCCCTCCGAGCAAGACCCAGCTGTATTTTGAACCACAGCCTGCATACCAGGCTGTACGGGGTCTCGGGTCTCAGCCTGTCGCAGCTGCGGATTTTCGCCAGGTCGCTGGCGCTGATGCTGGGGTGGTGGCTGGCTGTGTCCTGCCTAGCACGACGGTAGTCCTTCAGGATGGCGACGAACACATTGTTTGCCGCCACATACTCCACGTCCGTGATAATGTTCGGGACTCTTATTTTGGGGGCCGGTCAGATAGTGTTGCAGGCCGGCTCGCAGTCCCACAAAGGAGCTGAGGCTGCATTGCTCCCTCTGCTCTGTCCGGACTGAGGCGTAGAAGTGACGTAGCACGGCTGCCAACTTAGCTGGGGAGACAATCTTGAGGTCCACCTGCTGTCCTGTGCCTCTCAGCCAGTTTGTGAAAATGTTGGAGGCCCACGCAGTATTTTTGTGGGTGTTTGCCTCCACCCATCGGCTCTCCAGCTGCTCCTCGCTGACAATGGCATGGCATGTGTGCTGCATGCCCCCGCTGCTGGTAGTCGCTGTGGAAGGACTACTGCAGGTGCTGCTGGATGCAGGGCTTTCAGCTTCTCTTGTCTGCCTGGGTGTTCCCAGCTGTGTGTGTTGCTGCGGGGGCGCTCTCCCCACAGAGGCACTACTGTCCTGCTCACACACTGCCACCTCACTGCTGCTGCATGTGCCTGTTGGCGCCCTGCCGTCTCCTGGGACTGCGGTGCGCGGCCAGTGCTGCCCGCAGGTCTCCTCCATAGCTCTGGTGCGCATAGCAGTGTTGTCTGCTGAGCCCAGTTCTGCTGCTGGAAAGAGCACTACTGTCTGAGCGGGCCACGAGGT
This sequence comes from Neoceratodus forsteri, assembly GCA_016271365.2. Classification (NCBI taxonomy): domain Eukaryota; kingdom Metazoa; phylum Chordata; order Ceratodontiformes; family Ceratodontidae; genus Neoceratodus; species Neoceratodus forsteri. The sequence goes on along the minus strand of CM057455.1, from coordinate 1,682,007,612 downwards.
CATCGGTTTGCACAGGACCTCCTCGACCCAGGGCCTCAGCTCCACTGCCGTGCTGGCTACTGGTTTGGGGATTTTTGTAATGGGGCTCACAGTTGCCGTGCTGCAGCGCTCGTTGGCGCCGGCGCTGAACTCCTCCACCCATCGAGGGATGCCTCTGACTCCACAGAGGGAGAACATGGTAATACATCGGTCCATCTTTCCGCTCTCAGTTTCTGCTTGCTGTGGAGCAGTTCTGGCGAGTTAGGGGACTCTGCACGGCTCTCGTCTGTCGCCCACTGGTGACGGCGCGGTATCTGAGAGGCGAGCACTAGCGGACTGCGGCTTGCGAGCGCCGCGGGTGGCGTGAGGGGGTGGTGACGGAGTGGGCGGGTTCCCTCTACTGCTGTGGTGGCCACAGATGGTACTAACCGAGCGGGCGTTACCTGTGGGTTAATCACCGCCCGGTTGGTGTCACCTGTGCCACTTCAACCAATGCCGATCCTCACTTTCGGTGCTCTTTCCTGTGCCGTGTTACAAAATATATTGTAGACCTACACAGGACGTGATCCAAGGCACTGAAGGATACATATTAATATTTTCATGTAACCATACTGAAATTGAAAAAATGCTCTTATAGTTTAAATAGACACAATCCATTTAGTCCACCTATTACACAGAAGGAATCCATGTTTGAATATCATATCGTAAACTTAATCTAGTCACAAGGTCAGATTGTGATGCAGGAGGTCCGCCTAGAAAGATGTACTGGGGGACCACCTGGAGAACTGATACTGGGGGCACATCTGGAATAAGAGTAACGTGAACATGAGATACAGTGTCTAAGCTGGACTATTCTGGGAAAAAAAAAACTGTAAATAAAAAAGACAAATAAACAATATATATCTACATGTACGAACATATTGTAGTGGAACGGTAGTGCCACTATAGTTATGGTTCAGAAGGAACTTCTGTGTTTGGGTTGAGTTAGTGTTTGCATCAAAAATTCTACTGTGGTGATCTTGGGGGAAGCTTGGTGTGCACAGCCTCAGTCTAAGGGCCTCACTGTTTGGCAAGTTAGGTGAAAGTCGATTTGCCAGTTCAAAAAGTTATTAATCTGTGAAGTTACATAACTGCCAAATTAAGACTTTTCTACCCAAAATAGTGAAAACACTACACCGATTTAGAAACATACATGTTTAAGAGCTTGGCCCGAAATAGGTCATAGTTTCAGAAAATAGTTTTTTTATTTATTTTTTTTTATTTTTATTTTAAGTGATTAAGTTTTAAAATCTTGTGCATGTGCGGACCACGTGAAAAAAAAAAAAGTTAAAAAACAGGAAGCTTTTTTCCAAATTAAAGCTGGGCATGGACAAAAAAGCTAAAAACTTAGAAAAAAAAAAAATTTAATTCTAAACCCTGACTGTGCAGTTTGTCAGAAGACAGTCTAAGCACTTATAAAGCTCACTTTGAAGACAAACAATAGTTGCAGTCAGTATTTTAGTTTGATAGAAAAATGTGGCTATACTGAATAATCAACGAAACAGAACCAACTCTGTGTGAGCATAACAGACAGCACACACTTGGTAAGACACACAAAAAAAGGAAATCAAAAATAATCACAAACACAACCAAACAATAAAACATAAATGTTTGTCTTCTGCTCATGAGTTACCAGAGTAATTTTAAGAACTGTTGTGAAAAATGAACGAATTCCTACAAAACCAAAATGTTTAAAGCCACAAAACATAAAAAATGGTCAAGAACACAACAAAACCTATTTCACACATGACCCAAAGCAATTAAAAGCTCACCTCCTGCTTTGTGAGGGCCAGAAGAGCCCTGTGCAAAGCAAGTTAAAACTCTATTTTCTCAAAACGTAAGGAAATTAATTGCAAAAAAAATATTGATACATACATTTTAGTTGCAAAGGCATCAAGCTATCTAAAAGACTGACAGTGAAGACCTCATTTTTTACCACCTTTACTTCCTGACCCAAAAGTGCATTATGGAACAGGACCGGGAAACGGAGATGTAGTCTACACTACATTTCTCAACACTTCCAGTCTGACATATGATTTTAGAAACATGGTAACACTGAAACAAAACCATGGATTGAAATCATGTGATTAGCCCTTTTTAATTTTTAAACAAGTTTGGGTGAGAGTACCGTACATCTATTTCTAATACAGAGTGCTTCTAACAATCATAGGACAGAAACTGACAAGGAGCTGCATTCCCTTCTAATCTGCCCTGCACCTTCTGTGGGCTGCCTTTTTACAATTAGTTTGCTTTACACGTCCTAGGTGATCTGTACTCGTGGTGGATAAAAGCACGAAACAAAGGCAAAGGGATGAAAAACAAACTTAGCAAGTAACCACAGTCTAGTACATTTAGTTCTTTCCGATTCTACGTTTATAAACATCTGTGTGGCAGAAACTGCTTTAATAAAATGTGCCTTATTTAATGTTCTGGTTAGGTGCAACAGAAATGAGTAATAAAAATGATCAAGTTCTGTCCATTATAAAACCCTCTCACAAACAGAAATAAATATACAAGTACAGCATATATACAGCAGAGCCCCTTAACAAGCCCTCCTGCTGTAATATAGAATCAAACAAACCTGTTCACTCATTGTTCTTTTTGGCAAGTGAACTTTTGCAAAAGACCACTTTTTATTTAAATTTTAAAAAACATGATTGTTACTTTTTTTTAATCCAGTTAACATACTCCATACTCTGGTCTTTTTATTTTTTGGTAAGGAAGTGTTTGCCACCGAACAGTGTTTAAGTTTAAAAGAAAAAAAACTGTCATACACCTTTAGCACAGATGCCTACTGGGTTTCCTTCAATACAAAATGTTAGAGAGAGAGAAGTCCCAGGTTGTGCCACCCACAGAGTCTGAAAGCAACTTCCATGAAATTAATCCCCCAGGCTATACAAATCTGCAAAAAAGAATGATGAGGGTTGCTACTGTGTTGAAACAGACTGGCCCGTGGCTGATCTGTAAAGTGTTTCAAACCACAGTAGGGCTATCCTCCTTGTACAATGTTAACGGAGTACAGAATCAAATCTGAAAAGCTCATGGTAAAATGGATTGGGCACTTCACAGGGATATTACAACTGGTGCTTTAATCTCTTTCAAATGCATACAAATTTCATTTTTTTCAACTAAGCTACCTCCGGTACTTGCAACAGAATAAAAAAACATATTAAGAGCGGATATTATCACGGAAAAGGGAAAATAAACAATGCTTTGTCTTGCAAATATCACCTTACTGTACATAATCCAGTTTTCAATTTCCCTTTACTCAGGAATCTATGTACTGAAAATGTTTTCTATTTTTCCCTTTAAAGTCATGCTGTCAGTTATTTTTAACCTTAAAAACAAACTAAACTCATGAGGGGTAGCTGACCAGGTTCATTCTTAATCCAGTATAAATGGAGATGATGACGGATGCAAACACAAAACAGACCTCAGTTCCACAATCTTTATACAAATTACTCTTAAATGTCACTAATTTTAGTCCCCCACCTTCACCCAGGCAGGTTATCTGCTTGGGTAGGAAGTGCCTGATAATGCATTACCTCATGAAAGCACTACCTGCTTTACTGATTTCACTTCATTAATCTTCCAAATATAAATACTGCTTACTGCTAGTCAGCTGTATGAATGGAAATCCAAGCTATTAGCTCCAGATATACAACCTTGCTGCAACATTTCGAAGACTTAAAAAAAACAACTTCTGAAAGCAGATTTCTTTTGACATTTCTTTAATCCATTTTTAACAAGCTTGGGCAAAAACTACAAAAGCTTATCATGTACAATAATAGCAACTCTTGAGACCTGTGGGAGGAAATACAATGACAAGTCAAGGAACCTTAAAGCATTTGTCCAGCATCCAGAAAATATTTTAAACTATTACAACCATACACAAACTATTTAGCTTCCATTTCATTCATTTTTTACATTTATGCGCCCCCCCCCGCCCCCATTCTTTATTATTGAAGACATTTGAACTAAAACAAATGTTTTGTGTCTCAGAAGTTGTCACATCCTCCTGCTTTTTTCCCCCCTTGCTGCAGTCCTAATCCAATGTTTGGGACACTACAATAATTTCCACAGCAACAGATAAGCAATGAAAATTAACAAAATAGATGTTAAACTGGGCTTGAATATTATAGTTTGAAAACTTTTCCGGGATACTTTATTAAAACTACAATCTAACATATATTTTCAAGAAACACTTGCACCTTCCATTTGCTGTATTCTGTGTAGTAATTTCTTTGTGTAAAAGTTACCAGCTCCCTGCCCCTATTGGCCCTGAAAGGGTCAGGGCATGATTGCTGGAATGAGAGAGGAACACATTTGCAACACTATCTGAGCCACTGCAGCTGCACTGCCTTGGTAAACCCCATGCCGAGCAAAAGCATATCAAGGCTATCAAAACATTGCAATCACGTCATGATAAAAATACAGAAGGCCTTGACATATTTATATTGCCAGAAAATGAGGGTACATATTTTGAGCTTTTGTTTGTTCATGGAAACAACCCCACAACACCCTAATAAAAAGGTCCCCAGAAAGCCACTGAGTATTTTCATCCATTAAGCAGCTAGTAGAATCGAACATAGCAGAGAGGAAAGTGCTGCAAGTTTTAAGTAGTAGTCAGTTGTAACTTTTTTACTTTTGAAGTATTTTTCTTTTTCGGTTTGCTCTTTAGAAAGATTTCTATGTGACAGTATTATGCTAGATGTGTGGAATTGCACTCTGCCTGGCAGCAGACATATCTAGCTCTATTCCTTCCACTACATCATCAGCACTGTGACTTCACTGACTGTGACATCACAGGTGATTGACCTGGCAGCTACAGAGTGGCTCTGCCTTTGTAGCTGTGATGTCACAGTCAGTGAGATCACAGTGCTGATAATGCAATGGGTGGAACAGAATTAAATACGTCAGCTGCCAGGCAGAGTGCTGTTTCACAGACCACACCTACTAACAGCAAGTAAAACATCTTCTAGCTACCCAAAGTGAAAAGAAAAAGCACCTCGAATAAAAAGGTAACAGCTGGTTGCTTTTAAAAACTAATATTAATTTTAGGCAGTACATTAACAAATACAATGCCACTGCTCCAGAAAACAAGTGGCACAACATTTCTGGGGTGGCAATCAAAAAGATGTGAAACCATAACACCGCTGAAGAAGAATTAGCATTTATATAGTGCGTTTCATACACGGTGTATCAGTAAGCGCTTTATAAGCAATGACAGACTGGTAGTGAAATGACTATAAATGTGTAGTGACTGCCATTTCACACGCGCGCGCACACAGACACACAGACACACACACACACACACACACACACACACACTTGGACAACTGCATGAATCAGTTATGGGAAGAGAAATGTGGGCCAGGACATTCTGTGAAATAAAGCACAACAGTGGTTGTATATGGATATCTATATCTCCATTTTTTTTGCTGTGGATGAGCGCTACTTCCTTGGAGAGGTAGCAGCACTAGAGAGAGACAGATGGGACCTCGATTTAATGCATCATCTGAAGGACAGCATGCCCCGACAGTACAGCACCGCCCTGGTACTGCACTTGGGTGCCAATGTTCACGATAAAGCCTAATCCCAATGTAGGACTAGAAACTACAGCCTTGTGGCCCAGAGGCACATGTGCTACCACCTGATGTCACATAAATCCAGGAGAATATGTAAATCACCATTGCTGGAGGGAAATAAAGGCACAGACAGAGACAGAACAGAAAAAGGTTATATTTTAAAAGATAGGGGCATTATTTAGGGGTAGCTATGGGTTGCGGTTGAGACCCCTTATGATTTCTATGCAACCCCTATGGTGTTTCCTTGCAACACCTAGGGGCCCCTAAAACAAGATTTCCCCAGGATTTGTTCATACCAAAGTTGTTGGGAGGATAGCTCTGCAGCCCCTATGATTCTGGTGAAATGACGCTACTGCCCGAAGCCTTACCATCTACCCCCCTGCCTTTACAATGTAACAATCTTTCCACCCAATAGAAGAACTTTATAAAAACAAACAAAACAAATGAATCTATAATTTCCATAGCCACAGCCCAGTTGAGTTCCTGTAGTCTAGCCTTCAAGTGTGGGCATCACTCCCTCCTCTCCAAGGCCTGTCTGTGATTGTCCATCGTCTGCCTTGGAAATTCAGCATATCTCTGATCTGTTGCACTTGCTCGTGCCGCTGATCATCAACTCAAGTTTATAACCTTCTGAGCTTGTCATTATGTTTACAAGCTCTATCTGAGATCATTACTGAGTAGTACTGATGTTATTTCATTTAGTTTAAAATTGGTAACCTGGGAAAGGCACACTGAGCCAAGGTCGGTTTCCAGTTGCAACCCGAAATTACTGTCCTATACCCTGCACTTTGTCTCCCAGTTATTATATTTTACACCTTTGTTCTTTTGGGTATTTTCTATGCTTACAGCGGCGCAACTGGATATGTCACCCTGTGTCCTGTATAATGTTCCTATTGACTCCCTGCTTTGGGATTCTCCCAGGTTGTGCCTGAAAATAGGCAAATGTGTACTGCACCCACCTGGTGAATAAAAACTAAATAAATAAATACAAATAAAAAATGTAACTCAAACTAATATAGCTTAACAGTCTAATCACAGCAAATGTACACCTATGCTTGATTTTTGACTCTTCGCCGTCAAGTTATGATACTGCTGCATCTATGTGCACTGTTTCTGATGGTCCAAGAAAAGGTTATCACGCTATCTGAAAAAAACTAATGTTGCAAGAACCAATACAGTAATTGTTACATTCTGGGCCTCTTTAGGCCAGTTTTAATTTCAGGGTAAAATGCTGAATACAATTATTAGTAGTTTGCTTATTTCATTTACTTTTAAAGTTTAGACCAAGAAAAGCTGTACAGAGGCGAACATGCCTTCTCACTTTAAGGTTGGTCCCGAAATAAGCTGAAGCATTATTACAATTACAACATTAATCATAAATTACCTACCCTGCAGCACCCTGGGTAATTTCATTTTTTTAGTAAATATTTTATGAAGTTGCCATTTTTAGGAGGCATCCAAATAAAATGGTTGCCTCAATATTTTCTGAAATGAAGCTGCCCAGGTTCCACTGGACAGAAACGCAATAAAATTGGCCTGGAATATGACAGTTCTTCAAGTGAAGGGCAAGAACAGAACTATGATATAAAAAGTTATTGTGTTGTAACATACATAATAGAGATGTACCCTCAATCTCCCCAAAAATATTTTCATCGGTATTTAAACAGTCAAACCTAATGGATAAATTACATAAAGGACAATGAACGGCAGCACATACACCTTGCTTACATACGCAACATGTCATTTACTAGCAGTGATTGAATATGCATGGAATTACATTTTAACTATAAAAAAAGGTATTTCAACACTTGCTTTGTTTTACAACATAGCATTCCATGATAACAGATTTTTTAAAAAGAGGTATGCTCTCCCACTCTGGTGCAAATGAAAGTCATTAATCACAGCCTGCAGTATTATGTTCTCTGGGAAGATGAGGCTAGCAATGAGACATTATGATGCTTGCCAAGAGAAAAGGTACAGGAATCTCTTCTAGTTAACAACATGCAGGTCAGCTGTGGGGGGTGGAGGTATCTCTGAGAATATAAGCTAAAACATTCTGTTCAGATGCAGATTTATTTTTTTTGGAGGTTGCAGCCCCATCATGAAACAAGAGCTCGCCTTTGAACTAGTTACTAAATCCTGTTAACACTTTAAATAAGTCAACAAGTGCTGCTGTGAAAATAAACGACCGTGTTCCCAAGAATATGGAAAAGTGAAGAAAATACACAGATACGGCTCACGGAATTTACATTGAGTATACTGCCGCTGGCAACATGTTCACTGAGAAAGGCCTTTTTGTAAGCTTTCAGAATTGCAGTGCCAAAACATGCAGATTACCTTTTATATACAATTTAATAACGAAGATGAAAGACGGACTGGAACGAGAGTTTGAAAACATAAGGTATAGAAAAGGCAATGACTACTTGAATTCCTTGAATGTACTGTTTCTTGCTACTTCTGCTTTTCTGTCCCCCACAGAAGTGTTTTAAAACCATTCCCAATAATATGCTTATAGCTGGATCTCATAACTTAAACGTCATATTTATACGACAGCTCAAGGATGAGAGTATAAACATACAGTTATAAACTTCTGGCTCACCCACCTATGAACTGTGCCTTCTGCTTCTGCATTTCTATGCTTAAATTTCTGTATGTGAAAAAAACACAATTACATCTGCTCCTTTGCTGTGGCTTGAATCTGTCTATGGTGGCTTGCTTTTCTTAGACTGTCTGCATTTTTGGATGCCACGTTATGTCCAAAGCAGCCGAGGGGCTGCAGATATTGTTTGGCACTGTTACATGCTGTCATTCAAGTTAAACATTTGGACCAGACTTCACAGAACATGCAGCGCTTATCAGCAGCTCTCATTGAAGATTAAGTTATTAAAAATGAACATTTGAAGTGGACAGAAAATTCTTTAGTGTATGTCGGGAACAGCTATATAAAGCTGAAGTCCATGTTAGTAGCAGTTTCATTTTATAAAAAGAAAAATACATATATATTCAGCAACCTTAACGAAGGTGACTGGTACTGCCAACACTTCTTTTATTTTTCTTTACTTTCTCTCTCTCTCTCTCAATATAAGTGTAAGCAATAAGACACAAAGGAGCATTGGTTGTGCTTGTCTTAACACACGCCTAGGTGTGTGGTAAGGCATGAGGCCAGAGGGCAAGTGTCTTCAGCCCCTGGAAGTGTGACACATCCAGCATAACTAACACCCTGAAGTGTCTTACTGTGATTAGAAAAAAAATGGGTCCATAGGTAACTTTTCAAAAAACACTCTACAAATTTTAAAAGACACAAAAACATAATACAGTATTGCTAAAAACATAAAATAATGGTTTCCACCTGTCACTCTGCTGTCTTTCTATACATTAAATACATGGTGTGTTTGTCTACCACGGAATACAAGAATTCAAAATTATGAGGTATGCCACTAGTAGAAAGTTCACTCCTCACCCCCCCCCACAACACACATGGAATGGTAACATGTAATACATGAATTAAAAATTCTGCCGAATTCCACTGGCATGCACACACACAGGCCTCAAGTGGAGTCAGAACCTCAGTTTTATCTGTTGCAGGGTAAGGAGCAGAGCGTTATCTGGCAAACTGCTAAGGATAGCTAGGAGGGTTCTTTTTCACGATTATCAAAGAAACACAAGAAATGTAAACTCTGAACATTACTTAGTTTTTAAAATAAATTGTTTATGTGTGTAAAGAGAGGCTCATGAGTAGAAACAGCATTCAATTATTTATTTTGCTTCATTTAAGGAAGTCTTATTTTTAGGGCCTAGTTGAAGGTTTATATAAATGAGTAAAAGTGACAGCCATATTTGTGGTGGCAATCAGGACTGAGTGAAGTGGCTCATTAATTCTGTATGAGAGTTGCCCAAATTCCAAATCCCACTGTCTGAACGTTTTTAAACTTGTGCAGTTGCTGAAAATTAAAAGGGAATACTCTGCTTTCCAGGAGAAATACCGAGGGACCTTGAGGTCCCAACTTAACAATCCGCAACATTAAATACATTTTTAAGGCTCTTACTTAGTTGCAGTTTACCTGACTGATTCCATGGCGCTCTGCCTGCCATGGCTCCGTACTATTTATCCCAGACCCCCCACACCCGTAGTCAGCCCTCTGACGACACAACTGACAGACTACACGGCGTAGGACATCTATGCGCTGGCACCTCTATTAACTTAATACTAATGTTACAGAAAGCATGATGACGCTTCTTCTACAGGCCCTAATTGTGCAGAAGAAGCGTGATCATGCACTCCATAACATTAGTATTCAGTTAATAGAGGTGCTGCCGCATAAATGTCCTTCATGGCGTGGTTCATCTGTCACATCAGAGGGCTAGCTGCAGGGGACTCTGAGATAAATGATACAGAGCCATGGCAGGCAGGGCATTGTGGGATCAACCAGATAATAAACTGCAACTAAGTAAGTGCCTTAAAAATGATTTAATGTTGCAGACTGATAAATCAGGGCATCAAGGTCCCTCAGTATCTCTCCTGGGGAGCCAAGTATTCCCCTTTAAGATATGGGTCTCAGAACTTGTTTAGCCAATCAGGAAGCAGGTCATTTTCAACTCATTGTAAATATAATGTTAGCTGATCATAATCTAAGAAGCTGAACAAAAGACTGGGGGCTCCATCAGTGTGTGGGCTACAAACAAAACAAAAGGGTGAAATAGCAGCCACAAACAGAAAAAGTTAGAAGTGATGTTTTGACCATTTTGTTCTTGTTCAGGAATAATCTATATCATAAGAGGTAAGCATAATTAAATATTGTTGTAACATGGCATTAATGATACAGTGGCAATCAGCACCACTGATAGGCAGAACGGCATCACGGGACCGAGTCGGGCGGGCATTAACCCAGGATATATGCTGTGCCCGCTGAGGCAGTACGACAGCAGCCAGAGCCCCAGGTTAGCAGCACTGGGTCCTGTGCTGCGAGCACAGCAGCGAGTGAGCCGAGCGCCAGCCGCCTGACCAGTATCCAAGTGCAGAAACGGGAAGGGGACCAGAACCCGCTGGGCGCGGACAGGCACGCCACCGAGCCGGGCGGGCTTCCACTGCCACAGCTTCACTGCCCATGGCACGGTGCATTTACCATGGAGCGGGGCCGCCGGAGATGGAGACCAGACCAGCATGGCGCAGGAACAGAGCACAGAGCAGACCAAGGCAGCACGGACAGCCCAGGTGGAGCACAGCAGCGCGGAGCAGTCTGCAGGAGGCAGCAAATGGCGCCAGATACAAAGCATGGAGTGGAACCCTCCTCGTGGCGCCTGAAGCCTGCACCGGAGACCTCCCGCGGCAGGTATGAAGAGAATACCCGCACCGAACTCGACAGAACGGGGACATTGATGTTGGCTGCAGCCAGCTGCACGGTTCCAGGTAGAACAGCTACTCACCGCATCTGTATGTATATAATGTTGTACACCGTTGTGTGACAGTGCAGTAAACCTTTACAAATCTCACAGCGCGTCCGTGTTTCATGTACCATCTCGCACAGTGGGCACCCTCCAGATGCCTCCACCGACCCGCGCCATGTTACAAGCGCATTAAGCCACTTCATTGGTGGCATCTAATGTGATTGATGCATGGGGGGGCATGTGGTGTCTCTCGCCTCGGGCCGCACCCCCCATGCATCAATCCAGCATTAGATGCCACCTTCGTTATGGCTTAATGCTTACTTAAGCCCTGTGTTTCTCATGTTCTCCCTTCCATGTCATGCTTTGTTCTACCTCTCTTCCTCAGGTGTCTGGTGAGAGGGCAGCTCGTGACAGAATTGGGGGGGGGTCCATGAAGATAACCCTGCCCTTTCTTGTAGAAAAGAACATTTTTATTGTAGTTACAGTATGTACCCTTTCTTGTAGAAAAGAACATTTTTATTGTAGTTACAGTATGTAGCCTGAAGGTGAGCAGAACAAATACTATGATGCTGGTATAGGTGTATTCTGGTATCCTTTACAGTAGACAGTCCTGTTTATTACACAGGTATGGTACACCGGTTTTAGGCATGATGGTCTATATTTTCTCCAGTTTTAAAGCAGCAGTCCATAACATTTGTAAAACAAAACAAAGGCTGAAACAGCAATCAATGGGCATAGAGAGTACTGGAGACTACTATTTTAAATTGCTTCTGATGTGTAACTTTTTTCACATTTTAAATTTGGATTATATTTATATTCCTGCATACTACCTTGCCAGTCTCATCAGTTTTACCTTAGTATGCAAATTTTATGAAAGTAAATATTTCAAATGCATTTTCATAACTTTGCTGTACCTGAATACTTAACTTAGTCATTTCTTCATAACTTATTCAACAGGTGCAACAAACAAGTATTACTATTAATTGGTCTGCTCACATACTGTATTTCCAAATTTTCAAAGTTACATACAGATAATCCTGGTCTGTCGATCCTCCTCTTTAAGCAGACTGACTGAAAAAAAATTATTTAAATTTATGAAAACTGTGAAAAAGTACTACATTATACCACAGGAAAAAATAAACCAGTCAGCACAACAAAAAAAAGAATCTTATTAGCTACCCCTAATATTTGTAGTTTCTTGTTCTGAAACAGGCTTTACTGTCTGAACCAGTTATTTCTACACCTCCCCATGTTATACTAGAACCAAATATTTAACGGGTTCTTGTGCCAGTACAAGCATTATTATTACATCTACAGAAAAAAGGCACAATTTTGTCTTCCCTTCAATTTTTTTTAAGAGCAACACCAACTTTATCTTCAAATAATGTGTTGCTAAACATAACCCTCCCTCCCGATTATGTAGAAAAGAGCCAACATATTCAATAACAGATTTTTTTCCTGGTTAACACGGGCTCACGTAGGTAAGAATCTGTCAGTGTTCAAAGTTTGACTTTATTTTGATCTTGTCTATGAAACATATATGAAGGAGTGCTATCAACAAATTCTGTAACCATCAGCTCCTAAAAAAGCAGTGCAATGAAACTGGGCAAAGCATGTGACCCTACCTTTTTTTTTTTTCATGAAATAAGATTGCAGGCATCTCACAGTTTCAGCTGGTAGTAAAATGTTATAGTTCCACCAAAATGTAAGTATTTTATTAAATGCTTTAATTTAGCTTTTTCTCAAGGAAAACAAATAAGAAAAAATTACTCACCTTAGTAATTGCTTTTTTTCTCATGGAGTCTTGCTATATTATAACAATAGCAGTCAGCCACTGCAGCTGAACTGCCCCGGAGAGGAAGGAGTTAACTCCAGAAGAACTGGAGTTCTACAGCGCGAGGGCGCTGTGCCCAAAGCTCTATCTGGCAGTTTCAAATGAAACTGTCAGATCTTTACGAAGCTAACATCAAAGGACGGAAAGTCTGTGTGGAAAAAACTACACTAGCCCATGGCTAACTACTAGTAGTAATAACAACAATATAAAGAACAAAGAAACACTCAGAGCCATAATAACAAAAATTGATGGTATTATGGTTCGTTTTACCACCCTTGACAAGCACATATGAACCCCCCTTCCCCAAAGACTCAAGTCCAGGAAGGGGGCAATATAAATAACCTAAATGAAACAATCTAGATCCCTAACCCAAAGGAAAGAGGGTAAGGGAAAACTACAATGGCATGACACAGTGCTTGCACAATTCGCCACCCCTACCCAAGTAGAAGTTCTGAGAGGGTAGGAGGGAGGTATAATATAGCAAGACTCCATGAGAAGAAAAGCAATTACTAAGGTGAGTAATTTTTCTTCAACACCATGAAGTCTTGCTATATTATAACAATAGCAGATTACACAGCAGTACCTCCATGGAGGAGGGTCAGAACCTACTTAGGAAATAGGCTCTGAAGCACAGCTGTGCCAAACCAGCATCTCTCCTGGACTGGACATCCAGGAATAATGCTTGGTAAAGGTGTGAACTGTCTTCCAGGTAGCAGCTTGACAAATCTCCAGAATGGGGATGTCTCTAGCAGCCGCTAGAGACGCAGCTGTACCCCCAGTGGAGGGGCCTCAATCCTGAGGGGGTACTCTACCCAGTTTCTGATAACAGAATTGGATACAAGAAACAATCCACCTTGCAATTGTTCTCTTAGTGGCAGGTTTCCCTTTGCCAACCTCGCCATAGGTAAGAAAGAGTTGGAGGGATTCGAACCTATGACCTCTGGTGCGCTCTAAATAGTAGCTTAAGGCTCTTTTGACATCCAAGCTGTGCAGTCTCCTCTCACCTGAGGAAGAATGCTCAGTGAAAAATACTGGGAGAGAGATAGATTGATTCAGGTGGAAATCAGAAACCACCTTAGGCAAAAACTTTCTATTAGTCCTAAGGACTACTCTTATCTCTGTGGAAACAGATAAAATCTTCTTCCACTGACAGGGCCTGTAGCTCACTTATGCGCCTGGCAGAGGTGATAGCTACTAGGAAAACGGTTTTCCAGTTAAATACTTGAGCTCTGCAGAAGACAGAGGCTCAAAGGGGGTTGCATTAACTGAGCAATGCAAATATTCAGGTCCCAGGCGGGAGCTGGTTCCCAAAAGGAGGGTTAGTATGAAGTAACCCTTTAAAAACTTGGAGAACACCGGTGAGAAGAAAGGAGGCAGGCTTCCTGCTGACACAAAAGCAGAGACAGCTGCCAGATGAACCTTCAGGGTAGCTGGTCTAAGGCCTAGGGAATTCAGATGGACCAAATAGTCCAGTAGAATGGGAAGATCAGCAGATTCTGGGATAATCTGCCTCTCAGAGCACCAGATGGAAAACCTCTTCCACTTAGAATTATAAGTGGCCCTAGTGGAAGGCTTTCTTGAAGCCTTTAAAATATCCATGACACCTTGAGAAAGGTGTAAGTCAGCAAATTCTAGCTCCTCAAGAGCCAAGCCTTGAGGTGGAGGGATTTGAGGTCCGGATACCACACTCTCCCCTGTGCACAGGCCAGTAAGTCGTGGACTCTGGGCAGGCTCAGGGCAGGGTGGACTGCCAAGGACAGGAGCAGAGGGTACCAGGGCTGTCTGGCCCAATCTGGGGCAATCAGAATCACTCTGCAAGGTTGAGATCTGATTTTTACTAGTACCCTGAAAAGGAGAGGAAAGGGGGGAAAGGCATACAGGAACTTCCCTTTCCAGTCCAACAGAAAGGCGTCCAGAGGGACTGAGCCCAGAACTGGAGGCCTGCAACAGAAAAGAGGAAGTTGGTGGTTGTCTGGGGCTGCGAAAAGATCTATCTGAGGAGTGCCCCATCTGGCAAAGACAGACCCCAGCACTTGTGGATTCAGAGCCCATTCGTGATGGCCTTGAGAAATTCTGCTGAGGGCGTCCGCCAGGACATTGTCCTTCCCTGGGAGATGAACCGCTATCAGGGAGGTGTTCAGGGAGTAAGCCAGAGACCACAACTTCATTGCTTCGGTGCACAAGGCTGAAGACCGAGTGCCCCCTTGCTTGTTGATGTACCACATTGTGGTGGTATTGTCTGTCCTGACTTGAACCACTTTGTTCTGGACAGAATCTGAAAACACCAAGAGCTAAAAGACAGCTCTGAGTTCCAAAAGATTGATGTGGAGCAGAGACTCCTGAGGAGACCATACCCCTGAGTGGCAAGGTCGCCTAGGTGAGCCCCCCACCCTAACAGGGAGGCATCCGTGGTGAGGGTGAGGGAGTGAGAAATGGGAATGAAGGAACCCCTGTCTTAAATTGCTCTGGACCTGCCACCAGTGGAGGGCTAGGATCAGAGTTTGAGTAACTGGGACCAACTTGGTAGGGTCCTTCCTTTGAGACCATAGGCCCTCAAATGGAACTGAATGTCCTCATCTGGAATCTTGCTCCCTGCACGACAGCTGTGGAAGCAGCCATGTGCCCAAGGAGTTGCAGAAAATGCCTTGCTGGTCGAGAGACCCGAGGGTAAAGGAGGATGCCAGGCGATGAGTCTGTCCACCCTTTCCGAGGGAAGAAAAGCCCTGGCTAACCTTGTGTTCAATTCTGCCTATGAAAGTTGGGACCTGAACTGGTTCCAGAACTGACTTTGGTAAGTTTAGCAGGAATCCCAGGAAGTGAGAAGCTGCTGGGTGACTTGCAAGTGGATTTCACCGACCTGGAGACTGACCCACAATGAGCCAGTCGTCCAGGTAGGGAAACACAGCAACCCTTGCCTTCTTAAGTGAGCCACTACTACAGCGAGACATTTTGTGAATACCCTTGGCGCAGAGGTAAGGCCAAGGGCATTGCCCTGAACTGGTAGTGGCCTGAGGGCAGTTCGGAACCTGAGGTACTTTCGTGAGAAGGCCTGATCAGAACATGAAAATAGGCATCCTTGAGGTCCAGGGAAGCTAGCCAGTCCCCTGGCCTTAGGGAAGGCAATATCATTGCCAGAGTCAACATTTTGAACTTTGGTTTCAACAGATGCTTGTTCAAGTATCTTAAATCTAGAATGGGCCGCCATTCTCCTGTCTTTTTTGGGGTAAGAAAGTATCTTGAATAAAGCCCTTGCCCTGATGGCAAGGAGGAACCTTTCCACTGCTTTGCAGTCCAGCAGAGCAGAAACCTCTGCTTCCAAAGCAAGGGCTTCTGAAGGATTTGCAGGTGGAAAATGCCTGGCTCTCATCTTTGGAAAGTGTTTGAAGCTGAGAACAGACCCTGGCCTATTACCTCCAGAACCCATCTGTCCGTAGGTTAGGGACAGCCAGTTCCGGCTGAAATAGGCCAACCTGCCCCCCACTGGTACAGGAGAATCGGCCCTGGACACCCCATCAGGGTGCCTGCTTAGCAGCAGCCTTAGGCTGAGGGGAGGGGGACGGTCTACTTGTGCCACGTCTACCCCTGCCTCTGAAGAAACCCCTCTGCGAGACAGCAGAGGAGGCTTGAAATTGGTAAAAAGGCCTGGAAAAGGGCCTGCCCCTACCTCTGGGAGCATGCCTTTGTGGCATGGCATGCTTCTCCTTAGCCTGGGCACTTTTGTAGGTAGTTCTGTATTCATCCATCTTTTCATATAGTTTTCTGTTTGCTCCCCAAAAGAGAATTTCCCACTACAGGAAAATCCATAGCCTTTGACTGGGTATCTTGGGACAGATTAGTGCATCTGAGCCATGCCAACCTACCGGAAGCTACAGAAGTGGCCATGACCCTAGAAGAAACATCATTAACATCAACAGCAGTATGAAATTGAACTTTAGAGGCTTCAATGCCATCAGCAGCCACCTGTTCCAACCTCACTAGCCAGCTGGCCATGGGCCTGCTTGGCTAACTGCAATACTGTGTCCCACCTAGATTTCTGATATCTAGCTACATAAGCCATATAATTTGCCTGCCTGAGTCCCAAAGAAGCTGCCAATACTGTTTCTTTGCCATGGCATCAATCTTCCTGAATCCTTATCAGGAGGATGTGAGGCCAGAGGAATATTAGCCTTGTCACAGGCTGCAGCTTGTACCACACCTACATGACTACACTGCTCAGTAAGGAAGTCTGTATCCGAGCCTGACAAAGTATACCTTCTGTCCATTTTTTATCTACAGGAGGGACAGAATGAGGATTTTTAAAATCTTTGTTGTTTGCTTCCTAAATGACTTATGCAAAGGAATAGACAACCTCCTAGACTCTGGAATATCCATCATTTCCACATAATCAGGCTCCTCTTGCTCATCCACAGCCTCTCTAAAGGAAGCTGGAGGGTTTCTGCAACCTTTGTAAAAAATAAAGAAAGAAGGGGACTCAGACAGAATAGGAGGAGATTCTAAAGGTCTGTCTGGAGAAATGTCCGTTCAATGGGCACGCCCAGACCCCCCAGCCACATATATTGATCAAATTCCTCCTCCCCTCCTGTGGTTCATAAAAACTCTCAACTTCAAAATCCTGAACCACTGGGACTGAACGAACCAACCTTTACCAGCTGTTGGTGGTTCTACAGATCCCTGAGACAGTGACTGGACAATCTGAATGGCTTTAGCTATCTCTGCAGCAGTTGGAGACACAATTTTGGACTCCAGACCTACTGATTTCCTTGTCTTTTTACTTGGGACTGGTTCCCTGAACCAGCCTTCCTTTGCCGAGGAAGTCTCGCCTGGTCAGAGGGCACTCCTCTGGTCCAGTGGGTACTGGACCGGGCTGGCCATCCGGTCAGCGGACTTTTTGGCCTCTCGCTCCCTGAGCCGCCCAATCTCTTCTCCAGGGTGGCTGCAGGAAATTTTTACACACCTGGCAGTCTGACAGGAGGTGGTCAGCCTCAGACAATAAACACAAGTGGTGTGTGGGTCAGCCTTGGCAAAGGCGCCCCACAGACATCACAGTGTTGAAACCCAGTGGGCCCGGTTTTTCTTTGGGTTTCTCAGACATAATGCCAGCCTAACCAAAACTTGCCCTTTTGATGGCAGTGCTAGGCAAGACACTTATCGGTTCCCTAACCGTGTCATTGGTATTTGAAAAACGTTATAATTCCGCTTTTTAGAACCGATAAGAACCGGGAACCGCACTCTAAAACCCACTGTACACTTTTAAAATGCAGACAAAATCCAACCGATCGGTTCAAACCGAACCGATAATTAATTTTCCACACAGACTTAAATTTTAGTACTTACGGTTACCAGATAGAGCTTTAAAACCAAATGCGGTAAAAATAATAACTTTTGCGGTTCAAATGAACGAAAATACTCGCTTGAACCGAGAATGAACCGAGCTGAAGGAGCTGATCTCCGAGCGACTGTTCAGTGAAGCGGAGTAAAGAATCTGACAGTTTCATTTGAAACTGCCAGATAGAGCTTTGGGCACAGCGCCCTCGCGCTGTAGAACTCCAGTTCTTCTGGAGTTAACTCCTTCCTCTCCGGGGCAGTTCAGCTGCAGTGGCTGACTGCTATTGTTATAATATAGCAAGACTTCATGGTGTTTGAAGCACCACAGTTGGCTTAGAAATACCACTGAAGACCAGGTAAGGGTTAGGAGCGAGAAAAAAACAAACTCATGGTATGTAGCATAGAAAGTACCTAAAAACATATATTTGGCAGGTATGCCAATGTTTTTATTAACAGTAGCTGAAACTAGCTTTTTGGAAAAACAGTTTTGTTTGCGCTGCTGCTTTAAGTGGGCAATTTACATAAAATCTGAACTCACTTGTAAGATTAAACGTGACTTTCCCAATATATTTCAAAGCAAATTCTTCAGCTACTTTGAAACCCCCTACTGTAAAACTGGTGTTTCAAGTTAGTCGATGTGTATAAACAAACATAACACACTTTCAACAAAACAAAGGGGTTCTTGATCCTGATAAAAAAAGTGACAAAGAAAAACAAAATATACTTACTGCACACATTAAGTTTGGAGCAGGTGGGCACAGGGCATACATACTTCCTGGCACTGTTCTGCCTGTGCACCATAAACTGACTAAGAATGCTATCAGAATATCGCAGCACATCAATGTATCATGAGGTTTCCCTGTTTGGAGGTAACTGTGGCTTAGGCTCTCTCAATGCTGCAGTGGAGTGTTTACTAGGGTAAACTAAGTATAAGCATCCTCTCTAGAGGTACTAGTACAAGATCACACTCTTTTTACTTCTTTCTCCATACAAATTACAGCAAGAGTATATCCACTTCTTCCACTGCCTCTAAAGCTCTGATCCACTTTATTGCCATAGCTTATTCTACTGTAAAACAGACATCTGCGTCAAACCATGACATGACACGTCACGTAGTAACATGCAAAGGCCACCATGCTCATTCCATTTGTGAAGGGGTTAAGATTTCCTGTGTTGAAAAGCAAGTGCCAGTCTCCTTCCCAGCCCTGTAAATGTCCACTGCACAACATTTAGCAACTTAAGCTAACAGTACTCAGTAGTTTCAGTTAATGAGACATTTGGGATGCGCTTAAAAAGGGGATTCTGTAACGTACATAAACGGCATAAGAAAACTGCTCCACTACAAAATATGTAATGCCTGCCATTTTCTTCCTATGACATTTGGAAAATACACACAAGAAACTAATGTATCATTATGTAAGAAACTGCTTAACATGACCATTAATCTTTCTAGCAATGAAAACTTTGCTTACTTAACCGCAGGTGACAAAAAAGCACTGTCAAAACTTAATTGAAAAAAAAAAATGTTTGCTTACTAATCGAGGAAATCCAATATCTATTTTACTTCCATTATGGCTGATTTCTTTTTCTAAAAAGTTATGTATTGCTAATTTATTAAAGCACTGTTCTGTTTGCAAATGCACTGATGTTATTTGAGTTTACAAAAAATGTCATAGGAGCACTTTTTTGCTAAATCGTGGAACTAAGGGGGGGGGGGTGTTGATCAATGTCCTTTAAAGGTATGCACTATGCTGCTATGGCCAAACTGGTAATTGCCTGTTGCTGGATGGATCATCAAGCTCTCCTGGTCTGGGAATGGTATGCAGAATTGCTCCAGGCTCTGGAACTGGAAAGGCATATTGCCCATAGGAACGATAAGACACAGGCCTGTGGTGCACGATGGGGGCCATTACTCGCCTTAGTCCCACTCTTTTTTTGCTGGCTAAATTACCCCTTGGGTTTCATAGTGTTCTTATCCCTCTTAATGGTACCCTATATATGTCTATTCTAATTAGTCCCTTGACAGAGTCTCTCTTCCTAATCCTCCCCTAACCTACAAACCTTTGTTTTGTTTTTCTTTTATGCTGGTGCCTCTCCTTCATTTTCATAATACATGCTCAGGAGTTGGGGGGATGGTAGGGCTGATGGGGTGTAGGTTTAGTATTAACGTGCTGATACGTTTCAGTGATTACTATTGGGGCCTGTTGTATGGCTTGGTATATTTTCTAGTTTGAACTGTTTATAGGCTCACCAGTGCCTAGTTGGATAATTTCCTCCAGCCTATTTATTGTTTTTTGATTTAGCTTTTGTTTTTATATGCTAGGAGTTATCCACCAATATGTGTATACGTGTCTTTGAGTAGTTGTGTTTGTAGTGGATTTAATTGAAAATTTAATAAAGTATAGTAAATTAAAAGAAAGGTATGCACTATGTAGTATGACCCTGTAGATTTGTATTATATGCTAAATGCATTTTGTGTTTAAAAATAGTTAGAACTTGTATCTCTAGCAGAACTGCACAAATTATAACTCACCCGTGGTGCTTTTCCATGATATGTTTGGATGGATTTTTAATTCACGTTAGAGATGGTTACTGGTTTCTAGAGCAGGTAAGACAGACATGGATATGGTGAAAATGATGGCGGGGAAGACGGGTCAGGGGTGGCGTCACTTGACTAACAAAGCGCAGCTACAAGTTAGGCCATATCAGTGCTAGAATGGTGGGGACTAAGGTCGGGATCAAGCAGACTCCGACCGAAGGTCTGTTTCTGCCTGTAATAATTCTATGTTGAGTCCCCTCCCCCCATTTATATAGTAACTTATGGCAGCAATAGATGTTAAAGTGAAACTTTTTGACTTAACAGTGTTTTCATACTATTTTAGATACCTTTTTCTCCTTCCTTGTAACATGTTGCCACTCCCCCCATTCTGCTTGTGCCTCATCATTTGCTCAACATTTGAAATGATGAAAAAGAGAAGTCCTGTTGATATGGCTGTCCCCAGGTTGTATTATACTCAGCTGTTCTGAACACCCATTATTTCTCAGCACTTTTCCCATGACTAAGGTGACCTATGATATAACATAGACACTGCTCACTAACTTTATTGGACAACGAGTACTCAAAAACAATGAAGCATCATGATGAAAACCTGGTGTTAGCCACATTAAAATAATCCTTTTATTCCAAATGTTTTAAGAAAATATCACAGCAGAGTATAAAAGGATATCTTATAAGACAGGAGAACAGGGGCGTTCTAAAAAAAAAATGAAAAAGTGTCACTGTAACACGCAAAGCTGCTTTGTCTAACAAGACTTGAATACATGTATTTAAAGATTAACAAAGAAAAACACAACATTACAATGTTAAGCATCTCACCAATCTGCAAGGTTCACTTTTCTCAGATTTGGAAGATGGTGTTTATGCTTTATCTTTGAGTAAATATGCAGAAGTCGCTGCAGAAGTCCTTCGCTGAAGCCGAGGGCTGGTTCAAGGAACATAGATTGGTGATAAATCTTAAAAAACCAAAAACCATGTTCTTCACTCATCCTCAAAACAAGTCCTGCAACTTCAAACTCCTCATTCACTCTAGGTCCTCTTTCCCACTCGAACAAGTTTGCTCCTATAAATACCTAGGGATCCATTTTGACCCCTCCCTCTCCTTCCATGGACACATCGCTGCCCTAGCCACTGCCACTAATATCCGATTGGGCATCTTACATCGGTATAAACACTGCCTCCCCGAGGCTCTTGACTCATGATCACCTCCTCTATCCTGTCCCTAGTGGACTATGGACTGCCAGTGTATGGTGCTGCTGATCAGACCGCACTCCATAAATTGCTTTCTACTCTGAATAAGGCCTGCAGGTTAATTACTGGGGCACCTAGGCTGACACACACCTGTCTACTGAGCAGCTAAGGCGCTGGTACTTGATCTTGACAAAGCGCCTCAAATATCTGACCTGTACCCACAAAAAGACCCTCCTTGGGCTATCCCCGCCAGGGATTGACCACTACCATACGCCGCCTGTCCCACTAGTTCATACTTGGACCTCTGGGAAAACTTCTCTTGTTATCCCTAGAGCTAGGACCTCTCACGGCCAAAGAGCCTTCAGCTTTAAGGCCCCTCCTGGTTCAACACACTGCCCCTCCATCTCCGAAGCTCAACTATATTGTGCTTCAAAAACTTCCTACGTAACCACCTTATTAACACCGATGCTGTAATTGCCATTAGTCAAAGCCGTACTCAATACTTATGACAAAGCTTACTACTAAGCTGCTAAGGACAACATAACTCTGGTATTGTTTGCATCAATCCTACCTGTACCAGCTTGTTTGTATCTATGTCTTAAGTTGCTGTTATACTTACGTGTTGTACTGCTATACTGTGTATTTTCGTTTGTCTTACTGTGACAAGGTACCTTTGTAAATGAGCCTGTGGCTCAAAGGTTTTCCAAACTGCTGTTTAAATAAAATAAAATAAAATAAATAAAAATAATATGATTTTGATCAATAAATAACTCATGAGCACGGCCACTGGAAAATTGCGGGTGCAATTTTTCCACAATTTTCACCCTTCTCCGCTCAAAATCCGCAATTTCTTACATTTATGGAATTTTTGACAAATTGTATAAAAATATTTAAATTCTCACGGAAATCTACTCAGATATGGTACGTAGACTTGGATTTGACCAAAACAGTACAGTGTGAGGTGAGAAGGGGTCAAATGTGACTCTGCTTTCATGTGATTCACTTCCCTGCTTTGGTTTCAGAATCCTCTGGTCATGCATATGTAGACTTGAACACTTAAAATCTGTGTTAAAGCAGACTAGCAGAGAACTTTTTGCTGACACAGACACTGAAACAATAGTTGTGAGAAGAGGTGCAAAGTGCCCCATTCACCAAAATGAAGCACTGACCACAATGCTTGTTTTTGAATGGTAGGGTAGATTTTCCTTGTATAAATACTTTCAATCTGAAGGGATTTTGATTCAAATGTGTCAAGAGTTTGGATGACTCTGCTGATTATATACCTGAACGTGCTTCTGAGGGGGTTGGTGACAGTGATTCCTTACATGTCAGTCTGCCACAACTGTATACTCGCATACAAAGCCTACAAAAAGCAAACATTTTTGAAAACATGCTGAACAGGTTAAGTATAGTTAAACATTTACCTTAAAATAGACAAAATAATTGCAACCCAAGTAAATCACTGCAAACCGAGTAGAACAAAAGTATCATGTATTAAAAACTATTGTATGATGTAATGAAAAGCTATTGGTATGATTTGATACTTTTATCATGCGATTTTAAAATGTACTTACAGCGCTGATTAAGAACGGTAATCATTTTAACAAAATAAATATTTTTCTTACTAGACCTTTATTAGGCACCCTGGTTATCTGTTTATTTTTTTCTAGCACCAAAGCAAGTAGTTTAAACAGGCTTCATTCTTTAACATCTAGAAACTGGCAAAATACGTTGTTTCAGGATGTATTCAGTACAGACCAACTGTAAATTACTGAATAAAATCTAGTTAGCACTGCATGACTTAGATGTCTTGATTTTTAGAAGATATGCTACATAATGATTAGTTTACAGTGCATTTCAAAAACACACATCCTTCTTCATATTAAAAGCATGTACAAGTGGCAATACATTTATCTAACAATTTATGTGATCAATACATGCTGCAGCAAACAATAAAATATTTATTAGGGGGCAGTGGGGATGTATAGTGAACCCCTACAATTTTTGCAAGAAAATCCCCGCATTTTTGGGTAAAATTTTCTGCAATTTTCCAGTGGCCCTGCTCATGAGCTGTAGTGCATGTAAGGAATTACGGATGAATGTATGCATCTCTACACCCATCTTAAACACAGTAAGACTGCAGTCCTTCTGCTGTGTATAACGTTTCTGAAAACATTTTAGTTAACATTCATAGATCTAAACCAGACAGAAACAGGACAAACAAATGTAGCGTCACAGTTCACAGATCTGTGGAAATGTTAGCCCGATTGCACATATCCGTGACAACAGGAAAGCTAATTATATATGAAACAAAATACCAGCAAATATTTTCACTATGTTTATTAATGTGATTCAACACACAAAATAAGCGGGGGCTTTATTTTTTCAAGGAGAGAGGTACAGTAAATTAAAACCTTTCCTGGAGCTCTATTTGTGAGTATTAACAGGTGTTTTGAACTGTATACAGTTTTACATTCTAGACCTCTGCAGATGCATGTCATTTCCTACTGAGAGCTATCTCCGCATCAGTTGTGTTATTTATACAGTACTGTTGATAACAGAGGCCAAATATAAATAATGTAGGCAATCTACTAATTTTATTCTTGCCTAGTACTGCTGACATCCTTAAACAGGTATTTGCAGTGGAAGTCTCAAATCTTACAGCATTTTAATTAATTATTATCTGCATGGTTCAGACAAGTAACAAAACTCTTGGCAAAACCTTAAAAACATGGGACTATTCATCAGCTATCTGTGGAACTGCAGCAGTGATCAGACTGTTGGAACAATGATATGTGAAGCAAAATCCAGCACAGAAAGGTTTTGCAACGGGTTATTTGGTTATTGGCAGCTTCTGTGCTTGAGTTTCCTATATAATCTTTGTTTCTAAAATGACAGCTTATGCCAGCTCTGGTGGCGCTGGCAGTGGAACATTACAGTACCACACGGGAGACCTGGGTTCGCATGGTGAGCACAACTCCCTTCATCAGGCCTATGGTGTCCAGGGGTGCTCTGGAGGTACAGCACTTAAGAGTCTGAGGGATGGAATGTTCAGCTCTCACAGCAACAGCGCCTCCTGCTTTGACCAGCAAGGCATAGATGTCGTTGGCAGCCATGCGATGTTGCCCAATCCTCACCCTAATGGAGTAACGCTGGAGGAGCCAACTGACAGGAAAGTGTGTAGGACTGGGGTGAAAACTGAAATATTGCCAACTGTAGTGCCTCAGATGACAGTCATCCTGCTCTGTCATGCCACCAAATCATCTAATGCTCAAAGCCCGCCCCCGGTCACTGTCGAGGTCAAACAGCCACTTCCTCCCTGGTGGCAGTAGGAGTCACCATGATGCAACAGATGGACCTGTACTAGCCTCGGAAGTACTGCAGGATAGGTAACCAACATATTAAAGCTAATAAAAGATCTAAGTATGCGTTTTCCTGACTCTTCTGTGGCTGCCCTGGCATCAGCTGCAGGGGATTCTGGGACGCCGCTGGAGTGGCACTGTTTACAAGATGGCTGGGGGGGTTGCAAAATGAACCAGGTGATCTTGAACTATAAACAAGCAATGCAACTGAAAATGTTTTATTCACAAAGTACAAATCAGAAGCTTGCTCACACCATAGATGTGGAGAAACCATGCGGAAATTCTCTCTTAGCCGCATTATAGTAATATACATTTACAGTACACAATCCAATGATGAAGTTCAGCTGTCAGCAAAAACAAAATATGATCAAAGCATTCGGTACAGTTACAACATTTTAAAGAGTGCCTCCTCTAATTCACTCTGGTTACTGTTTCATTTGTTTATATTTAAGGCACCTTACGCTGTAATGTCTCAACTTACATTAGAACTGTTGCCTTACAGAACTATAATGCTTCTTATTCTACTTACAAAAAAAGTTTAAAAAATGCTTACAGTACTTCAAAAATCTCTACATGGTGTATAAGAAATCTACCCAATTTCAATGTTTCAAAAGTATTTGAACATGAACACATTAAATAAGTCAAAAACAAAGCCTCAAATCACATTGTCACCATATTTTTTCTATTTTAAGTGAGCAAACACAACTGAGTCTAGGGGATTGGAAGATGCAATACACAATGGTAACCAGCGAGACACTGTTACATGAAAACTAAATCAAATTCATCTGTGTACTGTCTAAAATTGTACAGAACTGCACAGTGCTCGGTTCTTTTACATGTTACTGTTCAGAATCTATTATGTGATACACGGGGGGGGGGGTCTTAAGAACTGCTTTAAACTCAAGTAATTGTGGACTTTAGTTAAATGCAACACATGTGGTACCAAACTACTAAACTACTTTTAGTGTTTCAGCCAAATTCCCCCTTTATACACATTATACTATGGAAGAACATCTGCAGGAGTATTATAGAACAATGTTGGTTTATTTGCATAGTAAATGACCTTGCAGATGGATGACGCCGTTTCATACTGTCATCAGATAGTATTTATTTTGAATGCAGACAATATATAAATGACTATCATGTTCTCCTCAGACCACCTTTATGAAGTAGTTGAGACTTTTTTTTATAACGTTGTTACATAGTTTTATCCCATGCTAGCCAAGAATTTGAATTCTACAGTGACTGTTATCCCACTTCCAAAATAAGCTACACATAAGCGCATAGGCACGAAGGTACCCATTTCTTTTTAACATGACAGCATCCAACCAATTAGTCAAAATAGTATCAAAAGGATTTACAAACTGCTGGTACACATATTATGCTGATTCCTGAGAGAAAATCAAGAACACAACACCAAAAAAGAAAAATAAAAAACACATCAAGAATACCTAGCTGAAAAGAGCCAAAAGGAGGCCGGCCCAGTAGGGCTGAGGTGCTGGACGCCTTACCTCGTACCACGCCAGCGACCTGTGTTCAGGAATGAGCACAGGCCACCAGGGGTCGGCCGGGGAGGAGAAGGACGGAGCGCCCAGTGGCTGCTCTCCTTGTCCGGGGGGTCACCTGCACGCTCCTGCCGCCCAGGTGGAAGGTGTGGTAGATGGGGGAAGCAGTAAGTAGGGTATTGAGCAGATGTCAGCAGAGGGGCGGAGCAGAAGGCACATCTCAGTGAGCCTCCTAGCTCATTGGCCCTCACTGTACGCCGATGTCTGGGGACGAACAAAGGAAAATCACCTCCACCTCTCCTAGGCGACTACTCCTCACTGCATGTCTTTGGTTCTTCAGGGCAGACTCCGCTGTACCGGGTCCACATCACAGTAAGCATGGCTCTGGGGAGGTAAAGCGGGGTTCCACCCTACCCTACCCGGGGGTCTTGGCAGCATTAGGTTAGTGGAACCGTACTCTAGAGGTAGACCACGACGAGAGAGGATCATGCAGAAGAGGCTGTCAAAGAGTGGAGAAAGGAGGCAGTAAGGAGCATAAATACAAGGTTAAAAAAAAAAAAAAGAGCCAAAAGATTATCAACAAGCTTTACAATAAACTGCATGGAATGAGAAGCATTTTCTTTTTTTCTTTTTGGCTAAATGAGGCAGCCCAGGGATCACATAAAAGTCAGGGGATGGTTATTATCAGTCAGTTCATGGTTTCTGTAGCAAGAAAAACCAACTCTAGCCGGTCCAGCTAGGCTTCTTCCTCATTTCCTCTGAGCATGCGTCAGTTCTAGAAACATCGTAACTGATGATGTCATACTGCAAAAGTGTATAAGAATGGGTTAGCCAAGGTGAACATTGGCTCACATTTTTCTCCTGGGGCAGAAGACCATAGACCATGCTACTGGGCCCCAACAGTGGCAAAACTACAGGGTGCTAGCTACAGCTACTGTGAGTATTTCTGTGTTTGTCTGTATGCAATGAACTTACTCATAATAAAAGCGGTTTGCTAAGAATTGTGTGTCTGTCTCAGCTCTATTCATCTCCCTGGGAAAACAAACCCACAAGATTCTTATCAGATCATAACAGGGGTGACCAGTCATGTCGGTCATGCGAGAGCCTTCCATGGGTGCTGACTAGGAGCAGCCTGGCATATCTTTCCTCCAGGTTTTCTTCCAAGGCTGAAGCATTGAGATGTATGTGCCAGCACATCCCACTCCAGCCCACCCTTTGCATCCAGCATGCATTCGAGCTGCACAGCCGTCTGCCCACCCCCCCAAGGTGGCAGTCTCTGTAGCCGGGACCGGTGTCCTCCTCCCCAAGGAAGGACAGCTGCCATCAGGTGCTTGATACTCCCTCACTCTGCCAGCCCACAAAGTGACCCTCATCCGTTCCCAAACCTGGGTTGCCGGCGTGAGGGGCAGAAGCGCAACCGCTCCTCCACTGGGTCAGCCATGAAAAGCACTTCTAATGGAATACTAACAGCAGCAGTGCAATTAATTAAGTGGTAAGGTACAATGGGGAGAGGTTTACATAAGGAATAATCCAGTCAGGTGTTTGGCAATACTGAAATAACCAAATGTCTTGGGTGGATTGCGACTCATGAGGTGCAGTCAAGAGCCTACAACCACCCAGGAAGGAAGATTACTGCAGCACTGACGCACACCTAAAGTAGATTATTACAGTTACAACATTTGCAAAAAGTTAAAATGTGTGATACATGAGGTAATCGTTCCATGTACCTATTGGCTCATGTGGTTCACTGTGGGGGGTGAGATCATCGGTCAATAAATCACCCCCCTCCCCTAGAGTTGCCTTACTGCTATTATAAAAGATGAATGAAGTGAAGGGCTGGACTGCATAGAAAACTAGCTCCTATTGTGATCAAAGTCAGGAAAATGGAAATTACGTGCCTACCGTAAATCTTGATCTTCTTGGACGAGTCTCCACCACTCATTCACACTAACGGGATCTGCGCCGGAGGCACTAGGACCCAGCGGGAGCCAACTTTTTGCTGGAGGGCCGGCGCCAGAGATGGAGTCGCGAGGAGCGGCACCGCGAGCCTCAGCTCGTGCGGTAATGACTATCTCGGCGTTGACCCTCCAACCGCCTCAGTACCTTTTTTTTCCGAGGAGGTGCAGTGTAACTAACCTAGAAGGATAGCCTAACCAAAAAACCGGACATAAGATAGTCCGGACGACCCGTATAAGAAGGGTCAACAAAGAAGTCTTCACAGCCTAAAGATTTGAGGGAGTGAAGACCAACAACAGAGGTGAGCTCGGGGGATGGAGGGTGGGCGTGTGAATGAGTGGTGGTGACTCGTCCAAGAAGATCAAGAATTACGGTAGGTACGTAATTTCCATATCTTCCTGGACATAAGTCTCCACCACTCAGTCACACTAATGGGAGAGTACCGAGCTAATAATCCCCCGAGAGGGCGGCAGGAGAGACCAAGAGCTCACAGTTTTAGGACAGAAGTCCATTAAGGATGGTTCTGCCAAAGGAAAGATGTTGTCTGGCATGGACATCCAGGGCATAGTGTTTAACGAAAGTATGCACTGAGCTCCAGGTAGCCGCGTTGCAAATATCTGCAATGGGCACCTTGCGGATTTCCGCCAGAGATGCCGCGACCGCCCTAGTAGAGTGAGTGTAAACTCTGCCCTCCAGCTTAACCTGCGCCATGGAATAACAGTGGCGAAGGCATGCCACTAGCCATGCTGAGATACATCTGATAGCGACAGGTTGACCCAGCCGGGTCTCGCTGAAGGAAACAAACAGTTGTTGAGCTTTACGAAAGTCTTTTGTTCTATCTAGATAGAAACGCAAACCTCTCTTAACGTCCAAGGAATGAAGAGAACGTTCTCCTTCATTTTGGAAGTCCATAAAGTAAGAGGGAAGGACCAAAGGTTGGTTTAGATGGAATTCCGAAACAACCTTAGGAAGAATTTTAGGATGGGTTCTAAAGACTACTTTGTCTTTATGGAACACAGTATACGGAGGGTCTATGACCAAGGCATGTATCTCAGAGACCCTGCGGGCTGAGGTAATGGCCACCAGGAAGGCCGTTTTCCAGGTGAGAAATTTTAGCTCACAGGTAGCCAGAGGTTCGAAAGGTTTCTGAGTGAGCATGTCTAGCACAAGATTAATGTCCCAGGCTGCAACTGGGCGTCTTGTAGGAGGTCTGGTATGCAGAATTCCCATAAGAAACCTCTTAACCACAGGTAACTGAGCCAGTGACAAGGAAAGTACTGGCTCATGATAAGCTGAAATGGCACAAAGGTGAACTTTGACTGTAGAGTACCGCAGACCTGAATTTGAGAGGTCTAAGAGGTACTCCAAAATTTTATCTGGTGGGCAGGAAAAGGGATTTAAAGAGGATTTTGCACACCAGAGCAAAAAACGCTTCCATTTGGCTGTGTAAGTTTTCCTAGTGGCTGGCTTCCGCGCAGCCAGAAGAATATCTGAAACCCTACGAGACATTGAACCTGTTCACTTCTACCTCTTCAGGAGCCAAGCATGAAGGTGAAGCGACCTCAGGTTGGGATGAACAACAGGCCCCTGAGTCAAGAGGTTCGTCTGAAGGGGGAGTGGTTTCGGCAGAGCTGCCAACATATTGTTGAGTAGTGGAAACCACATCTGTCGAGGCCAGAAGGGAGCAATGAGGATCATTTTGTCCCCCTGGGATTCGAACTTGAGAAGTACCCTCTGAATTAGAGGAAGAGGCGGAAAGGTGTACAGAAAGCGTTTTGTCCACTGCAGCCTGAACGCATCCTGACAGAAAATGCCAGGCCCTGGATTTCTGGAGCAGAAGAGAGGCAGTTTTGTGTTGAGTGGGGATGCAAAAAGGTCCAGGTCTGGAGTTCCCCACTGTGTGAATACTGACTGAACTACGGCTGAGTCGAGAGACCATTCGTGAGGATCTGTCTCTGTTCTGCTGAGGTGATCTGCTAGTTCGTTCTGCACTCCTGGCAGGTAGACCGCTTGAATTAGAGACTTGTGCTGCAAGCACCATTCCCACACTCTCATCGCTTCTCTGCATAAGGGGTAAGAGTGAGCACCGCCCTGTTTGTTGATGTAATACATCACTGCTTTGTTGTCCATTTGAAGGAGAATGTTCTTGTGACAGAGAATGTCCTTCAACGCCTGGACTGCATAAAGGACGGCTCTCATTTCTAAGACATTTATGTGAAGCTGGGACTCGACCTGAGACCACGAACCTTGAGTGTGGAGAGCCTGACAGTGAGCTCCCCACCCCATCAGGGACGCGTCTGTGGTAATGGAAATCTGATGATCCAGAGGTGCAAAGGGATACCCTTCTAGGAGATTGTTCTCTTGCGACCACCAGGTGAGCAACCTCTTTAGAGGTTCTGTCACCTTGATGAGAAAGGACTGCGGGTGAGTGGTTGGGGACCACTGACTACTGAGCATCCACTGAGAAGTTCTCATGTGAAGGCGTGCTAGGGGGACAGTGAACACCGAAGATGCCATGAGACCTAGCATCCGTTGCATTGAGAGAGCTGGAACAGAGTTGCTCTCCCCGATGTGACAGGCCATCTGAAGGATATCGCTCCTCCTGTCCTCTGGAAGAAAAGCCTTCGCACAGGAGGTGTCCAGAAGAGTTCCTATAAAAAGAAGCCTCTGGGAGGGCTGCAACTGCGATTTTTTGAGGTTGAGCAGGACTCCCATGGACGTGAGAAAGCGTGAAGCCATGTCTATGGCATCCAGAGTTCCCTGCCTGGAAGGACTTGCCAGAAGCCAATCGTCCAGATAAGGGAACACCTGTATTCTGATCTTTCTGAGATGCGCTGCGAGAACTGCACAACACTTTGTAAAAACTTGTGGCGCCGAGGATAGCCCAAAGGGCAGGACTCTGAACTGATAATGCTGTCCCAGAGCCACAAACCTTAGGAATTTGTGATGCTTTGGGTGAATAGAAATGTGCTGGTAAGCATCCTGCATGTCTAGGGAGGCTAGCCAGTCGTGTTGATGAAGCAAAGGTAACAAGGTTCCTAGTGAAATCATTTTGAATTTCTCCTTGGGCAGAAATTTGTTTAGTTTTCTGAGGTCCAAAATGGGGCGCATGCCCCCGGTTTTCTTTGGGACCAGAAAGTAATGGGAGTAGAACCCTGTGTTCCGTTGATGCAGTGGAACTACTTCTACTGCCCTGTTGTTCAGAAGGCCCTGTATCTCAGCAGCGAGAAGGTCTGACTGATGGGTTGACAGCTTGGGCTATCGTTTGGGAGGACGATCCGGAGGGGTCTCCACAAGATTGAGTGAATACCCATCGCGGATTATCCTGAGGACCCATTTGTCTGAGGTTATCGATTTCCATTGATTGTAGAAGAGCATCAGATGGCCTCCCACCGCTGAGGAAGAGTCCACCTCGGGCAGTTGAGGTGGGACCTGGGCCAAGAACTCAGAAGGTGGCGCTAGGTGCTTTGGGTGCTTCCGCCTTCTGTTGCGTTTTTTTTTTTTGAGGCTGGGGGGCTACAGGTCATTGAGAATATCCTGCAGATCTCCCCTGAAGGGTTTGTAACCCCTGAAAGGGGCACTCAGGATGGATTGCCGGTTATCAGAAGCAAAGCCTGACACCCTGAGCCAGGAGTTCCTCCTTAAGCAAATATCCACTGTGGAGGCTCTGGCTGAGGCATCTAGAGCATCATAAGCAGCCCTCAAAAGATGTCTGCCCACAATAGTGCCACACTGAAGAGTTCTAAGCATCCCCTGTGTCCGGGGACACTCAGGGAGGGACCCAGCAGCAGACCAGGCTGATTCCCCAAGGTCATT
The DNA here is from genome assembly GCA_016271365.2 of Neoceratodus forsteri. Classification (NCBI taxonomy): domain Eukaryota; kingdom Metazoa; phylum Chordata; order Ceratodontiformes; family Ceratodontidae; genus Neoceratodus; species Neoceratodus forsteri. Next base: position 1,681,975,075 of record CM057455.1, on the reverse strand, counting down.
CTGCTCCTTGAGCATGTGGCCCACATAATTAATGACCCTTATGGCCAGGGTGGAAGTGGCAAAAACCTTCTTTCCCATGAAGTCCACCTTCCTGGACTTCTTGTCCGGAGGGAGAGAGCTGAGGTGTTGGGGTCTCTTGGGACCAATCATGGGCCACATTGATGACTACCGAGTTCGCCTGAGGAGGTCTCACAAAAAAGGGCTTCCCTGAGGGGGCCTGGTACAACTTTCCGCGTTCCTGGGCTTAGGGAGGATCATATTAGGCCTGTACCAAGCTGCCATGGTGGCATCCTCATAGGCATCAATCATAAGAGGGATAACCAGAAGAGGAGAATCTGGCAAGCCTAAGTAGTAGGCCAGGTTCTGCCTAGTAAAGTCCTGCACCGCAGCATCGGACCTCATGGTGGCTTACAACTGTTGCATTACAGCAATGAAGGATGGGTAATCTGGGGGAGACCATGGAGTGTATTTAGAGGAGTCTTCCCCTACCGAGGAGACCGTGGATATGCTAGAGGGAGTCCGGTCTCCAGCATCCTCATCCTCCTTATCCAGGAGGATGAAATCAAGGCGATGATCGTCGTCATCTCCTGCGTCAGACGGAGGCACCGATGACACTGATGGGCACGTGGGAGCAGGCCTCAATGGCGCTTGGTGTGACAGCGCTGACAGCCGGGAGGGCCCTGGGGAGGAACGACCTTCTGTACGAGGTCCAGGACAGACGAGAAAAGAACCTGGACATCTGATAGGGACTGCTGACAGTACAATGCTCTGCAGCAGTGATGGGGGATATTGAGGCCCCAGCGTCAATGGGGATGGCTGCAGAAACGATGTGATGGGGGCAGGCTGGGGAACCAGTTGAGGGTCTTGCATCCCCAATGTCGTTGGGACGGTCAGCGGCATCAACAGGGAGGCCTTATGCCTGTCTGCACTTGACCGTCACCAGCCACCAGAAGGCCAGCACCGCTCCTGGCTGTGGCCCCTGAGGAGGAGGGGGGTGCTCAAAGGGGTGGGTGTGTTGGCAGCTGATGAAGCCCCTGTGTCGAGGGGCCAGCGTCGGCAGAGCCGACCGGCCATACTGTCAAAGTTCCCCCATGGCAGAAAGGGTAAGGGAGGCAGTAGGAATCATTGGCAGGAACAGTGAAAGGTCCACCGATGATGAACCGACCACTGGGCTGAGCATCTCCAGCGGGGAAGGCTGCCAAAGCTGACCCTGTAGGCGAGAGGGTGTGGGCAGCTGCGGGGGTCGCCACTGATCTGGCCGATGACCCTGAAACGGAATGTTTAAAGCTAGAATGTACTTACAAAGAAAAGGGATGGCCATGGGGGCAGCCATGGCCCCAAATTATGCAATTGTATATATATATATATATATATATATACACACATATATATATATATATATATATATACACACACACACACATATATATTTTTTTTATATGTTATTTATTTAGTTTTTGTTGACCAGGTAAGTGCACTAGACAAATTCTGCCTATTTTCAGGCATGATCCGGGGTAGGGGGATTCAGATGACTGCAAACTGACCCTAAGCAGTTGGTGGTATTCTTAGTGAATACCCAATCCCAATGGAACACATATATATATATTCATATTTCATTGGGAGAAGGAAGCCATCTAAAAATCTATTCTTATCCAAAATAGAGCCATACAAAAGATACACTGATGATCTTTTTTTTTTTTAATATGGAAGGGTACAGAGGTAGAGCTGTATCAGTCTGTAGAATACCTTGAATCTACAAACGAAAATCTGAAATGTTATTTGACCTCTGACCTCCATATGGTAAACATTTTAGATGCAACAATCAACAAAGTCCCTGGAGGAGATGTAGTAACCCATATATACAGAGAGGAAACTGAGAAGAATTCTTTATTACATTTTAGCAGTTGTTATCCAGGTCACGTAACAAGGAATATACCTGTAGGACAATACATGCGTGTTAAACGAAACTGTACGAACGCACTGGACCAGCAGGTTCAAGCTGGTATTCTCACAGATGGATTTTTACAGAGAGGATACAATAAAGAACTAGTTTGCGCAAGCTAAAGAAAAAGTAGATGGTACTTGCAGGGAAGATTTATCAGTTTCTAATACCAAGATTAAAGATACTGTAAGAGGTATAGACAGAATAGAAACAACACCCCAGTTTTTGTAATTACCTTCAGTCCCCAAGCACATCATGTGAAAAATATTCCTATGCGAAATTGGCATATTTTAACTACAGATAAAAAGTTGCAGCATGTTACTCCTGATACCCCCCCAGACGGTACACAGGAGAGGTACTAATCTCAGGGATTTTGTTTGGTTAACAGTGCATACTGGGATCAGGCTAAAGGCCAAGAGAGAAACCACAACTTACAAAATGTAAGTGTAAGTGTGGCTATTGCCAATATTGTCAATATTTAACACCAGGAATTGAGTTTACTCATCCAGTATCTGGCAGAAAATATGTGATCTTGGATTTTATTCCTTGCAACTTTACAAGTGTGGTCTATTTTGTACAGTGCAGGGGCTGTCCAGCATTCCATATAAGTAAAACTATAAGGAAATACAAAGAAAAAAATCAGACAACGCATTAGGAGTATTCACAAATTGGACAGTATTAGTGCTTTAGCTCAGCACCAGCAAAATAAGGGCAAAGATCACCAGTTCACATTTCAGGCAACTGAAAGAGTACATGCATCAGTAAGAGGTGGAGATTTAAGCAATAAGGCACAATAGGGTGTGGGTTATTGTGGGTTTACCCACACCTTGTGTGGTGTGTCACGAGGCGCAGCAGTGACTTCTTTCCATACATAAAGTGGGTAAATTAAGCAATGAGGCACAACAGGGTGTGGGTTATTGGGATTTACCACACCTTGTGTGGTGTGTCACGAGGTACAGCCGAGTGACTTAACCACACAAGAAGTGGGTAAATTAAGAAATGAGGCACAACAGGGTGTGGGTTATTGGGGATTTACCCACACCTTGTGTGGTGTGTCACGAGGTGTAGCCGAGTGACTTAACCACACAAGAAGTGGGTAAATCACCCAATAACTCACACCCTGCAGTGCCTTATTGCGATTATACAATGGACCCATAAGTAACATAAATTTAAAATGTGTTTAATTATGTTTTTTATCAATGCCATCCTCAGCTGTGGGTTATGCAGGATTTACCCACGGTCATGTGACATGTTTTGACCAGTGAGGTTACAGGATTTTCTCACACCATTGTATAATCCACCAATAACCCACACCCTGAAGTGCCTTATTGCGATTATACCATGGATCCATGTGTAAAATAAATGTAAAATGTGTTTAATTATGATTTTTATAAATGCAATTCCTCAGCCATGCGTAATGCAGGATTTACCTATGGTCATGTGACATGTTTTAACAAATGAGGTTATAGGATCAACTGAGGTTACACACCATTATATAATTAAACAGAAACTTATTACAGAGGGAAGCCTTCTGGCAATATCAATTAAAATCTTTTTACTCCCTGGGTTAAATGAACATTTCCAGTTGGCCTTGTTTCTATGAAATATCTATAATATATTTATAAGTTATCTGAACTTGTGTTATATCTATGAATATAGTTCGTAATATGTGATGCTGCTCTTTTTTGATGATCTGATTGTCCTATCCCTCCTTCCCTTTCTCCATCCTGCCTCCTTTCCATTTCCCTGTTTACCCCCATTTCCCTTTGTGATTTATAGAACTGATATTTATTAGTATATGTATATTATTATTTTGGCACTTTTGTATGTTTAGCTTGGTTTTAATGTTTGCTATGTGTGGCACGAGCGTTATATTCAGTCACATTATGAATGTTCTTTCTACATGTGTGTGTCACTTTAAGCAGGTACTTTTTAAACTCGTAGCCACCTGTAAGCAATCAGCCTTCAGAAAGCATTAGAGCAGTGCAAAAATGTTTGGCTATGCTTCGGGAGGGTGCGTCCACTATTCTTATGCTGTTTTTAATCTAATGAAAATTATTTAGCCGTAATACAACATAAATCTGAGCCCCTTTGATATGGAGACAGAGGAACCGAGTTGGTGAGAGTGTTTGCATGGACTGATTCTCCCTTTTGGCCCCAGTCCACAGCTGTTTTGTAGCCGTCTAGTTGTTTGTTAGTGTCATCAGAAGGACAGCACACTCCAACAGTACTGCATCCCCCTGTTACTGCACTCGGGTGCCAGCATTTACGCTATGAGCCCAATCCTGGTGATGGACAAGATCATTTTATATCCTTTACTGGTATGTCTTATAAGGTTTTAGAGACCCTGGTTTAAAATCAGTTTTCAAGGGGAACCACTGACCGGGGGCTCCACTGTAGTGTTTTTTTGTTTTGTTTTACAAAAAAACAAAAAAACTTCATATTGCTTCAGCAAATGCTTGAGTGAAAGAAACACCAAAAAAAAAGGGCCATACTAATTATATACCGTTTGTGTTTTGTACTGAGATGGTGTGGTCTAGTGGTTAGAGCACAGACCTGGAGACAGAATATCAGGCATGCAGCATGACACCCCTCCCCCAGGCAAAGGAGTGAAATGGTAAGGGCTGCCAGAACTATACCCGTGATTGCTTCTTACAGGTAAAGCAGAGATATTACAGGACATTGGGAGGGGTAGAAAATATATATGTGATATTGACAGACAGATAGCTAGACAGATATTTAGTTTTATTTATTTTATTAAACTCTAGGATTACAAATACCTTTGAGCAGAAATTTCTCATTTACAAAGGTTCCATGTCAAAGGTGTAGGGTAACATACAAATCAAATCAAATCAACTTTATTTTTATAGCGCCTTTCAAAACCAAGGCGCTGTACATAAAACCAGATACATCAAATATAAATAAAATTAAATAACACTTAAAACAGATCATCCATAACTAGGGAAGGCTAGGTTAAATAAATATGTCTCTAGCTCAGTTTTAAAACTACCGACGGTTGGGCATTCTCTTAACCGACGAGGTAGAGAATTCCACAGGGTTGGAGCTGAAAAAGAGAAGGCACGACAACCAGATGTCTTCAAACGTACCCTGGGAATCTCTAGCAATCCCTCGTCGGTGGATTGGAGAGGATGGAGGGGGCAGTAGGGTACCAGGAGATCTTGCAGGTAACCGGGTCCCTGATCATGTAGTGCTTTAAAGGTTAGCAAGCCGGGACTTCTGGTGATGTCACGCGCCTAATGGCAGCATAACCCAACGAACTCCTACTTCGTCCGAAAAAAATCCTCCTAATACAGCCGTTTCAGCTGAACGATTTCCCTACCCACCCACAGAGGATCGCAGTAATGCCAAGGAAGGGTGATCAATTAAGTCGTAAGCCACAAGAAGAAAGAGATGAAGGAGGATTATCAGAGGGGGACTCAGGCAGTGAGGGCTCGCAGGCCTCAACCTTTTTGCGCCAAGGCAGACCACGGTCAAAGCACCTTCCACTGTCCACTATTCAAAGACAAATGACCCTGGTACTAAACGAGCCGAGGGATTTCAGAAAAGAGATGAGATCCACCACCACTGCGCTCCGCAAGGACATCTTAAAATTGGAAAAGCAGCAAGAGGCGCCCGAACTCCAAGCCACTAATGTGGATTGCCGAGTCGACAGCGCGGAGCTCGCTATAGCACACCTGCACCAAAACATCCAGAGCCTGCAGGCAAGGGCAGAGGACGCTGACAGCTGCAATCAGCGCAATAACATTCGCATCTCTGGTGTTCCAGAGGGGTCGGAGGGCTCTGATATGTTACTGTTTATTAAGCAGCTCCTATGGGAAGTGGTTGTTACACCGGGGACTCTCTCAATGGAAACAGAGAGGGCCCACCGCACTCTGGGCCCAAGATCGTCCGCAGGAGCACGCCCCCGAACGATCCTCATTCGATTCCTAAGATTTCGGAAGAAAGAGACTGTACTACACTCTGCCTGGAAACAGGGGACAGTTACTTACCACAAAAGCAGGCTATTTTTTGAAAATGATTACGCTCCCGAGATAATGCTTCGCAGCAAGCAGTTTATCCCAGTGATGAAGGCCTTAAAATCAGTAGGACTCTGATTTAGAACCCCCTATCCCGCAAAGCTAACGGTGCACTTTCATGAGGGGTCCCAGACTTTTGACACTGTGGAAGAGGTGCTCAGCGAGCTGAAAAAGCGTAATATCGAGGCACCTCAGGGGCAGAAATCACAGAAACCAACAATTTCCTCTAAGCTGGCCCAGCAGATATGGAACAGCGGCCAACGGGACATGCGGAGAAGGCAATGGCGAGAAGCCATCCAGCAGATAACAAACACCCTCCGAGGCAAAGATCAGCAACCCCTTACTGAACAGCGCCCTTTGACGAATACCAGTCCCAGATCCCCACGCTGAACTAAACCTCCTAAATGGGTGGCCGTCCCATAGGTTCATCAAGAACATGTGCAGCACGAAATTACTGGCCCTTTCGAGAAGGAGATGATAGTGACCACTGATGAACCTCTTTCTTTTCCACAGACTATTCCCACTGAAGACTCCTACAAAGTGACTGAATGATGCTGCTGATTCAGAGAAGTCCCAGTCTAAACTAATATTCCTTTTCCTTTTCCTACTGCTTTTAACAATGCTGTTCACCCTTAATGTCTGGAATGTCACTAACCCCCAGGTCCGGAACCCCCTCCCCTTTCCTTATAACATCACCTCTCCTCCCCCAAGGGGAGACTGTTCTAAACCTTTCAAGAGTCCAGCTCAGGAAGAGGGCTCGCTGGTTAATAAAAAGGAAGCCCTGGGTGGAGTGGGATCTATAACTAATTTTTTTTCCCCTATCAGACTGGGACTCTTCTCCCCCTTTTTTCTTTTAGAGACTAAACCTAATAGACCCTGCTAACAACTAACTCCTGAAGGGGAAATGCAGTGGAGGGGCGGGATAATGGACTAGTCAAGATAATGCTGACCTAATGTTAAACAACAGATATACCAATTGCAGAAGGGGCCCTAGAAATTATTGTGAATAAGAGGGTTTCTTGCTCCTTCGCCCCCCCCAAACTCCTTTACCTAGCCCTTCCCTCGTGTAGGGATAGGAGGAATAGGGGATATGCTTGCCCCCTTCATTGTAGAGGAGGGAGCATCGCAGACACTGGGTTCCCAGCTGAGATCTCCACTCCGTTACTGAGGTGGCATATAACTATTCACAGCCATGCAAAGCTACTTTTTTTTTTTTCTCCCCTTCTTTTGCTCTCACCCTTCCACTTAAAAAGTATTGATCAATTATGATGGACGAACGTGTAAGCTGCAGACGTCCCAAACCCCCCCTTTCTTCTTTTTCCACCTCTCCCCCATCCCTTACAGACGCTAACAGTGCCAAGAGGCCCCAGGGCCTTATGGGGGATACAGAAAGTAGGCCTCAAGCCTTCTTTAGGTCATGGAAAATGACCAGATTGATGGAAGCTCCACAGTTTGTTGGTGGCTTAGGCTAATGTTGATAGCCCAGTTGGCTCAAAAATGCCCTTTTAGCCACAGACGTCTAGGGGACACCGATTCCCTAAATTCAAATGTTCAGTTAGACCTAGTTATAGTTACTGTTAGAAAAGTTTTGGGTTTTTTTGCCCACGGTCTCCTGTTATGGGCTGATGGTTAGTTAAAATAATTTTTAGTTCCCCTCAAGAGGGGATATATCTTAGGAAGATAGTAAACAGTCACAAGGCTTCAACAAACTTGACAGAGGTTACAATGCAGATGTTATGCGACAAATGGTTTAATTTACCAGATACATACCCGTATTACAAATGGCAGGCAAACACCTGAAAGTATACTCGTTGAATGTGAACGGTCTGAGTAGCCTGATAAAAAGGTCTAAAATTATTACACTAGTGAAGAAATCCACTGCTGAAATTGTTTATATGCAGGAAACCCACTTGACTCCTGCGGAGCACAGGAAGCTCCAGGGTAGGGGCTCCACATAGGTCTTTTCTTCGGCAGTGACCGGAGGCAGGAAAAGAGGGGTCGCCATACTAATCTCGGCCCACACTCCCTTCCGGAAAGTAAAGGAATGGGCAGACCCGGCGGGTCGGTTAATAATAGTTCAGGGGACCTTGCAAAAGCAAGAAGTGACCTTAGCTAATATCTACCTCCCACCAGTCTCAAACACACCCACAATTCGATTTTTGCTTGATAAAGTAATTGAGATGGCCAGGGAGACCCTAATCCTTGCGGGGGATTTCAACATTGCCCCAAGCCCCTCCTTAGACACCACCAGGACTCCGGGTGGCAGGCAGTCGGCCTCACACAAATTCTTCAAACAATTCATAGGGGAGGTAGGGTGGCTAGACGTATGGCGATCCCTACATCCTAGGGACAGGGGGTATTCCTTCTATTCTGTGGTCCATGGGACCTATACAAGAATACATCACTGCTACACACAAAGGGAAAACCTTGGCTCACTGGTTAGTGCTACATTGGGCACTATAGCACATTCAGACCATGCACCATTAATTACCACATGGAATCTGGGTAGAGAGAGGCGCAGCACCAGGTGGAGATTCAATCCAGCTCATATGAAGAATGAACAGTTCAGAGACTTTCTCAAAGAGGAAATTACTCAGGACAACTCCTCCCAAGAAATAGCATCCACCATTCAATGGGACACCCTGAAGGCAGTCCTGAGGGGTCACCTGATAAAATATACAGCTACATTAGCGAAGGAATGAAAAGAAAGACAAACACAGCTAGAGCAGACATTACAGTTCCTACAGCTAGCACATCAGCAAGGAGATCACTCAGTGCTTGCACAGATCAAACAAACTACGAAGGACCTAGATGCTTTGTGCCTCCAATAGACGGAGGTGGCACTGGCATACCTGCGACAGAGATATGGCGAGACTGGCCCTCGGGCCTCCCGCCTACTGGCGTATCGCAAACAATGCAAAATGTCCACTATCACTGCAATAAAGGACCCTAACACAGGAGTACACCACACCAAACTCAAAGATATATCCCAAGCCTTTTGTCAATATTTCAGGGCCCTCTATACCACGGACCACTTGTCAGACCCTACACTTACCAATACCTTCCTGTCAGCCTTAGAACTACCCAAACTTAGTCTTGAACAGTAAAATAGTTTAACGATGCCGATCACCCCAGAAGAGTTGATGCTGGCCATCTCCAGGTCCAAAACTCAGAAAGCTCCTGGTCCAGACGGATACGGGGCAGAGTTTTATAAGGGCACGACACAGTCAATTAATAAACTCATGCTAAGCACCTTTAATGAAGTTCTTTCGGGGGAGGCCCCCTCCCCCGCCCAGCTGGGCATATGCAACAATTTCACTTATTCCCAAACCAGATAAGGACCTTTTACAATGTGGCTCATATAGGACAATTTCGGTGCTCAACATGGACTATAAATACTTTATGTCTATTTTAGCCCGAAGGGTGGATGCGATCCTATCTACACTGATAGGCCTGGATCAAACAGGCTTTTTAAGTTCTAGATCAACCTCAGACAACACCCTCAGAGCCCTTCACCTAGTGCATGAAATGCAATCTCGTGAAGATCCATCAGTCCTTCTCAGCCTGGACGCTGAGCAGGCCTTTGACCGGGTGTCATGGCCCTTCCTTTTTTCCACCATGGCCGCGATGGGGTTCCTGGCCCCCTTTGTGGCCATACTCTGGGAATTATATTCCTCCCCACAGGCGTGCGTTAAAATTTCAGGTCGCCATTCTGAATACTTCCCCCTTTTTAGGGGAACATGTCAGTGCTGCCCCTTGTCCCCTGGTCTATTCGCCATCTTCATAGAGCCCTTGGCCCAGGCAATCAGGCTAGCACCTGGGATTTCGGGTGTACGTATAGATGAAACAGAACACCGCATAGCCCTTTATGCGGATGACATTCTATTATTCCTCACTGACCCCCTACAGTCCATCCCTACGGTCTTCCAAATCCTGGAGGAATTTGGAGCACACTCAGGCTATCGGCTTAACACTAGCAAGACTGATGCTCTTACTTTTCATTACATACCTCCTGAGACACTTAAGGAGAATTACCCATTTCGATGGGGGCTCTCCAGGATGAAATATTTAGGAATACACCTTTCCCACAGAGCAGAAGATGCCCTGAGTAACAATTACCTACCCTTCACCGCACAGATGAAGCAGGATCTCGGAAGATGGAACGTCCTCCCACTGAATATGATTCAGAGAGTCGACGTGGTGAGGATGGTGATTCTCCCAAGGGCCCTCTACCTTTTCCAGAATGTCCCACTTAATCTACCGAATAAACTATTTCATGTCTGGAACAAGGCCATTTCTGGGTTTGTCTGGGCAGGAAGATGCCCCAGAATTAAATTGAAAATTCTCTTTCTCCCCAAAATGCAAGGAGGTCTTGCACTCCCAAATCTAAAACTGTACTACTGGGCTTCACATCTGTCCTTCACAATCCAGCGCCTGGTCGGAGCATCCCCGGCCTGTTGGAGAGAGATTGAGGAGAGTGTACTAGCCCAGCGTGATTACCAAAGACTTATTATTTATAAAAATCCTCCCCCATTAGGCCAACTGACTCAAAATCCCTGGATCATACACCAAATCTGGGCCTGGTATCCTGCGCGTAAATCCCTAGAGATCACCCCTTTTCTGGTGTTGATTTATCCGATAGAACTATTGGAAAATTTCCTCCCAGCTTTAATTGACCATACATTTCATAACTGGAGACACACTCATCTTACAAAACTCTCACAGCTCCAGGTGGGACCCCTTTTTAAGGAGTTCGGGGAGAAAAGGCGAGAGCTTCATCTACGCCAATCAGATTTTTTCCGCTACCTACAATTACGACACTATTATGAGGCTCTTCCTCTGACTGTCCGCACCCCGGGGGAACACCCCCATATGGTTCATCTGCTCCAACAAACATTAAAATCCAAGATGTTACCACATCTCATTTCAGCTCTGTATAAGTCCCTGATGGAAACAACAGGTGGAAATACAGGGGCAGTAAGGGAGAAATTAATTGATGAACTGGATATTCAAATAACACCACAGCAGTGGGGCATAATATGGCACTCAACATCGAGAATCACCTACTCCCATACGTGGAGACTGTTCTCTTGGCAGCTGCTGGTAAGATTTTTCCGCACCCCAGCAATCACCGCACGTCACTGTGACTCTGGCTCCACAGCATGCTGGCGCCTATGTGGGGAAACTAATGGCCACCATTCTCATATCCTGTGGTCATGGTCAAAGTTAAAGCCATTTCTGCAGGGCTTACAGGAGGAATTCGAGGAGCTCTTTGGGCTAAGGCTCCCCCTGACCGGGGAGTTCTTTATTTTACATGTCTTTCCACATGTGCTATGAAGTCCCCACTACCAGTATCTGCTGGGAATTTTCCTCCTTACAGTGAAGAAGGCCATTACCAAGAGTTGGCTTACTATAGCGATTCCCACGCTCTCGGACTAGAGAGAGATAGTCAACCTCATATATAGATCAGGGACAATTACATATAACTTAAATGATAAAGCAGATCTTTGTTCCATAAAGTGGAGAAGATGGATAATGCACATTATGACCAAAGACCCACACTTTATACCCTAGTAGCTCTAACCACCTATTAGCTGATTCAGAGTCATCATACCATGATTGGTTTCTAACACTCAAGATATGAATATAGTATTATAATAGGGCACACGATCCACACTCAGAAGGCAAGGGAAGCATAATAGGGAGCAAACACCAGAGGAGATGTAATCAGAGATGGAAGAGAAGGAAGAGTATGTGGAGGAAGGTTCCTGGAGAGAGAGACAAAGAGTGACAGAGGGGAAGGGCAAGCCAGGCCTGTACAGAGGGTTGAGTCCCCAGGTAAGACTGTCACACAAATGATGTATATTATAGTAAACTTATATGAACTGTAATCCTGCCTAAATAATTAATTACAATGATGTAAAATGTGACTGTAAAAATGATAAAATTACCAATAAAGACTATATTTGCAAAAAAAAAAAAAAGGTTAGCAAGCCAACCTTAAAGGTGATCCACCACTGAACAGGCAGCCAGTGCAGTTCACTGAGCACAGGCGTAATATGGTTCTAGAAGTCCCAGTCAATAGCCTGGCTGCCACATACTGCACCAGCTGCAAGCGGCGGATATCAACCCCTGGTAGCCCTAAGTAGAGGGAATTGCAGTAATCAAGACGGGTAGTGACAAAGGCATGGACCAATGTTGGAAGATCATCCAGAGGAACCAGGTGTTTCACCTGGGCGATATTCCTCAGATGATAAAAAGAGGATTTGACGACAGCTGACACCTGAGGTTTTAGGGTCAGACCATCATCAAAAATAACACCACAGTTATGCACCCGATCTGAGGTAGTGAGTGACATACCACCAAGTAATAAACCTGATGGTTGTCCAACCCCCACACCGGCCCCCGGACGACCTGGATCCACTACCAACACTTCAGTCTTATCTGGATTCAGTCTCAGCCAGCTACAACTCATCCAAGATCTGATCTCAGCAAGGCAATTATTTAGCATGGAGAGTGCATCATTCTGTTCGGGCAGAAAGGACATATACAGCTGAGTATCATCTGCATAGCAGTGAAAACTCAGACTGTATCGCCTGATGATATCTCCCAATGGTAGCATATACACTGTAAACAGCATGGGAGCCAAAATGGAGCCCTGCGGCACCCTACAAGGCAGGAAGTGAGCACCAGAGGAATAAATTCCCGTGGCAACTCTCTGAAACCTGCCTGTGAGGTATGAAGGGAACCATTTAAGGACTGTACCAAACAGCCCACAAAAAAACCGCAGGCGCTCCAAAAGCACACCATGGTCTACAGTGTCAAATGCAGCAGAGAGATCAAGAAGGACCAGAATGGTATGTGCCTTTCGATCTCTAGCCATTAGGAGGTCATTCAATACCCGACCAAGAGAAGTCTCTGTGCTATGCTTCTTCCTAAAACCAGACTGGAGAGTATCATAGACATTGTGAGTTGCAAGATGATCGTCCAACTGCAGAGCAACCACCTTTTCAATAACCTTACCAACAAATGGCAGGTTAGAGATAGGGCGGTAATTAGCTAGACAGTCCGGATCCAAAGAGGGTTTTTTAAGGAGTGGTCAAACGACTGCCTCCTTAAGGGTGTCGGGAAATACACCCCTCTCCAAGGACTTCCAGACAATGTCAGCAAGGATCGGGCGGATAACATCTACACATCCAACTAAGAGAGGTGTAGGGCCCGGATCCAAACTACAACTGGTTGGACGCAATGTTTGGACGATCTTCACAATGTCAGTGAACTCTAGCCGGTGGAAATCTGACCAGACAGACCGAGTGCATGCCACTTCCTGTCGACCACTGCAATCCCTCATAGGAGAGGTCGGACCGATGCCAGACCTGATGCTGGCAAACTTATCTGCAAAGAATCGGGCGAACTCCTTGCATTTAAGCTGAGAAAAAACTCCTCTGGGCTGGAGACACATTGGGTTGCACAATCTGTCAACAGTCTGGAAGAGCTGAGCCGGTCGATTCTGTGCAGCAGAAATCTCCCTGGATAGGAATTCTGCCTTCTTACGGGTGATTTCTGATTGATAGCCATCATAGTGTGCCATCAACCTAAGCTTGTCAGCATCAAGGCCGGACTTCCGCCAGGCTCTCTCCATCCTTCAGCCAATTCGCCTCAACTCCTTCAAGGAGCCATCAAACCAAGGACTCCTTGTGCGAAGGGTGAGAGGCCGAACACAAACAAGAGCAATCTTGTCCAGAGCATCTTCCACAGCCCTATTATAGGCTGTTACAAGATTGTCTGGACTCATGCATTCATCCGACAAGCCCGATAGGTCCAGTACTGCCGACAGATCACTGAGACTAACATCCCTTAAAGGGCAGTACTGAACCATCTCCGTAGGGACAGACCTATTGGGGGGACCCTGAAGCTGAACCTTATGGTGTGATGGTCAGACCAGCTGACTGGCTCCACCCCCAAATCAGCAATTTCCATACCCATAAGAAATATTAGATCCAACGAATGACCCTCTATATGGGTTGAGGAGGTAACTACCTGTGTAAAGCCCAGTGTCGTCATCAGCTGGAGGAGATTTTGACCAAATTGCGAGAGTTCATCGTTGACCCAGGCATTGAAGTCCCCCAGAACTATCCATCTGAGGGACCTCAACACCATGTCGACGATGAAGTCTGCTATCTCAGCAGGAATTCTCCACCGTCTCCTGGTGGACGGTAGACGAGGAGAATCCCATAGCCTATACCCTCTCCCAGGATATATTCAAAGGATCTGGTATCTCCCAATGGCACATCCACAAGGCCGAGCTCAGTCTTAAACATAATGGCCACACCCCCGCCCCTACGATCCAACCTTGGACGGTGTATCACCGAGAACCCGGCTGGAGTTGCCGAGGCCAGTACAGGGCCTGCATTTTCATTCAGCCAGGTCTCAGTGATGCAAGCCAGATCAGTTGTTCCAACAAGATCAGCTATAATAGCTATCTTGTTCTTAATAGATCTGGCATTGCATAACACCGCCAAGGTGGGATGAGCTGTAGGAGAAGACCTCAGCACCTGCCCATTAACGTCGGAGCCCTTGGGTATGGAGACAAGACAGGGATAACCTCTGTCCTGATTCCATTTTGCCCCAGGGCGTCTCCTGGGCCTCAAAACTGCAATCCGCCCTTCCCTTTCCTGTCCCCAACCAGGCCCAGTTCCCCTCCTTCTTTTTCACTTTCTAAGTATGCCCAAAGCACGGCATCTAAAATAGATATCGGACGACAATGGAGGACATACAAAAGGACATAGTTCCCTAAGCCTGGTGGGGGAATAATGCCCAGCCGTCGCTAAACCTCCCCAACACATTATAATAAAACCAATTAAACTAAAATCAATACCCACCCCAAATAAAATAAATAAATATAATCTTAATAACAATACCAAATTAAATACTTTCCACTCTCTCTCTCATAGAGTGTGGAAAGGATAATAATAAAAATTAAAAATAAAACAAAATAATAACCAAAATAAAAAACAGGAAGACCTACCCACCCCCAAACAGCTTGAAAATTCACTCCACCACTCTCTCTCATAGAATGGAGGGAGGAGAGAAGGTCGACAAATAAATTCCCACACAATGTGTCTCACACAATGGGGAAACCAAAATAAATAAACTTAGAAAACAATAAAAAATACAAAAAATGTAAGGCACCTTTAAAACTAAATCAAGATTAAAAATAATGTACTAAAACCTCGCAAATCATTTGGTTTCTTAGTTATTTATAAGTCCAGATTAGTCCAGCACTTCTTAGTTACAGACAGATGAATATGCTCGGGAGCTCCTCCAGGGAACTATAAAATGCTATTTTTTTTTTTTTTCATGGGCTCTCACCTCCACTCAAAAACCAGCAGAGCACAGTATATTGCAAATAATCAAAATCCCAGGAAGCAGTCCAAACTCAAAACCACAGTTAAACCAAAGTGATTCACTTCATAAACCAGGACCATTCCACAATCTGCATGTCCCACCACAGGCACTCCTCACTCTGGCCGAGGCTCACACAGGCTGAAGAAAGTGAAAAACCAAGAGACGATAAAACCAAAATCCCACTTTACTGCACCACCGAATCTTCACCCCAACAATTATCAGGGCAGAGCTGCAGTCCAAGGAACTCGAACACCAGATCCACGATTGGCCACTAGGAAAGTCTTACTCAGCCCCCACACCTCTCCTCAGACCCGCTCGATGCCACGGCTGCTCACCAGCTACCGCGAAGCCGAACGGAAGTGCTACAGAGATGGCCACTCACCAGCAGGGCCGCAGTAATGGGGGGGAAGTGGGGAAGTTGTCCGGGGCCCCGAGCATAGGAGGGGCCCACCTGAGGAGCTGGCATTACCCTTGGCATTAGCTGTTTTGGGAAACGGGGGCCCATTTCGATTGACTTGTCCTGGGCCCCACAATTCATAGCTGCAGCCCTGCTCACCAGCAGCAGCTCTACAGCACACCACTAGGTTGAGGCCGAGACCAAGAAAGAACTCCTCCAAAACGATTCACCAGTATCTGCTGCAAGACCGGGTCACTACCAACTGTAACCCCCCTGCAAATGGGGGTTCCCGAAAGACTTCCAGGAGCCTGCTTGAATGCTCCAAGCCTGAATGGTGTTTGGCATTTAAGCCATTTATCAGTGAGTGTTTTTAGAGCCTCTGGTACTGTCTCTTTAAGAGCTGTCTGCTTGCAGACATAATTAGTTTGTATGGGGGGACTGTGTGCTTCTCTGAGTACCACTGAACTGCTGCCAATTCACTTCATTTTTGCAGTCACTAGGAGTGCAAAGGGAACCTATCTGAAAGATGTAACTGTTTGCCAGAAATTATTTAGAGTAATAATGAAATTACAGTTTGTCTAACCTGCTTTTTTGCAGTCAGAACTGTGTCTGCTAGTTTCCCATTCTAGTTTTGAACTGCTGAACTGGACCAATCAGTGTGGGGTAAGCTAGCTCTAAAATGGTGCCTTGGACGAATCAGAACTTGGACTCATAATCTGAGCCAGCCACAAGAGGATTGTATGGGCAGTGACTCTGGGAGATGTAGTTTAGACTTCAGTGCCTTTTTGGACCAACAGCAGCAGTCTGTTGTGAGTGGCGGCCAATCCGGTCGAGAACTGGGAGGAACTCAAAGGAAGTGCCCGGTTTTGTCGGTTGGAGTTTCAGTTGAGCTTTGGCAGTGAAGAAGGATGGAGCCCTGTGCTTTTTCAGTGTGCAGTTTTAGTCAAAACGTGTAAGGCCCAGAGTTCCGTCTGCAGCTTGTGTAACAGCTTGTTAGGACTGAATCTGTCCTGTGAAAAGAATCAAAGGATCTCTGAGAGTAGAAACCAGGCTCACCCTGTAGAAGACTGGAGGAATTGCTGAAAATTGCACTCGGTCTGTCAGGAACTGAATCTGCTGTGTGTTCTCCCGGTATGTGCAGTAATTGCGATCGGATACAGATGCAGCCTGCCTGGTATAGTGCTTTCTTTTATATGGATGTGTGAAGAGGTTTGTGTACCTCAAGTGAGCCCTGCTGACATTGAAGGACCCTATCTTATTTGGAGGTCGAGTACTAATTCAGGGTCGCCCTGTTGAATTGCCACATTAAATCCAAATGGAATTACTGTACTGCTGACTGTTTAATTCTCCTTTTCTCTGTGTGAAAGGGCCCCTACCAGCTGCCACTGGTTTGGACTAGCCACTAGGGCTTGGGTACCTAGGACAGTAACTGATAGGATAGGCCTGTGCACAGAGCCATAGGTAGATTATTAGAGTGATAAGCTAATTAACCTGATTTCCCTGTCCTTGTTATATCCCCTAAATAAATCAGAGCTGCTTGTTTCAGCAAATTATACTGCCTGAGGTGTTTGTCTATGTTAAAGTACTGTACTGTGATTGTTGCACTGTATCTCATTTCACAGGAGGTCCCAGTGCCGGAACCAGACCTGGGGGTAGTGTATACTGTGAAGGTAATTCTGATATATTGTGTGGGCCACTAGTGGGAAGAAAGGGGGTTGCAGTCCCAGAGGGCTGTGACCAAGTTAGTTTAACTATTGCAAACCCTGACCTCTGGGTGGAGGCACCCGCCATTGGATCCAGGCCCTCAACCTGTTAGTGGCAAATCAGGCAGGGGTAGTAGCCCTGGGATAGCGCCATCTAGGGGTTACATCTTGAGGCTCACCGCTGGGATTGTGTGTCCTCTAGTGGCCATATTTACGAACCACTGTTGAGAAAAATGGGTACCCGACAGAAGTGGCTGTGCACCGGCTGGTGGAGTGGTGTACTGGGGAGGAGATCGACCCCAAATGCTATGCTTATCCTGGACATCCCTGGTATCAATACGACACTGTGCAGGGAGTACTTTCCAAGGTGGAAGGTTTACAAAACCCTGTGGTGGTGGGTCGGCATGCTAATCTGCTCACCCACACTTTCCTGGCCCTAGTAGAGTTTAAGGATCCCACAGATAGCTCCAAAGTGCCACAGACCATTACCCCAGAGGGAGCCCTCACTGCTTGGAGAGTGATAACTAAGGACAGTAAAGACCGGGGAATCAGCCCCACCACTATCTGAAACTTTGAGGAGAAATTTGCTGAATGGTTGCTGGGAGAGGGAAAACTGTGGAGGACTTGAAGAAACTATTCTTGCCACCTGGGGTGTTCCTCCCAACACCCTCTCCTGCTCCAGTGCCCGTAATGGTGGCTGGAACCAATGCAGACTCCTATTTCTGCACCTGCCATTAGTCACGACTTCACCAAGGTTGAGGATCTTCTCTGGCACCTCCCACCCCCCAAGGGAGGATGACTGGGAGACCTGGATAGACTATGTTGCCCCCAAGTGCTAGAATGGCAATGCTCGGAAGGCGAAAAAGCAAAGAGGGTTAGTGAGAGCCTCCGAGGTCCCGCCTTGGCTACCATCCGTGCTAAACGGGCCAGTAACCCTGAGCGACTGCACAGGCCTATCTTGAGGCCTTGGAGAATGTGTATGGGAGCCCAGATTCTGATGAGGACCTATGGTGGAGAGTAAGAAATGCACAACAGTACCAAGGGGTTGTTGTCTGTGTATGTCTCTCGGCTGGAAAAATTGTTGCAAGAATGCCTCAGAAAGGGTAGTTTGCCAGCGATTGAACTGGACCGAACCAGACTGGACAGAATCCTTAAGTCTGCCCTTCTCAGAACTGCTGTTGCTTCCAGTTACTCCTGGCAAATCGACTGGAATCCCCACCTCCTATGATGAGTTAATGAGAGAAATTCAGGAGTTGAGAAAGGTGACCTCGGAGGTACCTGCACCAACAGCTGTGCTACGACTCAAGTGACTGAGGGTGACCCATCAAGTGAAGTTCAGGGGCAGAGGTTGACAGTCAATGAGTGCTCTGACAAGGAAAAAAGATATGCCACAATGGGGCTTAACTGTTGAGAGATCCGGAATTCAAAACAGTCCCTTTATGAAGGCCACGCTCAGGCACGGGCCCTGACCTATATCCGACTGTATCTGCTATGGGGTGGGGGTACCACCCATGTATCTCCTGCTGATAACAGCTCCAAACTCAATTCCTTGACCATGGAAGTGGAGAAACTGACGAGATGTCTCCAAATGCTTATCACACAGAGACAGAGATGGCACCCAGGTTTCCAGTTAGTACACCCGCCCTGGCTCCCAGTGTGGTGCCTCGCCAGCTCAAACTCCAGAAAGTATGTTTGCTATAATTGTGAAGATGGCACATGAAAAGGGAATGCCAGTCCCAAAAGACACTGACAAAGTTGCATATAGGCTACAAGAGAGCTTGAGAAGAAATCAGTGGTTAAGAGAGTGCACAACATGATCCCAGTGAGGGCACCAAAAATGCTAATTCACGTCCTTTGTGGCAAGGTCAGTTGCCCAGGCCCCCACCGCCTCCAGACTGGTCCAGAATAGTGGGTCCCTCCATGGAGACCACTGTAAAGGTGAATGGAGTGTCTACAAGAGCTGTATTAGACAGTGGCTCCTAAGTGACAATTATGTTCCAGGATTGGTATCAGAAGCATTTGTCAGACGTACTCCTACAACCATTAGAAGGACTGCATGTATGGGGTTAAGTGAGAAGGCCTACCCTATTCGGGTATATCCGAATTTGGCTGTCTTTCCCACCTCCGTGGCTGGAGTGGCCGAACAAGTAGAGACCCTAGCCTTAGTGTGTCCCCCCACTGGACTGTAGGATGGTGTCCCTTTGTTGATTGGAACAAATGCTCATATGTTCGGAAGGCTGGCTACAGTTGTGTTATGAAAACAGGGGTCAAAGACTAGTAGAGCTTTAAGAGTTCTGGCTTAATTAAGAAGGCCTATGAGGCACAGAGAGATGCTGAAAAACAGAACCAGAGGAACCGGTCGGAATTGTATGGAAGAAGGATCCTGAGTCTCTGATCCTGGCGCTAAATGCCCAGTGTACCTTACAGGAGAGGTCCGTATCAGAAAGGATGTTAAGAATAAAATATTAATGTTGGATGCACAGGCGATGGAAAATTGCCAGAGGGACTGCTGGTCAAGCCTAGTATTTTGCCTGCTAGAGCCCATGCTTATGCCAGAAGGGTAATGGTCCAAGTTCATAATGTGTCTGAAAGAGACATTCGAGTAAACAGAGGTTGCATCCTGGCTAATGTGCATTGTGCAGACACTGCAGTGCTACCCAGCAGCAAGAGTTCAAGGAAGAATGACAGAGTAACGCTTGACTTGTTTGATTTCGCTGACTCCCGCTGCCAGCTGAATGGAAAGTGAGGATCAGTGAGAAGCTTGCCCAGAGAGACCAGGTGTTTTTAAAGGAATGGGATGTAGGATGCGGAAGGAGCTGAGCACAATATCCGCTGCATGACGAAAGACCATTTCGGGTGAGAGGTCTCGACGCCTGGCACCTGCTGACATAGATGATGTGAGACGGCATCTGCAAGAGATGTTAGCTGCTGGTGTAATACAAGAATCCAGAAGCCCTTATGCTTCCCCATTGTGGTAGTGGAGGAAAAGAATGGAACAGTAAGGATGTGTGGATTATTGCACCTTAAACCAGCGGACTATCCCTGATCAGTACACAATGCCCCTTTATCAGGATGCTTTGGACTGCCAAAGAGCAAGTGGTTCTCTGTGCTGGATCTCCGCAGGGTACTACCAGATCCCGATGGCCCCAGAGGACCGTGAGAAGACGGCCTTTATCTGTCCGCTGGCTTCTATGAATTCATGAGGATGCCTCAAGGATTTCAGGTGCCCCAGCCACTTTTCAACGATTGATGGAGCGGCAGTGGGGGACATGAACTTACTAGAGTGCCTGGTATACCTAGATGATGTTATTGTGTTTGGCAGCTCACTGGAGGAACATGAGAGCAGATTATTTAAGGTATTGGACCGACTGGAGGACTTTGGCCTTAAACTGTCCATTGATAAGTGTCAATTCTTTCAAACATCAGTAAAGTATGTGGGACACATAGTATCCACCGAGGGAATAGAGACCGACCCAAGTAAAGTTGAGGCCTTGACCACCTGGCCACAGCCCAAAAATCTAAAAGAACTGCAAAGATTCCTGGGATTCTGTGGTTATTATCGGCGCTCATCAAGGACTATTCAAGAGTGATCCGCCTTTACTTAACCTTACTCAAGGGTATCCCCAACCCACAAAAATACCAAAAGTCAGCATCCCTCAAGACTGAAAGAGTGTATTTTCATCCGGTGAAGTATTTGGGGCCCGCTGGACTCCTGATTGTGAGACTGCTTTTCATGAGATCATATATCAACTTACCCATGCTCCAGTGCTGGCCTATGCCGATCCAAGAAAACCTACGTCCTGCACACTGATGCTAGCTTGCAAGGGTTGGGGCTGTGTTGTACCAAGAGCACGAGAATGGCCTGAGACCAGTGGCCTTTGCCAGTAGAAGCCTGACCCCATCTGAAAAGAACTATCCTGTACATAAGTTAGAGTTCCTAGCTTTGAAGTGGGCTATTGTTGACCAATTCCATGAGTACTTGTATGGGGCTAAAATACTAGTAAAACTGACAATAATCCTTTGACCTATGTGCAGACCTCAGCTAGTTGGATGCCACTGGCCATAGGTGGCTTTCTGCATTATCTACATATGACTATGCTCTAATACCGAGCAGGTCTGAACCACATAGATGCTGATGCTCTCTCCGAGGCCTGTTCCCCAGAATGATTGGGTCCGATTGGCAGAACCTGACATTCAGGCACTCTGCCGGAAGTTTGACAGGGAGGAACAATGTCCACGGACGCAGTGGACTGCATGGGGATTGCTTGGGAGCCTCTGAGAATTGCATACCTGTTGCTTATTGCCACTTTTCTGCAATAGACATTGGTGCACTGCCTCAGCTGGACAATGACAGTATTCGGGGCTCAATCCCGCGATCCCATGATCAAAGCAGCTTTAGAAGCCCTCTATGCAGGAAAAGATGTGTCCAAATTACGCCCACTGATTTGAGAACTGCACTGTTATACAAAGAAGGTCCTAAGTTGAAACTGATCAATAAACTGTTATACAGAGAAACAATAGACAGAGGGGACAAGTAGACAAACAACAACTAGTGCTGCCCACTGCCTTTCGAGACTCAGTACTGAGGTCCTTGCACAACCACATGGGGCACCTTGGTATAGACAGAACACTTGACTTGGTGAGATCCAGATTCTATTGGCCTAAGATGGGGGCTGATGTGAGCAACACATTCGAACTTGTAGTCGCTGCTTACAGAGGAAAGCTTTGCCTCAGAGGGCTGCCCCTTGTTAACATCACCACCAGTGCACCCATGGAGCTGGTCTGTATTGATTTTCTGAGTTTGGAGTCAGATCAAGAAATATCAGTAATGTGCTGGTGGTCACTGACCATTTCACGAGATATGCCCAAGCTTTCCCCACCAAAGACCAGAAAGCATCCACTGTGGCCAAAGTACTTGTAGAAAACTTTTTTGTTCACTATGGGGCTCCACAAAGAATCCATTCTGATCAAGGGAGAGACTTTGAGAGTCGTCTGATCAAAGAGATGCTTTCTCTGTGGGGAGTGCGAAAGTCCAGAACCACTCCTTACCACCCCCAGGGGGACCCATAGCCTGAACGTTTCAACCGCACTTTGCTAGATATGCTAGGCACCCTGCACCCAAAGGACAAGCCTAGATGGAGCCAACAAATTAGCACCCTGGTACATGCTTATAACTGCACCAAAAGTGATGCCACTGGATTCCCCCATACGCCTGATGTTTGGAAGAGAAGCTCGACTACCAGTAGATGTGTGTTTTGGGGTCTCTCCAGATGGGGTTCAAGCTGACAACTATTTACAGTATGTGCAAAAGTTAAAGGCCCAGCTAACTCATGCGTACTAACTGGCTCAAACCATGGCTGCCAAAGAAATCTGGCCAACAAAGAAAGGTATGATAAAAGGTGAAAGCACAGGAACTCCAGGAGGGAGATCTGGTATTGCTACGAAATCTGGGACTGCATGGCAAGCACAAGATTGCTGACAGATGGCACCATCTCCTCACATTGTAGTGGGCAAACTAGATGATCTGCCAGTGTACAAAGTAAGGCCTGAGAATAATTCAAAAGATGTAAAAACAATGCATAGAAATCATTTACTGCCCATTGACAAATCTTAATTGAGTCTGAGCCCCTAGAAGATGCCCTCTGACCAGTGACTAGAGCTGCTGCTAAGAAAAGATCAAGAAAGTCTGCACCTACAGAAGCAAAGTTAAAGTGTTCCCTCCACAAGTCCCAGTTGAGCATGACTGTCAGTCCATATCGGAAGAAAGTGAGAGTGACTTTGAATACTATCCTTCTTACTAACTGAGTCAATTGTTTCGGGGCAATCCCTAGTCAATACTGAGATGAAGCTGGGCCTTCTGGACTGTCTAAGCCCCAGCTTCATCCCTGGAGCCAATGCTCCAGAAAGTGAAGTGCAAAGCATCAGATCAGATGAAATGGAATCATTGTGCATGGTTGAACTGTTTGACTTTCAGGAGGAAAATGATAGATTGGGGCAGACTGGTGATACACTCGAACAAGAAGAGTATTTTGAGTGCCCTGACAGTCCACTGCCAGTGTCCGAAAGCTCTCCATGCGAGCCAAATGTTGTGGACTCAGAAACTGTAACTCCTGGAGCTGAAAGTGCCCCAAGTTCTAGCCTCTCTCTACCCCCATGGAGACTCCCCTGACAAGTGAGGACAATGCTGAAAATGAGGCTCAGAGTGCAGAGACTATAACAGTTCCCCCTAGAAAGACTGGTCGAGCTGTAAAGCCTGTGGTTCACCTCAGTTATGATTCACTTGGGAGGCCTGTGGACTTGCCTCTCAATGTTGTCCATAAAGGAGTGTATGTGTCCCCGAGCTCATTGCCCAAACTGAGCATCAGTGCTAACTCCAAGTTACTTGTGTTGCCTCTAATATGGTGCCCTTGCCCCATCCAGCCCCAAGGTAACTGATAGGAAGGCCCCCTCTTCAGGTTTCATGTACAAGAGGTAATAACTTGAGTTATGGTACAATGTGTATGTAATACTGTGTAAAGAGTGACGTACTGCAATGTTTCAGAAATGTGTTCTTGGTAAAATGATATATTGACTGATGATTACATGCGAGCCTAATGCAAATGTATATGGTTGCAGTTGAAACTTATGAGTACTTGCTTGACGCTGGACGCCAAGCTTTCCCAGGCCAGGAAGGTTGTAACCCCCTCAAAATGGGGGTTCCCGAAGACTTCAGGAGCTTGCTTGAATGCTCCAAGCCTGAATGGTGTTTGGCATTTAAGCCATTTATCAGTGAGTGTTTTAGAGCCTCTGGTACTTGTCTTTAAGAGCTGTCTGCTTGCAGACATAATTAGTTGTATGGGGACTGTGTGCTCTCTGAGTACCACTCGAACTGCTGCAATTCACTTCATTTTGCAGTCACTAGGAGTGCAAAGAGAACCTATCTGAAAGATGTAACTGTTTGCCAGAAATTATTTAGAGTAATAATGAAATTACAGTTTGTCTAACCTGCTTTTTTGCAGTCAGAACTGTGTCTGCTAGTTCCCCATTCTAGTTTTGAACTGCTGAACTGGACCAATCAGTGTGGGGTAAGCTAGCTCTAAAATGGTGCCTTGGACGAATCAGAACTTGGACTCATAATCTGAGCCAGCCACAAGAGGATTGTATGGGCAGTGACTCTGGGAGATGTAGTTTAGACTTCAGTGCCTTTTTGGACCAACAGCAGCAGTCTGTTGTGAGTGGCGGCCAATCCGGTCGAGAACTGGGAGGAACTCAAAGGAAGTGCCCGGTTTTGTCGGTTGGAGTTTCAGTTGAGGTTTGGCAGTGAAGAAGGAAGGAGCCCTGTGCTTTTTCAGTGTGCAGTTTTAGTCAAAAACGTGTGTAAGGCCCAGAGTTCCGTCTGCAGCTTGTGTAACAGCTTGTTAGGACTGAATCCATCCTGTGAAAAGAATCAAAGGATCTCTGAAGAGTAGAAACCAGGCTCACCCTGTAGAAGACTGGAGGAATTGCTGAAAATTGCACTCGGTCTGTCAGGAACTGAATCTGCTGTGTGTTCTCCCGGTATGTGCAGTAATTGCGATCGGATACAGATGCAGCCTGCCTGGTATAGTGCTTTCTTTTATATGGATGTGTGAAGAGGTTTGTGTACCTCAAGTGAGCCCTGCTGACATTGAAGGACCCTATCTTATTTGGAGGTCGTGAGTACTAATTCAGGTCGCTCCCTGTTGAATTGCCACATTAAATCCAAATGGAATTACTGTACTGCTGACTGTTTTAAATTCTCCTTTCTCTGTGTGAAAGGGCCCTACCAGCTGCCACGGTTTGGACTAGCCACTAGGGCTTGGGTACCCAGGGACAGTAACTGATAGGGATAGGCCTGTGCACAGAGCCATAGGTAGATTATTAGAGTGATAAGCTAATTAACCTGATTTCCCCTGTCCTTGTTATATCCCCTAAATAAATCAGAGCTGCTTGTTTCAGCAAAGTTATACTGCCTGAGGTATTTGTCTATGTTAAAGTACTGTACTGTGATTGTTGCACTGTATCTCATTTCACAGGAGGTCCCAGTGCGGAACCAGACCTTGGGGTAAGTGTATACTGTGAAGGTAATTCTGATATATTGTGTGGGCTACTAGTGGGAAGAAAGGGGTTGCAGTGTCCCAGAGGGCTGTGACCAAGTTAGTTTAACCATTGCAAACCCTGACCTCTGGGTGGAGGCATCCGCCATTGGATCCAGGCCCCTCAACCTGTTAGTGGCAAATCAGGCAGGGGTAGTAGCCCCTGGGATAGCGCCATCTAGGGGTTACACAACTTCACTCCTTCTTACATACAAAGGTCAATAATGGTTACAGTCTTAAAACCAAAAAGATGTCTAAGCATTTATTACACAGTCAAAAATGGAGAGAGACAACAAAAGCCAGCTTCAGATAAGTTTCAGGGTGAACAGTATATAGTTAGTATAGGGTAGGAGGGAGTCAGGAAGAAGTAGGCAGGCTAAAGGGCCATTGTCGGTGGGTAGAGGTGGGTAGAGGTGGGTGGCAAAAGTGTGAGGTGGATGGGCTGGAGGGCCCCATATCTGAACGTGCCATTAGAGAGAGGAGGGGGTGGGTGAGGCAGTGTGGTGTGGGGGGGTAAGGAGTGAGAGTGGGGGGAAACTGGTGCCCAAAACGTGGAGCTCTAGGGGAGGTTACAGGTCACCTACGACTAGGGTAAAATGAGGAGGCAGTTACTTAGGCGAGGCAGTCACATTGAGTGGAAGAAGCGAGTAATAGTCAGAGTTACCTTTTAAACGGACCAAGCGTTGCAGTTGTAAGTGTTTCTTTGTTAAGCGTATTGTACCACTGAGGAGCCCTGTGCATGAATGACCTCCGACCCACTGTGGTCCAGCATCTGGGGACCTGGAAGTTTTGATATAGAGCACTGCGTGTAAGCTGGGTACTGCTGTTGGCAGTAAGGAGGTTTGCCACTCCTGATGGCATGAGCCGAGGAGAACTTTTTTGGTTAACAAGCAGGTCTGGTATTGTTCAAGTTCAAGTTTATTGCAGGAAAATCTCCATTGAGCAAGCTCATTCACAAGGAGGTCCAGAGACATTTACACAGACATCTGGGTATCACATAGACAGGTATAATTGACTGTAATTAGCCAAAGTGCAAATATAGATCATACAAAGGTATATCATAATAAGATACAAGCTAGCAGTGCAAGGTCCAGTTGAGACATATTTCTTGTGGCTTAAAAGGAAAAACAAGTTGGTTACTTGTAGAAAGAAAACAAAGTGGTAACTGTACAAGGTGACAAAGGAATGGGTAGCTAGTAGGGCTGGGTAAAATATGCGCAGGTAGGGAAGTCTAGGGGTAGGGAGGATCACTGGAGGAGTAGGAAGTAGGTAAGTAGGTTGGGGGTATCATATTCTTTAGCATGTATAAGCCCTATGCTAGTTAGGCAGTTTCAATCCTGGCTAGGAAAGGACAAAAGACTGTTGGTACATAAGTAACTGGCATGGAGTAGTGGGGTAGGTTTAGTGACAGCTGCAGGTATCTTTTATTTTGGAAACTGTTAGTGCTTTATAGAAATTGATTGTTACGATGCTAGTTAGTTTCAGTAAGGACTGAAGATGGTTCCAAAAGGTAGGAAGGGTGTATGAAATAGCTTATTGGCCGAAGATCGTACGAGTCTTAGGGACAGTTAGCAGGACGTAGTCCGATTTCCTGAGAGAGTATGCACTATGCGAGATGTGGATAAGCGATGTTATGTAGCTCAGGAGTTTGTGAAGGGGTGTCTTAAGGGTCCAGATACCAGCATGAATCAGGCGTCTGGCGGCTAGAGAGGTCCAGCTGACAGTGGCATAAAGGTCACAGTGGTGATTCCGGTAGGGGGAGTTGGTGATGAACCGCTGGGCACGGTAGTAGAGAACATCCAGCTTACTTAGGCTTGAGATTGCTGAGGAGACATAAATTAAATCTCCATAATCAAGCAAAGGAAGGAATGTGGCCTGGACAAGCCTGGTTCGGGTCTCAAGAGGGAAGAGAGATCTATTTCTAAAAAAGAATCCCAGCCGTGCTTTGAGCCTGTTAGATAAGTCCTCGATATGGTCATTAAAGGAGAGCTTGTTGTCAATCCAAATGCCAAGGTATTTAAATTTAGGTATGACTTCCAGGGGTTCTCCCAGGGAGGTAAAAATACAATCCTTCGGTAGGACAGGTAGAGTGCCGAGGGAAGTGTTACGTGAGAATATCATTGCCTTAGTTTTCTTCGTGTTCAGGAGAAGCTTGGCTTTTATGAGATTGGTTTCAAGCTGAGCAAAGTCAACTTGCAACACTTCGCTAACTTCCGATAAGGCAGAACCTGTGGCATACACGAAGAAGTACAGGCTCAAATTTGTTATGTAAGAATCAAGATCGTTGATATACAGGGAAAAAAAGGATCGGACCAAGGATGGAGCCTTGGGGGACTCCCCTAACAATTGGCAGGGGGGCTGAGAAAAGACCATTGTATTCTACTAAGGAGTGGTAGTCATCCGGCCTGGACGTACAGGTCACAGGTGTGTGTTAGGCAGGCAGTACCCATTAAAAGCCTACAGGCCTTGTTGAGTGTCACCAATATCCTCTGGAGGGCAGATGGGGAAGCAGAGCCATAGATGACTAGACCGTAGTCGATGATGAAGGTGACGGAGCTGTAGATGGCCAGCCTAAGGGCATCAGTGTTCATGCTCGTGGAGCAGGCTGATCCGTATGTTGGCAGTCTTAGCTACATTGTCAATGTGCCACGTGTAAGAAAGAGGGAACTGTCCAAGGTGATGCCAAGATATTTAAACTCAGGAACATGTTCAAGTGAAGTCCCCACATGGTTCTTGATGGTGAGGGACTGAGGTTTATACTTGCTCCATGTGTTGCAGAATATCACGACCTTAGTTTTGTTGTAGTTCAGGGCGAGTTTATGTGAGCTAAACCACTCTTCAACATGCCTGAAACTACACTGCAACTGACTCTCAAGTTGTTTAGAGTCTTGGTTGCTAGTAAACAGTACTGCATCATCCGCACAGAGTAATATTCTCTGTTGGCAAACACTTGGGAGACTGTTCAGGAAGAGAGAAAAGAGTAATGGCCCCAGTACAAACCCCTGTGGGACACCTGAGAGGACTGTTTTTTCCATCAGAGGTGAGGCCAGCAATCCTAACACCTTGGACCCTTCCCCCCCGAGGTAGCTAGCAAACCAGGGCAGTGCATCCTTGGAGAGCCCGAGAGTGGTCAGTTACCTGAGTAGGAGTGGGTGGGTAACAGTATCAAAGGCCTTTGTCAGGTCAGTGAATACTGCCCCCCCACAGATTCGTTGGTTAAGGGTGTCATGGATGAATCCGGTAAACTCCAACAGTGCCATGGAGGTACTATGCCTTTTTCAGAACCCGTGCTGTTCTGGGCACTGGATTTCATATTTGACTAGGAACTTGACAAGCTGGTCCGAGACTATTCGTTCCAGAGCTTTAGATAAGGGGTGGGGGGTGGAGATGGGCCTGTAGTTGGTGTGCAGTGACTTGTCTCCACTTTTGTGGACAAGTGTGATAGTTGCCTGATTCCAGAGTGATGGGAATTGACTCAATTTTAGGGAAAGGTTGAAGATCTTTGTCAGGGGTTTAAGGAGTTCATCTAGGACTAGTACAAGCAACTTCAGGTTGAGTGAGTCACCACTGTAGCTAGTTTTGCAGATGGCCTTGCATATATAGGTTCTGGCTAAGTGCATTGGGATCTCTTTGAAAAAGAACTGCGGAGTTGTGTGTACTTGGGACGCAATGTCAAATGGGGAATTGGTGGTGGGGCATTGAAAAAAATCAGGTGGCAGGACACTGCCAAAGTTGGAGTACGCATTGTTGAACATGTTGGAGATGGTACCTAGGTCTAGTGTAAGAGTTCCATCAATATTGAGCATGGTGGGTGGCGTCTTAGCATCCTTGCCTGTGAGGTCCTTCCAGTTTTTCCAAAATTTTTCCCATCACCCCAGGAGTTGGAGAGTGCCTCCCTAAAATATTTGCTTTTAGCCTTCCGTACAGCTCGGGGTACAACCATTTCCTGCAGATTTGTATTTTTGAATGTCCCCTTGCGCTGATGACAGACAGATTTATAAAATGGGTAAGATAAATCTGTGAAAGTGCAGTCTCCTGACTGGATGAAACACACTACATGACCATGCATTATTCCACAATGACTGCGTGCCTGCCCTTCATTTCATCCCTTAGAACCTTCTGGACGTTTTATAAAATAGATATTCTACTACAGGGCATGCAATCTTGCTCTAATATACGCACGCCTTAGGTGGCTGAATGCACCGGCCTGCAACCATGTGCGTGCGTATATCAAAGCACGATTGCACGCCCTGTAGAACCTAAAAGATATATATATATATATATATATGAGAGACAGAGATTTCATGGTTGGGACTTTTTCCATCATAAAAAACATCAGATATTGCCCCATATGTGATGGTAATCAATGCTACTACTGAAACTACACAGCTTATTTCAAAATAACAAACCTATTAATTAACTTTTACAAGTGCAGACACAACATATACACATTATTACAACACTAACATGTGTAACGACCGTCAGAATAACACATGTAACAACATACTATCCACCTATACTGCAGCCCTAAAAGCTTCTTTGAATACAGCCCCTGCAAAAAACAAAACAAAAAAAAATCAGCCCCCCCGCCGAATCACTACCAACCACTTTTGCTGCTTCATCCATATCACACAGCCACATATGGAAATCAAAGTTAACCAGTGCAAACCAGCGTCCCTGAGCATCAAAGTCAGCACCCCAATCACTAACGGCCACTTTTACTGCTACCTCCATATCATTTGCCAAACAAACAGCCACACATAGAAATCAATTAACCTGTGTACAAAAAAAAAAAAAAAGAAAAAAAAAAAAGATGTAACCCGAATCACTTACCAAACACTTAGCAGCTCCCTTCCATGCTGCTGTTCTGGAAAAACTAAAGGGAGAAACACTGACACCACGCTTCCTTTCATAGGAAGTACTATGCCATGGAAACCTGAAAGGGCTACAACTATGCAGCCCAAACCAGCACGCTTTTTCTTAAAGCAAAAACAAAACAGACCAACTTTTTCTTTCTTTCTGTTTTTTTTTTTTTTTTAAATAATGAGTTTTGCTCCCCCGTCACCAATTTCTTCTTCATCAGGTCCTTAGTCCAACCGCCCCCTGTCCTGAAAACCACTGCCCCCACTATCCAGTCAGTGGAGATCTGCACAGAGGAGGATCTGAGAGCACAGAGACCCATCACGATTGAAGGTAAGGAGACATGGGTTTTTTTGTGTTTTTTTTCCATCCCCCCTCCCCAGGAGTCCTGAGACAGATTGTGCATCCCCATGCATGGAGTCTCATGCACATGTAACAATGCCCAAAAGGGGAGACAAGCTGCCTTGTACTGGCACTCAATAGGGGTCACTACTGTGGTGGAAATAGGATGCCGCTCTCCCCTGGCTGGGAGCTCTGATGTGCAGCAGCGCTACCTCACCCCCCAGCTGCCCAACCCAACTTCCAAGTGTGCTCCTGAAACCGAGATGTCGATGCGGAAGAACACAGGACTTCCACTGAGTAATCGGGTGGGCAACTTTTTCTTACAGCAAAACAGACCAACATAATGTAATATAGAAAACATCGAAAAGGTAAGTTCCAGATATTCGTGAAATATCACCATCCCGGGTTCAAACAAGCTCATAAAGGTCACTCACCTTTTAGGCTCATGGTTTTATGGATTGTTTGACCCCTCAATGGGGATATTTCCTCATATGACACTTATCAGGTATATTATATATATTTAGAAAGACAGAGAGAGAGAAAAACGGGTGGGTAGAGCTGTGAACAGGCTGAAAGATGGCTGGTGACAAGGTGAGCTGCATGAGGGTGCATCGAGGGCTATGACTGAACAGGCTTGCCCGTCATTGGGTTTTACTGTTATTTAACAAGCCCTGGGAAGGGCTGCCCACAGGTCCTAAAGTGGGCTATGCTCATGTGAGTCAACCACTGTACAGAGGTGAATGTGAGCAGGGTACCATTTCACAGTGGGGACTACCCCATCTTGTTTGAGTACATGTGTAGTGCTGGGAGATGGGCAAATGTGGACATGCTTTCTCTTCACTTCCTCCCCTCCATTCTCCCTCTCACTCTCAGTGTCCCATCACTACCGCCATACTCACATCCCAAGGGTATCGGCTCCTCCCTTCCCACATGGACAGGATTTAGCACCTGGGCTTGCTTGCTGCATGCAACTGGATGTGTAATGGGGAGAAGGAAATATGTAATCATTCAGGGATCTAAGAGGAGATTTAAGGATTCCCTGTCTCTTGCCGACCACACTGCCAGTTTGTTTGGTCCAAAAATAGCTCCCTTTCCCAGTAAAAGTGGGCCGATACTCAGCCAGTCCCATAACAGTTACTCACTGTGGCACTTAGTAAGTCATGTGACCTCTGTACCAAAGTCCACTCAGCTGTAAAATTAGGTAAAGCAGAACCCAGCTGAAAGCGTAATACTGCATCTTAGCTGAACTATTCTAGGTTAAAAAACTGAGTAAAAATTAAACCCTACTGAAACAAGGTATTGTATCTTCCCCATGTAGCACCTGGGAATGAGCTATCACAGCTCAGTATGCCTTCCTGTCCCAAACCAGTAAGTCAATCTCCTAATTAGAACCTGCTTGAAATGCCACCACATATACTTACATGTTGTGTGATCCTAAGCAAGCCAGTAATGTCATTGGTGTTGCCAGAAACCCTAAGGGCAAAACTTGAGTGGGTTTATTCAGGCATAACACACCGAGGGTGTGCATTAAATTCAAATAACTGCACTATCCCATTTTTTTTTTATTTAATGGAATTTCTGGTCATCAGTCTTTTCCTCAATCCCCCCAAAACCCATCCCATAAAATCATTAGCACCATCATTATCATCACTATGAGAGAAGCAGTTGGCTCTGGTATCAGCTGGATGACTAATAACTGGGCAGAGAGGACTAGTTAAGAGTTTAAAGTGTATCTTTTTTTTCTAAAGTACCCAACCAACATGTACTGAGGAGCCAGGAGTTGGGTCGGGAAGCTAGCACAGTCTTTTTGAGTATAGTTCTTGGCTCTGATACTGGACAGACTTCCAGTATACAAGTAGACCGCACAGGACTAACTGGATTTTAAAGCAAATGTTTTTTTAATCAGTAAGTGCCCAGTGAACATATAGAGATGAGCCACTTGACACAATTTCAAATATAGATTGTGCTGGCTCACTGAGCCACACTCTAGAGTGCAGCTGCTGGTCAGTGAGTGAACACGTTTGCCGTAATAACTGGCCGGTTATTATAGAAAATAACTGCCCATCAACACAGAAAAAAATGATGGTCAGATGTTATACATAATAGATGAAATTGTTCTAAATGCACCTCCATATCATTCCAGACAAGACCAGCCTTCTTGACACAAGTCAAATCTGTTTATTTTGTAAGTCAAAAAAGAAAAAAAAAATTCCCTCCTCTGTGTGTGTGTGTGTGTGTGTGTCCATTCTACAGAGAGACACACAACCCGTATGAATTTCGTGTGGTATCACATGGGCCCCACTCAATGAGGAGGCTGGATTCACCTGTCCAGTTTTATGATTTTAAACAAAGTCTATTGTCAGGTGTGTATATCACACAGAAGAAACAATTACTTACCTTAGTAATGTTGTTTCTTCTAATGGAGTCTTGCTGTATTCTGACATATACAGTTAGGTCCTGCCTTTCAACTGCCCCGGAGAACAAAGAGTTAAACTTTCCATGACCAGCATGGAATGTTCACCACGAGCTCGGTTGAAGCCCCTGTCTGCTGCTGTTTAAACTGCAACCGTAAGATCTTTACGAGCAAAGACTCACTACATTTGTGCTCTACTTGTGCTCCCAGGTCGCTCCTGTAAAAAAGCTTTCAGCTTAGTGTGCTATACCTGGTTAAACAACTAAATAAATAAAAACAAATAAAAATAAAAAAAAAACATTTTATGTGTGGAAACTGTAAAATTCTTACTAGCCAACTGGCAAATATAACTATATAAAAAGATTTTTGGTTTCAAAAGAAGACTCAAGTCAGGAAACCCAAAACCAAAAAACATCCAAACACACAACCTCTCACCCAAAGCAAAAGAGGGTGAAAAAAGGACACACCTAGGGTACCAACACTGCTCCTGCCCACCCACATCCCAAAATCTAGGTTCTGAGAGGGGAGGCGGGGGGAGGTCAGAATACAGCAAGACTCCATTAGAAGAAACAACACTACTAAGGTGAGTATTTTTTTCTTCAAACAACATGAAGTCTTGCTGTATTCTGACATATTTATTTTAATTTTTATTTTATTGAAATCTAGGATTACAAATACCTTTGAGTAGGAACTGCTCGTTTACAAAGGTTCCACGTCGAAGGAATGGGGGGTATACATACATACAAAGGTCAACATAATAGTACATAGTTACACAATAACAAGAAGTAAGAGAATGAGGCTTAGGAAATTCCAGTAATTCAAAATGTGCCAAATGCTAGGTAGCATGACATAACCAGCCAAGGGCAAGCTTGGAAATAAGCACTGCAGGTGAGAGGGAATGGGGTATGCAGGCAGGAAGGCCATTGTCGGAGGGTAGAGGGTGAGGGTAAGCGCTCTAAAGGGGAGAGAGAGAGAGAGAGAGAGGAGGGTAAAAGTCAGGAAATGCCCCGGGAGGAAAGGAGAGGGCAAGGGGTGAGCCAGGTAGAAGGGGCAAGGTGGGAGATAGCTTTCAAGACTGAAGTGGAGGGCAGTGAGCAGTGGGCCCCGATTAGGCGAGGCAGTCACAACGACTAGTTGAAATTAGATGAAGTTGGAGTTGTCTCTTAAAAGGGCCAAGAGCAGCAGCAGTAAGAGTTTCTTTGTTGAGAGTATTGTACCACTGTGGGCAAAGGTCCTCTGGCCCATGGTAGTCCGGCATCTGGGGACAAGGAAGGTTAGTTGTTGTGAACTTCTAGTTCTCTGGGTGTTGTTGTGGTCAATAAGTAGCTTTTCAATGCCGGGGCATGACTCGAGGAAGGACTTTTTGGCTAAGAGGCAGGTTTGATACTGTATCCGGCTGATGAGAGGTAGCCATCCTGCCCGAGTGTACAGGTCACAAGTGTGTGTAAGTCGATCAGCCCCAGTTAGCAGCCTGCATGCTTTGTTGAGTGCAACTGTAATTCTGCGGAGGGCAGAGGCGGAGGCAGAGCCATAAATTGCTAGCCTGTAATCGATGATGGAGGTGACAGAGCTGTTGATAGCCAACCAGAGAGTGTCAGGAGTCATGCAGTGTTTGTGCCTGTAGAGCAGGCCTATACGGATGTTGGTGGCTTTGGCGACAGAATCTATGTGCCGATGGTAGGACAGTGAGCTGTCCAATGTGACACCTAGGTATTTAAAATCAGGAACGTGTTCAAGTAATGTCCCTGTTTGGTTTAGGATGGTGAGGTCATGGGATTTGTACTTGCTCCTGGCATTGTAGAAGGTCATAACCTTTGTTTTGATGTAGTTCATGACCAGTTTGTGTGACTTGAACCATTCTTCGATGCGCATGAATTCGAGCTGTAATTGTTTCTCGAGGAGCTCTGCATTTTGGTGGTTGGTGAACATGACTGCGTCATCGGCGTAGAGCAGTAATTTCTGGTGACAGACACTGGGAAGGTCGTTGAGGAAGAGGCTGAAGAGTAGTGGCCCCAGGATGGACCCCTGTGGGACCCCTGAAAGGACTGGCTTTTCTTCCGAGGTAACACCAGCAATCCTAACTCGCTGGACCCTCTCCCCAAGGTAGCTTGAAAACCAGAGCAGTGCTTCATTGGAGAGCCCAATGTTTGATAATTGCTTGAGTAGGAGTGGGTGGTTCACAGTATCAAAGGCTTTCATAAGGTCGATGAATACTGCCCTACACAGTTTCCTTGATCAAGTGTGGTATGGATGAAGCCTGTGAATTCTAATAGTGCAGTGGTGGTACTGTGCCCTTTTCGAAACCATGTTGCTCAGGACACTGGATGTTGTATTTTTCCAGGTACTTGACTAATTGGTCTGAGGCGATGCGCTCAGGGCCTTAGACAATGGAGGGAGGATGGAGATAGGTCTGTAGTTGGAGTGCAGTGATTTGTCTCCACTTTTGTGTACCGTGTGATGACATCTGTTTCCAGCGAGATGGGAACTGGGACATCCTTAGTGATAGATTGAGGACCTTGTCAAGGGTTCAAGGACTTCTTCAAGGACAAGTGCTAACAACTTCAGGTCAAGGGAGTCACCGCTGTAGCCTGCATTGTGAATGGCCTTTTGAATATAGGTTCTGGCTTCATGTACTGGGATCTCCTTGAAGTAGAATTGTGGGGCAGGGTGTAGCAGCGGAGTAGTTGCAGGGGGGTTACTACTAGAGGGGGCATCAAAGAAATTAGAAGGGAGGACACTATCCAAGTTGGAGAACATTGTTAAAGGTGTTGGTGATGGTGTACAGGTCAGTTGTTGGTGTTCCATTTATGTTTAGCATGGTGGGTGGTGACTTAGGGTCCTTGCCTGTAAGGTCTTTCAAGTTACTCCAAATTTTTTCCATCACCCCAGGAGTTGGAGAGAGTTTCCTTGAAGTATTTGCTTTGGCTCTCCTAACTGCCACGTGCACTCATTTCTGGCAGCTTTATATTTATGAATATCCCAGGTTTGGATGTTGCATGGGCACAGTGCCAGAGATGATCCCTATGTTTGAGTAAAGTGATTAGATCGGGGTTATCCAAGGGTTAGCTCTGCCCTGACCTTCAGCTTTTTGAGAGGTGCAAAGATATTGCAGGCCGCAGTGAAGTGGCTGATGAAAAGGTCTAAGGCTTGGTTTACATCAATGGCAGAGTCAATTGGTGTCCAGTCCAGGTGGCTTAGGTGTGTCTTTAGTAGCTCAAGGTATCCCTGCTTTAACACTCTGGTGTGGATTATTTTAGGAGGGGGCTTAATGAATTTGTTTGTCCAGGTACATGTGACCGGTGAGTGGTCACTGATCCCATCAGGGAGCACTGAGACTTTTGAGATTCATTCAGGGTGATTAGTTAGGATCCAGTCCAGAAGTGTTCGCGACCCTGTCCTGTAGTTGCATCTGGTGGCGGTGGTAACAAGCTGGGTGAGGTTCTGTGACGTGACAGCATCCTTGTAGTTACTGGCCTCCAGTGATAGCCAATTTATGTTGAAGTCACCTAGTACTATGAGTTCAGAGTTATGGTGTAATCCCTGTAGGCTTTCCAATATGCTCGCAAATCCATTGTGCTGATCTTTAGGGGGTAGGTACACAGAGGCAATGGTGAGCTCCTTGTTGTGCGCCCCGAGTAGAACTTTAATAGCGAGAACCTGCGAGGGTGGTTTAGGGTTTGAGAACGGGAAGACTTGACCCAGATAGGAATTCCTCAGGTAGATGGCACAGCCCCCACCTGCACACACCCATATGCAGACTACCAAGCAGTACCTCCATGGAGGAGGGACAGAACCCACTTTGGAAACAGGCTCTGAAGTACTGCTTGTGTTAACCGAGCATCACTCCCAGCCTGGATATCCAGAGAGTAATGCTTTGGTGAAAGTATGGACTGCTTTCCAGGTGGCTGCTTGACAAATTTCTAAGAGAATATCCTGGCAGCAGCCAGGAAGCAGCTGTACCTCTAGTGGAATGAGCCCTCAGGCCTGAGGGTGGAGTTTTACCCAGTTTTTCATAGCAGAATTTTATACAAGAAACAATTCACCTGGCAATAGATCTCTTAGTGGCAGGTTTGCCCTTACCAACTTCTCCATATGTAAGGAACAACTGGAGGAATTCAAACCTGTGACTCTTGGTACGCTCTATGTAGCAGCTAAGGGCTCTTTTAACGTCTAAGCTGTATAGCCTCCTCTCTCCCGAGGAGGAATGGTCAGTGAAGGAAACAGGGAGAGATATAGACTGGTTGAGGTGGAAATCTGAAACCACTTTAGGTAAGAACTTTCTGTTAGTTCTAAGGACCACTTTATCTCTATGAAAAGAGATGAAATCAGATTCCGCTGACAGGGCTTGCAATTCACTGATACGTCTGGCAGAAGTAATGGCTACCAAAAACACAGTTTTCCAAGCCAAGTACTGTACTTAAGCTCTGCTGAGGACAAAGGCTCAAAGGGAGGTTACATAAGCTGAGCAATGCAAACATTAAGGTCCCAAGCAGGAGCAGGATCCCTAAAGGGAGGGATTGGTGTGAAGCAATCCCTTGAAAAACTTACAAAATACAGGATGGGATGATAGAGAGGAAGGCTTGCCTACTGACAAGAAAGCAGAAACAGCTGCCAAGTGTACTTTAAGGGTAGCTGGTCTGAGGCCTAGGCCATTAAGATGGACCATATAGTCCAGAACCGTAGGCAATTCAGCAGAGTCTGGAGAAATATTCTTCCTGGAACACCAAATGCTGAATCTTTTCCATTTGGAGTTGTAAGTCTTCCTGGTGGAAGGCTTTCGAGAAGTCTTAAGGATATCCAGAACCCCTTGGGAAAGATGCAGATCTGCAAACTCTAACTCTTCAAGAGCCAAACCTTGAGATTGAGAGACTGAAGATTCAGGTACCAAATCCTCCCCTGAGAGGATGTCAACAGGTTGTAATTCCTGGGAACAGACAGGGGAAGGTGGACTGCTAGGGACAGCAACAAGGGATACCATGGCTGCCTGGCCCAGTCTGGAGCAATCAGAATCAATTTGCATGATTGTGACCTTATCTTGACTAACACTTTGAACAGGAGAGGGAAGGGGGTAAAAGCATACAGAAATTTCCCTTCCTAGTTCAGAATCAGAGCATCCAGGGAGACTGAGCCCAAGTCTGGGGGTCTGCAACAAAAGAGAGGAAGTTGGTGATTGTCTGGGGCTGCAAAAAGATCTATCTCTGGTGTGCCCCATCTCGAGAAAATCACTTTCAAGACTAGAGGATCTAGGGCCCAATCGTGATGGCCCTGGGATATTCTGCTCAATGCATCTGCTAGGACATTGTCCTTCCCTGGGAGGTGAACTGCTATCAGAGAGGTTTGCAGGGAATAGGCCAGGGACCACAACCTCACTGCTTCTGTGCACAAGGCCGTAGACCAAGTGCCTCCTTGCTTGTTGATGTACCACATGGTAGTGGTGGTGTCTGTCCTGACCTGAACCACCTTGTTCTGTACAGATTTGGAAAAAGCTTGCAGAGCCAGAAACACTGCTCTGAGTTCCAAGAGATTGATGTGAAGCAGAGATTCCTGAGTTGGCCATAGTCCTTGGGTGGTAAGATCCCCCAAATGGACTCCCCAGCCCAGCAGGGAAGCATCTGTGGTTAGTTATCATTGAATGAGACCGAGTGACAAATGGAACCCCTTGTCTCAAATTGTCCTCATCCTGCCACCATAGCAAGGCTTGGATCAGGGTTCGAGTCACTGGGATTAGTTTGGTAAGGGAATCCTTTCTTTGGGACCAGAAGGCTCTTAAATGGAACTGAATGTCCCTCATCTGGAATCTTGCCCCTTGGACCACTGCTGTGGAAGCTGCCATGTGGCCCAGAAGCTGAAGGAAATGCCTTGCTGGTTGAGACACCTGAAGGGTGAATGAAGAGGCTAGTTCCATAAGGGTCCTTGCCCTTTCCAGGGGAAGGAAGACTCTTGCCTTTACTGTATCCAGTTCTGCACCTATGAAGGTGAGGAGCTGTACTGGTTTGAGAACTGACTTTGGAAGGTTGAGAAGGAATCCTAAGGAAATGAGCACTTGCTGGGTCACTTGCAGAATTGACTTGACTTGGTCTGAAGACTGACCTACTATTAGCCAGTTGTCCAAGTATGGGAAGATGGAGATCTTTTTTCTTCTTAGGAAAGCAACTACTACTGCCAGGCACTTTGTGAAAACCCTTGGGGCTGATGTTAGGCCAAAGGGCATTGCTCTGAATTGATAGTGGCCTGAGGGCAACTCGAACCTGATGTACTTTCTGTGGGAGCACCTGCTGGGAATGTGAAAGTAGGCATCTTTGAGGTCCAGGGAGGCTAGCCAGTCTCCTGGCCGTAGAGAGGGAAGGATAATTCCCAGAGTTACCATTTTGAACTTTGGCTTTAAAAGATGTTTGTTCAGATATCTTAGGTCCAGGATGGGCCGCCATTCTCCTGTCTTTTTGGGGGTTAGGAAGTACCTGGAGTACAATCATTTGTCCCTGTGTAGGGTGGGAACCCTCTCTATAGCTCTGAGAGCTAGGAGAGAAGAAACCTCTGCCTCTAGGGCAAGGGTCTCTGAGAGATTTGCAGGTGGAAGAGATCTGGTTCTCATCTTGGGAAAGTTTTTGAAGCTGAGAACCAGTCCCTGGCTTACTACTTCCAGAACCCACTTGTCTGATGTAAGAGACTTCCAGTCCTGGACAAAGTAAGCCAGCCTGCCCCCTACTGGTATGGGAGAATTGGCCGGGCAGACCCATCAGGGTGTCTGCTTGGCAGGGGCTTTAGGCTGAGGGGTGGATGCAGGCCTGCTCATTCCCCTTCTGCCTCTCCCTCTAAAGAACCCCCTCTGTAAAAAAGGAAGAAGAGGAGGCATGAGCTTGGTAAAAAGGCCTCTGGAAAGGCCTGCCCCTGGACTGCTGCCTTTGAGGAGCTGCTGGCCTTTCTTTGGCCTGAGCACTCCAGTAAGTGGTCCTGTACTCATCCATCTTTTTCATGTAGTTCTCTGTCTGCTCCCCAAACAGAGAATTACCAATTACAGGAAAATCCATGGCCTTAGCCTGGTTATCCTGTGAGAGGCTAGTACATCTGAGCCAAGCCATCCTCCGAAGAGCCATAGATGTGGCCATGACTCTTGATGATACATCATTGGAGTCTACAGCAGCATGAAACTGTACTTTTGATGCCTCAATCCCATCTGCAGCCACCTGCTCCAGCTCCTTGGTAAGCTGGTCGGGGGCCTGTTTAGCCAGAGCCAGCACAGTGTCCCACCTGGACTTCTGGTATCTGGCTGTACAGGCCATATAGTTACATAGATACATAGACAGTGTCGGCAGATAAGGGCCTATGGCCCACCCAGTCTGCCCATTTGAGCTTGTAAGTTCAGTTTGTTTTCCTAGAAGTCTGTTGCCCCTTACCCCTGACCTCCAGAATTCCTTTATGTCTATCCCATGCATTCTTAAATCCCGTGATTGTTTCAGCCCCCACCACTTCCTCTGGCAGGGTGTTCCACTTGTCCACCAATTGCTCTGTGAAGAAATTCTTTCTCATGTTCCTCTGAATCGCCCTCCTCCAACTTCATCCCATGCCTCTAGTCCTGGAACATCTTTTTCGCTTAAAATAGTGTTTTCCTGCACCCTGTTCCTCCCTGTAAGATGCTTGTATGTCTCTATCATATCCTCTCCCTCCCTCTCCTCCAGGGAGTACATGTTCAGTTCCTTCAACCTGTCTTCATAGGACTTGTGATGCAATCCATGCACCATCTGTGTTGCCCTCCTCTGAACCTTCTCTACCCTGTCTATGTCCTCACGTAGGTATGGTCTCCAGAACTGTACACTGTACTCAGGTGGGGCCTCACTAGTGTCTTGTATGGTGGAATTATGACCTCCTTTTCCTGCTGGTGATGCCCCTGCCTACACATCCCAGCATCCTATTTGCTTTACCTGCTGCCTTGTCACCTGTTTCTACCTTGAGGTCATCAGAGATGATAACCCCAAGATCCCTTTCCTGCTTGGTGCATGCTATATCCTCACCCCCAACAGATATATTGTGCCAGGGTTTTGTGCCCCATATGCATTATCTTGCACTTCTTTGCATTGAATTTCAACTGCCAAACCTCTGACCATTCTTCAAGTTTCTGCAGGTCGCTTCTCATTCTGTCTACACCCTCTGGTGTGTCTACTCTATTACAGAGCTTTGTGTCATCAGCGAACAGTGAAATTCTGCCTTCTAGGTCCTAGCGCCATGTCACTGATGAAGATGTTGAATAGGACCGGTCCCAGCACTGATCCCTGTGGTACCCCACTGGTCACCTTCCCTCTGTGGAGTGACAGCCATTACCACCCTCTGTGTGCTGCCACCCAGCCAGTTACCTACCCACTACACTACTGTCCTGCCCACACCCATATTCCCCAGTTTGTGTAATAGTCTTCTATGTGGCACAGTGTCAAAGGCCTTGCTGAAGTCCAGATAGGCCATGTCCACTGCCCTCCTGATCCACCTCCCTAGTCACCCAGTCAAAATTCAACGAGGTTGGTCTAACATGACCTCCCCTGGTGAAACCATGCTGCCTTGGGTCCTGTAATCCATTGACAACCATATGTTCACCAATCTCTCCTTCAGTAGTGCTTCCATGATCTTCCCACTACCGAGGTGGAGGCTGACTGGTCTGTAGTTCCCTGCTTCCTCTTTGTTCCCACTTTTGTATAAGGGGACTACATCTGCTGTCCTCCAGTCTTTGGGTACCTCCCTGTTTCCAGTGATCGCTAAACAGGATGGCCAAAGGTTCAGCCACCACCTCTCTTAGTTCTTTAAGGACCCTGGGGTGCACTCCATCTGGCCCCATTGCTTTATCAACTCTTATTACTTCCAGTTCCTTCAGGACCCTTTCTCGTAAAGGGACTTGTGTCCATTTCTGCACCATTCTCACCCTTGTACTCCTTCAGACCCATTACCCTCCTCTTCCTCAGTAAAGACTGAGCAGAAATACCTGTTCAATATGTCAGCTTTACTGTTGTCATCCTCCACGTGGCCCCATCCTCCCCCTTCAGT
Organism: Neoceratodus forsteri; assembly: GCA_016271365.2. NCBI lineage: Eukaryota > Metazoa > Chordata > Ceratodontiformes > Ceratodontidae > Neoceratodus > Neoceratodus forsteri. The sequence continues at coordinate 1,681,932,853 of CM057455.1, read as the reverse complement.
CTCACTATCCCTCCCTTTGTCTTTCTTTTTTCACTTATGTACCTGTAAAAGGTTTTGTCCCCTCTACCCACTGATTTTGCAATGTGTTCTTCTGTCTGAGCTTTGGCTTCCCTTACTGACCTCCCTGCCTCCCTTTGCTTCTCCTGGTACTTCTCCCTATCCCCTTCTACCTGTGTCTTTTTGTATTGCCTGAATGCAATCTTTTTGGCTTTCACTTTCTTTGCTACCTCTTTGGAAAACCATAATGGTCTCCTCTTCCTCTTAGTTAGCCTGCCTGAGTCCCAAAGATGCTGCTATGTATTGTTTCTTTGCCATGGCATCAATCTTCCTGGAGTCCTTGTCTGGGTGGTGTGTTGCCAAGGGAATATTTGCCTTATCACAGGCAGCAGCCTGCACAATCCCAACATGGCTGCATTGCTGAAAAAGGAACTCCGTGTCTGAGCCTGAGAGAGTGTACCTCTTGTCCATTCATCTGTCCACAGGAGATATAGAATTAGGAGACTTAAGAATTTTATGTGTCTGTTTCCCAAAGGATTTGTGGAGGGGAACAGACAGTCTCCTGAACTCTGGGATGTCCATCATCTCAACATAATCAGGCTCTTCCTGATCCTCTACTGCTTCCTCCACAGGAAGCTGGAGGGTCTCAGCCACTTTTTTGTAAAACATGTAGTGTGAAGGGGACTCAGAAAGCCTAGGAGGAGAAACACCTGAAGGTCTGTCTGGGGAGATGTCCGGGTCAATAGGCACATCCAGACTTTCACTATCACCATAATCATCTTCATACTCTCCCTCCTCCGGTTCATAAAATTCTTCCAAAGTATAATCCGGAACCAGGGGAACCAACCAAACCGAGCCCCTGCCAAATGGTGTCAGTTTGGTCGGAACCGAACTAAGCGACTGCACAATCCTTATCGCCTTGGCTATCTCATCGGCGGTCGGAGTATGAAATTCTGGGTCCGAACCAGTCGATTTATCTTTTCTTTTTCTTTTTACCGGAACCGATTCCTTGGAATCGGCTCTCCTTTTGCCCGAAGAAGTATTGCCCTGGTCAGAGGGCACTCCTTCTGGTTCGGTCGGAACCGAACCGGGCTGGCCATCTGGGTCAGCGGACTTCTTGGCCTCCCTTTCCCTCAGTCTACCTAATCTCTTTTCCAGGGTAGATTTGGGAGAATTCTTGCAAATTTGGCAGTCTGAATCGAGGTGGTCAAACCCCAGACAATAAACACAGGTGGTGTGGGGATCAGCCTTTGCAAAGACTTCCCCACACACACTGCAGTGTTGAAACCCAGTGGGCCGTTTTTTTCTTGGGTTTCTCAGACATGGTCAATCCTAACCAAAAACTTACCCTTTTTTCGGCAATCCGCCAGGCAAGACTCCCCTATTGGTTCCTGACCGTGTCTGGTCTTGAGAAACGTAATTAAATCCGTTTTTTTTCAACCGATATGACCGATTACCACACTCTAAAGTAAGCACAAGCTTTTTTACCTCAAACTGATCGGTTCAGCCGAACCGACGCACAATTTACAAGTTCCACACAGAAACAAAACAAAAAACCTATCTAGTACTCACGGTACCACAGACAGAGACTTGAACCGACTAAGCGGTAACAGCAATTCGATACAAACCAACCAAAAACCGACACTTCAACCGACTTTTTGAACCGAGCAGCAAGAGAAATCTCCAGAGCGACTGTTCAGTGAGGCGGAGTAAAGAATCTGATGGTTGCAGTTTAAACAGCAGTAGACAGGGGCTTCAACCGAGCTCATGGTGAACATTCCATGCTGGTCATGGAAAGTTTAGCTCTTTGTTCTCCGGGGCAGTTGAAAGGCAGGACCTAACTGTAAATGTCAGAATACAGCAAGACTTCATGTTGTTTGAAACATTGGCATAATCATTGCATTTTCATTTGTAGAGTAAGTACCTCCTATGCTGTGCAGTACATCTCGTTTTTCCTTATTTTCATAAAAATAACTGCTTGTCTGAACACACTATAGCATTTCTAAGTCACCGGGGTAGTGCACAAGTGCGGGAACAGCTGAACAGCATTATTCTGGTTTATGTCTACAATGTAGATAACTATGTACAAACTGATGACAGTCAGCTGAGGAAGGGGCAGTGTGGCAGAGAAACAAATGAGGCAGGAAGCAGCAATTTGAGTTTCTTGAGAAAAATTAATTTACATTTTTTTAACTCGTAAAAGATGATTAAACAGATGGATCAGACTAATAAAAAATGAACGACGTCTGCAATCTCTAACTGTAAATACAATATCAAGCTAGCCATGCAAATTCAGTGGTTAAACTGGAAATATCGAGATGGAGAAAGTCTCATCTTTAGGTTTGTGGTAGAGCTGTCACCTCTAGAAGGTAGAAACTCCTATAGTACTCCATGGATAAAAGGGATAGAGAAGGAAGAACCTGCATACGCTTCTTTAACGTAGAAACAAAAATACTGTTAAAGATATAGGCTCTATGGCCCATCCAGTCAACCCAAAACTTATTAGTGGGAAATGTCACCATTGGGGCGGAGGGGACAGAAATCCTACTGATTCTTGGACAGTTTACCACTATTCAAAAACTGTTCTGCTGCTTTAACTAAAACGTATGTTTGGTATTAGGCTGTGCTTTGAAATTCTTCCTCAGATTTGGAGGAAAATGGCACTTCCAAGGAAGACAGTGAAGAATTTTTGGTTGAACATGAAGAACACTCCTGCTCATCAAGGACAGTTGAGAGACACAGTGACAAAGATGACCTTATTACAGCTTGGTGGGATTGTGCAGTACACCTTCTTAAAGTTATTAGATTCCTGTGCTAGGTCTCATACCAGCATGTTTGCCGACGGAAACAATACAATAATGAGAAGTAGTGAATCCCTATGACCTCCCTCCAGTAGGTACTACAGAGGAAGATTAACAGTATTTGGTTTGACACTGATTTTAATTGACTTTATTGGGTTTTCTGTTATAAAAGGACTTGAGACTCAGAAGGATAACAAATGAATCGGCACATCATTGCTTACAACAGAAACATGGAATTCTTTTCAATACTTTTGTGCTTGGATTTTCTGTGGGGCTGAGAGTTTGCAAAATATGTGTGAGAGTGTGTATATATATATATACATATATATATATATATATATATATATGTATGTATTGATTTTACTTCGAGTTGGAGCTCTTGCAGCAGGCAATAACCTCAAGAACTGAGGTGCCAGGACCCCATGGAAAACTTCTAGGTAGTAGTCTACAGCGGGGACAGCCCCGACGTCGGCCAATGGTATGAAAGGGGCAGTCCCCAGCCCCACCTCATTTCTTTTCCTGCCGTCGACCCGTTCGCATCGGCTAAATGGACGCCTCCTGCTACAGTCGACTGCCATTGTGCGTTTACCTGCATTTCTTTTATTTTTCTCAAAAAAGAGTGATTTTTTTTCCTTGTTTCTCTGCATGTCTTCGTCACCGACCTCCTCTACTGAGCGGCGAAAGTCTTAAGTGCACGTGTGGTAAGCAGCTACCATCCAAAAATGGCCACGCAGCCTGTCTTTTCTGCCTGGGCCCAGACCACGACACAGAGGATTGCCAGCACTTCCAGAGCTTTAACCAAAGGACTAGGCTTTACCGCCAAAAAGCCCATATAGCCCACCTTCTAGAGAAGCAGCTTGCCACCATGCAGAAGCAATCTTCGGGGAAAAGTCCTTCTTCCTCCTCCTCCATTTCAGGGATCTTGTCGTCGTCCACAACCCACCGGGAGAAGAAGTCTTCAGGGAAGCACAAGTCCCAGGACAAAGTCAAGAAGAAGACCCAGACATGCTCCTGCTCGCGGTCTCCCCATAAAAAGAAGGCCGCGTCCAGTTACTCCTCCTATGGGGGATCTGACAGTCCTACCCAGCTAGCCCTCTCCTCCTCCTCTTGGAAGCCGGCGTACAAACCTCCCACCCTGGTACTGACGCTGGGCAGAGGTCAGATAGGGTACAGGACTTCGATCTCGGCTCTGCAGCCCCCGAAGGTAAAGGTCCTACCTAAATCCACGGGTTCTTCCTCAGGTGGCGGGGCCAGTCTCTCTTCGGGCGGTGGGTCGATATCCGTCGTCCGGCCAGCCCTAGCGTCAGCTACACCCTCTACGTCTTTGGACAAGGGCCACCGATGCCAGGAGCATGTGCCTGCCTCAGTGGCCTCTGCAGCACTTCTGCCCCACTCTAATGTATCGTCCCCGTGGGCCTCCACAAAGCCAGCACCAGCCGCGTCCCCGAACCGATGTCAGCAAACACCCGCTACTCCGTCGGACAAACCGACGTTGAACCTGGCGACCCCTCGGTCATTGACGACTTCTCCAGCATCACCTGTATATATGAACACTTCTCCCACATCAACGCTGGGAGATCCGATGCCCGTGGCCCCTACTCCATAGGACCAAGTGCCCAAATGTCTGACAACAGCTGCACCAACACCAGATGCTCTGACGCCTGTTGCACAGACACCCGCCAATCCACAGCCCCAGGCGCCTGCTTGCCCAGCGGGTCCTCGGATCCCTCTTAGCAAGATGAAGGACCTCTTCAGTTTCTTTTGAAATTAAATTAAAGGGGACTGCCTCCCTCCAAGGCCTGCCAAGCCAGTTGTCACTGAACCTGAGCTAGAACCCAGGGAGCCCACCTCTCCACCTAAAAGCCCCACCCCGTGCTCCAATAATGGGCACAGGCAACGGTCCAAGCATAGGGGCTGTAGGCACAAGTACTCATCTTCTCAGTCATCAGGCTGACGTCAGCATCGCTCCACTAGTGCAAGTCCTCCTCCTCCTCTTCCTCTAGTTCAGAGGATTCGAGCCACGGCTCTTCTTCCTCCTCCAGAGGCTCGTAATCCAGGGGTCATCCCCCCATGCCTGATAACTGGGACACCTTTAGATCCCCCTCCTGATGATCCACCACTCATGGACATGAGGCACATCCAGGCCATCAACGGCCGGGAGACAGAGGACCTGGATCCCGAACGGTGCAGACTGGTCAAGTACCTGTGCCAGAAGGAACCAAAGCACTTAGTGGTACCCCCACTGGTGGATATCTTCCAAGACCATACCAGGTTAACTTGGAGAATCCCTTATCTTCCTCTACAGTATCAAAAAAGTCAGACAGGCTCTACAGAGCACCCAGCGACGAGTCTTTCCTTGCAGAACATCCAGTGGCCAATTCTATGGTCATCATTGCAGTCCATGACCGGTCAAAGAGGCCCAAAGACCTCAGCAATCACCCTCCTGACCAAGAGTTCAGACATTTGGATCAGCTAGGCAAGAAGGTTTACACCTCAGCCACTTACTCCATCAGGTCCCTTAATTTTCTCACCCACGTGGGGCAATATCAAAATGCCCTGTGGGAAAAGAGCATGGAGTTGGTACTGACCCTGCCAGATGCAACACAAAAGGCAGAGCTCTAGATCTGCTAAAGTCTGGCTCCGACATGGGCACTCATATTCTGTGGGCATTATGATACCGCTGACACAGTCGCCATCGGCATCTGTTTCCGACGCCAGTCGTGGCTTCGGATCTCGGGGTTCACCCAGGATCTTCAGGCCGGAATCATGGACCTCCCTTTCAAGGGCTCAGTCCTCGTCGGGGACAAGGCTGAGAAGCTCATCACTCGCCTCTAAGACTCTGGCAAGGCCATCTGGTCTGTCCAGAAATGCACAAGGGCACCCAGAATCCTTTTAAAAATCAGTCTCAGGACAGCAGTCTAGGAACCAGCAACAGCAGGGAGGCTATAAACACAAAGCCACCTCCCAGACTCCTGGAGGTTCCTCTTCCAGAACCACTAATTCCTTCCAAGCTGCTCTGCACACCCTGGGAGCTTCAGCCTGACTCCTTGCCAGACCCCCCTCCCCCAGCAGAGATCCTGAGAGAGGCGGTGGGGGGCTGCTTCTCCCTTCATCTGGAGGGATGCAGCAAATTCACTACCAACCAGTGGGTCCTTCAAATCAGAGAGAGAGAGGACATACTCTGTAGTTCCTGGAGAGGCCACTGGAAAACCTGCCAGTGTCCTCCCACTACCCCCAGTCACACATCGCCTTAATCAAACAGGAGATTCAGGTGCCTATTCTAAAGAGGGCCATAAAGCCAGTCCCCCCAGGTCAGAAGGGAAAGGGATTCTATTCCCATTACTTCCTCATGCCAAACTGGGGATCTTTGCCCTGCTCTAGACCTCAGTCATCTGAACAAATATGTCGTGTGCAAGAGGTTCAGAATGGTCACTCTGCCAGGCCTACTTCCACTTCTTCACCAAGGGGACTGGCTCTGTTTCCTGGACATGCAGGATGCATACATTCATATCCTGGTGTCCCAGCCACACAGAAAGTACCTGTGTTTTCTCTTCCAGGGATGCCATTACCAGTTCTGAGCCTTGCCATTCAGCCTGTCTTCGACTCCCAGAGTGTTTACCAAGTGCCTAGTGGTGGTGGCTGCTGCCATCAGAAGAAAGAGCCATTACATCTTTCCCTACCTAGATGACAGGCTCCTGACAGCACCGTCGAGGGCTCAGCTGCTAGGTACCCTTGCAGACACCTTTACTCTTTTCAGAGATCTGGGGATCACTCTGAATCTGCCAAAGTCATCCCCATGGCCCAGCCAAAGGCTCCAACACATAGGGGTGATACGGGACACGGTACAGGGCAAAGCTTTTCTCCCGCCAGACAGAGCAGATCGCCTTCGGTCTCAGGCTCAGATGGTGTCCGCCTCCAGGCAAACCTCAGCCAGGACAGTCTTACGACCGCTCGGTCACATGGCAGCTGCCATTCCAACCGTTCCCCTGGCTCGCCTGCACATGACAGTCCCTTAGTGGACACTCAGTGTGTAGAGGAACCAATGTTCGGACAACCCAGAACAACTAGTCTCAGTCACCGACCCAGTTCGCCGGGTCCTGAACTGGTGGACGGACCTTGTCAACCTCTCCAAAGGGGTCCCTTTCAGATAGGAGCTCCCATGGCAGATCCTGACAATGGATTCCTTGGGCAGGGCTGGGGCACCCACTTAGCAGATCAGTGCACCTAGGGAACCTGGTTCTCAGTAGAGCAGACCCTTCATATCAATGTGCTAGAGGTGCGAGCAGTCCTCTATGCCCTTCAGGCATTTCAGATGGACCTTTATCCAGGCCAGACAGACAATATGTCGGTGGTCTTTTACATCAACAAGCAGGGGGGCACTCATTCGTATTCCCTCTGCAGGGAGGCCATGACGGTCGCAAGCTCACCGCCGTGCATGTTCCAATCACCCAAAACGTCTTGGTCGACAGCCTAAGCAGGTCTTGGTCCTGAGCCCACGAATGGGAACTACTCCAGTCAGTTGCAGAGCAGATGTTCAACAGATGGGACCAGAGTTGAACCTTTCTACGTCCACACTCAATGCCAAACTGCCTAATTTTTGCTTGTTAGATCCAGGGCCTGGTGTTTTAATAATAGAAATAATAATTTTATTTATGAAACACAATCTCTAAAATCAAAGCACTGTACAATCCGTTTCTGGCGAGACGTGTTGTCCCCCTGTTGGATAGGGAGGTTTCTTTATGCCTTCCCTCTACTTCAGAGGGTCCTTCTCAAGCTGCAGGCAGAGGGAGCAGATTATTGCTCCCTTCTGATCTTGACAGATTTGGTTTCTGCTACTACAGCAGTTAGCAGTGGAGTCTCCGGTTCCCCTGCCTCTGAGCTCATGCCTGCTTTCCCAGGACCAGGGCTCTCTAGTCCATCCCGACCTCAAGTCTCTGCACTTGCATGCATGGCTCCTGCAGACTTAGCAGTTGCTAGATTTGGGGTCTCCCCTAAGGTAGCCAAAGTCCTAGTGGCTGCTAGAAAGCCTTCCACTAGATCCACTTACCCCATGAAGTGGAAGCAGTTCTGCCTCTGGGCCTCTGCACGTCACCTCGATCCTTTCACTCGTCCAGTAAACTCCATCTTAAGAGTATCTCCTCTCTCTGTCCGACTCCAGTCTGAGCGACTCCTCTATCAAGTTGCACCTTTCTGCCATCTCTCTGTACCATGCACTGATAGAGGGCAAGACCCTTGCCCAGTTGGACTTGTCCCGCACATTTTTGCGGGGCATCCGCCACCTGAAACTTCCCACTTGAGAGCCTGTCCCTCCTTGGGATATTTTGTTTATGTTAGAAAAACTTACCTTGCCTCCCTCTGAACCGGCCGCAGAATGCGAGCTACGCTTTCTGTCATGGAAAACGTTATTTTAAGTTGCTGTTACTTCTGCTCAGAGGATTTCCGAGCTTCAAGCCCTGATGTGTAAGGAGCCTTATTTAGTTTTTCACAAGGACAGGCTGTCCTTGCGCACTTACCATAAGTTTCTGCCGAAGGTGGTGTCCGAGTTTACCCTGAATCAGGACATCCATCTCCCGGTATATTATCCAGAGTATTCTAATAGAGGGGAGGCTTTACTCCATACTCTGGATGTCCACAGGACGCTTCGTTATTACCTCCAACGTACCAGTTCTATTTGAAAGACGACCAGTTGTTTGTTTCCTTTGCCCCCAGATCTAAGGGGGCTCCTGCTACTAAACAGATGTCTAAGTGGTTAGTTAACTGCAACGTTTACTGTTATCCTAAGTACGACAGACCTTTACCAGATCAGGTAAAGGGTCACTCTACCAGGGGTATGGCTACCTCCTTACGGAATGTGTCCACAGCTGACATCTGTGTGGCTGCTACCTGGAGTTCTGTTCACATTTTCATTAAGTACTACAGTTTGGACATCGCTTCCAGATGCAGGACTGGCTTTGGCCTGGCTGTCCTCCAAGGCCTGCTGTCCTGAAGGCTTCTGGCTATTTTTAGCCTCCACACATGCCTGTCAGTCTCTTCTCCTTGACTGCTAGGGACTCAGTCTTTATGGTTATTGCCTGCTGCAAGAGCTTCAACTCGAAGTAAGATAATACAATTACATAAGACCTTACTGTAACAGTAGATCTTCGAGAGGAGCTCTTGCAGCAGGTGCTGCTTTCCCTCCCTCCTGCCCCCTGGTATTCCTTCTGCTTTCCTTTACTCTATCTTAAACCTCCTCTTTTCTCCTTTCCTCCTATGCTCAGGGTCTCTGGCGGGAGAACTGAAGTGGGGCTGGAGACCACCCCTTTTACACCACTGGCCGACGTCAGGGGCGGGCCGACGTCGAGGGTGGTCCCTGCTGTAGACTGCTAGCTATACGTTTTCCATGGGGTTCTGGCCTCTGGCTGCTTAGTCCTTATGGTTACTGCCTGCTGCAAGACCTCCTCTCGAAGATCTACCATTTACAGCAAGTTCTTACATAACTGTACTTTTCTGTTGACCGGAAAAGGAGGACTAGGCAATTCTGCCTATTTTCAGCCTCCTCGGGGGTGGGGGTGGGGTGGAATACAGATAGAAACCAACGGACACTGAACCAGATTAAGCTGTTGGTGGTATTTTTAGTGAATGGGGGAAATTTGACCAGGACACTGGGGAACTTCCCCTACAGAAAGCACTTCACGTTTAAGCATTGCTGATATACCATCAAAACTTAAAATTTTAGGTATTCGGCCTGGTGGCGCTCAGAGTTGAGGCGCTGGATGCCACACTTCGTGCCAGGCCTTCGACCTGGGTTCAGGAACTATCTTCGGTCGTCGGGGTGCTGGCACAGCAGGGGGGAGGGATGGAGCAGGATCAAGCAGCCTAATGGCAGCTCTCCTCTCCTGGGGTGGTTGTTGCCCCCCTGGAGTTCTGCTGCAACTGGGTGGAGGTCCAGTATCAGCGCAGGTGGGAGGGGATGGCAAGTCAGGAAGGCACCTCAGAACGCGGTCCGCGTATGCACCTGGGGAAGGGGGCAGACGAAAAACAGGGAAAAAACTCTGGATAAAAACACAATAGGAAAAAAAAGTTTAGGTATTTGATTTTTCTCTGAAGATTCAGAGATCCTAAACTGGCAAATCTGCATACAAAAGGAGGAGGAGCAAAAACTAGCCATACGGAAAAACAACACACTTTCTGAAAAGAAACAAGTTTATTTAATTAAAACCCTGTTATTATCCTGTTTTCTTTTCCTTAGTTATGTATTCCCTCCACCCCACCCCACCCCGGCACATCTGGAGATTAAACTTTACAGTATATTTTTTCAAGGTTTAGATACATTAAATGAGTAAGTTTTCAGTTGATTTCATCAAATGGTTTACAATTATCTTACAGGAAGATATCAAAAGACATTTCTATCTGGACACTCCTCTGACCCACTACCAATTCCCTACGGAGTACGAGTACCACAGGGATCCATATTGGGCTCCCTTCTGTTTATACTCTTTCTTAATTCCATGCCAACATCCTGTAGGAATTGAGAAGTAATACTGTATGTGGATAATGCGTTTTTTTTTTTTTGCTTAAAACTTTTATTAACGTTTTGTGCATATAAAAAACAGTTACAGACATTGTTAAAACACACATACTATATACAGTTAAAACTCTAACAACTATTTACAAAGGTCCACATATACCACACAAAGCATATTCTCTAGTCTATTACTATTACTCTACTTCTTTCCACCAATTCATAAATTTATATGCCGCTTAATATCCTTCCTCCCTTTTTGCTGTTGGTCCCTCTGCCCAGGCCTTAACTCCCAGTCTGTAAGATCAATGCTTCCTCCATGGTCAGTGTTGCTAAAAAGGGGCTCCAGATGGAGAGAAAGGTCTCTATTTTATCTCTAATCTGATAAGACCTCTTTTCCATTACCAAAGCCCCTATAGTCAAAGAGTGCCACTGCTCAATGGAAGGAGCCATTGCTGATACCCAAGTGTTCAGAATGGCCTGTGAGATCAGCACTCTGAGCCATTTTCTATTTGGGGACCACTCCTCTCCCTCTCCCGTCTCCATGCCAAACAATAGATCAACTGGAGTGAAAGGTATCTCTGAACCCAGCATACCACTCAGGGTCTGTGCTATCCTTTTCCAGAATATTTGTAATCTGGGGCATGCCCAGAAGCAGTGGAAATATGTACCTCTCTGTTCCTTGCACCTATTACAAGTTTCAGTTACTTCCGGCTGGTATCTGTGTAGCACCACCGGAGGGCAGTAGAGCCTATGTACAAATTTATAAGCTGATTCCTTATATTTATTTGAAAGGAGTAGGCCCATATGTATTTCTAGCATAAGCCCCCAGTTATAATCAGAAATTGGAAACCCCAAATCCTTTTCCCATAGACCCCTAGTATTGCATGTCATATCTCGGATATTATCTCTAATTATATGCACCATAGCCCCCACCATACCCTTAGGATCCCTCCTAGCCTTGCAAATCAAGGCCTCTGCCTTTTCCAATGATATTGTCTGTAGTCCCTGCTTCCTTACCTGTTTACAGTAGTCCCTGGCCTGAAAGAACCAAAACAAGTGGTTATTTGGAACCCCTCTGGTCTCCCTAAGCTCATGAAAAGAGCATATATCCTTCCCCCTGAGGAGGTCTCCTATGCATTGCACCCCTCTAGTGTCCCACTCCTCAAATCCTGGGTCCTCCAGTCCTGGCCGAAAGAAAGGGTTCCCGCAGATCGGTAGGAGTATCGTCTCTGCCTCCTGTCCCCACCAATGCCTTCTTGCTCTGTGTCCAGCTCTCCAGTACCATCAGCACCAGAGGGTTGAACCGAGCCTGGGAAACGTATGCCCTCCTCCCTCCTCTAGCCAGGTATGCTGAAAGCCTACCCTGGGCCTCCACTTCCTCCAAATCTATCCAGCTAGCCGCGTCAGGTCTGGCAACCCAGTCCTTCACAATTCTCATTTGTGCAGCCAGGTAGTAGCTCTTCATGTCAAGAAAATTTAACCCTCCACCCCTTGAGCTTGCCTTTATTCTGCCCAAGCTGATTCTAGCCCTTTTCCCCTGCCATAAAAATTCAGAGAAACCCCTCTCTAACTTCTTGTTATCCCTCTTATTAAGGCCATTGGGAGCATCTGTAGCAGGTAGAGGATCCTTGGTAGGATATTCATTTTGATTAGGTTCATTCGCCCTATCCAGGACAGCGGTTGTGCTCTCCACCTCTTCATTTCTGCCACAATGCTATTAACCAAGGGGATATAGTTCAGACAGTAAAGTTCTGGGATATTCTTCCCAATATTTAACTCCAAGTATCTAAAGGAGGAACGAACCTCTCTTAAGCCCCACATATCCTTCCCCGCTACCATCCCCTTCCCTAGATACATTACCTCTGACTTATCTAGGTTTATCTTGTATCCTGAGAAGGTGGCGAACCCTTCAATAAGTTCCAGTAAGGGAGGCATGGAGTGCTCTGGATCACTTAAATACAAGATCATGTCATCCACATATAGCGACATTTTATGTTGTTTGTCTCCCTTGCCCCCAACTCCCTTAATATGCAGATTCTGTCTAATGGCCATGGCCAAGGGCTCAATTGCCAAATCAAATAGTAGTGGAGAAAGCAGACATCCCTGTCTCATACCCCTGAACAAGGTGAACTGCTCTGACAGCACCCCATTTGTCAGCACCACAGCCTGTGGAGAGCTGTACAAAGCCCTAATCATACCAATGAATCTTTCTCCTAGGCCGAATCTGCCCAATACCTCGAAGAGGTATCCCCATTCAATTCAGTAAAAGCCTTCTCGGCGTCCAGGGACAAAACTGCTGTCATGCCTGGATGCCGAGAAGAGCAATGTACTATGTTAAGAACCTTCCTCACATTATGGTAGGAGTGCCTTCCCTGTATGAAACCTGTTTGGTCTGGGTGTATTAGCTGCGGGAGCAACACATCCAGTCGGGCGGCCAGGACCTTAGCTTAGATCTTAGCATCCATATTCAACAGGGACATAGGCCTATAAGAGGCACATTCCTGGGGGTTCCTTCCGGGTTTCGGAATGACACATATTGTCGCTACCTCCATAGTGGATGGAAGTGGATTTCCCTCCCTAGGTTCCCCAAATAATTCCCACAGCAAGTCCACCACCCCTGTCCCAATCCTTATAGAACTCAGCTGGAGGCCTTCTGGCCCAGACGCCTGCCAGACTTCATGCGCTGTATGGCCACTCTGATTTCTTCCTTGGAGATTTCCCTGCTCAGCTCTTCCCGCTGCTTCTCAGTGATTTCCGAAATTTTGACCTTGTCCAAAAATTCCCTTGCCCTATCCATTGTACCTTCACATTCAGCCTTATATAGGGCCTGGTAAAACTTCTTGAACCTATCCCCGATAGCTTGGGTTTCCCTGATCAGGGCTTCTCCTTCCCCTGATATCTCCTGAATTCTCGCGCTCCCCCTTCTACCCCTAATAAGATTCACCAGCATGGGTCCTGGTTTATTGCCCCATTCACAGAATTTGTTTCAGAAACAATATCTGGGTTCTTGCTTGCTATGCTAGCATATTATTAAGGGTCCCTCTTGCCATCGCCAGTATCTGTAGCACCCGCTGCTCTACGCTCCAATTCTCTAACCTTCAGATGCAGCTCCTCCTGATGCTTAAGCTGCTCCTTTTTATATCTTGCCACGTACCCTACGATAGCCCCTCTTAGGTAGGCCTTCCCCGCATCCCAAAACACCTGTTTGGATGGCGCAGTGTCTTTATTAAGCTTCACATAGCTCCCTAGCTGCTCTTTCAGAAAGGTCCTAAACTCCTTTTTTCCTATCAGGTACAGTGGGAATCTCCATGAGGCAGGTTTCAGCCCTTTGGCCTCAAATTCTAATGCCATAATCACCATGGCATGGTCTGAAATGTGTATAGGCCCGTGCCTAATTTCTGTCAACTTGTGATACCACCCCCCCTTCAATATAGATGTGATCCAGCCTGGTCCATGTCTTATGAGGATTGGAGTAAAAGGTGTACTCCCTGAGCGTGGGATTGGCCGTTCTCCATGAGTCCAGTATGTCTAAATCCACTACGCCTTCCCTCCACTGCTTCATGCAGCTTCCCCCCCTGCTCCTGCCCTCCGAATGATCCATCTTTGGGTCCGGAGTACAATTGAAGTCTCCGCCCATTATCAGCCCCTGAAATTGTTCTCTTACAAGCAGGTCTAAAATGGAACAATATTACGAAGGCTTAAAAACAGCAGGTGCATATACACTCCCAAATGTGACCCATGCCCAATGCAGCACTCCTACTACAAACACATATCTCCCTTCACTCTTGTCTTGCACCACTCTTATAACCTTAAAGGGGAGGTGCTTGTGTATTAATACCGCCACCCTCCTCTTGTGTGAGGAGAAGGCAGCAGCATGGCATGTCCCCACCCAATTCCTCACCAGCTTCTGGTGCTCTGTAAGTGTCAAGTGCGTTTCTTGTAGTAAGGCAACTTGGGCACATACCCTCCTAAGAGCCGTCAGAAGACTGGTACGTTTAATCGGAGAGGAAAAGCCCCGAACATTCCACGAAACAATATTCACCCTCTCTTTCTGAGCCATCACGATATTAATATGTGCATCCCCCCCCCCTTACAGCAGAGCTCCAGTCTGCGGCCATCATAGTGTGCATCATTTCGCCTCTTACCTTATATTGCAATGTGGACCTAACAATTAAGTCTAATTCTAAGCACATAACATATAACATTTGAACTATACCCTCCCCAAAACTATGTACAATACAATCTCCTCAGAAACATACAACATTTCCACAACAAGTATGTTCTCCCCCGTTAATATTCTAAAGGTTTGATTCAAAAGAACAATTTTGATACCCCCCCACCCCGGGTTACTGTACTCTCTTTCCTACAGCTCATTTAGGTACAAACTTGTTCTCGAGCCCAAGGAATTCCTTCCTCTGCATTCAAGACAGGCTATTTATCAATCACCTATCCTTTCTAATCAGCATCCTTCCTTGCCGTTACATTTTCCCCTCCTTTCCCTCTTGCAGTCGATCCTCTATACATAAGGATGCATGCTCATCTATCCCCTCCCTCACCCAAATGAGCTGCATACCTGTTTTTTCTTTTTCCTCCCCTCCCCCAACGAGGCTAGGCCACACGATTCACTCACTATGCGCAGGCCCTCCTCGCGAGTCGGGTCTCAGCACTCCTCCCATGTAATGGTGCAGGGGTTGGGGGGATGCGGGCCATGTCTGATAATCATCCCACAGGGCCTTTCTCAGCCACCTCCTTAATGATTTGACCAAGAGGGTTGCTCCTCAGTACCCCCATCCAGGTGCTGCAAGAAATTTCGGCCATATATAGCAGAGCTGAGCCCTCTTCTTACCCCTTCTACCCCCCCATCAAACGCAGACATGCAGACTCCTTTGTTCCCCCCGCCTAGATAAACTGCGTACCTTTTTTGTTCCACGAGGCGAGGCCGCATGGTCATTTTCAACACGCAGGCCCCCTCGCGAATCGGGTCTCAGCATTCCTCCGTTTCAATGGAGCAGGGGCTAGTGGAGCGTGAGCCACACATAGCAATCGTCTCTCAAGGCCAAAATCAGCCATCCCGTGGACAGTACTCTCTCCAGACCCCTCTCATCTCAGTCAGTTCTCAGTCCAATGTTGCACATGAGTAGCGCAAGGGAGGCACAAACATGCCAGTCTCTTTTAAAGAGGAACCCACACCAATTTCATCCCAAGGACACCAGTGATAACGGTCAGGACAGGGGCCCTTCATTAGTCCCATCCAAATGCTGCAACAGGTTTTGATTCACACTTTCAACATTTTCAATATTTACAAGGAAACTGGACGTCTTCTCTCTCCAGCTAGCGTGAACTCTCTCCCTTCTGGGGCAGTCATCCTATCTTTTTCTTTAGCTCCGCTACGAACTTAGCTGCCTTATCCACTTCCCAGAAGCTATACGTAGCTCCTTCATGTCTGATTTTCATAGTAGCCGGGAAAATCATATACCATTAAATTTTTGAATGTGACAGTCAGCAATCACCTAATTGAATTCCCGCCTCTTTTTCCTGACTCTCGTGGAGTGATCTTGGGATATAAACAGGCGTATTCCTTCATACTTTAGCTCAGCAATGCTCTTATATGCCTTCCACATATCTTGCCTATCTTGGAAGTTGTGGAAGCGGAATATTATCTGCCTCAGCGGGTGTCCTTCCTGGGGTCGTGGCTGCACCGCCCAATGTGCTCGCTCCAACTTGTATCGGCCCCCCTTCGGATTCAGCCCCAGTAAGGCTGGTAATATCTTCCCACAGAATTCCAGCATGTCGGAGCCTTCCTTACCTTCAGGGAGGCCCCGGAGATGCAAATTGGACCTCTGATGATAATTTTCCTGGTAGTCCAGGGCCTCCCTGAGGTCTTGCACTTGTTTCTCCAGGTTCTCCAGACGTCTCAGGATTGGGTGTAGCGTGTCCTCTGTTTCCGAGATACGGCCCTCCGCTTCCTCCAGCCGCTCTTGCTGCTGTTCTAGCTGGGCATCTATTGTGGCCAGTCTGTAGTCAATTTTACCTTCCAACCTTTCAAGTTGGAGGGGGGGACAGAGCATCGACCAGCTGTTTCTTCAGTTCTCGGCCTATCGCCGTCATTTCGGTGGCCAAGATAGAGATAGGGCCCACAGTATTTGACTGTCCCGTAGCTGGTGGCTTCTTGCTATTTTTTGTTACTGCTCGCTGTGATTTACCACCCGTCTGCACCACATTTTCATCCATGGTATAGACCCTAACTTTTAGTCTCCTTTATTGTTTTCTTTAATGAGAGATTTCGGTGGATTCTTTAATTTTATGAACCCAGGGAGTGGAGCTCGACAAAGGCACATCCTCACGCCATTAAGCGGTCACGTGACTCCCCGATGATGCAATTTTATTAAACATTAACTCAGATGTAAACAAAGCCATTGAACAAGCTCAAACTGACTGTAATTTGCTACAGGTATAGCTTTTAAATAAAAAAAATGGTATTTAAAATAATAATAATAACTATTTCACATAAGCGCCTTTCAAGCCATCAAGGCACTTTACAACAAGATAAAACAACAATAATAAAATCAATAGTGAACAATATAATAAAAGCTGCCTGATGATCATACTAATTCAGTACCCATAAATGCCTGACACCAAAGGTAAGTTTTCAACTCCTGTTTAAACCCTCCCACAGTGTGCACTCCTGAAGCTGGCAGAGTAGAGAATTCCAAAGGGAAGGGGCCGTGTGCATCAATGCATGGGCCCCCGAAGATTTCAAGAACACCCTTGGAATTTCCAGCAACCCCTCATCAGCTGAACAGAGCTGTCGCATTGGGTGATAAGGCACAAGAAGCTCTTTAAAGTAGTCAGGGCCAAGTCCATGTAGGGCTTTGTAAGTCAGTAAACCAACTTTGAAGGTGATCTGCCACCTAATCGGCAGCCAGTGCAGATCGCGCAGCACAGAAGTAATATGGGAGGCTTGAGAAGCCCCCGTTGACAATTGTGCTGCAGCATTCTGCACGAGCTGCAGGAGGTGGATATCAACCCCAGGTAGCCCTAAGTACAGGGAGTTGCAATAATCCAGGCATGAGGTCACAAAGGCATGGACCAACATAGGTAGGTCCCCGGACGGAACAAGGTGCTTAATCCTGGAGATATTCCTTAGATGATAAAAGGAAGACTTGACAACCGCCGACACCAGAGCTCATAACGTCAGCCCATCTTCAAGCACTAACCCCAGGTTTCGCACCCGTTCAGTCAAAGGGATCTGGAAGCCCCCAAGAAAAAGTCCAGAGGGCTGACCAGTCCACAACCCTTCTATTCAGCGACCCGGGTCCACCACCATCACCTTGGTCTTTCCGACGTTCAACTTTATCCAGCTCGAATTCATCCAGTCCTGGATTTCATCAAGGCAGTTATTAAAGACCGGGACAGCCTATCCTGGTTAGGCGCAAAAGACAGGCAGAGCTGGGTATCATCAGCATAGCAGTGAAACCTCAGCCCATACCATCTTACAATGTCTTCGGGGGGCAGCATATACACTGCAAACAACATGTGGGACAGCACTGGCCCTGAGGTACCCCACATGGCAGAAAGAATGGGTCCAAGGAAAAAATCCCAGACACCACTCTCTGACTTCTGACAGTGAGGAAAGATGTAAATCAACTGAGGACCACAGCTGTCAGGCCACAAATGGACCCCAGGCACCCAAGCAGTACCCCATGGTCCACAGTGTCAAAGGCTGAGGAGAGATCAAGGAGTACCAAAATAGAATGGCTTCTCGGATCTCTCGCCGTCAGGAGATCATTGAGCACCCGAACCAGCATGACCTCAGTGCTATGCCTCTTAAAAACCGGACTGGAGAGGTTCGTAGATGTTATGGATGGTCAAGTGATTCTCCAGCTGTACTGCTACTACTTTCTCAATCACCTTCCCTATAAAGGGAAGGTTTGAGATTGGTCTGTAGTTGTCCAGAGAATCCGGGTCAAAGAAACTTTCTTTAGGAGGGGTGTCACCACTGCCTCTTTCAGGGAGCTTGGAAACTCACCGGATTCCAGGGAACACCGGACTGTCTGTGCCAGGACCCGGCCGAAAGTATCATAACAACCCATAATCAAGGTAGTTGGGCCCAGATCCAAACTACAGCACGTAGGGCACATACACTGGACAATCCGCATGACATCCTCGAACTCCGGCAGGACAAAGGCACTCCAGGAAGCTCGAGGTGAGGTGACCAGACACCGATCACCCGCAACCCCTGTAGAGCGAGTCGAGAGAATTTCCGACCTGATGTCGGCCACCTTATCCGCAAAGAATCGAGCAAGTTCATCGCACTCCACTTGCGAAAAAGGTCTTCGGAGCTGAATGCAGGTTGGGTTGCACAACCTATCAGTGGTTCAGAAGAGCTGAGCTGGTCGGTTCTGAGTGGCAGCAATCTCCCTGGACAAGAATTCTGCCTTCTTACGGGAGATCGCTGATTGGTAAGTCTGATAATGGTCAACCAATCCAAGATGGTCCACATCTAGTGCAGATTTCCGCCAACGCCGCTCTAACCTACGTCCTATTTGCCGCAACTCCCTCAAAGACCCATCAAACCAAGGGGCCCGAGGGTGAAGGGGGAGAGGACGAACACGGATGGGAGCAATGAAGTCCAAAGGTGCAGAAATGGCTTTATTATAGGCCATGACCAGAGTCTCTGGACTCGAGCTGGCCACAGGAAACTCCGAGAGGTCAATCACCGCCGCAAGGCCTTCAGGAGTTACTCCTCGTAAAGGGCGGTAACTGATCATCTCCACAGGGGCAGGCCTCCGAAGGGGGGCACAAAAGTTAAACCTCACGGTGTAATGATCAGACCAACCGACAGGTTTCACCCCCAAGTCGGAGGCCTCAATCCCCAGGAGGAAGACCAAATCAAAAAAACTAAGTACATGATATGTTCCTGCTCCACGACAGCCATACAGAGAAAGCCATATGTGATCTCAATGGTAATTTACTTGAACAAGTGAACAGCTTATCTTGGGGTGATTATTGATGAAGCCTTGACTTTTGAAAATCACATTGAAACAATGATAAAGAAGGTCCACCAGAGGTTGGGTGCCCTGTTTATTTATTTATTTATTAAATTTTGGTGACCGCGTAGGCCCACCGAGCCCCGAAGGTCCCTTTTTCAGGGGCGACCCGGGATAACAATACATGTTTTGATACAGTGGAAATACCTTTTGTTTAGGATCAGGAAGTGTTTTATACCAGAGATCAGGAGGCTTTTAGCAAATAGGTTCCTGTTCTCTGATAGATTATGGACTCTCTGTTTATTATGCAGCCAATGACACCACCATTTCAAAACTGACAATGGCCTTGTGGCAGAATTAGGCTACACCCTCAGCTGTGACTGCTGGATCACTTTTGATCTCCTTATTTCCTAGCAAGAGTTAATGCTTTTCTCTTTGTTTTCTCCCCCAATCCTAGGTTGGCCACCTAGTGTAGCTCTTTTACCTCCCTACTAAACCTTACTACTTCTCTCTTTTCATTCCTTTTCCATTTCCATCCATCCAGTCCCTGGAATGATGCCAAACACCAGGAGAGGTGTTGTGTAAAGTGCATAAGTGCATTTTGTGTACAAAAACATGAAGGCTATTTTAAATGTGAATAAATACAGTTAATAAAGCCTTTTTAAAGAAAAAGGCTTCAGAAGTCATATAAAACAACAATAATTTCATGATTAGTACAGTTCTAAGAAATCTTTAAGGTATTTTCATAAATTCACACTATAAACCTGTTACTGTATAAGGTTCTATGTATAAAAGAGCTTAATCACTGTGGATCAGAGACACAGAAAGTCAATTATCTGTGGATATATACACTGTACCTTTAACTGAACCAGGAAATCCCCTGACACAATCCCTTCCCCCTTTGGTTTTGAAACATGTTCAGACATGAAACTGCATGTCCAGATTTGTAAGTAGAAAGGGCCTAGTCAGGCCCCCCCCCAAAGCAAAATATATAAATACCTCTTCACTGAGTTCAGTTAAGTCAGTCAAGAGGAGCTCAGCCCTGAGAGAGGAGGAGAGAGAGAGGCAGACAAGCTGTTGAATGCAGAGGAGAAGGGTCTTAGGAGCTCTAAGATCCAGGACTGTATTATATGAGAAAATACTGATGTTAAGTAGTGATTTTCTTTGCAATTTTTTTGTTTTCATTTATTATTTTTCAAACTTGTAAAAAATAAATATCACACAACGGTGTGCTTTAAACCTGTAAATTTGCCTTGTCTAAAGTTTATTCCCACACGCTGTGACAGGCCTATAATAGTATTTGCAGATTCATCACAAACTTAGCCAGATGTACACACCATTGTGGGTTATAGTCTCCTGTGGATTGTCTGTCCTTGGATGATAGAGTTAAGCTAAACACGAGCATGTTAATGAATAAAAGTTTACTCCCTGAAAAAGATTTCAACTTTATTTAAAAATACATTCATATACTCGTGAGATTAGATTAGCTCCCTTTAGACAATACATCGGCCCCTGCTTTAAAAAATCTTGTAGTCCGAGGTCTTTTTTATACAAAGCTCCACTGTATCATAAATCCCTCCCTGTAGAGATTAGGGATACTGATTCTATCTTCACTTTTAAAGGATCAGTTGATTATTTATGCTTAAAAACAATGTGCAAATGTTTTGATTCTGCCTGAATGCATTGATTTTGTATGTATTTGAATGTGTACTTAATTTATGTCCCATGATCTTTGTTATATGGTTGGTTGTTAAACTTGTCACTGATGAAAATGGGTATTTATGGACTTCCGGTGACGCAAGCGTTGCATATGGCCGCTTGAAGCTGAAGCTCTGCCAGACTCGATAGAATCCTAAACCATCCTGGCATCTAAAAAGAAACAGAAAGCCAAAAAACCTGCAAGAGCAAGCCTACATATGGCGACGAGACAAAAACGGAGAGAATTTGAAGCGCCGGGTGTGTCCAGAGAGCCTGTCCAGCGGACCTTAGCCTGGCAACCCCCACCAGCAACTAAACAGTGTTCACGGAATGAAACGTCAGAACCCGAACCAGAACAGATTGGAGATGGTGAGAATGAGCCTGAATTTACAATTACGTCTAAACAACTCTGCACTCAGTTAACCACAATTGGTGAAATACTGAAACGTATCGAAACAGCAGTGGCGGATACCAAGTGCGACCTCCGGGTAGTTGAGAGGCGCATGGGAGCGGTAGAGGCCTGCTTGACAGAATATTGCAATGAGACTGATGTTCACAATTCTGCGCTATTAAACCTTCATCATAGAGAGATACAACTAAGTAAAAGGCTGGAAGAATTAGAAAATCGACACCGGCAGAACAATATCAGAGTTCACGGGCTCCCAGAAAAAACAGAATCGGGGGACATGGTGCTATTTATGGAAAGCTTATTGCAGGAACTGATAAGCTGGCCCAAGGAGGAACCACTCAGCATAATCCGAGCGCACAGAGCACTCACAGCCCCACCAGCAAATGCGAATGCCAGACCGAGATCAATAATCTTGGCATTTTTGGACTATAGAGTCAAGGAAAAGATCCTCAAAATGGTGTGGGGGTGCAAGGAGGTTATTTTTGGAGACCAGCATCTTTATTTTGACCATGACTTTGCAGCATCGACATCATTACAACAGCGACTGATTCTGGCTGTAATGAAAACTCTGAGGCAGAAAGGGATGAAGGCCTACCTGGACAATCCAGCCCGACTTCGGGTGAAGACCTGCGAGGGAGCAGTGAAGCGCTTCGCAGATATTGTGGAAGCGAGTGAATTCTTGGCAGACCACGGGATCAAGATAGATGAGTTGCAGTTCCGTTTCCCAAGACAGGAGTTGGAGGTCCTAGCCTGGCAGTCGGTTTCGGGGAAAAGGTCTGAGGCCCAAGACACGGGTGTTTGGCAGAGGGTCCGCAGGGCAGTCAGATCGATTGCAGCATCAATTGAGAAGACCGCCGCGATGGCAGAATCCCAGATGCAACCCCAGAACACCAAGGGAGCAGGCTGAAACATAGCCAAATAAGACTGGGTGACATTTAATGCGCAGGGATCTGCTAGCTAAAATGAAGTTACTAATTTCTAAATGTTTAAGGGAAAACAAATTTTAGAAATTCCAAACATGCCTGGGATAAAGTCTGGGGACCTGGTTGTAAGGAGGGAGAGGTGGGGGGAGGACATGTTGCCATTCGCAACAGAACTGCTACCATCAGCTCAACATATTGGTAGTGACATGCCATGCGTGTGTGGGTAGCTACTGTACGTTCCTCAAATGAAGGCATGAACTTGTGAGCACATTACAGTGCAGTGGTTATCCAAAGACCGTTATATGGGTTTCAGCTGTATACAGCCGATGTTGGGAATTCTGCCCCTACCCTGTTTCTCCTACTCTCTTCCCCTTCCCCCATCCCCTCCATGGAAATCGGGTTCTTGTCTAAGTTATTGGAAATAATGATTCTGTTGAGCTGGCTGAATAAAATATCGAGGCCTAGACAGCATAACTATCATAGACCCGTGAGGGGTGAAGATAAAGACCCACATTTAGAAGCTCAGCTAATCACCCTACTGACCACAGCCTGGTAGAGTGGTCAGCTGGGGAGCACAAAGTATAGTCTCCCCAGGGTCTTCCGATTTGCCACCATAGTACAGGAGAGACCTATTTAGGATTGCATAGATCCTTTCCCGATCTTTATGCACCATCTGAAGTATCACCTTGAAGTACATAATAGGATGCATCAAAAAACTGCACAGAGTGACAGAGGAATAAAACCTGTCAATTTGTATATAGTTATGGAGTTGGTTATGAAATATATTTTCTTATGTTTTTTGGTAATTGTGGTGTGTGCGTCGAACACAAGCTTAGAAGGGGGGCCCCTCGGGTTCGGACCACATTTTTCAAATGGCTAACTGAATATGGCTGAAATCCAAATAGTCACTTACAATGTCAGGGGCCTGGGAAGCCCCATTAAAAGGGCGAGGGTACTGAGAGAATTGAGAGAGTATGGGGCAGATATTGCCCTCCTTCAAGAGACCCACCTGACACAATTAGAACACTCCAAATTGAAGAGGTCATGGGTCGGACAGGTTTTTTCATCATCCTGCCAATCCAATCCGCACAAACGTGGGGTAGCTATATTAATAAGGAGAAATCTCCCTTTTAAGGCGATAACGGTGAGGTCCGACCCCGAGGGAAGATATATATATATATGTGGAGGGAGACCTGGGTGCTCTCAAGTGCGGCATCCTTAATATATATACGCACCCAACGAGGAAAATCCCAGGTCAGCCTTCTTAACAAAGATGTTGTCGGCTTTTCCCAGATTTGACTCTGCTCTTTGGATAGTGGGAGGAGATTTTAACATAATCCTCTGCCCTCGTTTAGATAAATCTGGGACACAGCCAGGTAGAAGATCCAAAGCTTCCACAATGCTCCATAGACTTATCCATGAACAAGGCATGACAGATGCCTGGAGATTCTTACACCCCACCATGAGAGATTATTCTCTGTACTCGCCCAGACATTTAGGGTATAATAGGCTTGACCTTCTGCTGGTTCCCACGAATTGGACCTGGGCATTAAATTCAGCCCGAATAGGCAGCTTTACCTTGTCAGACCACGCCCCGGTCGTGTTAAAGCTTCTGCTGGGGACCCCGAACAGCGACCAGACTTGGAAATTAAATCTGAGCCTAATTAATAAGAAGGAATTCAAAACAATGATAAGAACGGAGATTAAGCAATTTCAAGAATTAAATAGCCAGGTGGACACCCCCAAAACAATATATTGGGATACCTTGAAAGCATATCTAAGGAGCAAAATCATGGCGTATGCCTCTAAGGTCAACAAAGATACAAAAGAGGAACAGAGAAAGCTAGAAAGGGCAATCTTTGAGTTGGAAATACAACACAAGCAGGACAACCAAGACAGCCAGGGAAAAGCTATCAAGACTGGTGAGCCATCAAATAGAAACTAGCTGCAGGTTCGCCAGACAGCTCTATTACGAGAAGGGCAATAGGGCAGGCAAGCTGTTAGCAGCCCAACTGCATAAAGAGGCAGCGTCAAGGGCAGTACTAAAACTCAGAAGGGAATTGGATGGGAGTGTGGTCACATTCCAAGCGGACATAACGAAATGCTTCGCTGACTTCTACCAGAAACTGTATGCCACAGAAAGATGCCCCGATCATGAGGTCAAAATTGCCCAATATTTGGGGGGGATTTGCCTTCCGGCCCTAGATCAGTCTAGAAGGGAAAAGATGGGGGCCCCTATCACAATGCAGGAACTTAAAAGCCAGATTTCTTCACTTAAGAATACAAAGGCTCCAGGATTAGATGGGTACCGCGCAGAATTTTACAAGACCTTCCGGGCAGACCTCCTTCCCCTCCTCTCAGAAACATTTAATGCTATCTTGAGAAAGGACCTACCGATCCCTCCATCATGGAACTATGCTAAGATATTGGTACTGTTGAAACTAGGTAAACCACCAGAGGAATGCGGATCATATAGACCTATTTCCCTATTAAATACGGATCTAAAATTATTTACTGGTATACTAGCTCGGAGACTCCAACTAGTCATTGGGGATCTCGTACACCCGGATCAAACCGGATTTATATCCGGAAGATTCCTGCAAGACAATGTAAGACGTCTCCTGAACATAATTTCCTCCCAAAAAACAGCCACATCCCTCAATTTAGCAGTAAGTATCGATGCCGAAAAGGCGTTCGACACGGTTGATTGGGTTTTCCTTCAGTCTGTTCTCAAAAGTTTAATCTGGGTGACAATCTCATAGGAGCTGCGTTTAGCACCACACCCCAGCCAGAAGCGTCCATCAGTGAAATGGATGCCTCAGCCAGATTCCCCTTATCAAGGGGAACCCGCCAGGCTGCCCACTCTCCCACTGCTGTTTGCTCTTTCCTTAGAGCCCTGGCTGAGCAGATCAGACAACATCCCCAGGTAATGGGAATTAAGGTGGGCTCCCAGATTCATAAACTCTCATTGTACGCTGATGACGCACTTATTTACCTTGGGGACCTGGTTAGCTCACTTCCATTCCTTACACAAATCTTACATCATTTCCAGCACTTAGCAGGATACAAAATTAACCCTTCAAAATCAGAGGCTTTACAGCTAAGTGGGCATCCATCACCTGAACTGCAATCTAATTTTCGGTTCGCGTGGGTCCCAAACAACACAATTAGATATCTGGGAGTAAGGGTTTCGGCAGACACATCCCAGCTCTTCTCTGCCAACTATCCTAGACTCCGGGACTCTATTAGACAGGACCTGGGAAGGTGGAGACTGCTCCCTCTATCTCTTTTGGGAAGGGTACATTCCATCAAAATGAACGTGTTACCACGTCTACTTTTTCTATTTCAGACAATATCGATTGCCCCCCCCAAATTGTTTTTAAAAGAAATGGAGCATCTTATAACAAGTTTTATATGGCATGGCAAAAAGCCCAGGCTAAGAAGGGCACTTCTTTGTACCAGGCGAGAAAGGGGTAGACTGGGTTTACCAGATGTTAAAGACTATTATCTGGCGGCCCAGGCCCCTTGGTTATATGCCTGGATGAAGCAGAGGGTGAACAACAGATGGTTCCCTATGGAGTCAGAACAAGCCCGAGGGTTGTCACTTTGGACTCTACCTACCGCTTCTGTTTCCCCAGGTGTGGTGTGCAGGTTGAAAAACCCGTGGACTAGGTATACCTTACGAGCTTTGCTGGCCCTGCGCAGAAGATTGAGGGTTCCAGGTGGATTGGGTCCTTCATCTCTCATACGCCATCATGAGACTTTCAGTCCCCCAAGTTTAGATGCGGGATACCAGTTTTGGGAGCGCCAAGGCCTCACCAGGTTTACTCACCTGTTGGAAGGCGAAACGTACCACATTCCAGAAATTAAGGTTAAAATATGGACTCAGAAAAGAAGACCATTTTAGATTCTTACAAGCAAGACACTTTATACAACAATCCTCACACTTACAACAGTTGTTAAGGCCCTTAACGGATATAGAGCAGCTCTTTTATAGCTGGATCACCTTAAGAGCGAAGATGAAACCCATTTCTCAGACATAGAGACTGTTGACAGACCAATATTCGAGACAAGTTGAAGCAGTTAAGTACAGATGAGAAAGGGATTCAAACATACAATTAGAAAGCTCTAAATAGCAGAGGGCTCTTTCTCAGGGCTGGCGAATTACAGCCTCACCCTCATGGGGTGAGTACCACTGGAAAGTTATGATGCGCTTTTTTAGAACCTCCCCCAGTCATACAGCATTTTAACCCAGACTACTCAAACAGATGTTGGAGAGAGTATGGAGGGGTGGGTTCACATTTTCATATCTTCTGGGGATGCCCAGGGCTAGAGGGCTTTTGGCGACAGGTACACGAACAGATCCAGGGAGTTTTGGGAGCACCCCCTCCCAAGAACATTTGAAACCCTATGCTCGGGATTTCCGAGTAGTGAGTTTTTGAGACTCCTTCGGCCTCAGAAAAAGCTATACCACACCTTCAGGCTTGCAGCCCTAAAATGTATTACAATTTGCTGGCGATCCACGAGAGTGCCCACTGCCCAAATCTGGAGAGATAAAGTAAATGATCTAGAACAAATGGAGAGAATCACAGCAGCTTTGAGGCTAACTATGGAGAAATTTAATCTAGTATGGAGTGACTGGTATGAGAAAGGTTCCCCATTGAACAATTAGAGAGAGAGAGCTCTTAATATACTTCTCAGGTTTTCAGAATTTTACTAAAGTCCAACAAACAGAGAAGTGAGGTAGCTGTGGGTAGGGGGCCTGGTTTTAACACTGGAGGCAAAAGGCGAGTTCGTTACGCACACACCACCAACTATTTAATTATTTAATCATTTAATAAACCAATCAACAAGTTGATTGATTTATCAGTTGAATAGTCAATTACTGGTTTTTCTTTTGTACTGAATTGGTCAAAGGCATTGATTTTGCATAGTCATTTGAAATTAGGAAATGTTTTACAACAGAAAGGAGGAATCAAAAATTAAAAGGAGGAAAGGGGGGGAGGGGGGCATGAAACAAATAAGCACTATATAACAGAACCAACTGTATGGGAACAGAGAAGAATGAGCTGTGGAATACCTGGAGATCACTCTGACGTGGACATTTGAACTTGCTGCCTGGGACTTTACCCACAGAACACAGTACAGTTGATGTAACATGGACTCCTCTGGCCATGAGGTTTAATATTATTAATTGTACTCCTTTGAGATTGTGACAATGGTTGAGCTATGGCTATGCCAATTTGATGTGTTGTTACTTTGCATCAATAAAAATTTAAGTAGCAAAAAAAGAAAATGGGCATTTATGCCCACTGGCTTACAAATATAATAAAAAGGTTTATGGGGGTCAGTGCTAAACCCTATTAAACAAGAGGCTACCTGTAACTCATTACATGGAGGAGTTAGTAGGATTAATCTGATTGTTTTTCTGTATAGTGCCTTCCTTAGTTGGAATTTTTGTCAAGTATAATATAACTTAACCTGTTGTATGGGCCCCAGCAATGGAAGAATGATAGATCCCGGTATTGTACTCTTAGGAACAAAAAACGTGTCCTGGTACCAGAAAAGACTTAGTTCATGTAATTCCTAATTACATTTATTTGGCTCTTCAGAAAATTAAAATATGAAACCTGAAACCAATTGATGTATAATCCAGAAACAGAGTACACACATATAGATACATTATTTCTTTGAATTTCTGCCCTCCAGTACAAGCAGTAGTTTTGTTCCTCACATAAAGTTACTGAGGCTTTAAGTCAATTGCTTAACCCACGGTTACCTGCTCCAATGCAGGACCTAACATGGTGAGGGATCCATGGTAAAATCCCAATTAAGGGCTCTCAGAAACATATGGCGATGGAAAAGAGATTTTGCCCACAGGATTCCTGCCCTGGAGTATCAGAAATCCAGCTTCACTTCCTTCTAGAGTGCCCATATAACCAGCAATTTTGGCAAACCTTGAGTGTTACCTGGAATGAACCATTATTCTTACATATAACATATCATGTGCTTATTTTGGGCATCTACATGGACGGATGGACTAAATTCCATACGGGAACTCTTCAGGTTTGTTTGGCGATATCATCATGGCGGCTGTGCTGGGCTGCCTATAGTAAGGGGGGAGCTTTTGTCAGCAAACTTCGTTTATAAGAATTATTTGTAATGAATTATTTTAACGGCAGTTACTTGTATAGCATAGGACTGGGAGAAATAGTTAGGAGTTATTAGTGAGGTAGTGTTAGGAGCTTAGTTTTTGTTATTTTTTAGTTAGATAAATCTGTGAGGCGAACTCATACCTGCATGGGGTAGGAGTGGAGGAGTTTGGCTGGTGTGAGAAGCTGGATGGTCTTGATAGGCAGAAAAAAATAGCATTCAGGAAGTATAAGGAAACACAGAAGACGGGTGGAAGAACAATGGGGAATAATAAAAACTGCCATCACAGAGGTAACAAAATGATATAAGAAACCACTATGGTTCTCAAAGGAAGTGGCAGTGAAGGTTCAAGAAAAAAAGAAAGCATTCAGGAAGTACAATGAATCACAGAAGGAGCAGGACAGAGAACTGCACCAGTTAAAGCAGAAGGAAGCGGGAAGGCGGTCAGAATAGCAAAGGCCCAAACCGAGGAAAAGATAGCTAACTCGGTTAAGAAGGGGGCTAAAACCTTCTATAGGCACATTAGGGAGCAAAGAAAGACCAAGGGAGGGATAGTGAAGTCTAATAAAGTGGAGGGTGGGTGGGCAGAGAGGGACAGTGAAAAAGGAGGGATACTGAATGAATACTTCTGCTCAGTATTCGCAAAAGAAGAGGAGGGGGAAGTACCTAATCCAATCACAACAGAAGCACTCTGGATAGGGGGTCGATACCAGTCCTTTCACAGAAGAAAGGGTTCTGAAAGAACTCCAAAAACTGAAGGTGGACAAAGCAATGGGGCCTGATGGGATTCACCCCAGAATTCTAAAAGAACTAAGGGGAGGACTAGTGACACCACTAACTACCCTTTTTAACAAATCATGGGAGGATGATGTGGTACCTAAGAACTGGAGGAGTGCAGATGTGATTCCCCCTCACAAAAGTGGGAGCAAAGCAGAGGCAGGAAACTACAGACCTGTTAGTTTGACCTCAGTGGAAGGGAAAATGATGAAATCACTTCTGAAAGAAAGAACTGTTGAGTACCTAGAGGCCAGTGGGGCACAGGACATAAGGCAGCATGGATTCACAGTGGGAAGGTCATGTCACACGAATCTAATAGATTTCTTTGACTGGGTGACCAAACTAGTAGACCAGGGAGGAGCTGTGGACATGGCCTACCTAGACTTTAGCAAGGCATTTGGCACAGTCCCACGCAAAAGATTAATAAACAAATTAGCCAGCCTGGGAGTGGGTCCCGGGGTGGTAGCCTGGGTAAAAAATTGGCTGGACAACAGGACACAGAGGGTAATAGTAAATGGATTCCACTCCGAAGAAAGGGGGGTTTACCAGCGGGGTACCGTAGGGTTCAGTACTGGGTCTGGTCCTTTTTAATGTCTTTATAAGTGACATTGCAGAGGGACTGGAAGGAAAAATATGCCTCTTTGCAGACAAGACTAAGATCTGCCACAGGGTTAATACACAAAGGAGGTGGGAGGATGAGAAGGGACTTGGCAAGGTTGGAGGAATGGTCAAAGGTATGGCAGCTTAGATTCAATGCAAAGAAGTGCAAAGTAATGCACCTGGGAAAGAGTACACAATTGGGGTTGGGGGTTGGGAGGTATTAACAACAACACAAATGGAAAGGGACCTGGAGGTAGTCATATCAGATGACCTAAAGGTAAGCACGTAATGTGAGAAGGCAGTAAGGAGTATAGGGAGAGGCATCACCAGTAGAAAACGGGAAGTTGTCATCCCTCTGTACAGACAGTTGGTGAGATCCCATCTGGAGCACTGCATGCAGTTCTGGATACCCCATCTCTGCAAGGACATAGACAGGATGGAGGTAGTCTAGAGGAGGGCAACTAAAATGGTGCAGGGTCTGCAACAAAAGCCATATGAAGAGAGACTAAAGGAGCTGATACCCTTGAGGAAAGGAGGGAGAGAGGAGACATGACAGAAACTTCCAAGTACCTCAATGGAATCAACAAAGTCCAAGAGGGTAGCACCTTTCAGAAAAGAGATGTGCAAGAACAAGGGGACATAATTTGAAGATAGAGGGGGGGGATGGCTCAGGTGCAATGTGAGGAAGTATTTTTTCACAGAGAGGGTGGCAGACTCATGGAATGGCCTTCCTGAGGAGGTTGTGGGGTCAAAAACTGGGGGCGGAATTCAAGAATGCATGGGACAGACATAACGCAATTCTGGTGGGGGGGTAGGAAGAAGTAGGCTGTTGGTTAACGAGGATCTACAGGTTATCCAATAGGTAGAGAACTGGGCAGACTAGGTGGGCCAAGTGGTCCTTATCTGCTGTCCAAGTCTATGAGTCTTATGTTTTTATGTTTTCTAGTCCTGGTTCTGGAGCTCTGGAGTTGTGCAGTACCACGGCTGCATTTTCATCTGTAAGACGGTCGTAGCTCGGGAGTGTTGTGATCGATGGGGTGCTTGCCGAGAGAGGAGGAGATGCCGGCCGGTTCCTGGGTGGCCGTTTATGGTCTGTGTACAGTGAACTGAGACAGACATCTGGTGTTACATCTGGTACGCTGAGTAGAGGAAGGAAGAAATTGAAGACCTGGAAGTGGTTCAGGCAGCAGAGCCTGTTCCACTACTGCCCGGCCGGCTAGAAATTGATCAGCTTTCCTAATGCTACCAGGAGTGATGACAGCCTCCTGTAGTTTGTCGCAGGACTAGCCAGTAGGGGTTTCTTGGTGAACTACATCGGTTAATGCGGCAGTGTGGCCACCCCCCCGAATGTGAGAGTTAAGGGGGGGGAGAGAAATGCTGCATTGAATGAACTGCTGTGTAAATACTTTCTTCTATAAAGATCTTTTTAGCCCATTGTGGATTTAAGGGTGAGCTACTGCTTCGGTTGAGCTCAGAAATTTAAATCTGGTGACTAGACATAGCAGGACTTGAATTTCTGTCAAAAGATCCAGGAGCAGTCACTGGTGAGAGCCTGGACTGCATGAGATCGGTTGGTCCTGCTTTGTTTTTGACTGTTGTGGATTGCCTGTCCATCTAATTCTAAACTGGCCCCAAACTGCAGAATAATAAGACATTTTCTCCTGTGAGAGAGAAGAGGAACGGCCTGTGCTATGATTTAAAAGAGCTGAACAGATTTATTGAGACTGCCTCACAGATTTGGTTTTGGATTTTCTCCCCTAAAACTAAATAATTTGGACTAACAGAGTATTTAAAGTGGGTGGGTTAGGGTAGGAGGGGGTTTTTCTGATTGAAGTTTATTCGGGATAGGGAGGGTTGTGGGGATTATTTGGAATGCAAGGTTGAATGGTTGTATGACTGATTGGATATGACTGTGTGGGTCTTATAATACTGGTTTGATTTACTTAAATAAATGGAATATGTTCCCGTGATATAGACTGATAAGGTGCAGCTATTCGGCTGCCTACCTCTGGGACCTTTGCTCCTTTGAGCTCCCATCACTTTCCGCAGAAACCTATAGAAGGTATAGTGCATTAAGGATTGCTCGTGGGGGGGGGGTCTGCTCGAGTGGCTGCTGGGGAGTCGTGGATTCGGGTGATGAGGCCAAGAAGATGCCCTTGGTGAAATGGGTATTAGAGAGGGGCCTGCCCTGTCTGGTTACCATACCCAAGGGCTTTACTGTGGGGAGTAGGCAGATAGCTGATCCTGCAGTCTCCCCTCATCCTACTCTGACTATGTTGTGCAATGCCAGGTTGACGAGGAACAAGAGTGCCATAATGGTGGACTTGATAGCCTCGGCAGACCTGGCTTGCATCACAGAAACCTGGCTGGACGAGAATGCTGCTCCCACTTTGGAGCATGTGGTGCCAGCTGGGTACTCCGTGATACACACCCCGAGGAAGGATCACAGAGGCGGGGAAGGGGGTGGCCATTTGTTTTAAATCCAGCACATACCTCATGGTGCTAGGTATGGGTTCTACTGGGTCATTTGAGTGTGTTGTCATGTGGGGGGGGGGGGGGTCCTGGCACAGGCTTCAGGATCCTCCTGCTCTACCACTCTCCAGGCGGGGAGGGAGAATTTTTGCGGGAGACTGGAGAGTTCGTTGCCACCCTGGTGTTGGAGTCCCCCAGATGGTTAATTCTAGGGGACTTCAATGCCTGGGTCGACGACAAGCTCTCATCGTTTGGGTGCGATCTCCTGAGGAACAGGGAAGCATTGGGTCTACTGCAAAAGGTCACCTCAGTGACCTAGTCATGCGGTCACAAACTTGACCTGGTGTTTCTTTGGGCCTTGAGGTCATGGACCTCAGTGTAGATCCAGTAGCTTGGTCAGATCACAGCACCGTGGGGTTCAGGTTTATGGCTCCCCCCTGAAGGTCCAGCCTCTGTGGAGATGGTCCAGTACTGCCCTTTATGGGGACTGTCCCCAATACGACTACAGGCAGTACTGGACCTATCGAGTGTGGAGGCTGCATGTGAGATGGGAACGGAGGAGGCAGTGGCGGCCCATAATCGGGCTATCACTGCCACCTCTGATTTAATCGCATCCGTTCATGTCCGACCTGTATCAACTCACCAAAGACCTCCCTAGTTTGACAGGGAACTTAGGGAGTTAAAGATTAAGGGTCGGGAATGGAAGACAAATTGGCCCTGAGGTCTCATTATAGTGACTATCTGGGGGGCAATCTCTCGAAAGAAGGCAGATATTCTGTCTAGGGAAGATTGTTACGGCAAGGAACAGGCCAGCTCAGCTATTCCGCACGGTTGACGGGCTATTACATCCTGCCTGTCTCCATGTGGGAGGAGCAGGTTCGAGCACAAGGTGCAAAGAGTTTGCTCTGTTCTTTGCTGACAAAGTGTCCTCTATCAGGGCAGAGGTCTCTTCCGGCATCACTCATAGGGATTGGGGGGGTTCATCCTGAGGCTTGTCGGAGCACTCCTCGTGTATGGGCTAAAGTCGATCCAGTTGAAGTGGAGGTGGTGGACATTGTCTCAAGACTGCGACCAACACATTGTCCAACCCGACTTTTGGTCAGATGTTTGGACCTGATTGGATCTGTGGTGGCTGAGATCGTCCAGAGTTCCTTGAGGAGTGGGGTCTTCCTGGTAGCCTTAAAAGGGGCCCTGGTTAGACCCCTACTGAAGAAACCCTCATTGGACCTGGTGTGTCTCATCAGCTACAGACCGGTCTCTAACCTCCCATTTTTAGGGAATGTTATAGAAAAGGTGGTGGCCATCCAGCTCGAGCAGCATCTTACCTCCTACTCTGCTTATGAGTCTTTCCAGTCTGAGTTTAGAGCTGGACATAGTACGGAGATCACCTTGGTGAAGGTGCTTAATGATCTCCTGATGGCGGGAGGAGAGAGTGCACCATCCTGGTCCTCCTGGATCTCTCAGCAGAATTCGTCACTGTGGATCCTGAATTGCTGCTTGACTGACTGTGGTACTGGTGTGGCTTGTCCGGTAATGTCATCAACTGGTTCAGGTTATACTTGACAGGCAGAGTGCAGAGGGCGACAATGGGGTTAGCCTCATCTAACCCAAAGCCTCTGCTTTGTGGTGTTCCGCAGGGATGGGTCTTGTCACCCTTGCTGTTCACGCTGTACATGCTGCCGTTGGGAGACATTATCAGGCAGTATGAGCTGGG
Organism: Neoceratodus forsteri; assembly: GCA_016271365.2. NCBI lineage: Eukaryota > Metazoa > Chordata > Ceratodontiformes > Ceratodontidae > Neoceratodus > Neoceratodus forsteri. Next base: position 1,681,898,815 of record CM057455.1, on the reverse strand, counting down.
TTTTCATTGCTATGCCGATGATACCCAGCTATTCATGTCCTGTGCACCTGGCAACCAGATGGCAGCCTCCGTATTTAACAACTGCCTGGAGGAGATCCGGACTTGGATGACTCACAACTGGCTATGACTCAACCCCAACAAGAATGAGGTGCTGGTGGTGGAGCCAGGCCATCATGGTGGGGAGGGGAAGTTGGGAGATCCCCCTGGCTTAGTACTTGGGGGGGGGGATCCCACTGACCCCCTCCACAGAGGTGAAGGATCTGGGCATGACCCTCAACGATGGCTTGACATTGGATGCTCAGGTGTCAGCCATCGTTAAAAGTGGATTCTACCATCTGAGGAACATCGCCCAGATCCGGGACCTTATACCATCTGAGGACCTGACCACACAGGTACATGCTTTCATCACATCCAGGCTGAATTACTACAATGCCCTGTACCTAGGGCTATCTGGAGGCAATCTCTGCCGACTGCAGCTTGTGCAGAATGTGGCAGCGAGATTATTAACAGGTGTGCGAAGGTGTGAGCATATCACCCCTGTCCTCTGCGAACTGCACTGGCTGCCAATTAGGTGGAGGATTGTCTTCAAGGTCGGATTACTGACTATAAGGCCCTACACAAAAGGGGAGGAGCAGTCTACCTGCAAGATCTCCTTGTGCTCCATCATCCGTTAAGGCCTCTCCGTTCTGCCGAGGGTTGCCTCCTTAGGGTTCACAGGGTTAGGTTGTGACATTTGGGTGATCGTGCATTTTCTGTCACCATGCCTAACCTGTGGAACTCACTGCCTAACCATCTTAGGGAGGCACCCTCGGTGGAAACCTTTAAAAAAGGGTTTGAAGACCTTCTTATTTAACCAGGCTTTTAATTTATAAATATATTATTGTGATTAATTTTAAAGTGCAATGATAGATAGATTTTAAGTTTATTGCTGCTAGCTAGCTCCACCTGAATTTGATTGTGGGTTTTGATTATTATAGTATGTATTTTTAATTGTTAATGTGAAGCACTCCAAGTCCCCAGAATGGGGCGCTATAAAAATAAAGTAACTATCTATCTAAATAAAGTATCTAATACGCAAATATTACTTATGGCAAACCAGATGTGCTTTGACCATACAACAAAAACTTTAAAGAAGTAGTAAACATGGTAACATGTAGCCTGACTTTAGTATCTCAAAAAGACGTAAAAACACAAACGCCTTTGATTGTAACTGAGTACTGGAAACAGTGTCAAGGATTTTTTGCCACAGGATAGATATCATAACATCAGATTCTGTCAGTTCTTGCATACTTCAACTGATGTCTTCTGTTTTGAGCTGTCTGAATGATGATTCATTTTAACTAATTATCTTCTATTTTTCTCCTTTTTGTTGTAATATGGGAACATTTCTTGCTGCTTTTGCCATGAAACCCCTTCTGTGACTGAAGTATTTCTCAGTATGATTTTGTGTTCAAATAAAAACTCCTCTACTCTTTTCAAGAAGTGCCACAGGCTCTTTAAAGTACACCTGAACAATTTTTATTTATTTAGTTTTTGTTAACCGGGTAGGTACACTAGACAAGTTAGCCTATTTTCAGGAACGACCCGGGAGAGTACAGTGGAGGTATAACAGGTACAACAGTTACAGCGATAGGGTATAGCAAGTACATCAATACAGCAAGCAGTAGAGAAAGAGTTTACAAATTTTACATTGGATTGGAAAAGAACACCCAGTTTCAATTTTCGGGCAAGAGTACAATTTGTGAGATAACAGTGCAATGACCAGTAGGGCTGGCGGTATAAGCACGGGCAAGGTGAAACCAGCTATCCAGTGGACACCAGAACTGTGTTCTAGGGAGGCTTTAGGCAATCGCAGCGAGAGGCCAGCTTTAGATGTTCCCACAGGGAGGTCCGGAAAAGTTTGTGAGAAGGGGTAGTGCGGACATTTTCAGGAAGGGAGTTCCAAAGCCTGAGAGCATGAACAGCAAAGCTCCGGTCCCCCATGACGGTGCGGGTGGTAGGTATATTCAGTAGGCCAGGGCCCTGGGATCTAAGAGGGTAGGGGGAGATATCAGCTGGGGTGAGAAGCCGGGCAAGTTCCGGAGGGGTGCCGGAGCTGACTACTTTGCTCATGACGCACTCAGTGCTAAAGTAGAGGTGATTGACCGGGGATAGCCAGCCAAGCTTATCATAGAGTTCACAGTGATGGGTGAGACGGGAAGCGGCCAGGGCAAACCGACAGATGTTGTTGTACGCCGTGCTCCACTTGCTTAGGAGGATCTTGGAAGTATGAGCAAATAGGAGGGAACCATAGCTAAGGGAAGGGAGTAGTACTCCCCTGGCAATAGCTAGACGTGCCGCAGGGGTGAGGTTGTACCAAGCCCTGTAAGCCAGCCCCAGCTTATGGTTTACCCCACTACAGGCATTGTGGATATGATTTCCCAGGTCCAGTTGGGGATCATGCGTCACACCAAGATATTTAAGGGAGGTCACTGTAGGAAGGGGAGTACCATCGTCATAGTTGATTTGCAGGGGAGTTGGAGAGGCCCGAATCTTGGCTGAGGAGCTAAATAGCATGGCCTGGGTTTTTTTCTGGTTAAGGACCAGCTTATGGCTGGAGAGCCAAGCTTGGATGTTCCAGAGGTCCTCTGATAGGTGACGATTTAGAGTGGCTGTATCGCGGGAGTGAGTCAGGAGAACCAGATCATCCGCGTACATGGTAACTCGGCATCTGGTGATCACGGCAGGGAGATTGTTAATAAACAGGGAAAAGAGTAGGGGACCCAGCACTGAGCCCTGTGGGACACCGGAGGTTACGGGCAGGGGGGCAGAGAGGACTTTGTTGAATTTAGTTAGCTGTTCTCTGCCATGCAGATAGTCAGAGACCCAGTTTAGAGCAGAAGAGGACAAACCAAGGGACCCTCATCTGCAGGTAAGCATGTCGGGTCCACCAGGTCAAGGCCTGGATAAGTCAATTGACACAGCGCCTGAGAGTTGCCCCAGATCCATTGCAGCTCTGATGCTGGAGGAGACGGAGATGAGTGCCATGGTAGTGCTGTGCCCTTTTCGAAAGCCGTGTTGGGCAGGGGACAGCAGGCCATGGGTGTGGATATACTCCGAGAGTTGTTTGGCTACCACCTTTTCCAGGAGCTTACTGACAGCCGAGAGGATGGCTATAGGACGGTAGCTGTCCAGGGTTTTGGGGTCGCCCTGCTTAGGGACAGGGACGACCTTGGCAACCTTCCAGATGTCAGGGATCCGTCCCTGGGTGAGGGATAGGTTGAAGATGTGGGCCACTGGGGAGGCTATGAGGGCACATAGGACAAGCAGACAGGACCTCGGTTTAACATCTCATCTGAAAAACAGCACCTCAGGAGCGCAACACACCCCTCATGCTGCACTACAGTGTCAGTCTTGGGATTTAATCCCAAATTCCTGGTGTGGGGATAGAACCCACAACCTTCTGGATCTTCTGGCCTCAGAGTTCAGTGTGCAACCCGCTGAGCCACTCACTCTGCTTACAATTCATGTGACTTCTAAGAAAACATAGTATTAAATAACTTACTGTCATTTGGAGCAAACAAACTTTTAAGGTATTTTACCACTAAATGATTCCACTGAACTGCACATTAATTACTGCTGCTACATCAGAATGCATGCAGTGGAAGTACTGATACAACAAAGTAAAAAGTATAAGGCAAACTGGACAGAATAAGAGTAGGAACTAACAAGCAGCTACAAGAAGATCAAATACTGGTTTGAATGGAAATGCCAATGTCAGTTTTATTAAATGAAACCATCTAACACTTCCGAGTTCTAATTTTTTTGTGTTTGTAATGCTAGAACTTCATGTGAGTCAATAAAAACTATAAATAGAAATTAGAAATCTGAACATTCTGCAGCTGGGATCTCTCAACAGCATAGTTCCAGTTCAATGAATTCCCCGGATCTAAAACAATGCATTTTTCATCTGCGTAACAGAATGGTGCAACAATGACATACCTACAGCTCTTCATTTACTCCCAAAGACACTGTGCCTTTGACTTAGGTTGCAAAGAGTAACCACCATTGATGTGCATAAAACAAACAAACTGGAGTTAAGCAGGCATATAGTGTAAGTATAACACTGACTTTGTACTTGTAAACATCCTTTCCACACTGCGCCCCAAGGGACATTCGTGGAATTTACTGAATGAGCTACTCAGAATAAATAAAGAACACTTGGCTTGGCCAGCTATACTTTAACCAAAAAAAAAAATTAACTATTCCCTTACTTTAAAGGAAGTAACTGTTTTATATAACTATTACTGTGGTAGTGGTTTAACCGAACATCACTATTTTTTTATTTCAGGATTACCCACTGTATACTGTACATGGGAGTTGTTGAAAATAATCTTGTGAAGCCTACAGAATCAGTCCTACAGCAGAAGATATTTACTGATTCAAGGAACTAAACTCAACTGTTTAATTGATTCAAGTGACAGTCTGTCTCACAGGTACTGTAAGTTTGTCTTAAAATGAATAGCATCCCCACCCAGCTCTCACACGTGTATATTATATATCCATTGCAAAAAACTCAGTTAATGCATCAGTTACGGTTGATAGCACAGCGGCAAAAGTATGGAAATGTGATGTTAGGGTTACACCCCTACCACCCCACCCCCTCCACTCACCAGCAGACGTGTGTGCCATGGGGTCGTCAGGCCTAACTCCCACCCATTCCATGCGTAAACAAGTTGGCATGCTACAGCATAGGAGAATGGGGTGAGAGTTAGGCCTGACGACTCCATGGCACACCCCGTCTGCTGGTGAGTGGAGGGTGGAGGTGGCGTGGTAGGGGTGTAACCCTAACATCACATTTCCATACTTTTGTCACAGTGCTGTAAACCCTAACTGATGCATTAACAGAGTTTTTGGCAATAAATTTCCCTTCTTTTTGAGAAAGTGTAATGTAACTGGTAACTGGTAAGTATTAATAAGAGCGCGGGCCCTCCAGTCCCTGTGCTTCCTTCACATTGCTCATTTTTTTGCGGAATGGTATGCGTATGTGGGAGCCAGCACCACAGTACTCCAAAGGAACCCTTGTAACATTTTTTTTTGCAATATCTCCGTAATGGCAGCAAGCAGGGTAACAATTCCACTGCAGGTGTAATCTATGACTTTAAAACTGCTTCGCAAGCTTAGTCCACTAAGCTGCGGGTAGTGGAAAATCTGTATCTCAATCGGTTTTGAGATACGGGCGCCACAATATTAGCCTATGGGAAATTTCTCAACTTTGGAGTGCTGTAACTATGGGCCCATGTAACATTTTGGGACCAAACCACCAAAAGGCAAGTCTGTGGGACCAGGGCCTGTCACCCTGTAAATTTCAGGCCAAAAGGCCCAATTGTTTTGCTGCAGTGGGATGGCAAACAATTGCTTTTTTTGGGCAAAGTACTGTCGCAAATTATAACAGTTTTGCAAAAATAGGCACAACACTTTCGTGATTTGCAAAAGTGTTGTGGCGATTTCTGTTGCAATTTGAGACACTACGGAGGTCCAAATCTTTAAAAAGCCATTTCTGGGGGATTTTCCCCCAAAAAAGATAGTTCTGTGATCCTCAGGACCAGACTAGGTAAACACAACAGTCAGTGTTTACCTAGGGGGTCCCACATTTAAACGCCAGGCATTTTTCTATTTCGCTAACTGAAAACAAGATAGTCGCCACACGACAGTAGAAGGGCCATTTGCCACAGTAAAATGCAATGGTGGCAGCTTTTGAGAGACACATACATTGTTTTCCCATTTACTATAATGGGAAACTTGTTTTCTGAATAACTTTTGAACAGTGCAATATTTTTTCACCAAATCTTGGAAAGGCACATCAGTGACCCAGACTGCATATTCCCTGAAGATTTCAGACCAAACGGACAAATTAAGTGGGCTGTAGCCACGAGCAAAGAAACGTGCAAAACCGTTTTTTGTTTCATTTTTGGGTGCTCCACAGTTCCTCAACCGCTAACCCGACTGTAATGCAACTTGCCAGATATGGAAATTACGTACCTACCATAATTCTTTTTTTTTTTTTTAAGTATATTTTTTATTGAACATTTTCAAAATTCACATCAATACAGTTCCATTCATCATTGTACTGAATAATTTCGTAGGCTTATATTATCATTTATATAGATTACATTTGATTAGCCACTATATCTTAAGCCACGTTATCTGTACATTTATATTTCCAGGCTAAGTCATATATCATTACATCATATGAAAGAAGAAGCCCTGTGCCTACACGTTCCACTTCCGATCTTTTTAAAGGTTTACTTCTCATCCCTTCCCTGCGAGTTTACATTTTATTATTACTACTTCTGTAGTAATATTGGTGGCCCTCACTCTATCCACGATGGAACAAGTGCCATGTTTCAAACCCTCCGCGGGCCGGTCACAGAGGTTTCAATTGTCAAGTGAATGCTTCAGATAAGTTAATCCTCTCTCCCTTAAGGAATAAAATTTGGTTCCCTAAGCATAATGTACATTATCCACTTACTCCATTTCATTGTACAGAGTGCTGTTTTATTATTTAAAGAATAAGTAATCCTTTCTGCTTTATATATATACTATTCACAATAGCTCTCCATGTCTCCACAGTGGGGATCCTATTAGTGAGCCAACCTACCAGAATTCTTGATCTTGTCTTGTATCTTCACCATTTATTACTGCTGGGTGTAAGCCGGAGGTGCGCACCTGCCACGGGAGGTGTTTTTTTTTTTTTCAGGGAGGAGTCGGCACCGACGGCACCACCCTCGAGAGCGACGCACTGCGTGGTGCGCGAGGGGCAGCCATTAGACGCCTCCTCCATTCCAGTTCTGTAAGCTTGAGAGGCGAAATAAAAAGGGGTTAAAAGAATAAGAGTGAGGCAAGAGAGCCGAGGAACAGATAAAAGAAAGGAAACAAACTGAAAAAGGAATAAGCCGAAAAGAGGACAGGAAAGAGAAGAACCCTACCCTAAGGGACTACAGGGGCCTGCTTCCTTGGGCGGCTCTGAGAGAGGAACAGATAAGGGAAAGGAAGAAAGAAGAAAAGGGAAGAAAAAGAGGAGGGGATATTGGAAGGAGGGAAAAATACTGTCACAATCCTGAGTGAAATTGACTTGAAGCTTACCAGCTCAGATCTTAGAGCAAGGAAGCAAGGATCCCTTCAGACAAAACTGGTTTGGATGGTTTAAATGAACCTTCTGCACAGCTTGAAATGAGAGAGGCAGATTTCCCTACACCTCCCACTATCCCATTACCCATCACTCAGGCTGAGAGCTCACAGACTGCAAAGGCAAAATCTGTTCCGGATAGGGAGAGCCCCCAACCAATTAAAGCGAAAAGACCCCACTAGCACTCAGATATGCGTCAGTGCTGGGGAAGGGGAGCCCCAAGAGAGGGCGACCTCTTGTTACGATAGACAGAGGCAGAGAAAGAGCTCCTTCTGACTCCCTGGAGAAGACAGGCCAAATGGGCCAGACCACCAGTTCAAAACATTAATTCTGAATTGGGCTACAACAATGTTGATTAGCCCCGGTCTGGCACCATAGGATAATCTAGGGACACCAGCCAAGTCCGAAGACTGAAGATAGAGGACTGTCCCAGAGACCAACTTCATGTCCAGAGACTGAGCTACTCTGGCCCGAAGGAAAGCCCCCGAAGGCAAAACCTTCCAGGAAATCATAAAGAGTTTCCTTAGATGAAAAGGATGAAGTTTCACCCACTCTCCTCCTTATCCAAATCCTTCGTCATGTTTTTTTTTCTTAGAGAAGAACAGAAGGTCCCAAGGAACCAGAGGATTAATCCCTCCCCCGGGGGGGAGGAAGAGGGCAAGCAGGGTGGGGGGAGACGCCCAAGAAATGAAAATTACATACCTACCGTAATTCTTGATCTTCTCTTGTATCTTCACCATTCATTACTGCTTTGGTTAGTGCCGGAGGCACGCACTCTACTACGGGAGATTTTTTTTTTCGTGAGTCGGCTCAATGGCGCTTCGTTCTGAGCGATGCACGCATGCACAGGGCGGCCTTAGGTGCCGCAGACTCCTCCTCCATCTCAGTTCTGGTAGCCAGAGAGGCGAAAACAAAGGGTAAGGAAAAAGGAGAGCGAGGCAAGAGAGCCGAGGGACAGAAAAAGGAAAAGATATAAACTGAAAAAGGAATAAGCCGGTAGAGAACAGACAGAGGAGAGAGAATTCCTACCTTAAGGGACCGCAGAGCCTCCCTTCTGGGGTGGCTCCAAGGGAGGAACAGATAGAGAGAAAGAGAAAAGGAAGAAGAATAAGAATAAGAAGAAGAAAAGGGAGAAAACAAGGTATGCTGAGAGGGGAGAACACTGCCCATAGATACCTTGGTTGAGAGGCTTATAAGCGCGGAACCAAACACAAGGGAGCAAGAATCCCTCCTGATAGGACTGAGAGAAGGTTCAACTGAACCGCCTGTACAGATTGGGCACAAATGGCAGATTCTCTAACTTCCCATCATGCCAACCCCCTACACTCTAGCTGAGAGCTCACAGAATGCCCGGGCAGAAATCTGTTCCGGAAAGAGAGCGCCCAACTAGGAAGGGGATTAAGCCGCTTTAGCACCCTGTTAAGTGATAACACAGAAGTGTATGGGGAGGGGTTAAGCTTCACAGAAGGCAGCTTTGTATGAAAGGATAGAGTGGGAACTCAGTCAGATTTCCTGAAGGCAAGGCAAGAACAACCACTTAAGCCTAAAGAAGTGCCAGAGGCACCAGCCAGAATGAGCTGACATTAATAACACCTGCCAGGGGGAATCTAAATTTTTGAGGCCGAACCAAAGGGATGGACTGTTAAGCTGTGAACAGAGCAACGCGGTTAAGGTGCCCAGAGGTCGCCCCCTAGGGACAGTCAGAAAGAGTTCCCTCAGAGTAGGTGAAAAAGACCCTACTCATTCCTCTTTATCTTGAGGAAAAAGATCCATTCAAGAAGAACGGAAAACAGAATTTTTTTTTTTTTTTTGGGCATAAAGGCCAAAGGAAGGGAGAGGAATGAGACGGGAGGGGGAGACGCCACAGTAGGAGGCCAGCTGAGGGGAAGGTGGGCGGGTATCAGTAATGAATGGTGAAGATATAAGAGAAGATCAAGAATTACGGTAGGTACGTAATTTTCATATCTTCCCTTGTCAATCTTCACCATTCATTACTGCTTGGGTGAGTACCAAGCTCCCCAAAGGGGGGATAAGAAACCCTGAGGGAGCAAGACCCCCAGCCTCCTGTTGGTGAGAAACAGAAGGGGAAGACCCTGGGCTAATCAAGAGAGAAGCCTATGGGGGAGAAGAGCTAGGAGGTGTCCCCAAGGACGGGGAGACGGAGGAAGCCCCTGCAGAAGTCTCCTAGCTCTGGAGGAAAAGAGACGGGTCCCCCGGAAAGCGGAGCGAATCACCCTACGCCAGGCCAGGGGTGACAACCTTGATAGACGAAGCCATGCCGTCCGTCTAATACAGATCGCTGTCTTTGCAAGCCTGGAAGCCACCTCATTAGCGTCATAAGATGCCCTTGCTTGGTGTCTTGCCAGCTCCAGGCCTACAGCAGAGACAGCAATAGCTTGTCTGGTTTGCTCCGTATCAGGCATCGATGCTAAGATTTGGGAAAGCATTGACCACAAAAGCCTACCGTAGTCAGCATGGTGGGCCTGATGAGATGCAATGCAAGACATCGCACGAGAGGAAGAAAACACTCTTCACCCCCACCAGTCAAATTGTAGAGAATCGGTCGTGCACCAGGCGGCGGCGCCCGGAGGGAGTCTCTAGGTATGCCAATCCCGAGGGTGGGTTGGGGAGAGTACCTAGAGATTCCGATGGGGCACAATACCTACGTTGGCAGTCTGCCGGTGCTGGAGAAAGGGCAGCTGGCGACTGCCAGGAACGGATAGACGCCTCCTGGAAGGGAGTAGGCCAGGATAGTACCACCAAATGCTGGGAGCTGAATTCGCAGAGGAATTCACGCGTCTCCCATATGGTATTGTCTCGCCTAACATAGGAAATCTGAAGATCCCTCATCATCCTCGAAAGGAATCGCTGATATTCAGTGAAACCAGCATCGGAGGAGAGATAAGCAGTGGGTTCCTCTCCCTCAGAGGAGGGAAACGAGGATAATGGCAGAGCATGAGTGTCCAGAGGACTCCTGCGGTGGTGGGGATAGGTGAAAAACCCGCTCATTCATGTACCTAACATATGAGGGGAAGGCCGCTGCAGAACCTCTGAACGTCTCCCAGGATAAGAGGCCCGTGGGACCGACATGGCCTGGGAGAGCAGGGGGTGGCTGAAGAGGAATGAGTGAAGGGCACCTACGACGAGGCAACTGTCCTCTGCTGGGGCTCTGGAATCTGGGGAACAGAGCCCGAGCTGGTGGGATCCCGGACAACAAACCAGGTCGCAGAACGGAACCCTGGGGATGCGAAGCCTGGAAGAGCCTAGAAGGGGATCCTCCCCTGTGATGAACCTGGGACTGCATGGATCCAGAAGGGCAGCCTACAGCAACACCACCAGAGGGGTCCCTGGGGTCCAAGAGGGAAAGACGGGACCCAGCGCTACGGCTCCTACCCACACCCCGAGGGGTGGGAGGTAGAGACCGAGATGCCTGAACCCTGTCCCTCGACCCTTCAGACTCCGAGAACGCCCTCCTCCTCGACCCCAGCGACCCCCCACCCCGGGCAGGTGCAGCAGCACCAGGGTCGGCAGCTGCCATGACCCCCTCAGGAGGGAGAGCCCTTCCCTCCACCTCCACTCCATCGCCCCCCCCAGGGATCCCAGACCACCTCCAGCCTGGGGGGCCTCAGGGGAGGATGGCAGCGGGGACAGAGGAATAGGCGCGCTGGGCCACCTAGCACCTCGTGCCACCGGAGACCCTGACTCCAAGAGTCAGGGTGGCAGGACGGGTCCACGTCTGAGTAATCGTCCTCCGAGGAGGAAGAGATCAGCTGGACCACAATACTGGCAACCCAAGGGGTCTCCAGTGAAACGGGGCCGCGGACGGCGCTGGTGCCAGAGGCGGCGCCGGACGACCCCGACCCCAACACCTAGGCCCGCCCCAACTCCCCTAATGGCACCGGCAAACCCACGGCACCGCCCTCGGCGCCGGGACCCCACTCGGCACCGTCAGAAGAGCCAACCGGGCCCGGCGCCAAGAGCCAATACAGCGCGCCAACAGTGCCGTCTCGATCACTGGCACCGCGAACGGTACCAGGATCCGAAACGGTGCCAGAAGGCGGTGTCGAGGGTCCACCGATGCCGGGCCCAGCAGACGTGGGCCTCGACACTGGGGGAGCCTGCACCTCCGAGGAGGTGACTGCCGAGGCGGTGTCCCTGCCGCAGCCCCGGAAGGGACCTTGGCATTCCTCCGACACCGCAAAAGAAGCTTCCTCTTCGGCAAGAGAAGATGAGGAAGCCTCCTCCTCTACAGACTGTATAGGCCTGAGAAGGGACCCGGAGGAAGGGCCTAGAGACCTTACCTGGGAATCCCTGGAGCGGCGCCGTCCCCCGAAAGTTGGCGGGGCCTTGCCGATCTTAAACATGCGGACTTCTAGGATGCGACGGTCCATCGAGAAACAGGCGTCGCATGCATCCATATCGTGGTTGGGTCCCAGGCAATGAAGACAAACATCATGCCAGTCCGTGACGGAAAAATGCTGGCCACAGGAGCACCAACGCATAGGGGCGCGGCCCGCCTTTGACTTACGTTTTGCCCCCGAACCTGACATGATGCGAAAAAATTTAGACTAAAACAGCAAAAGCTCTCAGCGCCATCGAAGAAAGTTATAAAAAGAACGGTCTTACCGGATGACGGCGTCGAGAAAAGCAGGAGAAGAAGTCTGGAATTCTATGGCGCAGAAGGCCTAACTGTATCTAACCGCGCAGCAGGTGCAGCCTCGACAGCGGGAGAAACAGAACTGAGATGGAGGAGTCTGCAGCACCTAATGGCCGCCACTCGCGCATGACGCAGTGCGTCGCTCTCGGGGGCGGTGCCGTTGGAGCCGACTCAAAAAAAAAAAAATCTCAGAAGCGGGTGCGCGCCTCTGGCACTAACCCAAGCAGTAATGAATGCCGAAGATTGACAAGGGAAGATAAGAGGCCCATGAGGGGAAGGTGGGAGGGATTCAGTAATGAATGGTGAAGATACAAGAGAAGATCAAGAATTATGGTAGGTACGTAATTTACATATCTTCCCATGTCAATCTTCACCATTTATTACTACTGGGTGAGTACCAGGACCCAACCCCCCCCGGAGGGGGCCTGAATTTTGGCCCTGAGGGAATAGGATCCCTCAGCCTCCTACCAGTGGAAAGCAGGAGGGGAGACCTAACCAATAGACTGGTGCAGTCTAAGGTTGCTGAGGGCAAGGGAGTGTCCTCCGTGGCGTGGGGGACCAAGGATGCCCCTGAAGAATCCTCCTTGCCCTGCAGGAGAACAGGTGGGTCCCCAGAAAGCGGAGGAAGTCACCCTACGCCGGGCAATGGGTGACGGTCTGGACAGATGAAGCCATACCGTCCGCCGTATGCAGATCGCTGTCCCTGCCAGTCTGGAAGCCACCTCACTGGCGTCATAAGATGCCCTTGCCTGGTGCTTTGCAAGCTCCAGACCCTGTGCAGAGAGGGCAATGGCTGGTCTGGACTGCTCTGTATCAGGCATAGACGCCAGAACCTGTGCTAGCATCGACCACAGATGCCTGTTGTAGGCAGCATTGTGTGCCTGATCTGAACCTATGCACATCAACACACGACTTGAAGAGAAGACTCTTCGTCCCCACCGATCAAATTCAGCAGAATCCGGATCCAGGGGTCTGTCATGTGCCAGGTGTCGAGGCCCGGAAGGAGTATCTACGGACGTCAGGCCTGAAGGCGGGTGAGGTAGCGAACCTAGAGACTCATGAGGGGCACAATACCGTCTCATGCAGTCTGCTGGGGCTGGAGAAGGGGCGGCTGGAGACTGCCAGGTGCGGATAGACGCCTCCTGGAAGGGGATCGGCCAGAAAGACACCACGAGGTGGTGAGCACTGAATTCACTGAGGAATGCATGCGTCTGCCGCTCGGTATTGTCCCTGCGGATGAAGGAGATACGAAGCTCCGAAACCAGCCTTGAGAGGAACCACTGATATTCAGTGAAATCAGCGTCAGAGGATAGGTTGTCAGAAGGTTCAAGGAGGAAGTGAAGCTCGAATGCTCAGAGGACTCCTGTGGCGGGGGGGGTGGTACAGGTGGAAGACCTGTTCGTCCATGGCCCTAATGTATGAGGGGAAGACCGCCACAGTAGCTCTGAACGTCTCCCAAGTTAAGGGCCCCGGAGGACCCACATGGCCCGGGAGACAGGGTGGTGACTGCAGAGGGATGGGCGAGGGGCACCTAAGAGCACGTGCCTGGCCTCTGCTAGGGCTCTGAGATCTAGGGAGCGAAGACACCAAGACTGGGGACCCTGAGATCATACTGGGTTGCGAGGAGGTAACTTGAGGAGGAAAAGCCCGGAAGAGCCCAGAAGGGGAATCTCACGTGACGCGACTGAGGTTGTATGTGTCCAGAAGGGCAACCCTCAGTTCTGCCACTAGGAGGCGCCCTGGAGACCTTGAGGGAAAGGCGGGGATCAGTGTTACAACTCCTTCCCACACCCTGCAGGGCAGTGGGAATGCGCCATCGCTCTTCATCCCGACCTCTCAACCCCTCTGACTCTGAAGCAGCACTCTTCCTCAACCTCATTGCCGGGGCTCCCTGCTTTGCAGACCTCCGGAGGGAGGCCACAGAAGCAGGGCTCCCCACCCTATTCCGAAGGAGCCTCAGCAGCACCAGGGATGGCAGCTGCCTGGGCCCGCTCAGAAGAGGGCATCCTCCCACGAATCTTGGAACCATCACCCGTAGAAAGTCCCCGGCCACCCCTAGCCATGGGACCCCCATGGTGAACCTGCTCTGTGGACTCAGGAAGAGGAACACTGGGATGCCTGACACCCCAACCTACAGAGAGTTCCAAATCCGAAGACTCAGGCTGCCAATCCGGGTCCACCTCTGAGTCATCACCCCCAAGAGGAGTCGAGCAGAGTGACCTCCAAAGAGGCTACCTCAAGAACACCTCCTGCAACGGCACCGGAGCGGCACTGATGTGGCAGCGATGACACCATGGCTGCCAGTCCTGGTGCCGCGAATGGTGCCGGGAACCACAACGGCACCGCCAGTGGCGCCACCCGAGTCCCCAGCACTGCAGGTGGTGCCAGAACCTGAAATGGCACCGCCAGCAGCGCCGCCCGAGCCCCCAACGCTGTGGATGGCGCCGAACCCCAAAATGTTGCTAGGCAGCACTGAGTTCCACCAGTGCTGGGCCCCACAACCTGGAGCCGCGACATTGGGGGAGCCTGCACCTCTGAGGAGGTGACTGCTGGGATGGCACCAATGATGCAATCCTGGGAGGAATCGCACCATTCCTCCGGCACCGAAGAAGAAACCTCCTCCTCAGCAAGGCTGGAGGTGGAGGAGGTTCCCTCCTCGCCGGGCCATACAGACCCAGGAGGGGACCCGGAGGAAGGATCAAGAGATCTGGCCTGGGAGGCCCACAGCTGACTTCGTCCTCCAAAAGTCGGCGGAGCCCCCTCGACTTTAAATGCGCGGATTTCCAAAACACGGCGGTCCATGGAAAAACAAGCGTCGTAGTGGTCCATATCATGGTTGGGCCCCAGGCACTGAAGACAAACATCATGCCGATCTGAGACAGAAAACTGCCAGCCACAAGGGCACCAACGCATAGGGGCATGGCCCGCCTTGTATTTATGCTTGGCCCCCGAATCGGACATGACACAAAGTTGTTTTAGAAACAGAAAAGCTCCTGGCGCTGACAAAATATAAAACTGAACTATCTTACCGGCTTCACCGGCGTCCGGATGGAGCTGGGATGGAGGAGTGAATGAAATTCCGAAAAGCAATAGACCTAATGGCGCAGCAACAACTCTACACTCACACAGCAGGTGCAGCCTCGGTGGGAGAAACAGAACTGGGAAAGAGGAAGAGTCTACGGCGCCTATCGGCCGCCCCTCACGCACCACACAGTGCGCAGCTCTTGAGGGCGGTGCCATCGGCACTGATTCCTCTCTCCCAAAAAAATCCCATTGCAGGTGTGCGCCTCCGGCATACACCCAGCAGTAATGAATGGTGAAGACTGACAAGGGAAGATCCAGAGATCTATGGTACCAGACCACGCATGCAAAATTTCAGGCAAATCCGTTATATGGTGGAAAAGTTATTAAAGTGCAACATTTGGGGTTTAACATGGAAGTGGCCGTGCATCCCTAACTATACTGGCACTATAACATATATATATATTTTGAAATGTATTCTTTGTATCAGTGAAGATTCATCCACAGCTGCGCACATTTTCTCATTCCGGCTCAAGATGCCAGAACCGAAAACCATACAATTGTATTCCAACCAAAACCAAATGACCAACTCCACTTCTTCCACTCAGTTCTCTCCAACGTTCAGATCTGTTTTTTCCACTGATGAAATCAGTTGTACATAGAATCATTCCGCACTTCTTTGATTTTCAATTCAGTTTACCACTCCCTCTTGTTTCTGACCCCACTTTCAGTTCCACTTCGGTTCTGGTACAAATCCCAGTCTGCATTTAAGTGTTTGTTATAGATTTTTACCTACTGTTTTTACAGTTTCATCAAACTTCACACCAGAGTCATGCTCCCTCACATGTCGACCCTCCTGGCAGGTTTAAGAAGTACACTGAATAAGTCTACCTATCTTGGGTCCTGTAACAAAAATGAGGGGGATCAATCTGGTTTGGACTAGTCAGCACCAGCCCAGCAAGACTCCACCACCTGCTAGATAGGGAAGGGAAAACTGTTCAACCAGGAAAGGCACACTAAGCCAGAGCTTGTTTCTAGGTGCGACCTGGGAGCACAAGGAAGTTAAGTGACTTATTCAGGGCCACACAGTATGCATGTAGGGGCTGATGGGATTCAAACCCAGGTCTCCAGGTTTGCAGCTCAGTGCCAATTAACCGCTATACTATTCTGCCTCCTTTAACACGATGTAAAGTATCACAATTCCAGTTCTGAAGAGTGTCTGCAGCGCTGGGACCCAAGGGTTTTGAATCTGAGCATCAAACTCGCATAGGTTACCAGTCTTTACTGGTGGTGGATGATGAATGGCCATTGTATGATTGTACACCGACTCCAACACTGGTCCCGGCCCCAGGCCCAGACACTCAATTCCTGGTCCCCAAGAGGACTCTGTTACAATGACAAAGGCCCCCTTGGATTTTTTACTTCCCTAGAGCCTCTGTACATGACTAGCCAGTTTATATCCATACCCTCAGGGCTGCCTTTAATCCACCCTGCTTCTACCCCAGCTTGTGGCGTTTCTCCTGACTTTAAGAAGGTTGCACCTTACCTACCAGCTTTGGTACCAGACCCAGTCTCATGGCTTTCCAAGGGGTAAATTTCCCACTTTTAATGTGACTGGCTGGGGGGGGGGGCAGAATACAGCTCTTGTTACAACCCTTTGCAATTCCTCCAGTAGGCCCATTGCCAAAACCCAGTCAAGTTTTCCTCACTCTCCATAGTCTCTTGATCATTCCTTCACACTACATATTCCTAGTTTTCAGCTGTACTCTGCAGACTGGGACTCTAGATCTGAATCCAGTTCAGAGCCAGAGCTGGAAACTACCCCTGATGTTTCAGGAGCAGATGACTGTTGATACCTCTCACATTTCAAACCCCTCCCCCACCCAAAAAAAGACGTTTCATCTGAATAGCCTAGAGATTACAGTCTAAGTTTCTGAGGCCGATGGTGAATTCCAATTTTGGCACTACATACCTCTGCTGGGATACTCCAATTCCTTGTCTAGTACTCTTATTTTCCAGTCCCTGGCAAAGAAAGTCTGGAAGCAGCCCATGCAGACATCTTGAATGGACAAAAAGAAGTGAACAGAAAACATGCAGCCCCAATTAAGGCCATGATTTCTTCCAGACAAAGACTGCAGCTAAGGGCCTGGTACCTGCAGCAGTAACTAAGAAATTTAGGTCCACCATTTCTACCAATTTCCCTGAGAAAGACAGTTGCAGGATTGATGACCTGGTTAAAAGGTTTTATTCCAACATTGCCATGGCCTTTAGACATGCTACTAAACGTACCTGGGTTATGCAACCAAGCATCTGCATAACCTCCGAGTTATAGTTCTGCCCTTAAAGGATAAGATTCCCCAGGACCTCCAGGATAATTTCATGCATATGGTACAATATGGTATGGATGCATCCAAGCAGATAATCCAAGTGGCAGTAGACGATGATGACACTGCAGCTCACAGCATGGTCTCTAGTGTTGTAACCCAGAGATAAACCTGGCTGAAGTGCACTAAATTCTGGACTGTGGCTAGGTAGCTCATTGGGGGCGGTGGAGTTAACAGAAGTAATCCCCATGTCTGGAGTGAGGGTAGAAAAGGTCAGTGAGATAATCTTGAAGCTGTGGACCACATCTTGTGATCTGGACCCAGACCTGACATGTCTCTTGATGGGCTGTGTGGAGTCTGTTGGCCCGCATCCGCTGAGATAATCCGGTGTTCCCTCTCAAAGGGGGTGTTCCCCAGTGCCCTAAAAAAGGCACCTGTTAAACCCTTTCGAAGAAACCATCACTGGACAGAGATTGCTTGGCAAACTATAGACCTGTCTCTAACCTCCCTACCTGGGTAAGGTTATTGAGAAATGGTGGCTGTGCAGCTTGAGGCACATCTCACTGCCTTTGAAATCTATGAGTCACTCCATTCTGGATTCAGGTTCACGTACAGTACAGAGACTGCACAAGTCAGGGTGAAAAATGATCTCAGGGTGAGAGATAGAGGTGAATGGTCAATTCTCGTTCTACTCAACCTCTCCTGAGCACGCAACACCATGGACCACGGTGTGCTGGTGGATCACCTTGGAGAACTCTGTGGATTAGCTAGTACTCTCACCAGATGGTTTGAGTCCTTTCTTACAGACAGGATGCAGAGTGTGGTTATAGGGAATCATGCCTCCCGCCCGAAGCCCCTGTCTTGTGGAGTTCCCCAGGGCTCAATCCCCTCACCCATGCTATTCAGAACGTACATGCTACCCTGGGGTGACATCATTAGATGTTACAGGGTGGGATTTCACTTCTATGTAGATGACACCCAACTATATATGTCATTTGCACCAGCGACACAGGGTGCTGTCTCTGTACTGAACTCCTGTTTGGTTGAGGTCCAAGACAGGATATCCTCCAACTGGCTAAGGCTTAACCCAGACAAGACGTAGGCACTGGTGGTCAAGCCTGGTCGTCAGCAGGGGGCTAGGATTGTGGGAGAGGTAACTGGACTGGTGCTTGGATCCTCCTCCCTCACCGCCTCTGGTAAGGTAAAGAATCTGGGCATTATCCTGGATAATGAACTAACATTAGAGGCTCAGGTGTCATCCATCGTCTGATGTGGTTTTTACCATCTTAGGAATATAGCCCGGATCAAACCTTTCATCCCACCAGACAACTTGCCCTCACTGGTACATGTTTTTGTGAATCCAGGCTTGATTACTGCAATGCTGTATACCTTGAACTGAATGGAGGGACCCTGCATTGCCTGCAGTTAGTGCAGAATGCTGCTGCCAGGTTGCTGCGGGCCTCCCAAGGTCTTGTCATGTGACCCTAGTCCTGTGTAATCTGCACTGGCTGCCGGTAAGGTGGTGGATCTCCTTCAAGGTCAGCTTACTGACCTATAATGCTCTTCACGGACTAGGCCCTAGCTACCTGTGTGACCTCCTGACCCCTCTCCAGACCGCCCATCCTCTTCGTTCCTCTGAGGCAGGTCTCCTAGCAGTTCCCAGGGCTTGGCTGAAGTCATCTGGGGACAGGGCTTTTCAGGTAGTTGTCCCGACCCTGTTGAACTCGCTCCCAAGGTCCTTCAGGGAGGTCCCTCATTGGAAGCCTTAAGAGGAGTCTGAAATCCCATCTCTTTGAGAAGGCATTCAGTTTACTATGACTTGCAAGTTGTCTACAAATAATTTTATATAGATTTTATTATTTATCAATCTATTTATTTCCAGTCATTTTAATCCTGTGGTGATTTGGTTTTTATGTTGCACCACCTATGTCTCTTGTGTCCAATTTATGTTGTATTTTATATTGTACAGTACCCACTGCCTCCAGGAATGGTCACTTTAGAAATACAAATTTACTTACATACTAAATTATCACAAAGAAACTGCAACAGAGGGAGTATGACCTTGCATATGTAGGGATACCCTTATTTGGACTTGATGTGGAAACCTTTCATCAGAAAGCCAAGGAAGCTATGGAAACCATTAGGTCCCTAAGGCCCTGTACACACTAGTACACATTTTTTTTTAAACAGTTCTAAAATGGCTTTTAAGCAACATGCTCATGGAGTGTCTAGACTGCTCCGACACCGTGCTCTAACAAGTGACTACCTACTGTAGATACTATTACAGCAGTGGTACAAAGAATTGTGGGTGCCATACTGTATGTTGGGATACTCAAGATGAGGAGTACCAACAGAAATGTCGGAAAAGGTGATCACTTTTTTTTTTTTTTTACTTATTATGAGTCTACTGATCTGTTCATTTTGATTTTTCGTGGATATTTAAGCCAAATATTTGAGTTGCAACTCAAGATCAATTTCCTTAATCCAAGCTGCAACAAGCTGTCAGTCTACACTGCTGCTAACTCGGAGTAAGGAAACCATGCTGCTCCAAAACCATGCTCTAGTAAGTAAGCAAGATTTTATTTAAGTGCCCCTTCCTTGAAGCTCAGGGTGCTTTGTGGATTAGGACAGAACCAAGTAAACACATTTCAAAATCACTTAAAAAGAAACATACGTTCATACTTACATAATAAAGAACAAATAAAATTAACTTACATAATAACAACCCACATAAGATAACCAATCAGTTAGGCAGCAGCCGAAAAGGAAGCCTTATATTACATAGAATGTGATGGCAGATAAAGGCCGCTGGGCGCACCCAGTCTGCCCAATTTTGTCATTTTTTTCTTCTTATTTCCCAGGCCCTGCTTAATCCATGTCACATACTGTACTCTGCTCCCCTTTACCTTACTCCTACGATTCCCTTGTGCCTATTCCAGGCATTTTTGAGCCCACTTACAGTTTCTGAACCCACTACCTCCTCTGGAAGGCTATTCCAGGTATTCACTATTCTTTCCATGAAAAAGTACTTCTTCACATCCCTCTGCTCTTGAATTTACCCCCTTCCAGCTTTATATCATGCCCCTTTGCTACAGAACACCTTTTTCTCCAAAATATACTCTCCTCCTGTACCTTCTTAATGCTTATAAGGTATTCAAAAGTTTCTATCCTATCCCCCCTCTGCCATAGAGTGTACATATTTAGCTCCTTTAGTCTTTCCTCATAGGGCTTTTGTTGCAGACTCTGCACCATTTTAGTAGCCCTCCTCTAGACTGCCTCCACTTTGTCTATATTCTTTCTGAGGTGTGGTACCCAAAACTGTACATAGTACTCATGGTGGGGTCTTACCAGCGATTTATACAGGGGCAGAATCACCTCGCTCTTTCTGCTGTAGATACCCATTCCTATGCAACCCAGCATCCCACTACTTTTTCTGACTGCCTTATCACATTGCCTGGCCACCATAAGGTCATCCAGTATGATTATCCCAGGTCTCTTTCCTGTTTGGTCTTTGTCACCTGTCACTCCACCCATCTTATACTCCTCTCCTGGACTCCTATGGCCTAGATGCATTATTTTGCACTTTTTTGCATGACTACCCAGATGCCAATACCCTTGATCACTCTTCCAGTCTCTTTAGATCTCCCCCACCACCACCACGTGTCTCCACTCTGTTACAGATCTTGGTGTCATTCGCAATAAGGCAGACTTTCCCTTCTAATTCTTCTGCTATGTCACCTGTAAAGACACTGAAGAGAACCAGTCCCAACAAAGATCCCTGAGGGACCCACTCGTCACTCTACCTTCCTTAGAGCACATTCCGTTCATCACTACCCTCTGTGTTCTTTCCTCTAACCAGTTCCTCATCCAAGTTACCCCTAAGTTACACAACTTGCTTACTAATCTCCTGTGTGGAATGGTGTTGAAAACTTTTAGTGAAATCCAGGTAAGCCACGTCCACTGCTCCTCCCTGATTCAACTCCTTGGTCACTCAGTCAAAGAAGTCTCTCACAAATGTTTGGCATGACCTTCCCTCTGTGAAACCATGCTGCCTTGGGTCCTGCAATCCATTAGATACAAGATAATCCACAATTCTTTCCTTCAGTATTGTATCCATCAACTTACCTACCACTGATGTCAGACTAACAAGCCTATAGTTGCTTGCCTCTTCCCTGTACCATTATTGTGAAGCAGGACTACATCTACCCTTTTCCTATCCTCTGGAACCACACCAGACTCCAGTGAACTATTTAAAAGGTCTGTCAGAGGTGCTGTCAGTACCTCCCCAAGTATCCTTGGATGTACCCCATCTGGCCCCATAGCTTTATCTACCTTCAGGTTGTTAAGTGTTTTCTAGACTCTCCCAACCGAAAATGGACTACTATTTCCTTCCCCTCAAAGGTTCTGGTGCCTTTTTGTGGTCCCTCCCATTCCCCTTCTACTGTGAAAACTGAGCAGAAGTATTTGTTTAAGATGTTTGCCTTCTCTTGATTCCCCTCTGTACAGAGTAGTACTACGAAATCCCAACTCTGAAAATCCTAAGCCGCATAAGCCCAAGCCCCATATCCTGATGTGTTGGTTGCCCGAAGGACGAACATCCCGGCAACAGACTGCCCGACACTGCAACATGCCAAGACGCAGAGTTGATTTTATTAATTTAGGGAAGTATGGTCGGCAAAGACCCCCTGAAAGGGGGCGTGCGGGGGGCACAGCTCCCCACATGCATAAAGTACAGTTACATAAGAACTTACCATAACAGTAGATCTCTGAGAGGAGCTCTTGCAGTAGACAACACTATTCGAACTAAGCTACCAGGTGCCAGGACCACACGGAAAAATGCTAGCTAGTAGTCTGCAATGGGGGACCGCCCCCTGATGTCAGCATGTCATCGTCTGATCTGGTATAAGAGGGGTGGTCTCCCATGCCCACCTCAGTTTTCCCTGCCGGAGACCCCGAGACAAGGCCCAACAGGAGAAAAAGAGGAATCCAGCAGCCAAGAAAGGCCAAGATGGAAAGAGCGCAGGGGGCTAGAGGAAGGGAAAAATGTGCTTACTGAGGAGAGCTCCTCTCGAAGTTCTACTGTTACATAAGTTCTTATGTAACTGTACTATTTTACTTCAAGGGGGCTCTTGCGATAGGAACACTGTTAGGACAGAGTCCGAAGCAGTGCCATAAGGGGGGAGGAACCCCCGGGAGGAGGAAAGATCACTGCAATATGCAGGGAGGGATAGGAGGCCCAAGTAGACCCTTAGCCTGAGGCCAGCCCTCTGAAAAAAGAGGGTAGCAGGAGGAATGCCCTGTCAGAGACAGACTGGGGCAAACCCAAGGGAGGCCAAAGGATAGGGTAACCAAGAGTATTTGTAACCTGAGAGCTAGCAAACATGGGGCCTCATCTCCACCAAGGAGAAGACCTTCTCCTGTCCTTCGGAGGGAACAGACACTCATAGGCGGACTGAACCGGGCCAAAGCAATGTCCTCCAACATCAGTCATACTCCAGAGCCAAACTGGCTCTTCACATAGTACAAAGTAACTCCCTGAACTCCTAGGAGAATTCATGGGTGAGACCCAGGAATAGAAGGGCCCTGGGAAGAAACCATCCTGTAAGAGGAAAAGAATTGGACCTCTGACAGCAGGCATCAAAAAAGGATTACCTGGGAAGGTACCTTTTCACGTATCAGAGCTGGAATAAAAAGCAAACTCAAAGCCTAAATGGCTTTGAGATACAGAGAAAAGGGGGGTTCTTCCCTCTCTTTTATCCTTGGGACCTCGGAGTCCTGAGGGCAGACAGGTCTTACTGAAAGACCTGTCCTGAAGAGAAAGGGACGATCAAAAAAAGGGCTGTACATCCCCAGAAGATATTGGGAGACCCAGATAGGACCCAACCCCCAGTTGCCTAGGAAAGGTGAAGGATCAAAGTGTCCCAGGAAGAAACCTTGAAACAACTGGGTGAGGTAGAAAAACGCTTCTCTCACTTCCCCCTGGAAGATGGATGCCCTGAAAAAAAAAAGCCGTCTCTCATCCCCCATAGGGAAAAGTAAGGGAGGAGGGGTAGTCCTAGGGAACGGTGAGAACCCAAAGGTCAGACCATTGCCCTGCAACGACTAACAGGAAGGACCCAGGTGAGTATAACAAGGATCAACACCGGGCCTGAAGAAGTAGAGTCTCACTATTGTCCGCCAAACTCTGGACAACATGACGACACATCCGTGAAGCGAGAGCTGGAGCCCACCTATAGGGCCACCCCACAACTCCTGACTGGGATAGGGCAACAAACTGTCACAAACAGACATGGGGAGGGGTAGTGTAGAGAGTGCCTCCCTACCGCTAAAACCCGCGGAGTGGGGTTGGGCAGGCCACCCTGGCGATGGGAAGGCCGACATGCGAAAGCCTAACCCTAGATCCGGAGGCATAAATTTGCCAGTCCAAAGGAAAGAGGGCCCTTGCTGGGTACCTGTTATCTTGGAGAGGCTCTAGGGCCCTCGCTCACCACCTGGGCCACCTCAGGCATGCCCAAAGAGGCCAGAGATAGTAAAGCTCCATGAGCGCACTAGGCTTTCCATATCAAGGTGTAACCCTGGAGACCAAAGGGAATCCTGTCCAGGTATGGAAGAGCTTGCCAAAGCTGAAGGACCCTTTGTCTGAAAAACCCTGAGGAAGCATACTGAAGGGAAAAAAAGGGGGGTCCTGTAGGCGTCCAAGTAAGTGGGCATCAGGCATGCCCCTGACAAAGAGTGTTCCTGCCCAGAAAGTGACCACCATAGAAACGCACCAGGAGCAACCGCTTTTTCCCCCATGAGGAATGGCAGAAGCCCTCCACTGCAGAACCGAGTCACGCCACCCTGTAGGGTATTCACAAAGAGAGCTGGAAGGCGCAAAAGGGAATAGGGGAAGCTTCACCCCTTTGTCCCGTTCCTCCAACCCTATCAATAAAAAGTAGGGGGAGAGGGGGTCGCCGGGGTTTAAGAGGAAGTGGTAGGCGCCGACGGCGCTTCTACTTCTGCCCTGTGGGCCTTAACAGCTGGGCAGCCAGAACCAAGGAGGCCTGGTGCTTGCCCAGCGTCCCAGGAAGCTGGGGTCACTGCCACTGAAGGAAAGCTGGAGGTAGGTATGACCGGCTCCATTGGCCATGGAAGCCAGTATGAAGGAAAGTTCTGGAATCATGAAGGGAGGACAGCAACATCTGTACATCCTCCCCGAAAGACGAAGGGCCCGAAAAGGGGCATCCATAATGGAAGCCTGAATCACTGTAGTAAAGTCGTTCAGGTGAAGTCAAGCATGATGCCTTATACAGACAGTGGAGGCCAAGCTGCAGGCGGTAGCGTCCACTATGTTGTATGAAGCATGGAGGGTGTGAAAACTTATGTTAGAGGCAGAACCTAACAGTTGCTCAATCTGAGACCGAGCAGTAGACTCCGGCATGGCTTGAAGCAAATCCCCTACCTGCCCGAAAAGGAACTCCTGAAGCAACCGCGGCTCCATAGTGGACTATTCCTGGTGCTTCTTATATTTCTTCCTGTAAGATGGTATCTCCACAGAAGTCCCTGCTGTGGCCTGGGTCTGCAACTCCTTTTCCAAGGCAGCCAGTCTTTGCTGGAGGAGATGGGTCTTCAGAGCCTTCTGGTGTCTTTTTCGCATGACCTGACTGAATTTCTGGCATGACTGGCAGGCTTCGGTGTCGTGGTCTGGGCCAAGGCAATTGGCAAACGTGGTGTGGCCATCCTTTTTGGGGAGTTGCTTTTCGCAGGCACACTTCAATTTGTGGGAGTCTGCAGAGGAAGTTGGCAACAACATGGAGCCAAAAGCGAACTATGAGCGATAGAAGGCAATAAGGAAAACAATAAAGAAAATGACAGTCGACTGTAGTACTGATCTGCAAGGTCCAACGATCACAGGTTGACGGGAAAAGAACTGAGGTGTGTGTGGGGGACTGCACCTCTTATACCAGATCAGACGTCGATGTGCCAACGTCAGGCGGTGGTCCCCTGTTGTAGACTGCTAGCTGGAATTTTTCTGTGTGGTCCTGGAGCTCCACCACCACAAGACTGAAGAGGTCGGTGCCCAACAATGGGAATTTAGCCAGTTTGTGCTGGGTGTCCGTCATGAAGGTGGAAAGCTGCTGATAGGCCCTACGATGCATTGTAATGGCTGATGTCATGGCACAGGCACCAGAGTCTCTTATTTCCAAAGCCATCTGGAACTAGTGTTTAGCCAGCGCTTGATGCTGGTCACTGATCAACTTTGCCTCAAGCTGCTGGTCAGCAGAAAGGTGAGGGAGTACAGTAACTGGCACTCTCAACAGGGAGTGACAAAAGCTGGCCATAATCACAGCATAGCTTGCCTAGTGGAGATCAAAAGAAGAGGCAGCATAGACCTTCTCGCTGCATGATCAAGTTTTTTACACTACTTGTTGGGGGAGGCGGGGCTAGTTCATGTCCCCTTGGCCACTGGACTTCCGAGAGGGCCGAGTACAAGACCAGCTCTTCAGCCAAACAGTTGTCCAAACACCCTGAGAGGGACCCTCCAGGGACCGCATATTTGTTGACTATACAGGTGAAGGTGATGCTGGATGCTTTCAAAGCTCCAGGGCTGATCAGCCACAGGAAAGGCAACCCCCAGGGATTCATTACTGTTTCGGATGTTAGTGAAGGAGTACGTAGTCTTTTCTCCACTGACTCTAAGGACACACTCATGGACTCCTAACAAATGAATGTAAGAAGAGAAATTTAAAAGTTATATAAATTGATTGAGGGATGGATGAGAATGGACAGCTAATGTTTTATTCCATCTTACAACCCGAAGTATTACTTGAAGAAATATGAAGCGGAGTAAAGCCATGAGAATGACACTGACCCATGGTCAGTGGTCACATCATCAATCAACCCATGATGGAATGTGTGGGTCCTCGACGACAGCATAGATGACCCCTTTAGAGTCACCTGAGGACTCCTCGAAAATGTCTGTTTGCTGCCATGAACCACCCAAGTGTCTTCTGACTGGGTGATCTCCTGGTAGGCCAGCTGCAGCACAGGAATCTTTAGTAGGAGCTCCCACCAAGGACTGTGGTGGTGGTGGTGGTTCCACCCTCAGGGCTGGAGAAGCAGATGCCGGAGACATTTGCTGTAGATGGACCAGCATGAGCATAACTGGCGGCTGCCAGGTGACAGAGGGTTCAATGGGTAGAGTTGTACCCCACCCTGCAATGGTCCACTGCTGCCAGAGGAGCTCCTCATTACGCAGCCGTATCTTGAAATAGTGCACCTCCTCGCCCGATGACGAGGTGGTCAAGGAGCACTGACAACAGTACGTCCCAGTCCAGCAAGATCAAGAGCCAAGCAGCATCTTGATCTTGACCATCAATCTGGGGGCCTACATCAAGGAAAAGCCTCCAAAGAGTCATGGTAGAACACATGCCAAGATACATTCAGTAGCACTGGCTTTGGAGGCATAACCAGGCTGGTTCCAAAGTGACCCAGCCAGGGACACCGACCGAGCCACATCCTCCTGTGTAAGGACTGGGAGCAACAGAGTCTGGGGAAATTGACTCATCTTCGACATTCTCCAACAGCCAATCGACAGGCTTGGAAAAAATCTTAACCACCTGCTTGACTGGCATCTAAGTCAACAAGCCTGATGGGGTACAGAGGAGCTTTCGACCATACCCTCAACCAAAGGCTGCTCAACCGCAGTCGAGCGCGCCACCAATGTCAAATGGTTGGGAAAGTCAAGGAAACAGGAAGATGGCGATCTCTACCAGTCCCACGACCTGGCAATGATTATGCGTCTTGCCTTGGTGAGAAAGGCTCTCCCCAGAGGTCTGAAGGGCCCATTGACAATTCATGGAAATCCTCTGCAAAGGACCCTATGATACTGGCCCAAGCCAGGAGCAGAACCAAGATATGAAAATTACGTACCTACCGTAATTCTTGATTTTCCTGTGTAGGTTCACCGTTCATCGCTGGTGGGTGTCTGCCGGAGACAGGCACCCCACAGAATACTTTTTTTTGGGAGGAGGGGCCGATGTTGTTGGCGCAGCCCACGAGGCAGACGTACTACGTGGCACTCGCGGGTTGGCCAGTAATGGCCGTTGGGTCCTCCTCCACCTCAGTGATGCACGAAGAAGAGACAGTAGAAGAAAGTAAAGAGAAAGAAGGGTGAGGCAAGGGAACCCAAAAGACAGTAAAAAGAAAGAAATAAACTGAAAAAGACTATGCCGACAAAAGGACAGGAAAGAGAAGGAGGGGACAGAGGAGTTTGGACCACGAGGCCCCAGTTCCTGAGCAACCAAAGGAGGAGAAGGGAGAAAGAAAAAAGAGAGAGAGAAGAAGAAGAAGGTATGCGATTTGGGGTGGCCTCAGTCCAGAAACAACAGAGGCAGCACTGGAGGAACACCAGGGTAGGAACTCTGGTGAGAAGAGCTGCAACCTGAAAAAGTGCTCTGATTGGAGACCGCAGCAGCACTGCAAGTTTTTTAATGCTGAACCCTCTGAAAAGGGCAGAGCCAGCACTGCTCATGGGTTGGAGAGGGAGCACAAGAGGACAGGAGGATGCGCCACACCATTCAGGGAGAGGCCACCCTCAAGACTGAAGCCCAAGAAATCAAGGGCTGAAACAGTTTTCGTTCCCCTTACCCCCAGAACACCAAGGGTCCAAGGAGATGGAGTGGGGGGGGAATAAGATATGGGCAAAGGCGTCCCGGGAGGCCCGAGGCACCTCCCCCAGACAGGCAGACCCAGAGAGTGGGTCAAGCAAGTGCCCAAAAGAGGAGGGCCCCTCCCCCCTCCGGAGACCCAGGAGTAGAACCCCAAGAGTTCGAGATGCTCAACCCAGACCTCGCCCATGGACACCCCTCCCACTGACAAAGTCAGCAGAACTCCGGGGAGGGCAGGGTCTCAGGGTAGAAGGGAGGCGGATGGTCTCAGGGACTGAGACCTCAAGGGGGAAGGTGGGAGGGATTCAGTAACGAATGGAGAAGATGTACAGGAAGATCAAGAATTAAGGTAGGTACGTCATTTTCATGTCTTAACTGTTTCAGTCTTCACCATTCATCACTGGGGGGTGAGTAATGAGCATCCCCCGAATGGGCACAATAACCCTGAGGGAAACATCCTTCAGTCCCCCCCCAAGGGAGAATGGGGGGGACCCTCCACTAGCCAATTCAAGGCTGGGATTTATCAGAGTGATACAGGGTCCCCTGAACCTTAGGGGAAGGAAGGCACTCCTAAAGTGCCCATCTTGCTCTGCGGGAAAATAGATGGGTCCCCTGGAAGGGGGAGGCCAATAACCTGTTCCGGGCCAAAGGTAACAACCTTGACAGGTGAAGCCAAGCTGTCCGCCTAATGCAGATCACTGTCTCCGCAAGCTGTGAACTGACCTCACTAGCGTCATAAGACGCCCTTGTTTGGTGCCTTGCCAACTCCAGGCCTATAGCAGCAAGGGCAATGGCTTGCCAGGTAGCCTCCAACTCAGGTAGCAATGCTACAGCCTGTCCCAGCATCGCCCACAGATGCCTGTTGTAGGCAATGTGGTGCACCTGATGAGAAATAATAGCCAAAAGGCTCCACGCTAAAGAGAAGACTCTTCACCCCATCCGATCCAGCTCTAGAGAATTGGTCTCCGGGAAGGCCTACTGCAGACCAGGCGTCGAAGCCCGAAAGGGGTGTCCAGCCATGTCAGTCTTGAAGGTGGATGAGGCAAGGCGCCTGGAGACCCACGGGTTGCACAACACCCCCTGCGGCAGCCCATAGGGGCTGGTTCCTGGGAATATGGATGCTGTCAGGCACTGTACTATGCTTGCCGGAAGGGAACCTACCAGGATAGGACTACCAAATGGTACGTCCTATATTCGCCTAGGAAGGCCTGCATCGCATGCTTGGTACTGTTTTTAGCATTGCAGGAAATGTGCAAGTCCCTAACCAACCTTGATAGGAAGCGCTGCTACTGGGCTTGATCAGCATCTGATGATAGGTGGACTGAGGGTTCCTCTTCCTCAGTGGAGGAGGTCAAGGAGCTTGACAAATCAAGACTCTGGCTGCGGCAGGGGAACTGGTCGGAAAACCTGCCCGTCCATGGCCCTAACATACTTAGGGAACGCCGCTGCCTGAGACCTGAACTGATCCCAGGTCAAAGGACCCAAAGGCCCAATGTGGCCTGGGAGAAGAGGAGCTGGGCGCAGAGGCACAGGTGAGCCTGTCACCTGATGTGACGTGCCTCTGCCAGGGCTAGCAGAATCCACAGGAGAGCCTGGCATCAAAGGAAAACCACATGTCTGTAGATTCACCATCCTATCATGGAAATCAAAACAGTGAGGGCTTAACCCTATAGGGTGAGCTACCCTATGAGGGGACCGGGGCCGCATGGATCCAGAAGGGCGGACCCCAGCCCCACCCATGGGGACCTCAGTGGGAGAACCCAAGGGGAGAACAAAGGGCTCAGCACTACAGCTCCTCCCTTGACCCTGAAGGGTCACAGAAGAGTGTTGCAATCCCTTACCCCTTATCTTCAACCCTGAAGACTCCGAGGAAGCCCTCTTCCTCGACCCCTATGCCAAGGGCTCCCTTGACTCCACAGACCCCCCGAAGAGGGCCTCAATCTTAATTATGAGAGGAGGAATGGCACCAAGGATGGCAGCCACTCCCTCACTCAAGAACCTGACTGCTACCCCAGCAGCAGAGGGACCAGAAAGTTGCAGCTGGTTTCCCGAGCCAGGGGTGGTTGGGAGATCTGCACGAACCCTGGTCACCTGAGCCGCTGGAGGGGACACTTGGGTAGGTGCAATGATGCTGGGTCGTGGGGAACCCTCTGACTCTCACAAGTCAGGCAGCCAATCTAGATCCACCTTAGAATCATCCTCCTCCTCAAGAGGAGACACCAGAAGGGCTCCGGAGCGGGCTGCCCTGAGGGATCCCCAGTCGCTGTGCTGCAATGAACAGGCGATCTGCCCGCACCCCTCACCGCTATGGCTCCAGGATCTGAGACGGCGCCCAACGTGGCAGTGCCAAGGAACACCCGCACTGGGACCAGCAGCCGTGGGCCCTGACAACAGGGGAGCCTGCACCTCTGAGGAGGTGGCTGGCAGGGCAGTGCTCCGGGACCCCCTCCACGCAAGGTTGGAAGAGGAGGTCCCTCTTCACTGAAACGTATAGGCCCGGGAAGGGACCCAGAGGTAGGGCAGAGAGTCTTGTGCTTGGATCGGCGCAATCAACGCCACCTCCCAAAAGTCAGCGGGGCCCTGACGACCTTTAACGCGTGGTGCTCCAAACCTCGATGGTCCATCAAAAGGGCGCTGTAAGCATTCCATATCGACTGGGGACCAAGACAGGTGAGACACAAATCATGTCAGTCAGTAACGGAAATTTGCCGGCCACAGGGACGCATAGGGGTCCGACCCATTTTTTTTGTATTGCTTCTTGCCCAGATGACCAGACATGGCGGAACGGCAACTAAACTTAAAAATAGAAAAAACTTGATGCAGCACACCAAAAATAAAAGGAAAGGTCTTATCGGTCTTTAGCGGCGTTGAGTAGCAGAACCGATGCGGAGTCGAGGATAACAGCGTCAAACTAGCGCTCATAGAAGTAGATCACAGAAGTCTGCAGAATCCGCTGGGGTGCTGTCTTGACGATGGGAGAAGCAGAACTGAGGTGGAGGAGGACCCAACAGCTGTTACTGGCCAACCCGCGAGCGCCACATAGTATGTCAGCCTCATGGGCAGCGCCAATGGTGTTGGCTCCTCCTCAAAAAAAAAAGTCTCCAGCAGACACCCACCAGTGATGAATGTTGAAGAGTTACACAGGTAAGATCAATGAAGAACTCAATGTAGCTGCAGCCACCTCCTCAAGAGCCGCATGTTTTGAAGCGGATCCAGCAGCCACTGAGGCCTTTTTGTGACTCTTAGGTCGATTCTTAGGGTCCCATTCCAAGGATCAACCGAGGATGAGTCTGGCCCATCGATCTTCCAGTGACACTGGAAGTATTGCTTGACAAAGGCCACAGCCCTCCACACTGTGTTGTGCTCCCAGACAGTACAGGCAGGACGCATAGGGGGTTGGTGTTCGACATTTTCTGTCGACACTGCATGCAGAATTTAAAACCAATGTCATGATCAATGCTGTTGAAGGCAGAACCGGAACAAGAAGGAGATTTAGTACAAACAAATAGAAGAATTCAAGGATTCTCCATAGTTTAGTGCTTTTTGCCGACCATTCAGAAGAATGAATGGTCGCCAAAAAGCATTAAACTATGGAGCATCCTTGAACATAGCAGAGACACAGAGTAAGAGACCTGTACCTTCCAGTGGAAAGAAAATCTCACCCGGCGGAGCCAGAGGATACACTGTCTGAGTGGTGGGAGGAGTTTAGCCTGAAGATGTCCAACAAATCAGCCTGTTCCACCAGAACTGCCACGGTGTGGATAATAAACTGTATCCATGCCCTTAGAAATATATTTACAAGAAGGGAAAATATTTACAGGAAAGGAAAACAAGCATAGAAATACAAATACAAATTACAATATGTATATTATTTTCTGTATTTTCTGTAATTAAGGATAATTATACAGAAAACTGATATATGTGTTATATAGTCAAGTCTTCAAGATAGGGGGAGGAGTTCAAGAATTTATAATAATATGCATTTAAAGCAGCAGTATCTGTTAGTCACCATGTAGTTTTTTATTCTAGAATACTGTTTTTTCTGGTAACAACGTCAATAGACTATTTATTTTCTGGGTTTTTTTCATGCCTGAATAAAGAGATGGAATTTTTAAGTTTTTAAAAGTCCCCGCTCCCGTGCAATACCTGCCATGAAAAAAATTAATATTGTGGTGCACTGCTGAGCTGTTTACCATCAGAAACATCTGGCAGTGCCAGCCAGGTACAGCCACAGTGTTACTCTAGTGCATACATTAAACAAGTTACCTCAGCATAAGAATTTTTTAAAAAATTACAAGTGGCAGCCACATTTCATGACCCGAGTAATTACAAAATTAGTTACAAAAGCTGTTTTAAACAATGTATGAGAAACTTAAAAATGCACAGAGGAAAAAAAAAACAAAGGTGTCAGAAAAACATTTTTGCTAAAAAAAAAACTATATGATGAAATTTTTTGCTAACAAACACTTGCTCTGAAGGGGACATAAAAGATATTACAGTGTATTAGTAGATGTCCTACAAGTTTAAAAAAGTAGTCATGTCATATGAGTTATCAAATTAAGGCATAAGGTACAGAGATGGCTTTCATCAATTATCATCTGGATTCTGTTCTTTCCTCTTGATTTCTTGCCCCCTTTTCCCGTCCCCAGTGTTCTGGGCCACTAAGGCTGCCCCCCTACTCTGGTCGAGGCAGCAGGGAAACTACTGCTTTCACAGCTAATGCCAGTACTGCTCCTTGGTTGATCAGCAATGGGAGGGGAAGGGAATGCTGGGTAGCCTGCACCCTCTTTCCCTGACAGCCAAGCACCTCAACTCCTCAATGCCTCCTTGGCCCCCAGTCAGCCTTAGTACTGGGATTCTCAAGATTGCCCGTGAACTCCAGCCCCCAGGTGGCAACAATGAGTCATTAGGCTGGTCCTAGGTTCAAGGTCATTCAAGATCCTTCAAAGTAAAAAGGGTCACTCTGAAGTAACGACAGTACTGGTGTTAAAAGTTAATGCTCACAAACCAGAAAAACGGGCACTAATGTCTCACTGGTAGGACAAATACCTAGCTGATTATGATACAACTGCATCTTGTTCAGAGCGGTTTTTACATTTGCACTGCTGCTGTAACTTCAGTAAATATTATTTTGCATCATATGGAATTAGCTTAAGATTTGTCCTGCTGATGAGATGCTGGTGTCTGGTTTTCTGGTTTGCTACCACTCAAGGCCCTTCTCAGCTGAAAATTACCCTTTCAGACCTAAAGTAGGTCAACAATGACCTTCAAAAGCTGAAACCATAAAAATGTCTAGACAACAGGTCACGGGGTAAGATCAGGTAAAAACAGGGCAGACTGGATGGACTGATGGTCTTTTTCTGCCAACACAGTCTATGCTTCTATGTAACTTTCAAAACATCATTTCACATCTGACATTGGATACATCTCCACAGGTATTTGAAAACTTCACTTGTAATTCTCAGTTTTACTGAAAAGCCAAGCGATGTGGCTCTAACCCAGAGACATTTTTACTCTGTGGAACTGCTGCATTCAAACTTGCTGCTGCTGTCACCACAAATTTTACTTAAAGGATTTTTGTTTCCAAGTTCTAGATTTTTATACCATGTTCAAACTTCAGTGTCCTCTGATTCACACATGAGGTTGCCTTGAGGTCAGAGAGTCTGGCATACACCACAATCGTTCAACTATTCCAAAATGGAAAATTGCATGGATATTGCAAACACACCTGTTTGGACTAACAGGATGTAGTTAAAAAGAACTCAAAGCAGAAGGCTGTACTAAAATATTAGTGAAATATATTTAAGAAATTGTTTTCCCTAGAACACAAAACATTAAAGAGAATATGTTTTAGGTTTGTTAAGAACTCACAGATGCCAACTGAAAGCATACTTGCCAGTTCTTTATAGGTTTTTGAACTGCAGTAAATGTTATAGTGCTATCTTTACTATAAAATATTTATTTATTAACCATTTATTTACCAAGGGTATCATAGCTGATGCACAGCATCTCATTTTCAGTGGGGTCCTTCTACCTAATTTGATAGCAGGAAAGACTAATGCACAGGGAGGGTGAGTGACTTGTTCAAGGTCACACAATGAGGAAACTGCTGCAGTGGGATTCGAATCTGGTATCTTTTATCCCCCAATTCTGTGATCTAATCACTGAAACCCCATACTTGCAGGCCCATCTTTCCATTCTCAAACAAATGATTAATTCTTCCCAGAAGGGTAAAACAACTAAGGTGAAACAATACTGCCAGTCAAAGAACCTGGTATAGAAACTGTAGACATCTCCAAATTTACTGGAAACAATTTCGCAACATAGAATGGATTGCTTTTCTTATAACTGCTTCAAGAGCATTCCAAATTAATCACTCCAGAGTATAACTGGATTAGATGCAAGGTACAGTCGCTGAAGTCTGGAGGAATGAACTGAACTAAAGATATTTGCTGGATCTTCTCTAGACTGGACTACAGATCAGCACCAAACTCTGCTAAGAACCGACATGCTTGCTCAGCAGTGCTACTAACTTATTTTCTAACTGTCCACTTGGTGGCAGACATGTTTAAAGAAACCATCATAGTAGAGCTGCAGCACATTTATTACCATGCCCAGGCAGAACTGTATTGAGGTGGTGGTGGATGGACACGATTACTGATGAGATCCTATATCACCAAGGGGTTATACGATTACTGATATTTATACAGGATAAGGCTATATTGGGGTCTCTCACATTTATATGACTGTCCTATTTGAGATGGCACTAGTTTCAAAAGCAAAAATATAAATTTAAAACATATTACAGCTCAATCAATATATTTATTCAGACTTCAACAGGAGAAACCACTGAGCACAGCATATTTTAAGTAGTGCCCTAAATGTAACTTTTATAAAATACACAATTCATCGCCCTAGAGTAGTCTTTTCTTATAGTCCCGGTATGCCTGTTCTGGTGGTTGTTTGAGTGGATACTGAACAGCCCAAAGCACAGCTCTAAAAAGAGCAGGGAAATTCCTTTGTGTCCCAGCCAAATTCATTCCATTCACTAAAAACCAGTAACAGTAACCTGGTTCAGTATCAGTCGGTTTGCATCTGTATCCTCCCCCACCCCCCTCGATTGAGGCTGAAGACAGGAAGTATTTCCTAACTCCATCTTGGTCAACAAAAGCAAAATAAATCCATGAATAAAAGATACAAAGGTATGCTAAAGAAAGATCCTACACATTACATTTAGAACTGCCCCAAAAAAGTGTTATGCTACAGCAGAAACAAAAAGCAACCAGTGTTTTCGTTTCTACCACCCCCCCACCCAAAAAAAAAAAAACACAGTTACTGTACAGATCAAATGCCATGGGGACGGTTCCTATTTTGTCTCATACTCCATGACATTTCCTAGTACTGTAGGAGTCGCTTAATTAGGACACCTCAGTGGTGGCTTTTTACCCCCGTTATGCAGGAGTCCCATTTGTCAAAAGGCTATTTTTTGAAACCGCTTAATTCAGCTGTACTGCTGATTTCTCTGTTTAGTTCTTTTCTACCTTTCCCACTGTGACACACACACACTCACTCCCACCCATCCACCAACACACCCACTTGTCAGTCAATTTGCAGCATGGTGTGGCAAGCGCAAAACCAGAGACAGAACCATGAAGTCAGAAGAAGTATGGTAGGCCTCCTGCTTGGGATGACTGAGGTCGGTCCCAGGACCAACAAAACACACTAAGGACAAGATCACTACTTCACTAGGTATGAGCTGCAAGAGGGATAGGTCACTAGGAGGTGGGTCAGCATGCCAGGAGGCAAAAACAAAAGTCGACGAGTCTCACCTACTCTAGGGCCATTGACAGTTACTTAGCAGTTTTCCCAATTAGCTGGTACCCCAATCTCTTATCACCAGCAAGTTTCTATTGACATCAGTGGTCACCTAATTGATTCCTGGAGGGATTTCCCAATAAAGAGGATATCCTTATCGTGTGGTTTCTTCTGAAACAGCCCTTCTATAAACTGGATTTATAAAACTGAAGGCGATAGAATAGTAACAACTTTTAGTTTAATAGAGCACCTTCCTTTCCTAATGTATCTCAATGAAAGCAATGTGTTAGATATGGGAAGTGCAGAGACTGTATGCAGGCAAACGTAGAAGCCAATATTTGTCCAAAAGCCCACACAAACCATGGACAGCTGCACATTTAGAAACTGTTTCGCTGAAGGAGGAAGTGTTGGAGAGGGCACTAACCCTAATCATTTTTCAAAAGGGGACATGAGACAGGAAAAATCCTTTCTGTAACTCTTGATCTTCTTGTGTATATTTTCCATAGGCCCACTATTCTTAGAGCCACAGGCACTAGGACCCTGCAGGGCACATACCATTTTGGTTCAACAGCATGTCCGTATGGTGTGAAGCACATGCTGCAGCATACATAGTAGCAAGGGCCCCATCCAACTCAGTACCCTTTTTACTGAGGAGGAGAGCAGGAACAACTACGGACGGAAAATCTTTTAAGTTTATAACACTAAAAAATATGAAATGGCACAAGATGGCCCAAATGTCCCTGTAAGAAGGGACAAAAACACAACAATCTCTGCAGCCTATACATCTGTTGGTGGGAAGAATAACAATCACATATGATGCAGGTACTCACGAATCTTGATTAAGGTAGGGTGGAGTAGTGGGGTTATATGGAGAAGATATTCAAAAAGATGTATTTATTTATTTAAAAACTGGTAACAGCACACTGAGCCAAAGCTTGATTCCAGTACAATAGTAGATGGCATACACAGCAAGAAGAGTACGATGTCAACATAAAGGTACAAAGTAAAGGGCGTAGAGAGTGCAAGAGTCACATTAAGTACTGTAACTTTTGTATCTTCTTAGAGACGATCTCCTCCACAAAGACTCAGTCTGGTCAAGTGACCAGCAGTAGTTACAAATCCCTAGACTTGGGTGGTTGCAGTCAAATAGTGTTTAAGAGGAAAGCAAACCCTGTAGCACTGCCAGCACAAAGCCTGCATGTTTTCTAAACTGCATGCTTGTGGCACCACATATTTCTGCAATAGGAACCGCTGTCAGAGAAGTGACTGATGTGGCCACTGCTCCAACTGAGACCTCACACTGTTTTCCTGTTAGAGAACATCAGTGGTGGATACATTTAACAATTCATCTAAAAAGGCATTGGTTGGAAACCGGTTTTCCTTTACCATTAGGATCACTGCTGGCCAAGCTGCTCTCTACCATCATTTCCTAGGCTTAGATCCCACAGACATTTTACTAGCGGCCTCAAATGAAGTATATTCCTAAAGCCGTGGTTTACACCTATGGACGCCTGCAATTTGCAGCACTCCGCCCCGGCTGGACGAGCGGCCCACCCCAAGGCCCACGCCTGCCAGCTGCTCTAGAGGTTGTTTCCCTCCTGACGTGGCAGGGATGAGCTGGTGACGTGCACCAAGCACTGAAGCATCAGAAGACTCACCATCCATAGCACATCTGAGTCCAACAAAAATAATTTTTCCACAGCAGATCGAAGCTGATCTCGGAAGGTGCATAAAATGAAAACTGAGAGCTAGAAATATTCAGATTTGGTGGAAGCTGGGCGCAGTGATTACATATGCATATCCCAGGGATATGCATATTACCTACGCATGCCCAGCTTCACGCCTCAGTTTGCTTACTAAAATTCCAATGTTTCTATCCCTGGTTTTCATTTTTACAAGTTCAGCTTTCAATCTGCTGTGGAAAAATGACATGCTGAACTTGGGTGTGCAATGGCTCGCCTTTTTAATGGGAAGTGCTGGTGGTGAGCCACTGGAGGATGCCAGGAGGGGACACTTTCAGTCAGAGGGTGCGCTGTGGTCTGTCTACATGACAGGCAAATTCGCTGCCAAGTAGCTCACTCTGATACACATCCCCTCTCCTGGGTTGCTTCAGAAAATGGAAACGAATAACTTGTGATATGCCCCTGACAGTGTCCACACTGCTGGATTCTGAAGCGCATCAACCCATGCGCATGGGTTGATGCGCTTTACAGTTGGCAGTGTAAACAGGGCTTAAGGATCCTCCTGAAGAGATATAAATGTGTCACTGGAAGTCCACTGACCAACTCACGATATGCTGAAATGGCTGAGAAATGGACCTTGACTGAAACTAGAAAAAAAATGTTTTATTCTTAGACAGAATCACTAGTATCTTCCGACCAATTTGAAAAATAATCTTATATGATAGTTTTTTATAATGCTTCAAGCTACATTTTGAAAAGGTGTAATATTTGAACAGTTAATACAGATCTCCTTTGTTGCTACATGCATATTCATGTTGCTGTATGTTAAAAATGACAGGACTTTAAAAATGCAGTGACCCATTTTATTATTTTTTTTAATATCAATATGAAACATTTTATGCTTTTTATATCGCTATATGGTCACTGTAGTGATATATTACTTAGCTGACTCCAATTTTTCATTTAAAAAAAATGAAGTCTCTAGTCCAAATGATTCCCAAGTTATCACATTTTAAAGAAAATATCCTTTGAAAGGTCTACCTCTAGAACTTTTGGAACTACAAACTTTTTCCGGAAGAAAGCCTGGAATCCGGCCATTAAAAGATGGTGGTAATGTTATTTATTTATTTATTAAAGAGATTTACCAGATAAGCATACTGAGTGGGAATCCACTCGTCTCCAGATGCGACCTGTTATTCTGTAACAGTAGTAATTTTCTTATCAATATAGAAACAGGCAGTTTTCTCAAGATATACACTCACTCTCTCTCTCTCTCTATATATATATATATATATATGTATATATATATCAAAAAACTTTGGTAATGTTCTAGTTAGGGTTAAAGCAACAAAAGTAGGGAAATGTGGCGTTAGGGTTTCCAGCCCTAACACCGCACTCCCACCCTGCACCCGACCCATCAACAAGCGTTGGGGTTGTGCCTTGGGGGCATCAGCCCTAACGTTCACCCCATTCCACAAGTAAATAAGCCGAGATGGGTACAGTACAGGAGAATGGGGTGAGCGTTAGGGCTGACTACCCCAAGGCACACACCCCAACGCCTGTCGGTGGGTGCAGGGTGGGGGGGGTGGTATTAGGGATGGAAACCCTAATGCCACATTTCCCTACTTTTGTCGCTTTAACCCTAACTAAAGCATTAACAAAGTTTTCTGCAATTTAAATTTGCTTACTTTTTAAGATAGTATAATCATATCCTTATTTGCCTGTGAGAGCGCAAGGCCTCCTGGGCCCTACGCTCCCATCCCACCATAGATGAGCATATGTATGCAGCTGTGAAAACACAGGGTCCTCCAGGCCCTGAGCTTCCATTTATAAGACAACAGTGACCAAATTGTCAGCAAAGCCATCTTATTACCCCACCTCATGTACCCGGTACAGTAAATTTTCGAATCCCCACCAAATCAGTATTCTGCGCAACAGCAACGCCATTTTTTTTTTTTTTTTTTAATTTAAACATTTGGTAACCAGGAAAGGCACATTGTGCCGGGGCTCGTTTCCAGATCACAGGTGCAAAAACACATTTTGGCCAGGACCTGAAAAATAACAGCTGTGACATACATGAGGTGGGGTAATAAGAAGGCTATGTTGAAAATCTGGGGTCAAAATATTTAAAATTTCCAAAGTTACGAGTGTGCGTAGCGAAATTGCAACGAATGGTCATAACTTTTGCCATTTTTACATATTTTGACCACAAATTTTCAATATAGCCTTCCTATGACCCCACCTAATAAACAATATGACTGTCATTATGCAAATCCCGGCTGAAAGGTGAAATCGCCAAGCAATCATGAAATCACCTTTCTGGTGGGAGTCGTGTAACGACAGTTATATTGTTCATGAGGTGGGTTCCCCAAAAGGTTATGTTGATAATTTGGGGTAAAAAAAAAAAAAATATGGCTGAATTATGCATTAAAGTTGAAACCCCCACTGAAATACAGTA
Organism: Neoceratodus forsteri; assembly: GCA_016271365.2. Classification (NCBI taxonomy): domain Eukaryota; kingdom Metazoa; phylum Chordata; order Ceratodontiformes; family Ceratodontidae; genus Neoceratodus; species Neoceratodus forsteri. The sequence continues at coordinate 1,681,859,041 of CM057455.1, read as the reverse complement.
CATTGAACCACATTTACCTTCGTTTTTCACATTGCAGTCACCGGTTCTAGCAGAAAGATGTGTCTTTGATCGGGAGAGTGGATCTTGAACCTGGGACCTGTTCAGGTGAGTGAGAGAGTGTGGGGCGATGGGTGCTGAATGGGAGGTAGGGGTGGGGGGCTGATCAGAGAGGGACCGCTTTTTTTTTTTTTTGCAGCCGGGGGTACTCAAGGGACAGTTTGCCTTTTGCAGAAAGGGACTGGGGGAGGGGTGCCACTAGACACCAGGGACTTAAACAGCAGCATGGGGACAGCGATCGGAAAAGGGGGGAGGGACAACTGGACTACCAATGATATTATATAGGGGACTGTGATAGGAAAACTGGGGAGGAACCACTGGACTACTAGGGAAGTTACTGTTTTGCTACGGGGACAACGATTGGACATTAGAGGAGGGACCACTGGACTACCCTGGGAAATTTTTATGAAAACGGGGACACTGATGGGAGAACGGGGGAGTGGTAGGGACCACTAGACTACCAGGGAGTATAAAGAACAACAACAAAAAAAAAACATATGGGGCGCTGATCAGAGAACAGGGGAGGGGCAACTAGACTACCTGGCAATATAAAAAATAAAATAATTTAAAAAAAGAAACACACATATGGGACAGCTATTGGAGAATGGGGGAGGGGGGAGGGACCACTAGACTACCAGGGAATATATACTGTTATTCACGGGATGGAAATCGATGGGTAGGGAGTGCAACTAGACACCAGGAAGATATGACAGTTCAAACTGTTATGGACCTTTACTGTTTGAAGTCTTTACAGTTCCAGCAGTAAAGTTCAAACTATAAAGAACTACGAACAGTTATTTTCCAATCGCTTGATGCTTAAAGCGAGTGATGGGCAAAATGAGTCTCACCCCAAAAACACATACTTTATCAAAACATTTTACAATAATAATACAATAACTAAGTAGGATTTCTTTATAAATCAAATTTTAAAAGGGAAAAAAGATGGCAGAAACACAAAGAAAAAATTACTCACCTTAGTAATTGTGTTTCTTCTAATGGAGTCTTGCTGTATTCCGACATATGCAGTTAGCCCCAGCACTTGAACTACCCCGGAGAGGAAAGAGTTAAGTCTATGCATGAGCTCAAGCACGGTTCAAACCTCTGTCTGCAGCACTTCAAAGTGTAACCATCAGATTCTTACGAGCAATACCAACTAACTATTCTACTTAAGTGGAAATGGTAAAGAAAATAGCCAAAAAGGCAATAAATGTTTTGGGTCCCCTAAAACACTCAAGTCGAGAACCCAAAATAATAATCAGGTAGTGAACCAACACAAATAGCTACCAAAAAACAACCTAACCATAAACCCACTCTGCTTTTTAAAAGGGAGTGCCAAGTACACCCTGAGGTGCAACACTGTACCTGCCAGCCCACTTCCCAAAAACAGGTTCTGAGAGGGGAGGCGGGGGGGTCAGAATACAGCAAGATTCCATTAAAAGAAACACAATTACTAGGGTGAGTAATTTTATCTTCAAACAACATGAAGTCTTCCTGTATTCTGACACATGCAGACTACCAAGCAGTACCACCACAGAGGGGGTTACCAAACCTATTTTGGGAATAGGCTCTGCAGTACTGCTATTCCAAACCTAGCATCACTCCTTGCCTGGATATCCAGAGTAATTCTTGGTGAAGGTATAGACAGTTTTCCAGGTGGCTGCTTTGCATATCTCTAATAAAGGTATATCCCTGGCAGCAGCCAGGGAAGCAGCTGTACCCCTAGCCGAATGAGCTCTCAGGCCTGAGGGAGGTGTTTTGTCTAGTTTTTCGTAGCAGAACTGTATACAAGAGACAATCCACCCAGCAATAGTTCTCTTAGTAGCAGGTTTACCCTTTCCTGCTTCACCATAAGTAAGAAACAATTGAGGACAGTCAAACCTCAGTGCCTTAGTATGCTCGACGCTGTAGCTAAGTGCCCTCTTAACATCCAAACTGTGTAATCTTCTTGCTCCTGAAGAAGAATGATCAGTGAAAAACACAGGAAGAGACATGGACTGGTTCAGATGAAAATCTGAGGCCACTTTGGGTAAGAACCTCCTACTGGTTCTAAGGACCACCATATCTCAGCGAAGAGAGATAAAATCCGGCTCCACTGACAGAGCTTGTAATTCACTAACATGCCTGGCAGAAGTGATAGCTACCAGGAACACAGTTTTCCAAGTCAAGTACTTGAGTTCTGCTGAAGCCAAAGGCTCGAAGGGAGGTTGCATGAGCTGAGCAATGCAAATATTAAGATCCCAGGCAGGAGTAGGGTCCCTAAAAGGAGGGTTGGTATGGACTAAACCCTTAAAAAACTGACAGAAGACAGGACGAGATACCAGGGAAGGAACCTTCCCCACTTACAGGAATGCACAGGCAGCTGCTAGATGCACTTTCAGAGTGGCTGGCCTGAGGCCTAAGCCATTAAGATGAACCATATAATCCAGAACTGTAGCCAAATCAGCAGTATCTGGTAGGGCATCCCTATTGAAACACCAAATGCTGAATCTTTCCATTTGGAATTATACGTTTTTCTGGTGGCAGGTTTTCGAGAGGCTTTAAGAATATCTAGAACCCCTTGAGACAGATACAGACTTGCATACTCTAACTCTTCTAGATCCAAGCTTTGAGGTTGAGAGACTGAAGGTCAGGGTACCATATCCTTCCCTGAGAGGAGGTTAACAGATTGTGCTTCTTGGGAAGAGATAAGGGAAGATGGACTGCTAGGGACATCAATAGAAGATACCAAGGCTGTCTGGCCCAGTCTGATGCAATCAGGATCACGCTGCATGATTGTGACCTTATCTTGACCAGAACCTTGAACAACAGAGGAAAGGGAGGAAAGGCATACAGGAATTTCCCCTCCCAATCCAGAACCAGAGCATCCAGGGGAACTGAGCCCACAACTCGGGGGTCTGCACCATAAGAGAGGAAGTTGATGATTGTCTGGGGCTGCAGAGAGATCTATCTCTGGAGCGTCCCACGTTGAGAAAATTATATTCAATATGAAAGGGTCCATGGACCATTCATGATGGCCCTGAGATATCCTGTTCAGAGTATCTGCTAGTACATTGTCCTCCCCTGGAAGATGGACTGCTACTAGAGATGCTTGCACGGAATAAGCCAGAGACCATCATTTCATGGCTTCAGTGCACAAGGCCATAGACCGAGTGCCTCCCTGCTTGTTGATGTAACACATGGTGGTGGTGTTGTCTGTCCTGACCTGAACCACCTTGTCTTTACTGAGTCCGAGAAGGTTTGGAGAGCTAGGAATACTGCCCTGAGTTCCAGAAGATTGATGTGAAGAAGGGACTTCTGAGGGGACCACACCCCTTGTGCTGTGAGAGCTCCTAAGTGAGCTCCCCAGCCCGGAAAAGAAGCATCTGTGATTAACACCACTGAATGAGTCTGACTGTTGCATTACTTGTAGGTCTGACTTGACTTGGTCTGGAGACTGTCCCACGATGAGCCAGTCGTCCAGGTATGGAAAAATGGAGATATTTTGTCTCCTGAGAAAAGCCACTACTACTGCTAGGCACTCTGTGAACACCCTTGGAGCAGATGTTAGGTCGAAGGGCATTGCTCTGAACTGATAATGGCCTGAAGGCAACTCGAACCTGAGGTACTTTCTGTGGGAGCACCTGCCTGGGATGTGAAAGTAGGCATCCTTGAGGTCCAGGGAGGCTAACCAATCCCCCTGGCCTCAGAGAGGGAAGAATTACTTCCAGAGTCACCATTTTGAATCTTGGCTTGACAAGGTGCTTGTTTAAGTATCTTAGGTCTGGGACGGGCCGCCACTCCCCTGTCTTTTTTGGGGTAAGGAAGTATCTGGAGTACAGACCCTTGTCCATGTGTAGAGTAGGAACTCTCTCTATGGCTCTGAAAGCCAGCAGAGAGGAAACTTCTGCCTCTAGGGCAATGGTTTTGGAGATGTTTGCAGGTGGAAAAGACCTGACCCTCAGTTTTGGAAATTTTTTGAAGCTGAGGGCAAGTCCCTGGCTTACTACTTCCAGGATCCACTTGTCTGTGGTAACAGAATTCCAGGCCTGGAAGTAGCAAGCCAGACTGCCTCCTACTGGAATAGGGGAGTCGACCCGGGCTGACACATCAGGGTGTCTGCTTGGCAGGAGCCTTAGACTGAGAGGAGGATGCAGCCCTGCTCATCCCCATTCTGCCTCTCCCTCTGAAGAACCCCCTCTGAGGAAAAGGAGAGGAGGCCTGTGCCTGGTAGAAAGGCCAGTGAAGAGGTCTGCCCCTGCCCCCAGACTGCTGCTTCTGAGGAGTTGCCTGCCTTTCCTTGACCTGTGCACTCCTGTAGGTGGTCCAATATTCATCCATCTTTTTCATGTAATTCTCCATCTGCTCCCCCAAACAAAGAATTACTCACCACAGGGAAATCCATGGCCTTAGCCTGAGTATCCTGTGAGAGGCTAGTACATCTGAGCCAAGCAAATCTCCGAAGAGACACAGATGTTGCCATGACTCATGATGACAAATCATTTGAGTCCACAGCAGCATGAAATTGACTCTTAGATGCCTCTATCTCATCAGCAGCCACCTCCTCCAGCTCCTTGGTTAGCTGGGGGAAGCCTGTTTAGCCAGTTCCAGAACAGTATCCCATCTGGACTTCTGGTATCTGGCTATGTAGGCCATATAATTTGCCTGCCTGAGTCCCAAGGAGGATGCCAAGTACTGTTTTTTGGACATAGCATCCACCTTCCTAGAGTCTTTATCTGGTGGGGTATGAAGCCAAAGGTACATAAGCCTTGTCACAGGCTGCAGCCTGCACTACCCCAACATGGCTGCATTGGTGGAACAAGAACTCTGTACCTGAGCCTGAAAGCATATACCTCCTGTCCATTCTTTTATCCACAGAAGGTAAAGAATTTGGTGTTTGGAGAATTCTTTGTGTCTGTTTCCCAAGAGATTTATGGAAGGGACTAGACAGCCTTCTGGACTCTGGGATGTCCATCATTTCAACAAAATCAGGCTCCTCTTGTTCCTCAACAGCTTCGACCAGAGGGAGTTGGAGGGTCTCTGCCACTTTTTTGTAAAACAAACAGTGGGATGGAGACTCCGAAAGCCTGGGAGGGGAAACATTAGAAGGCCTGTCTGGGGAGATGTCCGGTTCAGTGGGCTCATCCAGACCTTCCACACCATCATCATTGTCGTCCTCTTCCTCCCCTTCCCATTCCAGTTCATAAATCTCATCTGGACAATATTCCAGAACTGGGGGAACTGACCGAACCGAGATTGGACAGAAACGGATGGAGCGATTCTACAATGCTTATCACTCTGGCTATCTCTTCGGCGGTTGGATGTTGCGGTTCTGGATCCGAACCGGCCGATTTCCTCTTTTTCTTTGTCGGAACCAACTCCTCAGGATCGTCTCTCCTTTTGCCCGAGGGAGTATTGCCAAGGTCAGTGGGCACTCCCTCAGGTTTGGTCAGAACCGAAAAGGGCTGGCCATCCGGATTAGCAGACTTCTCGGCCTCCTTTTCCCTGAGCCTACCCAATCTCTTATCCAGGGTGGCCTTTGGAAAATTCTTGCAGATTTGGCAGTCTGAATCGAGGTGGTCAAACCCCAGACAATAAACACAGGTAGTGTGAGGGTCTGCTTTAGCAAAGGCATCCCTATACTCACTACAGTGTTGAAACCCAGTGGGCCCATTTTTTTTCTTGGGTTTCTCAGACATGGCCAGGCTAACAACTTACCTTTCATAGCTTAAAAGCCAGGTAAGATCCCCTATCGGTTACCAACCGTGTTACGGGTCGTGGAAAAAAACTTCTAAAATTCCATTTTTTTGAAACAGATAGGAACCAGTACCTCACACTAGAAAATTAGAAAATAAAATAACCCTAACACAATCGGTTCCAAAACCGGACCGATCGACAGGTTTTTACAGTTTCCACAGAATTACCACAATAAACTAAAGTCCACTACCTACAACACTTACTGTACTGCAGACAGGGATTTGAAGCTGAAAATAATAGAGAGAAAAATGGTTTTTAAACCGACTGTTTTTACCGAACCGAGCAATTGAAGAAATAATCACCAGAGCGACTGTTCAGTTAGGCGGAGTAAAGAATCTGACGGTTACACTTTGAAGTGCTGCAGACAGAGGTTTGATCCGAGCTCAAGCTCAACGTTCTATGCTCATGCATAGAGTTAACTCTCCTCTCCGGGGCAGTTCAAGTGCTGGGGCTAATTGCATATGTCAGAATGTGCCAGAATACAGCAAGACTTCATATTGTTTGAATAGTATTTCTCTGAGCACGAACAGTAAATCCTTAACAATTAACAGTTCAAATGGTTTTCATTTACCTGCCTGTCTAGCGGCTATCACAAAAAACGGTATAATTCAAAAATGGTGAGATATCTTCTCACCACACTATCCAAAGGCACACTCTTGGCACAGACCCCATCATCCCTGAAAATTTCAAGAAAAACATTTATTCTGTCTGGGTTGTAGATGAGGGCAAAATTTTTTTACCACTCCATAGCTCAAAAACCATACTAGATGCCGTCATGAAACTTTCTTCATCTTGAGACAATTGCAGAGTGTCCAAGCATGCCAAATTTGTGGCTATTTCATCAAAAAATGCCAAAGTTATTAAGGTACAAAATGTTGAATTTAACACAGAAATGCCTGTACAACCTTAAAGGAGTAGTCCACCCATAATGTGCAAAAAACATATGTTATGTAGAGTGTTTTGATATGTATGTTAAGTCCTAGTGTGTCCTTCCCTCTGCTATTTGGAGTTTTTCCTAAATTGCCTGCTAGCTGTATGTATAGTAGTTTTTCGACCCCTGGGGATCTCCATAAGAAATAGTTTTATTGGTTTTCTTTCTCCCACGATGCCCCCTGTCTCATGTGACAGTGATGTAGCCATGCCCTTAGATTTAGCATGTGTACTACTTTAAAATTAGTTTAGCAACATCAGAGCCTTGTAACTATTCTTATCTCTCTCTTTCTCGGAGTTCTGTATTGCTCCTATGAACTGAAGTCTGAGTAGGACGCAGTTAAGACTTGGTTAAGTGGAGAAAGATGCCTATAGACTGGAGGAAGGAGGAAGCCACTTGGACTGCTGCCTTAATCTGGATTCTGGATGGGCTCCTTATGAGTCAATTGTCCGAATATCTGAACTCTTCGCGTCCTAAGGTGTGCTGCTAGAACAGGAAATCAATTGGTTAAGACACACAGCACCAGTGCAAGCCCAAAAGACAAAACTCTGAACTGGAAATGATTGAAACCCACACCGAACCTGAGGTATATTATCTGAATTGGAACATTCTGATTGGCATCTGCTGGTATGCATCCTTAAAATCTAGAGTAGTTAGTCAATCTTGTTCCTTCAGATATGGCAGGAGGGATGCTCAGACATGATCACGTTGAACTTCTTTTATTTCATGAAGACATTCGGGTGCTTAGATCCAAGACTGGACATACTGTACCTTGCCTCTCTTATTGGGCATCAAGGAGCACCTGGAATAGAAACCTTTGTCTTTTTTGGATTTCAGTACCTTCTACACTGCCCTGTTCTGTAAATGCTGTGACACTTCTAATGAAAGCTGTCCACTCGTGTAACCCTGAAGACTACACAAGTAGCTTGGTGGATGGTTTGGAGGGTCTTCTACCAGTTCCAGAGAGTAAATGACCAGGTTAACTTCCAATACCCACTTTCCTGTGGTGATAGTCTCCCATTTCTTGTAGAACAGGGACTGACACCCCTCCCTCCACAGAAACTATGTGCCTCCCCCACTCGAGCAGTTGAGGTAGACTCAGGTTGGCAATCCATATGAGGGCTGCGCTTGGCTCATGTGATGGCTATATAGAATCCATATGAGGGTTGCACTTGACTCATGTGATAGCTACATAGCATCTATATGAGGGTTGCACTTGGCTCATGTGTTGGCTACATAGTATCCATATGACATGCCCTGATGCTATATAGTATCTATATGAGGGTTGTCCTTGGCTTATGTGATAGCTGCATAGTATTCATATGAGGGCACATTGGCCAATCCCTCTCTAACTAACCCTGCCCCAAAAGGGCACTGTGGTTGATGAAAAATTCACGCCCACATCCGAGAGACCAGGATATTTTTCATACTGTGTTAGAGTCAGCTTCTTATCCTTTACCTTTTAAAGGTTTGATTCTATGTTTTGGTCAAAGAGGGAGGATCCTTCTGATGTTCCATTCATCGCTTTTCCTGTGCATCATTTGCAAAACCCACAGCCCTATGCCAAAACAACAGCATCTATGAATATATGTACCCACAGCCATTGCTCGGGCTAAGGCTTCACAACATCAAAGGCTGCTTTCATCTGGTGGCAATTCGACTCAGGTCCCTGGACAGCAACCCCAAGCTCTTGCTTTTCCACAGAATCAGGTAATCTTTCTGCAATATTTGTTTTCTTGGCCCACAGTACTTGTATCTGGCCATATATGAGACTGGTAATTTGCTACTTTAACCCTTGCTGTGCTACAGACTGATACATCAGTCCACAATTCCTATACGTTCTAATTCTGTCAGCAGCCTAAGGGTTAAGACCAAAGGAAGCAAAGGGGAACATCACTTTTTCCCCCAAAATACCAATTTGTCATGGTTCACGATCCAGATTTTGTACATGCACCTCCTTGGGAGCATTAGCCATTTGTGCCATCATAACAAGAGCGCCCATTATAGGTTACATTTTAAAATACTCCTGTTTTTACATCAGCAGAAAGTACAAATAACAGCTTGCTAGATTCTTTTCCCTCCAATTTGTTTATGCTCCTTACCATACCCCCCAGATGTACCTAAGTCCACTGATGCCAAGCCATCTGCATTCCCAGCAGCACAGTCCTATCCAACTGGTACTCCCTCCACGCTTATTACAGCCCTGGGAATGGGGACATGCCAAATTTAGCACCTTGTCAGGCTTTTCCTTCCATTCTGTCAGCAGCAATGGAATGTGGGAAACATTCTTTCCAGAGACAGGGGAAGGGGGACCTGCACTGCCTGTCTGGGGCAGGCACTGCTTCATTGTCCCTGCCAGCGACACCTATCCCCCTCCCCAAATTTCTCCCCAAGTGTCTGCAAACCCTATCCTCCCAAGCATGTCCACTAACATGCCCCACAGCTTGCTGTTTAATTCAAAACTATATTATAATGAATAAACTACACCCAACTGAAGATATATAAGGGTATAACATTATCTTGGTGTTCAGAAGACAAATATACATGTCTCTAAAACCCCTTGATAACACTTTAAAGCTGAGTGAAGTTTACCTCTTATGTAATGCACATCTTTCTATTCTGTAACGTGAGTGGGCACATAAAAGCAATGTTTATCATCTAACATAAATTGTCCTGTAATGAATATTTCAGCCCCACCACTTAGGTGAGCACCAATGTGGCACCCCATTCTTTAAAAAAAGCTAAACCTTGATTATGGATGTTCAATTCTGAATTGCTTTGTGTTTTAAGACTGTCAGCTTCCAAGGGGCAAACGTCTGTGTGTGTGTGTGTGTGTGTGGGGGGGTGGTGGTGGTTACAATATTTAGACACAATTCTGTTTATATTTCACACATTTTCTGTAGATTTCTCCTCCGTATGACTTATTTCTGAGGAAACTTGCAAAGAAACAAGATCTTTATCCAAGTTTATAAGCTCTAAAGCTTACTTACACATAAAAGAAAACTACACCTTCATATCTTGTAAATTTTATTTCCATGTTGACAGACAACTCTTCTTGAATAGCTGTTGGGTATATACGGGCTTGCTCCAATTTATTTTAACTGTTCATACTAGTCCCCTCTAACTATCCTGAAGATCCCCATTTTCTGGTTGTTGAAATCTCATTGTCCCTGAGAGCTGCATTAGTATATGAGAACATGATGTGTAAGCACCCTTTAGACGCCGCAGTATGCCTGTCTGCTTAATTAGCGTTCAACAAAACAAGCAGCAGCAATGTGTGAAATACCACATTTACCTTCCAATAGCATTGCAAAGTGAGTTATAATGCAGGTTTTTCTCTTTAAACTGCATTCAATTTGTGTGTTTTCAGAGACTGTTTTTCAGGATATTTGAACTTTCAGCATAGAGATATGATATAAATGAAGTGACCCCAGAGGGGTCAGCAGACTCCGAGAAGTCTGGAAGCCAGTCTGAATCAGACCCAGAATCCACCTCCGAAGAGGTGGAGACCAAGGTCTGGTGCACCCGGCGACCCCTGCCCCTTCCTGGGCTGAGAGAAGAGCCAATCTGGGCTGTCGCCCCACGGCTGGCGCCGACTCCCTCCTCGGTGCCACGAATAACGCCCAAGGCAGAGACAGCACCAACCATGGCGCCCAAGACGGAACTGGCACCAGACAAGGCGCCGTCCCCTCCCATGGTGCCACAAATGGTGCCGATGATGGCGTTGATCCTCCCTCAGCGCTGCAACTGGCGCAGAGATCAGAAATGGCACCACCCACTGCGCCATCACCTGCCACAGCGCCGTGAATGGCACCGGAGCTGGAAACGACACAGTCTCCAGTCTCGGTGCCGAGAACGGCACTGAGACCAGAAACAGCCGCAGAAGCAGCAGCCACAACTCCCACGGCACTGCTCCCACTATCAGCGCTGCGAACAGCACCGACTGCAGAAACTGCGTTGAGAGACAGCTTAGCGCCAACCGCAGCGCAGTCTAGGCCCTCGGCAGCGCAAGTGTCGCCAACACCTGAAACGGCACCGGCATCGAGGCTGGTGTGCAGGCCTGTGGGTCCCAGGATGTGACACCGGGGGTGCCTTCACCCCCGAAGGGCTGATTGCCGAAGCTGTGCCTCCTGCCCCCTGAAAGGAACGGACTGGGCCTCCTGTACTGTGGAAGGGTTCCCCGCCGCGGCAAGACTCAAAGAGGTGGAAACCCCCTCCTCCACGGTCCATACAGAACCAGAAGGGGACATGGAGGAAGAGTCAAGAGACCATGTCTTGACCTTATGAGTGCGGGCCCATCCCCCGAAAGTTGGCTGCACTCACCCCACTTTCCACTCGCAAAGTTCGACAACTCGACGGTCCATGGAGAAGCAGGCGTTGCAGGAATCCATGTCGTGAAGAGGACCAAGACAGGTGAGACATCGATCATGCTAGTCGAAGACGGAGTAACAGCGGCTGCAGGGACACCGATCCATAGGAGTCCGCCCTGTCTTCGACAATTTCTTGCCTCCCGTACCAGACATGATCTACCGATAAAACAAGCAAAAACAGACCCAACGTCACTGAAAATAAGTAAAAAGAACGGTCTTACCAGTCAGCGGCGTTGAGTAGGTGGCAAAACAGAACCGATGGTACTTTTTCGACGTTATAGGGCGATTGGGAACTAGAACACAGCGGTGACGCAGTTTTTCCTCAGGAGCTCCATGAGGTCCAACTCTACGGCAGGAGATGAAGAACTGGCGAGGGGGCGGCGCCAACAGCAACTAACGGCCAACTCACGAGCGCCACATTGTATGTCGGCCACTAGGGGTGGCGCCGTTGCTGCACTGGCTCTGCCCAAGCAAAAAAATAAACAAACAGCTCTGGCCACATGCCCAGCTGTGATGAATGGTGAAGATTGACATAGATAAGATCAAGCTAGGATGTCCAAGGGAGTCTCGGAGTTGTGGTAGCAGGAGGGAAAAAGAAGATTAAAAAAAAAAAAAAAAGAGTTGAAAAGACTATTGCATTATCAGTAGTAAACTATCGCACTATCAGTAGTAAGCAATCACATTATCAGTAGTAAACTACTGCATTATCAGTATTAATCACTTTATTAATAGTTAGGATAAAGAACAGATTGTGAAAATTGGCTAAAAAAAATTAAACTGAGTAGTGATTGGGATATATTTAAAACAAAAAGAAATTATTGCAAACAACAGATTAGGAAAGCTAGGTCAAATTACTTTAAGGCAAAAATAGATGGGAATAATGATCCAAAAAGAAGTGAATGTTCATTCATATATTCGCGCCTGTGTAGTACAATATGGTCTGCATGCCCATTGGTCAACGCTGTGGACCAATAGAGTATACAACACATGCTATGCGCTGTCATTCGTGACGGCCGGGTGGTATGCGGGTGGTGCTGCCGCCTCACCGATGACTGGGGAGCTGGGTGGCTGGGAGGTCCTCTGAGTGTAGGAGGGGGGAACCACTAGACCATCAGGTGGGATTTTAATTCACTGATGCCCGTGACTGGGTGTGACGGTGGGGGGAGAGGGACCACTAGGCCACCAGGTGGGAATTTAATTCACTGAGGCCCATGATCGGGCATGACGGGTGGGGGACCACTAGACCACCAGGTAGAATTTTAATCACTGATGCCCGGATCGAGCATAACGGGGACCACTAGACCACCAAGTTACTCTTGCTTGTACATAAGCACAATTGGGCATACAGGAGGGAGTGCATTAGCCCACCAGGAATATACCTGCTGCAACAGCAGCTACACAGCGCAATTCGCGGGCTGCCCTAACATAGCGCATACAAATTAGGCCATAATGACATACTAATGGCCCCATTTGCGCCATGCATATATTATGGCCTCAGTTGCATGCCCTCTTCTGAATACCGTGGCTGCTGCGCCCAGCTCAACTGCATTTGCACTGGCGCATCCCCACGCTCCCTATCTGTGGCTTGTGCCAGGGCATTCTCACTGCGCTGTATGCAGTCTGTGCCATTTTCAACGGTGCTGCTCCATGGTGCATCACTGTTGAATATCACCTGGTCCTAGCCCCGTCGCATCCCAGCTACGCTTCGCCCACGCTTGCGCCATTGCCAGGTGCAGTCTGAATATCTGGCCCAAAGAAGACAAAGGTTCTTTATTTTGGGAATAGAAGCGAACCAAGTTTAGACATAACATTTTTAACAAATACTTTGAAAGAACAAGTTACAGAATATCGATATCTGGGTTTAATATTTGATGCAGAGCTAAATTTTAAAGATCATATTAGGGAGGTGTTAAACCAAGCTAATAAAAAACTAGGAGCACTTAGATGAACATCTAGATGTCTGGATCAAAGAGCTAGGAAAGCAACTGTGGAGCAGATGATTTTGCCCTTTATTGATTATGGAAGCAAATATATATATATATATAGAGTTGCACCAAAATTAATGTGGGACAAATTGGATAAAATGCAGTATAAACTTGCAAGATTTGTACTGGGATGTAATTTTAGAACACATTATTGCACATTATTAAATAAGCTGGGGTTGGCAACCTTAGAACATAGAAATGGGGTGTTATGATTAAAATTACATCTTTTTTTTTTTTATAAAACAACCTGCACATTATATTTCAGTCACTGCATTGACAAAAAAGGTAGAACCAACTTGGATATTAATTAGATCTGTACATGAAAATAAGATAAGGACAAATCATAATAAAACAAGATTTGGTGAAAAAAACTTGAAAACACCAAGCAGCAAAGTTTTGAAACTTTCTTCCACATTCAGTGAGAGTAATGACATCTAAACAATTTAGCATAAGATTAAAAACAATGTTTCAAGTAGTGTGTAATTGTTAAATTGGACTTTGGTTTAGTACCCGCCTCTTAGCATTTGATGTAGTTTTATATATATATATATATACACACACACACACACACACACACACACACACACACACATATACACACACACACACATACTTGTCTGAATTTTTGCAATTGAATATGATTTACATCTATCTATCTATGGTTGCATGAGTGTTAGCCATGTACTTGGGGTCTTAAATTAACTACTGTATGTTTAGGTGCAAAGTATGTGTTCATGTAACATGTATTTCTATGTGCAAATATTTGGTTTGTGTAATTTTACTAGTTTTTATGTGACATCTTACAGGACTGTCTTGTGAACAGGGATTGTATCCCTAATGACATGAAATCTCTCGATATCCTGTATAAAAATACATTTTATCTAACTATCTCAAAAGCGTTTTCCTAGTACTCCATAAATAAGTAAGGCAATATCCCATGAAATAAATTCTGTCTTTCTAGGAATACTGTCACTCCTCCGAAGTCACGTGATGCGGTAGCGGCGGCGTAGCGCTTTGTATTCCCGCTAAGCTCCGCCACCCGTGACCGATTTTATCCTCTTCGACCCGTTGATCAGCGGTTTAGCCGGGCGTTTTGTGAAATCCAGCGGTGCAAGCTCGGACGGGCTGTTGGTGCCCGGCATGGGAGTCTGAAATGAAAAGCCGCCTAAACATAATTCCTCGACTACTTCCGAGAAGGCCGCAAAAAACTAAGGCCTCGGGTGCTGCAAAGTTACAACAGAGCTTAGGGGAAGTGCAGGGGCAGAGGAGCCCTTAACTTAGCCAAGTTCTTAGCAGAATTAGACCTTCAGGGCCACTTTGGATGATATGGCCTGTGAAATTAAATCCCTGTCGACCAACGATGGAAGATCTAAATAGGAAAATATCGGACAACTTTGCCAGAATCAAGTCCTTGAAACAGCAAAGGAGCAGATGGAAGCCAGTATATAGGACTTGCAGCAAAAAATGGTTAAGATGGATTCAAACTCAAGATTTAGAGGGAGAAGTCGCAACAATGTTGTGATTATTGGCTTGCCCGAGAAGGTTGAAGGTTCGGATCCCATTAAGTTCATACAAAAGCTAATTCTGAAAGTGGCTGGGCCTTCAGCCCTCTGGCTCCTCATACATTATTGAACGAGCACACAGAGCTCTCACCATTGCCCCTCGGTGAACCACGAGATCATTTATTTTTCGGTTCCTGAATTTTCAGGAGGCGACAACTGTTTGTCACTAAGGTCAAGGAGACAATAAAGAATTATATTGGGAGGGGCGCGAAGCTTAGAGTGGTGCAGGATCTCCCATTCCAAAGGCAAAGGAGGGCTCGTGCTTCATATGGTGGTCAAGAAGTTGATAGCAGCTGAAGTTAAATTCGAATGGCCTACCCTGCAAGGCTGCAGGTGAAGATTCAAGATGAGTGAAAACATTCGAGTCGCCAGAACTAGCGTAAAGAAACGCTACAGAAAAGTCTGCCTGCCCTATTTAAGGATCCGTGAAGACCTGTATTACCATGGACTTTTTCGAGTTACAGGGGAGTTGTAGGTATTTTCTGGACTGACAACTTTATTAGCAAGTCTTAATGCCTAATGGACTTTTGGGTGAATCTGGACTCCCAAGAGACTGAAATGTGCTAGTCAACATTATGGCGAGGCTAATGTCCCTGTAGCCTGGTCTTACTCTGTAATACGACCTTATGGCTTGAGAACATGGTTGGTCCAACATTGTTTAACCCAGATTGGGCCTTATATTGAGGGGTCAGAACACGGCTAGAGGGCCTGCAGGCTTAAGTTTAGTAGTTGTCTTGCATTTGCTATAGATTATTCATGTTCTTCTTTCTCCTTTTTGTGTTAGGAGTTATGCAAGATTACCTTTGAGAAGGGATATTGATGGTAATACTTTGTTATTGATTGTTGGGGGGGGGAGCAAGCTGGGTGTCCTGGAATCATGGACCAAGCGGTGTATTGGTTGGGGTTGGGTTGTTGGGGTTTGGGGTAACTTTTCTTGGGATAGGGATAGGGATCGGGGAGGTGGGGGATTATTTTTTCAGAAGGCACTACATATTTAGAATTATGGTCAGCAGTTCTTAATTCCTATTGTTATGGCTGGCACGGAGGATTTGTTAACTACCTAGCATTTCTGAAGCTAATAAGGATACTTTGATAAGCACTAAGTTTCTTACTTGGAATGTTAAAGGAGCTCGACTTAGAGATAAACAATATAAAATTCTAAAGCACATAGACCTTATTGGGGCGGAAGTGATATTTCTGCAAGAAACGCATTTGTTGTTATCTGAAGCAAATACTACGAGAAGGTTACAAGTGAGCCAGGTTTTGCCTCTCAGGGTAGTACACAGAGCAGGGGGGTCATGTTGCTTTTGTGCCGTTCTCTGCCGTTTAGACCGTTGCAAGTTATTCCGGATACAGAGGGGAGGTATGTCCTTGTCAGAGGAAAATTATTAAATATGGAAATATTACTGGGATCCATATATGGTCCTAATGTAGACACCCAGGACTTCTTTGTGGGCCTGCTTAAGGTGTTGCTGCCCTTTGTCCATCTTCCAATAGTCCGGAGGGGGGGTGACTTTAATTTGACTTTGGACCCCTTTCTGGATAGGTCTAGCAAATCCCAGGTTTACTTAACCCCAGCAACCCGGGCATTGTCGGAATTGCTAGATCAACTCAGGCTGGCTGATATTTGGCGGGTTCTCCACCCAGATTCCAGGGAATTTACTTTTACATCCACGGTCCATGGGACTTCTTCCCGTCTGGACTATATCTTTCTTTCCAGGTCTCTTCTTAGAGGTGTTCTCAAATCTGAAATTCTACCTGGGCCCATCTCAGATCATGCGGCCTTGATAGCTACTATCTCATTGTTGTCCCTCACGAGGAAAGGAAATAGGTGGAAATTTAATAATCAAATACTTAGGGTTCCAAGTGTGACTAAATTTATAACTGAACAGATTGAGGAATTCACACGGAACAATTTGGGTAATGAGGTTCGTCCAGATATTTTCTGGGGGGCCCTTAAGTCCTATTTATGGGGGGTATTGATCAGCCTAGCAGTGAGTAGGAAAAGAGAAAAGAATAGAGTCTTGAAGGATTTACTGGTACGCATAAGGGCTTTAGAGGTGGAATGTACCGACTACTCTGATAGAAACAAAGAAGAAGAGCTAATTAAGACCAGAGATGCCTATCTTAGGTTGCTTGGGGAACAATTAGAATTGGCCCTGATTAAAACGAAGGCCAATTATATCGATCAGGGTGAAAAGCCTGGGAAACTTTTGACGAGACGTCTCTCTCAGTTGGAATCTTCTAGACTAATCGAGGGAATTGTCTCTGGGGAAGATGGAACGGTTAGAACATCCCCAATTGAAATTGCCCAACTTTTTCGCCACTATTTTGGGAACCTATACAAGGAAATGGTGACTCCACCCTCAAATGTCATATGACCGACTTTTTCAAGGATCTTGATTTACCGCATTTACCGAGCGGGAAAGTAGTGCTACATTGGAAGACATTACCTTGACTGAGGTCGAATCGCCATTAAGAATTTGGCTTTAGATAAGGCCCCAGGCCCGATGGGTATTCGTCCAATTTCTACAGGAAATTTTCTTCCTTGTTGGCTCCCACCTTCTCAAACTGTTCCGATACATATGTGCCGGAATGAGATTGAGAAAGTGTTTTTAAGCTCTCATTGTTTTACTCCTAAACCCAATAGGCCCGCTACTGACCGGCCAGTTATAGACCCATATCGTTGTTAAATTCTGATTTAAAGATCTTAGCAAAATATTGGCAGATCGTATTAACAAGATACTGCCTAAATTAATAGGAAGCGAGCAGGTGGGTTTTATGAAGGGCAGATCATCGATTGATCACTTTAGAACTCTGGCTCACGTCTTCTCAGCCTCGAGGAGGCCAACTGCAATGGCGTTGGTCTCCTTGGATGTACGAGAAGCTTTCTATAGGGTCTACTGGGATTTCTTATTTGAGACCATGCTAAGGTTCGGTTCCCTGAAAATTTTTAGGATGGCTAAGAGCATTATATTCCAATTCATCAGCTAGAATTAGTTGTAATGGAGTTATCTCCAAACCTTTTCATCATGTGGGTACTAGGCAGGGATGTCCCCTATCTCCCTATTATTTAATTTGTATTTAGAGCCCTTAATACAGAGGATACTCTATGAGCAGGCGATAGAGCCTATTAAGATATTGGGATTTCCTATCAAGGTTACTGCGTATGAAGATGACCTTTTGATATACGTGTCGAGACCGGGTAAATCTATTCCTAAATTGTTGGAACTGCTTAGGCGATTTAGCCAAGTCTCCAACTATAAGCTAAATTTAGACAAAACTGTGGTCTACCCTCTTAACAGGGTATTTAAGAGAGAAATAACAGAGCTTGGATTAAAATGGAGTTCGGACTCTCTTAAATACTTGGGTTTGGTTCTAACTCGAGGTATGGGACGTCTCCATCAATTAAATTTGGACTCTCTTATTCATACTATCAAACTTGATCTCAAGAGATGGACTCAACTCCCTTTGTCCCTATGGGGTAGAATTAGTATAGTGAAAATGAACATATTTCCTAGGCTTTTTTATCCTATCAGTAGATTGGATTTTTTCCTTTCGTTATCTTGGTTCAAGAATTTACAAGCTATAATTGCAGATTTTATATGGAAACATAAAAAATCAAGAATGGCTTACTACAAATTGGCTGCTCCCAAAACGCTTGGGGGTTTAAGGTTACCCCATTTTGGCCTTTACTGGTGGGCGCTCAACTGAATAAATATAGTAGATGGGCTCTGCTTGATAATACAGCTAACTCACTCGAATATGTTCCTTTATGGGTCAAATTGGAAAAAGCGCTAATTATTAGATATGGGATTAACCCGCTCTCTCTTTTTTTCCTATCTCCTAGAACATTGCCATTAGCCTTGAAACGATCTCCCATTGGAGAGGCAGTTAGGTCTCGCCATCAGTTATGTAGATTCCTTAAGTATGACCATTTGATGGACAGGGGGCAGGCGGTCTGGGGGAATCCACGTTTCTTGATTGGTAATAAAATGATTAATCCGGGATGGCTGGAGAAGTTAAGGGACTGCTCCTTGGGGGACTTTCTTGATGCAAATGGGGGTATAATTCCGGCTCAGGCATTAATTGAACGGTTCAACTTGACTAGCAAGGACATCTTTAAAGTGCTACAGCTTAGGCACGTGTTGTTACAGCAAGTGGGTGCGGGTAAAGAGCACATACCCTCCATTGGATTTTTGGAGGCTGTATGCTCATTGGTGGAATGACGGCAGGTCGTATCCAAGATGTATGCGTCTTGTTTCAATGGGCCTACTCAGTGAATCTTGCACGCGTACTTATTGGAATCAGGCATTTCCAGAGGCCATTTGGACTGGACGGGAATTTGACAGCTTGTCATAGATATCTGCTAATGACCAATTAAGGCTTATACAATTTAAGGTCATACATAATATTTATTACTCACCTCAAGTTGAAAGATCTAGGCCTATTAGGAGACCCTAAATGTTATAGATGTGAAGCGGGTTCAGGCGACCTTTTGCATATTTTTTGGAACTGTCCCTTGGTAGTTCCGTTGTGGGTTGAGATTCAAAATAACCTGAACCCGCTTTTGGGTCTGGAAGATATGTTTAGACCGGAGGTTTGTGTACTGGGTGAAATGACAGCTGTTCCAATCAGGAATAGGAAGTTTTATATTTTCTTGATTGCCATCTCAGTTAAGAAACTTGTGCTTAGACACTGGAAGGATAAGTTTTGTCCTTCTTATAATGAGTGGTTAAATGAGCTCCTGACTTTTTTGAGGTTGGAAAGAATGATTGCCATTACTCACAATAATTTACGTCATTTTGAAAGGATCTGGGGACTGTTTGAAACCTGTTATACCAAAAAGATCCTAATGCTAGTAACCCAATATTATCTCATTCGCGTGTGCCTGGGGTGGGGGAGTGGGGGAGGGTTCTTTGGGATGTGTTGGTTAGGTTGATATCGGTGTGGGGGGAGGGGGAGAAGGACTGTTTTATTGGATTTTGTAATTAGTGGGTTAGTTGGAGGGTAAGGGCAGAGTAACTTTTAATTGTTTGTGTTAGGACATTTTTTCCTGGCGGTGAATATTTACACTGTATGTCCTGGTTGATAATTGCTCTGCTGAAAACTAATAAATTTTAAATGGAAAAAAAAAGGAATATTGTCCTCCAACAGTCCCTACAGTTGGACCTCAGAGCCATCCAGTGAGCCAGACCTCTTCCAAAAATGCTCCAACCTCCACCCTGTTCCCTTCAATTACCTCAGCTCGTCACTATACCATGATATGATGGGAAGCCAATAGTCGAAAACAAATTGGTGCAAGAGAGTCATGTGCCATCATGATGATCCCATTATTTAATGAAAAGTTTCACCAGGAAAGGCACACTGAACAATATAAGCGTCCTGGGGGAAGGGGAACATGGGAGTACAGAAATCAAAAGTACATTCCCATGCAGTATTATAGAAAAGTATTTATGCAATGGGGTGGACATATATTCAGTGTGATAAATGCGTTTATCTGAGTCACTGTCTGTATAAATAAATGTATACATACAGTGACCATTTATACACACACAGTTACTATGTCACAAATCTCTTTAGAATTCATTTAGAATGTTCAGCCTCAGAAGCAGTACTAGCCATATTCAAATGGGAATAACTAAAACAAAAAAAGATAGCATGGTATCGTCAGCACGAAAATTGTTCAACACAAAATTATCTACAAAATGAGTGATCTTTCATGTATAGATACCTTATAGATTTTTTACAATTAGCAAACAAGCAGAAGAAAATGTAATTTTTTGTTCACGTTTTTGACAAACAAATGTGAATAACTTTAAAACAAAAAATGATAGCATGGTACTGTGAGCATGAAAAATGTTCAGCACAAAAATATTTACAAAATGAGTGGTGCTTCATTTATAGATACTTTTAATTTTTTTATAATTAGCAAAAAACAGCATAAAATTCAATTTTCTTTTCTCTTTTTTGACAAACAAATGTGAATAACTTTAAAATGAAAAAGGTAGCATAGTACTGTGAGCATGACATTTGTTCAGCAAGAAGTTTTCTACAAAATGAGTGGTGTTTCATTTAATAGCAACCACTACGCTAGGCAGACATACTCTAGGAAAGTTAACCAAAACTCCCAGAAATTATCATTTAAAATAAAGATAAACAGTCAAAACCAAATGTTCCTGCACTGATAGAAAGCATCCCTATTGCTAAATGAAATATACAATGGTGAGCTGTCGATAAATGATTTATCTACACTTGTGCTGTATGACCTCGGACACCTCACTCGTGGCTTACGCCACTCGTGAGGTTACCCAAGGTCAAACAGCACTTGTGTAGATAAATCATTTATCTGACAGCTCACCATTGTATATCCCTTATGTAATATATGGAGATAGGCAAATAATACTATCCTATCCCATACAAAAAAATCCTTGTACTACACCACTCAGTCCCGTAATAGTATACTTCCGGTCCTTGTAATACTATTCTTCCGGCCAATAATACTATACTTCTGGTCCTTGTAATACCATCGTTCAGACCGCAGTACCGCGGCTAATGTCGACTTTTTTTTTTTCCTTTTTCATTTTTGTTCCTTCCTGTGATAAAGAAACGGGAGCGGGCAATGGGAATACAACAACTGGACAGTAAGGAGCGAGAGGCACACGGCAAGCACACAGTGAAGAGCGAGGAACACGAACATGGAACTGTCCCTCAACTAATGCAGAGGTAAAAGTTTGTCAGCCTCTCGCATCCATATATTACAAAAAACAACAGATAGGTTCCAGTGAATCACTCGGCTGTAATTCCATCTCGAGATTCTGGTGACATAGGAACCTCTCGCGCTTCACTCTCGAGGTTACCTATGTCCCCAGAACCTCTCAATGGAATTACAGCCTTGTACTTCACTGGAACCTATCTATTATTCTATTTATATACAATACTCAACAACATATTTCCAAAGGTAATATAAAACAGAAGCAACAGAGTGAAAAAACAATACATCAGTAGCATTAGATAAACATTGGGATTTGATGTGGGAGGAGCAAATTAACAGCAGTGCAGACTAATACATACAATGCGGACAATTATAGCCATCAACAGCTGCAACTGTACCTCCCTCACATGCTGACACCATGCCAGAGATGTCCAGCACTGCCTTGAGCTTCTCCGGCTCCAGATTCCATTTTGGATGGTGCTTGATAACCTGTGTAGTGGTCAGAACTTTCTGGGAACCCCTACAAGAATTTGTGCAGCGTGGTGATTCAACCAACTCACTGGATCCATCATGACATCCTAAATGTTTGGCCCTTGACAGAAAATGAGGTCCAAGGTGTGGTCAAGTTCATGGGTCACAGAAGAAACTATCTTTGAGAGCCCCAATTAATACATCAATTGGAGGAATTATTAAAGAGCTGGTGACACGTTCAGGTGAACTATAATAAAGCATAATATTTAGACGCTGTCCAGCTTGTATGTTCCATTAGTTCTGTATGTCTTTTCCCCATTATTTATTACTGAGGTCATTCGTATGAAAACAGGATCTTTGCTCCTCAAGAGTTTATCTATTCCTGCTGCTTTCTCCCTACCTGAAGTCATAATGCACTGCTTGAGAGCTCATAGTTACTTCCATGATAACAGACTGTGATATCACAACAGTGGATTATGACTTGGAGCAGGGAGTAAGCTACAGAGGCAGATGTACTCAAAATAAACTCAAAGCAACAACGATCATATGTTCATCAATCAATCAATCAAAAATGTATTTATAGTGCGCTTTTCTACATGTCAAAGCGCAATTACATATTAAAATAATAGCAAACATAATAAATAACAACATTAAACAGTAAAAGTAGCAAACTTTTTCAAACACTAGTTCAAACAAATAGCTTTTTAGGGACGCCTTAAATGACTCCGTGGACAGATGCTCTCTAATCTGACGAGGTAGAGAATTCCACAGGGCTGGGGCCATAAAAGAAAAGGCTCTGGCACCAGATGACTGAAAACAAACCTAGAATCTCTAATCCCTCGTCATGACGGAGGTCGTGAAAAGAAGCGGTAAGGTCAAGAAGATCTTGCAAGTAGCCCGGTCCCTGACCGTGTAGGGTCTTATAGGTCAGCAATGCGACCTTGAAAGTGATTCTTCACCGCACCGGAAGCCAGTGCAGTTTGTGCAGCACAGGGTGATATGGCACGTTCTTGGTAACCCAGTCAACAACCTGGCTGCAGCATTCTGCACCAGCTGCAGGCAATGGAGATCCACTCCCGGCAACCCTAGATATAGAGCATTACAGTAATCAAGACACGAGGAAACAAAGGCGTGGACCAACACAGGAAGGTCATCGTGTGGAACAAGGTGTTTTATCTGAGCGATATTCCTCAGATGATAAAAGGAAGACTTGACAGTGGCGAACACCTGTGCCTTCAGTGTCAGCCCACTGTCAAGAATTATGCCCAGATTTCGCACCTGTTCAGAGGGTCTCAACTGGTTACCCCCTAGTACGAGGCCAGACAGAAACCCAGGAGTCAACTTCTCTACACAATGACCCGGGTCCACAACCAACACCTCAGTCTTATCCGGATTCAGTTTCAACCAGTTAGCACTCATCCAGTCCTGGATCTCAGTGAGGCAGTTGTTAACGACCGATACTGCGTCATTCTGTTCGGGTACGAAGGACATATAGAGCTGAGTATCATCTGCATAGCAGTGAAAACTCAGCCCATAATGCCTTATAATGTCTCCCAATGGCAGCATATACGCCATGAACAACATGGGGGAAGCACAGAACCCTGAGGCACCCCACAGGAGAGAGCAAAGGGGGCCGATGAAAAAATTCCTGACACTACCCTCTGACTTCTGCCTGCGAGGAAAGAGTGGAACCATCTGAGGACTGTTCCCGACAGCCCGCAGAATAGCCGCAGGCAATCTAGCAACATCCCATGGTCTACAGTATCAAACGCTGCAGAGAGATCAAGGAGGACCGAGATCGAACGGCTCTTCCGATCTCTCACTATTAGGAGATAATTAAGTACCCAAACCAACGCCATTTTGGTACTATGCCTCTTCCTGAAACTGGACTGGAGAAGATCATAGACCTCATGGGTGGTAAGAAAGTCATTGAGCTGCAACAAAACTACTTTCTCAATAACCTTGCCCAAAAATGGCAGGTTGGAGATCGGTCTGTAGTTAGCGAGACAGTCTGGGTCAAGGGAAGATTTCTTCACAAGGGGTGTCACGACAGCCTCCTTTAAGGGCTCCAGAAACACCCCTAGGTCCAAAGAGCACCAGACTATCTCAGCAAGGACTGGGCCGATCACATCCATGCACCCCACAAGGAGGCGCGAAGGACCAGGATCCAAACTACAGCAAGTCGGTCGCAAGCCCTGGACAATCTTCATGATCTCCATGATCGCTGGCCGGTCAAAATCTGTCCAGGTAGACCGAGGGCCTGTAACCCCACATTGATCCCTGAAATGCTCATTAGAATGTGTACTGTGGCTCTCCGACCTGATCGATGACACCTTATCCACAAAAAATCGACAAACGCATCACACTGTACTTGTGAAAAGGCTCTCAGACTCCGCAGACAGGCTGGATTGCACAGTCTGTCCACGGTCCGGAAGAGCTGAGCTGGTCGATTTCTTGATGCAGCTATCTCCCTGGACAGGAACTCTGCCTTCTTACGGGAGATTTCTGATTGATAGTCCACATAGTGGGCCATCAATCTAAGCCTGTCATCTTCCAGGCCGATTCGCCAACAACAATACCTTCCAATCTTCGCCCCACTCTTCTCAACTCCCTCAGTATCCCATCAAACCAAGGGGACCGAGGGCGAAGGGAGAGGGGGTGAACATGGACAGGTGCTATGGAATCCAGTGCCCTCAGCACCATATTATTATAGTGCACTAAGGCATCTGGTTCCATGCACTCCTTAGGCCAACTCGATAGGTCCAGTACCGCCATCAGACCCTCAGGGGTAACTCCCCTCAAAGGGCAGTACTGGACCATCTCCAGAGGGGTAGGTCTCACAAGGGGGGGTTGCAAAACTGAACCTTATGGAGTGATGGTCAGACCACAGAATACACAATTCCTTAGTAATAAATGACAGGGCAGAGAAATATATAGAATATAAAAGGAATGCAAGCAGAATTGTACCTAATTATTACGTTTTTTAAAGTTTTCTTTGAGGTGTCAGTAACTCTTCAAGCAAAATACAGTTTTGTATCATGGACCCATATACTGAAATCCCCAGCACCATCAGGTTGGGGGTGTCCAGTGAAAGGTCAACCATGCAATCTGCAACTTCCTGTAAAAACTCCTGTTCACCAGGATACTCCTACATCTCACACCTGAATCACACTTCATGGCCACACACTGACCCCGGCAGTGTAACCTCAAAACCTATCTGGAACTTCTGCCTCTAGACAATCTCAGAGTCACTGTCACGTTAAGTTTTGGTGAGACGTAAAAGATTCCAAGAGGAATCTGCAGTAAAATCTGATATTACCGTAGGCTTATTCCTCAGGGATCTGGTATTGCACAAAAGTCTGCAAACGGGAACAACCAGGCTGGCAAGCCCTTGTGTTGCCTGCTCCAATTCTTATGGGCTCCTTTGGGATTGGGACGAAACAGGGAAGATCCCTCTGACCAACCCTTCTCCACCCCGGGCATCTACTCAAGTTATTCTTCTGATCAGACCTGCCCTGACACATACCCCTGGGTTATATGTCAAATCATTTCCTTGCCTTCTCAGTATCCCTCGGGATCTGCAGCAGTTCATGACTGACTCAGAAAAAACTGGAGTCTGAAAAGGACAGAGCTGGCAAAGCTATCCTGGACAACAGGTGTGCAAGGGGGAAGGTGCTAATTATTTAGCACATTGTACCTCAACTAAATACCTGCCAGACAACCACTAAAACCACAATGATCAACCCCCACCTCACCAACTAACAATATTTCAACTATAAACCCACCCACCCAATGAACAACTTTACAGACACAATTCTCACTCACCCTAAATAATCAAAAGATATACTAAACCTTACTTATACAACTAAACAGGCATACTGTATACATCATCCTCATTCACTCCAAATACTACATTTAGTCTCAAAGTATACCATATAAAATAATGTTAACTTATTTCCAGGTTATAAGAATCAAAAGCAAGAAGGGGTGCAAGAGTTCCAGGACTGGTTACTAGTCACAGTTCCTTCACCAGAACTGGAGATTCAAATAATCTTCTGAACCAGGGGATATACCTCCAAAAAATCACAGAGGGTCCCACTGGAAAAGTGCCCTACCAGCTGCCACCAGTCAGAGAAAGACAATCCCAGACTGGTGCCCTCCATGGCTATCTAGGTCAGCTGCTATTCTCACTGCGGGCCTATTACAGCTTAATCTGGTTCAAGGTCAGTTGGCATTCATCTGTATCCCCCTCCCTTGGGTCGTGCCTGAAAATAGGCAGGATTTGTCTAGTGCACTTACCCGGTCAACAAAAACTAACTAACTAAAATAAATAAATTAAAAAAATTACACTCTGGTCCTAAGAGGTGTGCCCCCCAAACTGAGTCTGCTGGGAAACCAAGGGCCAGTCTTGACATGTACTCAAAAGTCCGACTGAAGTCAACCAAAAGTCTGATTTGCAAATACACACCATTCAGGTTTTCCTCTATGAACCCTGCAGACCTCTCCTCTCCATGTCATCTGGACTGCAGCTGTCCTCTCTCACCAGCCATACCCTGATCCTCACTGCCCTGCCACATGTAATATTTATGCCTTCTCTCACAAGGCTGCTAGATTAAATAGGCCACAGGTAAAGATTCACATGGTGCACTCCAACAAGCCTCCCAGCATAACAGCTAACTACCAGCAACATATCCCGGTCGAGCTTCTTTCATGAACACTACTCTGTTTCCAAAGCACATTCTTGTCGCCATCCACAAGAAAGGGCACCCCAACTCTTTATCCTCTCCTTCCCCAAGCTGGTCCCCCCGTCTACCCCTCTACCCTCCTAGATGTCCCCCTACTGGACCTCATTCACTCAATACTTGCTAAATAATCTGCATCTTAACTGTGATCCATTCCTGTAAGGAGTTGGCTCCAAGGCTACATTAAGTTTCTGTACTATGTTCCTCAGATATGCCACTTGTAATTAAACGCATATTCTACAGGTATGATATATTTAACTGTATGTTATGTCAGAAATGTGACTGTATGATTGATATTTTTTTAACTGTATGTCTTGTTACAAATGTAATCGAATGTTTAATTTCTCAGCTATGTTAAATGTTAAACTGTATTTCTAATTCTTCATCCAATTGTACACCCTCCGCAAGGTCGCACCGGGCGACAAGCAACTTGTTATTCAGTGTGCCTTCCTGGTGAAACATTTCAATAAATAAATAAAAATACCAAGATGGTGTAATAGCACCTTCACCATCAGTAAGCAATCTGATCCTCTACACAGAGACAACAAAACAGAAAGATGCTCCAACATCACAGTTGTACTGGCAAACCAAATGCCACCTGTACACTACTTAGAAACACAGAAATTGTCAGCAGATAAGGACTGCTAGGCCCATCCAGTCTGCCCATAGGCCCTATACATTGTATGTGGCCACTGATCCTATGTGATCAATGGCTTTTCATCACTCCCTTCCCTCTCAGGGTTCCCTTGTGTCTGTCCCAGGCATGCTGAAACCCCATCACTGTGCTTGCTCCCACTACCTCCTGTGGCAGACTATTCCAAGCATCGACTACCCTTACTGTGTAGAAAAACTTCCTCACATTACCTCTTAATCTACCCCCTTCCAATTTCATATTGTGCCCCCTTGTTCTAGTACTTTTTCTACATTGAAAAAGGTCCCCCACCTGTACCTTGTTTATGCCCTTGAGCTACCTGAAAGTTTCAATCATGTCTCTCTGCTGTCTGCTCTCCTCCAGTGAGTACATATTGAGGTCCCTTGGTCTCACCTCATATGATTTGTGGTGCAAGCCCTGCACCATCTTTGTCGCCCTTCCCTGAATAGTCTCCACCTTATTTGTGTCCTTGCGCAGGTGTGGACTCCAAACTTGCCTCCATTCAGACCTGGAAACTAACACCGACTCAGAATAATAAAAATGCAACTACCACAGTAAAATTCCAATTTACAGCTCTAGCCTATCACTAAGAACAGTAACTAAACTGCTCACAATTGTTAATAACGCTATAAAAATAGCTGCAGAATAACGTCCATGGTTAAATCTCACAGAGCACAGCCCAGTGTGGCAGCCAACATCTTGTAGTTGGCAGGTCTTTGGCTCTCAGTCATAGTAAGTTAGCAGACAGCTAGTACAACAAAAAGAAGGGTGCAGTAGGGAAGAAAGAAAGAGAAAGAGAAAGCTAAGCTGCCAAGAAAACTAGTGACAGATTTAGAGGAGGAAATACCTTCCAGTTGGGAGCCATCCATGGCTGGGAGGTCCAAGGGAGACTGCATTTTAGCCAGTTGCTGCTTGGTGCCAACGATCATAAGATTGTTTTCTTGGCATGCTGGGTGAACTAGCTGGCATGGGACCAGTGTGACATGTTGTTAAAAGTCACACTGGAGCAGTGCAGTCAGTTCAGTGGCAGGAGGACTACAGGCAAAAAGCACAGTGTTGTCCACGTACAATGTGAATACAGGATAGACATGCCATGGGGAAGTTATTTAGGAAAATCGATTACAAGATGGGACAAGTACAGGGCTTTGAGGTACCCAACATCCAAACAGCGGGAGGGTCACTTATTAAGACTGCTTGGAACCTGTCCACCAAATAGGAGTTGAACTATCTGAGATTTTGCAGTCCAACCCCTGTACGCTTGACCAGTAGAAGGGGTGGGCAACACTGCTGAAGGTCATGGCAGGTAGACAAAAATAACAAGTAATCCGGCTCCCAACCATCCCTTTCAGAATGAAGTCAGTGAGCCTGAGTAGAGACACTACAGTAGCATGGAGCTTCCTAAATTCAGACTGGTAAGGCAGAGGAAAGAGGAGGAGTCAAGGAAAGGTTAAGAGTTGTGAGAGGACCAGATGTACCTGAAACTTAGCCACAGCAGAGTTAGAGAGCTCAGGTGATGGTTACATGGGGCAGTGCAACCCTGTTTCTATGCACATGTCCCTTCCTGTGGGCTGCTGTACTTGGTCGTGGAACAGCTCGCACTGTTACAACCTGGGAACATGAAGGAGGCTTGGATCATGCTTGCAGGTCACTTACATGGCAGTCCCTGACCCCTTTTTCCATCGCAGCAGTGCTGTTTGTTATCACTTGTATAGAGTTTACCACATCCAATGTGCATTGCTCAATAAGGCTGCAAGGTCGTCAGTGGCTGGAATACTCCACTTAGCACCACCAATAACTGAAAGAGGACCTACTGTAGGTGCTTTTAACTGTTTAATTTCCAGTTTTCTTACATGCTAGTGATATCGGGGACACCATTCACAGCCACTATCTGTAGTGCCAAGTGGCCAGTGTGACTGTGTGAACTAACAAGGTAAGGGGAGTTGTGTTATGACTGGGTTCACTTTCAAGAACGACAGACAAGTGGTCAGCCCACTTGCACAGCAGTAGTGCTATCACTCGCAATGCCAGCAACCTTGGGTCGGGAATTACCTTGAGTCACTGGTGGCCAGTCAAGGGGAAGAAACTGTGCATCACAGAGGATACTTCTCTTTCTCCAGGGAGGGAGGACAGCTGCCTCCATTACAACACTGCCACCTGCATGACCACAGCTAGCAGTGCAGTGGTGGTACAGTGAGAGTGGGATATGGGCTACATATCACTCTGTCACACACAGAATGCATGGGAATGGAACCCACAGCATGCAAAAGTCCCAAGGAGTGAGCAACAAAAAGCAGAAAAGCCTTGGCTCAAGCTGTATGATCTCGGGTACGCTTAGACCCAGATCTTTTCCAGTGCCCACTCTGTCCCACATGCAGGATTTTCCAGTACCAATGCCCTGGGAGATGGGAGGTTAAAGCCTGGTTCCGCTAGGCCCTGACACTGGGGCTTAGCCAGCAGAGTTGAAAGTGGGGTGAGGGCCAGCCCAGTGGCACGACGGTAGCACTACCACCTGCCACACCAGTGTCACAGGTTCAGGAGCAGAATCGAGTCATGCAGGGTCAGCTGGGGGACAACAAGATTGAACATCTGAAGGACTGCTCTCCTTGCCTGGGGAAAGAGGGCTGCACCTTGTGCAATGCACCTTATAACTAGCGGAGGCTGGTTGTCACTGCAGATGGGAGGCCCTGAAAGGTGTGGGACACCGACAGATCCTCCTCATCATTGCACATCGATGCCCCAAGGGCAAGACAATGGAGGAAAAAATTCCCCTGCTACAGCGGGATGAGGGGAGGCCCTCACACAGGCCTGGCGCCACTAATAGGGCACCATTCTGGATCATGCTTTATGGGGGAGCAATGGCAAGTTCCCTTGAACCCACCACAAGGGGGAAAATCATGGGGGAACAGCGCACGTCCCACTGATGGTGTGTGACTGGGCTGCAGAAGGCAATCCAGATAAGTGAAGGCATGTGTAAGAGGTATGAATACTAAGTGGAAAAAAAGTTAGAAAGTAGGGAGAAGTATGAGCCAGAGATGCAAGGGGACATGGATAGGCCCAACTTGAGAGATGTAAGGCCTAGCCAGATAGTTAGCATGAAGAAAAAATAAATAACTAAAGGAGGACAGACAAAGACTGGAGATACCAAGACAGCCCAATGCACTGTGGCCCCCTGGGGACTGAAAAGGGAGTTCACTGGACACCAGAGACACAGAGCTCTATAAGGAGGAAGTGAGGGTGCACTGGATCAGCAGGATACTGGTCATCCAAGAATGAAGGGATTCTACTATCCCACCTGGGCAGTCCAGTCGGACAGCCTACTGCACTAGCCAGTGCAATTTCATGCTGCATCCCAGTCGCAGGAGCGAACTGGCATGTTGCATGTTAGCATCCAGACTTTGTACCCTCTAATACCTGGATTATGATTTGTACTATGCCTCTGTCTAAGGTGGAGGAGTCCCCATGTAATGTTAACAAAGCTATGTATATGGTACTAACAGGTGGTAACCCGACTAGGTGACCAGTTTTTACCAATTTTGTGTGACCACCCCTAGCGACTGATAAGAGGGCCCAGAGTGCTTTAACTTTGGCTGTAGGAGTATCAAAGAACTTCCCTGACATTTCTGACTATTAGAACCACAATGCTAGGAGACAGGTAAAATACATCCAGTTTGATTATTACAGTATGTTTCAAATGAAAAGAGCTATTTAAACAAATTGTTGGGCCTTTTTTGAACAGCCTTTATTCTGGCACAAACACTGACTAACTCAAAAAATCTAGAAATCTAGAAGAGAAACATGCAGTAGCATTTAAAGGGGCACTGTCAGCTTTGCTACTCTGTTTGTTGCTAAATGTGAACATCATGCCTCTTGGCACACGCCTATCACGGACTGACTGCAGAATGCCCCCATATATAAGAAATTGTTTTTTTTACCCGATTTTCTCAAATTTGGCTTAAAAGTGTTTTATGCAGTCCAACATAAGTCCCCAGCATCCCGGAAGCACATAGAGGTCAGGAACGTGAGTCTGCCAAGAGCGGGTTCCCGAAGTGTTACTTTTCCCCACGCTAACAGTGAAAACATGGTAATCCTGTTCCTCCTGTTATAGTAAACCGTTGCTGGTATCTCCGACCATAAACCGAGCGCTACAAGGAGTAAAAAAAACATTTTTAAATTGGAGCTGAAATCCCGCACATGTACGTAAGAGGCATGAACAAAGATCCCACGCCTGTGCAAGAGCGTGCCATAGGTGTGCATGTGCAGGATTTCGGCTCCAATTTAAAAACGCATCTTTTACTCCTTGTAGCACTCGGTTTATGGTCAGAGATACTGGCAGCAGTTTACTATAATGGGAGGAACAGGATTACCATGTTTTTACTGTTAGCATGGAGTAACACTTCGGGAACACGCTCATGGCAGACGCACGTACCCGACCTCAATGTGCTTCCAGGATGCCACGGACTTACAGTCCAACCGCATAAAACATTTTTGAGCCAAAACTGAGAAAATCAGGTAAAAAGACTACAATTTCTTATATATGGCGGCATTCTACGTCAATCCATGATAGGTGTGTGCCAAGAGGCACACTGTTCACATTTAGTAACAAACGAAGGGGCAAAGCTGACAGTGCCACATAGAAACATAGATTTTGACAGCAGATAAGGACCGCTTGGCCCACCCAGTCTGCCCATTTCGCTACCTAATGGATAAGCTGCAGATCCTAGTTAACCAGCAGCCTACTTCTTCCTACCCCCACCCCCTAGAATTGCCTTATGACTGTCCCATGCATGCTTGAATTCCACCACTGTTTTTGACTCCACAACCTCTTCCGGAAGGCCGTTCCATGCATCCACAACCCTCTCTGTGAAAAAATACTTCCTTAAATTACCTCTGAGCCGCCCTCCTTCTATCTTCAAATTGTGCCCCCTTGTTCTTGCACACCTCTTTTTTTGAAAGATGCTACCCTCTTGGACTTTGTTGATTCCCTTGAGGTACTTGAAAGTTTCTATCATGTCCCCCCTCTCCCTCCTTTCCTCGAGGCTATACATATTCAGCTCCTTAAGTCTCTCTTCATATGTCTTCTGGTGCAGACCCTGCACCATTTTAGTTGCCCTCCTCTGGACAGCCTCCATCCTGTCTATGTCTTTGCTGAGACTGGGTCTCCAGAACTGCATGCAGTACTCCAGATGGGGTCTCACCAACTGTCTGTACAGAGGGATAATAACTTCCTGTTTTCTACCAGTGATGCCTCTCCCTATGCATCCCAGTATCTCCCCAGCCCTCCTTGCTGCCCTCTCACATTGCTTGCATCATCTGATATGACTACCCCCAGCTCCCTTTCCATTTTTGTTGTTGTTAGTATCTCACCCCCCATTGTGTACTCTTCCCCTGGGTTTTTGTTACCCAGGTACATTACCTTGCACTTCTTGGCATTGAATCTAAGCTGCCATACATTTGACCATTCCTCTAACCTTGCCAAGTCCTTTCTCATCCTTTCCACCCCACCTTGTGCATCAACTCTGTTGCAGATCTTTGTGTCATCTGCAAAGAGACATACTTTTCCTTCCAGTCCCTCTGCAATGTCGCTTATAAAGACATTGAAGAGGACCGGTCCTAATACTGAACCCTGCGGCACCCCCACTAGTAACCCCCCCTTTCTTCAGAGTGGACTCCATTTACTATTACCCTCTGTGTCCTATTCTCCAGCCAATTTTTACCCAGGCTGTCATCTTGGGACCCACTCCCAGGCTGGCTAACTTGTATATTAATCTTTTGTGTGGGACTGTGTCAAATGCCTTGCTAAAGTCTAGGTAGGCCATGTCCACAGCCCCTCCCTGATCTACTACTTTGGTCACCCAGTCAAAGAAATCTATCAGATTTGTCTGGCATGACCTTTCCGCTGTGAATCCATGCTGCCTTGGGTCCTGAGCCCCTCTGGCCTCTAGATACTCAACAATTCTTTCCTTCAGAAGTGATTCCATCATTTTCCCTACCACTGAGGTTAAACTAACAGGTCTGTAGTTTCCTGCTTCTGTCTTGCTCCCACTTTTGTGAAGGAGAATCACATCTGCCCTTCTCCAGTCCTCGGGTACCACCCTATCCTCCCAGGATTTGTTAAAGAGGGTAGTCAGTGGTGTCACTAGTTCTACCCTTAGTTCTTTTAGAATTCTGGGATGAATCCCATCAGGCCCCATTGCTTTGTCCACTTTCAGTTTTAAGAGTTCTTTCAGAACCCTTTCTTCTGTAAATGGGCTGGTATCAACTTCTGTATCCAGAGTGTTTCTACTGTTTATTTTAGGTACCTCCCCCCCACTTCCTTTGTAAATACTGAGCAAAAATATTTGTTTAGTATCTCTGCCTTTTCACAGTCACCCTCTGCCCACCCTCTCTCCTCTTTATTAAGCCTCACTAACCCTCCCTTGGTCTTCCTCCGCTCCCTGATGTACCTATAAAAGGTTTTATCCCCCCTTCTTAACTGAGTTGGCTGTCTCTTCCTCCGTTTAGGCCTTTGCTGTTCTGACTGCCTTCCCAGCTTCCTTTTGCTTTAACTGATACAGTTCTCTGTCCT
This sequence comes from Neoceratodus forsteri, assembly GCA_016271365.2. Taxonomy (NCBI): domain Eukaryota; kingdom Metazoa; phylum Chordata; order Ceratodontiformes; family Ceratodontidae; genus Neoceratodus; species Neoceratodus forsteri. The sequence goes on along the minus strand of CM057455.1, from coordinate 1,681,825,258 downwards.
GCTCCTTCTGTGATTCCTTGTCCTTCCTGAATGCTTTCTTTTTCTCTTGAACCTTCACTGCCACTTCCTTTGAGAACCATAGTGGTTTCTTACATCGTTTCATTTTGTTTATTTGCTTCACACAAAGGCTTGTTACCTCTGTGATGGCAGTTTTTATGATTTCCCATTGTTCTTCCACCCCTCCTTCCTGCCCATTTGCTAGTGCATTCCTTAGGCACTCACCCATTTTGGCAAAGTCAGCCCTCCTAAAGTCCAGTACTTTTGCCTTTGTATGGCTTGACTCTATTGCTGTGTTTATTGTGAACCATACTGTTCGATGGTCGTCATAGGTAGGCCGTAGTCCACTAGGGACAGGACGGAGGAGGTGCCCCTTTAATTATTTATTTTGTCATTAGGCAACAATGTAATTTTTTTTTTTTTAATTTATTTTGAAAGTCGGATTTACAACCTTTGAGTCAGGGACTCATTTACAAAGGCACCTCATCATAGGGAGGGTAGACATGGTTACAGTGTGAGATACAACACTGGTAACATACAGGTGCAATACAGATAACAAAAAGAACACAATATAACAATGGTTTACGGGATAAAGTTACATGCAGTAAATAGCAATCGTATAAAGTATAACAATAGTAGAAGTCGCAACCCTGGTCGTATAAGTGGAAGTGGGGGGATGGTAAGAGGAAAGAGAAAAAAAAGGGGGCAGTCCAACAGACATTGTCAAGGCTATGTGCAAGAAACGGGGAGGGACCCCAACATTAGGCTGATTAAGGGCAACTACAGCTTTGGGCGCCAAAGAGGTGGTTACGGAGAATGACTTTAAAGGGACCAATTTTAGTAGACTTGGAGAGAGCGGGAGGGAGCTGAACCATGTGGGGGCGCGGTAGTGGAAGGACCTTTGGGCTAGGGAGGTCTTGGTATGGGGCACCAGAAAGATGGCCTTAACTGAGCTACGGTAGCAATGGATGGGGGATGCAAGCCGCAGGGACGTGGTGATCCCGGGGGGGGGGGGGAGAGTCCTAGCAGGAATTTTTTGGCAAGTAAGCAGGTTTGGTAGCGCAGGTGCTCCTCCAAGGGTGAGCAGGTTGGTGGTGGAATAGAATAGGCAAGTATGAGTGTGGAGGGATGCACCGGTCAAGAGCCTGCAGGCCTTGTTTATCGAGGTCTGGATTCTGGTGAGGGCGGTATTGTTGACCATAGCATAAATAGGTAGGCCGTAGTCCACTAGGGACAGGACGGAGGAGTTGATGGCCAGTCAGAGAGCGGTTTGGGGGAGGCAATCTCTGTGGCGATAGAGAAGGCCAATCCGAGAGTTTATGGCTGAGGACAGGGTAATGATGTGGGTGTGGAATGTAAGAGCCGAGTCAAAGGTGATGCCCAAGTACTTGTAGGATGACACCTGTTCAAGAGGGTGAGCATTACTGGGGAGAATGCAGCGGGGGGCATTTTTGGCCTTATTCTGGTGATGCGAAAAAAGCATAGATTTGGTTTTTTGAGGTTAATGACTAACCGGTGGTCAAGGAACCACTTTTCGGCTTGGCTGAATGTATGCTGCAGGGATTCCTGTAGAGATGCGGGGTCAGGGTAGGAGACAAGGAGAACCACATCATCAGCATAGAGTACCATATTGCCCGAGCAGGAGCTGGGGAGGGTATTGAGAAATAGGCTGAACAGAACAGGGCCCAGAATGGAACCCTGGGGGACCCCTGAGCAAACGGGCAGGGTATTGGACAGGGTGCCGTTTACCTTCTTGCGCTGTGATCTGGCAGAAAGGTAACTGGTGAACCAAGCCAGTGGGCCAGGGGAGAAGCCAAGTTGGTGGAGGGAGTCAAGTAGGAGGGGGTGACAGACAGTGTCAAAGGCCTTGGAGAGGTCAATGAACACTGCACCGCAACATGACCAGAGTGGAGGTGCTGGGAGAACTCCAGGAGGGCTGTAGTGGTGCTGCATCCAGGGCGGGATTCATGTTGTTCTGGACACAGCAGGTCGTATTTGGCCAGATACTCACAGAGCTGAATGGCCACTATTTTTTCTAGTGCTTTGGAGAGAGGGGAAGAGAATGGAGATAGGCCTGAAATTGTTAGGGTGTGGTTCTGTCTCCACTCTTATGAATAGGGGAGATTTCTACAATTTTCCAGGCACTGGAAAATGGACCAAAACATAGTGACCGGTTTAAAAGGTTGGTGAGAGGGGCTAGTACAGTATCTAGTACTAATCGGAGAATACTGAAGTCCAGGGGATCACAGCTAGGGTTGTTGCTAGCCAAGGCTTTTTTGCAGATGAGGCCTGGCTTCAAGGGGTGATATGGCACGCAGGTAGAAAGGGGGGGGAGATCCAAGGTGTGCGGGGTGGAGGCAGGGATAGGGTCGAAAAAGTAGTTGGGGAGGACAGAGCTTAGATCTGAGAAAGCCATATTGAGGCACTCAGCTATGCAAGGAGGATCAGTATTGACGGTACCATCTATGGAGAGTAGTGATGGGGGGGGGGTGCGGGTCTTTCCACTGAGCTCTTTCATATTGTCCCAGAAGGCACGGGATGAGCCCCAAGTGGATTCAAGGGTGGCTTGATAATATTTGGCCTTAGTCTGCCTTATAGCCCAGGTGCATTTGTTACGTGCTACATTATAGGAGTGTCTGTCAGCCAGTTTACCTGTCTCGACAGCTATATGCCAGAGATTATCTCTCTGTTTCAGTGTTTGGATGAGGGATGGGGAGATCCATGGAGCGTTGTGTTTCTTGGTACGGATTCTGGTTAGAGGGGCGAAAAGTTCACAGGCCTTGCTGAAGGTACTGGAGAAACAGGCTAAGACAGAGTCAATATCCGTAGCGAGTAGGATTGGGGACCAGTCAAGCTGGGCTAGGGGCATTTTTAGCTTTCTGAGACCCTCAGGGCAAAAGCGCCAGCACGAGGTGACATGGGACACTGGTTTTGGTGTGAGCGATGACCAGTAGCAGAGGACAGGAGAGTGGTCACTAAGAGAGTCTGGTATTACATTAATATCCCTGATTTTATGGGGGCGGTTCGACAGAATTACATCTAGGAGGGTGCTGGAGCCACCTGACCGGTTAAATCTAGCGGGTGAGGTAACTAGTTGGGTCATATCTAGGGCAGCGAAGGAGTCCCTGATATGGGGGGCAGTGGTACTCAGCCAACTGACATTAACATCACCTAGGATGAGCTGCTCCACCTTGTGGGGGAGTGTGGTGAGGTAATCAATGAGGGAGTGGACAGCTGGTCCCTGGTCCCTCAGGGGTATGTAAGAGACTGTGAGAAAAAGAGGGCCCCTGGCTGGGTCAGGGGTAACCTTGAGGGTGAGGGCTTGGGCACTAAAACCGAGCTTGGAGGCAGGAAGAGCATGGCCTAAAAGTGTGTCATGCATAAAGACTGCACACCTGCCGCCACGTTTGCCTATACGGTCTTCCCTGCCAGGGAGGGAGATAACCGAGTTGGGAGTTTTTCTCGAGAGCCAGGTTGCGACTAGTGCTATGACATCAGGACGGTGTTGTACAGCCCGGCACTGGAGAGCGGCAGATTTTTTTAGGAGGCTGCAAATATTCATGGATGCAATGCTGAGGCCAGTACTAGAGTGGGGTGTGTGGTGGCTAGTTGACAACAGCCCGGGGTTAGGGTGTATGTTCCCAGAGAGTACAACGAGTAGAGCAATTAATCTGATGAGCGGTCTGTGGCGACCAGGACCCTCAGCCAGATACTGATGAGAGGTCCTACTAGTGGGGGGTACAAGGGATGGGTAGGGTGTGGAGGGTAGATATGGCAAGGAAGGGGTGGGCCCAGGGTGTCCCGGGGGGAGGGGGTTGGTTGGAGGTGGGTGCTGTGGAAAATAGGGGTGTCCAGGGTGGAGGGGGTTGGCTGCTCTGGGGTGGTAGAGGGGAGTGGGGCTTGGGGTGGAGGTTAGGAGGGCAGGATAAGACATGGGCAGAGCAAGAAAGGTAACCATGAGTAGGCTGAGTGTGATAGCCGTGGTGCCCATTGCTATTTCTATTTGGGGGGTGGGGGGAATAACTGACCTTCAGTGAGTGTGACTGCCGCTGTGGAGTAGTTTTTTTTTCTTTTTCTTCAGAGTACAGTATGCTAAAAGTGAGAACAAGGCAGGGGATAACGGTGATTAGAACAGGAAAAGGCAGAGGCAAGGCTGGAGGATTAATAGGAAAAATAAGATGCCTCTAGTGGCAGATCAGTATAAACTGCAAATGGGGAAAATGGGCAGAAGATGGAATCCCCCTCAGGGAATCCTGAAGAGAAAAGAAGAGAAGGGAGAAATCAACTTATATGTACCAACAGAACAAAGGCTTCAGAGTTTGGGAGGCAGGCTAAGTAAGGAGACAAAAGAATTCTATAACAAGGTGAGAAATGAAGGGTGCTAAGTTAGCCAGAGATGGAGAGAATGGCCGTGGGAGTGGCTGGTATTAAGCACCAGCAGCGTCACCCAGGGGTGTAACCAGGCATTTCAGATTTGTACACCAACCTGCCACACTGCACCCCACCCCTACAGTTGTTCATGCCTACCCCCCCCCAACGACTTGAGTCCAAGGTTCCTGGCTCCAATCAGATGATTCCCACACTAGACCTGCTGTCTGTCTGCACTGCTAGTGTGGTGCTTGCTGCCTGCTGGTAGACACCACTGACTGCATCATGAGTCCAAGACCATGGCAGAAATTTCTTCTCTCTCCCCCGCAGATGGGCAGATTTGCTTCACTTGCCACTCCACATGAAGCCTTTTCTTTTAGTTGACTCTGAGTCTGTTCTTCCATCTGCTGCTCCTCAGTTTTCTACTGCTTCTTTCGCTCCCAGTACAACTGAACTAATAGTATGGCTTCTAACTTTGCTGGGGCATTTAAACTCGCTGCCCCAGATTTGCCACACTCCCTACCAGATGCCACAGCCAATCACTATGCAGGCAGACCATGCGGACCTAACTGAGAGCTTTAGCTTCAACATCCACGGTCCATTCTGCCACCCCCTCAAAACAAAGCTGAAAGAGAACAGAAAAAGCCTGCAAAGCCAAACAAAGGAATTTAAATGTGATGGACTAGAGAGGGCAGAGCAATGCTGACCAGCTTGTTTGCTACCTCCTGCTACTAAAACTTGGTATGCCATGGCTTACTTGGACTATCAGTAGCTACACCCTTGGCGTCACCAGTATACAGAGGAAAAGGCGAATGGGGTTTGGGGTGGGGAACAGATGGGAGAAACAGCAATTCAGCAGTTAGACAAAGCAGTTTTTAACTTCAAACTTTGTTAATACTTAAATAGCTTAAGGCAGTTGAAACACTTCAAAAATGCTATAGTTTCCTACTCTTAACTACTCAAATAAGGGGGTTGTAGTTTCATACGCTAACGATTCAAATTCAGCAGTGGGCACAAAGACACATCACAGATTTAGTTGCAGAGGTTAGGAAAAAATAAATTTAGGCAGCAGACAGAGGAGCTCCAGGGGACTGTGCCAAGCAGTTCAAATCTCCAGGAGATGAAGCCAGTCAGGGAGAGAGAGTGTGCTGAATCAGCCTATAATTTCAGGCACCATCCACCAACTAGGTTCAAGCTGGACGGGAGCTGCTTTCCTGGAGCGTACCTGGAATCTTGCTCTTGAGGGCAGGCTGGGGAGCACCATGCGACTGGCTGTGCTCAGCACTAGACCGCTAGTGCAGAAGATGGACTCTCCCTCAGGGAATCCTGGAATCTTGCTCTAGAGGGCAGGCTGGGGAGCACCCTGTGGCTGGCTGCGCTCAGCACCAGACCGCTAGTGCAGAAGATGGAGTCCCCCTCAGGGAATCATAGAATCTTGCTCTTGAGGGCAGGCTAGAGAGCACCCTGTGGCTGGCTGCGCTCAGCACCAGACCGCTAGTGCAGAAGATGGAGTCCCCCTCAGGGAATCCTGGAATCTTGCTCTTGAGGGCAGGCTGGGGAGCACCCTGTGGCTGGCTGCGCTCAGCACCAGACCGCTAGTGCAGAAGATGGAGTCCCCCTCAGGGAATCCTGGAATCTTGCTCTTGAGGGCAGGCTGGGGAGCACCCTGTGGCTGGCTGCGCTCAGCACCAGACCGCTAGTGCAGAAGATGGAGTCCCCCTCAGGGAATCCTGGAATAATGCTCTTTGCATTACTGGATGTTTAATGACTTTGCATTATTGGATGTTTTATTGAAGTACCACAGAAACATAGAAGGTGATGGCAGAAAAAGGCCAATGGTCCATCCAGTCTGCCCATGGGTCTTTACAGAACCCCGCAACCTGGTGTCGATCGGGGTTTAAACCCTGCCCAATGGTTTTCCTATTTCATTCTCCTCCCTTGTCACTCACAGTGATACCTATGCCTTTTATTCTATCCCAAGCATGCTTGAAACTACCCATGGTTTCAGCCACCACTTCGGCTGGCAGGCTATTCCATGGTTCCACCACCCTTTCCATAAAGTAATACTTCCTCACATCCCTCCCGAACCTTCCCCCTGTCAGCTTCCAGTCATGCCCACATGCACACCTTGTTTATTCCCTTCAGAAATCTGAATGTGTCTATTATATCATCCGTCTCCCTTCTGGTCTCCAACGAATACATGTTCAGTGCCCTAAGTTGTTCCGCGTAGGATTTTCCTTGTTGGCTGTGAATCATCTTCGTTACCCTACGCTGTACCTTTTCTAGCTATGTTTATCTTTTCCAAGGTGAGGGTTCCAAAACTGGACAAAGTACTCCAGATGTGGCCTCACCAACTCACCAAGCACTCTATAGCAGAGTGGTCTTTACTCTCTTCTCCTACTGTCAATACCTTTTCCTAAACAACCCAGCATCCTGCATGCCTTACTGTAAGCCTTCTCACACTGGCTAGCCTGCTTAAGGCTGTTGCTGATAATGACTCCGAGGTCATGCTCTTCAGTTGTAGTACTGAGGTTTACCCCACCCATCCAGTATTCTGTCCTGGGGTTTCCTTTTCCCTAGGTGCATTACCTTACACTTTTTGGCATTAAAGTTCAGCTGACAGACCCTCAACCATCGCTCTAACCTCTGTAGTCCTCTTGTAGTTCTCCAGTTCCCTCTGAGCTAGCCACTCTTCTTCAGAGCCTGATGTCATCTGCGAACAGACCTGGCCTACTCTGGATCCCTTCTCCAACGTCACTGATGAACATGTTAAAAAGGACCAGACCCAGGACAAACCCCTGCGGTAACCACTTGTGACTTCCATCTCCTCTAATTTTATTCCATTTACCACTACCCACTGCTGTCTCTCTCTTAGCTAATTCCCTACCCATCTAACTACATCCCTGGCCACCCCGAGGTCCCCCAACTTCTTTAGCAGGCATCTGTGAGGCACACAGTTTAAAGCCTTACAGAAGTCAAAATACAGCAGATCCATGGCATGGCCTTTATCCAATTCCTTTGTAACCTAGTAAAAACGACTACCTCCCTGCCACAAAGCCATGCTGCTTACTATGCTGCAGACCATTACCTCCAGATAGTCTACAAGTTCAGTCCCCCCCCTCCAGTCGGCCAACCTCAGGGGCATCCCTCGGATGTCCCCGTCCAGCTGACCCGCCCAGTCTGAGACCCCCCAACCCCGGTTCCCCCCAGCACTCCAAACTGTCACCCCTCCCATCCTGCAGGAGACCCCCTGGCTTGTACCCCCAGGGTGGGGCCACCATCCACTTACCTTGGCACTCCTTGAATCAAATTTCCTTGCAGGCAGGAGGATATCAGTACAAAGGGAGGGTGGGATCCGATGGTGGGCATGGGGTTGGCAGCGTGTCATCTCCACCTGACATCACGGTGTTTCCTTTGTTCATAAGCATGACTGTGATTTCCCCAGAGGTGTGGACATGCAGTAATGCCCAGTGTGTGACAGGCACACTCCCGCCCCCGACCCACAGACGACCGCCCTTGCCTCCATTCCTGTCAGGGTCCCGGCTGTTGTACACCCAGCCTTCGCTGGGAGTCGCTGAAGGCCTGGAACCACAACCCACTCCACCCCAGGAGAGAAGAGCTGTCCTCGGATGCTCAAAACTCTACCCCCCAAGCAACCCAAGCTCACTCCTGACCTTGGGTCGCCAGCATGGTAAGAGGTAAGGCGCCAGGCGCCTCAGCCCCCTACACCACTGGGCCGCCTTACAAGGTCTGCTTTAATAAGCGACTCCATCAGATTTCCAACAGTAGAGGTCAGACTGACGGGTTTGTAGTTGCCTGGCTGTTCTTTAACCCCCCCCCCCATGTAGCCGAACCACATCCGCCACCCTCCAATACCATTTATTTACACTGGATAGCACAACTAACATGCAGCATCTCATTTTCAATTGTGCCCTGCTTCTACCCATTTTTACTACTGGGTGGACTGAAGCAAACTGAGGCTGAGTGGCTTGCTCAATGTCACACGATTGGCTCTGGTTGGATATGAACACAGATATTTTTGTTCACAGTTCTGCACTGAAACTTTTGGCTACACTGCTTCCATAACTGCCTCATCAATGTGTAACTATTAAAGATAAAAGACTAAAACATTTTGCTGAAATGGTGATTAAAGGGAACGTGCATCACAAGAGGCCCCACACTCCAGTGTGGGGCTGGTTCCAATGTGCACTTTGTGTACAAAAACAGTTTGGTTTACTTTATTTTTTTCTGTGGTATAGTAGATTGTATCAGACAAATGTTGTTTACTTGTAGGCCGACATCTGCTGTTACTACAAATCCATGAATTTCGCTGGTCCACCAGCAAAGCATCTGCTTGCAGTGCCGACATCCCGGGTTCGGTGACGAACTAGGGGGTTGGAGTGCCGGCAGGGGAAGAAGGATCAACCATCCTGGGGACTGCTCTCCTTCTCTGGGAGTGCCTGGTGCTTTATGAACCCCTGGCAGAGACTGGGGTACTGCTGCTGCTGGCACCATTACTTAAGGGGGATGGGGTGGACACTGGACATCATTGCACGTCCCAACCCCAGGGATCCAGCATTCACAAAAAAAAGCCGGCCCCAGGTATGATGCTCTGTTCCGCCGCCATCTCTACTGCCTACAATGTCCGTTGGGGGTCCCACCCCATGGCCCTGACCGGGAGTAAGCGGGGCTTGCCTACAGTGTTCCATTGGGGGCGGCCCCGTCCGGGGGGAGCAAGCCTGGGCCTGGTGGGACAGCAGATGGAGCAGGGCTGACCTCCAAATGGAGGATCAGGCACCCAAAAAAAATCCCAGAGTTCTCTGCAACTGACATCAGAGCAGTGGGCAGCAGTGGGAGATTCAATAGCCTGCAATGCATGTTCGAGTTTATATCGGCTCTGATCTTTTGTTTGCTGATCCCCACTGTCCTCCCTGGGCTATGTACAGTCACAGAGAACTGCACTTAGCCCCTGGAAAAAAGCAGAACTGGAAAATATCTAACTGAATGTTATAACAGCTCTGTCATCCCCTGCAGGCTACTAGATTAATTTTTTACTATCCAGATCACAGTACCAATCATTAGTCACTTTAGCAAGTGCCGAAATAGTGCTGTGTCTTGTTATGAAACCAGATTGCAAGGGATTTAAGAGGTTTTTCGATTCTAGATAATTCCTGATCTTGGTACTCACTATTTTTTCTATAAGTTTTGATAGAACTGGCAAGAGAGATATCGGTCTGTAGTTGTTCAGATCGCAAGGGTCTCCTGACTTGAATAAAGGAATGACATGTGCAATTTTCCATATTGAGGGAATAAGCCCTTGTGACAAAGATAGATTAAAACGGCGAGTGATTGGCACTGCTAGAACATGATATGCAATCTTAATGAAGTAGGGATCTAGTGACTCAGCACCGGCACTTTTCTTCGAGTCCAACTGAAGTAGGAGGTCTTCGACCTCTTTCAGAGATACAGGTTGGAAGGAGAAATCAGGAGCTCGGGCATTAGAGTCATCATCCTGTACTCCTAATTGAGAGCGCACCAGGTATGTAGGAGAGTTATCAAACGCATGACCAGCCGTAGCAAAATGATTGTTAAAGGAGTCAAGGATCCCCTTTTTCCTCACATATGGTAGTATTCCCTGAGGTGATTTTTGTTGGTAGGGAGTTGCCAGGTGCGTGCCCCAACATTTCTTTAATAGTATTCCAGAATTTAGAGAGGATTTTGCAGCAGATTCCAGTTCATTACGTTAGAAAGCAGTCTTCGCTTCTCTGACCATTTTTGTACATAAGTTCCGTGCCTTCATGAACTGGCACCAGTCTGCATCCAACTTTGTTCTGCGAGCCTTCTTCCAGAGTTTGTCTCTTGCTAGCAATGCAGCCTTCAGTTCAGCAGAAAACGAACAACAAGCTTTGTTCCTTACACGAATTGTTACCACTAGGGCATGTCTATTTAGTGCCTCGACCAGAATTTCATGTAGTATACCATATGCTAAATTTACCGTGTTGGCTTAGAAGAAGTCTTGCCAGAGTGATAAAAGTTTCAGGTCATTGATGTATGCAAACTGGTCGAAGTTCCTCCGTGACCTTTTTGTGTTAAATTTGGCTGATGGTACTGTGTTATGTACTGATCTAATACCAGCAATGAAACAATGGTTGCTGACATCAGAGAAAAAGGTGCCAGAGTAAGAGAATAGGTGGGGCTTATTAACTAGTATGACATCTAAAAGGGTACTATTATTCAGATTATTTTTGTTCGGGCGTGTGGGTTCACTAATTATTTGTGTCATCCCATGATAGTCACGTGTAACCCCCCTACAAATGGGGGTTCCCAAAAAGTCTTCCTTGAGCTTGCCTAAATGCTCACTGCCAGGCTGGTGTCCTGCGTTTTAGCAGTTTAAATGTGATTACCAGAGCCTGTATAGCCTCTGTGTACTGTCTCTTTAAGAGCTGCCTGATTGCAGCCTAAGTAATCTGAGAGGGAGCTCTGTTGAAAGATGAACTATCTGGTGAAAATCATTTAGCGTGATAATGATAATGCAGTTTGTCTAACCTGCTTCCTTTGTAGCAAGGACTGTTTTGTTTTGTCTCCACTATCTTTGTCCTGGACTGCAAATTGGACCAATCAGTTCTGGTGGGACCTAAAATGTAGCCGGACTACAGGAGCTGTCTGAAGTCAGAATCTGTAGGAACTGTAGTTTTGAACGTTTTGCGCCTTTTTTGCAACTGAAAGGGGAGCTCTTGCTTTGACTGACAGCCAAATCAGCCAACCAAACCTTTTGGATCATGGGGAAGTCCCAGGCTGCTTGCAATTTTCAGTTAGTTCTGAGATGGGAAGTGAAATGAGAAGAGCTCAAGTGTATTTTGGGCAGCAATCCTGAGTGGATTCGCATGGGAAAACTTTGAAAGGGCTGAATTTTTGGCTTGCATGTCTGCTGCTGCTCCTGAGAAGGGAGAGAAGAGAATTATTTTGGACTAAATCCAAATTTGTGTGACTAAAGTAAGCTACTGAAATAGGCCAGGCTCAACCTGAAGAAGACCGAAAATTTTGCTGAATGCGATCGACCAGTCAGGAGTTCCAGCTACCCCTAAGCTCCCGGTGTGTGCAGACACTTTGCGATTGTGACCGAGGAGCGCTTTGCCTGGTACAGTAGAATTCCCTTACATGTAAATGTGCTATGAGCTGCTAGTGGGTCGTGAGTCAGTTCCCCACTGTGTGAACTATGTTCTGCTTGCTGAAAGCTGTATCCAGCCCAAAATGGACTGCATCCGAATTTGTCTCCATGCGGTCTGGGCCCTGCCAGACTACCCACTGCACAGAGAAGCCATCGATGAGACCTGCCTGGGGATCAGCCCCCTGCTCCACGCTTGAACAGGAACGACGCCTCTGCGACTCATGTGGGCCCTGCTTCTCCTGGCATTCCAGATCAACCACCTGCAGTCTCGATTTTCATCCAGCCTGTGTCCAGTCTTGGGTATCGTGAGTAAATACTAGGGTAGCTCCCTGCAACAACAGCTTAATCTGAGTGTGTTATCTGATTGTCTTGTTGTTTCGTTTCCTTTACAAACCGAGCCCTCCGGCTCTGGATTACAAATACTGTGTACTGTGCATGTTGTGTTATCCATCACAGGGCCCCAACCAGCTGCAACCCCCGGCAACAGTCCTGGCTAGCCCATCTCTTCTCCACCTGGGTACCCAGAGGTGTGACTGTGTGGGGGGACTCAAAGCGCAAACATAACTGCTCGATTGATATGACCTTTAAGCTAATTAACCTATTTTGCCCCTTCCTTGTACAAGTTCCCTGAATAAATCAGTTCTAACTTTTCTGCATGTAATCTGACTGTGGTTCCAGTTTGTGCTCAAAGTACTGGACTGTTGTTATTTGCTGTGCATAACCTTGTTTTACAGGTGTCCCCAGGGTCGAGCCAGAGGAACCAGCTCTGGTGGTAAGTGCAAACAGTGTGGGTACTTGTGTGGTGTACGAGGGGTATTGTGAAAGTGATTATTGTACAGTGTTCAGGCCACTAGAGGGGAAAGAGGGGGGTTACAGTGTCCCGGAGGGTTGTGTCCAGGTTAGCCTGACCTCTACCAACCTTGACCTCCGGGTGGAGGCACCCGTTTCAGAACTCAGGCCCCTTAACCTGCTACTAGCCAAGCAGACAGGGGTAGTAGCCCTTGGGACAGCACCACCTAGGGGTTACACACAAAAGGTATTCAGTGGAGTCGAAATCTTAGATAGCCAGTCGAGGTTGAAGTCCCCTAAATAATTGTTTCGAGGTTACCTTTCTCTAGTAAAGATCCAAGATAATTTAGGAGCTGCAGCCCAGCTGATGGTGGTCTACAACAACCTATTACGCAGAGCACAAGGGAATTGGCTAGCTCAATCTTAATGGTCAAACATTCAAATTTGTTTTTGACAGTAGCTGAGTCAAGGCAGGATACGGAGTATTTATCCTTGACATAGATTGCCACACCTCCTCCTGTAGTCAATCTATCTGCTCTGAAGAGAGTGTAAGTAGGGATGTTAATCTCACTATCTAGAGTAGCTGGCCTAAGCCATGATTCAGAGACCACCAAAATGTCTGGCGAGATATGGCTAATCCATGCCTGGATCATGGTAAATGTTTTCATGAAACTGCAGACATTAACATACCAGAAGCTCATTCCTTTCAAATTTGCAGTATTGGAGGGATATGACAGGGCTGCAGGAGGACCAGGATTCAGCTCTACATTACCGGAGCATAGTAGAAGTAGTACGAGTATCCTAGAAAGGGCAGCAATGATTAGTCTTGAGTATTTTAGCCATGATTCGCCTGTGCGGTTTGCCAATAACTGAATACCAGACATTTCCCTTAGGGGTGTACTGACCCAAAGCTAGGGAGACCAGTACTCTGGCAGAGAATTGCAGGGAAAGACAGGTGCCACAGTGCTTAGGAGGGATAGCTCGAAAGGACTGTTCGATACAGGTACCGCCCCATGGATTACCCTGGTAGTGAGCTGGTAGATGAGGAAGCAGAATCACACAAAGATATCTGTAGCTAGACTTATTTAGCAGTAGGCATTCAGGAGGGAGTGCATGATCGCCAAGTTGTGGAGGGAGTTTGGGCCCGTAGAGCATCCCCGGTATAAGGGAAAGGATAGACAATACGAGGAGTGCAGAGATTCCCTGCATGATTAGGCTTACAGCAGCACTCAATCGCTAGGAACACCAGGGTCTTTTGTTAATAAAAAGACCCTGTCAGGTAGAAACCTAAGACAGGCGGTCCGCCAGAGGCTCCAGAGTTCAGCAGTAGAAGAAATCCCCTGGGCTCAGAGAAAGATTAGCAGTATCAGCGCTTGTGGAAAACTGATATTCAGAACTAGTGGAAACCTAATATTCAGAACTGGAGGGGAGGAGCAGGGATTTGTCAGGATTGGGTGGCAGCGAACGCAAAGGGCATTCCTCAGAAAAGGGTGGGATGAGGGTGTATTTAATAATAGGAGGGTTGGGGGATGGGCAGGGGGTGAAAAATTAACGACTTTGGCTGCACTTTGCTTGCTGGGGATCCGGGTTTGTGGTCTCGGGCGGTGGCTGGGAAAGCGCCGTCCGCCCGCTGGCTGAGTCTCCCTCGGCTGGAGAGCTGGGAGCCCCTGGGAAGCTTGTCCTCAACTGAGGAAAGAAAGGAGAGGTAAAATTTAAAAGCTGGCCATAGACAAAAGGCCGACTGAACCAGCGGGGGTCCCGAATTTGTAAAACAAAAGTTTGCATGTTGCTTTGGTGCCTAAAATCTGGCCGCAGCACACACGTTCAGGACAGGGGTAATATGATCCGCAGCGTCAAAAGCCTTTGGGGACTTATGTATGTATCACTCTTCTTTTATGGTGCTCTAGGATAACGGATTCATACACATCAAGCGGTAAAAAAGGGACTTCTTTTTTTGTCCACAGATATGTTGGAAACCCCTAGCCACCCAATAGTGAAACTGAATGATGTGCATCCTAATCTTGGAGCTTCCAAATGGCCCCCTTCAGATAAACCCCACATTTACTAGATACAAAAGGGGCAGCAGAAGGAGGGAGACCTCCAAGCACTGCCCTGACTCCGTTACTTGACTTGTCAGCAGAACACAGCTAGCTTTAGAACACTGTGTCTCAAATTGCCCCTAAAAGGTCAATCGTTTCAGATGACTATTCACATATAAATGAGTGAAAACGGCACTAGGAAGACCAGGTAAGTCAAAGGAGTAAACCGAAGGAGTCTGCACTTCCTGAGACTGACAATCTACAGCAAACTATTAAATCTAAAGAGTAAACATAATGAAGAAATTTATTGACGGCTTCACATAGTATAAGTTATTTTGCAATTAAATGTTTCCTTTTAAAATTTACAGCAGGTACTTATCTGCTGTTTTTTTGGCAGTTACTTATCAACAAAACATTAAACAAAGTAGCAAACAACTAAATAATACCAGAGGAATAAGCTACTGAGTAGCAAGGATGTCAACAAAAAGCCTTCAGAAATTTGACAATAAACAGACTTATTCTGTGACACTTTTTATTTATTTAATTGGCATACTAACATCAACAGAAACAGTTGTCTCCACAAGCCAAACTTCAGAAACGTAAACATAAACACATTGAAGGCAACTAATGTACCTAAGCAGCCCACTAAATTCACAGGAGCCTGCCAAGTTGATAAGGGAGGGAGAGGGTCTTTTTCAATTCAAAGTACTTGCAGCCTGCCAGTTTTCTCACCCTGACAAATCTAATGAACCAACTTTAAAAAGTGTGTGTGTGCGTGCGCATGCCACGGATTTTGTGCTGCTCTCTTAACTTTCACACCATCCATGTCAAAGGTGTTGGAGTCACTTAATGCATTGTACTCTCTTTCTTTTCAACAGAACCCCACCTCACCATCCATGCAAGGAGACCGAACTGAGTGAGTGGTAGTGTAAGAGAAAGAATGTGATAAGGACGGTGTTAACAGTGAAGCTGATTGTCACCCAGTTCCTTCGTTGGCGGGTCAATAAATCAGCAGTATAATCCAATCAGGCAGCTAGTGACAACTCGAAGATCACCCCAGTCTGTTCTTCATCAAGCAGGTGACAGGTCTAGACCTTTGACACTATAATGAACTGGGATTAAAAAAGTCATATTTAAATTCAGCTTTAGCAGTCAGCAATACACAACTGCTACAAAGAACAAAACACAACAGAGTTAATGAAAACTCTCTCTACAAAGGTGTAAAAGGGACCAGCTTCCCCTGTGGGTCACACTCCTGGTCCTTTGAAGTTCACTGTGATATAAATGACACACTGAATTTTATGACCTCTGCCTATATGCCCCATGCAGATGGATGTCTGCTGCTAAACTGTTACATTTTACTGAGCAGAGTGAAAGACAATGGGTAACAGGGCTATTACAAACAAGAATAATCAATAAAACATCAGTGGCAGCTAACAATGTAGGGTTATTTGATATATAATTAAGGTTTTTGTACATCTATACACGTTTAATCTCAGTTTATGATGCAAACTAGTGACTATTTAAATCAGTAAAATTAAGAGTATTTCATTTGTTGCATTTTTTGCAACCATAGTGGTTTAATAGCAGCAGTCCATTATTAAAAAAAAAAGTATACTCCCATTCATAATAAACTCTTATTCAGCCCACTCCCTATCCCCACCAATTCTGACTCCTACTGTTTATCGCCACTTCCAAATCCATTTATTTGGTGTCACATTTGATTTTATTTGTTCATACACTGCCATGCTGGATCTTTGATAGTATGACCTGGAGCTAACCCTAGCATTCCCAAGTCTGGATGAGGTCAGGGAGCAGTGTCTGCTGCCAGCTAGTCCAACTAAAGTCACTAGATATAGTGACATCAAATGACAGGCATTCTGAAGAAAAGATGGAAACATAGAGGCAGCCACCAGGCGACAGTCAAAGGCCGATACGACTGATACCCCATCCCGGGGAGAGGAGAGCTGTCCACAAGGACGCTTGCTCCCTCTATTGCCGTCAGGAAGATATTTTGAAAAGTTGTCAGCTGGTGATGTCATACTTGAAGAATTAGCATACTGATGATGTTGCTACTGATTAATTAATATACAGTATATGGTTAGGGTTTATTGCGGATGGAAAACGATGGCTTTCCAAATGCTGTTGTAGGACAGTTCAAAGGTCAGAAAAGTTGTTGTACTATTGTTCTGATGTCACATCGATAGTACAACAACTTTTGCCCCTTGAGCTCCCACCTGATTAGCGGAAACAGTCCGTGATTAAAAAAATATATTCTAAAATGGCAGATTCACTTAATGAGCGGTTGGGTGAGCAGACAGTTTGGACACGGAGTGCCATAATCGTCTCTGTGTGTCCAAACTCTCAATTTGTAGTTTTTTTTTTTAATCTCTGGCACAGTTACGGCGAAAGCAGAGCGGAACCACAGCGATTAATACCGCTATATTCGGGGACGTGACCAAAACAGAGCATAACTGCAGTGAGGACGACCGGTATCTTGGGGGACGGGACTCGAGCGAGGACCAGTGCAGGAGTGTCAACGCAAGGTATTAACCCTGTGTCCATTTGGGGGAACCATATACTATAAAAAATAGTGGATGGTTGACTATCCACAACTAAGTCTGTGTTTCCATCTCAGGAGTTGATGATGCCAAGGAGACCTCTCGAGCTTCGCTCTCGAGGTCTCTATGACATCATCAACTCCCTCGATGGAAACACGGCCTTGTTGTGGATAGTCATCCATCCACTATTCTATATGTGTTACATATATACTTAGCATGTGTTATAGGCTGATAAATATACAGGACCCAATTCTCATTTTCAGAGGACTGCCAATAAATTGTTGCAACATGATGTACTGCCAGGCACTTGCCTTACCCTGTGACCTCAGCTGCTGATTTGGGTTACAGGGATACAATGACAGAAAATGTTAACACTTTAGTAACTTTTCTGGTAATTTATTTTAGTCAGCAGCAGTGAATAACATCGACTTCAGGGTAACATATATTTGTTACAGAAGGACTTCAGGAATGATTTTCTAGCTATTTCCTGATCATTTGCAGAACATTACATCTTATAAATGGCTGATGGGCTGTTAAATTAGAACTTGGCTTAGTATGATTAAAGTAAATAATCATATTTTTATTGCAGCAGTGGTAAAAGGATAGCTAGATTAACCCTGTGACCTTAAAATTAGCTTTGCTACCTTTGTGGGACCAATTATTTGAGAAGCTAGTTCTAAATGGCATGACTCTTATTGTGTTAATTGGTGTGTATTACACTTGTGGGTTTTTGAGCTCAAGTTGCAGATACAGAACGTGGTCAGCTGCTGAGTTTAATAGCCCCCCCACTGCTTTTATCTGCCTGCAAGGCTACTGTCTATAAGGACCTCCCTCCATGAATCCTAAAGTACTATAACTACATACTTGCTCGTGTCTGGTGTGTTACATCCCAGGCCTACACTCATTACTTCACTCCATTAACATTCCATGCTGAGACAGTGCTTTGCCAGTTTTATAAGGAGAAATTACTAGGTTAACAAAAAACCAACACAAAACAGTTACTCTACCTTCATGTCACTCCTACACAGGAGTCAGTTTACATGGACTCACAGTGAATCGACAGCTACAGTAAATCAGCTGTACAAATCACAAGAAAGGGTGAAACGGTTCAGCAATGGCAGCTCTGACTCACACTGGGGCTGCTGTGATTGAAAACAGTAAAGGATTTTTTTCCCAGTTTTATTGCAGATATGGCTGTATATTAATTCTCAGTCCCCCTCCTACCTCTTGTCTCCACTGTTCATGATCAAGCTGTTATTTTTTGTTATTGCAATTGTTTCTTAATACTCATGTCATTTCAGTACAGTATCAAGATGCTCTGTGAAAATATTTAAGTTTTTCACCAGGAAATGCCTGCTGAGTTGTGAAACAATTTGTTTCCAGCAATATCCTGAGGGAAAAGGTACTTGGAAGTAAAAAAGCAATATAGGAAGGTAGTACAGCAAGAACACTATAAGAGATGAAATGTGCATTCAAGCAGGTCAAACAAGATAGGTAATTATCAGACAATGCAAAATTCAGGAACAGGAACAAGTAAACTAGGTGACAGAAAAAAGATCACAGCACAATTTAGCAGTTTAATTTAAAACAGGGGAGGAGGAACAAGAAGCAAAATGTGAAAGGAGTGGAAGGGAGAGGAGATTAAAGGAAAACTACAGTACACCCAAAACTTGAAAAACTACATGTTGTGCAGAGTGTTTTAATTTGTATGTGAAGTTCTAGTGTTTCCTTCCCTCTGACTGGTATTAGGAGCTTTTCCCAAATTAGCCTGCTAGCTTTATGCTAGTTTTACGACCCCTGGGGATCTTCATACCTGATAGCGTAATTGTATTTCTTCTTCCCACAGTGCATCTTGTCTCATGTGACTGTGATGTAAGAGAGACCCAACATTCAGCACACACATGCCAAACAAACTAAATATCTTGGAAGCTTTACAAGCTGCACAAAAATGACCAGCAGCAAAGTTTTTCAGGACAGTAAAACCTTTAAGATGAGGGTGGTCACCAAGCTGAATTCTACAGATTTTAAAATATAGCCATCTCTATTGTTGTGAACTGATTGTAATGCAATGCTTTCTGCTGGATTTATGGGCCCTGCTACATCACCATCACATGAAACAAGGTGCATTGTAGGACAAAAAAATACAATAAAACTATTTGATATGGAGATCTCCAGGGGTCGTAAAACTACCCTAAAGCTAGCAGGCTAATTTAGGAAAAACTCCTAATACCAGTCAGAGGGAAGGAAACAGTAGAACTTCACATACAAATTAAATCACTCTGCACAGCATATATTTTTTCAAGTGTTGAGTGTAGTTTTCCTTTAAAAGCATTTGCAGACATAAGAAGTGCTGCATAAGTTGGACTTTTAAGGCAGCACGGGCAGGAGAGGAAGAGAAGTGGATACAGAGGGAAAGACTAGACCAAAGGGGAGGGAACCATTAAGAGAAGGCAGATTGCCCTGTCTTGGTCTCAGTACAAGGTGAAATGAAGCAGCAAGAGTCAGAAAAGTGGAGGCAGAAGTAAGAAAGAGGTGGAGATAAGACATGACGGACCTAATGTAGGAGGGGAGGGTGCTAAAGCCGACACTAGAAATTAAAAAGAAATGACAGAACTGCACTGACCATTGAGAGGGTAGGAAAAAAAAGGAACGCAGTGAATGAAGAGTATGGTAATGACAATCAAAAGCAAAACAACAGAAATGATGAAAGAGGCAGTCCAGTCTCGCAAGCATGGATTTGGCGGCAGCACAACATACTGCATCACAACTCCATAGTCAAAAGCAGGAGGAATCATTTTCACAAGACTCTACTGACAGTCAAGCAGGGAAATACAAGCTCTAGTCCTACAGCGCACACAAAGTTTAGCCATTCATTTCTTATGCATGACGTCAACATGCAATCAAGCTGATGAAACACAGAATATGACTGCAACACAGTGACTACTGGCATATCCAGTCTGCCTAAACCTGCCTAATGTGTGTGTGTGTGTGTGTGTGTGTGTGTGTGTGTGTGTGTGTGTGTGTGACGGCCTTCTTGTCCGTCCATCCCCATATTATCTTCCCCTGCTCTAACATCCCACCATTTAATCAAGTCAAAAGGTCATAGAGACAGCCTTATTGGAATTGAGGTTAAGCTGGTTAGCACAGAACCAGGGTAGAACACTGCTAACTTCATGTTGAATTTTCCCAGTCAGGTCATAGGCAGCAGGTGCACTTGCAAACACCACAGTGTTGTCATCACACATATGCCTATGTACGAGAAAAAAAGTTTCATGAATAATCTGAAGCCTATTTTGGCTTTTTTTTTTTTTTAAATGTGTGACTTGAATCTTTAGCTTATAACACTGGGCCTCCTTGAAAATGCACTGTCTGTATGCCCAAGGAGTTATCCGGTTGTCTGGGACATGGCATCTAAGGAGACAGCTGGAGCATCATGGTGGTTCTACTTTCCATAGCAAACCAAACACAGATAATGGCACTTTACTCACCTGGTAAAGGTGATTGTGTTACTGTATATCCATGGCACTCCCAACTCCTTACCTAAGGGTTATGTATACCTGATAGGCTGCCTGATGCACATGTGACCTTAAGATCGGATTTCGATCCACCACCAAGCCCCCTCTGCATCCCCATTGTCATCAGTTTCGATACTTCCAGAGCTGTGAAATAATTGGTTAGTTGCATGCACAGAGAGTTTAACATTACTCTAGGGACAACCATATGTTTTCTAAGACAAAGCTGCTTTAATGATTAAAACTGTGTTGCACTCTTATTCCAGTGAATCCTTCTAGCAATAAGATCCATGCGTTCCTTTTTTTTTTTTTTCTCATTTAAAGCATTAGTAATATAGTCTACATTTCTGGCCTCCAAGCATGCTCCCCCTGGGTGGGCCGGAGTGCCATGGATATACAGTAACACAATCACCTTTACTAGGTGAGTAAACTACCATTGTGTTGCCTGTATATCCATGGCACTCCCAACTCCTTACCTTAGGGTGATTAAAAAGCAGTGCCCTATCCCTTAGGGTGGGGGAGTCATTGTTCGTGATGCTTGGAAAAGTGGCGGTCAACAAGACCTTCTGTCCAAAAGAGTTTCTTTTAGGAATAACTGTGTCCAATCTGTAGTGTTTAGTGAAAGTGTGAATGGTCGACCATGTGGCTGCCGAACATATATCCTGGGCTGTTGCTGAGTTTCGTTCTGCCCATGACGTGGCCACTGCCCTTGTGGAGTGGGCTCCTATTCCTATTGGTGGTACCTTGTTGCTCATTTTGTAGGACTCTGTGATTGTCTTCTTTAGCCATGATCAGTGGCGGCTCCAGCTTTTGTTGGTTTCCAGGGCACTGGGTGGGCACCACAATTGGGAGCCAGGGCACCTACAGAAGCCAGAACGTAAATTATGCATGTATATTCCTGCGTGCCCATCCGTTTACAATTTGAAAAATGAATGTTGTGCATAATCGGTTCATTCTGGTATCTAAAGCACATGCATACACCTACAGAGTATGATTAGCAATACAATGCAGTTCACCTCTGCTTTCTCCCCTTAAAAACAGTATGCCAGCAGGAGGAGCCAGTCCCTTATTTTCAGTACATCAGCCCTCTCTAACCCAACCCCCTCCCTCCATCCACAGACCCCAAGGTGTCCCCCCTCACACCCAACTGCCAATCCCTGGCTTCGAGGCTAGGCCATCTGTTGGCAGTGTGCCTGCTGAACCCAGCCACTTAGTTTACCAGTCTTCTGTAACCCAAACCCCATCAGGCCCCACACCGCCCCCACTCCAGTCCTAAACACCAATCCCTGGTTTGGGGGCACAGTTAAAATACAGTATTCCCAGCTAACTCATTCACCCTGCCCCCCCAGCATCCATCTATCCTCCATTTTCCTGCAGTGCTTAATGGAACAATCCAGTGTACATCCACTGGACGTACACTAGACATACATCCAGTGTACATCAACAAGGGAGTCAAGTAATGAGGAAGAAAATATTTAGCGCTCTGTGGGAACAAGAGCATGGCAATAATGTACCCCTTGCTTCCGCTCAGAGTCAAAAATACCAGTCTCTCAGACTTTGCCAAGGTGAGCCTCCCCTATGGTACTGGGGAAAAGCTTGGGCCTCCCCAAGTCTCAAGCACAGTGGCAGGCACGCCAAATGGATGAATGACATGGGGATGGCCCCATTCCCCCAAGCAACACCATCGGGCACTTCTGAACCCACCTACCCACCATTGCAGACCCACCGTTCCAGAACAAACCCAACCATGGAAAAAAAAAAAAATCCCACTTCAACCCTTCACAGTGCAGACAGGCAGCCCAAAGCACCTCACAGATTCAGTACAACCCCACAAGAGATGCAGGCCCATCTTTGAAACACACCAAACATAAAATTCTGCACAGTGCATACCAGAGGTATCATGTATGCCGCCCCCCCAAACACAGGTTCATCTTTGAGTATGAGAACCCCAACTATATAAAAAGGCTGAGCAGTCACAGAGGCATCATGTTACATATCCTCCCCCAAGACACAGGCCCATCTCTCAAACACCCCCAGCCATCAACAATATGCTGCACAGACTACAGTCAGAGGCATCATGTATGTTCCCCCCTCCCCCCGACACAGGCCCATCACTGAAAGACCCACAGAAAGAGTGGCAAACACCACCAGCCATAAACACCCCCAGCTTTGAGGCATGTATGCCCCACCCATACAGTCCCATCTTATACACACACCCAGCCTGGAGGCATGCATGTCTCTCTCCCCTCCAGCCTGAAGGGATGCATGCCCCCCATCTCCTCCAACTTTTCCCTTGTGGTGAAGCACAGGCCACCATTAATTTGCAGCAAAATTCATTTCAGCATGCTTACCTTAGGTAAGCAGCCCAGAAAAGGTCCAGCAAGTGGTTGAGGTTGAGCGAGTCGCAGAGCAGTCGGCAGCTTGAGGAGCTCCAACCAAGAGTCCAAAAATTAGCAGCCTCAGAGTCGCATGGGGGTTGTAGTCTGAGGATACAGGCCCACGGCAGCAGGAAAACTTTGGCTGGCAACCGGCAGGCACTCCAGCTCCAGTCAGCTTCAGCGAACAAGGAGAGCGGCGGCGTTAGCAGGCAGGAGAACAGCTTTACTGGCCAGTCCATCTGAGGATGTGGCAGCAGGCAGGGGAACTAGTCTCCGGTGGCAATCACTTCCTCACTGCAGGTGCACCAGACAGTAAACAAACAATTAATCTCGGTACATGTGGCGTGCCATTTTATTTCCTGGGGAACGCAAGAAAGTTCAAGCGGCTGACACACCTCATTGGATGAGGAAGCTTGGTGCTGATTGGCAGAGTTTTGCAGCCATGGATTGGCTGCAGCCACCTCCCCTGTCATTGGGCAGAATTTTCCCCATTACAAATAGTCCACGTTAAAGACATTGTGCTGCACTAATTGGCTGGCTCAGGATCAGTAACTAGCCCTCCCAAGCTCTGCATTTCCACTGCCAGAATTAAAGGTAGGAGTCACAGGGCTCAGCAGGGATCGGGATTTGCATGAGGCAATTCAAGTGACTGCCGGCTTGTCACAGACTCACGCAGACACTCCAGCCCCCAGCCCCAACCCGGAAATAGCATTAGTAGATCGGGACCCTAGCAATGCCAACAACAAAAAAAAAATTCCGTTTCTGAGCACCGGGGCACGAACTGGGGCACAGTATTTTCTGACCAGGGCACGTGCCCCGGTGTAGTGCCGCCAGTGGCCATTATGTTATGGTAGGCCTTGCTGCCGCGGCACCTTTCTTGTGGCCCACAGAGACCACAACTAGTCCCTCTGTTCTTCGTAGTGGTGCAGTCTTTTCTATGTACACCCCGACTGCCCTTTTAATGTCAAGTGAGTGTATGGTATTCTCACGACTGTTCGTATGCTCTTTATAGAATGTCGGCTGTTATATAGTATGACTTAATTGGAACTGAGAGTCTACCTTAGGAATAAAGGATGGTACAGTGCGAAGTGCGACTCCATCTGTATGTAGTAAAGATAGTGAAAGATTCCTTGTACGACAATGCCATTAACTCTCCTACTCTGCGGGCTGTGCATAACGCCACTAGAAATGCCGTCTTTAGTCCCAGCCAGTAAATGTCAATGTCCGTTATTGGCTCGCATGGTGCTCTTGTAAGGGCACTGAGCACTAATGTTAGATCCCAGGGTGGTATCACAGTTTTGTTACAGGGGCTTATGTTAGTCACCGCCTTTAGGAAGCATATGATGTCCAGGTGAGAACCTGAGTATATCCCTTCGACACTTGATCTGATGTCTCAATGCAGGTCGCAGTTTCCAAACTTTTTCTCTCCTCCTCCCCACAGGAGTGTCCCGAAGATATTATCTGAAAACTACCCCTACCTCCACAGTACCTGTGCGGTGTCTTAATCACTGTCAATTGTGCGCTAGATCCCGTGTCCGTGTTTGCAATCAAGGAACCATATCTGCGACTAGATGTCAATTTTGTCCTTGGTGCTGTGGTCAAAGTTCTGGCGGATGACTAAGTGTAAATCTCTTGTCTGCTCTTAGAGTGGGTATTGGCCTGTTCGCGTAGCTTGGACCATGGACTAGCAGTGCCAGATCTTGAGGTAAGGTGTGAGTTTTGGCACAGGTCCTGTCGTCATCCTGCCAGCTGCCACTGCCATTTCTCAATCTCTCTGAGTGCTGTAGGTTGTATTAAATCATCCACCAGTATTTCCAATGATGACAGGTATCTCTTTGCCTCTGCCACTGAATCAAACACTTTTGTGCCCAAGTTCAAGGTGACCTGCAATCGCGCTGGAAAATCCACTCTGGCTTTAAGGCCTTTGCCATGCAGGGCTTTGATTTTTAATTTTTTTATCACGACATTCTTTTAGCTCCTACCTCTGCGGAGCAGGCCAACAGGTCGTCCGGCACCCGCACCCCCGGACCCAGTCTGGTCAGCGACATGCTCTCCTCCATGCAGGCTAGCACACAGTATCCCACCCCAATGGGGACCTGGATCCTGATACCTGGGGGGAGGGTTGCACTTCTCAGGTCTGGGGGCGCGGTGCACGGCAATCAGCCGCCACGACCGCCTTGCAATTTTCTGCCTGGATTTTTCTCCTCTGGGAGCTGGATGTGCAATGGCATTGGTGCACTACATGCCGATGCCAGCCGTGCTCCAACCCTCAGCTGTACGCCGCTACTTGCAGTGCCCCTGACTTCTGCCAGTTGCTGCTGCAGAGCAATATAGACACCTTGCCCACCCCAGAGAGAGGAGAGCTGCCGCAGAACACTTGATCCTCCCTCTCCCCTGCCGACCCCCGACAGCCTGAGTCAGCTCCCAAACCCGGGTCACCAGCGTGCTGCGAGGTGTGGTGTCCAGCGCCTCAACCCTCAGCGCCACTGGGTCGGCACACAGGGCCTTGATGACTGGAAAAACCAGAGCTTACAATGCACTATCGTTGTTGGGGCATAGTCAGGCTCAAAGAATAACTTTGTATCTCTGAAAATCATTTCTTTTTTGGACCAGGCATTTCGGAGCACCATCTCTCTTGTTCTGAAGTCCAAGAATGCTATGATCAAAGAGCGGGGTCTGGCTTTGGGATCTTTAGGGGGAGTCATCAGTGCTCTACGAGCTCTAATTATCTTCAGTGGTATGTCTTTATGTCCAGTAATTCTTTGATTAAACCTTCAACATACTCCACTAGATTACCCGATTCAGTGTGCTCAGGTAAGGCCATGAATTCGTAGATTCACTTGGCGGGACCTGTTTTCAAGGTCTTCCAACTTGCACCTCAGGAGCTGCGAGCGGTCGTGCAGTTGCAAAATGGCCCCATTATGTGGATCCACTGTATCTGGGCATAATGTCAAAGTGTTCCTCTATAGTTTGGAGCTGCTTCCCCTATTCGATGATTTTAACTCTGTTCTCTTTTATGTCTGCTTTGATAGAGTCCACAGAATTACTTAAGACGTCTTAACTCTCTGCAGAGCTGGCGAGATATAATTGTAAAGTCCTCTCCCTCTTCTTTGGAATCACGTTCTCATTCGACATCTGCCGTCTCGGCAGGCTTGGAGGCCTCTCTGCCCTTAGCTGGTGTCTTTGGAGCCAAGGGCAGTTTTGGTTTTTTAAGTCCTCCTCTGGTCGCCACTTTTGGTCTGTTTCTGGTTGCCATGACTTCTGACAGGTAAAGTGACTGTTTTAGCTATAGTTGAGAGTGGAGTTTAGACAAAAAATATACTTTTAGTCGGGAGATTCAGCATGAGGATAACATCTGTGCGACTGCATAGGTTGGTGACATCACCGAAAGTCTCAACAACAGATTTTTAAAATAAAAAAATAAGCATTCTGAGGCCACATAAAAGCAAGGTAAAGGCACAGAACACTAAAGGACATCCACATGAACAAAATAGGAGGCAGAATAGCGCAGTGGTCTAAGGCTCTGAGCTGCAAATCTGGTGACATCCAGCAGACCAGACCTGGGTTTGAATCCCACAGCTTCCACTTGCATACTGTGTGACCCTGAGCAAGTCACTTAACCTCCTTGTGCTCCCAGGTCGCTCCTGTAAAAAAGCTTTCAGCTTAGTGTGCTATACCTGGTTAAACAACTAAATAAAAAAAAAATACATATTTGGATGTCTCCAGAAGACATCTCTGGACAAAGTTATAACATCAAAGGGTGGCTGAATAAGCTGGGCAATGCAGATATTGAGATCCCAAGCATGAGTAGGCTCTCGAAAGGGAGGGTTAATATGAACCAGACCTTTGAAAAATGTTCTGAAAACAGAATAAGATGTCAGGGAAGAGCCCTTCCCTGCTGAAAGGAATGCAGAGACGGCTGCTGGGTTCACATGCAGAATCAGGCACAATGCTCTTCTGAGAACACCAAATGCTGAATCTTTTCCATTTGGAATTATAAGTTTTTCTAGTGGAAAGTTTCCTGGAAACCTTCAAAATTTCCAGGACTCCCTGAGAAAGATGCAGGCCTGCATATTCTAACTCTTCAAGAGCCAGGCCTTGAGGTTGAGAGACTGGAGATTGGGGTACCAGATCCTCCCCTGGGAGGAGGTTAGGAGATTGTATCTCTTGGGAAGAGACAGGGCACGTGACACTGCCAGAGACAGTAGCAGAGGTTACCAAGGCTGTCTGGCCCAATCTGGAGCCACCAGTATCACTGTGCAGGGCTGAAATCTGATTCTGATCAGGACTCTGAACAACAGAGGGAAGGCACAGAGAAACCTGCCCTTCCAATCCAGATCGAGAGCATCCAGAGGAACAGTCCCCAGGACTGGAGGTCTGTAACAAAACAGAGGAAGTTGGTGATTGTCCGGGGCTGCAAAGAGATCTATCTCTGGAGTGCTGCATCTGGAGAAGATGACCTGTAGTATGAGAGGGTCCAGGGATCATTCGTGACGCCCCTGGGAGATTCTGCTCAGAGCATCTGCTAGTACATTGTCCTTTCTTGGAAGGTGAACTGCTATCAGGGAAGTCAGAATAGAATGGGCTAGAGACCACAGTTTCATGGCTTCTGTACACAAGGCCATGGACTGAGTGCTCCCCTGCTTGTTGATGTACCACACTGTGGTGGTGTTGTCTGTCCTGACTTGGACCACCTTGCCCCGACTGAATCGGAGAAGACCTGAAGGGCTAGCAAAACTGTCCGGAGTTCCAGGAGATTGATATGAAGGACAGACACTTATGGAGACCACACACCTTGAGCTGTAAGGGCTCCCAAATGAGCTCCCCAACCTAGGAGAGAAGTATCTGTAGTTAGGACTACTGAGGGAACCTGAGAGAGAAACGGAACTCCTTGTCTGAGGTTGTCCTGGTCCAGCCACCACTGGAGAGCTTGAACCAGAGTCTGAGTCACTGGAATCAATTTGGTGAGAGAGTCTCTTTTCTGAGACCCAAAGGACCTTAGGTGGAATTGAATGTCCCTCAACTGAAATCTGGCTCCTTGCACCACTGCAGTGGAAGCTGCCATGTGGCCCAGGAGTTGAAGAAACTGCCTTGCTGGACGAGAGACCAGAGGCCAAAAAGAGGAAGCAAGATCTGTCAGGGCCTTTACCCTTGTCAGAGGAAGGAAGGCCTTTGATTGGATAGTATCCAATTATATCCCTATGAAAGCAAGAAGCTGTACTGGTTCGAGAACAGAATTTGGGAGATTGAGAAGAAACCCCAGAGAACTGAGCAAGTCTTGAGTGATTTGTAGAGCTGACTTGACCTGGTCGGATGACTGACCTACAATTAGCCAGCCATCCAGATATGGGAAAATGGAAATACCCTGCCTTCTGAGGAAGGCAACTACTGCTGCAAGGCACTTTGTGAACACCCTTGGAGCTGATGTTAGGCCGAATGGCATGGCTCTGAACTGATTATGGCCTGAAGGTAACTCGAACCTGAGGTACTTTCTGTGAGAGCACCTGATAGGAATATGGAAATAGGTATCCTTGAGGTCCAGGCATGCAAGCCAATCCCCTGGCCTTAGAGAGGGAAGATTTATACCAAGAGTCTCCATTTTGAATTGTGGTTTTGAGATGTGTTTGCTCAAATACCTTAGGTCTAGGATGGGTCGCCACCCCCCTGTCTTTTATGGGGTAAGAAAGTACCTGGAGTACAGGCCTTTGCCCCTGTGCTGAGTAGGAACTTTCTCTACGGCTCTGAGAGCCAGAAGAGACGAAACCTCTGCCTCTAGGGCAAGGGTCTCTGAGATGGATGCAGGTGGGAAAGACCTGACCCTCAGTTTTGGAAACCTTTTGAAGCTGAGGGTCAGTCCCTGGCTTACTACCTCTAGGACCCTCTTGTCTGAGGTAACAGACTTCTAGGCCTGGAAGTTGTAAGCCAGCCTGCTTCCTACTG
The DNA here is from genome assembly GCA_016271365.2 of Neoceratodus forsteri. Taxonomy (NCBI): domain Eukaryota; kingdom Metazoa; phylum Chordata; order Ceratodontiformes; family Ceratodontidae; genus Neoceratodus; species Neoceratodus forsteri. Next base: position 1,681,796,506 of record CM057455.1, on the reverse strand, counting down.
GAATGGGGGAGTTGACCCGGGCTGACACATCAGGGTTTCTGCTTGGCAGGAGCTTTGGACTGGGAAGAGGATGCAGCCTGCTCATCACCCTCCTGTCCCTCCCTCAAAAGAACCCCCTCTGTGGAAAGGAAGAGGAAGCCTGAGCTTAGTAGAAAGGCCTGTGGAAACGCCTGCCCCTGCCCCATGACTGCTGCTTCTGAGGAGTGGCTTGCCTTTCTTTGGCATGTGCACTCCTGCAGGTGGTCCTGTACGCGTCCATTTTCTTCATGTAAGCCTCTGTCTGCTCCCCAAACAGAGAGTTACCCACTACAGGGAAATCCATAGCCTTGGCCTGGGTATCCTGCGAAAGACTAGTACATCTGAGCCAAGCATCTCTCCTGAGAGACACAGATGTAGCCATGACTCTTGATGCCACATCATTGGAGTCCAAAGCAGCATGAAATTACACTTTGGATGCCTCAAATCTATCAGCAGCCACCTCCTCCAGCTCTTTGGCTAGCTGGGGGGAGGCCTGTTTAGCCAGTTCCAGAACCATATGCCACCTGGACTTCTGGTACCTGGCTGTGTAGGCCATATAGTTAGCCTGCCTGAGGCCAAAGAAGATGGCATATACTATTTTTTAGCCATGGCATCGACCTGCCTGGAGTCTTTGTCTGGGGGGGAGGAGGGGGTGAAGCCAAAGGAGTATAGTGCAGTGGTTTAAGGCTCTGAGCTGCAAATCTGGTGACATCCAGCAGACCAGACTTGGGTTTGAATCCCACAGCTTCCACTTGCATACTGTGTGACCCTGAGCAAGTCACTTAACTTCACTGTGCTCCCAGGTTGCACCTGTAAAAAAGCTTTTAGCTTAGTGTCTCACACCTGGTTAAACAACTAAATAAATAAATAAAAATAAATAAATAAAAAATGTTAGCCCTGTCACAGGCTGCAGCCTGCACTACTCCAACATGGCTGCAATGACTGAATAAAAACTCCGTACCTGAGCCTGATAGCATATACCTCCTGTCCATTCTCTAATCCACAGGAGGTAAGGAGTTAGGTGTTTGTAAAATATTTTTTGTCTGTTTCCCCAAGGACTTGTGAAGAGGGACAGACAATCTTTTGGACTCTGGGATCTCCATTGTCTCTACAAAATCAGGCTCTTCCTCCTCCTCAGCAGCTTCAACCATTGGGAGCTGGAGGGTTTCAGCCACCTTCTTGTAAAACAAGAAGTGCGAAGGCGACTCAGAAAGCCTGGGAGGGGAGACATTGTAGGGTCTGTCTGGGAGATGTCCAGTTCAATGGGCACATCCAGACCTTCAAAGTCATGATCTTCATTCTCATCCTTGGGATACTCTTCATCTCCCTCCCACTCCCATTCCTCATAGAAAGCATCTGGATCGTAATCCGATGGAGTCAGATCCGACCAAACCGACCACCTAACCGGCAGTACCGGCTCGGATGGAAATAGGCAAAGCAACTGAACTATACTAATCACTTTGGCTATCTCGTCAGCGGTTGGAGTATGCGGTGCTGGATCAAAACCGGCTGACTTATGCTTCCTCTTCGACGGAACCGACCCCTCGGAGTCGGACCTCCTTTTGCCTGAGGAGGTATCGCCTAGGTCAGTAGGCACCTCCTCAGGTTCGGCCACAACCGAACCGGGCTGGCCATCTGGATCTATGGACTTCTCGGCCTCCCTTTCCTTCATCCTACTCAACCTTTTTTCTAGAGTGGCTTTAGGGAAGTTTTTACAAATCTGGCAGTCTGTTTTGAGGTGGTCAAACCCCAGACAATAAACACAGATGAGGTGGGGGTCAGCCTTGGTAAAGGCCTCCCCACACTCAGAACAGTGTTGAAACAAAGTGGGACCATTTTTTTTCTTGGGTTTCTCGGACATGGCCAACCTAAACAATTACCCTTAGAAGCATTTTAAGCCAGGTGAACACCAACTGATTGGTTACAAACCGTGTTACGGGTTCTGTAAAAGAACCAGAAAAAGTCCGGTTCTTTTGACACCGATCAACACCGGAACACCACACTAAATCCCAGAGAAAATAAAAACAAGCAAAAAGGTCAGTTCCTAACTGGACTGACCGATGAGAAACCAAGATAAACAATTTCCACAGAATTTAAAAATAAAAGACAAGTCACCACCTATCTACCACACTACCTGTACCATAGACAGAGGATGGAAATCCAAAAATAATAAACGGTAGAAAACCGAACGCTTTTTTAAAACTTTACCAAACCGAGCAGAGGAGAAATCTCTGGAGTGATTTCACTGTTAGGCGGAGTAAAGAATCTGACGGTTACACTGGTAAGTACCAGAGACAGAGGTTTGAAAACCGAGCTCGAGTTCAACGTTCTATGCTTTGGCACAGAGTTAACTCTTTCCTCTCCAGGGCAGTTCAAGTGCTGGGGCTAACTGCATGTTGTCAGAATACAGCAAGACTTCATGTTGTTTGAAAAAGGGATTTTTCCTGACAAAAAGGGATTCTAAGGATCCCTTTTCGTGAGCTGTCAAAATCCCTTTTCTTCAGGCCAAAATCTCCTTTCGTACCATGCAGTTATCCAAAAGACTGAACTGAGCATGCTCAGAACCCGAAATTTCAAAATTGAATAACTTTGGAATGGATTTTTTCACCAAACCAATACTGGCTTGTTCTTTGGGGCAAGCTCTTTCTACCCTGAAATTTCAGACCAAAATTCCAAATGGTGCAGTCGCAGCGCGATGAGGAAAAAACAGCTAAAAGGTGAATTTAGTGTTTTTTCACTATACGCAGCACGAAATTCGCAAATCTGATCGAAATGAAACTTGGTACGTCAAGAGACCTACTCCACAGGACAGTGTATACCAAATTTCGTGAAAATCAGTTTAACAGTTGCAAAGTTATTAAAGTGCAAACTTTGAGTTTTAACATTAAACTGCCTACTCAGCCCTAATTATAGTGGTGCTACTGCACCACTATAATATATAGTTTTTGGAAATTAATAAAATATTTATTACAAAATAAGCAGTGACACTGATGAAAAACTATCAAAAGCAATACAGCCATCTACTGGTGGCCTACGGGATAGCAAGCACATCAAAGCTTTCAAAAGGAGTTAACTTCATAGCTACAGTAGTTTCGAGCTGCTACCCTCTGGACTCAGTACCTGCAATTTGATTCCTAACAAGAGAAGGGAACAGACATAGATGCTTCTTTCTTAAACAGAAAAGGGAATGGAGTACTGTATGTGACAAAAAGGCAGTCCATCAAACAGTCTGTTAGCGCAGTGGCAGGGCTACTACTTCAACTCCAGAGACCTGGGCTTAGGAACAAGCCCAGGGCTCTGGAAGGCTAGCAGGGATGACCATCCTGGAGGACGCTCTCGTTCTCCAGGGATGGTAAATGCCAGACTCAGCCCTAGCACTACCACCTGGGTGATCATGGGTGGAACTGCAGTTGCAGTGAATGGGGAAGCTGATGTCCACTGGTGCTATGCGGTGCCATGGAAAATGTGTAGGCACACATTTTGGAGCCACAGTGTGTGGATGTCCTGGGGTAAGAAGATACATAGGAAGATTCCCTGGTCTACATTAGTGACATACTGTACACTGGGGCCTTACACATCCTCCTGTAGTATACCCCTCCACCTACCCATATGGTCTCTGGAGATGTGCCCCATTCTGTCCTGCTTCTAGGGCAAGCTAGGGGGTTGAAAGGCTGAAGACAATCGGTATGAGTGATGGAGCTAGACTGTTGCCCAGGACTGAAGGGGAGCAGAACGAGGAAGGAAGGAAGAGCTACAGATTTAAAAAGGAAAATAGAAAAGGCAGTCTGTGCAAAGAAGTGCCATTTAATAGTGCATGCTGTGAATACCAGTCAAAAAACACTACAGCTGTCTAGTGGGGGTTTCTGGAATAGCAAGCATGCCAGTAAAAGGAGCTCTCTCATCTCCCAGGTTAGAGCTGCTACCCTTAAGATTTAGGATTCGCAGCAAGGGCTGGAAATGTGTCTGCCCAATTAGAAAAGTGGCACACACCAGAACACACTTTCATTTTTCATACTGCCATATAGCATGAGCATGCAAAATAAGCCTTTTTCATGGATTGCAACCCAAGTCCTATGAGGACAGGTTGAAGGACTTGAATATGTACTCCCTGGAGGAGAGGAGGGAGAGGGGATATGATAGAGACATACAAGTATCTTACAGGGAGGAACAGGGTGCAGGAATACACTATTTTTAAGTGAAAAAGATGTTCCAGAACTAGAGGGCATGGGATGAAGTTGGAGGAGGACGATTCAGAGGAAGCGTGAGGAAGAATTTCTTCACAGAACAGGTGGTGGACAAGTGGAACACCCTACCAGAGAAGTGGTGGGGGCTAAAACAATCACAGGATTTAAGAATGCATGGGATAGACATTAAGGAATTCTGGAGGTCAGGGGTGAGGGGCAACAGACTTCTAGGAAAACATAAAGTGAATTTACAAGCTCAAATGGGCACACTGGATGGGCCATAGGCCCTTATCTGCCGACACTGTCTATGTATCATGAAACAGGATACCTGACGAGTTTTCTGGCGCTGATTCAATGATGTGCTGGTCATGTGTGCCTACCCCAAAAACAAAAATAACCCTTTTACCACGTGTCCCAGTCTACTGCCCCACTCCCTCCAGCCCGTCCCAGACCTAGGAAACACCAGAAATAATCTGCTTCACCTTTCTCACTGTATCTTTAAACTTCACAGACCAAAGCAGAAAGAGCAAAAATCACTCATACCTTCTTCCTGCTACTGTATATTCTGGCTCTCTCACACCCAGTCTTGAACTCAATAAAAATAAAATCATTCCTTCCCACTTCCCGTCTTGCTCCCTGCCACAAAGCCTGAGCATCCCAGAAATAAAAAAAAATAAACAAACAAAAGAATCCTTCATGCAGTGTTCCAGCTCCCTTTTCACTCACACACACTCGGCCCCCAGAACCATCAATACTACCTACTGTCCACCTTCCCAAAATAGCAACCGTAACAGCTCTACTCACCTCCACTACTGCCTGCCATCTAATTCCAATTACTGCTTTTGCAATTACTAATGTACAATAAAGGCACCGTTTACAGCCTTTCTTTTGCATGTAATTGTAGCAGTGACAATTAGAGTAAGTTAGCAGTCAGCTCAAGATGGAAATGGTGGACTGTACCAATTGTCATTAGAGGGTACAATGGGGAGGGGAGTTAGGTGTGTAATGGGGGTATCACAGGACATCAGGCAGTACTTGGACATTTTTGGAGTTTGGGGATGGACCAGGAGAATGCAGAAGAAGAAGAAGAGGAGGAAGAGGAGGAGGAGGAGGAGGAACTGTCCTTGGACACTATGGAGTGCTTTGGACAGGAAAAGGCAGGATGTCATCAGATACCGGGGGTGCTTGGCATGGGAAAGGGAAAGCAAAACGGAGAGCCACTGGACACAAGGAAATGCTGAGCACAGGATGTGGTCACAGAGACAGCAGGGAGTGAAGAAGATGCCACTTGACACCAGGGTGCTTGGCACAGGATGAGTAGAGGCAGGGAGTTCCACTGGACACAGGGGAGTACCATGTATGAGATTGGGACAGAGAAACTGTGCTAATGAACAACAAGGAGTGCTTTGCACAGAATGGGAAGAGGGCCACTGGACAGCAGGGAAAGCTTTGCACAGGACTGATAGAGGAAGGGGTGCCACAGGACACCAGAGAGTGCTTGGCACTGGATGGGTTTTTGTGTTTACATGGGGATGTGTGATGCAAGAGCATCATTTGCCAGTTGTCCCATCACATTTTTTTACCCTTATTCTCCCTCAAAGTGTTACCCAGTGGAATGCAGTAGCATAAGCTTGTGTTGGGGAACGTGATGCACCATATACATGGTTCAGCACACCCAGAAGTGCTTTCAGCCAGGTGGCAGTGCTAGACTCATAAATCCTTCCTTCTCTGAGGTGACAACAAATCTTGTTTTTGACTTCTTAATATGTTTATCATTGCACCCTGATAACGAAACAGAATGCCATATACTGTAGCATCAAGCAGAAAAGATTTATTTTGTAGCAGATTTAACAGAGCTTGTGTTTTATCTGCCCAGCCACAGATGCCTAGTTTTATTATTAACTATACAGGAATGCCAAAAACTAGCAGTTGATCATGAGGGCTGCACAGTGACTTCCTCCATATGAAGCAAGCAGAGCATAAAGTTCACACGGATCAAAGAAGAGTTATCTAGAAGAGGGGAAGGGTTAGGAGCTACATAGGAATCATTTAGCACACCATGTAGGCACATGAGTTTGAGACTTCAACAGTAAGAATTTTCTGGTGATCACAACTGGGGGCTATGCACTTTTCGTATTTCTTATATTTATCTTTATATTAATTTTAATTTTTCTAAGCTCACGTTTGCTAACAGCGGCATCCTGGTGCGTTAATGGAAACATAGAATCTGACAGCAAATAAGGACTACTTGGCCCACCTAGTCTGCCCATTTTCCCCACCTGTTTCATATGCCGTCGATCCTAAATGATTTGCGGCTTACCCTCTCTTTCCTATCGCTAGAGTTCCTTTATGTCTGTTCCATGCATTTTTGAATTCCCCTACCGTTTTTGCCCCCACAATCTCTGCCAGGAGGCTGTTCCATGGATCCACCACCCTTCCTGTGAAAACATACTTTCTCACGTTACCCCTAAGTCTACCAACCCCCTCTATCTTCATATCATGGCTCCTTGTTCTTGAACATCTTTTTTTCTGAAAGATGCTACCTTCTTGTACCTTATTTACACCCTTGAGGTATTTGAAAGTCTATCATATCCCCCTCTCTCTCCTCTCCTACAGGGAATACATATTGAAATCGTCCAGTCTCCCCTCATATGACTTGTGGTGCAACCCCTGCACCATTTTTGTCAGCCTTCTCTGAACCGCTTCTACTCTGTCTACGTCCTCCCAGAGATGCGGCCTCCAGAACTGGACACAGTACTCTAGATGAAGTCTCACCAATGTTCTATACAGTGGCATCACCACCTTCTGCTGGAGATACCTCTCCCTATGCACCCCAGCATTTCACTGGTTCTCCTCACAGCCTTCTCACATTGTTTGTTAACCTTCAGATCATCAGATATGATCACTGCCAGGTCCCTTTCCTCTTTGGTGGCTGTCAGTACCCCCCTCCCATCATGTACTCCTCCCCCACATTTCTGTGCCCCAAGTGCATGATCTTGCACTTCTTTACATTGAATCTTAGCTGCCACACCCTTGACCACTCCTCAAGCTTGTTTAAGTCCCTTCTGATGGGCCGGTCTACTGCACTGGCTGCCTGTCAGGTGGAGGGTCCTTTTCAAGGTGGGCTGGGCTTGCTCACCTTTAAGGCCCTACATGGACTGGGTCCTGGCTACCTGTTGGAGCTCCTGACACCTGAGATCTCTGCTAGCTCCCTCCGCTCCTCTTCGAGAAGCCTCCTGGATGTTCCCAGGGTTCAGCTCAAGACATCGGGTGACCGTGCTTTTAGTGTCTCTAAGCCAACCATGTGAAACTTGCTTCCATCTGCAGTCTGGGAGGCCCCCTCAATTGGAGTTTTTAAGCTGATGCTGAAGGCTCACCTCTTTAGCCCGGCTTTTATGGATTGATTTTCCAGCCCAACTGTCCTAGTTATCTGAAGCTGTTAAAGTTGCTATTTTGAATCTTATTTATTCTGAAAAATTGTACTGTGTTTTTATCTGTTGTTTTACTTTTTAATATGTTTTGTCAGGCGTCCAGAGCCTCAGGGAATGGTGCCATAAAAATAAAATTTGTCTTGCCTTGCCTTCTCATTTTCTCTACCCTTCCTGGAGTGTCAACCCTGTTGCAGATCTTTTGTGTCATCGGCAAAGATACATACCTTCCCTTCCAGTTCCTCTGCAATGTTGCTTATGAAGACATTAAAGAGGACTGGTCCAAGCACTGATTCCTATGCCAGTCACTTCTCTTTTTCAGTTACTCTCAGTAAACCTTAATGATAGAGGTTAAAATTTAGGATTAGGAGAAATTTGGCATCACCTGGCATAGACCTGAAGGCTACAAAATGATGCCTTCTTTCAATTAAATATGTTAGTCTGGTGATGTTTTGTATACATGCTATATTTCCTCACAATCCAGTATTTGTTCAACACATCTTATTCATGGGTATAATCCACATTACACACTGTACGTGTGCGCACACACACACACAGTATATATTACAGTGGCATGGTAGTGCCACTATAGCTAGGGTTGAGTGGGCTGTTTAATGTTTAACCCCTAACTTTGCAGCACAATAGCTTCACCCCCGATCAACAGAATAAATATATATATTGTATATACTGCAACTACATGAAAGCATCTATAAGGATTAAAATACAAAGCACATAAAGTAAATAAAAAATTACGGATGAAAGTCTGTTACGGGGAACTGTCATCACCAAGGGTCCCCACACTGAAGACTGTGTCTGCTCCCAATATGCACACTGTGTGCAAAAACAGTTTTATGTACTTAGTGGTTATTGTAGTATGGTAGATTGTAGCAGACTAACTTTGATTAGTTCTAGGCTGACATCTTCTGTTACTACAAATCCCAGAATCCCCTGCACCTGACATCAGAGTAATAGGCAGCAGTGAGAAGTTTCAATTGCCTGCAGTGCATGTTAAGAGTTTATGTAAGCCCTGATATTTTGTTTGCTGGTCAAGTTGTCTTCCATGGGATATGTACAGTCACAGAGGAATGTACCTAGCCCTTGTAGAAAGCAGTCCAGGAAAACATCTGATCAGAGATTATAAAAGCTACAACATGCACTGCAGGCTATTTGCTGCCTACTGCTCTGATGTCCCTTCAAGATTCTAGACTTTGTAGTAAAGATGATGTCAGCCTACAACTAAGCAAAATTATTTTGATATACTCTACCATACTACAGTAAACACTAAGTTTTTGCCCACAGACATGCAGGTTGGGACCAGCTCCACACTTGAGTGTGGGGTCATTTATATTGACTGTTCCCCTTTAAACTCTGGCAAATCAGCAGTGTGGTGTTCCTTAGGGTATAAAACAATCATGAAATTCAGGGTTGGCATTACTCTAATAATGGCATTGTCTTGTCACTCAAAGTAAATAACACAGCAATGTTTGCCATACAAAGTGCCAATATCAGGGCAACACCAACCCTGCGTACCATGATGGCATATACCCTGAGGACTGCCACGCCATTGATCTGCCAACATTCTAGAGACTTCCAACCCTAACTGTTCATTTCCCTGCTTTGTGTTTCTACCTCAATAGATGCATTAATGTAGTTTTTTGCATTAATGTCCTTACTTTTTAAACACAGATATGCAAGAGCATCTTCATAGCGACACTCAATGTACCATACCTGAAACTTACATCATAAGTGGCCTGCAGCAGTTGCACAGTGATATGCACTGCACAAGACCTATAGCTAACTTTGTGAGTGGTCCTGCAAGTCATTCACAAAGTAGGTGCATTGACGCTCAATGCAGCAGACCTGTAGCCTGCTTCATGGCACGCCGCGCGCGCGCACACACACACACACACACACACACACACACACTGGTGGCAGGAAGCCAGGTACATGTTGAGGAGCCTGAACATACCAGAATCCATTGTTCTGACCAAATTTGTGAATTTTTTCCTCTATAATGTTGTCCTGTCCTACATGCGCTGGAACAAGGTTAACAGATGGGGGCTTCACTGGCTTACAGCTTCTCCTACAGCTGAAAGGTGAACCTTAAAGGGCTGTACCAGATGGGTTGCTGATGCATGCTGAAATGTGGTTCCAAACTACAAGATCGTGGGCACACTGTCACTGGCAGCACTCCTTGTTCTTCAGTTGCCCATTTTGCCAGCGTCTCTAGCTTGCTCCCAAACCTGGGGCCCTGGCATGGTAGCGGGAATCCCATGAGCCATTAGGAGGTCCTGTGTAATGCTTTCTTTCTTTATTTTTTTTTTTTGACAGAGCTTTTCTTTCTGGCCAAGTCCATCAGGGATATAGCAGTTTAAAGGTATATATCCTGATCTGGTCCATTACATCCATCCTCCTGGGTCCCTGCTCCCTAACATACCCCCACCACCACAGGTGGAAGCCAATCCACTTTAGACTAGGATCCAGTATAGTCAGGCACTTGAATCGGGGGGAGGCCTTTGGAGTCCAAGCCTTCCTACACACAGTTGTGGGTTTTTCGCCCCAGCTTTCTCCTTGTTTCCTCCACACCCCCCCTCCCACTGTGGGCTTAGGCCATCAAAAGATGCTAGTTGCATGCAGTGATATCCTGTGAGAAAGTAGCTCCCTTGGCCTGGCAGTACATGATGCGGAGCACGATGCCATCCACCCCCAATTGCAGTGCACTACCAAAAGACTGACTCCTAACACAGCATCCTGGGTTCCCTCGAACTGGGGTCGTGTGCATGATAGCATGGCACACTGCCACAGGCCATTCAGGGCAGTCCCTGTATAATGCCTTCTAGAGAAAGAGTTAGTATTTACAGCCACATCACTACTAGCCTCTGACTGCTTGTAAAACACTTTGGGATACAATGTGTACAAAAAGCACCATATAACTTCTAATTCTTCTTCTTAATGCTTTCTAATGTTTCCCTTTATCCTGAGTGCATGTCCTCTAGTTCTACTAGGTAGCATTTTTTATTCAGTCACTGACGTTTTATAGCATTTTTATGTCAAAAGCCAAAAGCCATACAATGTAATTTAATAACACAGGAAAAACAATTCCTGTATTCATAAAAAATGTTCACTTGTTCACGAAAGCCAGATATACTACAATCTCCCAAACCTTTTCCTCTGTTACCTCAGAAAGGGAGGTAACACTTTAGAAGCTATGGCTTTTACAAAAATGTTAATCTTATTTATGTTGACCCAGAACATATTTTTGTTTTAGTTTTGGAGGGTTACATAATGTTCCTATGTGAAGAAATAAAGGTCTTCCATGCGATCACCACTCCAGTATGAAGTGGATTTTTACCTGACAAGTCATTTTATTTCTAATTAATGTGAAAACAAATAAGAAACTTAACAATGACGCTCTACTGCATTATTCAAACTAACAAAACCTGCTTGTGGCTTAGTTAATGTGCTGCATAATGTCCTTGTGGTTCAAGGAAACACAGCCACAGCTATAAATAACTTACCCCTGTAAAACTTTCCAGTTCTTAATTTTCTTCTAATGCCCATGAAGAAAGTCAGGGTTTATTTTACCTACCCAGTGTGTTAACATTTTGAACCCTGTTTCAGTCAAAGCCCTTGAATGCCTGGGAGACAATAAATGGTAAAAGTGTTTACTTTAGGCAAGGTATTGCAGCATTTTACTGGCTCAAAAATGGTTTTTGCTTTGAGGGATATCCAAAAGGTCAAGAACAGATAGGGAAGGCAAAAAGGAGCTATCCCTGACCCCAAGGAGACCTCCAAGATAAGACTGTGTGCTGAAAGGTCCTGGCTCTAACAAGACCAACATAGGAGACATTTTCACAAACAGGCAAAGCTTAAAAAGGATACAGGAAGAAAAACAGAGAAAGTATCGTAAAGTAATACCAGTTCACTTGCATACTGAATCTGGGTCCCACCATTCTAACACCACACTCAAATATATGAGTGTATGACAAAATCATAATTCTAAATAATCGAATCACTATCCTTATTACCCGCCTACCCTCAATAATGACTGAAATGCACCCTATGAATCAGCCCATGTTACTAACATGGGTAAGAACGCATACACCAAGTAAGCCACAGCTTATAAGCTGACCAGAGAGGGGGTGACATTCTGGACCAGGGCCACTGATTTTGGCTACTCGTACTGTCTGAGAGCCACCCCTAATATTATAATATGACTGTTAGGCTGGGATTGTGTTAAACATAATGATACATGCATAAAACTAAGAACTGTTGTATCTCTTCCCTATTTTGTAGTTCCTGAAGTACAATATGGAGTGTACATGATGAAGTAAGCAACAACCCGACAGGGCGTCGCAGTTGTGGGGATAACACACCAGGAACACATTGTGAGGCACGAGGCTGCAGGCCGGTGTCCTCACAGCACCCAGGTGTGCGCTAATCCCCAATAACCGCACACCCTGGAGTGGGTTATTGCGTTTATAACATGGGGCAAAACAACATAGTTCTACACTTTCGAGAAAAGAGATAAAAGTTGCATTCCAGCACTGGAACTTTTATGTGTCCTGCCGCTAGAAGATGTCAGCAAGAACAAGTAGGACAAGAATCCATATAGCACAATGCTCAGTGTGAGAAATACAACTGTAAAAAGGGAACAACACAGCAGTTTCACACATAAAAACAGAAGGAACTAGCACATCATCTGCTATGATCACTTTCTTATAGAAGTAGTGAAGTTACTCGTGCACGATGACTGTTTAAGTAGACATCAAAAAACAGACCAGCACAGGCATATAGTTTATAACACTGACTATGACAGCAAATACAGTACAGCACAGACATTTTACCAAGCTGAGTATTCTGCAGCTTTTATGTTGTTTACTCAGTTTGGGGGCACGTGATCACAGAACTGGTAACCGGTCTGGGACTGCCATAGTCTGTTAACTAGGTACCGAGAAAACAATCGACAGACCAATGTATTTCCTGTGTCCGGTTTCCAATCATGCTCTTTTACTTTCTAGTATATGAGGAGAACTGGCGGCGATTAACGACCGTTTGCAGCACTCTACTCGCTACACTCCAAGACTCCGGCTACATTACACGGACCGCTGCATGTACAGTGACATTTATGCGCTCGCTCTGACACAGAAGATACCTCTATACAGGCACTGTGATCAGCACCGACAGACTCGGGATGGTTTGTTTTGGGATTGGTGCTCATGTGTCTATCGCTGAGCATGGATTCAAGCCTGTATAGGAGGAGTGACAGGAACGATGTAAACGTGCAGCATCTCACAACCACAGTTGGGTGACAGATCGCACATCTTTCTACTGCTATGTCATCTTAGTGACTGCGGGGAACAGAGTGGACATTTTAGTACAGCAACCGGCACCAGTAGCATTCTCTTTAGGCTACTACTAGAGCTCACGACAGACAGACTCCTGAACTATGCTGAAATTTTGCCGTTCACTCTAAAGGGCAGCATATGTCTATACAGCTACCGTGATGACCATCCCAGCTCAGGATGATGTGCTTTGGACTTGGTACCCATGTCTCTATCACTGGTCATGGGTTAAAGCCTCTAGAGGAGCACTGACAAGGGCAACCTTGCTGTGCACTACCCGAACACTACACTACGGTCACAGATAGCACATCTTACTACACTGGTGTGCCATACCAAGATGACTTGTGTGGTTGCATGAGTTCCACGGAGCAGGTGGGTGGGTTTTACAAATAATATGAGATTCTCCTTCTCAACACAAGCCACCTTTTACGAGTCGCATAGTCAGTATCAAGGAGACCACCAAGTCAGTATCTAGCGGGTCAGTTGAGTTCGCAGGGCGGGTGGGTGGGTTTGAACACAGATATTAGAGTAAGCTCATAAATTTAGACAAGTACTATAACCAAATATTGAATTTGTGACTCCTTCATTTAATCCCTTCACATGTACACTTTTCAGTGTGCCTTCAGTAAAATCTACAGCTCTTGCTTAGTAGGATTTTAATGGCAGTGAAAAAAGACATGTAATGCTAGAGACTGGAAAAGTTCAGCACCCACACACGAATTATGCCGCCTGGACTTCTCACCATCTCTGTTCGTTAACACTCAAATGAACGGTCACGGGGTGCAATTCAACCAATGGATTCTGGCTTACAAATTTTATTTTTCTAGCTACACCACTGGTTATGCACATACAAACTTAGAAAGACCACCGACCTACAGTACCAAGGTCTTTCCCTCATCAACTCGGCAAGAATACATTCAATCCTTTTTCATTAAGGTACTTATTTAGTTTAAGCTTGAAGGTAGAACGTGTCAGCTGACACAGCTTCTCCCAGAAGTCTGTTTCAAGTGTTCATCACTGGTTTTGAGAGGTAGTTCTTCCTGATATTTAGATTTCAAATCAAATTGACTATTCTTTATACAGAATAGGGATCACTGGACAAAGCCCATTCTCAGGAACCATCCTCTTACTATCAGTGACACATTTACCAAACTCTAACCAGTTACCACACTTTAAAACACACATACCACACTTTAAAACACACACAAAATTAACAAGAGACACCAGCCACATACAATTACAAATAAACAGTGTTGGGTAGTAACATGTTACAGGTAATGTGTTACTGTAATCTGGTTACATTGTCATGTAATGTGTAGCTGTAATTGATTACTTGAAAGAAAATGTAATCTTGGGACGTTACAAGATTACATTTTCTTTCAAGTAATGCACTACTGTAATACAGTTTACTATATTATTTTTTTTTTGGTACATCTCAGGTCAACCATGTCCCTCTGGCTGTGCTAGAAAACGAATGTAAAATGCACGCAATGCACAGCTCTGCCCGTAAGTTCTGTCTCAGTACTCTCAAAGAAAAAAAAGCTGATTCTGGCACTTCCACCATCCCAGCACGATCTGACGTGCATTCCCACTGCCTCCAGCCAACTGCACCAGAACTAACTTGCCATTGGTAGATACACTAAAGGATCTGTGTTGCTGTCCTTAGTTTTGGTGCCATTTGCCAAGTCTTCTCGTGGCACTTTCTTGTTGGCTTGTCCCTGGTTTGTGGCACGCCACCAATGTGCATTTTGAGGTCTGGCCAGGTAGTCAGGGCAAGCAGAAGTGATCAGATGAACTGAGGAGACAACTGCAGGAGTCAGAGAACAAGTGGCATGGCAAGTCAGCAGAAGTCACAATCAGGAACAGATGGTGCATCAGTCGAGCAGAAACAGAGCCCAGTCATCAGGCAACATACAGCAGACCCGCAGTGCAATATGTAGGTAGGACTTCAGGGGAGGGCTGGTCAGATGTTGCGGTCATGGAGAGATAGGTGGCACAGGGACTAGCACTTCAGAGTCACAAAAGATCATCAGCAGAGCCCCTGCTAATAAAACGCTGTCAATCTGAAAAAGAACAGTTGATGGACTGGAAAAACTGATATTCTGCGACTGCTTTCTCTTCCTGCCTGGATGGCTTTGTGGTGCCAAAGCATTTGCTTTGTGTATTAATGTGGAAGGCGCAGCACCTGAAGTATACTTCCCTTAAGGAGAGAGCACCTGTTTGGAAAAGGGACATCATTACAGATATGGGGATGGATACAGCATATCTATGCTTAAGTGATGTAGCATATCCACAACTGCTACAGAGGGAACAGCTTTTCAGAGAAAGGGCGTAACATACGAACTGCCAGCAGAAACAGCCCACATGGTCTACTGAGTCTGCTTGATTATGCAGCTAGCCCGATATAGCAGATTATAATGCAATTTGGGACCAATTCCTGACTTGCAAACAAATTAATATTAATGCTTCTGCATGGGAATATTCCAAAAGCTGGATAAATATATGGAGAATGCTGAAGTAAACAATACAGTTCCCTGGATTGTACAACAGTTTTAAACTTCACCTTATGATACAATGTCTCTGAGAACAGTCTATAGAGCAGGGAGTGAATTCAGAGATGCAAAATTCACTCCCAGGTTATTTTTAAACTATTCTACAGTAGTGTTATGCCACCAAGGTATGGGGTTTATATATGTAACTAGAGCTTATTACAAGGATGGCATGGCTTTAAGCCACAAGGTGCCTCTCTCTCTCTGTAACAAAAAAAAAAAAAAAAAAATTAAATCCCTCAGCGTACTCTGCTTTGGCACTCTGCATTGGAATTGAATATGCAAAGAGGGGCCCCCAAACAATAACAGCTTCTACTGGCTGCTGCAATGCAGAAATCTGTGTTTTCATAGTATGCATGGTAGTGTGACCTGCTTCCTTCGGGACCATCCTTGGCTCCAGCTTGTGTTCTGGAACATCTCTGTACAGAATCTACGATGATCCAGTGGGATGCATCAGACATTATAAAATGGCAAGAAAAAAACTAGAAATTTAATTGGCTAAGAAATGTCACCTGACTGTGCATCAAATCTCTATAAACGTACAGTCAGGTGCTGAATCTCATTTTCATCCCCCAAAAACCTACTTAGAGCCATTTTAGAAGTGTAACAAACCACTTCAGGGTGTGCATTAAAATATTTTAATGCACCTCCCAGGGGCGTAAGGACATTTGGCCTGCAGCCTTGTGCCTTAGCATACCTCTGGAGCATGCATTACAATCCTTTAATGCACAGGGCGTGCAAATTCTTTCATGCACACCCTGTTGTGGCTTGTTACTTACTTAGTCTAGGAGTCTGTCTCAGGACAGTTTTTCAATGTGGAAGTTTTTCCTTTTGAGGGGATGTGTCGGTCAGCTTCCCAACCACCTCAACCCTCATGACCCTGGCTGCCATACTGGTTGGCATTTGCTTGAAGAAGCATGACTGCAAAGGGGAAGTATGATCCCAGTTTTTTGGGGAAGGAACCCACTGCGCCTACCCTATTGCTTCTTCTCTTTCCACAGCATAGCACTGCTGTCTGTGGAGGCTAATCTGCGTAAATGACCAAACTGGAAAGCATGTTACAGTGAGAGTTAAGCATACGTTTAACAATTAGAGGCATGTCTTGTGTATTCAGAAATACGTGGTCTTGTCTTCAGATTTAGCAATGTTCTTATAAAGATCTATTTTCAGAAAAAATATAATATGTTCTGGAGCAGAGCTTTCCTTAACCTCCCAAAAGTTACCACAAGCTCTCAATTCCTGCCTTATAGCTACTGCCAGTACCACCTGTTAATGGATTTGACTGTAAAGTGTAGTGGAACCAACATGGATTGGTACGTGTTTTGTGATACAGCAGACTGTGAAAAGGCAGGCCATAAAACTAAATTCCCTTCTTTCCAAGCTGGCCTTTATTGTGAAAGGTTTAAAGGGAATATTCAGGATTAACGTTTCAGGGCTGCTAGCAGACATGTGAACGTGCATTCACAGAGCAAGTGGGTTAGGGCCTTGCATTGGTCACAAATGGTGGTTTAGGTGATAGGAGTGACCAGTCAGTGCATGTAGGCCATGGGAGAAAATTTTAATTTTTAATAAATTAATTCACTGACAAGCACTGAGGTTCCTGGACCAAGTTATCAAAAGTAATAGAAAAAGTAATATGTGTTACTTATTATTTCTGTATAAAAAGTAATTAGTAACTGCAACTGTAATTGATTACATTTATTTGAGTAACTAGTAACTGTAACCGATTACTTTTTTAAAGTAACTGACCCAACACTGCATATAAATAGCACAAAAGACCTAAAATATAGAATACATGGTTTGGTGCGTTTAACGAGAATTTTAAACACACCCAGGTGTTGGATGTTACATAAACCCTGAGAGCGAAGCTCGAGGGGTAAGGGTTTATTTCAGCATTCAACACTGATGATGTGTGTAAAATTCAACTTTTACATATCACCCCATGTTTTATTTTATATAATTGCTGGGAGCTGTGCAGCTGCGGTAAGGTTCAAGTGCGGTACGCGGTCAGGCTCAAGTGGTTGTTGTAACGTTTTCTATTTTTTTCTTCTTCTTGTTTTTGTAAAGTGGTTCCTCCTAAGTATACTTAAAACGGCTAAGCTGAGTTTTGTAATATTTACTTATGGCGGAACTCCAGTGCGAAAAGTGTAATGTCCAGCTCAAGGAATGGAAGACAGTAGTTGCCAGCAGACATGGAGCAAGGAAATTGGCACGTGTTCACCCGTTATAGCCAGCTGCTTATAATGGCCAATTATGACCGTGTTTCTATGAGGAAAAAACGTGCCCGTCCCCCAGTTATTACAGCACTAGTAAAATAGATTGGGAGCTTTCTTGATAGATAACACCTGTTAGTTTATTTCAGGAACTAGCCACAGTGTACATGATAGTCATCTGACTCTATGCCCTGGTTTTGGTAAGACCAGTTCTCATCCAGGTATAAGTCTTAAATGGGGAATGAGTATGTACTCATATATGAACTGGTCTGTTAAATAAGGAGGAACCAAACCATTACACATTTATATACAACTTTACACCACTGTAATTTTCTCCTGATGGACAAGAAAACTCAACTCAAACACACTGCACAGTACATCAAAAGACAACAGTGGTGAACATAATTTATAGAGTGCATATGATAAATTCTTGCAAACTAATAATAAAGTTTGTTCATTCTCAAAAGGTCAATACTGTTAGCCATTCGATAAATTAGACTTCCATAATCAATTAGCAGAAACAGAGTTTGCTTTACCAATTTCTGTCTAGTAGCTATCTAACACAAACTTCCAGCCTCTGTGAGAGTGTACTACAAATTTGGTTCACATAAACATTAAACATGTAAGCAATAATCCACGAAAGGGTGTGGGTTTACAGGTATTTAATGCACTCCTGGTATGTGTTGTAAGGTACGAAGCCGCAGGCCGAGTGTCCTCACAGCACCCCTGGCATGCATTAAATGCCTATAAACCCACACCCTGGAGTGGGTTATCGTAGTTATAACATGGGTTGTGCAAAACAGATGAAAACATGGGGCAAAAGTGGCTTTTTACGCCTGGAAACAGGGAAACATAGATTTATCCTGCTGCCTCACAAACTAGTCCCTTAACAGAGAACCGCACAACATGCCTGTGATGTACACGGAAACATCACACAGACACTGCTGATGTGATCTCTTATATTTAGCATCTCTAATACTGTTGTGGACTGTGTCATCATGGTGCTGCTAAGCCCCCCCGCTGCTCCCCCAAACCACCCACACACACTCATGTTGCTTGTTCTTCTACACAGCTACATTATCCAGACTGGTGTGCCAGCAGATACAGAGACACACAGGTACTACAGTGCATTACTCTGCTTCTCACTTGACAAACTCTGCTGCCCTTCTGGCCCGAAAATGCTGTGCGTCTCCTCTCCCTCGGTCACTCTCTCTCTCTCTCCACCGGCTGCCAGGACCGCAAAGCCTCTACATGCCTCCAGGTCTCTCCTCTCCCACTGGTCTCTCTCTCTCTCACATGCTCTATGCCTCCCACACCAACAACCCCCCAAAAAACAAAGAAAAAAAACCTTGTTTCCCTGTCACCAGTGATCCACCGCACCATCACCTGCTACATCAAACACTTGTGCTCCTCTCCAATCATTCACAGAGAGACAGAGTGAGGAGTGCCAGGATGGTCCTTTCATGCTTGGGACACCACAGACACAGTCGGGGGAGGACACCAAGGAACTGAACACAGACAATGACACAGACAGAAACATACAGTAACTGCACTGCAACAATTCTGACACTTCCCCGATTCCACGCAACGCTCTGTGTGACTTACATTGCAGGGTCTTGCTTTCTGTCTCTCTCGCTCTCTCTCTCCAGCGGGTGCCTCTCAGCCACTTCAGAAGTACTGAAGCGAGCAGTGCATCGCCGCACCATTTCAGCAAATGGAGCGTCCCTGCCTCCTCCATACTTCCGGGTTCCCGAGTTTTAAAAATATAAATACAGCAAGTTGCAGCGCTCGAAAATCCTGCTCTTGCTGGTCAGAGCTAAACCGGAGGGTAAGCTGTCCGAGGGAGGGAGCCCACGTTTTGGGCTGCTTTCCTTTAACTAATTTCAGACCTTTTGTTAAACCAACAGATGTTCAGGCAAATTGAAACAAATAAGACCTCTCAATACAGTAGCTAGTCAGGGAACAAAGTTATCTCTCTTATTCATCATATACATGATCCGGCCATTCCACCTATTATTAAATAAGTCCATCTGAGCACGAATCTCATGTGTCAGCCTCTCCGTTTGATAAATCAACACCCACAGTTTGGTCTGCCAGTAGAAGAAGTAAGTGAGAGACAGAAGAGGGCTACAGACGTATAGCCCAAAGGGATAGGAAAGGGATAAAGAGTGAGAGACCATTATCAGCTACCTAGATATGAAGGGTACAGATAAGAGAGATAGGCAGCAGCCCTGGAATATAGCTCTGGCGTATACACAGGGATCTTGAGAGATCCCTGTATACTTAAGATAGCAGAATGCTAGCTTAAATTAAAAACTACCTTTGTACTCCCAAGAGGACAATATCAGTTTAATAGGTTAAAAATCCCAAACTTTCCAGGAAGAGTGACACAACAGTGTGAATGGACAGAGTCTGAGAGCACAAGTGCTATCTTCTTACCACTCCAAAACGGAGTAAAAAAAAAAAACAAAGGGAAAAAAGGAAAAAAACATGAACCCAGAGAAGCTGAGGAGTATAGCATAGAAAAATACTCCAACAAGCTGAGGAATATGGCATAGAAAATCCTATTACACCCGCCTCTCCCTGTAATACAGGAAATCCAGACAGAGTTGCACCTTGTCCCAAGCTGACAGTGGATAGCTTTAAGCGAGGCTGGGATAGAGTCAGGGGCAGGGTTAATACACACAAGAACAAAATGGGGGGAAGGACCGGGAGAGGGAAGGAAGGAGGGAGGAGGAGGGGAGGGAGGGCAGCAGCAGTGCTACTAAACTGAGAGCTGCATAACCGGGAAGACTTGATAGACCTGTGAGCCTTTTTCTGCCAGCAATTTCGTATATAAGTACCAAGCATGGCACAAAGTTTAAAGGTATGGATGAGATGAACCCAATGATGCAAGCAGCAACAACAGGGATATACGATAACAGATATCCCTACAAGGGGGATGGAAGGGAAGGGGAAGGGAACATAGTTTAACCAGGAGTAGCACACTAAGCCAAAGCTTGTTTCCAGATGTGACCTGGAAGCACAAGGAAGTTAAGTGACTTGCTCAGGATCACATAGTATGCACCTAGGCAGCTGTGTAATTCAAACCCAGGGCTCCAAATCTGTAGCTCAGAGCCTTAACCCACTGCACTATACTGCCTCCTAAGAGGGAGAAAGTATTAAGGCAGTGGGGAGACAGAAACTACCCAAGGATCTTTTTTTTTGGTTGGGAAGACAGTTATGAAGACCCATGTCCCATTTTTGTTTTTCTTGAAATCCGACTAATCCACCTTCAAAAGAGGAGACGGAAACACCTCTCTCGAGAGAGTGGCAAGAAGAATGACAGTGTGCTGCAGCACAGAAGTGTGAGCTGCCCAGAAGAGTCTGAGTACTTTCGTTGTGGGGGATATATGCCACTGCCCATAGGATACAGTGGACCTCCCGCTCAATTTCAAGTGCTGAAAGCACCATTCTGCCCATGCCCCTGGCAGACCCCCAGTATCATGGGTCCTTTTCCTGCCCCTTTTGGGGTTCCTTCCATTTCCTGACTCGTACCCAATGGCCGGAGCCCCCTTCTCATGAGTGGTGGACCATGCCTCCTCCTTGAGAGATTACGGGGGGGGGGGGCTCCTTCATCAAGTGTTGAACTTTGTTAGCAGTAGGTACACCTTGCACCTCCGATAATCATTCCTGTTTTGCTCTTCCATCCCTCCCTCACTCCCTCCCTCCCAACTACATTTCATTTGACCCTGTTAGACCTCACGGCTCTCTGTGGTAATGAAGTCTGTAGTTCTCACTGACACTGGCTATCAAGAAATAGAGTTCAGCCCTTCCAGCCTCGATTTAAGACAGCAACCTCTGTACCCACGTATAGTTGATTCACAGCACCCTCTGCACTTCCCCCAGTCCCCCGGTAGTGTCCCACCTGATGCTGATATGTACAGATATCATGAACTAAATGAACAAATTACTCACCATAGTAATGTTGTTTCTTCTAATGGAGTCTTGCTGTATTCTGACTATATGCAGTTAGCCCCAGCACTTGAACTGCTCCGGAGAGGAAAGGGTTAACTCTATGCCAGAGCATAGAACATTAAGCTCGAGCTCGATTTTCAAACCCTTATCCCTGGTACTCCTCAGTGTAACCGTCAGATTCTTATGAGCACTATGCTAACTAACAAACAATCTAGAAATATTTTTATTTTTATGCCAAAGGGCAATAAACTTATTTTTATTTTTGTGGGTCCAAAAGACTCACGTCAAGAAACCCCAAAAAGAATCCAAGTAGGTAGTGAAACAACCAATATATAACTAGTAAAATCATAAGAAAACCTCAATAAAGATGAGGTATCCCGAGAACACCTCTGGGGTGCTGCACTGTGCCTGACAGACCACATCCCAAAACACTAGGTTCCAGGAGGGGAGGCAGGGTGGGAGGTCAGAATACAGCAAGACTCCATTAGAAGAAACAACATTACTATGGTGAGTAATTTTTTCTTCAAACAACATGAAGTCTTCTTGTATTCTGACTATATACGAACATACAAAATTTGCCAGCAGATAAAGACCTAGAGGTCTATCAAGTCTGCTCAAATGTGCAGCTAGCACCCCTTATTCTGCAGCTGCCCCTCCCTTCCACTCTTCCCCTTCATTAACCCTCCCCCTTGTCCTGTCCCATCCTCGTTTGAAGCAGTCCACTGTTCTACTGCATACCACTTCAGGAGGTAACACATTCCACCCAGCCACCACCCTCTCTGTAAAAAAGTGTCTCCTCATCTCCCTCCTGAACCTTCCTCGCTCCAGTCTCATATCATGGCCCCTGGTGTCCCTCCCCTCCCTTACTTTGAAAAGCCCCTCTGTACTTGTCTTGTTTATTCCTTTCATGTATTTAAAGGTTTCAATCATGTCACCCCTGTCTCTCCTCTCCTCCAGTGAGTACATGTTCAACTCCTTCAACCTCCTCTCGTATGATAAGTCCCCCAGCCCCTTGATCATCTTTGTCGCTCTGCACTGCACCCCCTCCAGTAACTTAATGTCCCTCTTCAGATACAAACGCCAGTACTGCACGCAGTACTCCAAGTGTGGTCTAACTAATGACCTATACAGTGGCAGAATCACCTCCTCCCTTCTCGAGGATATACCCCTTGCAATACAACCCAGCATTTTGTTCGCCTTTGCAGCTGCCTTCCTACATTGTGCCAAGTTGTTCATTGACCCTGTAATGAGCACACCCAGATCCTTCTCCTCCTCTGTCTGGGCTAGCTGCAGTCCCCCTAGCTGGTAACTCCTCCTTGGGTTCTTCATCCCAAAATGCAGCACTTTGCACTTTTTGGCATTAAAGCCCAGTTGCCAGGTGTCTGACCAGGTTTCAAGCTTTGCCAGATCATCCTGCAACCCCTGCCATCCCCCTAGGTCATCCACCACCGCGCTACCTTGGTATCATCAGCAAACAGACTGATCTTGCTCTTGATGTTCCATGATATGTCTGCAATGAATATCCCAAACAACACTGGTCCCAACACCGAGCCCTGTGGAACACCACTCGTCACTGCCCTTGGGTGTGAGAGCTCCCCACCCACCACCACCCTCTGTTGCCTTCCCTGCAGCCAGTTTCCTACCCATCTCACCAGCTCTGCAACCGCCCCTGTGCCTACTAACTTCCTTCCCAGACTTCCATGTGGCACTGAGTCGAATGCCTTACTGAAGTCTAGATACAGGAAATCCACTGCATGGCCCCTGTCCAGTTGCCTAGTTACCCAGTCATAGAACTCGACCAGGCTGGTTTGGCAGGATCTGCCACATATGAAGCCATGCTGTCTGCTGTCCTGTAGTCCTTTGGCCTCTAGGAGGGCCGCCAGCCTCTCCTTCAGGATGGTCTCCATTAGCTTACCCACGATGGATGTGAGGCTCACTGGTCTGTAGTTTCCCGGTTCATCCTTGGGGCCACTCTTGTGGAGGGGCACCACATGAGCCATCCTCCAGTCCTGAGGTACACACCCCGAATGTAGTGAGGCATTAAATAGGTCTGCCAAAGGTCCTGCAAGGACCTCTGCCAGCTCCTTCAGTACCCTGGGGTGGATGCCATCTGGGCCTGGCGCCTTGTACACCCTCAGTGCAGACTACCAAGCAGTACCCCATTGGAGGAGGGAGTTACAGGACCTACTTTGGGAAAAGGACCTGCAGCACCGCTGTGCCAAACCTAGCATCACTTCTTGACTGAATGTCAAAAGAGCAATGCTTGGTAAATGTACGAACAGTTTTCCAGGTGGCTGCTTTACAGATTTCCACCAAGGGTATGTCTCTAGCTGCTGCGACTGAAGCAGCTGTACCTCTGGTAGAGTGAGCCCTTAGGCCTGAGGGTGGTTCTTTTCCTAACTTTGAATAGCATAACTGGATACAGGAGACAATCTACCTGGCAATATTCCTCTTAGTAGGAGGTTTACCTTTACCCACTTCTCCATAAGTGAGAAACAGCTGTGAAATGAAAATTACGTACCTACTGTAATTCTGATCTTTCTGTTTATCTTCACCATTCATCACCTTTGGGTATAGTGGCTGGAGGTCATGACCCCGCGGGAGCTCTTTTTTTGAGGGGGATGGGCGGAGTCGATGCGCCATCAGCGCCGCCCTTGAGGCTGACGCACTGCGTGGTACTAGTGGGTTGGCCATCAGGTGTGGCTGGCCCCGCCCCTCCCGCCAGTTCTGATACGCCATAGAGTAATACAAGGTTGAGAGGGAGGGACAAGGGAGTTCAAGAGACAAATAAAGGAAAGGATATACAAAAAGGAGAAATAAACGACTAAGAGGACAGAATAAAGCTGGACAACTAAGGGGATTGGGAGGGGCCCACTCTCTGAAAGTAGAAGAGGAGGAGGTAGGGGTAAAAGAATTTTAGAAGTAAGGATGTAGAGGAGGAGGGGAGAAACATACCCTGGAACCTTGACCTGTCTTCAGATTGTATAGGGACTGCGAAGGAGTAGCCAGAAGGCTAAACTGCCAGAATTCAAGGCACAGAATCACTGGGAATAACTCCAACATAAGCAGAATCGACTATTCTGGAAGAAAAGACAGGATACAGGGCAATACCCCCAAAAAAATAAAAAACAAGTTTTGGTATAAGAAAACTAGTTTCTTAAATTAATCTGAGGTTGCATCCAAAGGACAAAGACATCAAGGGAAAAGCTGACAGGAGAGAGAGGGAAAGAATACAGAAGAGAGGCAACCACCAACCCCACCCCACAGGGGCGGAGCCGAGGCACTGAGGAAGGAGTGCCTCCTATCCTGACCACTCTTCCCCAGAAGAAAAACATCTGCCTTGTGCACAAGGTCACCCCACGCCTGACCAACAGAAAGGAGACCGGAGGGGGAGGGCAAAGAGAGGAGGAACCCAGAGACTGAGGCCTCAGGGGATGGAGGGTGGGATTGTGATGAATGGTGAAGATACACAGAAAGATCAGAATTAAGGTAGGTATGTAATTTTCATATCTTATCTGTGCCAATCTTCACCATTCATCACCTCTGGGTGAGTGCCGAGCCCCCCCCCTCCCTCGAGGGGGGCCTTAATCCTATAGGACTAAGTCCCTTAGCTCTCAGTGGGTGGCACACCAAGAGAGAGAGAACCTTCACGGGTCTGGAGAGGCCCGGGAGTGGGGAGAGTGAGAAGAGGACTCCTCACAAGGAGTAGGAAGTTGCGCTGACAGATGATGTCTCACCCTACGGGAGAAAAGATGGGTTCTCTGGTAAGCGGAGGAAATCACCCTACGCCGGGTCAAGGGTGACAACCGGGAAAGCCGCAGCCATGTCATACGCCTAGTGCAGATCGCTGTCCTTACGACCCTGGAAGCTACCTCGTTAGCATCGTAAGATGCCCTCGCTTGGTGTCTTGCTACCTCCAGGCCACGTGCAAAGAGTGCAATGGCTTGTCTGGTTACCTCCGTGTCAGGCACTGCGGCTAGGAGTTGACCTAACCTGGACCACAGGAACCTATCATAGGTAGTGTAGTGGTCCTGATGTGCTGAAATAGAGAGCAGCAACTGTGCCGAATAGGAAGTCCACAGAATCTTGATCTGGGGGCCGGTCATGGTGAGGGGCGCGAAGGCCATCAGGAGTGTCCAGCTACTGAGGATGAGGCATAGAACCTAGAGACTCGGGGGGGGGGGGCCCACAATACCTGCGGCAGAGATCCCTAGAGGCTGGGACTCCGGAAAAGGGTCTCTGCTCAAAACGCAATGACACCTCCTGAAACGGAGCAGGCCAGGGAGGCACCACAAGGGAGTCTGCACTGAAATCACTTAAAAAGGCACGCATTGCGTGCTCTGGATTGTGCTGCGTGGGTGGGATGATATGCAGGTCCTCCAACATCCTCACAAGGAATCGCTGATACTCTGCGAGATCAGCAGCTGGGGAGATGTGGACAGATGGTTCCTCTCCTCCAGAAGAGGGGGATGAAGAATCGGAGGACCTCAACAGTTCAGAAGCTGGCTGCTCAGGGGAAGGTTGAAAAACCTGTCTGTCCATGGCCCTGACATAAGAGGGAAATTGAGTAGCCACAGCTCTGAACTGCTCCCAGGAGAGAGGGCCGCTAGAACCAAGAATACCTGGGAGAGCAAGAGAAGGTGGCAGAGGAGAGGTGACACAGCCGACAACAGGAATCGGCTGTCCTCTACCTGGGCCAGAGAGCACCTCTGGAGCCCCAAGGAAAGAGGGAGCTCTGGAAAACTACCAGCCGACAGCTGGTCAACCATACAGGAACTGCCTAGGCTGCACCCTAAAGAATCCCCCCTGTGAGGTGACCGGGGCAGTGACAGTCCAAAAGGATGATCCCCTACCTCCAAAGAACTGGGCCCTCTCGAGGAAGCCAAAAAGGAAGGGCAGAGATCCGCATTACGACTCCTTCCAGAACCCGGGTGGGTTCCATAAAAGGGTCGCCTTGTCAAACCCCTACCCCTCGATCCCTCGAAGTCTGAAAGAGCCCTTCTCCTTGAAATAGCCAGCCTAGGCAGCTGGCAGCCCTGGTCAGTCGCCGAAGGGACTATCCAGGGAGCAGCACCCTCCTCTCCTGTGGGTACTCTGATCGGCCCCGAAGTTGGGCGATCCAAGCACACCGCCTGAGGGGGTACCACCACCACTGAGGGGTCAGAAAACCCTCCAAGGCCAGGTTGCAGGGCAATGGTGGTGGCCTGCACCACCGCCTGCTGGTCAGAAACCCTGACCCTGGAACCAGAAGCCACTGTCCGCTCTTTAGAGGGGGGCTGGCTCCGGCCTGTCGAGGACACTACCAAGGTGCCCACGTGAGCAGCCAACTCCAAAGAGTCAGACTGCCTATCTGACACAGAGTCAGATTCCGCCTCCGAGGAGATGGAGACCATAGTCCTGTGTCACACAGTACGTGGATGCCTGCTGCCATCCCGACTGAAGGGGGCACCAGAACGAAGGACTGCACTAGAGTCAGCACTAAAGCCCTCAACTGCACCATGAGTGGTGCGCGAAGAAGACACGGCGCCGAGGATGGCAGCAGTACTGGAGCTGGGACCCGTCACGGCACCGTCTCTGTCCATGGCACTGCAAGCAGCGCCGAGGCCACAGACAACGCCGACTGCTCTGACCACGCGAACAGCACCGAGGTCGGAAAATCTCACGGCGCCGTGTCGTTGCTCAGCGCCGCAAGCATGCTTAACCACGGTGCCGCGCATGGCGCCAAGGCAAAAAACACTCAAGGACAGCACCGTAGAGCCTCCCACGGCACCGATAGCAGAGACAGCGATAAGCGATGGACCAGCGCCAATGACGGCACCATCAGGGCCCACGCCGCTGCGAATGGTGCCGACAGACGGCGTCAAGGACAACGCCGACCCAGGCTTCCCAGCCCGAGGAGATGACACCAGTGGAGCCTTCACCCCCCAAAGGGGCGACTGCCAAGGCAGTACCTCTTGCCGGCCCCACAGGAGGGATGGACTGGGCCTCCTGCACCACGGAAGGGGTTTCTGCAATGGCGAGGCTACTAGAAGCAGAAGCCCCCTCCTTCACAGTCCGTATAGAACTGGGAGGGGACCTGGAGAAATGGCTGAGAGACCGTGGCTTGGCCTGACGATTGCGCGTCCGTCCCCTGAAAGTCGGTGGAGCTCGTCCCACTTTCCACGCGCGTTGTTCGATGACATGACGGTCCATGGAGAAGCAGACGTCACACAAATCCATGTCGTAGCGGCCAAGACACGCGAGGGCAACGGTCATGCTGGTCAAGTGACTGAGTACTTACGGTCACACGGGGATCGGAGCATAGGGGGCCATCCTGTCTTCAAAGTTTTCTTGCCCCCGAACGAGACATGATCTACAGAAAAAAAATGGAAATTATGTACTTACCGTAATTATTGATCTTCTTGGACAGTCTCCATCACTCATTCACACCAGTGGGATAGCGACGGAGGCGCTAGGACCAAGCGGGAGCCAAAAATTGTCTGAAGGGCCAGCGCCGAGGTAGGACCACGCATGCGTGGCACCGTGAGACTGACTCGCACCTGTGTAGGCTATCTCGGCATCGACCCTCCAACTGCCTCAGTACCTTTTCGACCAAGGAGGTGCAGCGTAACTAATGAGAATAACTCATTCTGAGTTTCTGGGCCTGAGAGGGCCCAGATGGCCTTTGTAAGAAAGGTCAAAGAACAATGTCTTCACAGTCCGAGCCATAAGCCATGAAGACCAGGAAAGAAAAACGAGTGAACCCAGTGGATGGTGAGTGGGCGTGTGAATGAGTGATGGAGACTGTCCAAGAAGATCAATAATTACGGTAAGTACGTAATTTCCATATCTTCCTGGACTAAGTCTCCATCACTCATTCACACTAGTGGGAGAGTACCAAGCTAAAATCAACAACCCTGAGTAGGGTGGTAGGAGATAGGGTCCACTCAGAAAGGACAGCCAAGGACCATCCTGTTAATAAAAAGAGCTGTCTTGTAAGAGCATCTATAACATAGTGCCTACAAGATAAACGCTCGAGTTGTAACTCGCCACCTTGCCGACGACTACAATGGGCAAAAAATGAAAGTCTGGCAGGCAGCCGCAACTACTCTAGGAGAGCGGCAAGAACCTGGCCTCACGATTTGATCTAGGACCAGAATTAATAGTGTCAAAGACATGCACAAATCTAGTGTAAAGAACCTCAGGAACTGCAAGAGCCGGAGGTAAAGTGTACAGGTTCAGGGTAGTGTACAGGAGGAGGGACACAGCAGGACCAAGTTAGGGCTAACCCATTCATTGAAGTGACTGAATAGCGGCAGAAGTGGCTCAATGCAGTGAGACACTACTTACTCCGGCCTCCCTGAAGGGAGTAGGAAGGACTCTAGTTTGCTTTGTTGAAAAAAAACAAACATCACCGCTCTGTCACGCAGTCGGAGAGGATAGCTTCTAGTGCTACTGGTACGGGACCAGTGCACAGGAACTGAAGATGTGAATATTTGAGAAGCTACCTCAGAAAAGACCTACTTGACCAATGGTCAAGAAAGGAGCATGTCATCTGTTAAGTTGAAGCAAGCATGGAAGTAGGAATCTAAGTCCCGACTTGCTGAAGAGTCACTTCTGTTGCTGCAAGGCTCTGATCAAGAGAAGAAAGCCTGATTAAAAAACAAAAAGGGAGTAACAGACTGGTTAGATGCCTAGGTTTTGGAAATATCTCGGAATAAGAGAAAATTCTCTAGAGAAAAGAGGTGAGCTATACCACCGCTGGATTGGACTGCCCCCTAGGGGTAGAAGAAAAAGGAAAATTACGTACCTACCGTAATTCTTGATCTTCTCTTGTATCTTCACCATTCATTACTTCCTGGGTGTAAGCGGGCGGCACAGTCACCCGAAACTTTTTTTTTTTTTTTGTTAGACTACAATCGCCCTACGAGAGCTTACGCCATACACATGCGAGGCGGTCACAGGAAGCGCCATCACCTCCCAACTCAGTTCTGTGAGCCGGAGAGGCAAAAAGTGAAAGCAGAAAATATAGATAGCGAGGCAAGATAGCGAGGATAGCAAAGCAAGGAAGAATGAACTGAAAAGGAATAAGCCGATGGAGGAAGGACAGAGGAGATAAGAACATCCTAGCCTAGGGACTGCAGGGCCTCCTTACCTGGGCGACTCTTAGGAGGAGAGATGAGTAAGGAAATGAGAAAATAGAAGAAAAGGAGAAAGAGAAGAGAGAGATGGGATGTTGAAGGGACCAGAATGCCCAACGAGCATAGTTAGCTTGTAGCTGAAGGCTCACTAAAGGGAAGCAAGAATCCCGGAGATAGAGCTGAAGAGAAGGTTCACCGAACCCGCTAGACAGACTCAGGAGGGCATAGTCCTCATCTTCAACATGCCATTGTTCTTGATACCCACCTCGGGCTCCTGGCCACGGAAGGCCTTTAACTGGAGGACAGCCGAGGAGGGAAGAATAAAACCCAGGCAGCATGAGAGCGTGCTCAGGGGTTTAGAAATGGAAAATGTAAGCCTTTCAGGCGTTTCAAGATAGAAATGGGACTCAGACTGACTGGCTAAGGCAGGTCAAGG
This sequence comes from Neoceratodus forsteri, assembly GCA_016271365.2. Classification (NCBI taxonomy): domain Eukaryota; kingdom Metazoa; phylum Chordata; order Ceratodontiformes; family Ceratodontidae; genus Neoceratodus; species Neoceratodus forsteri. Next base: position 1,681,766,256 of record CM057455.1, on the reverse strand, counting down.
CTTAGGCTGGCTAGGATTGGATATGGTCAGCAATGTTCTACTGTAAAATTGTCCAAGAGGACACTTAAAGGGAGAAACCAATAGCAAAACAGCGAGAAGGATAGCCTACCTTCTCATTTGCCTTCTTGTTTGTTTCCTTTTTTACGGATAAAAATTTTTTTTTTTTTAACTAGATGCATGACCCCGATACCAAGATGCCTATAGCAGTCGAAGAGAGTTCCCTCAGCAATTTTTTTTTTTCAAAAAGAAGAAAGGAATAGGCGTTTCGTTCCTCTGCTCTGTAAGCAAGAATAGAGGGGATTAGATTCAGGGCAACTATCTGGACACGGGATTGCAGGATCAAAACTGAATAGCCTGAGCCAGGCCAAAACCCCAGAGGTATCTTGCCAGAAGAATAGCAAGAGATAGTTGTGCAGTCTGATCGCCAATGCAATCCACGAGATGGCCCATGAATCTTAGAGTAAGTAATTTCTCGAAATTTAGAACCCCCAAGAAAGATCTTTTTTTTTTTTAAAATTAGGCAATTTTTCCTATATTTTATATAAATGCAGAGAGAGGAAGGAGACGGAGGTGGAGAAGCCACAGGAAGAGGCCACTGAGGGGATGGTGGGCGGGTGTAAGTAATGAATGGTGAAGATACAAGAGAAGATCAAGAATTAAGGTAGGTACGTAATTTTCCTATCTTCCCTTGTCAATCTTCACCATTCATTACTTCCTGGGTGAGTACCAAGCTCCTCTTCCCCTGGAGGGGGAAGAGGCCATACCCTGAGGGAACAAGAACCCCAGCCTTCTGCTGGTGAGAAACAGAAGGAGAAGACCCTGGCTTATTCAGAAAGCCTAAGAGGGAGAAGAGCTAGGAGGTGCCTCCCGAGGACGAGGAGACGGAGGGAGCCCCTGTAAAAGTCTCCTAGCTCTGGAAGAGAAAAGACGGGTCCCCCGGAAGGCAGAGCGAATCACCCTACGCCGGGCCAGGGGTGACAACCTGGAAAGACGAAGCCATGCCGTCCGCCTGATGCAGATCGCTGTCCCCGCAAGCCTGGAAGCCACCTCATTGGCGTCATAAGATGCCCTTGCTTGGTGTCTTGCCAGCTCCAGGCCTACCGCGGAGAGGGCAACGGCTTGTCTGGTTTGCTCCGTATCAGGCATAGATGCCAGCAGCTGGGACATCATCGACCACAGATGCCGGTTGTAGGCAGCGTGGTGAGCCTGATGTGATGCAATACATGCACTCAGACGAAGAAGAGAACACTTTCCCCAGCGGTCCGAACTGGAGAGAGTCCGAACCGATGGGCGGTCGGAGCCAGGCAACGCGCCCAGAAGGAGTATCCAGGTATACCAAACCTGAGGACGGGTTGGGAAGGGAACCTAGAGACTCAGAGGGGGCACAATACCTATGCTGGCAGTCCGCCGGGCTGGGAAGAAGGGAGGGACTGCCATGACCGGATAGACGTCTCCTGGAAGGGATAGGCCAGGAAGGTACCACCAGATGCTGGGCACTGAATCACCAAGGAATTCACGCTGCCTCCTGCTCGGTATTGTCTCTTCAACATAGGAAATCCGGAGATCCCTCACCATCCTCGAGAGGAAACGCTGATATTCTGTGAAATCAGCATCGGAGGACAGATGAGCAGGGGGTTCCTCTCCCTCGGAGGAGGGAGACGAGGATGATGGGGAACTGGAATGCCCAGAGGATTCCTGCGGCGGTGGGGAGAGTCGAAAGACCCGCTCATGCATGTATCTAACATATGAGGGGAAGGCCGCCGCAGAACCCCTGAACTGCCCCCAGGATAACGGACCCGTAGGACCGACATGGCCTGGGAGCGGGGGTGGTGAAGGCAGAGAGATGGGAGAGGGGCACCTCCGCGGAGGCAACTGCTCTCTGCGAGGGCTCTGGAATCCGGGGAAAGGAGCCCTGGAAAGAGGGATCCCGGATATCAGACCAGGCCGCAGAACGGAACTCTGGGGAAGCGGAGCCTGGAAGAGCCCTGGGGGAGAACCTCCCCTGTGACGACGCCGGGACTGCATGGATCCAGAAGGGCAGTCCGCACAAACACCGCCGGAGGACACCCTAGAACCCTGGAGGGAGGGGCGAGGCTCTGCACTTTGGCTCCTGGCCACCCCAGAAGACCGAGCAGCAGACCCCCTGCCCCTCAACCCCTCGGACTCCGAGAGGGCCCTCCTCCTCGACCACAGCGTCCCCCTGTCCCTAGAGAGGCAACATCGCCTGCAGGTAGCTGTCACCGGCCTCCAGAGAGGGAGCCCCTCGCGTGCACCCCCACGCCTGCCCCGGGCTCCCGGCCACCCCAGCCGGGAACCCTCAGGAGACGACGGAAGGGGGACAGAGGAGGGGCCCGCTGGCCGCCTGGCACCTCTAGCCACCGGGACCCAGACTGAAGAGTGGGGTGCCAGGATGGGTCCACGTCTGAATCATCGCCTCCGAGGAGGACGAGACCAGCAGGACCTCAATGCTGGCCACCCCAGGGGTCCTCGAGGCTACAGGGCCGCCAACGGCCCGCACCAGCTGGAAGGCGCCCGCCTTCCTCATGCCGGTAGCAGCCAGGCCTAGCTCCACACCCCAACGGCGCTGCAAGGCCGGCACCGCCTGGAGGAAGGACAAGGCCCACGGGCGCTGGTGTTGAAGGCGTAGGGCGGCACTGTCGCTAGTCCATCGGCGCCGCGAACGCGCCGAGGCTCAAAGCGGCACCGCAACGGCGCCGCTCGATCACCGGCGCCGCGACTAAAACGGGCGCGCCAGAAACGGCGCCGATCATCACCGGGTAATCGCGAACGGCGCGAAGGCGGCGCGTCGAGGGTCCACCAGCCAGGCCCAAAAGTCGAGGGCCTCGCCACGGGGGGAGCCTGCACCTCCGAAGAGGTGACTGCCGAGGCGGTGTCGGCGCCGTGGCCCCGGAGGGACTACGACGCTCCCCCGACACCGCAGAAGGGGCCTCCTCCTCGGCAAGAAAAGACGAGGAGACCCCCTCCTCCTCAGACCGTATAGGCCCGGAAGGGGACCCGGGGGAAGGGCCTAGAGACCTTACCTGAGAATCCCTTGAGCGACGTCGTCCCCCGAAGGTCGGCGGGGCTTTGCCGAGCTTGAACGCACGGACTTCGAGGACACGGCGGTCCATGGAGAAACAGGCGTCGCACGAATCCATGTCATGGTTGGGTCCCAGGCAACGAAGACAACGTTAGCGCCGTCCGAGACGGAGAAATCGCCGCCACAGTAACACCGACGACAGGGGCGCGCCCGTCAAACACGCTTAGCTCCGGACCCGGACATAACGCAAAATCAGCAAGAAAACAGAGGAAAGCACACCCGCGCCGCTTAGAAAGAAAAACGGTCTTACCGATTGGCGCCGAGGTGTGGGAAAGAGGAGTCGCTGACGCAGTCAAATATGGACGCTCCGAACAGGTGCTGCCTCGACGGCGGGAGAAACAGAACTGAGTTGAGGAGGAGTCGGTCGCTACTAACGGCCGCCGCATGACGCCGCTCGAGGGCGGGCCGTTAGAAGCTAACTTTAAAAAAAGCCTTGACGGGTGCGCGCCTCCGGCTTACACCCAGGAAGTAATGAATGGTGAAGATTGACAAGGGAAGATCAGGTACTCTTTACTGAGGTTTAGAGACGACCGCCTCAGGGTTGAGGCGGAACCTGATCAGATCCAAATGTGGTATCAGGAAATTCCAACTAGGCCCTGTGCTGTGATAATTCTGACCCCCCCCTTTTTTTTTAATTATCATTAGTCCGAGCCTGACAAGGTTGCTGGCTGCTATTTGGCAAGGATTGCCTGATACAGAAATGACAAGGATGTCATCCCTCTGAGGAGCAGGAGGAGCCTGAGGATCCATAACTGAACCCTTGACTGGACTAATAATAGCTAGACAGATGTTAACCACCTGTGGCGAAGCAGCCACCAAAGGGGCAGCATCAAAAGAGGGCTGTATACCCCTAAGGTATATGGTCCACAGTTCCAGCCTGAACACTATGGTGGACCCCATAAATGAGGAACTACTAAAAGAGCTTGCATCACAGACTCTGATGATAGAGACGGCGTGTCTTTCAGTAAATAAAATGAGTCATCCGCTGCATCACTGACCAGAAGGACAGGGAGAGACTCATCTAGATGCCTTTCTACCACAGAAGGACCCCAAAAAGAGGTCTAGGTCAGAGCCACTAGAGACTCCGCCACCAGGAAGGGTGTTGAGGAGCTTGGCACCACGTAGGGGGCTGAGAAAGTGGTGAGCGGAATGAGAGATTCCACTGACAGAACAGAACAGAAGAGTCCCATCAGCGGAAAACCGCTGGATGAGGAGACTCAATGCAGACTGTCACCCACTAAAATGTGTGGAAAATAATCCGCAGAATAGGACTTCATTCCACGGAAACATTCCACCACAAGTCCTGCGGAAGAGAGGTCTGCAAACAGAGATCTTTCCCTAGTTCTGTCAGACAGCACCAACTGGCACCCCTGCGGCACCAGCGTCACTCGTGGTACAGGAGGGCACCAAGCAGTACCTATGCCAACCTGAGAGACACCAGAGGGCACCCACGGCGGGACCCGCAGGTATCCTCGGTACCAACGGCAGCAATGGCACGCAAGGGCACCCCCGACGCCCATGGCACCCACAGTACCCAAGAAACCCATGGCACCATGGCACCCAAGAAACCATGGCACCCATGGCCCCATGCCACCCGCGGGTGCCAGGTGCCACCCGCGGGTGCCCGGCATTGCCCGCAGCACCGTGGGTGCCCGAGGGCATCCGTGGCACCGTGAGACACCCACAGCACTGCTAGGGGCGCCGGCAATGAAGCACCCACGGCGCCGAGCATAGCGCCCAGCGCAGCACCGAGCACGTCGCCAAGTGCAGCGTGAGCCACGGTGCCGATCCATGGTGCCGACTGCAGCACCGAGCATGGCGCCGACCGCGGCACCGAGCCACAGTGCCGATCCACGGCGCCGACCACGGCACCGAGCCACGGCACTGACTGCAGCACCGAACCATGGCGCCGAGTCCCAGCACCGACCCAAATGCCAGCAGCGCCACGTATGCCATCAATGCCAAACCAGTGGTATGGCACCGAACCTGCGGTGCCACCAAGGTGTCTGGCACAGCGCCAGGAAAAACACAGTGGAAAGCCAATGGAAAAGATGGAGAAAGGTGGTGCCCGTGCCGGTCCCAGCATGGAAAAGGAAGAGGGGGGTAGGCACGAGGGGCTGACACGATGGCGAAGGCACCAAGAGGGCACCGCGCTCATTCCGATCCAATTGACCCAGCTCCGGTCCAACGGCTCCGAGGCTCGGAGGCCCCGAAACCAGGAACACAACCAGGAAAAAAGGAAGTCAAACCCCCTGCTCCACAGGAGCGGCCCAGAGGTGAAACTGCTCACCGGAACTCCAACAAGGACAAAGATGGAGTCCGGAGTCGAGTATGCAGCCGTTAGGAGCGGGACCAAGGGGAATCCCACGGTTGGTTCAGCCCCTATCGCCCTACCAACGAATCACTCGCAGACATACCAACGGGCAACCTCGAACGGCACCGATTCTTCTTCCCCAACAAAGAAGAAGAGCTCGAGGCTAAACAGAGCCGGATCCCCGGCACCGCCAGATTCGTGCTTTGGTGGACTGTCCTCCCTTCCAAGCACAGGACTGTCCGTAGTCAGACCCTCCCCCGTTACTTAAGGGTGGTGGACCGGGCACAGCCCCTCTGCCATAACAACTTTCAAACGAAGTCTTCCTACCGTCACCGCTACCGTCTAAGGACGACTCCGTGGATGGCAGGAAAGAATTTCTTTTTCTTCATAATCTTCTTGTTCGTAAAATAAAAAATTACTACTACATAGTTAAATTAAAACGTTTAAATTAAACACTAAAAGCTGCTGTCGTATAGACGAAAACTTTGACTCCAGCAGACGAGCGACATCGACATCCAAGCGCACTCGACGGTGGGAGAAAAGGAACTGAGGCGGTTGGAGGGTTGACGCAGAGATAGCCTACACAGGCGCGAGTCAGTTTCGCAGTGCCGCATGTGCGTGGTCCTACCTCGGCGCCGTCCATTCAGAAAATTTTTGGCTCCCACTTGGTCCTAGTGCCTCCGGCGCTATCCCACTAGTGTGAATGAGTGATGGAGACTTAGTCCAGGAAGATCAACCAAAAACAAGACTCGACGTCGCTAATAAAAGAAAAGGAACAGTCTTACCAGGCAACGTCGAGTGGTGGCGGACAGCAGAACTAGCAGGAAAGTTTTTAATAAACGGCGTCGAAAGACTTGGCGTAGAGAAAACGGACTAGAAGATAACAGAGCCGAAGGCTTCAGTTGTAACAGCAGGTCTCTTGCGAGTAGAGCTTTCACGAGGTCACGACTCTCTGACAGAAACAGAAGAACTGGCGGGGCGGCGGGTTGACAACACCTAACGGCCAACCACAGGCGCCACGCAGTGCGTCGGCCTCGAGGGTGGCGCCGGTGGTGCATCGACTCCACCCATCCAAAAAATTAAAAAAAAAAAGAGTTCCCGCGGGGTCGTGACCTCCAGCCACTCTACCCAAAGGTGATGGTGAAGACTGACACAGATAAGATCAGTCATTTCTATGGGTCTTAGTGTGTTCTATATAACTAAGGGCCCTCTTTACATCAAGATTGTGCAATCTTCTCTCTCCAGAGGAAGAATGGTCAGTGAAAAATACTGGCAATGACACAGACTGATTCAAATGAAAGTCTGATATCACCATGGGAAGGAACTTTCTATTGGTTCAAAGGACCACCTTATCCCTGTGAAATGAAATGAAATCAGGTTCCACTGATAAGGCCTGTAAATGAAAATGATGTACCTACCGTAATTCTTTATCTTCTCTTGTATCTTCACCATTCATTACTGCTTGGGTGTAAGCTGGAGGCGCACACCCGCCATGGGAGTTCCCCCCCCCCCCGAGGAGTCGGTGCGCCCGAGAGTGACTCATCGTGGTGATGCGTGAGGGGCGCCGTTGCACCGCAGATTCTCTCCTACATCCTAGTTCTGTTAGCTGGAGAGGTGAAAAAAGTACAAGAAAAAGAGAACGAAACAAGAGAGCCAAGGGATAGAAAAAGGAAAAGATACAAACTGAAAAAGGAATAAGTCGGTAGAGGACAGAAAAAGGATTGCCTACCCTAAGGGACCGCAAGGCCTCACTCCTGGGGTGACTCCAAGGGAGGAAAAGATAAAAGAGAGAAGGAAGAAGAAGAGAGGAAAAGAGAAAGAGGGATGTTGGGAGGGGAGAACTCTGCCAATTGAGAGACTGGTTTAAAGGCTTATAAGCTCGGAACCAAAAACAAGGGAGCAAGGATCCCACTTGATACAACTGAAGAGAATGTTCAACCAAACCGCTTGCACAGCTTGGACTCAAAAGGCACATTCTCTATACCTCCCACTATCTACAACCCTTTAAACTCTAGGTGAGAGCTCACAGACTGCCAAGGCAGAAAATCTGATCCGAAAGGAGAGCACCCAGCTAGGAAGGGGAAGGAAGCCCACTAGCACCTTGTTAAGTGCTAACACAGATGTGTGTGGGAAGGGGGGGGAGGGGTGGTATTTGAAGCCAAACAGAGGGCACCCATTTACGTGAAGGACAGAGTGGGAACTCAGTCAGACTCCCTGAAGGCAAGGCAAAAGATCACCAGCTCAAGGTAATTGTAGTGTCAGGACAGCGTTAAATCAGTGGAAGCTGAACAATAGGAGATTGAGAATGCCATAGGTGACCTAGAAAGAGGGAACTGAGCCATTTAAGGGATAGTCACTTTAACTGTGAATTGAGCAACATGGCTAAGAATGAGCCAATAGGTCACTCCTAGGGGCAATCAGAAAGAGTTCCCTCAGGATAGAGGTAAATCCTACTCGTTCCCCTTCTTCCCCCGGAAATTGGATCCGTCCAGAGAAGAATGGAAAATCAAGATTTTTTTTTTGTTTTGACTTAAAGGCCAAAGAAACAGAGGGGAAGAACGAGCAGGGAGGGGGAGACGCCGAAGTAGGAGGCCCTTGAGGGGAAGGTGGGCGGGTATCAGTAATGAATGGTGAAGATACAAGAGAAGATCAAGAATTACGGTAGGTACATAATTTTCATATCTTCCCGTGTCAATCTTCACCACTCATTACTGCATGGGTAAGTGCAAACCCCCCCAAGGGGGGACAAGAGAAACCCTGCAGGAACAAGACCCTCAGCCTCCTCCTAGTAGAAAACAGAAGGGAGAGACCCTGGGCTAATTAGACGAGAGGCCTAAGGCCGAGGAGAGCTAGGAGGTGTCCCCAAGACACGATGAGATGGAGGAAGCCCCTGCAGCAGCCTCCTAGCCCTGGCGGGTCCCTCAGAAGGTGGAGTAAATCACCCTATGCTGGGCCAGGGGTGACAATCTTGACAGACGAAGCCATGCCGTCCGCCTGATGCAGATCGCTGTCCCTGCAAGCCTGGAAGCCACCTCATTAGCGTCCTAAGATGCACTTGCCTGGTGCCTTGCCAGCTCCAGGCCTATAGCAGAGAGGGCAATGTCCTGTCTAGATTGCTCCATGTCAGGCATTGATGCTAGAAGCTGAGATAGCACTGACCATAGATGCCTGTTGTAAGCAGCATGGTGTGCCTGATGTGATGCGATACACAACATCGCACAAGAGGAAGAGACCACTCTTCGGCCCAAATGGTCAAACTGTAGGGAATCCGAGTCCGGTGGTCGGTCGTGTGCCAGGCGGCAGTGCCCGGAAGGAGTCTCTAGGGACACCAATCCCGAAGGCGGGTTGGGAAGAGAACCTAGAGACTCGGATGAGGCACAATACCTCCTCCTGCAGTCTGCCGGGGCTGGGATAGGGTCGGCTGGAGACTGCCAGGAACGGATAAGGATATTCCTGGAAAGGAATAGGCCAGGATTGCACCACCAGATGTTGGGCACTGAATTCACTGAGGAATTCACGCGTCTCCCACTCAGTACTGTCTCGCCTAACATAGGAGATACGAAGGCCCCCAACCATCATCGAAAGGAAGCGCTGATATTCCGTGAAATCAGCATCGGAAGAGAGGTGAGCAGGGGGTTCCTCTCCCTCCGAGGAGGGAGACGAGGAGGAGGATGGGGAACTCGAATGTTCAGAGGAATCCTGCAGCGGTGGGGATAGGCGAAACACCCGCTCATGCATATATCTAACATATATGGGGAAGGCCGCCGCAGTGCCTCTGAACGTCTCCCAGGATAACGGACCGGTAGGACAGACGTGTCCCGGGAGAGGGGGGTGGCTGCAGAGGAACGGGAGAGGGGCACTTACAAGTAGGTAACTGACCTCTGCTAAGGCTCTGGAATCCGGGGAATGGAGCCCGAGCTGCCGGGGTCCCGGATAACAAACCAGGTCGCAGAACGGAACCCTGGGGATGCAAAGTTTGGAAGAGCCTGGAAAGGGGTCCTCCCCTGTGACATACCTGGGGCAGCAAGGATCCAGAAGGGTAGTCCACAGCAACGCCATCGGAGGGGTCCCTTGAGCCTAAAAGGGAGAGGCGGGGTTCGGCACTATGGCTTCTACCTGCACCCCGAGGAGTTGCAGGCAGAACCCGGTGTGCCTCACCCCAGCCCCTCAACCCCTCAGACTCTGAGAACACCCTCCTCCTTGATGCCAGCGACAGAGCTAGTCGATCCGGGGTTCTCTCAGGGAAGCCCCCCGAAGACAGGGCCCCCAGTCTCCCCCGAGAAGGTGCAGCAGCACCAGGGATGGCAGATGCCATGGCTCCCTCCCAGAGAACAGACCCCTTCCCCCCAATCTCCTCACCGGTCCTCTCCAGGGACCCCAGGCCACCCCCAGCCTGGAAGTCTTCAGAGGAAGGCTGTTGTGGAGACTGAGGAATGGGTACACTGGGCCGCCTAGCACCGTGTCCCAAAGAAGACTCTGATCCCAAGAAATCGGGGAGCCAGGATGGGTCCACGTCTGAGTTGTCCGCTTCCAAGGAAGTGCCAACCAGAAGGACCTCAATACTGGCCACCACAGGAGTCCCCTGAGAAACGGCACTGCGAACAGTGCCGGTGCCACCCACAGCGCCGACAACACTGGAACCCGGCCCCGACTCGTCCGCAGCTCCAGCCGAGTCCCTGGCACCTGGGTCCGACAGGGCACCGCCAATGGAATCAACCGGGTCCGCGGTGCAGTGAGCCAAAAGAAAAAAAATTACTCACCTTAGTAATTATGATTCTTCTAATGGAGTCTTGCTGTATTCTGACAATTGCAGTGATTCCCAACCTTTGAACTGCCCCGGAGAACAAAGAGTTAACTTTCTATGCAGGGCATAGAATGCTGAGCTCGGGCTCGGCTGAAGTCTCCGTCTGGAGTGCTTCAAACTTAAACCATTAGATTTTTACGAGCCCAACTAACTACAAATTCTATGTGGAAATTGTAAAAATTCCTACTAGCCAACTGGCTGAAAAAAGTTTTGGATTCCCAGGGAAGACTCGCGTCAGGAAACCCAAAAACCAATCTAATACAAATAACAATAATAAATCAGCACCCAAACAAAAAGGAGGAGGATGCAAGCAAAAAACACCCCTGGGGTGCAACACTGTACCTGCCTACCCACTTCCCAAAACAGGTTCTGAGAGGGGAGGCAGGGAGTGAGGTCAGAATACAGCAAGACTCCATTAGAAGACACATAATTACTAAGGTGAGTAATTTTTTCTTCAAACAACATGAAGTCTTGCTGTATTCTGACAATTGCAGACTACCAAGCAGTACCTCCAAGGAGGAGGGACAGAACCTACTTTGGGAATAGGCTCTGAAGTACTGCTGTGTCAAACCGAGCATCACTCCTAGCCTGGATATCCAGAGAGTAATGCTTGGTAAAGGTATGGACTGTTTTCCAGGTGGCTGCTTGACAAATTTCTAAGAGAGGAATATCTCTGGCAGGAGCCAGGGAAGCAGCTGTACCTCTTATGGAATGAGCCCTCAGGCCTGAGGGTGGAGTTTTTCCCACTTTTTCATAGCAGAATTGTATACAAGACACAATCCACATGGCAACAGATCTTTTGATGGCAGGTTTGCCCTTTCCCACTTCTCCATAAGTGAGGAACAACTGGAGGAAGTCAAACCTGTGACCCTTGGTACGCTCTATGTAGTAACTAAGGGCTCTTTTAACATCTAAACTGTGTAGCCTCCTCTCTCCTGAGGAAGAATGATCAATGAAGAAAACAGGAAGAGACATAGACTGGTATAAATGGAAGTCTGAAACCACTTTGGGCAAGATCCTTCTATTGGTTCTAAGGACCACTTTATCCCTGTGAAATGAAATAAAATCAGGTTCCACTGACAGGGCTTGCAATTCACTGATACACCTGGCAGAGGTAATGGCAACCAAGAACACAGTTTTGCACGTCAAGTACTTAAGCTCTGCTGAAGACATAGGCTCAAAAGGGGGTTGCATAAGTTGAGCAATGTAAACATTCAAATCCCAGGCAGGGGCAGGGTCTCTAAAAGGAGGATTGGTGTGAAGCAATCCTTTAAAAAATTTACAGAACACAGGATGAGAAGATAGTGAGGAAGACTTCCCCACAGACAAAAACGCAGAAACAGCTGACAAGTGTACCTTGAGAGTAGCTGGTCTGAGGTCTAGGCCATTAAGATGGACCATATAATTGGATCAGAAACCAAGTTTAAAGTGATACAGTGTTTTCTGTTTAGACCAGATTCCATTTGGGTCACAGTTGTAAGCTTTGCCCTGCAAATAATTCAATTTCTCTTTCACTTTCTGTCCTTCTGTGTCCTTGCTGCTTGAATTGTTATGCCCATCCTCCCATCCCCCACCTGCAGCCTTTATTAAATACTCTCCTCCCTCCCCCGGCACCACCCCTAGCAATGTTCATCCTCCCCTCTCACTAATATTGCAACTCCTCTTAAAGATACAGAGTGCAGCTATTAGGCCTAACACTTGTCCTGTCTTCCCTTTAAAGACATCTTCCTATTTTCACCATCTGCTTGCCTATCAGCTTTGCTTAGTGTCTGCTCTGCTATCCATTGTGCAGTTCCATACCTGGGCTTCATCTCTTGCTACCCCGAGTAATTTTCAAGTTGCCTTGGTACCCCCTGCCCTAGCTAATAACATCCTATCTTAACCTACATTTTATATCTTAAAATAGACCCACTGTGCCTGATCGTGCTCCCAGTGAGCGGTGTGGCTAATCCTGCCAGCTGCCCGTACCTCCATCCTCCTGATGAACAGGACACCTTCAAATCCGGTTAAGTGTCAGGGCTAGCACTGTGCGGGTTTGATAGGCGGCCACCTGCTGCCACCCTCCTTTAATTGGACTACTGCTCTCTGCTCGGCCACTGTTTGGCCCTGCATTTTCTCTGTCGGATTATCAGTCTCTGGGCTTCGGCGCCCTCTGCTTTGCATTGACTTTTACCGAACACTACTGCTATAAGTCTAGTCTCCCATTGGTTCCTTATAAAATTCCACCACTAGGGGTGCTGTCTAACATATCTTGAATAGCTCTTCATTTCCTCACTGTAATCTTTACTACAAGTAGTGCCTCCGGCTGGTCTGCTTTCCTAATTAACCTTTGTGGGGCTTTACTTTCTGTTTCTCTGATCCACTTCTTCTAAATAATTGCTACGCTAGCAGGAAACACTTCGTTGTTTTTGCTCTATCTCTAATTTCAGCCAAGGGTTAAAACGGTGGAACACGGTCACCCTTGGCAGTCTTAATTTTACACACACTATCTCTTTATCCCTAAGAGCTAATCCCCTGTCTCAGTATACCACTAGCCTTCCTACCCAAGTCAAATAGTAACACTATGGCGAAGTATAGTCTGCTATGGGCACTCTTGTCATTTATCCTTTTACTCAGCCTGGACACTGCCACATGGGCTCGCCCATGTAACCAAATGGCAAAAGACTCTTCAGAGGATTACTGCAACTATAGTTTCTCTAACTTGATTGCAGAGACAAAGCCTGATCTGCAACCTAACCCTATCCTCCTTGTTAGAGGCAGCATCTATTACCCTCTACATGCCAGGAGGAAGCTGCCATGGAGATGTGAGTTCAACCTAACCTGCCACTGTGCAAGGCTTTGGTTCCTAGCCATGATCATTATTCTGCAATCTGGGGACGTCAAACTAAATCCAGGTCCACCTACCTGTTTCTTTTCCTCAAATGAGTTATCTGGCATATCCAAGAAAGGATTATTAATTGCCCATATCAATAGCAGAAGTCTTGCCTGTCACCATGCGGAACTAGAGGCCTGGGTGAAACTCTACAATCCTGATGTACTCTGTCTCACAGAAACTTGGCTAAAACCCAGAATACCTGATGATGCATGCTCCTTGCCTAACTATTCCCTGTTCCGGCGGGATAGATCCTCATCCAAGCGTGGAGGTGGAGTTGCCCTATTCTTCAAAAACCACCTCAACATCTCTATTGTTCCGGCATCTGCCTCTCATGCAGTGTGCGAATTCATACAGGCAACTACTGTATTGGGGGAAAAGAAGCTTCATATTATCTGTGCCTATAATCCCCCTGCTGGGGGAATAGTAGATTTTCAAGAACTCCTTGACATCACCTCCCAGACTGTAAATCATAATGAGGCTGTCATCTTAGGTGATCTTAACCTCACTTGGTTAGAGTCAGCTCAAATATCCTTGCAATCACTCACGCTTAGTTATAATTGTCACCAGTTGATCTCTGAAGCAACTAGAGCCACGCCATCCCAGCAAACAGGTACACTCCTAGACTGGGTGATGGTTACCGGTATGGAACATGTGTCAAAAGCAGGAATCCTTGCAGATGCACTAACAGACCACTCACCCACTTTTTGTATCCTATCTATGGTTGCGCCTCCATCTCCTCCATCAAGACTAATCACATTTACAAGTCTAGCTCATATTGACCAGATTGCATTTCTCTATGATGTCTCCAATATCGACTGGGCAGGTATCTACAGTATCAAACAAAGGATGTGGAGGTTGCTCTACAGATATTCACAAATTAATTTCTTACCATTCAATATAAACATGCCCCCAAGACTACTAGGAGGGTCAGAGGAAAACAGACGAGGTGGCTACATAAAGACCTCCTTGCTAATCTGCACCAGAGGGACAAGCTTTGGATTCGCTATAAACAAACTGGCCTACAGTCAGATCTTATTGTCTATCGTGAACTAAGGAACAAATGCAAGAGACAAGTTAGAGCTGCTAAAAGCAAATACTGCAAGGACCTTCTACAAAGCTCAGCTTGCGACCCAAAGAAATTCTAGGCCCATGTCAAAACATTTCTCGGTACCTCGCAGTCGGTCACTCCTGATGAAATGATCATAAATGGGGCACATTGTAATGACCCTAGGACCATCTCAAACAGTTTTAACAATCTTTTCTCTGATCTGTCATACCATACCTTGGCTTTACAACCTAGTGGATCGCACTCCGATCTACCTACCACACTACCATCAGACAACCATACTGCCCTATCGTATGATGCTCCTCCAGCGCCGCCATTCTATTTCAAGGCTATATCAAGAGCGGAAGTTCTGAAATTACTGAGATCCATATCTGCCAATACCAGCTCTGGTTCTGACTAACTGGAACCTCATCTTCTTAAGCTGGCTGCTCCACTCATTGCCTCTCTGATTGCCAGAATCTACACTTTATCCCTTATCCATAGCACAGTGCCGGACCTATGGAAATCTGCAAGAGTAACGCCTGTCTTTAAAAAAGGTGACCCAAAGGACATGGCCAATTACAGACCTACAGCACTTCTCTCTGTCCTTAACAAGATCCTAGAGAAAATAGTTGCATCACAGACCACTGACTACCTTACACACTACAATCTCCTCTCAGACACCCAGCATGGTTTCAGAAAAGGTCATAGCACCACCACGGCTCTTCTTCAACTAACTACTGATAGTCTGTCTAACATGGACTCTGCAAAACTCACAGGTGCCATCTTCATTGACCTCACTAAGGCTTTCAACCTTGTAGACCATCCCCTGCTTCTCTCTACTCTCCATAAAGTCCATCTCTCTACCCCTGTTGTGGACTGGTTCTGTAGCTACCTGTCAAACAGGTCGCAAGCTGTCAAATTTAACTCCTCCTTGTCGAACACGTCTACTATCAACCTTGGGGTCCCCCAGGGCTCTATCCTTGGGCTCCTTCTGTTCTCAATTTATATCAACAATGCAGCTGAGGTCCTGGAATCCTGCTCAGCTATTCTCTACGCTGATGACCTGATCATCTACACTAGTTCTTCTAGTATTGCCTGGATAAACACATCACTTACTTCAGACTTCAATAAGGTCTTAGACTGGCTACTAGACTGTAAGCTTGTACTAAATGAAAAGAAAACGAAAGCCATGCTCCTAGGTTCTGCACCGAAGATTAAGACCTGTTCTAGTTTGCTGGAGGTTCTTCACCCAGGAGGATTTCCACTTGAAAATGTTACCTCCTTCAAGTACCTTGGGATCCTGCTGGACCAGTCCCTGGATTTTAATCTTCACATTCAGTCCTCGTGCAAAGCTGTAAACTCGAAACTAGGAGTAGCTTACAAAACAAGCTACATGCTTACATCCTCGGCCAAATTAGCAATTGCCAGAGGTATTCTGCTCCCAACCCTTACTTATGGTGCCTCTATTCTTACATCTGCCCATAAAACCTCCCTACTAAAATGGGACGTAACTTATAACAATATATGCCGATTTGCCTCTTCGTCACCTCGACTCAAACATCACTGCCTTCTTTATAAGGATCTGAATTGGCTCTCACCCTCTGCCAGTAGACAATACTACCTTGGATCACTAATGGACTCGATCATCTGGGAAAAAAAAACATCCCAGCTGGCGGCGTAGCTGGTCCCTCAACCATCCTCCCATGGCCTGCGATCAGCTGACAAATCCTTGCTCTATGTTCCGAGATGTCGGATGACTAAAGGCACAGGGGCCTTCTAATTCTCTGCTCCCAGGCTATGGAATGCTCTTCCACTCAACCTCCGGCTGTTTCAGTCTCACTTTGGATTTAAAAGTGAATATCGTCGTTATCTATCCTTTGCTGATGCTTGTACATGCTTTGACCCAACCTGAAGCTCCCGAGACTTACCAGTAATGTCACCCCTGCTCTAATCCAGCTCCAAGACTGTCTCCTCTTCCCCTTCCCATATTTTTCCTTCTCTTTGTAAATAACATCTTGACTACTAGCTCTCTTCCTTCTCGAACCTTGTTGCTGACCATCCACTGTTGTTTTGCCAATTACCACCCCTGACCTTCCTTCTGTCAGTCTTTCTTGTTATGTTTGAACATTCCTCACATTTCTCTCTATATAGCCTTAATATCTTATTAACCCTTTCACTCCACAGGTTGGGTCCATGGTTTCTGCAATTATTATATATCTTACTGCCATTATCTGTATAATGCTTGCCATTATTTTTTTGTTGTTTCTACCCATTGTATTTTTGTAGCACTGCTGTACTGTTCCTCTGTTTGTATTATTGTACCCATGTTGCTGTTATTCAGCTGTTCTCCTTTTGTTGTACTCTCCTGGGTCATGCCATGGCTAGTGCACCTACCCCGGTTAACAAAAACTAAATAAATAAAAAATAATCCAGAACCATAGGCAATCCAGCAGTGTCTGGAGAAATATGCTTCTTAGAACACAAAATGCTGAATCTCTTCTATTTGGAGTTATAAGTCTTTCTGGTGGAGGGCTTTCGAGAAGCCTTGAGGATATCCAGAACCCCTTGGGAAAGATGCAGATCTGCAAACTCTAACTCCTCAAGAGCCATGCCTTGAGATTGAGAGACTGAAGATTGGGGTAACAAATCCTTCCCTGAGAGGATGTTAACAGGTTGTAATTCCTGGGAAGAGACAGGGGAAGATGGACTGCTAGGGACAGCAACAGGGGGTACCAGGGCTGTCTGGCCCAATCTGGAGCAATCAGAATCACCTTGCAAGGCTGAGACCTTATTTTGACCAAAACTTTGAACAGGAGTGGGAAGGGGGGAAAGGTATACAGAAACTTCCCTTCCTAATTCAGAATCAGGGCGTCTAGGGGGACTAAGCCCAAGACTGGAGGTCTGCAACAAAAGAGAGGGAGTTGGTGATTGTCTGCGGCTGCAAAGAGATCTATCTCTGGAGTGCCCCACCTTGAAAAAATCACTTTTAACACCTGAGGGTCCAGGGACCATTTGTGATGGCCCTGAGAGATCCTGCTCAGTGCATCTGCTAGCACATTGTCCTTGCCTGGAAGGTGAACTGCTATAAGAGAGGTTTGCAGGGAATAAGCCAGGGACCACAACTTCATGGCTTCTGTGCACAAGGCCGTGGACCGAATGCCTCTCTGCTTGTTGATGTACCACATGGTGGTGGTGGTGTCCATTCTGACTTGAACCACCTTGTTCTGTACTGACTGAGAGAAAGCTTTTAGGGCCAGAGAAACTGCCCTGAGCTCTAGAAGACTGATGTGGAGAAGGGATTCTTGGGGGGACCACAGCCCCTGGGCAGTGAGGGACCCCAGATGGGCTCCCCAGCCCAGAAGAGAAGCGTTGGTGGTAAGGACCACTGAACAAGGATGAGTAACAAAAGGAACACCTTGTCTTAAATTGTCCTGATCCTGCCACCACTGGAGGTCTTGGATCAAGGTCAGAGTCACTGGGATCAGTTTAGTAAGGGAATCCTTCCTCTGGGACCAAAAAGCTCTCAGGTGGAACTGAATATCCCTCATCTGGAATCTTGCCCCTTGGACCACTGCTACTGAAGTTGCCATGTGGCCCAAGAGCTGGAGGAAATGCCTTGCTGGCCGAGATACCTGAAGGCTAAAAGCAGAGGCTAGTTCCATAAGAACCCTTGCCCTTTCTAGAGGAAGAAAGGCTCTTGCTCTGAGAGTGTCCAGTTCTGCCCCAATAAAGGTAAGAAGCTGGACTGGTTCGAGAACTAACTTGGAAAGGTTGAGAAGAAATCCTAGAGAAGTGAGCACTTGCTGGGTCACTTGCAGGTGAGACTTGACTTTGTCTGGAGACTGACCCACTATTAGCCAATCGTCCAGATATGGAAAAATAGAAATCTTTTGCCGTCTTAGAAAGGCAACTACTACTGCCAGGCACTTTGTGAAAACCCTTGGGGCTGAGGTTAGGCCAAAGGGCATTGCTCTGAACTGATAGTGGCCTGAGGGCAACTCGAATCTGAAGTACTTTCTGTGGGAGCACCTGATGGGAATGTGAAAGCAGGCATCTTTGAGGTCCAGGGAGACTAGCCAGTCCCCTGGCCTTAGAGAGGGAAGGATTATTCCCAGAGTTGCCATCTTGAACTTTGGTTTTAAGAGATGTTTGTTTAGATATCTTAGGTCTAGGATGGGTTGCCGCTCCCCTGTCTTTTTGGGGGTCAGGAAGCACCTGGAGTACAGTCCTTTGCCCCAGTGTAGGGTAGGTACTCTCTCTATGGCTCTTAAAGCTAGGAGAGAAGAAATCTCTGCCTCTAGGCAAGGGTTTCCGAGAGACTTGCAGGTGGAAAAGATCTGGCTTTCATCTTTGGAAATTTTCTGAAGCTGAGAACCAGTCCCTGGCTTACTACTTCCAGGACCCACTTGTCTGATGTAATAGACATCCAGTCCTGGACAAAGTAAGCCAGCCTGCCCCATACTGTAATAGGACAGTTGACCTGGGCAGGCCCATCAGGGTGTCTGCTTGGCAGGGGCTTTAGGCTGAGGAGTGGATGCAGGCCTGCTCATTCCCCTTCTGCCTCTCCCTCTGAAGAACCCCCTCTGAGAAAAGGAAGAAGAGGCCTGTGCTTGATATAAAGGCCTTTGAAAAGGCCTGCCCTGTCCCTAGACTGCTGCCTTTGAGGAGTTGCCTGCCTCTCCTTGGCCTGAGCACTCCTGTAAGTGGTCCTGTACTCATCCGTTTTCTTTATGTAATTCACTGTCTGCTCCCCAAACAGAGAATTACCCACTGCAGGAAAATCCATGGCCTTAGCCTGGGTATCCTGTGAGAGGCTAGTACATCTGAGCCAAGACATCCTCCGAAGAGCCACAGATGTAGCCATGACTTTTGATGACACATCATTAGAATCCACAGCAGCATGAAACTGAACTTTTGATGCCTCAATCCCATCTGCAGCCACCGCCTCCAGCTCCTTGGCTAGCTGGGGGAGGCCTGTTTAGCCAGTGCCAGTACAGTGTCCCACCTGGACTTCTGGTACCTGGCTGTATAGGCCATGTAATTCGCCTGCCTGAGTCCCAAAGAAGATGCCATGTACTGCTTCTTTGCCATGGCATCAATCTTCCTGGAGTCCTTGTCTGGGGGGTGAGAAGCCAAGGGAATATTTGCCTTGTCACAGGCAGCAGCCTGCACTACCCCAACATGGCTGCATTGCTGATATAAGAACTCCATGTCTGAGCCTGAAAGTGTATACCTCTTATCCATTCATCCATCCATAGGAGGTATAGTGTTAGGAGACTTTAGGACTTTTTGTGTCTGTTTCCCAAAAGATTTGTGGAGGGGAATAGACAGTCTCCAGGACTCTGGGATGTCCATCATCTCTACATAATCAGGCTCCTCTTGATCTTCCACAGCCTCCTCCATAGGAAGCTGGAAGGTTTCAGCCACCTTTCTGTAGAACATAAAGGGAGAAGGGGACTCAGAAAGCCTAGTAGGGGAAACACCTGAAGGTCTGTCTGGGGAGATGTCCGGTTCCACAGGCACATCCAGACCCTCACTTCCATCATCATCCTCAAATTCCCCTTCTTCTTCAAATTCCAGTTCATAAAAATCTTCGAGGGTATAATCTTGAACCAGGGAAACCAACCGAACCGAACCCCTGCCAGAAGGAGCCGGATCGGTAGGAATCGGACGGAGCGATTCCACAATCTGAATCGCTCTGGCTATCTCTTCAGCGGTCGGAACATGAACCTCTGGATCTGAACCGGTCGATTTGTCTTTGTGTTTTCTTTTTGCCAGTAGGCCCGTTGTTTTTCTTGGGTTTCTCAGACATGGCCAACCTAACCAACTTACCCTTTTAACGGCAACTGCCAGGCAAGACTCCCTTATCGGTTCCTAACCGTGTCACGGGTATTGGAAAAAAACATACTAAAACACGTTTTTTTTTAGAACCGGTAACCACACACACTAAGTAAAACAACACAATATTTCACTATCAAATGGCCGGTTCAGCCGAACCGAGCCACACTTTTACAAGTTCCACACAGAAAAACAGAACAATTCTTATCTAGTACTCACGGCACCACAGACAGAGACTGAACCAACTATGCGGATAACTTTTTCGGTTTAAAAAACTGACGAAAACTGAAACTTTAACCGACTTTCGAACCGAGCTGAAGGTGAAATCTCCAGAGCGACCGTTCAGTGAGGTGGAGTAAAGAATCTGACGGTTTAAGTTTGAAGCACTCCAGACAGAGACTTCAACCGAGCTCGAGCTCAGCATTCTATGCCCTGCATAGAAAGTTAACTCTTTGTTCTACGGGCCAGTTCAAAGGTTGAGAATCACTGCAATTGTCAGAATACAGCAAGACTTCATGTTGTTTGAAATGAAAATTACGTACCTACCGTAATTATGATCATTCTGTGTATCTTCACCATTCATCACTGTTGGGTATCTGCCAGAGGTCAGGACCGCGGAGCTTTTTTTTTTTTTTTTTTTTTAAGGTAGGCGGAGCAGACGCACCATCGGCGCTGCCCTCGAGGCTGATGCACTGCGTGGCACTCTCAGGTTGGCCGTTAGGCTGCGTCGACTCTGCCTGCCTGCCAGTTCTGAGTCGCCGGAGAGGTAAAAGGAAGGGAGTGGAGGGTGGGACAAGGAAGTCCAAGGGACAGAAAAAGGAAAAGATATATAACCAAAAGGAGAAATAACGACTGAGAGGACAGAAGAAAAAATTACTCACCTTAGTAATTATGTTTCTTCTAATGGAGTCTTGCTGTATTCTGACTATTGCAGTTAGCCCCAGCCTTTAAACTGCCCCAGAGAACAAAGGGTTAACTTTCTGTGCAGAGCATAGAATGCTGAGCTCGAGCTCGGCTGAGGTCTCTGTCTGGAGCCCTTTGAAATCCAACTGTCAGATTCTTACGAGCAAAAACTGACTAACTATCCTATGTGGAAATTGTAAAATTTTTACTAGCCAACTGGCAACAAAAAGTTTTGGATCCCAAAAGGAAGACTCAAGTCAGGAAACCCAAAACCCTAAGGTAATTTTTTTCTTCAAACAACATGAAGTCTTGCTGTATTCTGACATATGCAGACTACCAAGCAGTACCGCCAAGGAGGAGGGTACCGAACCTATTTTGGTAATAGGCTCTGCAGTACTGCTGTTCCAAACCAAGCATCACTCCTAGCCTGGATATTCAGAGTAATGCTTGGTGAAAGTATGGACAGTTTTCCAGGTGGCTGCTTTGCATATCTCTACAAAAGGTATATCCCTGGTAGCAGCCAGGGAAACAGCTGTACCCCTAGTCAAATGAGCCCTCAGGCCTAAGGGGGGTATTTTGCCTAGATTTTCATAGCAGAATTGAATAAAGAGAGAATCCACCTGCCAATAGTTCTCTTAGTAGCGGGCTTACCTTTCCCCACTTCACCATAAGTGAGAAACAATTGGGGACATTCATACCTAAGTGCCTTAGTATGCTCAATGTAGTAGCTAAGTGCCCTCTTAACATACAAACTATGTAATCTTTCTCCTGCAGAAGAATGATCAGTGAAGAACACAGGAAGAGACATGGACTGGTTCAGATGAAAATCTGAGACCACTTTGGGTAAGAACCTCCTACTGGTTCTAAGGACCACCTTATCTCTATGGAATGAGATAAGATCTGGCTCCACTGACAGAGCCTGTAATTCACGAATACGCCTGGCAGAAGTGATAGCTACCAGCAACAAAGTTTTCCAAGTCAAATACTTGAGTTTGGCTGAAGCCAAAGGCTCAAAAGGGGGTTGTATGAGCTGAGCAATGCAAATATTACGATCCCAAGCAGGGGTAGGGTCCCTAAAGGGAGGGTTGGTATGAACCAAACCTTTAAAGAATTTACAGAAGACAGGATGAGATGCCAGAGAGGGAGCCTTCCCTGCGACAGGAATGCAAATACAGCTGCTAAATGAACTTTTAAAGTGGCTGGCCTGAGGCCTAGGCCATTAAGATGAACCATGTAATCCAGAACTGTAGCCAGATCAGCAGTATTCAGTAAAACATCCTTATTGGAACACCAAATACTGAATCTCTTCCATTTAGAATTATAAATGTTTCTGGAGGCAGGTTTTCGAGAGGCTTTGAGAATATCCAGCACCCCCTGAGACAGGTGCAGACCTGCATACTCTAATTCTTCAAGAGCCAAGCCTTGAGGTTGAGACTGAAGGTTGGGGTACCAGATTCTTCCCTGAGAGGAAGTTAGCAGATTGTGCTTCTTGGGAAGAGACAGGGGAAGATGGACTGCTAGGGACAACAACAGAGGATATCAAGGCTGTCTGGTCCAGTCTGGTGCAATCAGGATCATCCTGCACAGCTGTGATCTGATCTTGATCAGGACCTTGAATAACAGGGGAAGGGAGGAAAGGGATAAAGGAATTTGCCCCAATCCAGAACCAGCGCATCCAGGGGAACTGTGCCCATGACTGGAGGCCTGCAACAGAAGAGAGGAAGTTGATGATTGTCTGGGGCTGCAAAGAGATCTATCTCTGGAGTGCCCCACCTTGAGAAGACTACTTTCAGTATGAAGGGGTCCAGGGCCCATTTGTGGTGGCCCTGAGATATCCTGCTCAGGGCATCTGCTAGCACATTGTCCTTCCCTGGTAGATGAAATGCTACTATGGATGCTTGTAGGGCATACGCCAGAGACCATATTTTCATGGCTTCCGTGCACAAGGCCATAGACCAAGTGCCTCCCTGCTTGTTGATGTACCACCTGGTGGTGGTGGTGGTGTCTGTCCTGACCTGAACCACTTTGTTCCTCACTGAGTCCGAAAAAGCTTGGAGAGCCAGGAATACTGCCCTGAGTTCCAGAAGACTGATATGAATTAGAGACTCCTGAGGAGACCAGCCACCTTGTGCAGTAAGAGCTCCCAGGTGGTCTCTCCAGCCCAGGAGAGAGGCATCTGTGGTTAGTACCACTGAATGAGTCTGACTGATGAATGGGACTCCTTGTCTGAGATTGTCCTGATCCAACCACCATTGGAGAGCTTGGACCAGAGTCTGAGTCACTGAAATCAATTTGGTTAGAGGATCTTTTTTCTGAGACCAAAAGGACCTCAGGTGGAACTCAATGTCCCTCATTTGAGATCTGGCTCCCTGTACCACCACAGTGGAAGCTGCCATGTGACCCAGGAGCTGAAGAAAATGTCTTGCTGGTCGAGACACCAGAAGGCGGAAAGAGGAAGCAAGATCTGTAAGGGCCTACACCCTTGTCAAGGGAAGAAAAGCATTTGCCTGCACAGTATCCAACTCTATCCCTATGAAGGTGAGGAGTTGTACTGGTTCAAGAACTGACTTTGACAGACTGAGAAGAAAACCTAGAAAAGTGAGCAACTGTTGTGTAACTTGTAGGTCTGACTTACTTGGTCTGGAGACTGCCCCACGATGAGCCAGTCATCCAGGTATGGGAAAATGGAGATCCCCTGTCTCCTGAGAAAGGCAACTACTACTGCTAGGCACTTTGTGAACACCCTTGGAGCTGACATTAGGCCGAAGGGCATTGCTCTGAAATGATAATGGCCTGAATGCAATTTGAACCTGAGGTACTTTCTGTGGGAGCACCTGACTGGGATGTGAAAGTAGGCATCCTTGAGGTCCACAGAAGCTAACCAATCCCCTGGGCTTAGAGAAGGAAAAATAACTCCCAGAGTCACCATTTTGAATTTTGGTTTTAAGATGTGCTTGTTTAGACATCTTAGGTCTAGGATGGGCCGCCACTCCCATCTTTTTTGGGGTAAGAAAATATCTGGAATACAGACCCTTGTCCCTGTGTTGAGTAGGAATTCTCTCTACAGCCCTGAGGGTTAGCAGAGAGAAAACCTCTGCTTCTAAAGCAGTGGTCTCGGAAAGGTTTGCAGGTGAAAAGGACTTGGCCTTCAATTTTGGGAACTTTGCAAAACTGAGGGCCAATCCATGACTTACTACCCCCAGGACCCATCTGTCTGAGATAACAGACTTCCAGGCCTGGAAGTAGCAAGCCAGCCTGCCTCCTATTAGGATTGGGGAGTCGACCTGGGCTGACAAATCAGGGTGTCTGCTTGGCAGGAGCCTTGGACTGAGAGGAGGATGCAGCCCTGCTCATCCCCCTTCTGCCTCTCCCTCTGAAGAACCCCCTCCGTGTAAAAGAAGATGAGGCCTGCGCTTGGTAGATAGGCCGGGGAAAAGGCCAGCCCCTGCCCCTAGACTGCTGCCTCAGAGGAGTTGCCTGCCTTTCCTTGGCCTGTGCACTCCTGTAGGTGGTCCGATACTCATCCATTTTCTTCATGTAATTCTCTGTCTGTTCCCCAAACAGAGAATTAGCCACCACAGGGAAATCCATGGCCTAAGCCTGGGTGTCCTGTGAGAGGCTAGTACATCTGAGCCAAGCAAACCTCCTAAGACACACAGATGTTGCCATGACTCGTGATGCCATATCATTCGAGTCCACAGCAGCATGACATTGAATTTTAGATGCCTCAATCCCATCAGCAGCCACCTCCTCCAGCTCCTTGACTAGCTGGGGGAGGCCTGTTTAGCCAGCTCCAGAACAGTATCCCATCTAAACTTCTGGTATCTGGCTGTGTAGGCCATATAATTTGCCTGCCTGAGTCCCAAGGAGAATGCTAAGTACTGTTTTTTTGGCCAAAGCATCCACCTTCCTAGAGTCTTTATCTGGGGTGTGTGAAGCCAAGGGTATGTTAGCCTTGTCACAGGCTGCAGCCTGCACTACCCAACATGGCAGCATTGGTGGAACAAGAACTCTGTACCTGAACCTGAAAGCATATACCTCCTATCCATTCTTTTATCCACAGAAGGTAAAGAATTTGGGGTTTGAAGAATTTTCTGTGTCTGTTTCCCAAAGGATTTATGGAGGGGGGAACAGACAATCTGTTGGACTCTGGGATGTCCATCATTTCTACAAAATCAGACTCCTCTTGTTCCTCAACAGCTTCGACCAAGGGAAGCAGGAGGGTATCAGCCACTTTCTTGTAAAACAAATAGTGGGATGGGGACTCAGAAAGCCTGGGAGGGGAAACATTAGAAGGCCTGTCTGGGGAGATGTCCGGTTCGATGGGCTCATCCAGAACTTCATCACCATTATCCTCCTCATCATCGTCTTGTTCTTCCTCCCCCTCCCACTCCGGTTCATAAAATTCATCCGGAACATATTCCGGAACTGGGGGAACCGACCGAACCGAGCGCCTACCGAGAGGCGCCGGATCGGACGGAACCGGACAGAGCGATTCCACAATACTTATTGCCCTGGCTATTTTTCGGCTGCTGGATAATAATAGGTTTGAAACAGAGCTCGAGCTCAACATTCTATGCTTCCTGTATAGAATTAACTCTTTCCTCTCCGGAGCAGTTCAAGTGTTGGAGCTAACTGCATATGTCAGAATACAGCAAGACTTCATGATGTTTGAAGCCCTCATGAATATTAATGAGGGATGCTGCCTGTTTTGAGGGGCACGGTATTATGAGGGCAACGATAGGGAAACTAAAGTAAACAAATATACAATAACGTGGTCACTTGAAAGGGCACAAGGGGGACTATATGCTGGTGGGACTATTGTAAATAAAAAGCATTTGGCTGGGCTGCACCAGGACTTTAATGTGAAACTCTACGGGACTGCATTCTAAAGTGCACCAGCAGCCATTTCCTTGATACTCTGACCCCTCTTACCAGCTAATCCCATTTCTAGGTGCCCAAAAACTATGACCAAGGACTTCTGGGAGAAGGAGTTAACTAATTCAGGCACCTAACACCTGTCCCAATGAGAGTTTGGAGAATATTGATTGCTATGGTTATTGCTGATTGATAAGTCTGACAGCCAATCAGGAGCCTGGATTCTCAAGTGAAACCCCAAGGATTTTATGGGCTGGAGTCAGTCTGTTCCCAGGCTCTTCTTGAGTCAGGAGGATTCTGTGTCTGTGGAATCGGACTAACAGAGGCCTTGCTCAGGTCTCAGTTTGGAGATTGCCACCGAGGAAAAGGAATTTAAGAAGCAAAAGAGAGAGACAGAGATAAGACTGATTGTGAAACTCTCCAGGTACTGTGAACTGTGTTGCCTAAATTGGAGACAATAGTCACTGCAGAGACCGTGCACTGTGCATGGATAGAGCTGACGAAACTGTGCTGTCTGTTTGGAAGCTAATCAGTTGCTGCAGAGAAACTGCTCTACAGATTGGGACTTTGATAATAAGCTGAAGACGCAAAGCGTCTCTGGAGTCGGGTACTAGCCAGGTTGTGTGAATTTGCTTTGTAGACTGACTGGAGTGGCTGAGAGCTGTGTCCCAGCTGAAGCTGCATGGAAACTGCTTCTGGACAATTTCGAACTTGGAAGCATTGAAAGTGAGCAGGGGCTTGCTTAGCTCTGAATCCCCTACTGATTTCGAACTGAAGCTGTTGGTTAAAGTCTAGTACCCATTGCAAATCGGCACTATTGTTTTATCTGATTGAACTGCCTAGCTACCAGTGTCTCACAGATTCAGTGCAGGGACTGCAGAGGGCTTCCACTGTTTGGGAGTCCTCACTAAGAGCCAGGGAGGGAACTAGCTAACCCCTTACAAGTGGGGACCACTGTCTGTGGAGGTCGCCGGTGCTTGCTGGGGTGCTAGGGCTCCTACGACCCTTGTGGGGAGCTGGGCTGTGGTGCCACTCCCAGGTCTGAGCCTTCTGGGGATAGCGTGGACCTGCCATCGAGCTCTGCAATGGGCCAGAAGCAGCTGAAGGTGACAAGTGGCCAGATCTTCAATCAAGGGGACAAGCTGCAAGACCTTGAAGCAAGATCCAACCTGCCGAGTGAACCAAGATCGTCCTCATTTCTGCCCATTGCTGCACCTGTTGAGCGGAGTTCAACACTCCAGGATATCAGGCAACTACATCTTCAAGAGGCTGCTAAGTCCTGCAAAACTGTGAGTACCCAGGACCTGGTTCCTGTAACCTAAGCAAGGGACTGTGAATCCAGTTAAATATTTTTCTCAAGCTTTTCAGGGCCCCCAACAGCTGGCCAACCCGTGGCTCCGTTCAGGCCAGCAAGTAGTGGATACTCCAGGGACCTCTCCAGTGGGGTGGGCAGCCAGGGGGTGGACTGACCTATGGACCCTTGTGTTACTGCTTACCATTTTGTCACCAACATTCTCTTTCATTCCACAGCTATCCCTATTCCAGGTATCCCCTTTCCTAGCCATTACCCCCAATAAAGCTGTGAATTAATTGTTAAATTGCTGTGTCAAGAAAGGTTCATTACATTTTGCCTTCTGATGGTTCCATGTCATTTGGTGGGAAAGGTTGTTGGGGATCCAGTGTGCAGAGTGGCTGGTCAGGGAGGTAGGTAGGTGCAGTATCCCAGGGGGTTGTACCAACCAGTCACCAGACCCACTTACAACTTACTCTGGGTGGAGGCACCGCACTGTTACTCATAACTTTGGGAAAGAACTCGCAATTGCCACTATAGCAGGACCCAGGCCCCTTAACCTATACGGGCCAACAAGCAGTGGCAGCGGCCCATTGACACAGGTGTCTGGGCTACATAAGAGCTAGGTAAACCCTGCCTCTCAGTGGCCCCAGTACAGCTCATGAAGCTCTACCGTATACAGGGACTTGGCTATTAGCCAATTACACTCTGTTACACCATACTCCGGTAATCACTTACATAGCCCTACTCCATATATGGAGACAGCTATTAGTAACATACCTCGCTACTCAATGCCCCCAGTAGCTACGTATCTAACCCAACCCCAGGGAAGTAGCTAATAGCTATGTAGACCACAGAATCTCCTTTCCCATCCCGGTTGGAACTACCTTGCCTAGTGTCTGCAAAGACAGGGCCAATGTGAACCTGTGGTCTCTCTACTGACACCCTGTAGACGCCATCCTCCTTCTCACGGTCCTCGCCCCTAAACACATAGCTGACATAAAATGAACTCCGTCTGAAAAATAAATGTCTCTTTCCTTGATTTTGGATTATGTCTTTTCCATATTAATAATTCCCCAGTTAAACCTACAATATCAAATGTTCACTTTTTATGTAGATGTTACAGTTATACATTTGGACAGGAATTCTCCAGCTAATGTAGCTCTGAGGATCTCTCCTCAGAGATGATCAACTGTAGCAATGTGGGTATTAGATATCTACTTGTCATAAAAAGAATGTTACTCCGTATTTTTCATTACAAGCTCTCACGGCAAGTTTTTATTTCTGTTTAAAAGCAAGTCAGAAAGCACAGGGAAGAGTGAGATGGTTCACAAACTTAGGGATCTGAATTGCTTAAAATGACTCACGTAATATGAACACTAAATTTAGCAAAATAATATTAAATTATATGCTTTTGAGCAGACTGGGAAACATCTCCTTACCCTAAGTTTAAATTTATAACATTCCATTCTCCAACTTTTGTCACTGATGGCCTTGCTAAAGTATTTCTTCTCAAGTAAGCTATACAGATGTACTCTAGACCCAGCAAAGGTTTTTTAAGGTTTGTGTATTTGGTTAACAGAGCTATTCATTTTAATGGTTTCCCAAACCATTAAGAAAGGTCCCACCCAGTCCATTATAAAACATGCGGGAATAGAAGGAGGGGGGGCAATAAAACGTGGAAAGCCATGACTACAAACGCCTGCAGCCTAGGAAACAAAATCCCAGATCTGGTGGCCTTGATGTCAGAGGCTAACCTGGACACAATAACCTAGATGTGGTACTCCACAAATCATGATTGGGAGGTAAATGTATCAGGTTATGCTCTTTTCAGGAGGGCTACAGAAAGTAAAAAAAAAAAAAAAAAAGGGGGTGGCCCTGTACCTCAGAGAAGGTATAAAATCAACAGCAGTACAGGATAGACAAGGGGGCGGCGAGGCACTGTGGCTCACCCTTGAAACAGGCAATGGCACTACAATTCACACAGGGGTGATCTACAGGCCTCCAGCTCAGGGTGGGGAAGTGGACAGGGGGATGGTAGATAAAATACATGAGATGGCAACAAAAGGGGCAGTACTACTGCTGGGGGACTTTAGCATGCCAGACGTAGACTGGATCATCCCGGCAGCTGCCTCATCCAGGAGCCGAGACATGTTGGACGCCCTGCAGGAAGGAGGCCTCAGGCAGCTAGTGTGTGAACCAACCAGTGACAGGGTGATTCTAGACCTAGTGCTGACCAACAGGGAAAGAATTATGGCGGTCTGGGTGGAAGGTAACCTGAGGTATAGCAACCACCAAACAGTATGGTTTAACAGAGGTGCAGTCAAGCCACACAAAGGCAAAGGTCCTGGATTTCAGAAGGGTTGATTTGGCTAGTATGGGGATAGGTATCTGAGTAGCCCTGGTGAGGAGGGAGGCAGGGGAGGGGGAGGGTTGGAGGAGAAATGGGCACACCTAAAAGAAGCCATAGAGGAAGTGACAAAACAGTGCATTAGGCTGAGTCACAAAGGGAAGAGAGGGAGGAAACCTCTATGGTTCTCAAACAAAAGGTAGCACAGAAAGTAAGTACCAAAAGGAAGGGTTTGAGGAAATACAAGGAGACACAGAAGGAAGAGGACAGGGTGGTGTACTTAAATTGTTTGAAGGAAGCAGGGAAAGCTGTTAGGAGCCCAAAGGCACAAACAGAGGAAAGACTAGAGTAGACAGTGAAGAAAGGGGACAAGACATTCTATTGGTACATCAGCGAAAAAAGTCGGGGGGGGGACTGTAAGGCTCAGAGGGGAGGAAGGGGATGGTGTGGAGGGAGACCTGGAAAAGGCAGAGATACTGAATAAATATATCTGTTCGGTATTCACTGAAGGAGAGGGACAGGGACCACAGCTGGACATCACATATAATGGAGGGAGGGAGGTAGACACCAGTCCTTTCTCAGTAGAGAGAGTCCTGGAGGAGCTCACAAAGCTGAAGGTAGACAAAGCAATGGGGCCAGATGGCATGCATCCCAGGGCTTTGAAGGAATTACAGAGGGAGCTAGCTGCATCACTGGCAACCATGTTCAGTGAGTTGTTCAACACAGGAGTGGTTCCAGAAGACTGGAGGAGGGCACAAGTAGTCCCTTTTCACAAATATGGTAGCAACGAGGAAGCAGGAAACTATAGGCTGGTCAGCCTCACCTCAATAGTGGGTAAGACTATGGAGGTACTGCTTAAGGAAAGGATTATGGAACACTTGGAATCCAGCAGGGCCCAGGATCAGCGACAGCATGGATTCATGGCAGGAAGGTCATGTCAAACAAATCTGATAGATGTTTTTGACTGGGTGACAAAGGAGGTGGAGCGGGGGAGGGGGAGAGGTGGATGTCACCTATCTCAATTTCTGCAAAGCCTTCAACACTGTCCCACACAAAAGACTGGTGAACAAGCTGGGTGGCATGGGAGTGGGCCACAAGGCGGTGGACTGGATTAGAAACTGGCTAGGGGACAGGAAGCAGAGGGTGGTGGTAAATGGAACACAATCCGAGGGGGGGGGGTGATCAGTGGGGTATCTCAAGGATCAGTCCTGGGGCTGGTCTTTTTTTATTGTCTTCATTAGTAACAATGAAGAGGGGCTGGAGGGAAAGGTCTGCCTGTTTGCAGATGACACAAAGATCTTCGACAGAGTGGACACTCCAGAGGGGGTGGAGAAAATGAGGAGGGACCTAGAAAAGCTGGAAAAATGGTCTGAAGTGTGGCAACTGAGGTTCAATGAGAAGAAGTGCATAATCATGCACCTGGGATGTAGAAACCAGGGAGAGAGCTACAGGATGGGGGGGGGGGAGAGACTGCTAGCAGTCACCAGGGGAGGAGAGGAATCTAGGGGTTATTATCAAAGATGACCTAAAGGTCGCCAAGCAAAATACAAAGGCTGTATGTAGGGAGAGCCAGTGGTATGTTGGGGTGCATAGGAAGGGATATCACTAGTAAGAGGAGGGAGGTGATGATACCACTTTACAAAACCCTGGTGAGGCCTCATCTGGAATACTGTGTACAGTTCTGGAGGTGGCATCTTCTCAAGGACATAGACAGGGTGGAGGCGGTTCAGAGAAGGGCGACAAAAATGGTACAGGGCTTGCACCAGATGACGTATGAGGAGAGACTGAAAGATCTCATTATATATACACTGGAGGAGAGGCAGGAACGGGGAGATATGAAAGAAACCTTCAAGTATCTTCCAGGCACAAACAAGGTGCAGGTGGGCAACATATTTCAGTACAGGAGGAGTACTAAAATGAGGGGGCATGATATGAGATTAGATGGAGGGAGAATAAGGGGAAATGTGAGAAAGCATTACTTCACTGAAAGAAGGGTGGTGAATGTATGGAACAACCTGCCTAGGGAGGTGGTGGGGACGAGCACAGTGGGGTTTTTTAAACATGCATGCGATAGATACAAGGGAACCCTAGAGGTAGGAAGGAGAGGCTAAAGCAGAGTACCAAATAGGATCAGTGGCTGCTAATAAAGGTAGTGTACTGTATACGGGCAGACTGGATGGGCCAAGCGGTCCTTATCTGCCATCAATTACTATGTTACTATGTGTAAGCTTCCAACCCAAATTTAAACACTGCAGAATGAGAAACCACTGTGTTTCAAGCACTAGAACAAAACGTGAAAAACTCACAATCTGAAAAGATGCAATAAGTCAATGATCATCCACTTTAATTTGAAAGCTATAAGAATGAACCCAAATTATTTGCTTTTAGGACCATTTGAAAATATCTTACAAGGCTGCAAACATTATGAATCTACATTAATTATTACAAGGTAATTTTACTATTTTTGATAGCGCTTCACTTGCAGTAATCATTTTACAAATTTTTTTTTTTAGATGAATGCTATTTGTAACTAAAACAATATTTTTATCTATAGAAGACAACGAGTAGCCAGATAAATAGTAAGTGTGCATAACTTAGGAGAAAAGTATTTCCCACAGACAGATCACTGGAAACACACACACACAGGAACATTACATAGTAATACACAGTAATTTAAGGTCAGAAGCGACTCTAGGTCCATCATGTCCACCCCCATCTTAGTAAACATTTTACAACCAAAAAAAGTGTGGTGTTCCTTGCTGGAACGTGTACGAGTATTTTCCAAATTTGATTTTCTGTTTAATCTCACCTCATCCCACATCACAGTTGGAGACTACAGCATTAAGTCTGAAATTAGAAGGAAGCAGGGGGCAAAAAATCATTGGCATGTGACAAACTTTAAAATATGAACTTATTCTGTCCGTGAGAAGCAAGTGATTAGGTGGCCACAGTCACATTCTTTTATATTTGGATTCATTTTTTTTTTTTTTTTTAACCAGGAGAGACACACTAAGCTGAAAACTTGTTTACAGATACGACCTGGGAGCACAAGGAAAGTGACTTGCTCAGGGTCACACAGTATGCAAGTGGGGGGCTGTGGGATTCAAACCCAGGTTTGCAGCTCAGAGTCTTAAACCACTGCGCTATACTGCCTCCGTGGAATTAGAGGTAGTAGCAGGCATGCACGCCCATAGCGTTAGTGGCTCAGTAGGTAGCACACTTGCCTCTCAGGCCGGGAGATCAGAGAGTTGTGGGTTCAGTTCCCACATCTGGCACTTGGGTTAATATCCCAGTACTGACACTGTAGTGCAGCATGAGAGGGGTACTGCACTTCTGAGGTGCCGTCTTTCGGATGAGACGTTAAACAGAGGTCCCATCTGCCTGGATTGGTGGTAGTTCAGGTGGATGTTAAAGATCCCATGGCACTTATTGAAAAGAGTAGGGGAATTTTTTATTTGAAAATAAACCATACATCAATAAAGAAGACAACAGAAAAAAAACAGTAGGAAAAATGTGGAACAACATAATTCATGAACAGAAATCATAATTCTTAAAGAACTGTGATACAATCAGGAAGAAAGTACTTTACAGCATTCATAAAAGCCAAACAATATTCTTCCAATAACTAAGAAAAACTTGGTTATCCAACGTACGATGTTCAAAACTCTTTTGCTTTCCCAACGCTAGTTCTATACGGTTAAGAATAACACTATTAGGAAGAAGGGTGTGTTGCAAGGAGAACTGACATCTGGCTTGCCATAAATGATATTTAATACATGCAAAAATCACATTCAATGTACTTGGATGATACCTCCTTAGAAAACCTGAATAATCCCCCAAAATCAAGCTCTGATATGTAATGTGTCTTAACACACTCCAGCCCCACCGAATGGCCAAGTCCGACCAAAAGGAAATAAGGAAATAACATAGGGACAGAGTAAAAGGAAATGTTCTAATGTTTCAATCTGTTCAACACAACCCGGTCTAAGACACACTCTGTCCGTAAATCGGTTTATGTTTTAGGTTACCCCGGACACCCAGCTTCCCATGACAACAAAGCCATTGTACATCCCACATACTAGGAGGTACACTATGGTCCATTAAGAGCCGAAGGGCCTGCGAGAGTTTAGTAGGGGTACAAAAAGGGAAATCCACTTGAACATAGAAATAATTGCTCATAATTTACAAATAAAAGTCTTTTCAAGGAACCTCGTGTAATTGTGCCTTACCCAATTTCCATTCCCGCAGTTTCCTAACTGCTGAGTCCACATAGGAAGGCGCAGCAGACGCCATATTCTTTTTAGGAACACCCCCACCTTCCCAATGGGACAAAAAAGAAGAAAATAACAACTGTGTCCATGCTGACCAGGGATGATCCTGAGGCTTGACCTCTGTTTGAAAAGAAGCAATCATGAAAAAGGAGTGATAAAAGACAATAGGGTTTATCATCCCTAATCCCCCTTGATTCAGCTTCAAATAAGTAAAATCACGTTTAATCAGGTTCAATCGACTGCCCCACACCATTTGAAAAAAACAACTATATAATCTTGTTTCTAAAGAAATTGGCACCGGAAAAACTGAGCAAACATGTAAAAAAATGGGTAATAAAAATTTCTTAATAATTAACAACCGCTTTTTTGAGAATCTCCAGGATTTCCATTGTTGTACTTTCCGTTCTCCTTCAACAAGACACTTCTCCCAATTAAATAAGGCTAAATCCCCTTTTCCAAAAATGAGACCTAAAATGGTGAGGGAATCAGAAACTAAGATACCCCCAACATCATGAAGACCTAGAGCATCTCCAATTGCCAAACATTTACATTTCCCATAATTTAGCTTGGTGCCATTTAGGGCCGAGAAACGGGTAACCACTTGTAGTGCCTCTAATCCAGAAGGGGCATCTAGCACCAATAAACATATATCATCCGCATATGCAGAAATATTTTGAGCAGGTAAAGTAAGTGAAGGGGATAAACCCTGAATTGACCTGTTATTTTCAATCTCCCATAAAAGGGGGTCCAATACAAAAGCATACAACAAAGGGCTGACAGGACAACCCTGCCGAACCCCGCACAGCAACAGAAGTTCTGAACCTAAATAATTATTAATAAGCGGGCAAGAGCCGGCCTGGGTGTATAAAGTGTTAAGAAACTGGATAAAGGCCCTCGGGAACCCATATTTACAAAATACTTGAAAAAGAAAAGCATGGGACACGGAATCAAAAGCTTTTGCTTGATCCAGAGCCAAAATAAAACCTGATAGCTTTTTGAGATCCAAATTCACATCTCTCAGGAGTTTTAAATTCTGTTGAATCGAGCGGTGAGGATAGAACACGTCTGTGCCGGATGAAGCACCCTTGTGCTACCACTGAAACCGTTTACAATATGGTAGAAAGAATCTTGTAATCAGTATTGAGGAGACTAATGGGCCTCAATTACCAAAATCTGAAGCATCACCGGTTTTAAAATAAGCGTTAAAATGGCCAAATTAAACTTGAATCACCAAAACCAAAATGAAGAATATCATTATAGACTGCGGTCAATATGACACACATATCCTTCAAAAACTTTATAAAATTCATTGTTAGTCCATCTACACCTGGTGAAACCCCAGTGCAGGTGAGCCAATGACTGCCTGCACCTCCAGTGGGGTAATGGGCCCCTGTAATAGATCAGCATCTGCTTGGGAAATAGCAGGACTGGAAAATGCAAACATCATCCCTAGACGCAGTCGGAATAAATTCCACACCAAACTGTGAGGAAACCTGACTTTCAGCAACCACCAAGCATTTCTGCTAAAGAAGTTTTCAAACGTCAAAGGAATCCCGAAGCCCTGTCATAAGCCTCTTCTCAATCTTATGTTTACGCCATGTAACGGGTCCTGAAAAGGCGTTGATGGATACCAAACTTCAGTCCAGCATGAAGCGAAGCAGCCCTCTGGTATTGATACTGAAGCATATTTTGCTTAGCAAACTTCATCTGAGACTGAACCTCCAAATCCCGAGACCGGGGGTGTGACTGTAATTTGTAATATTGATTCCTGAAATCTAAATATTGTAAGTATTCCGAAGAACATTTCCGTTTACCATAAGCAATAAAAAAATCCTTTAGTGCAAACTTGGTGTCTGTCCACCACATAATCCAATCAGAAAAGAACACAGCCACCGATTTCCTAAGGATCCTAAAATCCTTCAGCTGTGCCAAAAAAACTGCCTCAGACAATAAGAGGGAATTCAACATCCATCTACTGGCAAAAGCAGGAAAAAAAGCAGGAATTTGATGTAAACTAAGTTTACCATATAACACCCTATGGTCCGAAAAATCGCAAGGCAGAACTGAACAAACCAAAGGGACTAAATATTGAGAAAGAAAAAGGTAATCAATTCTAGTTTGAAAAGAAGCCCTTCTATAAGTAAAGCCAGTAGAGGTATGTAATCCTCTAAAAGCATCTTTCAGCTTAGCCACCTCTACCGTCTGTGAAAGAGCATGAGCATCACAGAATGTTTTTTGCTGAATATCATTTTTAATTCGAATATCCAAACTACAATTCATATCCCCCCCAAACCACGTTTAGAGGTGAATAAATAAGGTTTTAGTTGGTTAAATAAAGCAATATGAGATGTCTTCGTTTGAGGAGCATAGGTATTAATCAGTCTGAAACTAAATCCATGCAATAAGCAGTCCAAAAGTAACACTCGGCCAGGCTGAACATCTACCAACCGTGTGATGCGAACAGAAGGGTGTGAAAACAGAATGCACACCCCATCCGCAGCATCTTCCCCAAACGACCAAAAGGAAGGGCCATCCCACCAGAGTTTTTTAACTTGAGTCACCTCAAGCAGAGAAGACAAATGCGCCTCTTGTAGAAAGATGACATCGACATTGAAATCCCTACACTGCTGCAGGCAAATTAAGCGTCTCCTGTAGCTCTTTATGCTACAGCAATTAAGAGATACAATATTCAAACAGGCCATAAAAAACAAAGGTTATTAATTCAGGGTTTTTCTTGTTTCCGCTTTCTA
This sequence comes from Neoceratodus forsteri, assembly GCA_016271365.2. NCBI lineage: Eukaryota > Metazoa > Chordata > Ceratodontiformes > Ceratodontidae > Neoceratodus > Neoceratodus forsteri. Next base: position 1,681,729,834 of record CM057455.1, on the reverse strand, counting down.
CCCTTTTTCTTTTTCCCTTCCAACAACTCTGTTCCCCCATCATCCTCAATTTCCATGCTAGAAGTCTCATCAGATTTTAGCAGCTCAGTGCCTACCTCACCCTCGAGGTCAGATAATGCTGAAAAAGAATTCTGAATAAGGCAGGCCCTCCCATCCCCACCATTCGACACTGCTAGCTCGTGTAACCCTCCGAGGAGTTTGAAAGGAATCTCAAGCAGGCACCACCACAGGATCCTCTACAGGAGGATGTAAAACAGGGGCTCTGAGCTATGTGAAGGGGGGAGATCTGAAGTCTGTTGTGGAACCAAAATTGCAGATTGATCCCAGTATTTTCCACTTCACAGTGGTTTTCAACTGGGACTTCAGGGACCATCACCTGACCTCTACCAGCAGGAGGAGTATACTCCCTACCCTGAGGAGGGGCCAGATGAGACTGACCTCTACCCTGAGCCTGGGATATCAAGTCTTCTTTATTCAAACCCCTCTGTCTATTCTGGCCTGCCCAAGGACATTGATGATATGCATGGCCAGACTCCTCACAGAGATTACATCGAAGCACATTTCTACAAACCTCACTATCATGATCAAATTCCCCACATAGTGCACATTTAACTTTGTCACATGCACTGCTTAAATGCCGTCGGCTACCACACCGATAGCATGCTTTAGGTTGTCCCGGATAAAAACACACTCCCTTGTCTTTACCTAAGAAAAAGCTATTTGGAACATGTAGGACTTCATTATTGATCACATGTAATTTAACTTTAAAACGCCATGCCCCAGTCCAAATCCCTTCAGTATCTAGAATTGGCTCAGGAGGGTCCAGAACCATGCATTTGTGTTCCAACCAATACAAAATATCCCCCACATTAACCCCCTCATTCCTAAACATCACGTTAATAGTTTTGAATAAAGGTTTAGTGACGGGAATAGCCCAGAAAGGTAGCCATAGAGGCAAGGACTTACAACTTTCATATTTCTGCCAGAACTTATCCAAACCAGCCACCTGTTTGAACCTAACATCAAACGTATCCTCCCCCCGAATATTAATCAAAGCATAAATATCTACAGGCAGAAATTGCATGGAGTCCAGTAACAGTTTCCTTGCCACATAAAGCCAATCCGGGTGTTCAGGTAAACCACCCCTATAACGGAGACGGACCGCATTCCTTCTCGGGGCCTGTTCCAATTTATTGCGTTTGAAAAGGTCTGCAAAATGAGGACCCTTCCTAGTCTCATGCTCTTCTTGCAACTGCATAGAGGGACGCCGCAATGGAATATCCGCCCCAGCCCCCAGAATACCGGAAGAGTGAGAGCTCCCATGTTTTTCTGAAGGCTGTCCCAATTCAGACTGTGTACCCAAAAAAGGCAACTCATCCTCCTTAACAATCTTTCGAGGAGGACCCGATTCCTTCGGTGAAAAGGCCAGCCAGGTAGGATCCGGAATCCATCTCCCATTCAGTTGTTGAATCCACCCAGCCTGTGATAACGCAACATCCTCGGACCAGTCTGCAGAGGGAACTGTCTCCATTCTCGCCCCACCAGTGCATCTCTCCTCCACAACCGACTCCACCACTTCCTCCGCCACTGACGCTATCCTCGCGATAGCAGAGGGCTCCGACTGCTCTGCAGTCCGTAGTGCTTCCGGCAACACAATGGGAAAGCAATCCTCGCCAAGCACCTTCCCCGAAGAAGCCGAAATGGTAACGGCATCCTGCCGCACCGCTCCCATTACCAAAACATCCTCCTCCTCACAGCTCCCGACTGCACGCTGAGAAGCCTGCATCTCTCCAGAAGACGACTCTTCGGTAAGCTCTGTAGCAGGCTGCGCCTGCACCATATGCTCAGTAAGCTCCCTCTGCAGAGCCACTGTCTGCAGGTCCTCCTCCATAGCAATCCACACTCAGACTGCGAGTAGGGGAATTTCCCCGGTGTCCTGGCCAAATTTCCCTCATTCACTAAAAATACCACCAACAGCTTAATCTGGTTCAAGATCAGTTGGCATTCATCTGTATCCCCTTCCCCCAGGTCGTGCCTGAAAATAGGTAGGATCTGTCTAGTGCACTTACTCTTTCAACAGAAACTAAATTAATAAAAAAATAATTGCACCATCTTAGATTTATGAAAAGTAATCTTTCAGACTCCCCCAGCCAAGTAGATGCCCACTTTGTTGTTCTTTTTTTTTCCAATTCTATTTCACTCCGGTCACGGCTCAAGGGACCCTCTCTCAGCCATCCAATCCTTGTCCTGCCCGCCTGTGGATCCCTCAGTCTGCATCTCCTCCCCCCCCCCGCAGTCAGTACCCCCGGTTTCACCCACCTGGGGAGGATAGCCCTTACCTTGTTGGGCTCTCTTACTAGTCAGATCCCGACTGCAGGTGGGCCCGGAGGAGGAACTGGAAGGCCAGCCGCGGACATCCCGGCAGAGGGCATGGGGGACTGGTGCTGTTGCCTGTCCCACAAAGCCGCTTTTTTCCTTGTTCTCGCATAGTTCCCCACCCCTGCGTGGGCACGCCCCGACGCTCAAGCACACGGCAACTCTGCCTGCATCGGCCACGCTGCTCTCATGCTGCCCAGCTTTCTGCAACAACCCTTGGTCTCCACCGGGGGATCACCAGCACTCCGGGCTAACCCAACCCAGTCGCCCAGGGAGGAGAGCACCTCAACGGCACTCATTCCTCAACCCGCCCCTGCCGACCCACCAGCGTCTGAGTCCATTCCCGAATCTGGGTCGCCGGCATAGCGCGAGGTGTGGCATCCAGTGCCTCAACCCTTGGCGCCATGACCAGTTTGTTCTTGAAGGCTGTTAAAGTATTACTAGCCACTACGCCTGCTGGTGGGGAGTTCCATAGACCTGCTATTCTTTGCCTTAAATACATTTTCCTTCTATTTGTTTTAAAATTGCAAAACTGTACCTCTCTGTTGTGGCTTCTTGTACAAGGGGTTGTCTGTTCAGAAAGTAATCCCTAGTTCTTCCATCAATTTACTATTCTTGTGTAAACTGTAGAATAGAAGTAGCCCCTCCCTCCCTTTATTCTTTTTCTTCTATGAAGATTGTGGAGAGATAATGTGTTTAATCTTTATGTTTTCATGTTTTGTTTTCCTTCATGTTTTCTAGCCCTCCCATCATCCTTGTAGCCTTTCTTTGTATATGCTTAAGGGTGTCTCCTTGATTTAGATGACCACAGAACTGCGAGCAGTAGTCTGCAAGGAGTCTGACATAGGATCTGTATATTAGTAGAACGTCCCTTGCCCAGCAGCTGAAATGCTGTTTTAAATTGTTGAGTAAATGATTTGCATTACCTCACCAATCGCTCCCAGCATGTGAAGATCGATAAATCTTTGTCTGACACTAGGGTAGTATCTACTGGAGCCCCCAAGGCTCCATCTCGGGCCCACTCCTATTTGGCCTCTTCAAAAATCAACTGTCCAATGCCTGTCAGATATCCAATGTACTTTTATATGCCAATGACACTGTCATCTATTCCAAAAACCCTGACCTTGGCAGCCTTACCGCCACTCTCCAAAATAACTTCAAATCACTAGAAAACTGGTTCTCCAACAATAAACTGGTCCTCAATTACAAAGAACAAAGACAATGCTCTTCTCTAGCCTCCCACAGAAGAGGCAAATTCCATCTGAAATGGGCAGGGATAAAACCCTGCACAAGTGGAGACCCTGAATGACACTTTATCTTTTGCCCCCTATGTTGTCAGTCTGGTGGACACAGTTAAAAGAAGACTGTGTGCCCCGTACCATAACTGGAACAGTCTCAATGGGGATGCTAGATGCCTTATTGCGGGCAGCTCCATTCTGTCACTTACAGATTATGGCCTCCCTGCCTATACAGCTGCCTATGTCACGGTGCTAAAGAGAGTAAAGCTTATCTGTAATAGGGCATGCTGCTTTGTACTTGGTGCAGATAACCACACTCGCAGTTGTACTCTTTACACACTCACTAACTGGCTACCTGTGGTTTTATGCATTGTATTGCACTTCAGTCTGCATGTGCTTGTGTAAGGTTACAATATTAATAACTCAAAAAGCAAAAAAACAAAAAAACCTTCATCCTGCGGAATAAAGCTCCAGACTTGTTTGCTAGCCAAAAAGGATCTCCTAGGCCTAACACCCCCTACATTAACAAACTGATTCTGCACCGTCTCTAGCAATACAACACTGGGAGCAGTGCTAGGAATGCCCTTCTTAAGCCTCCTTTCAGGCATGCTCACCTGGGCATGTGGTCATTTCCTGCCAGGGCTGGGTAACTGGTTAAATGAACTGCCTGATACACTGCTGAATTCCCCTAAGTTTAATCAGTTAAAGAGATTTTTGCAATCTGCCCTCGCAGTCCAATGCATTTGTAACTGTTAAAGTGTTTTACTCGGTTTCTCTCTGTACATATCCTGTGATTTTTTTATACAATGATTGGTATGATTTTTTTTTCCAAAACTGTATGTAATTGTTCTGTCTTAAGTTCTTTGAGTCTTGAATTAATTTCCTGTAGAACTGCTTACTGTACTTGTAATGTTTTCTGTGACTAGATATTTGACATGGAACCTTTATAAATGAGCACTTGTGCTCAAAGGCTATCTCAGAAGTTTTCATTAAAAATCAATCATTCAATTAGTTATGTGCTCGTAGAAATGAATTGAATTTGTTGTGCTTGATCTCCACTGTCAGAACCCGTGTTGTGTTTTGCCTGTGTATTTATGTTTAATGCATATGTAACTTATGATCAGCGACAGCAGCCGGGGTTAAAAAACATGGGTTTAATCTGACCCATTGGTCTCAAAAATGTGGGTCCAAATTCAGTTTTATAGGTCAAAAATATAACTCCCCCCCCCCAAGCAAACACATATGCCAATGCCCACATTCCATGCATCTGCCTGTCTTTTTTTTTTAATCTCGTCATCAAAACATACAGTACATATTGAACAATGCTCAACTTAGAAAACAGTCACATATAGCCACATACAGCTTAAAATGAGGGGGATTATTCAGTCATTATAAGGGTCTTTGACTTGAGTATAAGCAGCATTTCAGGTTTTTGACAGCCTTCTATGAGGAAGCATATGTACCATTCATGGTAGCTTTTATAATAATTCCACTGTAAGCATAAACACCCTCCAAGTGTATGGCAGCTGTGTTCTGTCACTGCACTGGCCTGTCTTGTTATCAATTAATATAAAGAGTTAATTAGCTTACGTTATGAAGGGATTTTAATAAAATGCTTTTACAAAAAAATGTGTTTGATTACTGATTGTTTATCTTGCATCTATAAATTACACATACATGTCTTTAAGTGCATATTTTCATTTCTAATAATACAATTGGGGTGGGTAACTAGTCCCATACTACCTACCTAAACGAACACACACATCGCAGAACGTTATTCTCATTATAAAAACGTACATCTACTTTGCTATACACAGTTGGCATCATGTGCTGAAACATCACCTTGTATGCCACTGGCTGGGTGGGGGGGAATTTTCTCAACTGTTATAAAGTACCATTTGTATTATACTGCATCTCCACCCCAAACTGCTTAACAGTAGCCCTCTGGCTCAAAAAGGCACTCTTCTCTTTATACTGATAGCGCTGACTTACCAGGCATTCTGTGTCAGAGTCCAGTACTGCTGCTGAGTCCTACATTAATTTCAATGGGGGCGCCTTGGAGTCTGGTATTTAATGGCAGCATGAAATAATATTTTATGTTTTTTGGTTAATTATTGGGACTGTAGTCCAAAAGATGATACTTAAAGTCAGAGTTCAATATTACTGATCCCACAGGCTCACCAAGAACCCTGTTTTTTACTTCCGTTTTCAGACGTGCTAGAGCAAGTCAACAGCACACCACACTTTCACACTTCAAGCTGCGATTCTGGCATAGGGTTAGGCAGGCATCATAGATCATCTGCTGTTGACAGATGCACTGTAATACAGCCTAGCTCAATTGCTTAAGCTGGGGGACAGACAAACAGGAAGATGGTCAACAGGAGTGAATGGCTGTGAAAGATGTCTGAGGCGCTAATGAAGCAAATGATAAAAGCATGTCTGTTTTGCTGTATGGAAACAGTGGGAGAGCCCCTAAATAAAAATCAGTGCATTTTTTTCCCTCCTGGTGTCTGTTAGCATGGTCACTGCTTGTGAATTCTTTGATTACTGTCACCATTAGTTTCCCGGCTGTGGATGCAAAACTCAGTGATCTGTAATTTGTAGGATTATCCTTCCTGCCTTTCTTAAAAATCAGTACCACCTTGGCTCTCCTCCAGTCGTGGGGCACTTCTCCCACAGTAACTGATTTAAAAATGTGTGCTTGTGGCTGGTAAATGAAAGGGACTAGATCCTTTAGCGTATATGGTGAAATACTATTGTGACCCACTGATCTGGACACATCTATATTACTTAGACAATTTTTTTTTTAAATCATTTTCAACCCTGTCCCGGTTGGCCCTTTCTCTTTGCCGTCCTCCCAGCCCCGTCCCCCGAACATTAGACCTCCTCCCATCTTCCCCCATGGCATTACCCTCCGTGGCAGGGAGCCCCCCAACTCAAACTGCCAGGTCCAGATCCAGCGTCGGGGAGGTGTCCTCGGGGGTGGCACCTGCAGAGGACAGTCTTCCATGCTGCATGATCAGGACCAGTTTCCGCTTTTTATGTGGAGGGGAGAGTGTGCAGTGCTGACAACGGCTGAGCTGTACAAGCTTCCACATGCAGCACACCTGTTAGATGCTCCTCCTATGTGCCCCATTGTACAGGAACCAGCGTGCTAACACCTAGCCTCCACTAGGTGTCAGGCAGGTGCCAGTCTCTGTTCCCCACCCTCCCAGGAGAGGAGAGCTGTTCTCCAGATGCTCGATCCTCCCCCTACCCGGCCAACCTCCCCCCCCGACGACCTGCTCGCACCGCAAACAGGGGTCACCAGCATGGCAGGAGGTAAGGCATGATGCTTCAGCTCTCCATGCCACTGAGCTGATTACTTAGACAATTTAACATATTTTTAACTTCTGTAAATACATTTTCAGTACTTTGTAGCCATGATGTTATTGACTGTTTTTTGGCTGGTACACTGAATAAAAAATGACTATTCAGAGATAACACAATCTCCTATCCCTTAGTTATGATCGTGTTATTATTATTATTATACAGTGGGCCCATGTGTTTAGCTTTCTTTTTGGAGTTAAGGCAACTGTAAAAATTCTTGATGTTCTGTTCATTACTTGCCAGTCTAGTAATTTCTTTTGTTCTTTCTAGCTTCCTTTTTGAGTATTACAATGTTTTTGCATTTAACCCTTGCAAGGCTGCGGACTGATATATCAGTCCAAAATTCCTATACATTCTCATTCTGTCGGCAGCTTAAGGATTAACAGTACTGCCTTTACTAGGGTAGCATGCCATCATTTTGTAAGCTTTCTTTTTTTCTACCTGAAATGTATGTCAGCTTTTTGTTGTATCAAGGTGGTATATTCCCTCTTCTGTTATAACAGGGGTTATGGGGCACATGTTTGTCTTGCAGTTTAAGCAGATTGTTTTTAAATATTGCCCAACATATACTAGCATGTGACTTTTCAAACTCTGTTTTCCAGTTCCATTGCTCAATGTCAGCCATCATATCTTGGAAGTCTGCTCTTTTGTAATTATAAAAAGCTGTCTTTCCCCTTGCTTTGTTGATAAATTCTGTTTGGGGATAGTAAAATCACTGAGTGGTCACTGGACTGAAGTAGATCCACTATTACATAAGTTAGACATTCCTGTGTTTGCGATTGCTAGGTTTAAGATGTTATTCCACCAGTACTGTCTCTATTTGTGATGGGTTATTTTCTGTAATGGTATTTAGTAGGGATTTTCCTTCTGCATTAAGGTTATGTAAGTTACACCAGTCAATATCTTATAGGTTGAAATCCTCTCAATTAAGTGTGTCCCCTTGGCCACTATACGAGTTATTTCTTATACGTACTCTGAGTGCAAGTCCTTGCTTGTGCCTGGTGGAATCTGTTATAAGTTTCCCTGATTTAATATTCCTTACTTCTACCCAGACTGACTCAACAGTATTGTGACTATCCCGATTTTGAAGTTCCACACACTTTAGTTATTCCTTAAAGAACAGCTTCTTGCTTTTCTACTGCTGCCCAACCCCAAACATATAATAAATCTTACTTGGCCCCAAGTGGACTTTAATACAAATGTTCATTTATTTCAAAACCACAAAACGTGCTAGCGTGGGGGGTGTCTCACAATAAGGAAGCAGCAGCGTTTTGGTTTCGCTCCATGGAGAAAAATACAATCCCTTACGTTTAATACTGGCAGAAATAAATGAAAATTAATATTGCAGTCTATTTGAGGCCATGTAATCTTTATTATATATTTTTTTTTTGGGGGGGGGGCGGGGTAGTAAGAATCTGCTCTTTTAAAGTAACTTTCCTGACCACCTCCCCTTCTTTCCCTTCCACTTTTCTGTAACAATGCACATCCCTTGACTTCCTTGTCCCAACAATCCAACTTGTCCCACCAGGTTTCAGTTATGGAAAAAAATATCTGCATTCATTTCTGCAATCAGTATTTTAAAACTATCAAATTTATTTAATAAACCTCTGGCGTTCAAGTAAAGTTCAGTTAAGTTTGTTTTATTACGCTGTGAATATGGCCTGGCCCCCTTTGTGATTTTTTTTTTGTCATCCCCAAATTTTTTTATCGCCCCGTGCATTCAGTTTAAAACACTGCTTAGAAGATTTTTAAATCTATTACCCAGAATATCTTTTTTTTTCTATTTATTGTACTTTTTTTGCTGCCTTCCAGCCATCGACATCTACCCTGGTCATGGACCCCCGTACTCCCACCTCCCATGATTCCAGCACTCTCCCTGGCACCCCTGGATTTCCCCCCGGGGGTGGGGTCGCAGCACCATTCTCCCCTATCCGCACCATAAGTACTGATCCTGGTCGTGAGAGCCGGCTGGGAGGCTAATTGAAGCCCGGGGGCAGGGTTTCACAGAGACAGCCGTGGCAGAGTTTTCTTCCCCCAAGCATGGGCGGGGATGTGCAATGACGGCCTGTGTCCACCTCACCCCTGAGTTCTGTAGGCGTCGGTGCTGTGCGACGTGCCCAGCCTCTGCCGAGTGTCACTCTTGCACCAGCACACACCACTCTCCTCCCTGGAGAAGGAGAGCAGTCCAGGAATTATCCTTCTCCCCCCGGCTGGCCTTCCAACAACCCGGATCTGTTCCCGAATCCAGGTTGCTGGTGTCGCAAGCGGAAATCCAACCGCTGCACCGACAGGCCAGCTTACCCAGAGTATCTGCCCCTCTAGTATTCAGGTGCAGCCCATATTTAGAAAATACTGGTGATTTCCATAGCAAATGTCCCAATGCTTTATGAAAGGAAAACAATTTTCACAGGTCCAGTCATCCAATCACTTATTCATTTTTGTCATCTCCTGCTGTTTTTTTCTTGTTCTCCTTAGAACTGGCAGGAATTCTGGGGAACAAAAAACTGGCATACAGTTTACTTTTAGAAGTTCCTCCCTAGTTTAATAAAATCTTGTTTAATTTTATTTTGATCCCCGATATCATCTGTGCCTAAATGTAGCAGTACCCTAGGGTTATTCACTGAATTTTTTAGTATCCCTTTTATGTTCCTTCTAATGTCATTAATTTTAGCTCCTGGAAAACAAGTGACCATGTTGTTTTCCTTATCCACCCTTCATCTACTACCCGGTCCATAAATCTGATTAGACTCACCAATTACTACTTTTTGCATGACATCACTATTTGTTTCGCTCTCTATATCTCCAGTTGCATCACCTTTCCCAGCAGGGGATTATATTTGTCACTTGGGCTAATAACTGGGTATGAGTGGTAGATGTTTGCTCTCCTTCCACTTTTGGCCCATTAGTTGGTTTACAAGCATCCAGTCACAGTCAGAATTTATTTTGTTTTCTTCTTCCTCTTCCTTTCTACCTCTTTTCTTCCCCTAATTCTGTTAAGATATTGACACTCTTTCCACAGTGGGCGTAGCCATGTTGCTGGGTACCAGATCCCTTGAATCACACTGTCATGAATGTTTCCAAGCTTTTGATTCCTTTTATGTTTGTTATCTCAAGTGATGGAGCCCTTATATTATCCTCCAGGCCTTTGATTTTCTTACAGTTTTCACATGTAAGCTGGTAATGAAATTAAAATCTGCATATTGAACCCCAACCCCCAACGCCACCTTTAATTCTAAAAACATCATTAAGTGATGAACGGAATGCTTTTCCTGATGGATTTGATGATGTGCTTAGCCCTGTACTTTGGGACACAACGCCCCGTTTTTATTAGTGTAACAGTTTGGTCCTGGCAAGTGAGTATGGGTGTGGGGGGGTGGGGGTTAAGGGGTTGTGTTTTTGGTACACTGCAGCTTTCAGTTAGAAACAGCAAAGGAGAAGGTCTTAACAGTACCTGACAAATAATTCAGCTACTTCCAAGCTTAGACAATCTGAGGTATTAATATTTCTATTGCCAGGAACAGAGGTTGCACACGGAAGGGGGGGTGCAGGAATAAAGTTGAGAGCAAATTAAACTGAAACAATTCCGCACTCACCCCACCCTAAACAAAAGACTGCTCAACACATTTAAAGGTGCTCCATTTTAATAAAGTGCCATTGTGCATACAGGACTGCTTCAGTTTAAATTGATATTTGTATGTTACAAACAGCCTGATCGTGCCAAGTTAGGGTATTTAACTCAGCATCAGTTATATTCCCTCTGTAGAATCATAGTTTAAAAACTACCCACTCCTTCAGTTGTTGACCTGTCCGGTCAACCTAAGCTCAAGTGTACTGTAATTTAACTTACTCAGAGTCGCTCTGTTCTAATTATAATGCATAATCTTCTGTTCGACAGATTCTCTAGCAGAGTGTCGTCTCCTACCAACCTTCCCCGGCTGATATTACCGACATTTCCATCTATGCTTGCTGACGGCCCGCAGGGCAGCTCTTGATATAGTTAGTGACCCAGAAGCTCTCAGTCTGAGGTCATGCTCCAAACACCCACAAAAAGTCCCATTTATAAAATAATTTATTTTTGTTTTAAAAGTGCTTAGCCCAAGTCCTGCTATGACTTGGTCATTTAAAAACAACTTGTGGACTGTTTGGTGAACTTGGTAATTCAACCCTGTTGCTCCTTGTTATTTTGTAGTTCTCCAGCCTCAGTGAAGACTACAACTCCCAGCTGCCTTAGTCTACACCTTCAAGAATTACAGCTTACTATTAGAGACAGAGATGGTATTTTTTGTTTGTTTTCTTTTAGAAACAGAGAATTATCAGAGTGAGAGAAGTATTTGTAGACTTCAAGCTGCAGATCAGCCTCTGCTGTGTCTGCCTCTACACGTGCTAGCTGATTACTCAGAGGGCAGCTCTTGATATAGTGACCCAGAAGCTCTCAGTCTGAGGTCATGTTCCAAACACCCACAAACAGTCCCATTTATAAAACAGTTTCTTTTTGTATTAAAAGTGCTTAGCCTGAGTCCTCCTACAACTCTTGGTCATTTTAGAAACAATCTGGGGACTGTCTGGTGAACTCAACGAGTCTGACCTTGTTGCTCCTCATTATTTTGTGTAGTTCTCCATCCCCAGTGAGGACTACAACTCCCAGCTGCCTTAGTCTACCCTGCATGAATTGGAGCTTGCTATTAGAGACAGAGGTAGCATTTTGCCCTTTTTTTTTGTCATGACAATTTCTCCACATCTTTATTACTGATGTATTCCAGTGGTTACTCTTACACTTGAATGAGCTGATTGCTTGCATTTGGGTCAAGCTGACACGGGACACAACAGATGCAACAGTCTTGCTTGCTTTCAGTATTCCTGGTAACTGCAAGTGAGTTAAATTACTGCACTCCTCTGTAAGATCAGCTGCTCTTTACACCAATTTTGATAGCATGGTTTCCAAATGAGGACAAGTCATAAATACGTAAATAAAGTGTATGCGTGGGGGAAGGGGACAGTAATAACTGTGCTGCCCAATATGTAAATAAAGTGTGGGTGTGGGGGGGAGGTAATAAAAGAACCGGACAATACAACTAATCGGAATTGGAAGAAGGGTTCTATCACACTAAAAGACGATTAGTCTATACCAGTACACATGGCTTTAGAAACAATTTTTTTTTCATTTTATATACATTTTCTAATTTGTTGTGCAACATCAGCTTGTCTAAATAAGTTCTGTGAAAATCTAGTCTAGTTTAATTTGTACCTAATTGTGTCATATACATCCAAGCCACATGCACACCCAAAAAAGTGCATAATCTCCTATTGTTCTTCCTTTCACAGGCAAAGCCTGCAAGAGCAGCATTAGAAGGTAGTAAATAAAGAAAACAGAGTTAGGTGATTATGTACTACAAGTACTCAGATACACAGCTTATTTTTCAAACAGTCCTGGGAACCAACTTACGACAGCCAAGTTTTGATTTTACCTTGCCGTCCGTGGCAGCGACTCCGGAGGGAAAGGCTGTCCTCTCCCCATCCCTCCTCCCCTGAGGCAGTCCACACCATGGTCAAGTTCCAGTGGCTGCAGGCACCAAGACCAAGGGAAACCAGGAGCCCTGACTGTCATTTATTTTATGTTATTTAAAGTTGATAACCGGAAAGGTACACTGAGCCGGGACTCATTTCCAGGTGTGACCTGGGGAGTGGGGTATAGGAGAATAAATAGAAGGCAAAATAAGTGTAATTAGACAGCTATATGTTTTTTCTTTTTTTTCTTGTCCAGAACTGCTAAGTAGTTAAAAAGCGAATGGGTGGGGGGAAAAGGCTGCATTTATATAGGGCCTTAAATATGGAAAGAAATTACTATTTCTAAATACACATACAAAACAATACACTAAAGTGATTAAACAGGCTTTACACATGCCCAAATGGATATCATTATATTAAAAAATGTAAACAATATTGTTTGTGTTCTCTTTAATTCAGCTCATATTTAGGTCTTTACAAATGTAAACTTATTTGAACATCGCTATTGCACTGCTAGAGTATTTCATTTGTTTCCCAGAGATTTAAGCTTTAGCTGTAAGTGTCCTTTCATGTGGTGAATGACAGAAAATGAAAATTACGTACCTACCGTAATACTTGATCTTCTCTTGTATCTTCACTATTCATTACTGCTTGGGTGTAAGCCGGAGGTGCGCACCCTCCACAGGAGGTTTTTTTTTTCTTTTTTTTTCAGAGGAGTAGGCGTCGATGGTGCCACGTCTGAGAGTGACGCATCGCGTGATACGCGAGGGGCGGCCATTAGGTGCCGTAGACTCCTACATCCCAGTTCTGTTAGCCGGAGAGGCGAAATAAATACAGGAAAAAGAGAATGAGGCAAGAGAGCCGAGGGACAGAAAAAGGAAAAGACATAAACTGAAAAAGGAATAAGTCGGTAGAGGACAGAAAAAGGATTGCCTACCCTAAGGGACCGCAAGGCCTCACTCCTGGGGCAACTCCAAGGGAGGAGCAGATAAAGGAGAGAAAGAAGAAGAAGAAGAGAGGAAAAGAGAAAGAGGGATGTTGGGAGGGGAGAACTCTTCTAATTGAGAGATTGGTTTAAAGGCTTATAAGCTCGGAACCAAAAACAAGGGAGCAAGGATCCCACTTGATACAACCGAAGGGAAGGTTCAACTGAACCGCTTGTACAGCTTGGACTCAAAAGGCAGATTCTCTATACCTCCCGCTATCCCCAACCCATTAATCTCTAGGTGAGAGCTTACAGACTGACAAGGCAGAAAATCTGATCGGAAAGGAGAGAGCACACCTAGGAAGGGGAAGGAAGCACACTAGCCGTTGTTAAGTGCTAACACAGATGTGTGTGGGAAGGAGGGGTATTTGAAGCCCTACAGAGGGCACCGTTTTATGTGAAGGACAGAGTGGGAACTCAATTGGACTCCCTGAAGGCAAGGCAAAAGATCACCAGTTCAAGGTAATTGTAGTGTCAGGACAGCGTTAAATCAGTGGAAGCTGACACAACAGGAGACTGAAAATGCCATAGGTGACCTAGAAAGAGGGACCAAGCCATTTAAGGGACGGTCTCTTTAACTGTGAATTGAACAACATGGCTAAGAATGAGCCAAGAAGTCACCCCTAGGGGCAATCAGAAAGAGCTCCCTCAGGATAGAGGTAAATCCTAATCGTTTCCATTTTTCCCCCGGAAAATGGATCCATCCAGAGAAGAACAGAAAAATCGAGATTTTTATTTTTTTTTTGGCTTAAAGGCCAAAGAAAAAGAGGGGAGGAACGAGCAGGGAGGGGAGACGCCAAAGTAGGAGGCTCTTGAGGGGAAGGTGGGCGGGTATCAGTAATGAATGGTGAAGATACAAGAGAAGATCAAAAATTACAGTAGGTACATAATTTTCATATCTTCCCTTGTCAGTCTTCACCATTCAATACTGCTTGGGTGAGTGTCAAGCCCCCCCCCCCCAAAGGGGGGACAAGAGAAACCCTGAGGGAACAAGACCTTTAGCCTCCTGCTGGTGGAAAACAGAAGGGAGAGACCTGGGCTAATTAGACGAGAAGCCTAAGGATGAGGAGAGCTAGGAGGTGTCCCCCGGAGACAAGGAGACAGAGGAAGCCCCTGTAGAAGCCTCCTAGCCCTGGTGGAAAAAAGACGGGTCCCTCGGAAGGTGGAGCAAATCACCCTACGCCAGGCCAGGGGTGACAATCTTGATAGACGAAGCCATGTCATCTGCCTGATGCAGATCGCTGTCCCTGCAAGCCTGGAAGCCACCTCATTGGCATTGTAAGATGCCCTTGCCTGGTGCCTTACCAGCCCCAGGCCTACAGCAGAGAGGGCAATGGCCTGTCTAGATTGCTCCATGTCAGGCATTGATGCTAGATGCTGAGATAGCATCGACCATAGATGCCTGTTGTAGGCAGCATGGTGTGCTGATGTGATACCATACACAACATCGCACGAGAGGAAGAGAACACTCTCTGACCCAACTGGTCAAACTGTAGGGAATCTGAGTCCGGGGGTCGGTCATGCGCCAGGCGGCACCTGGAAGGAGTCTTTAGGAAAACCAATCCCGATGGCGGGTTGGGAAAAGAACCTAGGGACTCGGGGCACAATACCTCCTCCTGCAGTCTGCCGGGGCAGGGATAGGGTCAGCTGGAGACTGCCAGGAATGGATAGATGCCTCCTGGAAAGGAACAGGCCAAGATGGCACCACCAGATGTTGGGCACTGAATTCACTGAGGAATTCACGCGTCTTCTGCTCAGTATTGTCTTGCCTAACATAGGAGATATGGAGGTCCCAAACCATCCTTGAAAGGAAACGCTGATATTCCGTGAAATCAGCGTCGTCGGAGAGGTGAGCAGGGGGTTCCTCTCCCTCAGAAGAGGGAGACAAGGAGGATGGGGAACTCGAATGTCCAGAGGAATCCTGTGGTGGTGGGGATAGGCGAAACACCCGCTCATCCATATATCTAACATATGAGGGGAAGGCCACCACAGTGCCTCTGAACGTCTCCCAGGACAATAGACCAGAAGGACCGATATGGCCCGGGAGAGGGGGGTGACTGCAGAGGAATGGGAGAGGGGCACCTACAAGTAGGTAACTGACCTCTGCTAAGGCTCTGGAATCCGGGGAACGGAGCCTGAGCTGGCGGGGTCCCGGATAATAAACCAGGTCGCTGAACGGAACCCTGGGGATGCGATCCTTGGAAGAGCCTGGAAGGGGGTCCTCCCTGTGACATACCTTGGGCTGCAAGGATCCAGAAGGGCAGCCCACAGTAATGCCACCGGAGGGGTCCCTCGAGCCCAAAAGGGAGAGGTGGGGCTCGGCACTACGGCTTCTACCTGCACCCCGAGGGATAGCAGGTGGAACTCTGTGTTCCTCACCCCGGCCCCTCAACCACTCAGACTCTGAGGACGCCCTCCTCCTCGACGCCAGCAACAGAGCTCATCAATCCGGGGTTCTCACAGGGGAGCACCCCCCCGAAAACAGGGCCCCCAGTCCCCCATGAGAAGCTGCAGCAGCACCGGGGACGGCAGCTGCCACAGCTCCCTCTGGGAAAACAGACCCCCCCCCGCCAATCTCCATGTCGGTCCTCCCCAGGGACCCCAGGCCAACCCCAGCCTGGGAGTCCTCAGAGGAAGACTGTTGTGGAAACTGAGGAATGGGTGCGCTGGTCCGCGTCTGAGTCGTCCACTTCTGAGGAAGAGCCAACCAGAAGGACCTCAATACTGGCCACCCCAGGAGTCCCCTGAGAAACAGCGCTGGTGCCACCCACGGCACCGTTCGGCGTCGACGCCGTGCCAACACCGTAACCTGGCCCCGACTCATCCACAGCTCCAGCTGAGTCCCCGGCACCACCCTCTGCACCGGGGTCTGACACAGTGCCAACGGAGTTGATTGGGTCCACGGCACCACCAACGGTGCCGAGAGCGAAACCATCGCTGCAAGCAGCATTGCCTCGATCACTAGTGTCGCGAGTGGCGCCAGGATCCGGAGCGGCGCCGGAAAGCGGCATCGAGGGTTCGCTCACGCTGGCCCAGCAACGCGGGTCCACACACTGGGAGCCTGCACCTCCAAAGAGGTGACGCCAAGGCGGTGTCTCCACCGCGGCCCCGGGACGGACTGCGACGTTCCCCTGACACCGCCAAAGAGGCCTCCTCCTCGGAAAGACCTGAAGATGAGGAGGCCTCCTTCTCTCCAGACCATATGAACCGGTCTTACCGGATAGACGATGTCGGGAAATGAACTAAAATGCAGGAGATAACATGGCGTCGAACTTTGACAAAAATGGCATAGTGGCACAGTAAACTTTTCCGACACCCCACGCAGCAGGTGTAGCCTCGACGGCGGGAGAAGCAGAACTGGGATGTAGGAGGAGTCTACGGTGCCTAATGGCTGCCTCTCGTGCATCACGTGATGCGTTAGGAAAAAAAAAAACTTCCATGGTGGGTGCACGCCCCCGGCTTACACCTAAGCAGTAATGAATGGTGAAGATCGACAAGGGAAGATAAATCAATATTAAATCAAATAACTCACTTGATCACGAGGACTAGACTCCTCCCGTGCCAAACAGCAGATTGCAAAAGTGTGAGGTAGGATACAAATAAACCTGCTGTACTTCCTACACCACAAGGCACAAACAAGGTGGCTTACAGGATACAATGCGAGCTAGCCCTTTCAAATCCTGAATCAAGCAAAAGGTAAAAAATGAAAATGACGTACCTACTGTAATTCTGATCTTTCTGTGCATCTTTACCATTCATCACCTTTGGGCATAGTGGCCGGAGGTCACGACCATGCGGGAGCTATTTTTTTTAGATGGGCGGAGTCAACGCACCATTGGTGCCACCCTCAAGGCCGACGCACTGCGTGGTGCTCGCAGGTTGGCCGTTAGGTGAGGTCGACCCCGCCCTCCCGCTAGTTCTGAGTCGCCATAGAGTAAGAAAAGGTTGGGAGGGAGGGACAAGGGAATCCAAGTAACAGATAAAGGAAAGGGTATACAAACTAAAAGGAGAAATAAACGACTGAGAGGACAGAATAAAGCTGGAAAACTAAGAGGATTGGGAGGGGCCCCACTCTCCGGAAGTAGAATAGGAGGGAGGGAGGGAGGGGTAAAATAATTTTAGAAGGACGTGAGAGGGGGAGGAGAGAAACATACACTGGAACCCTGACCTGTCTCCAGATTGTATAGGGACTGAGAGGGAGCAGCCAGAAGGCTAAACTGCCGGAATTCTTGGCACAGAATCACTGGCAATAACTCCAACATAAGCAGAATTGGCTATTCTGGAAGAAAAGGCAGGATACAGGGTAAACCCCCCTCAAAATCAAGTTTTGGTATAAGAAAACTCGTTTCTTAAATTAATCTGAGGGTTGCGTCCAAAGGAGGATGGAGTGCCCCCTAGCCTGACCACTCTCCCCTGAGAAGAAAAACATCCCTCTATATGCCCAAGGTCACCCCACTCCTGGTCAATGGAAAGGGGGGGGGGACAGAGGGCACAGAGAGGGAGAAGGACCCAGAGACTGAGGCCCCAGGGGGGATGGAGGGTGGGATTGTGATGAATGGTGAAGATACACAGAAAGATCTGAATTATGATAGGTACGTAATTTTCATATCTCATCCGTGTCAATCTTCACCATTCATCACCTTTAGGTGAGTGCCGAGCTCCCCCCCTGCCAAAGGCGGCCTCAACTCTAAAGTACTAAGTCCCTTAGCTCTCAGTGGGTAGCACACCAAGAGGGAGAACCTTCACGGGTCTGGAGAGGCCCAAGAATGGGAAGAGTGAGATGGGGACAACCCCACCCCCCCGGAGGGATAGGAGGTTGCCCCGACAGACGTCATCTCACCCTACGGGAGGAATGTTGGGTGAGCGGAGGTAATCACTCTATGCCGGGCCATGGGTGACAACCGGGAGAGATGCAGCCATACCGTCCGCCTAGTGCAGATTGCTGTCCCTACGGTCCTGGAATCTACCTCGTTGGCATTGTAAGATGCCCTTACTGGGTGCCTTGCTAGCTCCAGGCCACGTGCAGAGAGTGCAGTGGCTTGTCTGATTACCTCCGTATCAGGCATTGAGGCTAGGAGTTGACCTAGTCTGGACCACAGGAACCTGTCATAGGTAGCATAGTGGGCCTGATCTTCAGATATAGAAAGAAGTAACCATGCCGAGTAGAAAGTTCTCCTACCCCAGAAGTCAAAATCCATGGAGTCTGCATCTGGGGGCCTGTCACGGTGAAGGACGCGAAGCCCATCGGGAGTATCCAGTAGTGTAAGTCTTGAGCTAGGATGAGGCAGACTACCTGGAGACTCCAATACCTCTGGCGGAGATCCCTAGGGCCTGGGACTCCAGAAAAGGGCCTCTGCAAGAAGTGCAACGATGCCTCCCCAAAGGGAGCAGGCCAGGAGGGCACTACAAGAGTGTCCGCACTGAAATTGCCTAAAAAGGTGCGCATCAGATGCTTCGGATTGTGCTGAGTGGGTGGGGTGATATGCAGATCCTCCAACATCCTCATGAGGAAACGCTGATACTCCGCAAGATCAGCAGCTGCGGAGATGTGGACAGATGGTTCCTCTCCTCCTGAAGAGACGAATGAAGAATTGGAGGACCTCAAAGGGTTCAGAGGCTGGCTGCTCGGGGGAGGTTGGAAAACCTGTCTGTCTGTCCATGGCCCTAACATAAGAGGGAAATTGGGCAGCCACAGTTCTGAACTGCTCCCAGGAGAGAGGGCTGCTCGGACCAAGAATGCCTGGGAGAGCAGGAGGAGGTGGCAGAGGAGAAGGGGCAGAGCCGACAACAGGAATCGGCTGTCCTCTGCCTGGGCCAGACAGTGCACCTGGAGCCCCAAGGGAAAAGGGAGCTCCAGAAAACTCAACAGCCAACAGCTGGTCAACCATCCTGGAACTGCCTAGGCTGTGCCCTGAAGAATCCCCCCCTGTGAGGCAACCGAGGCCATGAAAGTCCAAAAGGACGGTCCCCTACCTCCAAAAAACAGGGCCCTCTCGATGAGACTGAAAAGGAAGGGCGGACGTCCACACTACAACTCCTTCTGGAACACGGGTGGGTCCCAGAAAAGGGTCGCTGTGTCGAACCCCTACCCCCCAACCCCTCGGAGTCCGAAAGAGCCCTCCTCCTCGAAAAAGTCAGCCTAAGCAGCTGGTAACCCTGGTCAGGCCCTGAAGGGACTATCCAGGGAGCAGCACCCTCCCCTCCTCTGGGTGCTCCGACCGGCCCCAAAGTTGGGCGATCCAGGCACACCACCTGAGGGGGTACCATCACTGAGGGGTCAGAAAACCCTCCAAGGCCAAGCTGCAGAGCAATGGTGGCCTGCACCACTGCCTGCTGGACAGCACCCCTGACCCTGGGAGCAACTGTCCGCTCCTCAGAGGGGGGCTGGTTCCAGTCTGTTGAGGACACTACCAAAGTGTCCACGTGAGCACCCAACTCCAAAGAGTCAGACTGCCTATCTGACTCAGAGTCCAATTCCGCCTCCGAGGAGGTGGAGACCGAAGTCCTGTGCCAGACGGTACATGGACACCCACAGCCATCCCGACTGAATGGGGCACCAGTTCGAGGGACTGCAGCAGAGTCGGCGCTAAAGCCCCCAACCGTACCGCGAATGGTGTGCAAAGAAGACACGGTGCAGAGGACGGCAGCAATATCGGGACCGGAGCCTGTCATGGCACCGATGGCTCCGACCACACTCTTGGCGCCGCGAACAGCGCTGAGATCAGAAACCCCCATGGTGCAGTGTCCTCGCTCAGTGCCACAAGCAGCACCAGAGCTGGACATGGCACCATGCTCAACCATGGTGCAGCAAACAGCACCGAGGTGAGAAACAGTCAATGACAGTGCCGTAGAGCCTCCCACGGCACTGTCAGCACCATCTGCGCCATGAAGAATGCCGACAGCAGAGATGGCGCCGAGCAACGGACTGGCACTGACGATGGTCCCAGCAGGGCCCACGGCGCTGTGAATGGCGCCGAGGTCGAAGACGGCGCTGACAGACAGCGTCAAGGACGGTGCCAACCCAGGCTTTCCAGCCCCTGGAAATGACACCAGGGGAGCCTTCACCCCGAAGGGGAGACTGGCAATGCGGTGCCACCCACCCATCCCCCACAGAGGGAAGGACTGGTCCTCCTGCACCATGGAAGGGGCTCCTGCAACGGCGAGGCTACTAGGAGCAGAAGCCCCCTCCTCCGCGGTCCATATAGAACTGGGAGGGGACCCGGAGGAAAGGCCAAGAGACCATGGCTTGGCCCAACGAGTGCACACCCGTCCCCCGAAAGTTGGCGGCACTCATCCAACTTTCCACACACATTGTTCAATGACACGATGGTCCATGGAGAAGCAGGAACTACACGA
Source organism: Neoceratodus forsteri (assembly GCA_016271365.2). Lineage (NCBI taxonomy): Eukaryota > Metazoa > Chordata > Ceratodontiformes > Ceratodontidae > Neoceratodus > Neoceratodus forsteri. Next base: position 1,681,709,005 of record CM057455.1, on the reverse strand, counting down.
ATCCATGTCACGTAGTGGGCCAAGACACGCGAGGCAACGGTCATGCTGGTCAGTGACGGAGTACTTATGGCCGCACGGGCACCGACACTTAGGGGGCCATCCCGTCTTTGAAGTTTTCTTGCCCTCCGACCAAAACATGACCTACAGGAAAAAACAACCAAACAAAGACTCGACGTCGCTAACAATAAAGAAAAAGGAACAATCTTACCAGCGACATGGCGTGGTGGTGAACAGCAGAACCGGCAGGCTATAAAACGGTATCAAACTATGTTGGCATCGATGGATTCGGCGTCGAGAAAGTGACGCTGAAGTTGCAGGTTAGGCTTGAGAGGAAACAGCAGGCCTCTTGCCCAGAGCTTCCCATGAGGTGCGACCTCTAAGGAGGGAGACGAAGAACTGGGTCGACCACACCTAAAGGCCAACCCGCGAGCGCCATGCAGTGCGTCGGCGCAGATGATGCGTCGACTCTGCCCATCCAGAAAAAAAAAAGCACTCCTGCGGGGTCATGAACTCTGGCCACTATACCCAAAGGTGATGAATGGTGAAGATTGACACAAATAAGATCAGTCTGATTGATATTCACTGCTGGGCAAGTAATATTCACTTCTTACATTCCATGTCACTAACTACTGTGTAACTGGTGGCTTGTGGAGAACTAGAGGCTGACCAAAAGAAAAAATTACTCACCTTAGTAACTGTGTTTCTTCTAATGGAGTCTTGCTGTATTTTGACATTAGCAGTTAGCCCCAGCACTTGAACTGCCCCGGAGATGAAAGAGTTAACTCCATGCAGAAGCACAGAATGTTGAGCTCGAGCTCGGATTTCAAAACTCTGTCTGTGGTGCTTCAGAGTGTAACCGTCAGATTCTTATGAGCAACTAACTACACTTATAATGTGGAAATTGTAAACAATAAACTTAACAGGTAAAACATTTGGGTCCCAAACAACTCGAGTCGAGAACCCAAGATAAAAAATCAGGTAGTGAACAATATATAGTAATATATAAATAAACATAGAACAACAACCCCACCCTAAGAGGAGGGATGTAAGGTACAACCCTGAGGTGCAACATTGTACCTGCCAGCCCACATCCCAAAAACTAGGATCTGAGAGGGGAGGCAGAGGGGAGGTCAGAATACAGCAAAGCTCCACTAGAAGAAACACAATTACTAAGGTGAGTAATTTTTTCTTCAAACAACATGAAGTCTTGCTGTATTCTGACATATGCAGACTACCAAGCAGCACCTCCATGGAGGAGGGTACCAAACCTATTTTGGGAATAGGCTCTGCAGTACTGCTATACCAAACCTAGCATCATTCCTAGCCTGGATATCCAGAGAGTAAGGCTTGGTGAATGTATGGACTGTTTTCCAGGTGGCTGCTTTGCATATCTCTGGCAGCAGCCAGAGAAGCTGCTACACCCCTAGTCGAGTGGGCTCTCAGACCTGAGGGAGGTATTTTACCTAGCTTGGTATAACAGAATTGTATACTGGCTACAATCCACCTGGCAATAGTTATTTTAGTAGCTGGCCTACCCTTTCCCACTTCACCATAAGTGAGAAACAACTGAAGACAGTCATTCCTATGTGCCTTAGTATGCTCTATGTAATTGCTAAGTGCCCTTTTAACATCCAAACTGTGTAACCTTCTTTCTCCTGAAGAGGAATGATCAGTGAAAAACACAGGAAGGGACAAGGACTGGTTCAGATGGAAATCTGAGACCACTTTGGGTGAGAACATCCTATTGGTTCTGAGGACCACCTTATCTCTATGGAATGAGATAAAATCAGGTTCAACTGACAGGGCCCGTAAATCATTAATTTGCCTGGCAGAAGTGACAGCTACCAGAAACACAGTTTTCCAGGTCAAGTACTTAAGCTCGGCTGAAGCCAAAGGTTGTTCAAAGGGTGACTGCATAAGCTGAGCAATGCAGATATTGAGATCCCAAGCTGGGGTAAGCTCTCTAAAAGGAGGGTTGATATGGATCAGACCTTTAAAGAACTTTCCAAAGACAGGGTGGGATGCCAGAGAAGTGCCCTTCCCTGCTGACAGGAATACAGAAACAGCTGCTAGATGAACTTTTAAAGTAGCTGGCCTAAGCCATTAAGATGAACCAGATAATCTAAGACTGTGACAATACCTGCAGCATCTGGCAAGATATCCCTGCGTGAACACCAAATGCTGAATCTTTTCCATTTGGAGTTATAGGTTTTCCCGGTAGAAGGTTTCCGAGAACCCTTGAGGCTGTCTAAAACTCCCTGAGAGAGGTGCAGGCCTGTGTACTCTAACTCTTCAAGAGCCAGGCCATGAGATTGAGAGACTGGAGACTGAGGTACCAGATCCTCCCATGAGGAGGTTGAGAGACTGTGTCTCTTGGGAAGAGACGGGGAGTGAGACTGCTAAGGACAACAACAGAGGATACCAAGGTTGCCTGGCCCAATCTGGAGCAATCAGAATCACTGTGCAGGGTTGTGACCTGATATTGACTAGAACCCTGAATAGAAACATAGAATTTGACGGCAGATAAGGACCGCTTGGCCCACCCAGTCTGTCCATTTCCCTACCTAAAGGATAAGCTGCAGATCCTAGTTAACCAGCAACCTACTTCTTTCAACCCCCACCCCCTCGAATTGCCTTATGACTGTCCCATGCATGCTTGAAAGCAACCACTGTTTTTGACTCCACAACGCCGTTCCATGCATCCACAACCCTCTCTGTGAAAAAATACTTCCTTACATTACCTCTGAGCCACCTCCCCCCATCTTCAAATTGTGTCCCCTTGTTCTTGCACACCTCTGTTTTTGAAAGATGCTACCTTCTTGGACTTTGTTGATTCCCTTGAGGTACTTGAAAGTTTCTATCATGTCCTCCTTTCCTCGAGCTATACATAAGCTCCTTAGAGTCTCTCTTCATATGTCTTCCGGTGCAGACCCTGCACCATTTTAGTTGCCCTCCTCTGGACAGCTTCCATCCTGTCTATGTCCTTGCGGAGATTGGGTCTCCAGAACTGCACGCAGTACTCCAGATGGGGTCTCACCAGCTGTCAGTACAGAGGGATAACAACTTCCTGTTTTCTACTGGTGATGCCTCTCCCTATGCATCCCAGTATCCCCCCAGCCCTCCTTACTGCCCTCTCACATTGCTTGCCCACCTTTAAGTCATCTGATTTGACTACCCCCAGGTCCCTTTCCATTTTTGTTGTTGTTAGTATCTCACCCCCCATTGTGTACTCTTCCCCTGGGTTTTGTTTTCCATGTGCATTACCTTGCACTTCTTTACATTGAATCTAAGCTGCCATACATTTGACCATTCCTCTAACCTTGCCAAGTCCCTTCTCATCCTTTCTACCCCACCTTGTGCATCAACTCTGTTGCAGATCTTTGTGTCATCTGCAAAGAGACATACTTTTCCTTCCAGTCCCTCTCCAATGTCCCTTATAAAGATACTGAAGAGGACTGGTCCTAATACTGAACCCTGCGGTACCCCACTAGTAACCCCCCCTTTCTTCAGAGTGGACTCCATTTACTAGTACCCTCTGTGTCCTATTCTCCAGCCAATTCTTTACCCAGGCTATCATCTTGGGACCCACTCCCAGGCTGGCTAACTTGTATATTAATCTTTTGTGTGGGACTGTGTCAAATGCCTTGCTAAAGTCTAGGTAGGCCATGTCCACAGCCCGGCCCCCCCATCTACTACTTTGGTCACCCAGTCAAAGAAATCTACTGATTCGTCTGGCATGACCTTCCCACTGTGAATCATGCTGCCTTGGGTTCTGTGCCCCTCTGGCCTCTAGGTACTCGACAATTCTTTCCTTCAGAAGTGATTCCATCATTTTCCCTATCACCGAGGTTAAACTAACACATCTGTAGTTTCCTGCTTCTGCCCTGCTCCCACTTTGTGAAGGGGAATCACATCTGCCCTCCTCCAGTCCTCAGGTACCACCCCATCCTCCCATGATTTGTTAAAGAGGGTAGTCAGTGGTGTCTCTAGTTCTACCCTTAGTTCTTTTAGAATTCTGGGATGAATCCCATCAGACCCCATTGCTTTGTCCACCTTCAGTTTTAAGAGTTCTTTCAGAACCCTTTCTTCTGTAAATAGGCTGGTATCAACTTCTGTATCCAGAGTGTTTCTACTGTTTGTTTTAGGTACCTCCCCCTCTTCATTTGTAAATACTGAGCAAAAATATTTGTTTAGTATCTCTGCTTTTTCACAGTCACCCTCTGCCCACCTCCCCTTTATTAAGCCTCACTATCCCTCCCTTGGTCGGCCTTCGCTCTCTGATGTACCTAAAAAAGGTTTTATCCCCCTTCTTAACTGAGTTGGCTATCTTTTCCTCAGTTCGGGCCTTTGCTTTAACTGATACAATTATCTGTCCTGCTCCTTCTGTGATTCCTTGTACTTCCTGAATGCTTTCTTTTTCTCTTGAACCTTCACTGCCACCTCCTTTGAGAATCATAGTGGTTTCTTACATCGTTTTGTTTTGTTTATTTGTTTCACACAAAGGCTTGTTACCTCTGTGATGGCAGTTTTTATTATTCCCCATTGTTCTTCCTCCCCTTCTTCCTGCCCATTTGCTAGTGCATTCCTTAGGCACTCACCCATTTTGGCAAAGTCAGCCCTCCTGAACTTAAGTACCTTTGCCTTTGTATGGCTTGACTCTATTGCTGTGTTTATTGTGAACCATACTGTTCGATGGTCGCTAGTTCCCAGATGGCTACCCACTTCTACATCTGTGATCCTCTCTCCATCTCCATTTGAGAGAACCAGGTCTAAGATTGCTCCCTCTCGAGTGGGTTCCAATACTAGTTGTCTAAGGCATGCCCCCTGTAGGGCATCTAGAATAACCCCACTCTTAGAGGTGGCTGCTGCAACTGCACTGCAGTTAACATCTGGCATATTAGGATCACCCATTAGCAATATCTCCCCGTTTTCTGCCATTCTAAGTATATTTTCTATCATTTCCTTGTCCATTTCCTCCCCCTGAGAGGGGGGTTTGTATACAACCCATGTGGATTGTGGTGCTATTGCCTGTCTCCAAACTGACCCACAGTGCTTCTCCTCCCTGTTTACCCTTTTATTCTGCTGCTGTGATTCCTTCCCTTATGTAGAGAGCTATTCCTCTTCCTCTTTTACCCTCCCTGTCCCTCCTGTAGATAGTGTATCCTGGTATGTTTACGTCCCAGTCATGGTTCTGTGTGTACCATGTTTCTGTGACTGCCACGATATCAGATGTTCCTCCTCATCAAGGCCACTAATTCAGGAAGCTTGTTACCCAGACTACGAGCATTGGTACTCATTGCTCTCCATTTTCTGATGGCTTTACCTTCTGTAGCAGCATCCCCCACTGACCTTTCTACCTTGGTCTTTTTCTCATTTAGTACCCTGTTTTGTAGGGGGAGGCTGGGATTTTCCTGCTGCTTATCAGTGCCTCCCCCCTTGACTAGTTTAAAAGCTTGCCAATGAAGCATTTAAACAGACTGCCCAAAAGACTTGTTCCCTTCCTGGACAGATGCAGATCATCCTGCCAGTATAGGCTGGTGTCCCTCCAGGTGGAACCCCAGTCCTCAGTGAAGCCAAACCCCTGTGCTCCACACCATTTTTTCAACCATTCGTTAAACTGCATGGTACAAAGTACCCTCGCCTCACCAATGCCACTGACAGGCAGCACCTCTGAGAAGGAGACTGTGTGTGCTACTTGTCTTAGGCCCCTCCCCAACTCTACAAAGTCCTTCTGCACTGCTCTAATCTCATGATGAGCCAAGTTATTTGTCCCTAGGTTGACAATGACGTTCGGCTCAGACTCCCATGCAACTGTTCTCATGATCCTAAGGATACGCTTCCTGTCCCTCCAAGCCATGGCACCAGTCAGGCACCTTACTTCAGTTTTCCCTGCTCCCCCCCAGTTCTAGTCCCCTAATAACTGAGTCCCCCATCAGGAGCTGCTTCCTTTCCCTGTGGTGTCCTCTGCCTCCTTCCTGAGGGCCTCCCTTGTGGCAGTTGTCTGCAACCTCCTTAGTCTCCTCTGCGGGTGCATCCATAGGGGAACTATGCTTCCCAAGAATGGTGCATGGATTGTGGAGTGGGACAACTGACTGGGTGTGCCTCTGTTCCACCACTCTTACCCTCCCTAAGCCCACTGTGGTCCAACTGCTGTGCTTTCTTAGCAACCTCTGAGGTAGTGGTGGTGGCGGCTCTGGTGCTCCCTGGATGGGGGAGGTTCCCTTACTACTTTCCAGTGCGGCCTGGGGGAAGATTCTCTTACTACTGTCCAGTGTGGCCTGAAGATGGGCAACTTCCTTCCTCAGGGCAGAGAGCTGTCTGCAAACAGAGCAGCATCTCAGCCTCCAGAAAGACTCCCGGTGGACTGCTGCCCCACAGCCATTACATTGCACTAGTCCCCACATGTCTGTCTACCTTCTTGTTTATTTTTTTTATTTTGTTTTTTGTTTTTTGTGTGTGTGTGATTGGTTTGTTATATAGAAATATATATATTTTATAATGTGTATGCTTATATTGTCAGTGCAGTGTGCTAAAGAGGATATGACAGTGATATGCACTTTGCCCTCTTGAGGAAATGATGTCAGAACCCCAGGTATGAAGGAACTATTTCAGGGGTGGGTGGGAAGGGTTTGGGCCTAAAGTGTGTCCTCACGAAACAATCAGTTAAAAGCTCTGACCTACTGCTGCGATGAGTGCCTTCCTGTCATCAAGATGCCCTACACGACAATTTGACAGAGAAAATACCCTGCTAATCAAACAGAGAAAAATCCAAACATCCAAGTCAGACACAGGTAAACCTCCCCAGCCCCAAAACAGCCTGGTGACTTCTGCTCTGAAAGCAGTCAGCCCCAAAACAAGTCAGCTGTGCACAAGGACAGACACAGTAAACAGTATTATGTCCCTCTGGGTTTAAACTCTTCCTGCACTGAAAATCTTAACAATTGTAACAAAAGTAAAGCAAGGTCCACCTCCCTCTGTTGACTGAAAGACTGCCTTTTCTGATAATTCTAAGTTCCTTATTTCACCTTTCAGTTAGAAGTAGCCTCCACCTGAAGAATGTTAACTTTCGTAATGAATTTGCTACAAACCAAAGACAACTGTAGATTGTAAGGTTCACCTCCCTCTGTTGTGAGCACAACTCACTTTCTTGCAAATCCTAAGTCCAGTGTTGCAGCTTCCAGCCAGAGGTAGCTTCACCTGAAGAATATTAGGTTAACAGGGGAAAGCGAGGAAAGGCATAAAAGAACTTGCCTTCCCAGTCCAATATCAGAGCATCCAGGGAACAGTCCCCAGTACTGGAGGTCTACAGCCGAACTGGGGAAGTTGATGATTGTCTGGGGCTGCGAAGAGATCCATCTCTTGAATGCCCCACCTGGTGAAGATTACTTTCAGGACGTGAGGATCCAAGGTCCATTCGTGATGGCCCTGGGAGATTCTGCTGTGAGCATCTGCTAGCACACTGTCCTTCCCTGGGAGGTGGACTGTTATTAGGGAAGTTTGTAGGGAGTAGGCCAGAGACCATACTTTCATGGCTTCTGTGCACAAGACCATAGACAGAGTGCCCCCCTGCTTGCTGATGTACCATATGGTGGTGGTGTTGTCTGTCCTGACCTGAACCAACTTGTTCCTCACTGAGTCCGAGAAAACTTGAAGGGCCAAGAATACTGACCTGAGTTCCAGAAGATTGATATGGAGAAGAGACTCTTCTGGGGATCAAACCCATTGTGCTGTGAGGGCTCCCAGGTGAGCTCCCCAGCCCAATAGAGAAGCATCTGTGGTGAGGACCACCAAGGGAGTTTGCTTGAGAAATGGGACACCTTGCCTGAGATTGTCTTGGTCCAGCCACCTCTGGAGACTTGGACCAGAGTCTGAGTCACTGGAATCAGTTTGGTAAGAGAGCCTTTCTTCCGAGACCAAAAGGACCTTAGATGGAATTGAATGTCCCTCATCTGGAACCTGGCCCCTTGCACCACTGCAGTGGAAGCTGCCATATGGCCTAAGAGCTGAAGAAAATGTCTTGCTGGACGAGAAACCAGAGGATGAAAAGAAGAAGCGAGATCTGTAAGGGCCTGAACTCTTGCAAGTGGAAGGAATGCCTTTGCTTGAACAGTATCTAACTCTATCCATATGAAAGTGAGAAGCTGTACTGGTTCAAGAACTGACTTTGGCAGGCTGAGAAGGAACCCCAGGGAACTGAGCAGATCCTGAGTGACCTGTAGAGCTGACTTGACCTGGTCGGAAGACTGCCCTACAATGAGCCAGTCATCCAGGTATGGAAATAGAGAAATGCCCTGCCTTCTGAGGAAGGCCACTGCTACTGCAAGGCACTTTGTAAACAGCCTTGGAGCTGATGTTAGACCAAAAGGCATAGCTCTGAATTTATAATGGCCTGAAGGCAATTCACACCTGAGGTACTTTCTGTGGAAGCACCTGATGGGAATAGAGAAGTAGGCATCCTTGAGGTCAAGGGAAGCTAACCAGTCTCCTGGCCTTAGAGAGGGAAGAATTACTCCCAGAGTCACCATGTTGAACTTTAGTTTTAAAATGTGTTTGTTCAAATGCCTTAAGTCTAGGATGGGTCGCCACTCCTGTCTAGTTTGGGGTAAGGAAGTATCTGGAGTATAGACCTTTGCCCCTGTGTGGAGTAGGAACTCTCCCCACGGCTCTGAGGGCCAGCAAAGTGGAAACCTCTGCTTCTAAAGCAATGGTTTTGGAGATGTTTGCAGGTGGAAAAGACCGACCCTCATTTTTGGAAATTTTTTTGAAACTGAGGGCCAATCCCTGGCTTACTATCTCCAGGAGCCACTTGTCTGAGGTAACAGCCTTCCAGGCCTGGAAGTAGTAAGCCAGCCTGCCTCCTACTGGAATTGGGGAGTCGACCAGGGCTGACACATCAGGGTGTCTGCTTGAGTCTTAGACTGGGAAGAGGATGCAGCCCTGCTCATCCCCCTCCTGCCTCCCCCTCGGAAGAATCCCCTTTGTGGGAAGGAAGAGGAGGCCTGGGCTTGGTAGAAAGGCCTGTGAAATTGCCTGCCCCTGCCCCTAGACTGCTACCTCTGAGGAGTGGCTTGCCTTTCCTTGGCCTGAGCACTGCTGTAAGTAGTCCTGTATTCATCCATTTTCTTCATGTAAGCCTCTGTCTGCTCCCCAAACACAGAATTACTTACTACAGGGAAATCCATGGCCTTAGCCTGGGTGTCCTGTGAAAGACTAGTACATCTGAGCCAAGCTAATCTCCTGAAAGATACAGATGCAGCCATAACTCGTGATGTCACATCATTTGAGCCCACAGCAGCATGGAATTGTACCTTGGATGCCTCAATCCCATCAGCGGCCAGCTGGGGGGAAGCCTGTTTGGCCAGTTCCAGGACAGTATCCCACCTGAACTTCTGGTACCTGGCTGCACAGGCCATATAGTTTGCCTGACTGAGTCCCAAGGAGGATGCCAAATATTGTTTTTTGGCCATGGCATCCACCTTCCTGGAGTCTTTATCTGGAGTGTGTGACGCTAAAGGTATGTTAGCCCTGTCACAGGCTGCAGCCTGCACTACCCCACCATGGCTGCTATGACTGTACAAAAACTCTGTGCCTGAGCCTGACAACATGTACCTCCTGTCCATTCTTTTGTCCACTGGAGGTAAAGAGTTTGGTGTCTGAAGAATCTTTTTTATCTGTTTCCCCAAGATTTGTGGGGGGAAACAGGCAGCCTTTTAGACTCTGGGATGTCCATCATCGACAGAATCAAGCTCCTCTTCCTCCTCTGCAGCTTCTACCATAGGGAGCTGGAGGGTTTCAGCCACCATCTTGTAGAACAGAAAGTGGGAAGGGGACTCAGAAAGCCTGGGAGGGGAGATATTGGAGGGTCTGTCTGGGGAGATATCCAGTTCAATGGGCACATCCAAACCTTCTAAATCATTATCATCCTCACCATCTTGTTCTGGATAGTCTTCATCCCCTTCCCACTCCAATTCATAATAGGCATCCGGATCGTAATCCGATAGAGTAGGATCCGACTGAACCGAATGCCTAACTGAAGGTGTCGATTCAGATGGAACCGATCGAAGCAACTGAACAATACTTATCGCTTTGGCTATCTCATCAGCGGTTGGAGTACGCGGTTCTGGATCTGAACCGGCTGATTTCCTTTTTATTTTGGCCGGAACTGACCACTCCAAGTTGGATCTCCTTTTGCCCAAGGAGGCATCGCCCAGGTCAGTGGGCACCTCCTCAGGTTCAGCCACAACCAAACCGGGCTGGCCATCCGACTTCTCAGCCTCCCTTTCCTGTAGCCTACTCAATCTTTTATCCATAGTGGCTTTGGGAACATTTTTACAGATTTGGCAGTCTGTTTTGAGGTGGTCAAACTCCAGACAATAAACACATCTGAGGTGAGGATCAGCTTTAGCAAAAGCCTCCCCACACTCACCACAGTGTTGAAACCCAGTGGGCACGGTTTTCTTCTTGAGTTTCTCAGACATGGCCAGACTAACAAAATTACCCTTAACAGCTTTTATGCAAGGTAATACTCTCCGATCGGTAATCAACCGTGTTATGGGTTGTGGAAAGAAACCGGTAAAAGTCAGTTTTTTCTGGAACCAATCAGAACCGGCACACCACTATAAATTTAAAAGGAAAGATTCAAACAGAAACAGTTGGTTCCCAACCGGACTGACCGCTAGGAAACCGAAGAAATGACAATTTCCACAGAATAAAATAACAAAACAGTTCACTACCTATCTACGCACTTACTGTACCACAGACAGAGACTTGAAAAACGAAAAAATAATAAATCGGTGAAAACTGACACTTTCAGGACACTTCACTGAACCGAGCGAAGTAGCAATCTCTGGAGCGACTTCACAGTTAGACAGAGGAAAGAATCTGACGGTTCCACTCTGAAGCACCATAGACAGAGGTTTGAAATCCGAGCTCAAGCTCAACGTTCTATGCTTCTGCATCGAGTTAACTCTTTCATCTCCGGGGCAGTTCAAGAGCTGAGGCTAACTGCATATGTCAGAATACAGCAAGACTTCATGTTGTTTGAATGAGCATGAATACTGAATTCATTAGCTAAGTTCTCTGGGAATGTAGCCTGTCCATGGCAGTACTGATTTGCACTAGAAAAGAGGTTTAAGGAGCCAGCCCTCCCTATGCCCACTCTCTGAATAAAAAAGTGTGCGTGTGTGTGTGTGGGGGGGGGGGCAGTCATTTTCTAATGTCATTAATCTCTCATCTTTCATGAACACTTGATTCAAAATTACTAAACTGCCTAACCTGTACGTTGAATCTATAACAAATTTTGCACTACAATATGCAGTGGACAGACGAAAATTATGTTTGCTCTAAAGTTTATCATATTATTCAGTTAAAAGCAAAGTATCAAGCCCTTGTCACCAGCTCGTGCTAAGGAATGTTTAGTTTTAAGGCATTAAAGAAGAAACTTTTTTTTTGCTCCTTCCATGCCATGATGGTGTCACTCTTTTGAGACAGCCAGCACTCCAATGCCTGCCATGGGTGAATGTATCTGAAGATATCTCCTCTTATTCTCTGAGCAGTCCACTCTTGTCTCCAAGCTCCATACCTAGCTCTAAGAGGGAGCCCTATCCTACATCAGCAGCATAAAGAAAAAGGATGTATAGGAATGGCCCAGGGGAGAACAGCAGGATAAAAGGAGGGGAGGCCCTGTGGAGAAGAGATCCATTGGCATAGCTAGGGACAAAGCATTTGACACTGATGACAGCTTTATCACTTGTTCATCCCTTCCTCTGGAGCAGAGTGCCCGACATTAAGCTGCTTCTCCAAGTGACAGCCATTCCTTGTGTCCTGATCTGCTCAGTGACTCTATAGGTGCTTTTACACAGAGGGTTTAAAAATGGAATGAGCATTACCTGTGTGGCACCACTGTACTCTGTTGTGTTCTTGGTTCCCTTTACACTCTGCGAGTATTCCGGCAACTCCCACCTCCATTTGTTTCGGCTCCCCCACAGAGTTTGCTGCTCTATGGCTATTTCTGCAGTGCTACCGGAAAAGCTGTTTTACACAGCCAGATGAAATGGAACACACTGGGGCAAACCACGAAAAGCAGAGATTGCGGTTCGGACAAATATTCACCAAGGGAACGGAACAGATGCACTTTACACACAAGGGATGTAATGGCATAATGTTTCTGTAACAGTCATTCCATTACAGAAACCTGTGTGTAAAAGCGCCTTATGGGTTGCCCCCTACCGAACACTAGGAAGTAACTGAGTAGCAGAGTCAGAGTCAGGCACCCCTCCCCCATAGAGGAGCTTGATCAACATTTCCAACTGTCCCAGGCTCGGGCACAAACCTAACTTGCCAGCATGCTGAATGGTCCTGTCCTACTCAGGGCCACAGAGCCAGCCACAGAAATAGTTTTGAAAGACAAAGCTCTACTTACCTACATGTTAAAAATAAAGATATGACATTGAGACTGAAAATAATTATCTGCCATACCATCGCATTCAGTCTCAAATAAATGTGATCATATGCTGGCAATCAACTATTTTGCATACTCAAATGACTACTACTTTTTCAGATCTATGAGAATCATTTTCATTTCACTCTCTGCCTCTGATATTTATTTAGGCTAATTAAGTACAGCTTAGCTAAAATATATTATAAAGACCCCACACAACCTTCAAAGAACAGTACAAAACCTTAGTGTTATGGAACTGGTTTTCAGGGTAAGTGAGTAAACTGATTAATAACACACTTGCTGGTGTGGTGCTTCAATAATTCACTGTGAGTAGCATTTCATGAGTTTTCTCAGCAGAGCTGCAAGAAACTTTTTCAGTACAGAATCTCTGACGTGGGAAAATGTGGGCTAAGTCTGCTGTGCTACTAATAAACTAATAAGGCTAAATTGCTGATAATCCTCCCACACTCAATATTGTTTAGATATCTGCGCTCAACCAGAGAAACTCTAATTTGTTCCGCTAATGGCACAGAAAACTACTTAGGCTTATTCACTACAGACATGTGAACTTTGGTCAGTTTCTTCTGTTAGCCATTGTCAGCTCACCAATATTAACCAAGTAATTAACTGCTTTGTAATATGAAACTATTTTATCTTTCTTTTGATCCAAAGTGGAACCGTCTTAATGGGTACAAGACAGTAACATTAGGTATGAAATAGCATGAGCACTAGACATATAACCCTATATAAATGACTTAAAGATAAACCAAGGTTTGACAGTGGTTACATTTACACTAAGTAAATATCTATAATGGATCACATGCTTTTCAAGAAAACTACTAAGGAAAAGTATTAGTGCAAAACACCTTTTAGATCTACTACGAGAGTTTAATCCATTCTGTTGCTATAGCTTCTGTATGCAGAGTTAGAGGCACATAACATACACTACACCAGAAATAAACAATAAGAAATTCAAAACATTACCTTGGAGTTACTGCATTTAACTGCTTCACATGCACAGAGAAACGGTATGTGAATAAAATACAACTAGTGCAGTTTTGTTTACAATTCGACATATAGAAAGGTTAAATTAAGTCAGTACTAGGGTCAGTATTAAGGTCTTGTCCAAGTTGGTGTATCTCTAAGTTAAAACAAAATGACTTTTGCTCAAAAATTCTGACCAAAAATAAAACTAATAACTCCAATTAATTCTAACAATCCAGTACACCTTTTCTTACACTTTAATGTAAAGATGCAATTTTTCTGTAAATTATTTTACAGAATAATTTCAAACTACAATAAACATATTGAAAAAATATGTTGATTGCAAGAAGGAATAAAGCTACTGAAAGACAAGAAACACCACAGATCTTATTAATAAAATGTAGTAGCAACGCTGAAATGTTGCAATTGTACAATAACTACCGACTTGCCCATAGACTCTGGGGGCAGGATGTGCGTTTCCCCAAAATTCTTATCCAAGAAGTGCTTTTTGGATGGAGGAAGGATATAAAAGTGTAATTTAGGATTCACTAGAACAATTTTCAATTGTGTGCCCCCTCCCCAATTATCTTAGAATGATGTCCCTGTTCAAGATTCAGAACAGAAACTTATAAGAAATCCTTTCTTATGAGAGGTGTGCACAGGAGTTTTTCTACCTATTAATTGATATGTTTGTTAACCGTAAATGCTCTGTGCAAACAAATGTTGGTTGTAGCTCACACATACTGTATAAAAACTTATGTTGTGCATGCCCACCTTCCTTTCCTTTCCTGGTCATAGCCCCTCAAAGTCTGGAAATGTGCCAAGGAGGCTTGTGGCACCGTTACCTTTCTATTCCTTCCTTTTTTAAGATAACTGTGCAATGTAGTATGTTTTGGCATAATATGAATTTATGGGCACATTAGTCTTTCCAGTGTATAGCCCTTCTAGATTACTATGTATACTGTTTGTATATACACAATGTTTTTGGTTTTTTTTTGTTTGTCGATATTGTTGTAACTGTTAGATGTCTGTAATGAACTTCAACTCACTAGGTTTCCTGGTGAATTGCAATGTGGCAAATAAACTCAAAATAAAAAAAAGTGTATGTAACTTTTACTATCATATAAAGCAATGTCTGAAAGAGAAAAGGAATGTTTTTAGCTGAAACTTAAAAAGCGGAGTGAGTCCATTTGCAGAAAATGAACACAGAGGTTATTCCAGGTAGCAAACACCGAATATAAGCAAAGGAGACGGGATATGGGGAAAGTAGGAAAGAAAAACAGGAGTGATGAGAACAAGAAGGACAGTAGGTTCCAACAGGTAGAATGTTGCTGTGCAATGAAGAATTTTAAAGACACGATGACTAATTTATTTATTTAGTTTTTGTTGACCGGGTAGGCGCACTAGCCGTAACAATGATTATTTTCAGGCATGACCCGGGAGGTTACAAAGAAGGTAATAACAACATGACGTCGGGATGCATGGACATTGGGTGCAGAATTAACAGTGGATAGTTGAAGCAATGCCACAGAACAACATATCAAGCTAGCACACAATACATTATGTATAGAGTATTGAAACAAGCATAAACAATTGCCATAGGAATACCATAACTCGGAGGCAAAACAGTTTAAATTACAGGCAGAGTGTATCTGGCAGTTAGGTCATTTCAGGGTTACTTGGGAGATATCGTAAGAGTCCAGAGACAGGAGTAAGTGGAAATACAAAGGACACGAAGATGAGGTAAGACAAGAGGTGGGTAGTTAGGGCTTCTAGGAGCGTGGAGAGTCACACCAAACAACGAAAGGGGCAACCGAAACATAGAACATGATTAAGTACAGTACAAGTTCAGGACGGAGGTATAATTAATAATAGGAATGCATGTCCCTTACTCATCGGTTCCTGCTGACTATCAACACCTGAAGTTATAGTCTCCAGTTGCTCCGCAAACAATTAGCAGAACAAGGGAATCAGAATTACAGAAAAAAATATTAACTATATTGAGTTGTATCTAAATAATATGTTTTACAAAGTTTTCCTTGAGGCACTGAGAGTCCTTTTAAAAAGCAGCTGACACCTTAGGGTCAGGCAATTCATGGCAAGGAGCTGCCTGCCCCAGGACTTAACTGAGCCTACATTATAATGCTATCTGTAGACCTACAGCCCCTTCCCTACTTTACACCACCAAAACGCGGTCCTCTAGGCTGGGCTGTGGTGGGCACTCAGCAGCTGCCTTTTGATGCAGAACTGAGATTGCGGTTCATCTAAGGTAAAAATATTTTTTTATTTTATGGTTTCGGGTCCTGGGGCAGGCAGCTCTTTGCCATGAGTTACCTGCCCCACTGAAAAACATGTGTTACTAGCTCTTTAAGTGGCCAGTGGTTAAAGTGATATGCAGGACTCCCAGATCTACAAGGATTCTTGTATTTTACAGGAAAATTGAGCTCTTTACAGGAAAATTACTCCTACGGACTTGTGATGGTTATATGGAAAAACAGCAATCTGGCTTCCACATGAAATAATATAATCTACAGGAAAATAAAGGAAAATTCCCATGGCATTACAGGGAAAATGCCAAATCAGTCTGGAAGTGCTGGATATCCAATCGCACAGTAATTGATAACATTTATAAACCTTTCTGAATGGAAACAAGTTCTTGGTAATAATGAAGTTTTCTCTGAACAAATATACCATGCAAATTTTCTTATCTGCACAAAGGTAAATGTAGTCATACTTTCCACAATGCATAACTTAGCTAAAAACACAAATCTGTCAGAAGTAGTTTTTGTGTTTGCACAGCCAAAGCTACTTTCTTACCCTATGTCTGGAACATATTAACCTTTAACCCCAAACCAGCTGTCACAAATATAAAATTCAACTTCAATACCCTCAGTCCTAATTACTACTCTAATTTAAGTGAAAAACAATACCGTACAGAGCCATCTTTTATCTCAAGAGTTGGTATTTAAACTGTAAAAAATAATAGTCCAGTATGACTACATTAAACAGTAACATTTGTGAAAAGTCAAACTCTAAACACATGCCGAATAATAATCACAGCAAATTATTTCCAATGCATGATGTAAATTTGAACTTCACCAGAAAAACTTTGATTTTTAATAGGTGTAGATGAGTCATTAGTTCGACTAAAATCAATTTGGAAAAAATAATAAGGGGTCTTATTTCAGCATCTAGAATTTAGGTAACTTGCTATGCTCGAAGAACTAGTTCAGCAAAGTAAAAAGTACTGAATTGCTTTTTTGTACTTTTTTTTTTTTGACTTTTGTCTATTTTTCCTTTAACAGTATATTTCTTACTAATACTGGGGCTGGCAGTATAGCCTAGAAGTTAGAGTAATGAGCTGGGTACATCCAGAGCTTCCACATGCATACTGTGCGACTCTGAGCAAGTTACTTAATCACCCCAGTGCTCCCGGGTCACCCCGAAAACAGGCACTTGTGTCTAGTGGGCCTTACTCGGTTACCAAAAGACTAATATAAGTAAAAAATAATACATGCTCAAACTAAATACTGACATGAGACTGCCACAACAAATAACTCATGTTTCAAGTGTCATTCCAAGCCAGCACTTTGGGTTTGTCATTGAGAGTACTCTGGACAGATTATACTTATTATGTATACACCAATTAGCAGCAAGCAGGGATACCATGCATCATTTGACACTAATATATATATATATATATATATATATACACACACACACACACATATATATATTTGTTTTTTATCCTGCCCATAGGGAAGATTCATCCTGACCACGTGACAGTCTGAGCACACAGGGAATATCAGTTTTGCCTTTGCCCCAGTTCACCTGAATAAGACACTTTAGATGCTGCACAGTCTTTGACTATGATTTTCCAGGGACCTAAAACTCCTGCAAGTTCCAACCTGCAGAGTTTTTACACTCAATATTCTATTAGAGTTCTGACTGTCCAAAATAGACGTTTTTACTACTTTATGGCTATTTCCACAATAACTTTGCAACAAACATCTACAAAGTGGATGAATGCTAGATGAAGGCAAACATGATTTATTGTTCAAAACACTACAAAAATAAGAAAAAAAAGTCGAAAGTGCTAACTATGGCAAAAAAGTGGCGTGCAATCATTAGCTTGCATCACTTGGGGGGTTTGCAAAATTCTGTTCCTGATATCTGACAGGACCCAAGTACTGATGCCATTGATTCTAAACTGCTGAGGCTAGCTGCAGATCAGCGGGTTATGCTCCTGAAAACTCTTTTCAACATCTCAGAGTCCATAGAACATGTCCTTCCAATCTGAAAAATGAAAATTACGTACCTACAGTAATTATGATCTTTCTGTGTATCTTCACCATTCATCACATTTGGGTTACTGACCGGAAGTTATGACCCCGCGGGAGCTTCTTTTTTTTTTTTCTGGATGGGTGGAGTAGATGCAGCATCGGCGCCGCCCTCGAGGCTGACGCACTGTGTGGTGCTTGTGGGTTGGCCATTATGTGCTGTCAATTCCGCCCTCCCGCCAGTTCTGAGTCGCCAGAGAGGTGAAGAAAAGGGATAGGAGGGTGGGAAAATGAAGTCCAAGGGACAGACAAAGGAAAAGATATATAAACCAAAAGGAGAAATAAACTATTAAGAGGACAGAAGAAGGAAACTAAGGGGATTGGGTAGGGACCTCAATCTCTGGAAATAGGCAAAAGGAGAGAGAAGGAATTTAGGGTAAGTTTAAGAGGGGGGGAGAAGGCAGCAGCCATACCCTCGTCCTTGACTTGTCTCCAGATTGTATAGGAACTGCAAGGAGTAACCAAAAGGCTTAATGACAGAATTCAAGGCACGGAATTACTGGCAATAACTCCAAAAGGCAGAAAATAGTTATTTTGGAAGAAAGATAGGACACAGGGATTCTCCCACCCTCAGGGAAAGGAGTTTTGGTGCAAGAAAAATTAGTTTTTTTTTTGTTTTTTTTTTTCAATAAGGAAGGATAGGTCCAACGGACAAAGAAAATTAAGGATTGATGGGAACAAAGGAAGAGTAAAGAATGGAGGGCAACTCCCACCCCACAGGGGTGGAGCCAAAGCACTGGAGAAGGAATGCCCAGCACGCTGACCACTCTCCCCTTAGAAATATAATCCCCCTATGTGCCCCTGTTCATCCCACTCCTGACAAAGAAAAGGAGGGGGGCAAGGGAGGGCACAGAGAGGAGGGGACCCAGAGACTGAGGCCCCAGGGGGATGGCGGGCAGGACTGTGATGAATGGTGAAGATACACACAAAGATCATAATTATGGTAGGTACGTAATTTTCATATCTTATCTGTGTCAATCTTCACCATTCATCACATTAGTGATGCGAGCCCCCAAAGGGGTTTTAACCCTAAGGACAGAGTCCCTTAGCTCTCAGTGGGTGACACACTAGAGAGGAAAACCTTGAGGCCTGGGGAGGCCCGAGTGTGGGGAGAGTGAGACGGGGAACCCCCCAGGAGGGGGAAGGAAGTTGCCCCGACAAACGCCGTCTTGCTCTACGGGAGAAGAGATAGGTTCTTTGGTGAGTGGAGTTAATCACCCTATACCGGGCCAAGGGTGACAACTGGGAAAGCCGTAGCCATGCCGCCCACCTAATGCACATCGCTGTCCCTACCACCCTGGTAGCTACCTCGCTGGCATCGTACGATGCCCTCACTTGGTGCCTTGCTAGTTCCAGGCCACATGCAGAGAGTGCGATGGCTTGTCTGGTTTGCTCCATGTCAGGCAAAGAGGCTAGGAGTTGACCCAGCCTGGATCACAAGAACCTATCATAGGATGCATAGTGGGCCTGATGTGCTGCGATGGAAAGCAGCAACCATGCCGAGTAGAACGTCCTCCTCCTCCCCCAGAATTCAAAATCCAAGGAATCTTGATCTGGGGGCCAGTCACGGTAGAGGGCGCGAAGCTCATCAGGAGTGTCCAGCTGCATCAATCCTGACTAAGGATGAGGCATGGAACCTGGAGACTCGGGCGCAATACCGCTGGCAGATCCTAGGGGCGGGAACTCCGGAGAAGGGTCTCTGCCAGGAACGCAACGACGCCTCTCGAAAGGGAGCAGGCCAGGAGGGCACCACAAGGGTGTCCTCACTGAAGCAGCCTAGAAAGGAGTGCTCTGGATTGCTTTGAGTGGGAGGGGTGATGTGCAGGTCCTCCAACATCCTCATGAGGAATCGTTGATACTCGGCGAGATCAGCAGCTGGGGGAGATGTGGACAGAAGGTTCCTCTCCCCAGAAGAGGGGAATGAGGAGTCAGAGGACCTCAACTGTTCAGAGGGTGGCTGCTCGGAGGGAGGTTGAAAAACCTGTCTGTCCATTGCCCTGACATAAGCGGGGAACCGAGCAGCCATTGCCCTGAACTGCTCCCAGGAGAGAGGCCCACTAGGACCAAGGATGCCTGGAAGCGCCGGAGAATGTGGCAGAGGGATAGGGGCAGAGCTGACAAGAGAAATCGATTGACCTCTGCCTGGGCTAGGGAGCGCACCAGGAGCACCAGCAGAAAAAGGTGCTCTGGAAGACCCCACAGCCGACAGCTGAACAACCATTTTGGAACTGCCTTGGCTGCACCTGGAAGAATCCCCCCTGTGAGGTGACCGGGGCCGTGTAGGTCCAGAAGGACAGTCCCCTACCTCCAAAGAACGGGGGCCCTCTCAAAGAAACCGAAGGGGAAGAGCGGAGATCCACGCTACAGCTTCTCCCAGAGCCTGGGTGGACTCCAGAAAAAGGTCGCCGCACAGAGCCCATGCCCCTCGACCCCTCAGAATCTGAAAGCGCCCTCCTCCTCGAGAGAGACAGCCTAGGCAACTGAGAGCCCTGGTCGGCCCCCAAAGGAGCTATCCAGGGTGCAGCACCCTCCCCTCCCATGGGTGCTCTGATTGGCCCCAAAGTTGGGCGATCTAGGCACACCACCTGAGGGGGTACCACCGCTGAGGGGTCAGAAAACCCTCAGAGACCGGGCTGCAGTGCAGTGGTGGCCTGCACCGCTGCCTGCTGGTCAGAACCCCTGACCCCAGCCCGGCAGTCCCTGCCCGCTCCTCAGAGGGGGTCTGACTCCTGCCTGTCGAGGACACTACGAGGGTGCCCATGCCAGCAGTTAACTCCAAGGAGCCAGACTGCCCGTCTGACTCAGAGTCCGACTCCTCCTCCGAAGAGGTGGAGATCGAAGCCCTGTGCCAAACAGTTGGCGGACGCCTGCTGCCATCTCAACCAGACAGGGCACCAGAAACAGAGACAGCACCCAAGTCAGTACCAGTGTCCTCCACAGCACCCCGAACAGAGGCAGAAGAAGACATGGCTCCAACCAGGGCAGCAGTCTCCGAGCCAGAAGCCGACAAGGCACTGTCCTGTCAAACAGCACAGCAAACCGCGCCGAGGACAGAGACGGCACTGACGATGGCTCTGACAGTGCTCTCGGTGCTGAGGCCAGAAACCCCCCATGGCACTGTCCCACCCCACGGCGCTGCGAGCAGCATCAAGAACAGAGACGGTGCTGACGAAGGCTCCGACAGCGCTCTCAGTGGCACGATCCAAAACCCCCATGGCACCATGCCCAAGCCCAGAACTGCGAACGGCCCTGGAACTGGACACGGCGCCGTGCTCGACCTTGGCGAGATCAAATCAGAGACGGCGCTGTAGAACCTCCCACGGCGTTGCTAGCACTATCAGATCCGTGAATGGCGCTGACGACTTCATCAGGGCCCACAGAACCACGAACGGCGCCGACAGACAGTGTTGAGTACAGCACCGACCCAGGAGTTCCGAGCCGTGAGTCTGACAGCGGGTGAGCCTTCGCCCCCATAGGGGTGATTGCCAATGCGATGCCTCCCGCCAGTCTCCCGACGGAAATGGACTGGGCTTCCTGCACCATGGGAGAAGCTTCAGCTAGGCTACAAGAGGCCGAGGCTCCCTCCTCCTCAGCCTGTATAGAACCAGGAGGGGACCTGGAGGAAAGGCCAAGAGGACGTGGCTTGGCCCAACGAGTGCGCGCCCAACCCCCAAAAGTCGGCGGAGCTCGTCCCACATTCCATGCGCGTTGCACAAATCCATGTCATGAAGCGGGCCAAGACACGTAAGGCAACGGTTGTGCTGGTCGGTGACTGAGTATTTTCAGCCGCATGGGCACCGTCGCATGGGGGGGCCGTCCCGTCTTTGAAGGTTTCTTGCCCTCCGACCAAGACATGACCTACGAACAAAAAAAACACCAAAAAAGACTCGACGTTGCAGTATAATAAAAGTAATGGAAAGATCTTACTGGGCGATGTTGAGTATGGCGAACAGAACCTGCAGGAGGGAGCAGACGGACTACGGCACCAAGGAAACGACACAGAGTCGATGGAACAATTAGATGCAAAGCAGGCAGGCCTCACTTTCTTCTCTCGAAGCTCTCATGAGGTGACCTCGACGGCGGGAGACAAAGAACCGGCGGGAAGGTGGGAGTAGACTGCACATAGCAGCCCAACCAGCGCCACGCAGTCGTCCAGCCTGGCGGCGCGATGCTGCGTCAACTCCGCCCATCAAAGAAAAAAAAAAAGAAGCTCCCGCGGGGTCATGACCCCCGGCCAGTAACCCAAATTTGATGAATGGTGAAGAATGACACAGATAAGACTGAGCTTTAGCTACACCACTTCATAAGGCAAGTGACACTTGGGGTCCTAATAACCACACTGGAGAGCTTAATAATCACATTAATACAAAATTACACATACCCCAATAACGTACATGGAGGGAAAGCACTAGACAGAGCAAAAAGGGAAATCATTGCAGCCTGCCCAGAAATGATCCACTTCCCACTTGACAGTGTGTCCACAGTGGTGCACCCAGTCTGTAACAATAGCTGAAAGATGGAAAAGTGAACAGGAAAGTATTTATAATAACTGGCGACCCCCTATAATGACTGGATATCCAGTCCTGATAAAATGCTGTAATAACCCGCTGAATTCTGTAACAACTCGATAGTGGTTTTTTTGTGGCATTTTCCTCATCGTGCTCTTACTTCACTATATTTGCGAGAGTACAGCAGTTGCTCAGGGACACGCTCACGCGCACAAATATAACTTACAGTTTTTGTGTCTGTGTAAACCTCACACCAGTTATAAAAAATAATGCCTGGTCAAAGTTTGTTCTATGAGGATTTTCACACACCTTGGGTGTGTGAAAAATCCTCATACTGTAATACACACCTGCGCATGCATTATTTTATATGTACTTGAGAAGTCTTCACTACTGTACTGATGAAATCTGCACTTGCGGTTCAGTTTTGACCCAGCTGTTTCTGATTTTGACCCACATTTTTTCCACCAGTGGGTCTAATTGGACCCATGTTTTAAAACACCTAGCGCTGTCACTGAGTATATGTAAATCACCATGAAAGAATTTTAGGCTGGTTCTACTTTAAGTAGGAGTGTATTGTGCCAAAGTTCCTCTCACACTGTTTACAATGACTGAAAAAACAAGATACAAACACAGTCCTAAATTATTCCATGTTGATTTGCATATACGTCCCGTGATGCTTTGCTGTAATGAGGCATGCACAATTCTGTACTTCTTTAAACATAGTTTTTACTGCCAATATCCTTCCAGGGTTACACTTGCTTCAGTGATTTGGGGCTATTTGTCTTCTAGATACCACAGATCTAGGTTATGTTCTTTCAACAAAGTCATAGAAAAGCTGGTACTAAAGCAGGTCCTCGACTTTGCCCTAAACTCCAATAGCCTCTCTACTCCTCCTTTCAGTATGGTTTTGTACCCAAGCATTGCATCACTACTACATTCGACAGGTTACTAATGACACACTCTTGACTTAAACTACAGCAGTTCAATAAGTGTAATTTTTAACTGACCTTAATATGGTCTTCAAATCGGCCCAAGCAAAAAGGGATTTTCACTTCAAATTATTAAAAAAAGGTACAACTGACATTTTTTTAGATCTATGGGGACATTCTAATGTAAATGTTTCATAGGTGTGTGTGCCAACAAGCACATTGCTTGGAAGTGGTCAAAAATGTAGGGGCAAAGCTGACATTGCCCCTTTAATATGGACAACCACATTTCACTGGGAAAACGACATCAACTACAGTAGACTTGTTTCCAGCAGAGACTGAATAGTTCAAGAATTATCTTAACAATAGCCGTTCAATTCATTGTGGTAAATGGCATCTCCTTGGGTACTGCTTAATTTTAAATAGGAGTACCCACTGGATAAATATTGGGCCCACTCCTCTTCTAGCTATTCCGACATCCCTGCTATGAAACACTTAGCTACAGATGGCTAGTGCAGTGCTACAATGTTCTATATAAGCATGGTATCTTCAATGGAAAAGGTCATGCAAAATTACAGAACTCACTGAAAACAGTATGTAAAAAACCCTCATTTTTCACTACTTTGCAATTCATTACCTTCAGAGAGGTTAAAGAGCAACTCTGCACTTCAGCATGTGCCTTCAAAAATAAAATGTTTCAGCTGTTACAATTTACTAGAGAATATAGTTTTTTATATTCAATGTTCCTTTCCAAGATTCACAGCACATCTAGGTAGTCCATCTAAAACGTCTTTATAGAAAACATTTACATCTCCTCTATTTACCTCTCAGTGCCTTTGTTTATGACATCATAGTGCTCACCATGACAACAGACTGTGATGTCACAAACAGTAACTGTGTGGTTAGCAGGGGAGAGTCAGATACATTTTGAAAGACTCAGTGAAATAACAGCTGCATTATCTACAATATCTAGTAGACTAACAGCAGGGAAAAGTGAAAAAAATGGAAAACAAAGTTAAAATATAATTAGTGCAAATCTGGTCACAGAATCAGAGAATCATAAAAGTGTGATGGCAGAAAAGAACCTTTTTGGCTCATCGAGTTTGCCCTTCACCTCCCCCTCCCTACTTGCCCTCTTGTCCCAGAGATAAATCCCCGGTCAACCCTTGTGTCTGTCCATGACCTCTTTAATCCCTCCACCACCTCCTCTGACAGAATGTTCCAAGGCTTCGCCACCCAGTCCGTGAAGAATCGCCCCCTCAGTTTGCCCCTAAATCTTCTTCCAGCTAACCTTAGTCTGTGGCCCCTAGTTTTAGCTCCTTCTTTCCTTGGGAATATGTTCCCTGCCTTATTGATCCCCTTCAAGTACTTAAACATTTCTATCATGTCCTCCCTCTCCCTCCTGGTCTCCAGTGGGTGCAGATCCAGCTCCGCCAACCTCTCCTCATAGGGCTTCCCATGCATCCCAAGCACCATCTTAGCGGCTCTTCTCTGAACCCTTTCAATCCCATCTATGTCCTTGGGTAGGTGAGGTCTCCAGAACTGGACCCCATACTCCAGGTGAGGCCTCACCATGGATCTGTAAAGTGGCATCAGCACCTCCCTCCTTCCTTCTGCTCGTAATACCCCTCCCTATGCATGCCAGCATTCTATTCGCTTTGCCAACTGCCTTGCTACATTGGTTCCCCACCTTAAGCTTATCCAAAATTATAATCCACAGTTTTAAGCTTTTTATTATAACAGACTTGCTCTTTAAAGTTGTCACTAATACACCACTACTATAAAGAAACGGGGAAGGGCCAGGTACAGTGGCATTGTTGTCACACGTAGTACCAGCTACCTGGGTGTGTGTCCTGAGCTTGAGTTGTTGGAAGGTCAGCAAGTAGAGAACCGAGTATCTTAGGTAATGCTCTCCTCCACTGAAAGGGGGGAGGAAATGGTTTATAGGCCTCGCTACTCTACTGCCACTTGAATCACTATCTAATCCCCAGGTTGCTACTCATTCTGGCTTAAGTTCATTTAGAGACAATTTCTTAATATTACTTATAACACGTTTGATCTTTCTCTGAATGTTGTAAGTGTAATAAACCACTCTGGATATGCAGCAAAGCTGCTATAAGTACACTTCCTGGGTGGCTGGTGAAACTATCACGAGACATAAGCAGAACATAATTAGTTTGCATTAAGAGAAACCGAATTTCAAACAATTCACTTTTATTACCAACAGTATACTGTATGTATGGAAGCAGGATCTTTGCGGTGGTACCTTAATTGCTTCCATAGCAAGTGATTATGATATCACGAACATCAGATCATGACTGCAAGGAAAGAATGGGCATCAGGAGTAGAGGTATTCTAAGGGCCTACTACAAAAAGTGGAATTCTGTTTGGCACAAACAAAATGACTGTTATACTCACATACAGCAGCCCTTCACAACAAACCTATTGGCTATGATGGCCCATGTGAAATACAGTATTAGTTTTTTTTTTTTTTTAATTCAGTTTTTTAGAGGTACTAACGGAAATCTACAACTTCATATAGATTGTAGCTGGTACTGTACAAGCCATGGACAAGCTTGTAGGCCCCTAACAAATAAATCAGAAACACCAGCATATATTTTATATCAGTCAGCATGGGGAGGGTCATTGCAGCTCCTCAGTGCTCATGAGAAAATTGGGGGGGGGGAGTTTGCTGTGTCAGAGTGTGGGCTGAAAACAAGACAAAGAAAGTAATAAATGCAAGCTGAAAACAGAATTAGAATTGACACTGCAACCATAGGACTTCTTCAAAAGTTACCTCCAAAAAGAAAAAGTAAAGTTAGTGGAAAGGTAAGGAAAAATAAGGGCTATATATGCAAGGAAAGAAAATACGGGGTGGCTTAAGGAGAAAAAGTGATAGCCACCTGATGACCTTGCCTCCCTAATACACGCCTTTGTCACGTCAAGGTTGGATTACCATAATGCTTGTACCTGGGGCTTTTGGGAGGCAATCTCCGTCGTCTGCAGCTGGTGCAGAACGTGGTGGCCTGGCTATTGACAGGTGTACCTAGATCTGAACATATTACGCCGGTTCTCCGCGGCCTGCACTGGCTGCCAATAAGATGGAGGATTGCCTTCAAGGTCATATTACTGACTTATAAAGCCCTGCACGGTTGGGGACCAGACTATCTGCAAGACCTTCAGTTCCACACTGCTTGGCTCGCCCTCTTCATTCCTCCAAGGGTGGCCTTTTGGTGGTTCTCTAGGCTAGTCTGCGGCTTTCAGGAGATCGTGCTTTCTCCATGGCTGCGCCTGCCCTGTGGAACTCATTCCTGGGGTATCTTAGACAGGCCCACTCAGTGGAAGCCTTCAAGAGGGGGCTCAAGATGTTTTTATTTGAACAGGCATTTGAATTACTATGGCCTCATACTCACTGTCCTTTTATTTATTTTATTTTGTCTATTAATGCCTTGACCTATAGTTTAACTTTGTATATGACCCGTAATGTGGTAACTTACCTATGCTTGAGATGAATGTTTTCATTATTGTACTAGATTTTGTGTATTGTACAGTGCTCCGAGCCTCCGGAAAGGGGTGCTTTATAAATAAAGTTTATCTGTCTATAATAAGCAATGTAAGGATAAAATTTGGAAAACAAAAAGGTGATGATGGGGAGGGAGAGGCACAGTAGGAGTGAATGAGCTGAGAAGTCCTCTAGTAAGAGTCTACTTAATTGAGCATTGTAAGAAGGCTGAAAGGGGACAAGGAGGGGAAGGAGACAGGGACACTTGAAGAAAATGAAAACGAATATGTACACATATCTGGAATGCCCATGTGAGTATGCCCACACATATCTTGAATGGAAGTATGTGCAGGCATACCTACGCATACAAACGTGCCATGCATGTATAAAAGCAGACATGATGGGGGTGAAAAGGATAGACTTCGGTGGCAAACCATAAGGTGGCTGAAGTATGTTTAGAAATACAGGTTACTCACCTGTAACAGGAGTTCTAGGAATGGTATATGTTGTTCATCCACACTCATTGGCAGGTATCCTTGCCGCTTTAAATCTTGCCGGAAGGTCTTCAAGCTTGCTCCTCCACCCACCGGGTGGTATAACTCTTAGCTCCATCCCATGGCATGAGATCTGGCCGCTGGAAAGCTCAGGTTGTGCGTCGAAGCCGGGAGGTCGGGTGGAGTCGTGTGGATGAACAACTATACCATTCCTAGAACTCCTGTTACAGGTGAGTAACCTGTATTTCTAGGGACATGGATATGTTGTTCATCCACACTCATTCAGACTCCTAGCAGTTCTCCGGGAGGAGGGAGCAAGGCACACCCCAATACTTACTTGGGAAAGAGACTGAGACGAGGCCCCAAAACCAGCATCCCGGCGTGACTCAAGGTCGATGTGGTAATGGGTAATGAAGGTGTTTGCTGACTTCCAGGTAGCAGCCCTGCAGATTTCCTGGATAAGGGCGTCCCTGGAAGCAGCCACCGTTGCAGCAGTATGGCGGGTGAATGAGCTCTTATCCCTCTGGGAGGCTCCATGCCCGCCAACTTATAGCAGAGATCTATGCAGGAAGTGACCCACCTGCTTATCGTCCGCTTGGCTGCAGGTCTGCCAGATGCGACTTCAGCGTGGGTGACAAACAGCTGGCGAACCTCTCCCAATTTCAGCCGTGCGCTCTTTGTAAGTAGGCGCCTTCTAGGTCCAAAGTATGGAGCCTATATTCGGCCTCCGAGTGTGATTGGGTAGAACACCGGCAGAGTCAACACCTGGTTAAGGTGAAACTCCGACACCACCTTCGGAAGGAATTTCGGTGGGGCGCAGGACAACCTTGTCCCTGTGGAAGACCAGGTAAGGAGACTCGATGGAAAGCGCCTGGAGCTCTCCCATCCTTCTGGCTGACGTGATAGCCACCAAGAAGGCGGTCTTCCACGACAGGTGAGAGAGAGCACACCTGTGCATAGGTTCGAATGGCTTGCCCCATGAGCTTTGCCAGTACCAGCAGTAGATCCCACGGAGGTGGGGGTTCCCGCACTGGAGGGGAAATGTGATCAAGGCCTTTGAAAAAGCGCCAGACCACCTTCTCCTGCGCCACCGACTGCTTCCCGGCCCGCGCGGTAAGCAGAGATGGCTGCCAGGTGCACCCTTAGGGTCGTCGACCTAAGCCCTTGATTAGAAAGGGACCATAAATAGTCCAAGATGCTTGCCAAGGAACAGGAGGAAGGGTCCAAGCCCTTGCCTGACACCAAATGGAAAACCTTTTCCATTTGAAGGCATAACATTTTCTGGTCGACTCATACGGGACGCCTCAACTACATTGAGGACCTCGTCAGAAAGACCCAAGGCCTGGAACTCTGGCAGCTCAGGAACCAGGCCGTCAGGTGCAGGGATTGAAGGTCCGGATGGAACACCTTCCCCTGATTGACTGAGAGCAGGTCCGGCGAGCTGGAAGCTGCCGCGGAGTCCTGGAGCTGAGACTGAGGAGATCTGGGTACCAGAACTGGCGAGGCCAGTTTGGGGATATCAGAATCACCTGCGCCTTGTCCCTCCTCGCCTTGAGAAGCACCTTGTGGATCAAGGGAAATGGGGGAAAGGTGTAAAAGAGGCCCGGGGTCCACTGCCTCGAGAAGGCATCCCCCTGCAGCGAGCCCTGCTGAGGGGGGCGGGCATGGAACAGTCTCAGCTTCGCATTCTCCCTGGAGGCGAACAGGTCCACCTGAGGTGTGCCCCAATGGGAGAACAGATGCTGTACTACCTCCGCAGGAGAGACCACTCGTGGGATGCAGCCCCTATCCGGCTCAGGGCATCGGCCAGGGTGTTGGAGGCTCCTGCCACATGAATGGCTAGGAGATCCACCTCCAGGCCGCGACGGAGTGACCAAATGCGGAGAGCTTCCTTGCATAGAAGCACGGAGCGCGTCCCGCCCTGGCGGTTTAGATAGAACATGGTCGTGGTATTGTCCGTCTGGACTCGGACCACTTGACCCCGGAGGAACGGAGCAAAGGCGGTGAGAGCTAGGCGGACCGCTTGGAGCTCCAGCAGGTTGATGTGGCATCGGGACTCCCGCGGGGACCAGAGGCCATGAGCCCGGTGTTCCCCCAGATGGGCACCCCAACCCATCAGAGAGGCATCGGTCGATAGAGAGACCGTCGGCTCGGGGCGGCCGAGCAGGATGCCCTCCTGCAAATGATCTGGAGCGGTCCACCACTGGAGGCGTTCCACATCCCCAGTCACCGACACAAGCTGGTCCAAAGGATCGCAGCGTTGTGACCACTGGCTGGCCAGTCCCCATTGAAGGGCGCATGTTCCAGCGGCCCAACGGACCACGCTGGTGCAGGCCGCCATGAGACCCAGGAGGCGCAGGAAGTCCCGGGCAGGGGCGCAATTGCCCAACCAGAATGATCGGACAAAGGAGGAAGAACCCATCCTGTCCACTGGGGAGCAGCGCTCTGGCTCGAAGAAGTCGAGCTGCGCCCGATGAATAGAATCACCTGCTTTGGCTCGAGTTCCGACTTGGCCTCGTTGATAAGGAGGCCCAGTTGAGAGCAGACCTGAGGGCCAGATCTCTGGACCACTCCGCCTCCTTCCTGGAGGGAGCTGCTATCAGCCAGTCGTCCAGGTAAGGGTACACCGGACCCCTCGGCGCCCAGGGAATGCTGTCACCACTGCCATGCATTTGGTGAAGACCCTGGGAGCTGGAGACAAGCCGAAGGGCATGGCTTGGAACTCGAAAGGGATCCTTCGCTCGAGGCGAAGGAATCTCTGGTGAGGACGGACGGATAGGGACGTGAAAACGCGTCCTGCAAGTCCAGAGAGCAGAACCACACGCCGTTCAAGGATGGTATTATCTGAGCCAGAGTGACCATCCTGAAGGTTCGAGACCTTAGGAACTTGTTTAGGTCGGTAGGTGAGAATGGGCGCCAGCCCCGTCGTTCGGAACCAGGAAGTACCTGGACACAAACCCTGGGTCTGAAGGAGGGTCCACCACCTCTCTTATCACCTCCTTCTGGAGGAGGAGAGGCGATGTCGGCTCGATGAGCCGCCAGTGAGGCTGGGGACCCGAAGCCCCCGAGGGCGGCTCTGAAGGTGGTGCCTGCTCGAATTCCAGAGGCAGGCCTCTTCCCACCACCTCCAAGACCCACCTGTCCGTGGTAACAGCGGACCAGGCGGAACGGAAGGTGCGGAGCCGTCCCCTGACGGGGACCAAGGGTAGGTGAGGAATGGGGCGACCCCTCAGCCCGTTACTGGGCAGGCTTGGAGGAGGGACCGGCCGAGGGACCTCCTGGGCCTTTCCTCCCTGCCTCCTGTTAGAGAGGCGGCTTGGGTTTGGGATGCCAAGGCCGAGCCTGCTGGCCCTGGCGTGCTGGGCCGGGGCACTGGGGCACAGAAGGATGAAAGGGCTTAGGCTGCAGGTTTGCGGCCTTTGTCCTTCTGAGCGGAAGAAACCGAGTCCAAGGTAGCATTGGACTTCTCGATCCTCTGCAGGTGACCTTCCACCCCAGGGCCGAAGAGGTCAGTCCCCAAAAAGGGAACATCCGCCAACTTGTGCTGGGTATCCGAAGTAAAGGTGGATATCCTCAGCCAAGCCCGCCGACACATAGCCACTGCGGCCGCCACCGATCTGGCACATGAGTCCCCTATATCCAAAGCAGTCTGGAGCTGCTGTTTGGCCACTGCCCTGCCCTGGTCCCGCACCTGCTTAACCGTAGTCTGCAGATCGGCGGGAAGATGAGGGATGACCTCATCCAGGGAGCCCAACAGGGCATGAGAAAAATGTGCCATGAGGACGGCCGAACTGGCCTGACGAAGGCCAGAGAGGGCATGGCGTAGACTTTTCTCCCGACATAGTCCAATTTCTTGGACTCCTTGTCAGGAGGTTTGTCCACATCCTGGCGTTGCCGGTAGCGGCTGTCGGTAACAACCCCTCAGCAGAGGGTGTTCAAAACGGACAAGGAACCGGTAGGGACCGCATACTTCCTGGCCATCCTGGCTGAAGCGCGGGGCAGGAAGCAGGCGCTGCAAAGCTCCAGTGCGGACCCACTATGGCCTCGGCCACGGAAAGGCCTCCGTCGGAGAATCCCCTCGGTCCAGAATCTCCGTGAGGGGATACCTGGCCCGTTTGGAAACGGGTTCGAGCTCCATCCCGGTGGACTCCGAGATGAGCCGAAGCAGTCCTAGGAAGGACGACGGGCTATCGTCCATTGACTGACCTCCTGAAGACTCCAAGTCCAGTCGCTTGGAGAAAAAGGAGGAATCATCTTCGGACTCGGAAGAGTCCTCGAAGAGCTGCCTCTGGCCTGAGCCACCCTTCACCTGCCGAGGTCGGTCGGGAGTGAGGGTAACTGACAGCCGATGGGTAGACCCTTAGCCGACGAGAATCCTTGGTCGGAGCCCCAATTGGTGGCTGTGGAGCGGAGGTTCCACCGAATCGGTGGAGCAGCTGGTTTGGCCGAACAACGGCCTGGGTATAGGCTCCTCGGATAAGTGGGGTTGTGTCGGCCGCTCGGTGACAGCCATAATGGCCGGGAAGGCGACCGGCGCATTCCCCGTGAGGAGGAGCTGTTGCAACATAAGGTCCTCGCATCGCCAACCCACTTACGCCGAGCCTCCTCCCTCGTCCGAGGAGGAGGACGATGAGCGAAGACGCCGCTACCGCGGTGCCGAGACCGAGACCGCCTATGACGGTGGGATCGGCTGGACCGCGAAGAGGCCCGAGACCGAGACCGAGAGTCCTGGAATTTCCGAGGTCGGTGCGGGGAGGTGTCGGCCGGAACCGGCACTCCCTTCGGCTCGGATGGTCCATCCGAGGGCTCCGGAACCAGAGGCACAGGCGAGCCCACGGGATCCTCAACTCCTCCCGGGGGAACCGGGGAGAGGGGAATCTCGGCTGCTAAAGGCGACAGCCCGTCCAACGGGTCGAGAAAAATCTCGACCTCGTCGGTGGGAGTCTCGGTCAACTGACCTGACGGGGACACCGTGAGGCCGGTGGCCGAAGCCGAGCGGTCGACCGAAGCCGACGGTCGATGACTCGGGGAGAGGGACCTTTCCCGCTCCCAAGAGCGTCGACGGAGGGACTTACCCCTGTCCTTCTTTTGGACCGAGAATAAGGTCCGGCAGATCGAGCCCTTCTCCCTTAGTGGAGAGGGACAGACAAAGCTCCTTAAAAGAAGCCGTGTAGGAAGAACCCAGAGAGAGCGGGATAAATGCCGCGGCCGAGGAAGATACGGCCCGCGCCGCCTCCTCTTCGAGGGCGATCATCCGCCGAGCTGATCTGCCGAAAGCCCGCCAAGGACACCGGCCAACCGGCCTCCTTGGACTTCACCGGAGGGAACGCTCTCGGACGGCCCAGTTGCAATCGGGCAGCACGGTCTTCGAGGACGAGGTCGAGAAAGATGAGCACAGGTCGCAAGCCCGCGGGTCGCGCTCAAGGCCTACAGTAGACACACGTGGAGTGTGGATCCGTCCGAGACATCTTCTGCCCGCATGGGCATCTCCCAAATCCGGAGTCGATTTGTCCATCGCAGCCGCGAGGGATCAAGACTCAAGTCTTTTCGCAAAATTTATTTTTAACCGCAAACGGAGAAATAGGAACCAGTCTCAAACGCAGAGCGTTAAGGAGGGAACCTGAGCTTCCAAGCGGTAAGGAAGATCTGGCGTCATGGGGCGGAGCCGAGAGTTATACCACCCGGGTGGGTGGGAGGAGCAAGCTTGAAGACCTTCCGGCAAGATTTAAAGCGGCAAGGATACCTGCCAATGAGTGTGGATGAACAACATATCCATGTCCCTAGAAATCATGCTTTCAGTTACTTGTAAAATAAGCTGTTGTGCAATATGTAGTCTAGCATTTTGATTTAAACAGAATGCGATCCCATCTAGGTGATCACAGAAGAAAATGTACCTTTTTACTAAACTTTCAATATGTTCCTTAAAGGTAAGGGAACCGCTGAGACTTACTCCAAGATATTTGTATGAGTCGGTCTCCCCAATTCCATGTCTTGTGGAGAACTTCAAGTTTAAAATGCTATCCAGAATTACTCAAAGTTAGATTTAATATCAAAAAAGCAATGCCTGAGGATTTTTATTTTTTTGTATGTAGTTTTAATTTAGAAGCCTGAAACCATCTTTCCATATATCATACTGTAAAATTGTCCCCATTTCCTGAAAACAAGAATCTTTTACTAGCAATACCGTAACGTCAGCATATAAGCACGTCTCAGTGGAAGATAGACAAGAAGGAAACAAGTTCATAAAGACTATAAAAACAAAGGGGGCTCAGTATGGAATCCTGGGCTATCTCTTGTCTATAGCCCTACAACTCAAGAAGGTATTAGCCATGTGAACCTGCTGGACTCTTCTCTCCAAGTAGGAAGCAACCATAAAAGGGTATCTGAAGTAACAGCCCCCCACCTTTAATTTAATTTATTTTTCTAGTCACATTCTGTAACACTGCATGGGTAGATTTCTGTTCTCTGTGTCTTAATAGCTTTCTGTAAAACCACATGGAAAAAGTTCCATTATATTAGTAATTATTACGTTCCATAGATCACATGAAATGTTATCATCACCACTTACTTTTAAAACTGGAGTCCCATGTTCCTTTCCTAAGGCATGTGGTCATTCAAAAGTTAATGCTTATTTTAAATCCATATCTGATCTTGTGTCTTAACTGGAGAGTGATCTTCAGAACTTGTAAACTTGGGATGGGAGCCAATCAAATGTTATTGAATAAAACAAAATCAAAGGTATTTGGCACCAGGGCTAATCTAAATGAGGTTAAGGTGTGTTTCAAATTAATACTACTGTAGTAATATTATGGTTTTAGAATTGGTCGAACACTTTAAATATTGTGGCAATGATGCATGAGTTGAGCTAGCTGTTCTAATTACTGCTGTAGAATCCGTATACCCAAATTCTGTCAGTGAAATTTTAATTTGCAAAGCGCTAGAAAAGAGCAACACCTTCCGACCTTTCAACAATAAGAAAGTGCAACTGATTATTGGCTGGTCATCCTACATGGGTGCCCTTCATTGCTAGGGTCCTGGGCAACTGCACCTGTGTACCCAATTTTGAGTCTAGCCCTGCCATCTCGTGCTGCTGATCCATAGTCAGATTTTGGCTAAGGGAACACGAGCCACAAGGTATTGAGTAGAATCAGAGGAGTAGCAGGGAAACACTGCAAAAATAAAGCAAAAGCACCAATATAAAGTAGGCGAGAATGTGTTTTAGCACACTGATTCTAAAAAGCTGGAAAACTGGCAACGAAGATACTAAAAGAATTTGAGTCGAGCTGAAGCAGTGTCTGAGGGCAGTAACCAATAGTGATCACAAGTACTTTCTGTTAAATGAGCGACTGGATGGGCTGCGCTGTTGCACCCTGATGGCACACATCTTCATCTCTATCTCGCACTGTCAGGTGGTGATGCAACAATGTGTCTGAAATGGACTCATTCTGCACTGTTGCCAGCAGTGACTGAGAACTGGGCCCACAATGTCTAAACTCTGTCATAAGTTGAGTAAATGAAAAACATCCTTCACTTACTTAAGTGTACTTTTAGCTTAAACAAATAAAGAAAACTGTAATGCCATTCAGTGCATTAGGTTAGAAAACTTTAATGCCAGCATTACTGCCAAAGTTTTAATTTTAGTAATAAAGAGCTCAATCGGCCTCTTTACATGAAGAAATCCAGTGTATGGCAAATAAAGAAGCCAGGATGTAACAGTTGAAGTAAGGGGTAAAGTGGGGCAGCAATTAAACTGATCATGTCTCCCAACAGACCTGAAATGCAGTCAACAGCCAGTAGCTGACATCACAGTTCAACATTTTCCAGCTGTTTGAAAGCCAGAGCTTCAGTTTTCCAATGCTCTCCTGCTTTTATACAGCACTTTATTTTCCCAGGATTTCAAAGTCCACTCGCAGGCTGCTGCTCCATTATTATAAATGAGTAATTCAAGTAGGGCATGACTGCCTCTGGTATTAACTGGCAACCTGATATAAAGATGTTTTACTCCAAAAACGTCAATATTTATGTTAAGTCATCCATTCCTTAGGATGCCTCAAGCCCACTAATGTCATGCATCGTTAGCAATGAAGCAAACAATACTTTTTTCTTCACATTTTGACTCTGATTCTCATCTTTAAAATGGTCAAGCTCGACTCTTAGCACAAATCCTAAATGCAGTTTATGTAAGTAATGCTGTCTCAGTAGTCCCATTACTTCTCCAGAGATGCAACTGACTCATGCCATATCATCTGAAATGGGACTTAACATACTTAAATTATTAGCATAACATTACTTGCAGGAAAGGCTTCGCTTCTGAGCTGCACAGAAACTAAGACTTGAATATATTGTAGATTTCAGAACTCAAATGTAAAGAGAGAAAAAGAGAGACAAGAGAACAAACACAGCATACAAATGTTTTTTTTGTTTTGTTACTATTTTATCCCCCTTGCTCCACAGCCCTTGATCAGGAGGAAGCCCCAGCTCCATCTCCCCCCCCCCCGACATCTACCAGCCGATGCCGACCATTTACCCCCAGGGCTTGCCACCCTGGTGCGGTCGAGGTACCCAAGCCCCACCAAGCTGGATCCAGTTCTGGTCAGCGCAGTGGCTATTCCGGGCAGGGACCTGTGAGCTCCTCCATCATCTGGCAGGAGCTTTTTTCCACCTGTCTTCTTCTCGGGCGGAGCATGCAATGATGCCAGGGACAGTATTGTACATGCCTCAGACACATCCCGGGCCAGTCGCTTGCCCCACTTCTGACCACTTGAAATGGCAGCCGCCAGTGTGCCAGCCCCTCAACCTCTGCTAGGGGCCAGGCATGCACTGACAACTGAACGCCCCCCTCCCTGGAGAAGGAGAGCTGTCCCTGGGACGTTCAATCCTTCTCCTCCCCAGCCGACCCTCAGCGGCCCGCACGCACCACTCGCACGAGTTGCTGCCATGGCAGGAGGTAAGGCAGGATGCCTCAGCCCTCCATGCCACCGGGCCGGCCGCAGCCTACAATTTAAGCAGTAAAATAAGCTACAAAACAGTTTGGGCACAACAAGCATGGGGAAATATCATAATACCCGAACACCCGACTTTAGCATTTGTTACAATCAAAATGGGCTAGTAGTACTAATTTATATGTTTTCTTGTGTACTCCACTTTGTTGATGATGATGCCTTAAATATGCATAACACGAGTAGGTGTGACCAGTTTTATAGACCCGAGGTGTGTGATGCCTCCTCTACTACGAAAGCAAAGCTCAAATGGTTTAAAAAAGGCATCACACATTGAAGGTGGATAAACTTCTGGTTATACAAAATCTTAACCCATGCATGTTTTTTTGTTTTTTTTATAATTGCTGGTCCCTGCTTGTCCTAAATGAGTTGAATCCAGTATGCTTGTGAAATTATGATATGAACTGGTCTTTTACTTTCTACATGAACTACTAAGGAGCAACACCAAACAACAGAAGTAGAAATACTTGCGGTTTCAGTATCTGAACCATTTATAAACAACAAACGGACTTTGTATGAGAGAGTACAGATATATAAATTAAAAGAAAGTTGTTGAATACCATGGTTAAGATCTTGTCAGTTCAAGAACTTTCCAGGTGTCACGGCAACATCACAGTTCAAAGTTCAATGAAGGGCACAGTACTGCTACTTTCTGTACCACAGTTTGCTGAGAACACTGTTCACAGTGATTAAAATGTAACTGTTGACAACTGTTAGTGAGTGACTGTCTCACAGTTTGGAATGCACATGGTTTACTGCAAGGTCACAGGAACAGACAAAGGTGTGCAATGGCTAGTTAAAGCAAGATTATCTGTGCAAAATAAACACTGACCTGTAATTATTATAGTACTGAAGGAGGGCATTATCACACGACAGGCTGCATGTTTGCTGGACAATACAGGCATTCCCAGGTGTGTGCGGAGGCACGAGGCCACAAGCCAAGTGTTCCTCATCACACACCACAGGAGCGTTTGTATCTCCAAATGAATGCAGCACCCTGGAGTGTGTTACTGCACTTATAACATGGCCTGGTTTTAAATATTGTGGCTAATAAAATGCAAAGTACAAACAGTATAGGCACAGCAGGCAATCTGTTTTTTCTAATCAGGGAGCAGTACTTGCGGTAGTCATCTTGACCCATTTTATAATCCAATAGTCTCAAGAGAATACCAGGAATATAATAAAGGGAAAATTTAAAAAGCATTTTTTTTCATCCTGATTGTAAGTAGCAGAGACAGCAAGAAATGTTATGTGTTTGGTGGAATGAGCAGCTAAGATTTGGAACATCTCTCCTATTACAAACATTAATACTACTACTATGTGGGTGTATCATTTTTAAATCCTTGCAACCTACTCCAAGTATTTAGGGTAATATCCACAACTGACACAGTAGTGCAGAACACCAGGGGGTGCTGCACAGTTGAGGTGCCATTCTTCTGATGAGACAGTAAACCGAAGTCCCTTCTGCCCATCTCAAGTGTCTGTCCAGATGGAAGTAAAAGATCCCATGGCACATATTGCAGAAGAGTAGGGACATTTTCCTAGCGTCCTGACCAGCATTGCCCTATCAATAAAACAAGCCCATATAACCCACCCCACAGGACACTCCTAAAACAATGCCTTTCATGGTCAAAAATGACAAAACAAATCAAACTGTTAATTGGCAGTTTCATCAACTTTATTAAATATATATGAAATATATTTTTTTTAACCAGGCAATGTACTGTGAAAACAAAAATTAAAATATACTCAAATGAGAAACACAAACAACCAAAAACAAGTAAACACAGAAACATAGAATTTGATGGCAGAGAAGGATCTCTTGGCCCACCTAGTCTGCCCATTTTTCTACCTAATGGATAAGCTGCAGATCCTAGTTAACCAACAGCCTGCTTCTTCCTACCCCCCCACTAGAACTGCCTTATGTCTGTCCCATGCATTCTTGAATTCCCCCACAGTTTTTGACCCTACGACCTCCTCAGGAAGGCCGCTCCATGCATCTACAACCCTCTCTGTGAAGAAATACTTCCTCACATTACCTCTGAGCCGTCCCCCTGTATCTTCAAATTGTGCCCCCTTGTTCTTGCACATCTCTTTTTCTGAAAGATGCTACCCTCTTGGACTTTGTTGATTCCCTTGAGGTATTTGAAAGTTTCTATTATGTCCCTCCTCTCCCTCCTTTCCTCGAGGCTATACATCTTAAGCTCCTTTAGTCTTACTTCATATGTCTTCTGGTGCTGACCCTGCACCATTTTGGTTGCCCTCCACTGGACCGCCTCCACCCTGTCTATGTCATTGTGGACATGGGGTCTCCAGAACTGTACACAGTACTCCAGAAGTGGTCTTACCAACTGTCTGTACAGAGGGCCAACAACTTCCTATTTTGTACTGGTGATGCCTCTCCCTATGCATCCCAGTATCCCCCCAGCCCTCCTTACTGCCTTCTCACATTGCTGGCCCACATTTAGGTCATCTGATATGACTACCCCCAGGTCCCTTTCCATTTTTGTTGTTGTCAGTATCTCACCCCCCATTGTGTACTCTTCCCCTGGGTTTTTGTTTCCAAGGTGCATTACTTTGCACTTCTTTGCGTTGAATCTAAGCTGCCATACATTTGACCATTCCTCCAACCTTGCCAAGTCCCTTTTCATCCTTTCCACCCCACCTTGCGTATCAACCCTGTTTCAGATCTTTGTGTCATCTACAGAGAGACATAGTTTCCCTTCCAGTCCCTCTCCAATGTCACTTATAAAGACATTGAAAAGGACCGGACCCCGTACCGAACCCTGTGGTACCCCACTAGTAACCCCCCCCTTTCTTCACTGTGGACTCAATCTGCTATTACCCACTGTGTCCTGTTGTCCAGCCAGTGTTTTACCCAGGCTACCACCCTGGGACCTACTCCCAGGCTGGCTAATTTGTTTATTAATCTTTTGTGCGGAACTGTGTCAAATGCTTTGCTAAAGTCTAGGTTGGCCATGTCCACAGCCCCTCCCTGGTCTACTACTTTGGTCACCCAGTCAAAGAAATCAATTAGATTTGTCTGACATGACCTTCCTGCTGTGAATCCATGCTGCCTTGGGTCCTGTGCCCCTCTGGCCTCTAGGTACTCAATAATTCTTTCCTTCATAAGTGAGTCTATCTTTTTCCTTACCACTGAGGTCAACCTGACAGGTCTGTAGTTTCCTGCCTCTGTCTTGCTCCCACTTTTGTGAAGGGGAATTACATCTGCGGTCCTCCAGTCCTCAGGTACCACACCATCCTCCCATGATTTATTAAAAATGGTAGTCAGTGGTGTTACTAGTTCTTCCCTTAGTTCTTTTAGAATTCTGGGGTGAATCCCATCAGGCCCCATTGCTTTATCCACCTTCAGTTTTAAGAGTTCTTTCAGAACCCTTTCTTCTGTGAAAGGACTAATATCAACCCCCCATCCAGAGTGCTCCTATTGACTGGATTGGGTATCTCCCCCTGCTTTTCCATTGTGAATACTGAGCAGAAGCATTAATTCAATATCCCTGCTTTTTCACTGTCACTCTCTGACCAACCACCTTCCTCCTTATTCAGCCTCAGTATCCCTGCCTTAGTCTTTCTTTGCTCCCTAATGTACCTATAAAGGTTTTATCCCCCTTCTTAACAGAATTGGCTATCTTTTCCTCGGCTTTGGCCTTTGCTAGTCTGACTGCCTTCCCCGCTTTCTTCTGCTTTAACTGGTACAGTTCTCTGTCCTGCTCCTTCTGTGTTTCCTTATACTTTCTGAATGCTATCTTTTTCTCCCTTACCTTCCCCGCCACTTCTTTTGAGAACCATAGTGTTTTTCCTTTCATTTTAGTTTATTTGCTTCACACAAAGGCCTCTTGCCTCTGTGATGGCGGTTCTGATGCTTCCTCATTATTGCTCCACCCCACCTTCTTGCCTGTTTGCTAGTGCTTTTCTGAGGCACTCTCCCATTTTGACAAAATCATCCCTCCTGAAGTCCAGTACCTTCACTTTTGTATGGCTTGACTCTACAGCTAAGTTTATCATGCACCACACTGTTTGGTGGTCGCTTGTTCCCAGATGGCTACCCACTTCAAGATCGGAGATCCTCTCTCCGTCCCAATTTGAGAGTACCAG
Organism: Neoceratodus forsteri; assembly: GCA_016271365.2. NCBI lineage: Eukaryota > Metazoa > Chordata > Ceratodontiformes > Ceratodontidae > Neoceratodus > Neoceratodus forsteri. The sequence continues at coordinate 1,681,668,700 of CM057455.1, read as the reverse complement.
GTCTAAGATTGCTGCCTCCCGAGTGGGTTTCAAAACTAGCTGTCTGACGCATGCCCCCTGTAGGGCATCGAGAATGGCCCTGCTCTTGGATGTGGCTGTAGCAAAGGTGCTTCAGTTAACATCTGGCATATTCAGGTCTCCCATGAGCAATATCTCCCCTTTCTCTGCCATCCCAAGCATGCCTTCTATCATTTCCTTGTCCATTTCGTCCCCCTGGGATGGGGGTCTGTATACAACCTCTGTGCGGATTGTGGTGCCATTTCCAGTCTCCAGGATGACCAACAGTGCCTCCTCTCCTCCCCGTTTACCCTTTAGTTCTTTTGCTTTGATCCGTTCCCTTACATAGAGAACTCCTCCTCCTCCTTCTCTTCTTCCTTCCCCGTCCCTCCTGTAGATTATGTACCCTGGTATGTAGACATCCCAGTTATGGTTCTCTGTGTACCATGTTTCTGTGACTGCCACGATATCCAGTTATCCCTCTTCCATCAAGGCCACCATTTCAGGGAGCTGTTTACCTAGACTACGGCAATGGTACTCATTATCCTCCATTTTTTTATGGTTTTATTTCTTTTTGCCCCATCCCTGTCCTTACTGCCTTTGTCTTTTTCTCCATTTACCCCTGCCCTTCTCCCTATCGACTGCTCTATCTTGGTGTTTACCTCACTGACGACTCTGATTAGTTTTTTTTTTTGGGGGGGGGCTATGATTTCCTTTCTCTTAGTCAGTGCCTCCCCCTTGGCCAGTTTAAATGCTTGCCAATGAAGCATTCAAACCTATCACCTAGGATCCTCGCTCCCCTCTTGGATAGATGCAGACCATCGTGCCTGTATAGGCCTGCATCCCTCCAGATGGAGCCCGAGTCCCCAATGAAGCCAAATCCCTGAGTTCTGCACCAGTTTTTCAACCAGTCATTGAATCCCATGGTGCGGAGTACCCTAGCCTCATCCATGCCATAGACAGGTAGCAGTTCCGAGAAAGTTACTGTGTATACTACTTGTCTAAGGCCCTTCCCCAACTCCACAAACTCCTGTTGCACTGCTCTGATCCCATTCTCAGCCAGGTCATTTGTCCCTAGGTGGATAATGACATCCAGCTCCCTTTTCCTTGCAGATGCTACCACGATCCTGAGGATTTATTTCCTGTCCCTCCAAGCTATGGCGCCGGGCAGGCACCTTACTTCCCTTTCCCCTCCCTCCCCAGTTTTACCCCACAACAACTGAGTCCCCCACCGGAGTTGCTTCCTTCCCCTGTGGGGTCCTGTGCCACCCTCCTGTGGATCTCCATTGTGGAGGTTCCCAGCATCCTCCTTGGAGTGTCCACTGCAGGTGCCTCTATAGAGGAACCATGCTCTGTTACAGTGGCGAATGAATTGTGAAGTGGCACAACTGGAGGGATACGCCTCTGTTCCACCACCCTCACCCTCCCTGAGCCCACCGTAATCCAACCACTCCTCTTTCTTGCCAACCTCTGAGGTAGTGGTGGTAGCCTGGGTGGTTCCTGGGTAGGGGAGCAGGTTTCCTGAATCCTTGCCAGGCCAGCATGGAGACAAACAACCTCCTCCCTCAGACCAGAGCAGTGCCTGCAAATAGGGCAGCAACGCAGTCTCCAGAATGTCTCCTGGAAGACTGCTGCTGCACAGTCAGTGCATTGCACCACTCCCCAGATGTCTGTGTCCCTTCCTGTTACAGATGATTTTCTTTCCTTTTTTTTTTTTGTTCTTGTTTTAGTGTGTGCAAGCTTGTGAGTGTCTCTACCCCCTATTCAGTGTGTTGTGCCTTTAAGGATATGAACAGGTGTATGTTGTTAGCAGTTTTCGGGAAGTGACGTCAGAACCCCTGCTACAAAGGACGTTATGTGCTTGGGGTGGGTGGGTGAGGGCAGGGTGGTTGGGAGTAAATCTATGCCCTCTAGAAACAATCAACTACAACTCTGACCCTCCACCCCGGCTAACCATACCTTGAAAAAGGTTTTCTCAATTTACCAAAATATTTAGAACACTGCAGCTATTAAACTATAACATCTTTTTGAGATACTTGACATTTATAAGACTCCACTTTATTAGTTGCAAATTAAATAGTAATGTACTGAACAAAATATTTTTCCAGTTAGATGACCCTTGAAATCAAAACTGAAAAATATGTAAAACATATGAAAGTTTTTTTATTTTAAAGTTCGAAACATTTTCAGCAACCCTAATTACTTTCAAATGATCAGATTTTATAACTCTATCCAGCATAGTGAATTTATGAACAGGAACAATGGAAAAAAGTGGGTTAACAACTTTGACTTATTTTTTCTCAGCAAAAGTCTCAAGGAAACAAAAACGTACACACAATGGTATCCTTCTAAAGTTGAGAAATGTCTGACTCTGATCAGTCCTTCTAATTCACTCCAAGACCAGGCTAATTACTGCCAGAGAATACTACCTGAAAGCCATTATGTTCCTGAGAGCGTATCAGGTCTTTTAACTGAACTGTTGGACAGTAACAACAGCTCTCAAATCAGCATTTTCAAATAGTTAGTGCAACTAAGGCTTGTTTTAAGTTCTATTAGTACAGTAAAAGTGACTTGCCTTTGCAGACCTGTAAAGTATTATTTATTCTCAATGAGATTTTTTAATTCCCAAGTGCCTCTCGGGGAATGAGACTAAAACAGATTTTAAAGTAATTAAGTAGCTAATAATGTTCTGTGTTGTAATACACAAAGTTTTGAAAGGGCTAAATCCCTGCTGCTTTCATAATCCCTTTCAAACTGTTCAAACTGAGATTAAAGATAACTTTGTTCCTGTATTCCCACAACTACCCAGTATGGTAAAGATATCAGTTCCTAGTTTTATATGCAACATCTTTACCATTTGCTCTGTTTTCTATGCATTTGATTAAATGTAACATTTTGAAATCCCAAAGTTCTGACAGACACATAAATCCTTGTCACACAGCTGCTGTTTGACTCTGGAAACATATGCATTTTCTTTTTTTTTTTAATCTACCAACAGAAAAATCCCAAAGGACATGAATAACAGAGCACCTGCACCTCTTCATTTAGTTCGACACACAAGAGTCTAAAACTAAAAAATTATAAAAATAGATGCTATGTTCAGCTGCAGTTACATATTTCCCACTAATTCCCGTGAACAAAAATGCTAAGAGCATGAAATCACTCAGGCAAGCTCTGTCATCGACAGGATAAGATTTTTTGCTCCAGAAGCCCAGTGGGAACGTGTTAGAAAACTGGCAACAATTACAGATAAAGCACATGCTGAAGTCCTCAGGGACAACAGAGGAAATGTAACAAGATAGATGGGTATAATTTTTACACATTTATACCCAAACCACAAATGTGAACTGTCTTTAATTGCTACAATAACCACCAAACTTGCTCATTTGTCATGTCAGTAAAAACCTTTAAAAATACTTGTAGTCTAACTCCTTCAACTGTATATTACAGTGTTGGGTTTCTTTTACGGAGATGAGACATTTGCAGAAATTCAAATTAAAAACAGTTTTGGAAACATCATGAAGCAACATCCTCTAAAACAGTAACGCTCCTTTACTTAGTATGTTCCTCAACACTGTCAGCACAAGCAACAGTGAATGAATAAGCAACTGAGAAATGCTATCACAATAAACTGAGTTGCCCCACACAAACTGTGCTATCAGGCTCAAAATATGTTTATGTACTTATTACGGACCCTGTATAAGATGTATATCTAGTACACAGACTTTCTTTACTGGTTTAGTGGCATTCAGAACCTTAGCAAACAGCTTCACTATTCCCAAAGCAATAATCTAAACTAATCAAATAACTAGTTAAACACATTTTTCTTCCCATTCATTTATTAATTTTATTGAACTTTTTAAACCAGAAAGTCAAACTGAAATTGAAAAACTATTCATTCCCAGGTGATTCATGAGGACAGAAACAAAAAACTGGATAAGACAAAGGAAATGGAAATTATGTACCCACCGTTCCATTATGATACCAGGACTCACTGCTATCAATTGTATAAAGATAAATATAACACTAAAAGGAGGGGAAACTGGTTTAGTATAAGAACAACAGGAATTTGGAATACACTACCAAAGGAAGTAGTGTTAAGTACTACTATGAATACCTTCAAAAACAGACTGGATTCTTATTTAATTAACAAAGGCATTCGTGGGTATTGTTAGCAAACGGGCGAGCTATATGGACTCATGTCTTCTATGCTCTGATGTAACCTATGAACCTACCGTAATTCTTGATGATCTTGGACGAAGTCTCCACCACTTATTCACACTAATGAGATCTATGCCAGAGGTGCTAGGAACCAGCAGGAGCAAACTTTTTTGCAGGAGGGTCAGCGCCAGAGATGGAGCCACGAGGAGCGGCGCCGCGAGCCTCTGCTCGTGCGGCAATGACTATCTCAGTGTCAACCCTCCAACCGCCTCAGTACCTTTCTTCTCCGAGGAGGTGCAGCGTAACTAACCTAAAAGGATAGCCTAACCAAAAAACAGACATAAGATAGTCTGGAAGACCCGTATAAGAAGGGTTAAGAAAGAAGTCTTCACAGCCTAAAGATTGAAGGAGTAAAGACCAACAACAGAGGTGAGCTTGGGTGATGGCGGGTGGGCGTGTGAATGAGTGGTGGAGACTTCATCCAAGAAGATCAATAATTACGGTAGGTACGTAATTTCCATATCTTCCTAGACATAAAGTCTCCACCACTCATTCACACTAATGGGAGAGTACCGAGCTAGTAATCCCCCGAGAGGGCAGCTGGAGAGACCAAGAGCTCACAGATTTAGAACAGAAGTCCATTAAGGATGGTTCTGCCAAACGAAACATGTCGTCTGACATGGACATCCAGGGCATAGTGTTTGACGAAAGCATGCAATGAGCTCCAGGTGGCCGCATTGCAAATATCTGCAATGGGCACATTGCGGATTTCCGCCAGGGATGCCGCGACCGCTCTAGTAGAGTGAGCATACACTCTGCATTCCTGCTTAACCTGCGCCATGAAATAACAGTGGCTAAGGCATGCCACCGGCCATGCTGAAATGCACCTGATAGCGACAGGTTGACCCAGCCGGGTCTCACTGAAGGAAACAAACAGTTGTTGAGCTTTGCGCAAATCTTTTGACGTCCAAAGAATGAAGAGAGTGCTCCCCTTCATTTTGGAAGTTCGCAAAGTAAGTAGGAAGGATCAAAGGTTGGTTTAGATGGAATTCTGAAACAACCTTAGGAAGAAACTTAGGATGGGTCCAAAGAACTACTTTGTCGTTATGAAACACAGTATACGGAGGGTCTGTGACCAAAGCATGTATCTCAGAGACCCTGCGAGCCGAGGTAATGGCCACCAGGAAGGCTGTTTTCCAAGTGAGGAATTTCAACTCACAGGTAGCTAGAGGCTCAAAAGATTTTCGAGTGAGCATGTCTAGCTCAAGATTAATGTCCCAGGCTGTGACTGGATGTCTGATAGGAGGTCTGGTATGCAGAATTCCCTTAAGGAACCTCTTAACCACGGGTAGCTGAGCCAGAGACAAGAAAAGTACTGGCTCATGATAAGCTGAAATGGCACAAATGTGAACCTTGACTGTAGAGTATTGCAGACCTGAATTTGAGGTGTCCAAAACGTACTCTAGAACTTTATTTGGTAGGCAGGAAAAAGGATTCAAAGAGGATTTTGCACACCAGAGCGAAAAATGCTTCCATTTGGCTGTGTAAGTTTTCCTAGTGGCTGGCTTGCGCGCAGCCAGAAGAATATCTGAAACTCTGCGGGAGACATTGAACCTGTTCACTTCTATCTCTTCAGGAGCCAAGCATGAAGGTGAAGCGATCTCAGATTGGGATGGACCACAAGCCCCTGAGTCAGAAGGTTCGTCTGAAGGGGAAGCGGTTTCGGAGGGGTTTCCGACATACTGTTGAGTAACGGAAACCATATCTGCCGAGGCCAGAAGGGAGCAATGAGAATAATTTTGCTCCCCTGGGACTCAAACTTGAGAAGTACCCTCTGAATTAGAGGAAGAGGCGGAAAGTCGTATAGAAAGCGTTTTGTCCACAGCAGCCTGAACGCATCCTGACAGAAAATGCCAGGCCCTGGATTTCTGGAGCAGAAGAGAGGCAGTTTTGTGTTGAGTGGGGATGCAAAAAGTTCCAGGTCTGGAGTTCCCCCCCTCTGCGAATAGTGACTGAACTATGGTTGAGTTGAGAGACCATTCGTGAGGATCTGTCTCTGTTCTGCTGAGACGGTCTGCCAGTTCGTTCTGCACTCCTGGCAGGTAGGCCACTCGAATTAGAGCCTTGTGCTCCAAGCACCATTCCCACACTCTCATCGCTTCCCTGCATAAGGGGTAAGAGTGAGCCCCGCCTTGCTTATTGATGTAATACATCACTGCTTCGTTGTCCGTTTGAAGGAGAATGTTCTTGTGACAGAGAATGTCCTTCAAAGCCCGGACTGCATAAAGGACGGCTCTCATTTCTAAGACATTTATGTGAAGTTGGGACTCGTCCTGAGTCAACGTACCTTGAGTGTGGAGAGTCTAACAGTGAGCTCCCCACCCCATCAGAGACGCGTCCGTGGTAATGGAAATCTGATGATCCAGAGGAGCAAAGGGATACCCATCCAGAAGATTGTCCTCTTGCGACCACCAGGTGAGTGACTTCTTCAGAGGTTCTGTCACCTTGATGAGAAAGGACTGAGGGTGAGTGGTTAGGGACGACTGAGTACTGGGCATCCATTGAGAGGTTCTCATGTGAAGGCGTGCTAGGGTTACAGTGGACACCGAGGATGCCACGAGACCCAGCATCCGTTGCATCGAAATAGCTTGAACCGAGCTATTCTGTCTGATGTATCGGGCAATCTGTAGGATATCGCTCCATCTGTCTTCTGGCAGAAACGCTTTCGCACAGGAGGTGTCCAGAAGAGTTCCTATGAAAAAGGAGCCTTTGGGAGGGCTACAGCTGTGATTTCTTGAGGTTTAGCAGGACTTCCATGGACATGAGAAAGTCTGAGGCTATGGCAACGGCATCGAGAGTTCCTTGCCTGGAAGGGCTTGCTAGAAGCCAGTCGTCTAGATATGGGAACACTTGTATTCCAACTTTTCTGCGATGTGCTGCAAGAATTGCACAATACTTTGTAAAAACTTGCGGCGCCAAGGATAGCCCAAAGGGCAGGACTCTGAACTGATAATGCTGTCCCAAAGCCACAAACCTTAGGTATTTGCGCTGCTTTGGATGAATAGGAATATGCTGGTAAGCGTCCTGCATGTCCAGGAAGGCTAACCATTCGTGTTGATGAAGGAAGGGTCCCTAGCGATATCACCTTGTATTTCTCTTTCGGAAGAAACTTGTTTAATTTTCTGAGGTCCAGAATGGGGCACATGCCCCTGGTTTTTTTTGGAACTAGAAAGTACTGGGAGTAGAACCCTGTGTTCCGTTGATCCAGTGGAACTACTTCCACTGCCTTGTTGTTCAGAAGGCCTTGTATTTTAGAGGCGAGAAGCTCTGACTGAAGAATTGATAGCTTTGGCTGCCGCATGGGGAGACAATCCGGAGGGTTCTCTGAAAAACCGAGCAAATATCCCTCGTGGATTATCCGAAGGACCCATTTGTCCAAAGTTATGGTCTTCCACTGGCTGTAGAAGTGAGTCAGACGACCTACCACTGCTAAAGAGTCCCCCTCGGGCAGCTGAGGTGGGACATGGGCCAGAAACACAGAAGGCAGCACTGGGCGCTTTGGGTTCTTACGCCTTCTGTTGTGTTTTCTTTTGAGGCTGAGGGGCTTGATTTTTATTAAAACCTCCCCTGCCTTTGCCTCAAAAGGACTGACGGTTATGAAATTGGCGTTTATTAACACCCCCTTGAGAGGGGATGGGAGGAGGTCGAGCCAATTTAATGGCTGACCTAGTCTTTTGTGTGGCCTCTAGAACCTGTTCTACTTGAGGGCCGAAGAGATGCACACCATCGAAGGGCAACGCCATGACCTGTTGCTAGGCATCATTCGTGAAACCTGAAGTGCGCAGCCAGGAATAGTGGCGGGTACAAATGCCCGCCGCCGCCGCTCTGGAGGCAGTATTGAAGGCCTCCATAGCTGCTTTAACCTGTTGGTTGTTGGACTCAATGCCTCTGGTTATGGTTTGAAGAAGCTCTGAATTAGTGTTCAACTCCGATAGAGCTTCAACCATTTGTTTGAGTGAATGCCAAAGAATATACTCATATTGCGAGAACTAGCCCTGGTAGCCGGCAATACGCATACCCAGGGTGGATGCAGCAAAAACTCTCTCTTACCGAAAGTATCTATCTTATGAGGTTCTTTGTTTATAGGTCGAGCTGCACTAGTCAGAGGAAGGACAACCTTATCATTCTCTGCCAAGACTACAATAGGATCCGCAAAGGCTTGGGAGGCCAAACTGGGTCGATCCTTGGGAGCAGCATACATCCTATCTATGGACTTAGCCACAGAAGGAATGACAGCAGGATTATTCCATACCATTTGAGAAAGCGTCTCAAAGGGGGGTTGTACCGGGGGAGTTAAATCCATAGGGATGTCCGGAACATGAATGTATTGGAGTCTTAAAAGCTTCCCAGGATCGATGTCCATAGTCTGGAGAGAAAGAGTGGAATTCAAATTTTTCAGCAGAGACTTAAATGACAGGTCCTCGACCACAGGCTCTGTAACAGAATTAGATCCTGCTCCTTCCACATCATCTCCCAGTCTAAGATCTGGGTCAGGCTCAATATCATCTCCTGACAGTCCAGGAGGGACTGCATGAACAGGAAAGGATTGAAAATCAGCAGAAAAGTGTCAGCAACCTGGGTTCAGGAATGGACTCTGGTGGCTAGAGGGTCGGCCGGGGGGAGGAGGATTGAGCGCCCAGCGGCCGCTCTCCTCCTCTGGGGAGGGGTGGGATGCATGTCCCGCAGCTCTACCGGCACCTGGGTGACCACGGGTGGAGGTGCAGTGGACTGCATAAAGAAGGGATGGAGGACATGGGCCGGAGACTGGAGCGCTGGCACGTCTCGACATGTGCTGCCCTAAGGTTGCCCTAGCGTGCTCACGTCCTGTGGGAGGGGACAGAAAAATGCAAAAAGGAACCTGCCGTGGAGGACGGAGATGGGACCCGACTGCCCCAGATAACCCATAACCGGGCTACCACTGGATGCCGTACATGGACCTCCTGATGCACACTAATGGACTGGAGGGGTTAAAAGGGGTCCCCCCCTCCTCCCTGCCCGGGGGTAGGCCAAGGCAGCATGGAGATAGGTCCGAGCGACACCACGGTAGGTACCCAGGGAGGGATTAGGTGACTACAGCCTAGGGAGTTCCCGAAGAAGCTCCACCGCGGCAGGGAGAAGGGGCTACTAAAAAAAAAAAAAGAAAATCAGCAGAAAAAGAAATCGGAGAGGAGACGCCCTGAAGAATGGCAGAGGAAAAGCCCGGCCTCGGCACCGAAGAACATGGCGCCGAAGGGCCATACGATGCCGATAAAGCAGACGGCGCTGAAGGCGGCACCAACAGGCGCACTGGCGCAGAGGATGGCACCAACAGGCGCAGTGGCACCGAGTGACCCACAGACGCCAATGGTGCCTACACCAACCCAGGGCCCCAAAAATTCAGATTTGACGGGAAAGAAGAAAGAATACCAGGACATAGAGGCATCGGTGTGGCCCCCTGCGCCGTAGCAATGGAAGGGGGGAGAACACCTGAGCGCGGGGTCGACGGCACCAAAGAGGGCGCCGCGTGACTAGGAAGGCCCAATCGCCCTGCCCAATCTCCTGAAGAACCCGAAGGCCCCAGAGTGACCGGGCCAGGCAGTTGGACCAACCTCCAAGCCCACTGCTCCATAAGAGTGGCCCACTGATGAAACTGCTCATCGGAAGCCCTACCAGAACGCGGGGAAGGGCTCCGATGTTGAAGAGGTCAGTGACCAGAAACAGAAACCGGCGACTCCGAATGAGGAGACTGGCAACTGACCCCAATGACCGTCGACGCGCAGACATATCAGAAGGCGACCTCGAGTGATGCCTTCTCTTTTTTGACCTACGAGTCGAAGAAGAGCTCGAGGCCGAACGGTGCCAAGAATGCGATGGTTTTCTTTTATGCTTCCAGGGGACCGCCACTCCCCCCGGGCATTGGACCGTCCGTTGTCAGACCCCCCTTCTGGAGAAGGTGGAGGACCAGACCTAGCCCGACTGACTGAACAGCTTTCATACGAAGTCTCCCTACCGTCACCTGACCCGCTCATGGTAGACTCCCTCAATGTAGGCTGAGACTTCTTTCTTTATTAAGAATAATTATTGTAAGCAGTACTTTATTCGAAAAATACTACAAAATAAAAAAAATAAAAAAAAACTGAAAACTATGCTGCTAGTTTGAAGTTTGACTCCCGGCGGGTGAGCGACATCATCACTGAAGTGCACTCGATGGTGGGAAAAAAGGAACTGAGGCGGTTGGAGGCTCGACACTGAGATAGTCATTGCCGCATGAGCAGAGGCTCACGGCGCCGCTCCTGGCGGCTCCATCTCTGGCGCTGGCCCTCCTGCAAACAGTTTGCTCCCGCTGGGTCCTAGCGTCTCCGGCATAGACCCCATGAGTGTGAATGAGTGGTGGAGACTTTATGTCCAGGAAGATCTATGCTGGCTAGAAGACACCAGTGCACTTTTAGAACTGTGAGTTCATAACTATCTGGAGTACTCCAGCAGGGCTGGTAAACAAAATGAAAAAAAAAACAGATAAAGATGAAATTACCCTAGTCGGCCAGGTGGCGCTGAGGCGCTGGACGCCACACCTTGCGCTGCACCGGCGACCCGCGTTTGGGAACGAGCGTGGGCTGGCAGGGAGGAACTGGATCGAGCATCCAACGGACTGCTATCCATCTCCAGGGAGGAGGGTGGCCTGCAGTCGGCGCTCATCTGACCCCTGGTGGAGGCTGGGGCTTGGCGCTATGCTGCCCTAGAATGTGGGGCGGGAGCATGGCAGACACTTAGCAGGGACGCGCATGGGTGTGTACATGTGCACGCCGCAGGTGTCACTGCACGCCAAGCTCCCATAAGGAAGAAAATGGAAAAAGACCCTGGTGGCCAGTCATAGCGGCGTGATGGCTGTCCCTCGTCGCTCCATCTCCGGAGGTGACACCCTGAACTGAATCCTGGATCGGCAGGTGAGTAGGGTGCTCCCCGCTGCCCTGCCACAGTGGGTAAGCAGTGGGAATTACAAGGGGAGTGCCTGAAGGAGTGCAAGTGAGGGACGGCAGCCAGACGAGGGTCTGACTGGGGCCAGGGGAGTAGAAAGAAAAAAAAAAAGATGAAATTACCCTGCTAATTTGGTAAAGAAATGCAGCAGCAAGTACTGGATACAGCTGGATTTAAGTAGTTTCTTTAGAGTAGAAGGCACTGCAAACCACAGTAAAAGTACTGCAAGAAATTGAAGAAATATATCAAGAAAGTACAGTTACTTTAAGAACTTACCGTAACAGTAGATCTTCGAGAGAGGCTCTTGTAATAGGTACTTACATATAGGACTCACCCGGCAGGTGTCAGGACCCCACAGAAAAATTTCTAGCTAGCAGTCTCTGGCGGGGGACTGCCCCCACATCAGGTGACTGACGTCATGCGACATCAGTATAAAGGGGTGGTCCCCACGCCTGCCTTCCAGTTCTTTCCCAACAAAGGCCAAAAAAGGCAAGACGAGAGAGAAGCAGATAGTTCCCTTCCTGGAAAAGGAGCTGAAAAGCTAAGGGGGACGGAGGGCAGGAAGGCATTACCTACTGCAAGAGCCTCTCTCGAACATCTACTGTTAGGGTAAATTCTTATGTAACTGCACTATCTTACTTTGAGAGGGCTCTTGCAGTAGGTAATTACATATAGGATTGAATCCCAAGTAGTCTGGAAAAAAGGAAAAGCACTCAGGAGGAGGAACATGATCCAACAAATGGAACCTCTGGCTGAAAGGGTCCTATGAAAGAAGACCTTGGGAGTACAGCCAAACCAAAGCCTGCTCTACGGCGAGAGGCACTATCCAAACTGTAGTGTTTCGTAAAGGTATGGACAGAAGTCCAAGTCAGGGCTGTGCAGATGTCTGCCGCTGACACATTCTTGAAACAAGCCGCAGACACAGCTACTCCTCTGGTGGAGTGACCTCTGACTTGACCCAGCAGGGTCTTGTGGTACTTGTCATAACAGAAGGTGATACAATTAGCCAACCATTTAGAAAGGCATTGCTTGGAAACTGCATTGCCCTCTCTTTTGGGAGCAAAAGAGACAAAAAGCTGATCTGATTTCCTGAGATCCTTAGTCCTAGTGGTATAGTATCTCAGTATTCTACGAACATCCAAAGTATGCAAGAGGTACTCCCCTTGATTGTAGTGTTACGTAAAGAAAGCAGGTAGCCCAATGGATTGATTCAGCGTAGATTCCGCTACCACCTTAGGGAGAAACTTAGGGTTGGTGCACAGAGCCACATGTTCCTTGTGAAAAATCAAATATGGGATTTTGCACATCAGGGCCTGAAGCTCAGAAATCCGTCGAACTGAAATAATGGCCACTAGGAAGAGAGACTTCCAAGAGAAGAACTTCAAGTCTGCTGAAGCTGCCGGTTCAAAAGGAGGCAGAGTAAGCTTCTCGAGAACAAAATTCAGATCCCAAGGTGGAGCAGGAATTCGGATGGGGGGATCTCAAATGGAGAACCCCTCTGCTGAAAGTCTTGGAGACTTCCAACTGAGCGAAAGTCCTGTCTCCAAAGGGGACATGGTAGGCCAAAACTGTTGCCATGTGAACCTTAAAAGAGGAATAGCTGAGACCCAGGTCAAAGAGATGATGCATGTAGTCCAGGACTCTTTCAGCTGGGCAAGAGAAAGGCTCAAAGTCCTTTGATGAGGCTCAAATCGAAAATGGGTTCCACTTCATGACAGAGGTGGACCTTGTGAAAAGCTTTCTGGCCTCCATCAGAATATCTGCTACGAGCGAAGAAACCCCAAATCGGGCTTGAGCTACGTCTGCAGGAGCCATGCATGCAACTGAAGGGATCTGAGACCTGGATAACAAGGGTCCCCTGATCCTGGGTCTGCAAGTGCTGTGACAGAGGAAGAGGAAGCGGAGGCTCCTCCAAAAATTGTTGCAGAAGAGAGAACCAAACTTGCCTGGGCCAGAATGGAGCAATGAGAATCATCTGGGCTCCTTCTGTTATGAGCTTGTGCAAGACCCTCGGAATTAAGGGAACTGGAGGGAAGGCATAGACGAATCTGTCCCTCCAGTCGAGAGACAGATCATCCCGCCAGGAAATGTCTCGCCCTGGAGCGAGTGAGCAGAAAGCAGGAAGTTTTGCATTTTGAGGAGACATGAACAGGTCTACCTGAGGGGTTCCCCAGAGCAGGAAGATGTCGTCTACTACCTCTTGATCCAGTTCCCATTCGTGGGCTCTGGCTAAAGACCGACTGAGGTGGTCTGCCAGCATGTTTTCTACTCCCGGAACATGAACTGCTGTCAGGTGAAGGTTGTGCTGAGCAGCCCAACTCCAAATTCTCATTGGTTCCCTGCACAGGGGGTAGGACCGAGTTCCTCTCTGCTTGTTGATGTACCAGACTACACACATGTTGTCCGTCTGGATGGCTACATGACTGGGAAGAATGGAGGAGTGCAGAGCCCAGAGAGCATACAAGACGGCTCTGAGTTCGAGCACATTTATGTTTAGTCTGATGGAGATTTTTAGAGTTGATACAAGTTTTGAGAGGTCCCCACCCCACCCACCCAAACTGCCCAATTTCCCATTTGCAGTTTATACTGATCTGCCACTAGAGGCATCTTATTTTTCCTATTAATCCTCCAACCTTATTTATGCTTTTTTCCTGTTCTAATCACCATTATCCCCAGCTTTGTTCTCACTTTTAGCATATTGTACTCTGAAGAAAGAAAGAAAAAAAAAAACACTCCACAGTGGCAGTCACCCTCACTGAAGGTCAGTTATTCCCCTTACCCCCCCCCCCAATAAGAAATAGCAATGGGCACCATGGCTATAACACTCAGCCTACTCATGGTTACCTTTCTTGCTCTGACCATGTCCCATCCTGCCCCCTACCATCCACCCTGAGCCCACCCCCTCTACCACCCCACAGCAGCCAACCGCCCCCACCCAGGACACCCCTTATTTCTCCACGGCACCCACCACCAACCAATACCCCGGGACACCCTGGCCCACCCTTCCTTGCCATACCTACCCTACGCTCCCTACCCATCCCTTGCACCCCCAATAGTAGGACCTCGCATTGGTACCTGGCGAAGGGTCCTGGTCGCCACAGACCGCTCATCAGATTAATTACTCTACTCCTTCTGTTCTCCGGGAACACACACCCCAACCCTGGGTCGTTGTCAACTAGCCACCCCACACCCCACTCTGGTACTGGCCTCAGCATTGCATCCATGAATATTTGCAGCCTCCTAAAAAAATCCGCCGCCCTCCAGTGCTGAGCTATACAACACCGTCCTGATGTTATAGCACTAGTTGAGATCTGGCTCTCGAGAAAAACTCCCGACTCGGTTATCTCCCTTCCTGGCTACACTCTGTTCATGGAAGACCGTATAGGCAAACGTGGTGGCAGGTGTGCAGTCTTTATGCGTGACACACTTTTAGGCCATGCTCTCCCTGACCCCAAGCTCAGTTTTAGTGCCCAAGCCCTCAACCTTAAGGTTACCTCTGACCCAGCCAAGGGCCCTCTTTTTCTCATAGTCTCTTACATTACCCCGAGGGACCAGGGACGAGCTGTCCATTCCCTCATTGATTACCTCACCACACTCCCACACAAGGCAGAGCAGCTCATCCTAGGTGACTTTAATGTCAATTGGCTGAGTACCACTGCCCCCCATATCAGGGACTCCTTTGCTGCCCTAGATATGACCCAACTAGTTACCTCACCCACTAGATTTAACCGGTCAGGAAGCTCCAGCACCCTCCTAGATGTAATACTGTCAAACCGCCCCCATAAAATCAGGTTTATTAATGTACTACCAGACTCTCTTGGTGACCACTCTCCTGTCCTCTGTCACTGGTCATCCCCCACACCAAAACCAGTGTCCCAGGTCACTTCGCACCGGCGCTTTCGCCCCAGGGATTTCAGAAAGCTAAAACCGCACCTAGACCAGCTTGACTGGTCCCCAATCCTACTCGCAATGGATATTGACTCTACCCTAAAGTATGATGTGGTTCTCCTTGCCTCCCACCCTGACCCCGCATCTCTACAGGAATCCCCGCAGCACACATTCAACCAAGTCGAAAGGTGATTCCTTGACCACCGGCTGGTCATTAACCTAAAAAAAAAAACAAATCTGTGCTTTTTTCACATCACCAGAATAAGGCCAAAAATGCCCCCCTCTGCATTCTCCCCAGTAATGCTCACCCTCTCGAGCAGGTGTCGTCCAACAAGTACCTGGGCATCACCTTCGACTCGGCTCTTACATTCCACACCCACATCAATAACCTGTCCTCAGCCATAAACTCTCGGATTGGCCTTCTCTATCGCCACAGAGACTCCCTCCCCCAAACCACTCTCTGACTGGCCATCAACTCCTCTGTCTTGTCCCTAGTGGACTACGGTCTACCTATCGATCTACGCTGTGGCCGACAATACCGTCCTCACCAGAATCCAGACCTCAATAAACAAGGCCTGCAGGCTCCTGACCGGAGCATCCCTCTGCACCCATACTTGCCTGCTCTATTCCACCGCCAACCTGCTCACCTTGGAGGCGTGCCTGTGCTACCAAACCTGCTTAGTCGTCAAAAAATCCCTGCTAGGACTCTCCCCTCCCCCCGGGGTCACCGTGTCCCTGCAGCTTGCATCCCTATCTGTTGCCACCCATAGCTCAGTTAAAGCCACCTTTCTGGTGCCCCGTACTAAGATCTCCCTAGCCCAAAGGTCCTTCCACTACCGTGCCCCCACATGGTTCAACTCCCTCCCGCCCTCTGTCACTAAGTCTACCAAAACTGATTTCTTTAAAGTCGCTCTCCGTAACCACCTCTTTGGCACCCGAAGCTGTAGTTGCCCTTAATCAACTTAATGTTGGGGTCCCTCCCCGTTTCTGGCCAACAACCTTGACAATGTCCGTTGGACTGCCCACCCACCCTTATTTTTTTTCTTTTCCTCGCCTCTGTCCCCCCCCACCCTTCCACATAGGTATTTCCCCGGTATGACCAGGGTTGTGACTTCTACTACTGTTATATTTTATACGATTGCTATTTACTGCATGTAACCTTATTCCATAAACTACTGTCAAATTGTGTTCTTTTGTTATCTGTATTGCTCCTGTATGTTACCACTGTTGTATCTCACACTGTAACCATGTCTACCTTCCCTGCGATGAGGTGCCTTTGTAAATGAGTCCCTGACTCAAAGGTTGTAAATCTGACTTTCAAAAATAAATAAATAAAAATAAATAAAATCTGCTTACTTCTGGACCAGCTGCCCTGAGTACTGTGAGACCCCAGATGGGCTCCCCAGCCCTCTCCTGAGGTATCTGTTGTCAATGTCTGGGAGGGGGGGGTTTGATACTGAAGTGAACTCCCCGGCAAAGGCTCTCATGCACCATACACCATTGCAAGTCCCTGGCCATGGGATCGGAGACTAGCACCTCCTAGTCTAGGTCATCCAGCGTTTGGTCCCATTGAGACTGAAGCGTCCATTGACAGATCTTCATATTTAGCCGAGCACGAGATTCTGTCGAGATAGCAGCCGCCATGGGCCCGAGGAGGTGAAGGACTGATCTGTCACAGACCCTTCTGTGACTGGACAGCAGACTTGCTTGAGTCTGGAGGGTGTCCACCCTGTCCGGAGGCAAAACAGCCTTGCTGATGTTCGTGTCTAGGATCGCCCCAATAAACTGGAGCCTTTGGCAAGGGATCAAATGGGGCTTGGCCTAGTTGATGGTGATACTCAGGCTGGTGAAAACCTGCAGGGTGAAGGAAAGAGAGCGCAGAAGTTCCTCCCTGGATGGGACCACCAAGAGCCTGTCGTCCAGGTACAGGAATACCTGCACTCCCTGGGTACGCAGGTGGGACGCTACCACAGACAAGCATTTGGTACACACTCAGAGGAGTCGAGGAAAGACCAAATGGGAGGGCCTTGAATTGGTAGCGGTCCCCCGAAAAGAAAACCGAAGGAATTTGTGGTGGGAAGGGCAGATGGGGATGTGCAGGTAGGCATTCTGCATATCCAAAGCACACAGCCACTGTCCCTGCCGAAGAAGCAGCAGAAGGCTCTGTAAGGAGAGCTTTCTGAAGCATCTGTACTCCACGAACATGTTCTGGGAACTGAGGTCTAAAATAGGCCTCATGTCTCCCATCTTCTTTGGAACTAAGAAGAAATGGGAACAGTAACCTGTCCCCCAAAGATTGGTGGGGACTGGTTCTATCGCCGCCTTCACAAGAAGGGAGGAGATTTCTTCCAGGACCAGAGGAAGATGTTCCGAGGAGTAAGACGACTTGGGGGGTGGTCTTCGGGATGGTTTCTGAAGAAACTCGATTGAGTGTCCTGCTGCTATCAGTTGGAGCACCCAAGCATCTGATGTAATCCTCTCACAAACCTGTAGATGGAAGGAGAACCTCCCTCCTACTGGTTCCTCTTGAGTGTCCAGAGCCCGTGGGAGAGGGGAGGAGTCAGGAGGTGTGGAGCAGCGCAGCGGCCGAGGCTCCCACGGCTTTTTAGGGCGGAGGAGTCTTGGGTGCTGGAGGGGCCCCAATGCTTGTTGGCCTGCTTGCCCTGTGGTTTCACCTTAGGTCGAGTACATTGACGAAAAGGGCGACGCTGTCCCTGAGGGTGTCTGTACAGAGAGTCCACGGGCTTGATTGCAGTGCCATTCTCCTGCAGGTTGGTGGTGATGTCCTTGACATCACCACCAAACAGCACCGAACCCCTGAAGGGCGCATCCTGAATGGCAGATTGCACTTCAGTGACCAATCCAGACAACTGGCACCAGGCGAGACGCCGAAGACCTACGGCAAAAGGTGAACTCTGTCCAGCTGCATCCACTGCATCGTAGGTGGCACAAAGCATGTGCCAACTGGCCGAACGAGCAGAACGGACAAGGTCAGCCACTTCCTGTTTCGTCTGGGACTCAGGAAGGGAGTCCAATTTAGATTCCATCTGACTCAGGATGGTCTTTTGGTAGTCTACCATATGTGTGACATAGTTCAGGGCCCTAATACCCAAGGTAGAAGATGCGTATACCTTCTTCCCATACTGGTCCAGAAGCCGGGACTCCTTGTCAGGTGGTAACGAGCTGAGATGTTTGGGGTTGGCGGAACAGCCATGAGCGGCACTAATCACAACTGAGCCCACCTTGGGGTGTATATTCAAAGAATCTACTCCCTCAGGAGCCTCATATAGCTGATCTACCTTCCTCGGAAGGGGGGCTAACGCGGACGGTTGTTTCTAAATGGTGGAAACAAAGTCTACGTGAGGCTCTATCCATGGTGGAATCAATGTAGGAGCGGTCTCGGGCCGATCCAAGTAGGCAGCGAGCTTCTTACACTGTGGATCTGGGTACAGAGACTGCCACTGATGAACTTCCTGGGTCTTTCTCAATAACTCCAAAAAGGAAGGATCCTCTGGAGGAGACTTCGGATGAGTCCTTGGCCTAGGACATTCTGGAGTACAAGGCTTGTCATCCGGATCAGAGCACCCCCCAAGTCTGAGTCAGAGGTCTCCAACATACAGGAGGAAGACCTCTCCCAACGCGGGGGAGGAACGGTCCCTTTGGGAAGCCCTCTGGGAAGCATATCCTCCTTACCCCTGGCACCAGAGGGTTCACCTCTGGTGTCGGGTAAGGGGGAGGAAGTCTCCCGTCTCTGGCATAGGGGAATCTGTGCAGGGTCCTGCGTCGGAAGATGGCTCTCTACCTCCCTGGTGAGCTGAGCTTTGGCCTTGGACCACCAGGTAGCCAGAGTCTCCTTCAAGTCAACCGGTGGCTGTGGTGAGGTGGTGGAGGAGGAGGGGGATACGGATACCGGGGGTATCCGTATGGCGAGTATCCATAACCCAACGGTGGGAAGCCTTGCGCCAGGTACTGTGGCACCAGATTAAGCGGTGTCGGATACATGGGTGCCAGGGGCTGTGATGGAGCAGGAGGCCCTGGGAAAGGCCCAGCGGGTGGGCCAGGTAAGGGTGGCCCCACGGGCGTCGGGCCCGGCATAGCAGTGGCGTCCAGAAGAGGGACGTCGGCTGGCATTGGGTAGGCTGACATCTGAGGAGCCAGCGTCAGAGGGCCCAGCCCTGTAGGAGAGAGCTCTGACGTCAGCGTACCTAACTCCTCCGTGTCAACCGGGTATGGAGGGCTGAAGTCCCCGGGGTCCAACAGAGGAGATGAAGAAGCCTCAGAGGGTAATGGCAAGCGCTGCGGTGAGCCTGGGATGTTGGACTGGTAAAAAGGGGTCCAACATAGGCTCTTTTGTTAGGCGGTCATCGGAGGGTCAACATTCGGCTTATCAGCTGGATCTGGGCGGGCATCAGGGGAGCCAGCGTCCGACTTATCGGAACCCTGATCCGACGCAGGTTGCTCTGGGGATGCAACCTTGGCAGGTGTATGAGGGACCGTGTGCCTCCCGAAGGAGTCGGTGTCACATCGATCCTGTCCAGGGGGAGGTTGGTGGCACCAGCGACCGACTTAGCAGACCCACTCGACCCAGAGGGCCTCGCGGCTGCGGCCTTCCCGAGAGCAAAGGACTCCTTTACCCCAGAGGCACCCAAGGGGTCAGAGCACAAGCCCGAC
This sequence comes from Neoceratodus forsteri, assembly GCA_016271365.2. Taxonomy (NCBI): domain Eukaryota; kingdom Metazoa; phylum Chordata; order Ceratodontiformes; family Ceratodontidae; genus Neoceratodus; species Neoceratodus forsteri. The sequence continues at coordinate 1,681,648,969 of CM057455.1, read as the reverse complement.
GTGAGGGGCAACACCGTCTTGGGCACAGTTGAGGAGCGGTTCCATGGAGGGGACGTTACCTTAAGAACCGCGACTCTGGCCGGTGTCACGGATGCCGTGGAGGTCGAGTCCCGGTGCTTGTCCTTTTTCTTGTGGCCTTTGGGGGAAGTGGAAGCCTGCCTCAACTTCTTCAACTCCTTCTCCATGGAAGCCATCTTTTTCTTCAGAATATGGGCTTCCAGGGACTGCTGCTTCCGTTTTCGGGTGACAGTACTGAACTTTTGGCAGTGCTGGCACTTCTCCACAGGGTGGTCCGGGCCTAAGCAGAAGAGGCACAGGGACTGTCCATCCTTATGCGGCAGTTGAGAACTGCACAAGTCGCACTTATTTTTATGCGATTCGGAAGGCGTCGGGGATGACCTACACGGACGTTTGATGCAAAAAGCGAAAAAAAAAAAATCGGTCGAAAAGTTTGGGAAAAATAACCGATGGAAGACTGATGAACGATGGAACTCTACCATGAGGAACTTTCACAAGTCGACGGCGGGAAAGAACTGGAAGGCGGGCGTGGGGGACCGCCCGTTTATACTGACGTCGCATGATGTCGGTCACCTGACGTGGGGGGTCCCCTGCCAGAGATTGCTATCTAGAAATTTTTCCGTGGGGTCCAGAAGCCTGCCTGATCAGTCTTATATGTAATTACCTACTGCAAAAGCCCTCCCGAAGTAAGATCCGGCAGAATTGGGTAATATAGACTCGATTAACAATTTGGATGCTAAACTAACAGAGAAGGCATCAGTACACGAACAGAAGGGTAAAGAAAGAAAATGTAAAAAGTTTAACCGTGACAAACAAGATTACCAGACTGGCTGCATACACAACTAGGAAAAATGGCAGCGTTCTGCAAGCCGAGGCAGCAGATATAGAAAACAGAACTTTCAGCTGTAATAAAAGCCATCAGGATGCTAGTGACAGATCAAACTCTCCCAACCAGGGTAACTTGGGAAATGTTACATTTTTAGAGAACAATCAGGAAATGAAAATTATGTATGTACCTACTATAATTCCTGATCCTTCTGTGTATCTTCACCATTCATCACCTGTGGCCGGAGGTCATGACCCCATGGGAGCTTTTTTTTTTTTTGGATGGGCGGAGTCAATGCACTGCGTGGCCCTCTCAGGTTGGCCATTAGGTGTCATCGACTCCGCCCTCCAGAGAGTTCTGAGTCGCCGTACAGTAAGAGAGGGTTGGGAGGGAGGGACAAGGAAGTCCAAGGGACAGACAAAGGAAAGGTTATACAAATAAAAGGAGAAATAAACGACTGAGAGGACAGAAGAAAAAATTACTCACCTTAGTAATGTTGTTTCTTCTAATGGAGTCTTGCTATATTATGACTATTGCAGTTTGTCCCACCATTAGAACTGCTCCGGAGGTGAAAGAGTTTACTTCCATGCAGGGCATGGAACTTAGAGCGCGAGCTCGGTTAGAGAAGCTCTGTCTGGGATATTACAAACCGAAACTGTCAGATCTTTACGAGCAAAACTCACTAAGGTTCTGTATGGAAGCTGTAACCTACACTAGCCAACTGGCTACTAAGATATTAACACATTTTCCTGGTCCCAACACCATGACTCAAGTCAGGGGACCAGAAAAAGATGAGATAAAATAAAATAAAACACAACACCCAAACACCCCAAAAGGGGTGGAAAACATAAAGAGGCATCAATAAGTGCCAACAGTGATTACTCACCCCATACCCCAAGTAGAAGTTCTGAGAGGGGAAGGCTGGGGGAGGTCATAATAAGCAAGACTCCATTAGAAGAAACAACATTACTAAGGTGAGTAATTTTTTCTTCAAACAACATGAAGTCTTGCTATATTATGACTATTGCAGACTACACAGCAGTACCTCCATGGAGGAGGGACAGAACCTACTTAGGGAACAGGCTCTGAAGCACGGTTGTGCAAACCGAGCATCCCTCCTGGCCTGGATATCCAGGAGTAATGCTTGGTGAAAGTATGTACTGTTTTCCAAGTAGCTGCTTGACATATCTCTAAGATAGGATGTCTCTGGCAGCAGCTAGAGACGAGCTGTACCTCTGGTAGAGTGAGCCCTCAGGCCTGAAGGGGGAACCTTACCCAGTTTTTGATAGCAAAATTGGATACAAGAGACAATCCACCTGGCAATGGATCTATTAGTGGCAGGTTTCCCTTTCCCAACCTCACCATAAGTGAGAAATAGTTGGAGGGAGTCAAACCTGTGACCCTTGGTACGCTCTATGTAGTAACTTAGGGCCCTCTTAACATCTAGCTGTGCAACCTCCTCTCACCAGAGGAGGAATGGTCAGTGAAGAACACTGGAAGTGAAATAGATTGATTAAGGTGGAAATCTGAAACCACCTTAGGCAAAACTTCCTGTTAGTCCTGAGGACTACCTTATCCCTGTGAAAGGAAATAAAGTCAGTCTCCACTGACAAAGCTTGTAACTCACTTATGCGCCTGGCAGAAGTGATGGCTACTAGAAATACAGTTTTCCAAGTCAAGTACTTAATCTCTGCCGAAGACAGAGGTTCAAAGGGGGGTTGCATCAGCTGAGCAATGCAAACATTAAGATCCCAGGCAGGGGCAGGGTCCCTGAATGGTGGATTGGTATGAAGCAATCCCCTGAAAAACTTGGAAAATACAGGGTGAGCAGAATGAGAAGAGTGCTTCCCTGCTGAAATAAAAGCAGAGACAGCTGCCAAATGCACTTTCAGGGTAGCTGGTCTCAGTCCCAAAGAATTAAGATGGACCATATAGTCCAAAACAGTGGGCAAATCAGCAGATTCCGGGGAAATATGCTTCCCAGAACACCATATGGAAAACCTTTTCCATTTGGAATTATAAGTAGCCCTAGTGGAAGGCTTTCTAGAAGCTTTCAAGATTTCGAGAACACCTTGAGAAAGTTGTAGATCAGCAACTTAACTCCTCAAGAGCCAGGCCTTGAGGTTGAGGGATTTAAGATTCGGATACCAGACTCTCCCCTGGGCACAGGTTAACAGATTGTGGTTCCTGGGGAGACACAGGGGAAGATGGACTGCTAAGGACAGAAGGAGTGGGTACCAGGGCTGCCTGGCCCAGTCTAGAGCAATCAGGATCATCTTGCAGGGCTGAGATCTGATTTTGACTAGCACCTTGAACAGGAGAGGGAAGGGGGGCATAGAGAAACTTCCCTTCCCAATCGAGGAGAAAGGCATCCAGGGGGACTGAGCCCAACACTGGGGGCCTGCAACAAAAAAGTGGAAGTTGACGATTGTCTGGGGCTGCAAAAAGATCTATCTGAGGGGTGCCCCATCTGGCAAAAACTATCCCCAGTACTCGGGGATCCAGTGACCATTCGTGATGGCCCTGGGAAATCCTGCTGAGAGCATCTGCCAGGACATTGTCCTTGCCTGGGAGGTGAACTGCTATGAGGGAAGTGTTCAGGGAATAAGCCAGAGACCACAACTTCATCGCCTCGGTGCACAAGGTCAAGACCGAGTGCCCCTTGTCTTGTTGATGTACCACATTGTAGTGGTGTTGTCTGTTCTGACCTGTACCACTTTGTTCTGAACAGATGCAGAAAAACCTGAAGTGCTAGAAAAACAGCTCTGAGTGCCAACAGATTGATGTGGAGCAGAGATTCCTGAGGGGACCACAATCCCTGGTGGAGAGGCCCATGTGAGCTCCCCCATCCCAAGAGGGACGATCTGTAGTAAGGGTCAAGGAGTGAGATAGAGGGATGAAGGCACCCCTTGTCTCAGATTGCTCTGATTCTGCCACCACTGAAGGGCCTGGATCAGGGTTCGAGTCACTGGGATCAACTTGGATAGGGAATCTCTTCTTTGAGACCAAAAGGCTCTCAAATGGAACTGAATGTCCCTCATCTGAACTCTTGCTCCTTGCACTACAGCTGTGAAAGCAGCCATGTGTCCTAGGAGCTGTAGGAAATGCCTTGCTGGTCGAGAGACCTGCAGAGTGAAGGACGAGGCCAGAGCCACCAGGGTCCTTACCCTTTCTAGGGGAAGGAACGCTCTGACCTGCTTTGTGTCCAGTTCTGCACCTATAAAGGTGAGTACCTGGACAGGTTCCAGAACTGACTTTGGAAGATTGAGAAGAAAGCCCAGAGAGGAAGCAGCTGCTGGGTAACTTGCAGGTGTGATTTGACCTGGTCTGGAGACTGACCCACAATGAGACAGTCGTCTAGGTAGGGAAAGATGGCAATCTTTTGCCTTCTTAAATGAGCAACTGCTACTGCCAGGCATTTTGTGAATACCCTTGGGGCAGAGGTAAGGCCGAAGGGCATTGCTCTGAACTGATAATGGCCTGACAGCAGTTCGAATCTGAGGTACTTGTGGGAGCTTCTGATAAGAACATGGAAGTAGGCATCCTTGAGGTCCAGGGAAGCTAGCCAGTCCCCTGGCCTTAGGGAGGGTAAAATCACTCCCAGAGTCACCATTTTGAATTTTGGTTTTAAAAGGTGCTTGTTCAGATATCTTAGGTCCAGGATGGGCCGCCACTCTCCTGTCTTTTTTGGGGTAAGGAAGTACCTGGTGTAGGGGAGAAACCCTTTCTACAGCTCTGAGAGCCAGGAGGGTTGAGACTTCTGTTTCCAAAGCAAGAGTCTCTAGACGGTTTGCAGGTGGAAAAGATCTGATTCTCATCTTTGGAAATTTTTTGAAGCTGAGAACCAGACCCTGGCTTACTACTTCCAGGACCCACTTGTCTGATGTTAAAGACTCCCAGTCCTGGACGAAGTAAGCCAGCCTGCCCCCTACAGGTAATGGAGAACCGGCCCAGGGCATCCCATCAGTGTGCCTGTTTGGCAGGGGCTTTAGGCTGAGGGGTAGAAGCAGGCCTGCTTGTACCCCGTCTGCCTCTCCCTCTGAAGAACCCCCTCTGAACATAAGCTGAAGAGGCCTGGTTTGGTAAAAGGCCTGTGAAAAGGCCTGCCTCTACCCCTGGGGCTGCCTCTGAGGAGTGGCTTGCCGCTCCTTGGCTTCATGCACTCCTATAAGTGGTTCTATATTCATCCATTTCTTTCATATAATTCTCTGTCTGCTCCCAAACAAGAGAATTTCCCACCACAGGAAAATCCATAGCCTTAGCCTGGGTATCCTGTGACAAACTAGTACACCTGAGCCAAGCCAATTCACGAAACGCCACAGATGTAGCCATGACTCTAGAGGATACATCATTAGAATCCACTGCAGCATGGAATTGCACTAGATGCCTCAATACCATCAGCAGCCACCTGCTCCAGCTCCTTGGCAAGCTGGCCAGGGCCTGTTTGCTAAAGCCATGACAGTATCCCATCTAGATTTTTGGTATCTTGCAACATAAGCCATATAATTTGCTTGTCTGAGTCCCAAGGACGCTGCCATGTATTGTTTTTTAGCCATGGCATCAATCTTCCTGGAGTCCTTGTCAGGAGGATGTGAAGCCAGGGGAATATTAGCCTTATCACAGGCTGCAGCCTGAACTACCCCAATATGGCTGCATTGCTGTGAAAGAAATTCTGTATCAGGACCTGACAAAGTGTACCTCCTGTCCATCTTTTTATCCACAGGAGGCACAGAATTAGGAGCTTTTAAAATTTTTATTGTTTGTTTCCTAAAGGATTTATGTAAAGGAATAGACAATCTCCTGGACTCTGGGATATCCATCATCTCTACAAAGTCAGGCTCCTCTTGCTCATCCACAGCTTCCTCCAAAGGAAGCTGGAGGGTTTCAGCAACTTTTTTATAAAACAGAAAATGAGAAGGGGACTCAGCAAGCCTAGGGGGAGATTCTCCTAAAGGTCTGTCTGGGGAGATGTCCGGTTCAATGGGCACATCCAGACTTTCAAAGTCACATTCACACTGTTCATAATCATCCTCCCCCTCCTCTGGTTCATAAAACTCCTCTATATCATATTCTTGAACCGGTGGAACCGACCAAACCGACCTCTTGCCAGATAGTGGCGGTTCGGACGGAACCGGGGAAAGTGACTGGACAATTTGGATTGCCCTGGCTATCTCTGCAGCAGTTGGAGAAGGGATTTTTGACTCCACACCTGCTGATTTTCTAGTTCTCTTTGCTGGAACTGGCTCCTCAGAGTCAGCTTTACGTTTGCCCGAGGAAGTCTGGCCCTGGTCAGAGGGCACTCCCTCCGGTTCGGTTGGCACCGAACCGGGCTGGCCATCGGGTCAGCAGACTTTTGCCTCTCGTCCCTGAGCCTACCAACTCTCTTATCTAGGTAGCTGCAGGGAATTCTTGCAAATCTGGCAGTCTGCATTGAGGTGGTCAAACCCCAGACAATAAACACATGTGGTGTGGGTCAGCCTTGGCAAAGGCTTCCCACAGACACTATAGTGTTGAAGCCAGTGGCCCGTTTTTCTTTTGGTTTCTCAGACATAATGCCAGCCTAACCAAAAACTTGCCTTTTTCGGCAGTGCCAGGCAAGACACCCTTATCGGTTCCCAACCGTGTCACGGGTCATGGAAAAAACCGTACTGAAATTCGTTTTTTAGAACCGATAAGAACCAGGAACCGCACTCTAAATGCTTCAGAATAAAGTTTCCACACAACCTGATCGGTTCAAACTGAACCGATAAACATTTACAAGTTCTACACAGAAATAAACCTATCTATTACTTACAATACCATAGACAGAGCTTGAACCAATCGGTTTGCAGTTAAAATAATGATAATCGCGGTTGAATTTAACAGAGAAAAAACTCTTTAAACCGAGAAAATGAACCGAGCAGTAGGAGGAATCTCCGGAGCGACTGTTCAGTGAGGCGGAGTAAAGAATCTGACAGTTTCAGTTTGAAATATCCCAGACAGAGCTTCTCTAACCGAGCTCGCGCTCTAAGTTCCATGCCCTGTATGGAAGTTAACTCTTTCACCTCCGGAGCAGTTCTAATAGTGGGACAAACTGCAATAGTCATAATATAGCAAGACTTCATGTTGTTTGAAATGAAAATTAAGTACCTACCGTGATTATGATCTTTCTGTGTAGCTTCACCATTCATCACTGTTGGGTACTCGGCTGGAGATCAGGACCCCGCGGGAGCTTTTTGTTGAGTAGGCGAAGCCGACGCACCATCGGTGCCGCCCTCGAGGCCGATGCACTGCGTGGCGCTCGCGGGTTGACCGTTAGGTGCTGTCGACTCCGCCTGCCTGCCAATTCTGAGTCGCCGGAGAGGAAAGAAGAAGGGAGTGGAGGGTGGGACAAGGAAGTCCAAGGGACAGAAAAAGGAAAAGATATATAAACTGAAAGGAGAAATAATGACTGAGAGGACAGAAGAAGAAGTCAGAAACTAAAGGGATTGGGAGGGGCCCCAATCTTTGGAAATAGAAGAGGGAGGTAGGGTGGGATAAAGAATTTACGAAGGTGGAGCATAGGAACTGCAAGGAGTAGCCAAAGGCTTTCTGCCAGAATTCAAGGCACAGAATGGATGGCAAAACACTCCAGTTAAGCAGAGTCGGCTATTCTGGAAGAAGGACAGGGTACAGAGAATTAACATCCTCTCAAGGAAAGATTATTGGTGAAAAAAGGAAAAAGGAGTTTTTTTTTTGTTTTTCTTTTTAATAAATGAAAATAAGTTGAACAGAAACAAGGAGGAGGAGAGAATGGAAGGCAACCGCCAACTCCCACCCCACAGGGGTGGAGCTAATGCACTGGAGAAGGAGCACCCCCCCATGCTGACCACTCTCCCCAGAACATTATCCCCTTATGTACCCCCGTTTTACCCCACTCCTGCAAAAAGGAGGCGGAGAAGGATGGGCACAGAGAGGGAGGGGGACCCAGAGACTGAGGCCCCAGGGGGATGGAGGGTAGGATAGTGATGAATGGTGAAGATACACAGAAAGATCATAATTATGGTAGGTACGTAATTTTCATGTCTTATCTGTGTCAATCTTCACCATTCATCACTGTTGGGTGAGTGCCGAGCCCCCAAGGGGGTTTTCCTTTACACCCTAAGGGACAAAGTCCCTTAGCTCTCAGTGGGTGACACACTAAGAGGGAGAACCTTCAGGGCCTGGAGGCCCGAGAGTGGGAGAGGAGACGGGAACCCCCCAGAGGGGGAAGGAAGTTGCCCCAACAAACGCTGTCTTGCTCTACGGGAGAAAAGGTAGGTTCTCTGGTGAGCGGAGTTAATCACCCTATGCTGGGCCAAGGGTGACAACCGGGAAAGAGGCAGCCATGCCGTCCGCCTAGTGCAGATCTCTGTCCCTATGACCCTGGTAGCTACCTCGCTGGCATCATAGGATGCCCTCGCTTGGTGCCTTGCTAGCTCCAGGCCACGCGCAGAGAGTGCAATGGCTTGTCTGGTTTGCTCCATATCAGGCAATGAGGCTAGGAGTTGATCTAGCCTGGACCACAAGAACCTGTCAGTATGCGATAGTGGGCCTGATGCAGAAATGGAAAGCAACAACTGCAGCTGTGAGAAAGTCCTCCCACCCCAGAAGTCAAAACCGAGGAGTCTTGACATGGGGCTGGCCAATGTGAAGGGCGCGGCCCATCAGGAGTATTCAACTGCATCAATCCAGACTGCGGATGAGGCATGGAACCTGGAGACTCTTTGGGGGCAATACCTCTGGCTGAGATCCCTAGGGGCAGGTACTCCAGAGAAAGGCCTCTGCCAGGAACGCAACGACGCCTCCCGAAAGGGAGCGGGCCAGGCTGGCACCACAAGGGTGGCCTCGCCAAAATCGCCTAGAAAGGTGTGCGCAGAGTGCTCTGGATTGCTAACTGTGGTCGGGGTGACGTGCAAGTCCTCCAACATCCTCACGAGGAAGCGCTGATACTCAGCGAGATCAGCAGCTGAAGAGATGTGGACAGAAGGTTCCTCTCCCCCAGAAGAGGGGGATGAAGAGCTGGAGGGCACCGGCTGCTCAGAGGGTGGCTGCTCGGGGGAAGGTTGAAAAACCTGACTGTCCATCGCCCTAACGTAAGCTGGGAACCGAGCAGCCCCCGCCCTGAACTGCTCCCAGGAGAGAGCCCGCTAGGACCAAGGATGCCTGGGAGTGCAGGAGAATGTGGCAGAGGAATGGGGACAGAGCCGAGAAGAGATGTCAGCTGACCTCTGCCTGGGCTAAGGAGCGGACCAGGAGCACCCGCGGAGGAAGGTGCCCCGGAAGACCCCACAGCCGACAGCTGAACAACCATTTTGGTACTGCCTTGGCTGCGCCCGGAAGAATCCCCTGTGAGGCGTCCGGGGCCATACAGGTCCAGAAGGATGGTCTCCTACCTCAAAAGAATGGGGCTCTCTCAAACAGACCGATGAGGAAGAACGGAGATCCGCACTACGGCTTCTCCCAGAGCCCGGGAGGACCCCTGAAAAAGCCCACCATGCAGACCCCACGCCCCTCGACCCTTGGAGTCCGAAAGAGCCCTCCTCCTCGAGACGGCCAGCCTAGGTAGCCGACAGCTCTGGGCAGCACCCGAAGAAGCTATCCAGGGCACAGTACCTTCCCCTCCCGTAGGTGCTCTGATCGGCCCCAAAGTTGGGCGAGCCAGGCACACCACAGGTGGGGGTACCACTACTGAGGGGTCAGTGAACCCACCAAGACCGGACTGCAGAGCAATGGTGGCCTGCACCACTGCCCGCTGGTCAGCACCCGACCCCAGTCTCCGTAGCCACCGACCCCACCTCAGAAGGGGGCTGACTCCGGCTTGTTGAGGATTCCACAGGGCTGCCCACTCCAACAGCCAACCTCAAAGAGTCAGACTGTCCGTCTGACTCAGAGCCCAACCGCCTCCGAAGAGGCAGAGGCTGAGGCCCTGGGCCAGACCGTAGGAGGGCGCCCACTGCCATCTTTGCCAAAGGGGGTGCCAGAAACCAAAACCATGCCCGAATCGGTGCCAGTGCCCCCTACAGCACTGCGAGCAGAATCCACAGGGGGCACGGCTCCAGCCCAAACAGGAACTCCAGACTCGGGACCAGCCATGGCGCCATCCAGCCCCACGAGTGGTGTCAAGGACGAAGACGGCGCTAATGATGGCCCCGATGACAGCGCCGCCCCGCAAATGGCATTGAGGGCAGAGGTGGTGCCGACAGCGAACTCCAACGGCCCCAAGTCCCGAGGACACGGGGTTGTGTTCAACCTCGGCGCCAGCGAGACACAGACAGAGATGGCGCCGTAGAAGCTCCCACAGTGCCGCTAGCAGAATTGGCGCTGCGAACAGCTCCAACAGTTGCCACAGCACCGAGTGACAAACCGGAGCCGACGACGGCTCCGTCAGGGCCCAGGGCACCGCAAACGGTTCCGAGACCCGCAACGGCACCAACAGACGGCGTCGAGGACGGCGCCAACCCAGGCCTTGCGAACTGCAGGTCCGACACCGGGGAGCTTCACCCTCAAGGGCGATTGCCATGGTGGCGCTCCCGAAAGGAGCGGGACAGGCTTCCTGCACCGCGAAAGGAGCCTCTGCCAACGCCAGGTTACTAGTAGTCGAGGCCCTCCTCCTCGGTCCGTAGAACCGGAGGGACCCGGAGGAAAGGCCGAGAGTGGCTGGCCCGATGAGTGCACGACTCAATTCTTTGAAAGTCAGCGGAACTCGCTTCCTTTCACACACCTTGCTCAATGATGCGTTGGTCCATGGAGAAACAGGCATTGCAGGAATCCATGTCATGAAGTGGGCCAAGACACGAAGACACAACGGTTGTGCTGGTCGACTGAATATTTTTGGCCGCATGGGCACCGTCGCATGGGGGGGCCGACCAGTCCTGGAAATTTTCTTGCCCTCCGACTGAGACATGACCTATGGGGAAAAAAAAACACCAAAAACAGACTCGACGTCGCAGAAAAATGGAATAATGGAAAGATCTGACCGGGTGACGTAGAGTATGGCAATAACAGAACCGGCAGGAGAACCGATGGACTTCGGCACTGAAGGAATTCAATTACGGAGTCGAAAAACTGCGGAGCAAGCCTCAAAATCTTCTCTCAGCATCCCACGAGGTGACCTCTACGGCGGGAGATGAAGAACTGGCAGGCAGGCGGAGTCGACAGTACGTAACAGCCAACCCGCGAACGCCACGCAGTGCATCGGCGATGGTGCATCGGTTCCACCTACCTTAAAAAAAAAAAAAGCTCCCACGGGGTCCTGACCTCTGGCCGAGTACCCAACAGTAATGAATGGTGAAGACTGACACAGATAAGATAGAGAGTTGCAAATCTAAGGGGATTGGGGAGGGACCCCAATCTCTGGAAGCAGAAAAAGGAGGGAGGGAGGGAAAAATCAGAAAAAGGGAGGGGGAAGACATACCCTGAACCTTAGACCTGTCTCCAGATTGTATAGGAACTGCGAAGGAGTAGCCAGAAGGCTGAACTGCCAGGATTCAAGGCATAGAATAACTGGCAATAAACTCCGACATGAGCAGAATTGGCAATTGTGTAACAAAAGACAGGATACAGGGCTGTACTCCCCCCAAAACCCTCCCGAGTGGAGGTGAGAAACAAGGTTTAGTAAAATAATTTGAGGGATAAGTCCTAAAGAACAAAGACGGAGTAGGTTAGAGGAGGAAAGAGAGAACGAAGAGAGGGCAACCACCAACTCCCACCCCAACGGGGTGGAGCCGAAGCATTAAAGAGAAGGTACCCCCTCCCTCGATCCCTCTCCCCTCCTGACAGGGAGTAAAATTCCCCGTGTGCTTCAGGTCACCCTGTTCCTGACCAGCGGAAAGGGGGGGGGGAATAAGGGGCACACAGAGGGAGGGGGACCCAGAGACTGAAGCCCCAGGGGGATGGAAGGTGGGATTGTGATGAATGGTGAAGATACATAGAAAGATCAGGAATTACGGTAGGTACATCATTTTTATATCTTATCTGTGTCAATCTTCACCATTCATCACCTATGGGTGAGTATCGAGCCCCCCCCAAGGGGGCCCTAAACCCTAAAGGACAAAGTCCCTTAGCCCTCAGTGGGTGAGACACTGAGAGGGAGAACCTTTACAGGCCTGGCGAGGCCTGAGAGTGGGGAGAGTGAGATGGAGACCCCCCGGAGGGGGTAGAAAGTTGCACCAACAGACGCCACCTCACCCTATGGGAGAAAAGATGGGTTCTCCGTTAAGGGGAGGAAATCACCATACGCTGGGCCAAGGGTGACAACCAGAAAAGACGCAACCATGCCGACTGCCTAATGCAGATCGCTGTCCCTATGACCCTGGTAGCTACTTCATTGGCATCATAAGATGCCCTCGCTTGGTGCCTTGCTAGCTCCAGGCCACATGCAGAGAGTGCAATGGCTTGTCTGGTTACCTCCATATCAGGCATAGAAGCTAGGAGTTGACATAGCCTGTACCACAGAAACTGATCAAAGGTAGCATAGCGGGCCTGATGTGCTGAAATTGAAAGAAGCAACCGTGTCGAGTAGAAAGTCCTCCTCCCCCAGAAGTCAAAATCCATAGAATCTTGATCCAGGGGCTGGTCACAGTGAGGGGCGCGAAGCCCATTGGGAGTGTCCAGCTCCGTCAATCCTGGCTGAGGATGAAGCATACAACCTGGAGACTCTGGGGGGCACAATACTTCTGGCTCAGATCCCTAGGGGCTGGGACTCCAGAAAAGGGTCTTTCCCAGGAATGCAACGACGCCTTCTGAAAAGGAGTAGGCACCACAAAGGTGTCCGCAATGAAATCGCCTAGGAAGGTGCGCATCAAGTGCTCCAGATTGTGCTTCATGGGTGGGGTGACATACAGATCCTCCATCATCCTCACGAGGAAACGCTAATACTCTGCGAGATCAGCAGCAGGAGAGATGTGGACGGAGGGCTCCTCTCCCCCTGAAGAGGGGGATGAAGAAGCAGAGGACCTCGTGGATCCAGGGGTTGGCTGTTCAGGGTGATAGTGAAACACCTGTCTGTTCATGGCCCTGACATACAAAGGGAAGTGAGCAGTCACACCTCTGAATTGCTCCCAGGAGAGAAGTCCCCAAGGACCAAGAATGCCTGGGAGCGCAGGAGAAGGTGACAGAGGAATGGAGACAAGGCTAATGGCAGAAGGCGACAGTCCTCTGTCCGGGCAAGAGAGCGCACCAGGGGTCCCAAGGGTAGAAGGGGCCCCAGAAAACCCTACAGTCGACGGCTGATCAACCATTCCGGAACTGCCTAGGCTGTGCCCAGAACGTTCCCCCCTGTGAGATGACCGGGACCGTGGAACTCCAAAAGGACGGTCCCTACCCTCCAAAGACCAGGGCCCTCTCAAGGAGACCAAGAGAGAAAGACGACTCTTTCCTGAACCCGGGAGGGTCCCGGAAAAGGGTCGCTGCATCGAACCCCGACCCCTCAGATCTCAAAAGAGCCCTTCTCCTCGTACAAACCAGCCTAGGCAGCTGACAACCATGGTCAGTCCCGAAGGGACCACCCAGGGAGTAGCATGCTACCCTCCTGTGGGTGCTCTGCTCGGCCCTAAAGTTGGGCAATCCAGGCACACCACCTGAGGGGGTACCACCATTGAGGGGACAGAAAACCCTCTGAGCCCAGGCTGCAGAGCAATAGTGGCCTGCATCACTGCCTGCTGGTCAGCACCCCTGACCCTGGACACGGGGGCAACTGCCCACCCCTCAGAGGGGGGGCTGGCTCCGTTAAATCGAGGAAACTACCAGGGAGTCCACGTGAGCCACCAACTCCAAAGAGTCGGACAGCCTGTCTGAATCAGACTTCGACTCCGTCTCCAAGGAGGTAGAGACAGAAGTCCGATGCCAGACAGTACGTGGACGCCTGCTGCCATTCCGACCAAAGGGGGTACTAGTCCGGATGTCTGCACCAGAGCCGCTCAAGTTCCAATTGCACCGTGAATGGTGCTGGAGAAGACACGGCGCTGGAGGGCGGTAGCAGCGAGTCGATGTCCGGCTCAAGGCTACGCCGCAACCCACGGGCGCCGGGCGAGTGGCATCGGGTTGTGGACAGTGCCGACAATGGCACCGACAGTTCCCTTGGCACCGCAAGTGGCGCTGAGGATGACACTCCATGGCGCCATATCCTTGCTCGACACCATAATCGCACCAGAGTTAGACACAGCGCCATCCGCTCGTCAAGACGGCGCCAGAACCTCCCACGATAACGCGTCAGCACCATCGCCGCCAAACGACATTGATAGCAAAGATGGCGCCGAGTGATGGACCGGCAACAACCACGGTGCGATCAGGGCCCATGGCGCCACGAATAGCGCCGAGGCCCAAGACGGCACCGACAGACGGTGTAGAGGACGTTGCCAACCCAGGCTTCCCAGCCCGAGGAAACAACACCGGGGGAGCCTTCGCCCCCGAAGGGGCGACTGCCAGAGCGGTCCCTCCTGCCCGCCCTCCAGAGGGGATGGACTGGGCCTCCTGCACCACTGAAGTGGCTTCTGCAACAGCAAGGCTACTAAGAGCAGAAGCCCCCTCCTCCACGGTCTGTATAGAACTGGGTGGGACCCAGAGGAATAGCCAAGAGATCACGGCTTGGCCCGGACGATCGCGCGCCTGGCCCACTGAAAGTCGGCGAAGCTTGTCCAATCTCTTCCACGCGCTGTTGCTCAATGATGTGACAGTCCATGGAAAAGGAGGCGTCGCACGAATCCATGTCGTGAAAAAGGCCAAGACATGCGAGGCAATAGTCATGCTGGTCAGTGACTGAGTACTTGCGGCTGCACGGGTACAGTCGCATACGGTGCCACTCTGTCTTCAACGATTTCTTGCCCCCCCCCCGACCGAAACATGATCTATGGCAAAACAAGCTAAACAAAAGACTCGACGTAGCTGACAAAATAAAAAAAGGAACAGTCTTACCGCATCAACGTCAAGTGGTGGTGAAAACGGAACTGGCAGGATAAACACACGGCGTCAAGAGACTTTTGGCATCAATACAGCATAAAATTAGGCCTCTTGCAGAGTAGCTCCTCACGAGGTGCAACCTCTACGGTGGGAGATGAAGAACTGGCGGGAGGGTGGAATTGATGACACCTAACAGCCAACCCATGAGCGCCACGCAGTGCGTCGGCCTCGAGGGCGGTGCCAACCGTGCGTCGGATCAACCATCCAAAAAAATGTTAAAAAAATTCCCGCAGGGTCGTGACCTCCGGCCAGAACCCACAGGTGATGAATGGTGAAGATTGACACAGATAAGATCAACAAACAACAGAGAAGGCCCACGCCAAAAAACACAAAAAAGAAAAATATGATAGGGTAGGAGGGGAAGGGAAAAGAACAAGCAATTTTCCCACAACCTGCAGGGCAGCCAAAGGCAACAAAACATGGTAATCAATCTTTGGAGTCACCAACTGACAGAACTACAACTAAGTACACTTACATGGACTGCCCTTGGTACCCACACGGCCAGTTAATGACTTAAAATTAAAGTGTGACCTCTACAGACTCTTCCATAAAATCAATAAAAAAACAATTGGGGGTATGGCCAACAACTGAGCTGAGAAATAAAAATGACATGCTCACCATAACTCTTAATCTTCCAAGATTTCTTCACCATTCATTACTGGAGGATTATAAGCGAAAGGCGCCAACCCCACGAGAGTGTGTAGCTTTAAGACTTTTGAGGAGGGGAGCCAATGTCAGAGATGGCACCACCCACAAGGCGCTTGCAGGTTGGTCAGTAACCGACGCAGTCTCCCCAACCTCCCTTGCTCACCAGAGAGCAAAAGAGAAAAGAAGGGGTTGGGGCAAGGGTGCCCAAGGGACAGGGTAAAGGAAAGGATATGAACTCAAACATGGAGCCGACCAGAGAGAGAAGAGGTTAAGACCTCTGGGAGGGGCTTTAAGGCTAGGGGTGACCAGAGCTACTGGGCAGGCCAAACAGACAGAGAGAAAGACACAAAGGATCCATTATCTCTAGCCAGGGACGAGTAACAGCACTGTCCCATTCAGGCTAGGAATGACCGATTTCCCAGGAGTAACTTAACAAAAGAATGTGCCACGGAGGTGGAGTCCAAGAGTGGTCGTTAGAACAGTTCTATTCCCAGATAAAATCCTGAAGAGTACAATGTGTCCATACAGGAGCTCCCCAATGGAACCACCCTATAAGGCAAAATAAGGGGGAGACATAATGGGCAGTTTGTTCAGGACCGGGCAAGAGGCCAGGCACCTCACTCTTGTTTCTTCGGGGGGGGGGGTGGAGTGCACAGGCAAGAAGCATTTCCTAGAGACTGAGGTAAGGGATCCTGGTGAAGGCAGAAGGCATCTGGCAGTGTCTCTGTCTCTCAGAAAGGAGCTCCAACAGGACCATATACCCTTATATGTATATAAGGGTAAAGGACAAAAGGTTAGAGAAGGGTACACATACTGTATATGTACCCCGAAAAACTGGGAGATAGATATGAAGGAACCCATTACTTGCATTAACCCACTACTGAAGACCCTAAATGAAATTTCGAGGATCTGATGCACAATAGGCAAAGTTGGAGGAATGGTCAAAAGTATGGCAGCTTAGATTCAATGCAAAGAAGTGCAAAGTAATGTTCCTGGGAAACAAAAACCCAGAGGAACAGTACACAATTGGCGGGGAAGGGAGAGGTACTAACAACAATAGAAATAGAAAGGGACCTGGTAGTAGTCATATCAGATGACCTAAAGGTAAGCAAGCAATGTGAGAATGCAGTAAGGAGGGCTGGGGGGATACTGGGATGTATAGGAAGAGGCATCATTAGTAGAAAAATGGAAATTACATACCTACCGTAATTCTTGATCTTCTAGGACGAAGTCTCCACCACTCATTCACACTAATGGGAGAGTACCGAGCTAACAAACCCCCGAGATAGGTGGCAGGAGAAACTAAGAGCTCACATATTTAGGACAGAAGTTCGTTAAGAATAGTCCTACCAAACGACAGATGTCGTTTGGTATGGACATCCAAAGCATAGTGCTTAACGAAAGTCTGCACTGAGCTCCATGGAGCCGCATTGCAAATATCAGCAATGGGCACACTGCGGATTTCCGCCAGAGATGCCGCGACTGCTCTAGTAGAGTGAGCATACACTCTGTCTTCCAGCTTAACTTGTGCCATAGAATAGCAGTGGCGGAGACATGCTACCAGCCATGCTGAAATGCACCTAATAGCAACAGGTTGACCCAGCCGGGTTTCGCTGAAGGAAACAAACAGTTGTTGAGCCTTGTGAATTTCTTTTGTTCTATCAAGATTGAATCGCAGTGCTCTCTTAACATCCAAAGAATGAAGGGTACGTTCCCCTTCATTCTGAAAGTTAGCAAAGTAGATGGGTAGGACTAAAGGTTGGTTTAGATGAAATTCTGAGAGAACCTTAGGGAGAAACTTTGGGTGAGTCATAAGAACTACTTTGTCCTTGTGAAATACAGTGTACGAGGGTCTGTGACCAGAGCATGTATTTCAGAAACTCTACGGGCCAACGTGATGGCCACCAGGAAGGCCGTTTTCCAAGTGAGGAACTTCAACTCGCAGGTAGCTAGAGGCTCGAAAGGTTTCTGAGTGAGCATGCCTAGCACAAGGTTAATGTCCCAGGCTGCAATTGGACGTCTGTTAGGAGGACTGGTATGCAGAATACCCTTAGGAAACCTCTCAACCACAGTTAACTGAGCCAGAGACAAAGAATGTACCAGCTCATGATAAGTTGAAATGGCACAGAGATGAACTTTGAAAGTAGAGTACTGCAGACCTGAGTTTGAGAGGTCTAAAAGGTACTCCAAGACTTTATTTGGTGGGCAGGAAAAAGGGTTTGAAGAGGATTTTGCACACCAGAGAGAGAAACGCTTCCATTTGGCTGTGTAGGTCTTTCTAGTGGCTGGTTTATGCACAGCCAAGACAATATCTGAAATCCTATGGGAAACATTGAACCTAGTCACCTCTATCTCTTCAGGAGCCAAGCATGAGGGTGAAGCGCCTTCAGATTGGGTTGGACCACGGGCCCCTGGGTCAGAAGGTTCGTCTGAAGGGGAAGTGCCTTCGGGAGGGTTGCCGACAGACTGTTGAGCAGCGGGAACCATATCTGTCGAGGCCAGAAGGGAGCTATGAGAATCGTTCAGTTTCCCTAAGACTCAAATTTGAGAAGTACCCTCTGAATTAGAGGAAGAGGAGGAAAGGCGTATAGAAAGCGTTTTGTCCACTGCAGCCTGAACACATCCTGACAGAAAATGCCAGGTCCTAGATTTCTGGAGCAGAAGAGAGGCAGTTTTGCGTTGAGACGCAAAAGGGTCCAGGTCTGGAGTTCCCCACTCTTTTAAGAGTGATTGAGCAATGGTTGAGTTAAGAGACCATTTGTGAGGATCTGTCTCCGTTCTGCTGAGATGGTCTGCCAGTTTGTTCTGCACACCAGGCAGGTAAACTGCGTGGATTAGAGTCTTGTGCTCCAGGCACCATACCCACACTCTCATAGCTTCCCTGCATAATGGGTAAGAGTGTGCACTGCCCTGCTTGTTGATGTAATACATCACTGCTTTGTTGTCCGTTTGAAGGAGAATGTTCTTGTGACAGAGTATGTCCTTCAACACCTGGACTGCATAGAGGACAGCTCTCATTTCCAGAACGTTTATGTGAAGCCAGGACTCGTCCTGAGTCCACGTACCTAGTGTGTGTAGATTCTGGCAGTGAGCTCCCCACCCCATCAGGGACGTGTCTGCGGTAATGGAGATCTGATGATCCAGAGGAGCAAAGGGATACCCTTCCAGAAGGTTGTCCTCCTGCGACCACCAGGTGAGTGATCTCTTTAGAGGTTCTGTCACCTTGATGGGAAAGGACTGAGGGCGAGTGCTTGGGGACCACTGAGTACTGAGCATCCACTGAGAGGTTCTCATGTGGAGCCGTACTAGGGGTACAGTGAACACCGAGGATGCCATGAGACCCAGCATCCGTTGCATCGAGATAGCTCGAACTAAGCTGTTTTCTCTGATGTATCGGGCCAAGTGTAGGATATCACTCCTTCTGTCCTCTGGGAGAAAAGCTTTCGCACAGGAGGTATCCAAAAGAGTTCCTATGAAAAGGAGTTTCTGGGAGGGCTGCAACTGTGATTTGTTGCGATTTAGCAGGACTCCCATGGACATGAGGAAGTTCGAAGCCTTGGCTACCGCGTCCAGAGTTCCCTGTCTGGAGGGGCTTGCTAGAAGTCAGTCATCCAGATATGGGAACACTTGGATTCCAATTTTCCTGAGATGTGCTGCGAGAATTGCACAACACTTTGTATAAACTCGTGGCGCCGAGGATAGCCCAAAGGGCAGGACTCTGAACTGATAATGTTGACCCAACGCCACAAACCTTAGGTATTTGTGGTGCTTTGGGTGTATAAAAATGTGTTGGTAGGCATCCTGCATGTCCAGGGAAGCTAGCCAATCATGTTGATGAATCAAAGGTAGAAGGGTACCTAGAGATCTCATCTTAAAATTTTCCTTGTGAAGGAAGAAAAAATTACTCACCTTAGTAATTGCTTTTCTTCTCATGGAGTCTTGCTATATTATGACTAATGCAGTTAGCCACTGCACTTGAACTGCCCCGGAGAGGAAAGAGTTAACTCCAGGGAGTCTGGAGTTCTACAGTGTGAGAGCGCTTATGCCAAAGCTCTATCTGGGCAGTTTCAAATGAACCTGTCAGATCTTTACGAAGCTAATACTAAGCAACAAGTCTGTGTGGAAAGCTCTACACTAGCCAAATGGCTACCTACTAGTAGAAATAACAACAATATAAACAACAATAACAATAATAACAATGAATAATAGTATTATTAGTTACTCCCCTGACAAGCACCATTAAGACCCCCCCTTCCCCCAAAGACTCAAGTCCAGGAAGGGGGTCAATATATACCTAAATAAATAACCTAGTTCCTAACCCTAAATAAAAGAAGGTAAGGGAAAAACTACAATGGCATGACACAGTGCTTGCACTAATTTGCCACCCCTACCCAAGTAGAAGTTCTGAGAGGGGCAGGAGGAAGGGTGGTCATAATACAGCAAGACTCCATGAGAAGAAAAGCAATTACTAAGGTGAGTAATTTTTTCTTCAAACACCATGAAGTCTTGCTATATTATGACTAATGCAGATTACACAGCAGTACCTCCATGGAGGAGGGTCAGAACCTACTTAGGAAATAGGCTCTGAAGCACAGCTGTGCCAAAACGAGCATCTCTCCTGGACTGAACATCCAGGGAATAATGCTTGGTAAAAGTGTGAACTGTTTTCCAAGTAGCAGCTTGACAGATTTCCAGAATGGGAATATCTCTAGCAGCCGCTAGAGATACAGCTGTACCCCTGGTGGAGTGAGCCCTCAGTCCTGAGGGGGGTTCTCTACCTAGTTTTTGATAACAAAATTGGATACAAGAGACAATCCACCTTGCAATTGTCCTCTTAGTGGCAGGTTTCCCTTTGCCAACCTCGCCATAGGTAAGGAAGAGTTGGAGGGATTCGAACCTGTGACCCTTGGTGCGTTCCAAATAGTAGCTTAAGGCTCTTTTGACGTCCAAGCTGTGCAGTCTCCTCTCACCTGAGGAAGAATGCTCAGTGAAAAATACTGGAAGAGATATGGATTGGTTCAGGTGGAAATCTGAAACCACTTTAGGCAAAAACTTTCTGTTAGTCCTGAGGACTACCTTATCTCTGTGGAAAGAGATAAAATCTTCTTCCACTGACAGGGCCTGTAGTTCACTTATGTCTGGCAGAAGTTATAGCCACTAGGAAAACAGTTTTCCGTTAGAAACTTGAGCTCTGCTGAGGACAGAGGCTCAAAGGAGGTTGCATTAACTGAGCAATGCAAACATTCAGGTCTCAGGCGGAGCTGGTTCTCAAAAGGAGGGTTAGTGAAGTAACCCTTTAAAAACTTGGAAAACACAGGGTGAGAAGAAAGGAAGCAGGCTTCCCTGCTGACACAAAACAGAGACAGCTGCCAGATGAACCTTTAAGGTAGCTGGCCTAAGGCCTAAGGAATTTAAATGGACCAAATAGTCCAGTAAAATGGGCAGATCAGCAGATTCTGGGATAATCTGCTTCTCAGAGCACCAGATGGAAAACCTTTTCCACTTAGAATTGTAAGTGGCCCCAGTGGAAGGTTTCCTTGAAGCCTTTAAAATATCCAGAACACCTTGAGAAAGGTGTAAGTCAGCAAATTCTAACTCCTCAAGAGCCATGCCTTGAGATGGAGGGATTTGAGGTCCAGATACCACACTCTCCCCTGTGCACAGGCCAGCAAGTCGTGGACTCTGGGCAAGCTCAGGGCAGGGTGGACTGTCAAGGACAGAAGCAGTGGGTAACAGGGCTGTCTGGCCCAATCTGGGGCAATCAGAATCACTTTGCAGGGCTGAGATCTGATTTTTACTAGTACCCTGAAAAGAAGAGGAAAGGGGGGAAAGGCATACAGGAACTTGCCTTTCCAATCCAACTGAAAGGCGCCCAGGGGACTGAGCCCAGCACTGGAGGCCTGCAACAAAACAGAGGAAGTTGGTGGTTGTCTGGGGCTGTAAAGATCTATCTGAGGGGTGCCCCATCTGGCAAAGACCGACCCCAGCACCTGAGGATTTAGAGCCCATTCGTGATGGCCCCGAGAAATCCTGCTGAGGGCATCTGCCAGGACATTGTCCTTCCCTGGAAGGTGAACTGCTATCAGGGAGGTGTTCAGGGAGTAAGCCAGAGACCACAACTTCATTGCTTCGGTGCACAAGGCTGATGACCGAGTGCCCCCTTGCTTGTTGATGTACCACATTGTTGTGGTGTTGTCTGTCCTGACTTGAACCACTTTGTTCTGGACAGAAGCTGAAAACGCCTGAAGAGCTAGAAAGACAGCTCTGAGTTCCAAAAGGCTGATGTGGAGCAGAGATTCCTGAGGAGACCACACTCTCTGAGTGGACAGGTCGCCCAAGTGAGCTCCCCACCCTAACAGGGAGGCATCCGTGGTGAGGGTGAGGGAGTGGGAGACGGGAATGAAAGGAACCCCTTGTTTTAGATTGCTTTGATCCTGCCACCAGTGTACAGCCAGGATCAGAGTTTGGGTCACTGGAACCAATTTGGAAAGGGGGTCCCTCCTTTGAGACCAATAGGCCCTCAAATGGAACTGAATGTCCTCATCTGGAATCTTGCTCTTGCACTACCGCTGTGGAAGCAGCCATGTGCCCTAGGAGTTGCAGAAAATGCCTTGCTGGTGAGAAACCCGCAGGGTAAAGGAGGATGCCAGGGCAAAGAGCCTGTCTACCCTTTCCGAGGGAAGAAATGCCCTGGCTAACTTTGTGTTCAATTCTGCACCTATAGAGTTAGTACCTGAACTGGTTCCAGAACTGACTTTGTAAATTCAGCAGGAATCCCAGGAAGTGAGAAGCTGCTGGGTGACTTGAAAGTGGGATTTTACCTGATCTGGGGACTGACCCACTATGAGCCAGTCGTCCAGGTAGGGAAACAGAGCAATCCCTTGCCTCTTAAATGAGCCACTACCACAGCTAGACATTTTGTGAATACCCTTGGCGCAGAGGTGGTCAAGGGCATTGCCCTGAACTGGTAGTGGCCTGAGGGCAGTTCGAACCTGAGGTACTTTCGTGAGAATGCCTGATCAGAATATGAAAATAGGCATCCTTGAGGTCCAGGAAGCCAGCCAGTCCCTGGCTCAGGGAAGGCAAAATCATTGCCAGAGTTAACATTTTGAACTTTGGTTTCAAAAGATGCTTGTTCAGGTACCTTAAATCTAGGATGGGCTGCCATTCTCTTGTCTTTTTTGGGGTAAGAAAGTATCTTGAGTACAGCCCCTTGCCCTGATGGCAAGGAGGGACCCTTTCTACTGCTTTGCAGTCCAGAAGAGAAGAAACCTCTGCTTCCAAAGCAAGGGCTTTGTAGGATTTGCAGGTGGAAAATGTCTGGCTCTCATCTTTGGAAACTGTTTGAAGCTGAGAACCAGACCCTGGCTTATTACCTCCAGAACCCATCTGTCCGAAGTTAGGGACACCCAGTTCTGGCTGAAATAAACCAACCTGCCCCCACTGGCAGGAGAATCGGCCCTGGCACCCCATCAGGGTGCCTGCTGGGCAGTACTAGGCTGAGGAGGGGACGGTTTACTGTGCCCCGCCTCACCTCTGCCTCTGAAGAAACCCTCTGTGCAAATGCAGAGGAGGCCTGAGATTGGTAAAAGGCCTGTGGAAAGGCCTGCCTCTACCTCTGGGAGCGTGCCTCTGTGGGTGGCATGCCTCCTTAGCCTGGGCACTTTGTAGGTAGTTCTGTATTCATCCATCTTTTCATATAGTTTTCTGTTTGTTCCCAAACAGAGAATTACCCACTACAGGAAAATCCATAGCCTTTGACTGAGTATCTTGGGACAGATTAGTGCATCTGAGCCATGGCAACTCTACGGAAAGCTACAGAAGTGGCCATGACCCTAGAGGAAACATCATTAACATCAACAGCAGTATGAAATTGAACTTTAGAGGCTTCAATGCCATCAGCAGCCACCTGTTCCAACTCACTAGCCAGCTGGCCATGTGCCTGCTTGGCTAACTGCAATACTGTGTCCCATCTAGATTTCTGATATCTAGCTACATAAGCCATATAATTTGCCTGCCTGAGTCCCAAAGAAGCTGCCATATACTGTTTTTTCGCCATGGCATCAATCCTCCTGGAATCCTTATCAGGAGGATGTGAGGCCAGGGGAATATTAGCCTTGTCACAGGCTACAGCTTGAACCACACCTACATGACTACATCTACTCAGTGAGGAAGTCTGTATCAGAGCCTGACAAAGTATACCTTCTGTCCATTTTTTTATCTACAGGAGGGACAGAATGAGGATTTTTTAAAATCTTTGTTGTTTGCTTCCTAAATGACTTATGCAAAGGAATAGACAACCTCCTAGACTCTGGTATATCCATCATTTCACGTAATCAGGCTCCTCTTGCTCATCCACAGCCTCCTCTAAAGGAAGCTGGAGGGTTTCTGCAACCTTTCTGTAAAACATAAAATGAGAAGGGACTCAGACAGAATGGAGGAGATTCTAAAGGTCTGTCTGGAGAAATGTCCGTTCAATGGGCATGTCCAGACCCTCCCAGCCACATATATATTGATCAAATTCCTCCTCCCTCCTGTGGTTCATAAAATTCCTCAACATCATACTCCTGAACCACTGGAACTGAAACGAACCAACCCTTTACCAACTGTTGGTGGTCGACAGGACCCTGAGACAGTGACTGGACAATCTGTATGGCTTTAGCTATTTCTGCAGCAGTTGGAGAGACAATTTTGGACTCCAAACCTACTGATTTCTTTGTCTTTTCACTGGGACTGGTTCCTCTGAACCAGCCTTCCTTTGCCCGAGGAAGTCTCGCTGGTCAGAGGGCACCCTCTGGTCCAGTGGGTGCTGGATGGGCTGGCCATCCGGTCAGTGGACTTTTGGTTTCTCTCCCTGAGCCGCCCAATCTCTTTCCAGGGTGGCTGCAGGGAAATTTTACACACCTGGCAGTCTGACAGGAGGTGGTCAGCCCCAGACAATAAACACAAGTGGTGTGTGGGTCAGCCTTGGCAAAGGCTTCCCACAGACATCACAGTGTTGAAACCCAGTGGGCCGGTTTTTCTTTTGGGTTTCTCAGACATAATGCCAGCCTAACCAAAAACTTGCCCTTTTGATGGCAGTGCCAGGCAAGACACCCTTATCGGTTCCTAACCGTGTCACGGGTATTTGAAAAAACCTAATTTTAAAGCAAGGTTTTTTTAGAACCGATAAGAACCGGGAACCGCACTCTAAAAGCCCAACCAACACTTTAAAACGTTAATTTCAGCAAACCGATCGGTTCAAAACCGAACCGATAATTGAATTTCCACACAGACTTTAATTTTTGTACTTACGGTTTACCAGATAGAGCTTTTAACCGAAATGCGGTAAAATAAATACTTTTTGCCAGTTCAAATGAACCGAAAATACTCGCTTGAACCGAGAAATGAACCGAGCTGAAGGAGCTGATCTCCGGAGCGACTGTTCAGTGAAGCGGAGTAAAGAATCTGACAGTTTCATTTGAAACTGCCCAGATAGAGCTTTGGCATAAGCGCTCTCGCGCTGTAGAACTCCAGACTCCCTGGAGTTAACTCTTTCCTCTCCGGGGCAGTTCAAGTGCAGTGGCTAACTGCATTAGTCATAATATAACAAGACTTCATGATGTTTGAATTTAACTTTCTGAGCTCCAGAATGGGGTGCATGCCACCAGTCTTCTTAGGAACTAGAAAGTAATGGGAGTAGAAACCTGTGTTTCATTGGTGCGGTGGAACTACTTCTACTGCCCTGTTGTTCAGAAGGCCTTGCACCTCGGAAGCAAAAATGTCTAACTATACTGCCGACAGCATGGGCTGTCGTTTGTGGGGATGATCCGGGTCGGGTTTCTGAAAGACTGAGCGAATACCTTTTGCGGATTATCAGGAGGACCCATTTGTCTGATGTTATAGACTTCCACTGGTCGTAGAACTGAGTCAGACATCCTCCCACCACTGAGGAAGAGTCCCCCTTGGGCAGTTGAGGTGGGACCTGGGCCAAGAACTCAGAAGGTGGCATTGGGCGCTTTGGGGCCCTTGTGCCTTCTGCTGCATTTTCTTTTGTGGCTGTGGGGTGTGCCTTTTGTTAAAGCCCCCACTGCCTTTTCCCCGAAAGGACTGACGGTTGTGAAATTGACACTTAGTGGCTTACCCCACCACCCCCCACCCGAGAGGGGGTGGGTGCGGGTTGAACTGTCTTACTGGCTGACCTAGTCTTCTGTGTGATCTCCAGAACTTGTTCCACCTGGTGTCCAAACAGATACATACCGTCGAAGGGTAAGGCCATGACCTACTGTTGGGCATCATTCATGAAGCCCGAAGTACGTACCCAAGAGTGGTGACGGGTACAAATGTCCAAAGCCGCCGCTCGAGAAGCAGTATCGAAAGTGTCCATTGCAGCTTTAACCTGTTGGTTATTGGACTCGATGCCCTTGGTTATGGTGTGAAGTAGCTCTGAATTCGTTTCTGACTCAGGCAGAGCTTCTACCATTTGCTTTACCGAATGCCAAAGGACATACTCATATTGAGAAAAAAATAGCCCTGGTAGCTGGCAATACGCATACCCAGGGTTGAAGCAGCAAAGAAAGATTCTTTATTTATAGGCTGGGCTGTAGATGCCTGAGGGAGGATGGCCCTGTCATTCTCTGCTACGACTACAATGGGATCAGCAAACGCTTGAGACCAATATGGGTCAATTTTTGGGAGCAGCATACTTCCTATCTATGGACTTAGCCACGGAAGGTATGAGAGCAGGATTATTCCATACCATCTGAGAGAGGGTCTCAAAAGATGGTTGTACCGGAGGAGTTAAATCCATAGGGATCTCCGGGACATGTAGGTATTGGAGTCTTAAAAGCTTCCCAGGATCAATTTCTGTAGTCTGGAGAAAAGGAGTGGAATTTAAATTTTTCAGCAGAGACTTAAAGGAAAGGTCTTCGACCACAGGCTCTGCAGCAGGATTAATCCCTGCTCCTTCAACATCATCACCCAGACGAAGATCTGGGTCAGGCTCAAAATCATCTCCTGACAGTCCAGGGGGGACTGTATGGACAGGAAAGGAGTGAAAATCAGAATGAAAATTGGAAGAGAAAAGAAACAGAGTCGAAAAACCCTGGAGGCTGGATGGCAACGCATCAAGCATTGGCGCCGATGAGGAACATGGCGCCGAACCCAAGGAAGTTGGCGTCATCGGAAACAGCCCAGCACACAGCACTGACAAAGGCCACGGTGCCGACAGAGTCCTCGGCACACAGAATCCCCGGCACCGCGGACAGCACTGACAGAGCCCTCGGCACCGCGGACAGCGCCAACAGAGCCCTTGGGGCTGCGGATGGTGCCGACAGAGCCCCCGGCCGCCGCAGACTGCTCCGAGTGTGTCCCAAGGTTCCAAAAACTGCAACTTAAAGGAAAAGAAGGAAAATTAACAGGACAGAGGTATCGGTGTGGACCCCTGCGTCGTAGCCATATGAGGGGGGAAAACACCTGAGAACGGAGTCGAAGGCACTGAAGAAGGTGCCGCGCGATTAGGAAGGTCTAACCATCCCACCCGGTCCCTCGAACGGCTCAAAGGCCCCAGAGTGACCAGACCAGGCAGCTGGACCAAACTCTTGAGCCCACTGCTCCATAAGAGCAGCCCACTGGTGAAACTGCTCATCGGCAGCCCTTCCAATAGGCGGGGCAGGGCTCCGATGTCGAAGAGGTCGGGCACTGGAGCCAGAAACCGGTGACTCCGAAAGAGGAGACCGGTACCTAGCCCCAATGACCGACCGTCGACGCGCAGACATACCAGAAGGCAACCTCGAGTGATGCCTTCTCTTTCTTGACTTGTGGGCTGAAGAAGAACTCGAGGCCAAATGGTGCCGCGAATGGGACCATTTCCTTTTATGCTTTTGGGGGGAGCGCCCATCTCCCTAAGCATTGGACCATCCATTGTCAGACCCACCCTCTGGGCAGGAAGGCAGACCGGACCCAGCCCGGCTGACTGAACAGCTTTCATACGAAGTCTCCCTATCGTCACCTGACCCGCTCATGGTCGATGTCAATGGAGGGCTGAAGTCTTCTTTCATTAATCAATAAAATAAAATCTATTTGGTACTTTCGATGATAAATTACAAAACAATAAACTGAAAACTATGCAGCTAGTTTGAAGTTTGATTACCAGAGGGCGAGCGACGGCGTCACTGAAGCGCACTCGACAGCAGGAAAAAAGGAACTGAGGCGGTTGGCGGGTTGACGCCGAGGTAATCTTTACTGCATGAGCCACGGTTCATGGGGGCGCTTCCTTGCGGCTCCATCTCTGGCGCCGATGCTCTTGAAAAGTTTGCTCCCACTGGGTCCTAGTGCCTCTGGCGAACTCCCATTAGTGTGAATGAGTGGTGGAGACTTTATGTCCAGGAAGATCAGGAAGTTATCCCTCTGTACAGACAGCTGGTGAGACCCCATCTGGAGTACTGTGTGCAGTTCTGGAGACCCCATCTCCGCAAGGACACAGACAGGATGGAGGAGATCCAGAGGTGGGCAACTAAAATGGTGCAGGGTCTGCACTAGAAGCCATACGGAGAGAGACTAAAGAAACTTAATATGTATACCCTCGAGGGGAGGTGGCACATGACAGAAACTTCAAGTACCTCAAGGAATCAAAGTCCAGGAGAGTAGCGTCTTTCAGAAAAAGAGATGTGTAAGAACAAGGGGGCACAATTTGAAGATAGAGGGTGGACAGCTCAAGGGAAACGTGAGGAAGTATTTTTTCACTGAGAGGGTGGTGGACGCATTATACAGCCTTCCTGAGGTGGTCGTGGAGTCAAACAGTGGGGGAATTCAAGAATGCATGGGACAGACATAAGGCAATTCTGGTGGGGGGTAGGAAGTAGTAGGCTGTTGGTTAATTGGGATCTGCAGCTTATCCAATAGGTAGGGAAATGGGCAGACTGGGTGGGCCAACCGGTCCTTATCTGCCGTCAAAGTCTATGTTTCTATGTTTCTGTGTTTCAATAAAAGCAGTGCTTTAGTACTGACCCTCTAAATTGTAAGGCTTGCACCTACATATTAGCAGAAAGTGTCAGGTGAAGTGGTACAATGACACTATAGCAAATTTCTGACCCTGAAATTCCAGAGTTGACCCCTAGCAAAAGAACAGAGGGTCTACTGACACCCACATTATTAGCGTTAATGCAAACCTGGGAACCTCCAGATTAACGGACCTCTTCTCTAGAGGGAGGAGAGGAAAGAATGCAAAGATGTCCGTAATTGCCATCCCTCCTTGAACCTAAGAAGAAGGCAAAAATTCTTCTGACTTTGAGTCAAGAGTTCCCTCTGGGGTGCTAGCTAGACATTATCCCCTTTTATGTTAAAAGGGGGAAGGCAAACAGGGAGGCAGCACGGCCCAGAAGTCTGGCCATGAGAAGAAGGTGGGCAGGAAGCAGTAATAAATGATGGGAGATGTTTTAGAAGATCAAGAATTATGGTGAGTACGTAATTTTCATAACTTCCAAAGATCAATCTTCACCAATTCATTACTGGTGGGTGAGTACCAAGCCACCACCTTCAGTGGTGTTGGCACTCTCAGAGGGAAAAAGCTCCCTCAGCCTCCTGTGGGGTATACACAAGAGGAGGGGGATTCCTAACAGCTCTGGTGAGACCCAAGACTGGTCAGGGGCATGCGGGCGCTCCTGAGACCTGGGAGAAGGAAGCCTCCCCACCAGCTCCCACCTGACCCTGGGGAGAAAAAATGGGCCCCCCCAGAAAGATGAGGCAATCACCCTATACCGGGCCAAAAGTGAAAACCAACAAAAGTGGCGCTAGTCTGTCCACCTAATGCAGACTGATGTTCCCACCAGGCTGGAGGCTACCTCACTGGTATCATAAGATGCCCTTGATTAGTGTCTCGCAAGCTCCAGGCCATGCATGGAAAGGCTTATGGCTGCCTGGTTGCTTCATCATCAGGCATGGATGCCAGAAGCTGTCCTAGCATCACTCACAGGTGCCTGACGTAGGCAGCCTGGTGTGCCGAGACACAGGAGGAGGCACACTGCCAAGAATACCCTTCTTCCCCAGTGGTCAAACTCAGCTCAGTCAGACCCTGGGGGGTGGTCGTGCTTAGGGTGACGGTGCCCGGAGGGGGTGTCCAACAACTCCACTACTGATATGGGATGGGGTATAGCACTTGGAGACACCACGAGTGCACAGGACCTGTGCCAGCCAGTCTCTCGGGGCTGGAACGGGGCAGAGTGGTTCTGCCAGACATTATGCAATGCCTCCATGAAGGGCTGAGGCAACAGAGGGATCATGGTGGATTCCATGCTGTATTCCCCTAGGAATGACAGCATCGCACGTGCAGGACTGCTCTCTCTTTAGTCGGAGAGATGCAAATCCTCCATCATCTCTGATAGGAAACGCTGATTCCCTGTTAGCTCAGTATGTTAGAAAATAAATTTATGGCATTCCTTCTTGAAACACTTGCAACTGCCACCTTTACCCATCTGCCTAAATTACAGAAAGATGTGGACTAGCCGCTAGGCAGATAAACGGTTTTAGGAAATGGATGCCTTCGGGAAAATCTGTCAAAATACATAAATCAATAGTTAAAACAATTGGTTACCATGTTACCTTCCTATGTTACAGGTACCACCCACATACTGAATGCGTTTAAGATTCTGTCTAGCAGCCAGGTTACACTGCCTTATCACATTGTTTGCCTACCTTTAGGTCGTCTGATGTGACTACCCCAGGTCCCTTTCCATTTTTGTTCTTGTTAGTACCCCCCATTGTGTACTCTTCCCCTGGGTTTTTGTTGCCCACGTGCATTATTTTGCACTTCTTTGCGTTGAATCTAAGCTGTCATACTTTTGACCATTCCTCCAACTCTGCCAAGTCTCTTCTTATCCTTTCTACTCTCCCTTGTGTATCAACTGTGTTGCAGATCTGTGTGTCATCTGAAAAGGGGGCATAATTTTTCCTTCCAGTCCCACTGCAATGTCACTTATAAAGACATTAAAGAGGACCGGTCCCAATACTGAACCCTGCGGTACCTCACTAGTAACCCCCCTTTCTTCAGAGTAGACTCTGTTTACTATTACCCTCTGCATCCTGTTGTCCAGCCAATGTTTTATCCAGGATACCACCTTGGGACCCACTCCTAGGCTGGCTAACTTGTTTATTAATCTTTTTTGTGGGACTGTGTCAAATGCCTTGCTAAAGTCTAGGTAGGTCATGTCCACAGCCCCTCACTGGTCTACTACTTTGGACAGCCAGTCAAAGAAATCTACTAGATTCATCTGACATGACCTTCCTGCTGTGAATCCATGCTGCCCTGGATCCTGTGCCCCGTTTGCCTCTAGGTACTCAACAGTTCTTTCTTTCAGAAGTGATTCCATCATTTTCTCTACAACTGAGGTCAAACTAACAGGTCTGTTGTTTCCTGCCTCTGCCTTGCTGCTTTAGCAAAGTGTGTGATGCCTAACCCCCTTGGAGAGTGAATGCATTACCTCTACAATTTTCCTGCCCTTTACTGGCCCAGGGAGCAAGAAATTAATAAATAATAGCTAGCTATTCAATCCTCAATCATCTCAGTCATCGACTACGGCTTAATTGTCTATGGGTCCGCCTCTTCTAGAGCACTTAAACGTATCACAACCTCCCTTAACAAGGCCTGTCGGCTGCTTACTGGTGCTCATCGACGTACTCATACTTGCGAGCTCTACTCTAAAACTGGGTGGTTACAACTCTCAAACCGCTTAAAGTACCTCACCTGCCTTACGGCTAAGAAATCCATCATGGGCCTCACCCCACCTTGCATTCAAGACCTGTTATGCCAGAACACAAGTGTCCGACTCACCAGAAGATCAGAAAATCAGGTCCCCCGTTGCCGGACCACACAGGGTCAACGATCATTTGCCTATCGTGCCTCCAACTGCCTAAATACTCTTAGCACCACTATTACCTCCTCTAACTCTTTAGATGCATTTAAATCTAGCCTATTCTCTCATCTTGCCACCTCCAACTCTTGTGACTGCCTTGATTAAATCCTAACTATTTCCCTTTCTCCACCCAGACCACTTACCTGACAAAGGCCTGGTAGAGGTTTCCTTTTCTCCAACTATGGTCTGCTCCTCTCTCCTTTCTCTCTCTTGTACTACCTATCACACTTCCCTTACCTATCTTTCCCTTTCCCATATGTTTTCTAAATGATGAAAGTATTTAATTGGCAATTATCTGTTGTTCACAAATGTCTTTGATGTTTAACTGTTTCATGTCTCTGTTTATTTCCACAATGTAATCTAAATGTGCAACTCACTGTAACTTTTTTTGTTTGTACCTAATTTGACGCGGAACCTTTGTAAAAGAGCCTTGGCTCAAAGGTATTAATTCCTAGAATACAATAAAATAAAGAATAAATAAAAAAAAAAATTCAATGTCACTCCCAAATACAATTCTCCCACAATGAAGCCAGGCCAATCTAGTAGTCTGTATATTTTATTAAAATAAATCCTACAGCAAATTAGAAAAATTAATTTGTAAACATTCAGTTATTAAAGACACAAATTACTGTGGCATTCTCTTGCCCCCATTTCTTATTTCCTTGCTATCCTGACTTTTTCCATGTTCTCAGCTGCAGTGCTGTTTTACTCCCCAACCCCCCCACAGGGAAAATTCTATTTAATCTGTATAGAGCCCTACCCTCCTGATTGGCCGCTCAACCTCCCCGCACTAGAAGGTCGATGGGGTAGCTAAGCAAAGCCCCCCTATGAAGCACCGCTGTGAAAAAGCTGCAGTGCAGCAGTGGGATTGGCAGCAGATGCCAGGGAAGGGATTGGACAAGGCTGGAAATCAGGGCTGAAGAGGCAGCAGCAGTGACAGGGTGCTAAGTATAACAAAAAAAATGTTTGTGTAAAACTGTAGTGCTACAAAACTTAATCTTGGTAGCAGCAGGAAAATGTGTAGTGCTTTGCAGGTCATCATGTGTAAAAGTATCTGTACAATCACTTTCAGGTGAACTTAGATATATAGCAAGTGAATGCCATGCATTATTAATTTTCTGTAGTAATTGAAGTAAGTACATATATTTTTTACTACATGATACCAGATAAAATGTTCTTCGCCTCTCTACCACCTATGCACCCAATCGCATCCTTCCAGCTCTGCAACAACAGAGGTTGCTGACCTCACCTGGAGGCAATGCACCCCAAGCAGACCACCTGCCTTGTGATGGCCAAACTGGGGCTCCTGAGCGTGGAAAGTCAACTGGTATCCCCAGAGTGGTACATGGATGCTTAACCACTACACCATCCTGGTCTCAAGGAATCGTCCTCATAATATATCTGTTTTTTTTCCCTGCTTGAAGCCTTTGGTGTAAGCTTAAAATGCAGAGTTTAGTAACTGTTATATTTTGTAGTCATAGCACTTTGAGAAATTCTTCTGTTTCCACAAATAAAATTACAAAGCAATTCAATATACCTGCAGATTACGTTACTGTTTTAGTAAAACAAATACTGCCTCTCAACAGAATTTTCTGTATTTACTAAAAAAGCATATGTAATATTTATATAGAAGAAAGTAATTTAATATAAGCAGTAACACCTGCCTGATCTAAAACAGTTAAAGTCTGTCAAGGAAACCAAAACCTATGAACACATCAAGCTGAAATGTCTGCATTTGAACAACTTCTTGAACTGTTTAAATTTTCACCTGTTTTATTTTACCAACTCTGAGTTCAATTGCTATATATTAAATAGTCGCAAATGGCAGAAGGCATGCAAATAATATACCCAGAACTCTCTCTGCATTTGGATTCAGTTCTGATACTTCCTGCAATTTACAGCCACCTACAACTGAGGAATGCCAAGTCTGTTATCAAACAGTACTTGAACCCCCCCCTTAAAAAAAAAGATTTTTAAAGGTATTTAAATATTTATGTATTGTTTGTTTATTGATTTTGCAAGTCAAAAAACTCACAGTACAATATAAGATGCAGAGGAGTAACATCCAAGATATTCAATATCAGCAATATGTGGCACACAGGTGAGCATAATACCCCTCCCTTTTTGTTACATCAAGGGGGTAATATCTCGATAATAAACACAATACATTTCCACAAGCATACAGTTTAACAGGAAAAACTTAATAGAGCACCATTACTGTCAGCCTCACCCTAGGAGCCGACTGTGCCCATAGTAACTCCCCACAAAACAGGTAAAAGAGCCCTTCTATGCCCTAAACCTAAATTCTATATGGTTACTTACTATATTTAAAAATAATACAACTACCATAGTATCTTCAAACTGCAATTCTTATAGAAAGATACCCCACTAAGATATCCAAAACGTTTAATAAAGATCCATGAGGTAAGTTACAAGTCCCAAAAATTCTGCAGAGTTCTGAGCAAAGATAGGACATTTGGCCCCATATCAAATGAAAGTTCACAAGTTCAGCTAGATCGTAAAACTGCCCTTAAAGACCCAGTGAGACACCTGTGTCCAACTTCTGCCACTAACCCCACATTTTACACTTAAAAAACCTTCAGTCCTCCTCCAATGAGGGTTCTCCATCTTCAGCTGGTCCCTCTGGGCCCTTTTCTATCAGGTGTAGTATTTTTTCCATGTCTTCAGGGTCATTAAATGAATATGATTGTCCCTTCCAAGACAGCTGCAGCCATGCTGGAAATAGCAGTTGATGCTCCACTTTCGGCAGCCTTAGCTTACGTCAAACACCTTTCGTTTTTGCCTAGTACTGAAGGCAAGATCCGGATAGATGCTGATCTTATCCTGCCTATACTCTGTCCCGATCTCCGAACACTACGACATATAACCAACACAGTTCTCGGGGGTTTGAGTATCCATCGATGGCCTCCTGGGATTTACGCGATAGGCTTTTTAGAGTGCTATCGGGGGGTCTTTCTCATCTAGCCCCAAGATTGTGGGCAAGAAAGTTTTTATAAATTCTAAACAGTCCTCCCCCTCAGCTTTCTCAGGCAGGCCCAGAATACGCACATTTCTCTCCCAAGTCTGATTTTCAATCAGCTCCAACCGCTGATGCAATAAACCATTTTCTTTTAGAAGCTGGGTGGTCGTATCACAAACTCTCAATACTGCACCTTCGTTCCGTTGAACTGTACTTTCACACAAGTCCATCCTGGTTTCTAAAGCAGAGACCCTACGCATGAGCACATCCAACTTTTTGTCGATCTCTTGAACCGATTTAACTAGTTAATTAAGGGTAGCCTGGATAGTAGTTAACGATGCTCCCTCCTGAGAGGTAGCACCTAAAAGACGCGGCTTCATCAGTTCCAGTAGGCCTCTTACCACGAGGTGGTTGCGTTTTCTTTGAAGCAAAGAAATCAGTTGCAGCCAAACTATTTCCCCGATTTTTGCCCATAATCATGCTCTGTACCACCTCAGGGATCACTCAGAAGACGTAAGGAGTAAAACCCCTGATTGAAATTGCAGAATTGGGAAGCAAACAAATATATGTTTTAGGAGATCTAAAATATGGCCGTTTCCTGCAAGCTGCTCAGCAGCACCCCCCCATTTAAATATTTAAAATAATGATATAGTGATTACCACAGGATTTTCAAGAAACTCAAAAGTAGTTGTAGTGGGATTTAAGTCTGGGTCTCCTGGTTAAGAAGCTTCAACTCTAGCCACTAGACCATGCTGCCTTTGGAAGTCTCATTAACCTATTAATCAAAAGTAGGCAATGTTAATGGTCAGATCAGTGGGATAACCATTAATGACTGGTTTTCATTTCACATTTGCTTAGGATGTATCAGTAAATGGAGAATAATGCATGGGGTAGTGTGCATTATGAGAATTTAATGCACGCCCGAGGTGTGGGATGCTACATAAACCCCAAGAGCGAAGCTCGAGGGGTTTATCAAAGCAGCCCACATAAAGGGTGTGCATTAAATCTGAGTATGCACACTTCCCCATGCTTTATTTTTTATAATTGCTGGTGAGCAATGTTTTTCCAGCCAGATACCTGTGATCACAGAGTGAGATACAGAAACTAGAGGGGCAGCAAACATCATTCTTTTGATTACAATATTTAAACCGTTAACATTTATTGTTAAAAGTTTTGTAATTAATAACATTTTTTCATTAAAATCCTCAGACGCAAGTAAGAAAAACAATCTATCAAGAGAAACTGGCATTTTTTTTGTACTAAGTTAGACTATGGTGTATCATAGACAAGTAATTTATACTGCCCAGAAAGGTAAATTGTGGCATTCCAGAACTTTTTAACTGTAACATTTAATAGTCTTTAAACTGTGAGTATTTTGTAGTCTGGTAGAGCCGTGGATTTCGGTGGTGCTTTCTGTTTCTGCAGTCAGTTGGTTGCCTCGTCTCTCTGTCAGAAACCACCGCTATTTGCAACTGCAAAGTCATTTCTATTTCTTTTTTTTTTTTCCTTCCTTTTTTTCCCCCCACGAGTTCTACTATTTCTAGAGGTTATAGGAAGATTTGTTCAGGTAAGCTAAAGAGTTTGGTCTCTCACACTGTGGCTGACAAGCAAGCTGTGCTTCACACTGTTGTTTTACGATACTGAAAGCGTAATTTTAGTTGACGGTGGTTTGCGAGTGACTTTGTGCCTTGCGCTTACTGTTCTGAGACTTTGTCGCGTATTTGCCATAATAACTATCTGGTTATGGCAACTAACAACTGGCTGAGACCTTAGAAAAAAAAACTGCTCACCTGTTATTATATATACAATAAATCACCCAGTCTTGTAATTACGATACTGAGAAGAGGACATTATAAGGGCAAGAAAAACACATGTTTATGGGGTCAAATTTGGAAGTCCTGTGCACAAGCATTTTTTAAAAGATACTACATCATCCAAGACTTATCAGGCAGATGCAGGGGGCCCCAGAACAAGTCAGAACTTCTATTGGTGGATTTAGGGTGACATGGTATGTCACCTAGATTATTTTTCAGTGGTCATACTTGAGTTAGTCCACAAATCACATAAGTGTCCAAAGTTGGACGCATATCTGTAAACCAAATATCAGCCACTACATCCAAACAGGTGATGGATATAGTGGCTGGCGGTGGATGCAGGTGCATCTTGTAGATGTGCCTGCATCCAGGCATTTAAACATTTGGCTAATGGTATCCTCTTCCATCCCAAGATCTGAAGTACAGTATCGGCTTCTAGGAACTGAAAATGTTCATAATCTGTCAGTGCAGTATCATATTCTCAGTAACAATCCCAGTAGCTTATTCAGTGAACCAAAACTTTCACTTGAAAACTCCAACACATGGAAAGGAGGAGGAGGAGAGGAAAACACAAGCATGATAAGCTTTCTTTGACTAGAGGGTTACGTGTTGTGCTGTTACAAAGGAATGTTTTGCTTAAGAAACTCACAGATCACATCAGCAATGATTCAACATATTAAGATGGTAGTGATAAAGTTGCATGGATACCTTTTTAAATGTTGCATCACACATTTTAGCCAACATTTATGCCTCTTCATAGCATGGAGTAGACAACTGTCAGGGTTTTGAATAATCCCCTCACTATGGAACCTGGCCAGACTGTTATTGCCTCCAACATGCTGAACCACCAAACCTTTACTGCATGTTTTTAAGTCGCATTAACCACAGTTTAACATGAAAGTTCTATCACATATCTCTGAAAGCCAACTTCAAGAACCTATGTGATTAAGTTTGATTAGGTCTTTCTAGTCTGGGAAGAGGACCAGTCAGTCTGCTAACTGATCTTGCAGCAAAAAGACACTCACACCTTATTGTTGAAGAGGATTTGGGAGAATGAACCGAGAAAACTTTGGAGAAATTCTGAAAAGGTAGTGGAAGGAAAAGATAGTGTTTCTGAAGCACAACAATGACCTTCTACCTTTCTTAAGCTTTGTAATCCATGACAAAAGGACTGGAAACTAAAGTCAGAGCACTGGTTCCTTGTTTATCATGTTGTTTTATCTGGTGGACCAGATGGCTTTAACTGTTGTAATCAATTCAGAGTGGGCACAACCCTGTCAGCATTATGTCTCCTATAAGGTCTGTACTGAAGAGAATTGGTAAGGACATTTTTACAACCAAAAAGGACAAAGTGGAATAAGGATCGCAGATGCTGTGATCAGTCTTTTTTGTTGTGTATACTGAACTGTGTCAAATCCAATACTTTCGAAAGCAATTTGCATTTCTGGAGGGTGAGGGAGTAGTGATGTGCCTTTCAGCCTTTTGATACTGCCCTTCAGCTCCTGATGTTGCTCACAGCTAGAAACTCTTAAATGATGTTCATTCAGATTATGGCAGCAATGACGCAGATGTAAGGAAGCTAATTCTTTGGCAACTCCAGAGCCCATCTTGGACCCACCATAATGCATCCCCCTTTCATTTCTCTCTCTCTCTCTCTCTGTCTTGTTCCTCTTGCAGCCTGGACCAATCAACCTGATCCCTAACAAAACCAACACTGCAGGTACAAATCAAGCTTCCACCCTCCCAACTCCACCATCTGCAGTGCTGTATTGGCATCTCTAGACAATCCAATGAGAACTACATCATATTTAGGAAAGAAGTGGCTAGCTGTTCCATTGCGAGATCTTTACTTTCAGTAGTAGCTAGGAGTGAAAGATCGTGAACCAGGGTCTCTCACATGGTGGTGAATGACAGGTGTGGCTTCTACCACACTCATTAAACAAATGTCTCTCCTAGTAGTAACTTGAGCTGTTGAAGCTGAAGCTGATGATGCTGCCTTGATGTTGTTTTGGATAGGATCTCCAGGAAAACAAATGCTCAATAAATTCAAGGTATAAGTTTCTGCATGGATCAACTGGCACCTGATGACATAACTGTTCCCAGGTCGCACCTGTAAACAAGCTTTCAGCTTAGTGTGCCACTCCTGGTTAAATAATTGAAGGGGAAAAAAAAAGAAACCTGGAATCTCACCACAAAGCACAAGGCGACTGTACTGACAACTGGGCTAGAAGCCAGAAGACCAATAGAAGTACAAATCTATTCCATGTTCAATAGAATCTCGAGGTAGTTAAAGCCTTTTGGGACCAGGATAACTGTCCTTTTAAACAGAACCACAACTAGACCTGCATGGAGCCCCCGGTAGCTCTCTGCCCAATGACATGGAGAGTATAATTCAAAAAAGATACCATGCCTTCGCCATAACTGTACGAATATGCTTGCTGGAAATGTCAGTGGGTGGAGATTCTAGACACTAGCTCACGGTACTTTATAGCTAGATGACATTGTCACAATGAGATTACAATGTCAGAGCGAGGTTAAAGATTATCACATCACATCTTGGTTGTATACAATGTATTTTCATGGAGGTAGCCCCCCCATTTCAATGTGATTTTGGAGTGATCTGGAGATTAAGGGGCAATAAACGCACTATCGGCACCAACCTACATTTGAACCTCTGTGCTTGAACACTGGCAAGAACAGGTATGATGATTGTGGACCAGATCTACTACAAAATCTCATCTGCCATTGCATATAAGTCAGCGTCAGTAGTCACTATATCTGTGGTATGAAGGACTGTCCCATGAAAAAAAGCGACTTCCCAGGAAGATGGCTCAAATGTTTCCTCAAGACTAAGCATCAAGCAGATATTTTGAATAATTCAGGAACATTATCCTGGAAACAAAAACAGTAAGATTCTTTTTCCCTAGTCTGTCACGATAGGAAATGCTCCCTTTTTCTGTTCAATATCTGGGATCTGGTATACTATAAGTTGTTGGGGATGTTGTAATAGGTTTCAGCCTCTGTCTGAAATGAGAGCTAGCTCAGGATCTATCGGTCTTCATTATCTAACTCCAAGGCTACATTTTTAGCTTGGTGTGGTGGAAGCCTGCCATTTTTAGCTTCTCAAACCTCTTTAACCAGACTGAACTGGCGGGGGGAGAAAATCACTGAGGAGCACCAGTAAATGAAGGCACAGTACACCAGTTTCTTGCAAGCTACAGAACTTAGCCATGAAGTGACTTTCAACAGGATCAGTCCCATCTAGCAGTGTACTGGCATGATTAACAATCCACACATCACATGCAACACATTTCCTACAGCCGGTATTTGTTTCCATAATGCGCTTGCAGGATTGTTACTTTTTGTTTAAGCTAGGGCATTTTTTTTTGATAGGGCATAGGGACTGGTCTCCATATGGTAAAGAAAGTTTATTAATACACTTAGTCATTATATTTTTGGGAAAACACTCAACAATTTGTCCCTTCTCTAAGGGAACGGTGGTTGTTAAATGCACATGAGTTAAGGAAGAAAGTCCAAGCTGCACCTGCTGTAGTCTCAAGGGTCTCTTTCACTAAAGTCACAGGTTTATACAAATAGGGTTTAAAGAATTTTAATGAGAGGGGGTGCCAGAAATACTTAAATACAGACTGTAAAAAAACATATATTTTTACAAAGTGCCAGTGCATACCTCAAATGCTGCAAGCCGACTGATTTTTATTCACATTTAAGAAGGCAGCAGGAAAGAAAGTAATGCTTTACCTGTGAAGGCTACATAAGCGTTTTATGTTTTGGTAAATGTAAATGTTGAATAAATGTTACCGTACCAGACTGTATTTATTTATTTGATTTTGCATTTGGTAACCGAGTTGACTCTTGATCAGAAATCTGCCCATTTGCAAGAGTGAACTAGGAAGAGTGAATGAGAAACAGTGTTTAGCCTGCAACAGCATCATCAGCACTTGGGTTCTCATAAATGTCAATGCTCCAGTAAATATTAACAAGATAAATCCATGCCAAGCCAGAAAATTCTTACAGTAAAAAGTAATTTTTCTATCAGAAACCACCATTAGGAAATGTTTTCAGTAGGCCTCAAAGACTGAACCGTGGCCTTTTTTACACCCTTGCATCTATTCTTATTAGCAACATATTCAACAGTGCTGGCATAACACTGCAGGATTAGTGGAAGGCTTTTTGAGGCATGCACAAGACAACTTTACGTGGAGACATGTTTCTGGCATAAAAGTGGGACTTAGGAAAACTTAGCATTTTAACGTGGATTTTAATCTTTGAGCAGTACTGTATATAATAACAGAAGACACAATTCTGTTAAACTGAGTGGCTAAGTATTCGTAGTCCTACGACTAAGGAAATAAGAGAACAGTTGTTAGTTTTCTACTTGCAGTTTAGTTCTTTTGTGCACAGTTGCTTAAATTATCTGGAAGAGGACAACTGAGGAAGTTTTTTTTTTTTTTTAGAAACTGGGAAGCTCCATTCTAAGGCAAAATAGTATGCTCGGTGTAAGGGTTATTGTCAAAAATATTGTACAGGCAAGTACGGCATTACATATTCTGACCTGCTGGAATCCAAATCCCAGTGAACAGCTCAGGGGTTAAGGTTATTTCAAACTGCAGGTTAAAATTTCCTAGCTTGTCAGATCCTGCCATGACTTCTCAGCTCAAACCTTCATTTCATGACTTTTGTTGCTGTACTTTAAACTTCTCCACACCAGGGATAGCCTCATGAAATGCAAAATATAATTTTCATGAGAGTCCTCAGAAACAGCAGTAGACAAACAGTACAAAAACTCCCAAAATAATTACTGCAGTTCACTTCTCACTGGTGTGTCCGTATGTTTCAACACGTATAAAATTCTAAAACTCTCCTGTCTCACAACCACATTACACAGTTCTCACAATTTTGCTCTTCAAACATACATTACTCTTAGTACTAAAGAGATCTGGAGTAGTGAAGGAAGACTTGGTGTTGATTTATAAATCAAAATTAAATTTATTTTGTAATACAGCTGTACTGTTTGACATTCATCAATTACCAAAAAGAAATGAAAATTACGTACCTACCGTAATTCTTGATCTTCTTGGACGAGTCTCCACCACTCATTCACACTATTGGAATCTGCGCCGGAGGCACTAGGACCCATCAGGAGCAAACTTTTTGCTGGGGAGTCGACGCCAGATGGCGCGCCTGCTGAGGAACGGTGCCACGGCCCTAGCTCGCTGCAATGACTATCTCAAGGCCGACTCCCAACCACTCAGTACCTTTTTTACCAAGGAGGTGCAGCGTAACTAACCTAGAAGGATAGCTTTACCTAAAAACCGGACATAAGATAGTCCGGACGACCCGTAAGAAGGGTCAACAAAGAAGTCTTCAAGGCCTAAAGATTTGAGGGAGTGAAGACCAACAAGAGAGGTGAGCTCGGGGATGGAGGGAGGTGTAATGAGTGGGAGACTCGTCCAAGAAGATCAAGAATTACGGTAGGTACGTAATTTTCATATCTTCCTGGACATAAGTCTCCACCACTCATTCACAATATTGGGAGAGTACCGAGCTAATAATCCCCCGAGAGGGTGGCAGGAGAAACCAAGAGCTCACGTTTCTTAAGACAGAAGTCCATTAAGGATGGCTCTGCCAAAGGAAGAATGCCGTCTGGCATGGACATCGAGTGGATAATGCTTAACGAAAGTATGCACTGAGCTCCAGGTGGCTGCATTGCAGATCTCTGCAATGGGCACGTTGCGGATTTCCTCTAGGGATGCCGCTACCGCTCTGGTAGAGTGAGCGTAAACTCTACCCTCCAACTTAACCTGCGCCATGGAATAGCAGTGATGAAGGCACACCACTAGCCATGTTGAGATACATCTAATAGCGACAGGTTGACCCAGCCGGGCCTCACTGAAGGAAACGAACAGTTGCTGGGCTTTACGAAAATCCTTGGTTCTATCTAAGTAGAAACGCAAGGCCCTCTTAACATCCAGAGAATGAAGAGAGCGTGCCCCTTCATTTTGGAAGTCCGCAAAATAAGAGGGAAGGACCAAAGGCTGGTTAAGATGAAATTCTGACA
Organism: Neoceratodus forsteri; assembly: GCA_016271365.2. Lineage (NCBI taxonomy): Eukaryota > Metazoa > Chordata > Ceratodontiformes > Ceratodontidae > Neoceratodus > Neoceratodus forsteri. Next base: position 1,681,606,761 of record CM057455.1, on the reverse strand, counting down.
CAACCTTAGGTAGAAATTTAGGATGAGTACGAAGGACTACTTTGTCCTTATGGAACACAGTATACGGAGGGTCTGTGACCAGGGCATGTATCTCAGAGACCCTACGGGCTGAGGTAACGGCCACTAGGAAGGCAGTCTTCCAGGTGAGGAACTTTAGTTCACAGGTAGCTAGAGGCTCAAAGGGTTTCCGGGTGAGCATGTCTAGCACAAGATTAATGTCCCAGGCTGCAACTGGACATCTTGTAGGGGGTCTGGTGTGCAGAATGCCCTTAAGAAATCTCAACCATAGGTAACTGAACCAGCGAAAGAGAAAAAAACGGTTCATGATACGCTGAAATGGCACTAAGGTGAACCTTAACTGTCGAGTACTGGAGACCTGAATTTGAGAGGTCCAAAAGGTACTCTAAAACTTTATCCGGAGGACAGGAAAAGGGATTTAAAGAGGACTTTGCACACCAGAGGGAAAACGCCCACTTAGCCGGTAGCTCCGAGGGTTGGCTTTCGTTGCCAGAAGGATATCCAAACTCTTTCAGAGACATTGAACCGATTTACTTCTACCTCTTCAGGAGCCAAGCGTGAAGGTGAAGAGATCCCAGATTGGGATGGACCACCAGTCCCTGAGTTAAAAGGTTGATCTGCAGGGGAAGTAGTCTCGGAGGAACTGCCAACATACTGTTGAGAAGTGGAAACCACAGTTGTCAAGGCCAAAAGGGAGCAATGAGAATCATCTTGTCTCCCTGAGACTCGAACTTGAGGAGTACTCTCTGAATTAGAGGAAGAGGCGGAAAGAAAGCGTTTTGTCCACCGCAGCCTGAACGCATCCTGACAAAAAATGCCAGGCCCTGGATTTCTGGAGCAGAAGAGAGGCAGTTTTGCGTTGAGTGGGGACGCAAAAAGGTCCAGGTCCGAGTTCCCCACTCTCAATAATGACTGAACTATGGTTGAGTCGAGAGACCACTCGTGAGGATCTGTCTCTGTTCTGCTGAGACGGTCTGCCAGTCGTTCTGTACACCTGGCAGGCAGATTGCTTTGAATTAGAGCCTTGTGCTCCAAGCACCATTCCCAGACCCTCATCACTTCTCTGCATAAGGGTAAGAATGAGCACCGCTTCTGCTTGTTGATGTAATACATCACTGCTTTGTTGTCCGCTTGGAGAGAATATTCTTGTGACAGAGAATGTCCTTCAAAGCTCGGACCGCATAAAGGATGGCTCTCATTTCTAGGACATTTATGTGAAGCTGGGACTCAAGTTGAGTCCACACATCCTGAGTGTGGAGAGCCTGACAGTGAGCTCTCCACCCCATTAGAGAGGCGTCTGTGGTAATGGAGATCTGATGGTCCAGAGGGGCAAAGGGGTATCCTTGCAGGAGATTGTCCTCTTGAGACCACCAGGTGAGAGACCTCCGTAGGGGTTCTGTCACCTTGATGGGATAGGACTGTGGGTGAGTGGTTGGAGACCACTGAGTACTGAGCATCCACTGGGTGGTTCTCATGTGCAGACGGGCCAGAGGTACAGTGAACACTGAGGATGCCATGAGGCCCAGCATCCGTTGCATTGAGAGCGCTGTAACTGACCTGTTCTCTCCGATGTAACGGGCCATCTGAAGGATATCGTTCCTTCTGTCCTCTGGGAGAAAAGCCTTCGCACAGGATGTGTCCAGAAGGGTCCCTATGAAAAGGAGCCTCTGGGAGGGCTGCAGCTGTGATTTTTTGAGGTTCAGCAGGACTCCCATGGACGCAAGGAGGTGAGTGGCCGTCTCTATGGCATTCAGAGTCCCTTGCCTGGAAGGACTTGCCAGAAGCCAATCGTCCAGATAAGGGAACACCTGTATTCCGAGTTTTCTGAGGTGCGCTACGAGAACTGCACAACACTTTGTAAAAACTCGCGGCGCCGAGGATAGCCCAAAAGGCAGGACTCTGAACTGAAAATGTTGTCCCAGAGCCACAAACCTCAGGAATTTGTGATGTCTCGGGTGAATGGGAATGTGCTGGTAAGCATCCTGCATGTCTAGGAAAGCTAACCAGTCGTGTTGATGAAGCAAGGGTAACAGGGTTCCTAGAGAAATCATTTTGAATTTCTCCTTGGGGAGAAATTTGTTTAGCTTTCTGAGATCTAGAATGGGGCACATTCCCCCAGACTTCTTTGGAACCAGAAAGTAATGAGAGTAGAACCCCGTGTTTTGTTGATGCAGCGGCACAAGTTCTACTGCCTGTTGTTTAGAAGGCCCTGAATCTCGGCGGTGAGAAGGTCTGACTGAAGGGCAGACAGCCTGGGCTGCCGTTTGGGAGGACAATCCGGAGGAGTTTCCACAAAATTGAGTGAGTACCCTCGCGGATTATCCGGCGACCCATTTGTCTGAGGTTATGGACTTCGCTGGCTGTAGACGGCATCAGCCGACCTCCCACTGGAGAGGAAAAGTCCACCTCGGGCAGTTGAGGTGGGACTTGGGCCAGCAATTCATAAAGTAGCGCTGGGCACTTTGGGCCCTTGCGCTTTCTGTTGCGCCTTCTTTTGAGGTTGGGCAGGTTGGTTCTTATGGAAACTACCTCTGCCTCGAAAGGACTGACGGTTATGAAACTGACGTTTACTGGCATGCCCTCTAGAGGGGGCAGGAGGGGGTCTAGCCAACTTAATGGCTGACCTAGTCTTTTGTGTAGCTTCTAGAGCTTGCTCGACCTGAGGACCAAAAAGATATGCACCATCAAAGGGCAATGCCATTACCGTGCTGCGCATCATTGGTGAAGTTTGGCGCGCAGCCAGGAATGGCGGCGGTACAAATACCAGCAGCTGCTGAACGGAAGCGGAGTCGAAAGCGCCCATGGCTGCTTTAACCTGTTGGTTGTTAGATTCAATACCCCTGGTAATGGTTTGGAGAAGCTCTGGTTTTGAATCCGACTCCGGAAGTGCTTCAACCATTTGCTTGAGAGAGTGCCACAGGATATACTCGTACTGAGAAAAATAGCCCCGGTAACTGGCAATACGCATACGTAGGGTAGAAGCAGCAAAGACTCTCTTACCTAAGGTGTCTATCTTACGAGATTCCTTGTTAATAGGTCGAGCTGTAGTGGTTTGAGGAAGGACGACCTTATCATTCTCTGTCAGGACTACAATAGGATCCGCAAAGGCTTGGGATGCCAAAATGGGACGATCCTTGGGGGCTGAATATTTTCTATCAATGGATTTAGCCACCGATGAAGAGAGAGCAGGATTCTACCATACCATTTGAGACAGCGTCTCGAAGGAAGGCTGAATCGGAGGAGTCAAATCCGTAGGGATCTCCAAGGCGTGAAGGTATTGGAGTCTTAGCAATTTCCCAGGATCGATGTCTGTAGTCTGGAGAGAAAGTGTGGAAATCATATTCTTTGGCAGAGACTTAAATGACAGATCCTCGACCACAGGCTCTGCAGCAGTAAAAGATCCTGCTTCGTTCACCTCATCGCCCAGCCGAAGGTCTGGGTCAGGCTCAACGTCATCTCCTGACAGTCCAGGAGGGACTGTATGGACAGGAAAGGGATGAAAGCCAGAAGAGGAAGGAGGAAAAGAGACAAAAGGAAAGTCTCAGAGAGCCCCCAGCGCCGAGTAGGCGCACGGCGCCAAGAACGACGCCGAGGAACCACGCAGCCGTGACAGCTGGTGATGCGCCGCTGCCGAACGGCCAAGCGATGCTGCGGACGGGCGCCGCGAGGCCGCCCCCGGGCTCAAGGCGCCCCAGAGCACCAAAAACAGGTTTTGAAGGAAAAAAGAGCAGGAGATAAGTGGCATCGTGTGGCCCCCGCGCCGGGCCATGTGGGGACATCTAAGCATCGGGTCGACGGCACCAAGAAGGTACCGCGACCAGGAAAGTCCAACTGTTCTACCTGGTCGCCCAGAGAGCCCGCCAAGGCCCACGAACGATCGAGCCAGGTAGCCGAACCAACCTCCAGCCCATTGCTCCATAAGAGCGCCCACTGATGAAACTGCTCATCTGAAGACCTACCTGCGGGCGGGTAGGACTCGATGTCGAGCGTCGGCTACCAGAAAGCCGCTGTTGGCGACTCCGAAGGAGGAGACCGGCAACTGTCCCGATAACGAGCGTCTGGCGCAGGCGTATCAGAGGCACTCGAGTGATGCCTTCTCTTTAGACCTGCGGGTCAAGAAGAGCTCGAGGCCGAGCGGGTGCCGAGAATGCGACCCGCTTGGCTTTTATGCTTCATGGGACCGCCCATCCCAGGCATTGGACTGACCGTTGTCAGACCCCCTTCCGGGAGAAGGCGCGACCGACCCAGCCCGACTGACTGAATAGTTTTACAATGAAGTCTCCCTACCGCCACCTGACCTGCTCATGTTCGACTCTGTCAGTGTAGGCTGAGACTTCTTTATTGCTTTATTTAAAAATAAGAATAACCTAAGCTGATACTGTATCGAGATAATACTACAAAATAATAAAAACTGAAAACTATGCTGCTAGTTTGAAGTTTGACTCCGACAGGCGAGCGACGCCGCCACCGAAGCGCACTCGACGGTGGGAAAAAGGAACTGAGGCGGTTGGGGAGTCGCCACTGAAGAAATATCAGCTGGCTAGGCTCATGGCTACTGCCTCCTCGCAGGCCATCTCAAGGCCGACTCCCAGCAAAAGTTTGCTCCCGATGGGTCCTAGTGCCTCCGGCGCAGATCCCAATAGTGTGAATGAGTGGTGGAGACTTATGTCCAGGAAGATTTATGAAACTGAAAAAAATGGCCAAAAGAGAGCTTTGAAAATAATATTTGGGTATGAAGCAGATATCCGTAGGAAAATGGTGATAAAAGGGCTAATGCCAGCCCACTGGAGCACAGGCACACTTAATATGTGAAACTGACTTTTTGTAGTGATACAAAGATCACATCATAAACTGAATGACCTTTGGATTCAGAAACCAGAACGTGTAATGTTTTTAAGGAAAAGATGCAAATAGGTAAACATGGTTGGATAAACACAGACATACTGTAACAGTTTTACCCCATGGACAATAACTTCATTTAGGTAATACTATATTTATACTAAATTTTGGTGAAAGTGGTTAGCTCTATGGCACAGAGTGGTGGACAATAACTCTGGCAAACTGTCGACTCAGGTTCTTGTCCTGAACCTAGAGTATCAGGTACAAAGGCCAGTCGTGGAGGACAGAGCATCCAACTGGGTGCCCTTTTTCTCTGTGGAGGGTATTTTGTGGCGCTCTTGACACTTGCCTGCCCCCTGCTGGCTGCAGGGTATAAAGGCATTCAAGGTAAGGTGTACAGGGATTGGGTGCCATTGGGTTGTCCATCCATCAGGGATAGATAGATGGACAGACAGGCAGGCAAACAGACAGTACAGTGGACAAGGGCCAAGCAGTGGATTATCATGTATTTGGACTTTAGCAAGGCCACTGATTCTGTTCCCCACAAGAGACTGATAAAAAAAACTGGAGGATTTTGGGGTAGGAGAGAGAGACTGACTGGGCGCATGGCTGGCTAGCTGACTGAAACACGTGACCCAGGGGGTGGTAGTTGTGGGGAGCTCTCAGGTGCGAGAGGTGTCACCAGTGGGGTCCCACAGGGTTCAGTGCTTAAACTGGTGCTTTTTATGTCTTCATCAATGACACTGGAGAGGACATAAAGGGCAAGAGTTGCTTATATGGAGAGACATCAAGCTCTGTGGGAGGGTGGATACAGCAGAGAGAATAAAAGACCTAAAAGAATATCTGGTAAAGCTTTAGAAGTGGTCCAGAATTTGGCAACTTGGCTTTAATCCAAAAAAAAAAAAAAAAAAAAGTAAGGTTATGTACATCGCAGCTAAGAACCCAAACACAGAGTACAGCCTGGGAGGGGGCCCTAGTAACCAAATCCAAGGAGGAAAAAGACCTGGGGGTGTTGATCAATAGCAACCAGAAGCACTCCACACATTGCAGGAAGGCAGCAGCAAAGGCCAACAGAAGGGGGATTAGCAGTAGGCAGGAGGAGGTAATACTGCCACTGTACAAGTCAGTGCAGCTGCATCTGGAGCACAGTGTGCAGTACTGGCATCCTTACCTAAAGAAGGACATAAACCTACTGGAAGTGGTCCAAAGGAAGGCAGCAAAGATGGTTAGAGGTCAACAGGGCAGGACATACAAGGAGAGACTGGAGATCTTCTACATGTATTCACTGGAGCAGAGGAGGGGGAGGGAAAACATGATTGTGACCTTCAAGTATTTGAAAGGTATAAAAAGGGTGGACAAGGAGTGCCTCATCAGGCTCGGAGGAAACAAGAACATGAGGAGACAGTTTTAAGTGTGTGTGTTTTGGGGGGGGGGGTGGTGGTTGAGAAGGAAGATCGGGAGGCTTTTCTTCATGGAGTGCATAATGGCAGGGAGGAATGGGCTCCTGAGGAAGTGGTATCACTTGAAACAGTGGATGGCTTCAGAAAAGGTTGGAATAAGGTAATGAGGAAAGTCGGGGGGGGGGGTGGCAGAGTACTTAGCTGGCATTAGGGACTCTGCACTACGAGCAGACTTGATAGACCGCAAGGCCTGATTCCATTGGCCCCTTCACATGTTCAGATACACAGATAGATAATTTATTTAAAAATGCCTATCCAATGCTCAAGGAGCTGAGCAAACTTCAGAATGTACAATGAACAACAAACACCAATGAATAAATCCATGCAATACAAAAAACACAAAACTAGCTCTTGGGGTATTATCTTTTTTCCTCTTTTTTAAACTGCAGCAGAAATCCCAAATGGCATTCAATCAAAATCAGCCATGTCTTCAACGTAGTTTTAAAGTGGCTTGTAGAGGGGGCCATATGGATAATCCTAGTTTGAGCATTCCAGAGTCACAAGGCATCCACCCCACAAGCTCAGTCACCTGCAGACTTAAAAGAGATTCACCAACTTTTAGTAAATTAGATTTGCACCACATATTTTGGTGCCTTATGTCAGCGGTACGCCGTCAGAGTATATCTTATCAAATTTCCTCAGGTATTTTAGAAGTGGAAGGGATCGTAACCTTTGCTCCCACTGGATCCCTTCCACTTCCCGGACTCTGGAGCCGCCCATGATCTGTCCCGACACTCAGGCACGTAATGACGTGTATCCAGGGAAAGCACTCCATTAAAGTCTATGGGAGGCAGTTTTAACAATGTTTTTATATATACTAATGGTCATTTGGTGATTAATCAAGGACATCGGGGACTAATAAGGTCTTGTTAAATAAATATATATAAAATTTGCTTTGCCTTGCATTTTGCACCAGTTGAAGACGATGGCTAAGAGTAGCAGGAAGGCGCTGGCAGAGCACCTTACTGTAATCAAGGGTTGGTGTGGTGGCAGAGTGTTCACAATGGCAGGGAGAAAAATCAGGAGGAAAAATGAAAAGAATTCCAAGCATGCAAATGAAGCCTGCTCTCCTCCCATGGTTCAATGGTTCATAATGTGTTTGTTTTTTTGTACTGTACTACACTGTTTGTGTAATATATTTAAACTTGTATGTTAAACTTTGGTTGCAATTTATATAGCAATCAATCAACATTCAAATTCCTATATGGTGAGCCCCCTGCTTACCCTTCCAACTTGATATCCCCAGATGTTCCCCAAATGCTCACTCCAGTCTGCTAGCAACAGCCTCCTTCACATCCCTACTGCTAACTGATCCATAGCTGGTGGTTTGGTTTTACCCTGCTGTGCATTAAGATTTCTAAATGGTCCTCCTCTGAAATACTGTCTAAAGAAATACAATCTACAGACTCCCTCACTTGATTCATGACCATACCGAAAACTTATTGCTCCATTACTACATTATCAAGAAAGCGCATGTCCTTACTTCAAATTCAAAAACTAGGCTTTACCTAGAGCAACTTGACTGGAATGGACCCTGCATCTGCTCTTGAGTCTGCAAATCTATTATCTTGTTTCCCCTTACAGTGTTTCCCCCTTACAGTCCTTCGTTCACTAAACAGCATTTTATGTTCTAGGCAAGAAAGGTGCTATATAGAAAAAAAAAAAAAAAAGAGTTAACAGAACTGGACTGAAAGTGGCCAAGCAGCTGCTTGCTGGTTCTCCCTTACACAAAGACTTCTACTTTAACTGAGAATGGAGCCTGTGGGTTTCTAAAAGCTTCTTTAACAAACATGTGCCATCAGGTAACAAACTGTGGATGCAAGAAAAGAACAAACTACTAAGGCCACCCGACGGTCTAGCAGGTAGTGCTACATGCTCCCATGCCAGCATCACATGTCTGAAAGAGAGCTTTCAAAGGTGGTTAGGGGGCCTGAGGAGGCACTACCACTAAGCAGCGCTCCAAGCTTGGGGAGGGAGGTTGTCTGGTTCCACTGCTCTGCTAACCCTCTGCAGTGGACTTTGAAGGCTGCAGGAAGCCAGACTGAGACATAGCCTACAGCAGTAGCACCAGAAATCAGGGGAGGTGGGCGGGACAGAAAAACGTGGGCGTAAAACACTAGACATGAGGCAGGCTTTGTGAAGCCCTGCCTGCTTGACCTCTGCCAGCACGATCACCAATGCACCTAAAATCTAGATTATTTCTCCGGGGGCCTCTCCCTCCTAGGCCTCACCAAGGTGACAAGCCATGGGGGACTACACGGGTAGCACAGCTTCACGGAGGGGAGGTCATTTCAAATAAATCTCATATATTTCTTTGACTGGGTAAATAGGGAGGTAAATCAGAGGAGGGCAGTGGATGTGGCCTATCTAGACTTCTGTAAGGCCTTTGGCACCATACTACACAGGAGGCTAATTAAGAAACTTATCAGCCTGAGGGTGGAGGAGAAGGTGGGGAACTGGGTATCTAACTGGTTGAAGGACAGGAAGCAGAAGATGGCGGTAAATGGCAGTCACTCAGAGGATGACAGAGTGACTGGTGGAGTACCACAAGGATCGGTACAGAGTCCTCTCCAATGTCTTCGTAAGTGACAATGCTGAGGAAGTGGAGAGAAAGGTGCGTCTCTTTGCAGAAGACACCAAAATCTGCAACAGGGCAGACACCTAGGAGGGGATGGAGAATGCAAAGGGATCTAAGGAAATTAGAGCAGTGGTCTAGGGAGCAGTTGCTGGGTTTCAGAGCCAAAAAGTACAAAGTCATGCACCTGGGACGAGGTCAGATGAGGGCTGCGTACAAGATTGGGGGGTGGGGGGGCAGTACATACAGTTATCAAGAAAGAGAGGGAACTAGAGGTAATCATATCTGATGACCTCAAGGTGGCAGGGCAGTGTGACAAGGCAGAAGGGAAGGCTAGCTGGATGCTGGGGTACATAATGAGGGGGATTTCTAGCAGAAGAATGGAGGTGGTGTTGCCTCTGTATCACTCTCTTGTCAGACCCCACCAGGAGTACTGCATCTAGTTCTGGAGGCTGCATTTCTGCAAGGACAACGACTGTGTGGAAATGGTCCGGAACAGGGCTATCAAAATGGTGTGGGGGTTACATGAGAAACCCTATGATGAGAGGCTGGGAGAGCTCAACAAGTACACCCTGGAGGACAGCGGACATGATTAAGATCTATAGGATATAAGTACCTCACGGGGGTGAACACGGTGCAGGAGGGGAGTCTCTTTCACAATAGCAGAAATACCAGAACACAGAGGCATGCTATGAAGTTTGCAAGGGCTGGAGAAGTTTAAGAGGGATGTGAGGAAATACTTCTTCATAGAAAGAGTAGTGGATGCCTGCAACAGACTGCCATAAGAGGTGGTAGGGGTAAAGACATTGGGGAGCTTTTCAAACGTGTGGGATAAAACATGGGTATAATAAGTAGAGGTAACGGAGAAGGGAGGGACACCTGTGACCAAATAGAATCCAGGATACAGTAATAGGCAGGGAAAATAGTGCAGATTAGATGGAACTACTGGTCCTTTTCTGCTGACACATTCTATGTTTCTCTCAGCGGATAAGCTTAAGGAGATGGGAGACGACGGGAGGACAGCAGGGACAGGGCTGAGTAGCTGCCTGCCAGTGGGGGAGGCAGAGACACTCCTATGAAAAAGCACTAGTAATCTTTTTATGGAAGTACTTGCTGCCACTTCCAGGTTGTATAAGGATGCACTTCAATGTATTATGATTATTTTTTGTATTTAAGAAAACAGATTTGAAAGACTGGATTTGTTTTTATAGAATCATAGAAATCTGACATCAGAAAAGAACCCAAACGGCCAATAGAGTCTGCCCCTTCCTCCCCTACTCATCTCCTTTTTCACGGTCCCCCCCCTTCCCCCACTTACCAACCCAATATGTCTGTCCCATGCCCTTCTGAATCCCTCCACCGTTTCAGCCCCCACCACTTTAGTTTGTTCCAGGCCCCCACCACCCTCTCCATCAAGAATCGTCCCCTCACATTGCCTCTATATCTTCCTCCCTCCAATCTTAGGCTATGCCCTCTAGTTTATCCCCTCCTTCCTTTTAAATAATCTTCTCTCCCTCACCTTATTGATCCCCTTCACGTATTTAAAAGTTGAATCATGCCCCCTCTCCTTCTGGTCTCCAGTGGGTACAGATCCAATTCCCTACACCTCTGCTTGTATGGCTTCCCCTGCATACCATGCAACATCTTGGTTGCCCTTCACTGAACTCTCTCTATCCCATCTATGTTCTTGCATAGATGCAGTCTCCAGAACTGGACCCCGTACTCCAGGTGTGGCCTCACCATGGCTTTGTAAAGAGGCATCAGTAGCTCCCTCCTTCTGCTAATTATGCCCCTCCCTGTGCATGCCAATATTCCATTTGCCTTCCCACAGCTTTGCTGCATTGGCTACCTACCTTAAGGCTGCTTGATATTATAATCCCCATATCCCTCTCCTGCTCGGTTTCTTTTTTTTTTTTACCACCCGGTGTAAGCTGCTCACGGGTTTTTATGCCCAAAGTGCATCACAGCACACTTTGGCATTGAATTTCAGTTCAATTTCATCGGATTTTCAACAGAATATGAATTTAATATACTGTAAACATTTAGGCCAGTGGTACTGCAAGGAGAGTGTGGAAGAATATTAGGTAGTCTAGGTAATTCAGAGGTTCTAAAATGTTTTTCAATGAAGAACACTCAATCCAAATGTGATTTTTAACAGAGACCCCAACTGAGATGCTAACTGTAAGCTATGCATCAGTAGTTTTCTCAACAGAAATGTATATCCTCATGAGACATCACAATAAGATTTCAATTATCTAATTAGGCAATACGTATAGATGATTTTACATCTGTTTGACAACTTTACCATTTTTAAAGGTCTTTCTTACACAGTGTAATTGTTTTTGCATTTTCTGTAAGAGAAAAGGGAGAGTGGTTTTTAGATTTATTTGAGGATTCCCCTGGCCAACCCTTGTGAAGTCTCAGGGTTCACACACCCCTGTTTGAGAACCTCTGCTTTCCTACAATATCTTTATGTAGCACTTTCTTGTTTATGCACAGAAATAAAAATTTTCTTAATATGACTGTTTCGAATCACTGCCTTTATATAGAAAAAAAAAAAAAGGTTTTGACACTGAGAATTCAATTTTCTTTTATTATACTTTTTATCTCTGTCACAGGAGCTGCCCCCTTCAGATTGGGCCTGTAGCCCTGTCCCATCCCATCCCTGGCACTTACCTAAACCTCAATGCCACAGAGCAACCAGTGATTTCTGGGGGTTCTTTTTCTTTTTTTTTTTTAAATTTGTTTAGCCATTTTCGCCCACCCTCACATCCTTGGCATGAGCGCATGCGTGTGGAGACACGCACGCGTCACGCACTGCAGGACACCCCATCCTACCGGTCGTTCATTACTTGCCTGCACCGCCACTGAACCTCCACCTAGAGGCGGTGGGGCTGTGGGAGGATAACCTGCCATTAGGCAGCCTGATCCCGCTCTCACTCTCCTCCCCATGCCGGCTCCCTAACGACCAGAGTCGTTCCCAAACCCGGGTCACCGGCGTGGCGCGAGGTAAGGCATCCAGCATGTCAGCCCTCTGTGCCACCGGGCCACTGGGGGTTCTTTTTCAGCTGCCCCTCCCCCCCAGTATGAAAGGTTGAGCAGCCAGTTGGGAGGCATGGCCTGGAAGCGCCAGGCTTCATCTTACATGCTTTCAGGGTTTTCTTTGCAGTGTTGTCTCTCTACCCTCAGGATGCCAGCAACAACGGTGCAAAGTGTGCATGCACACACAACTACGTATCAGTGTACAGTGCCAGCTGCTGTCCTCTCACCTGAGGGTTTCGCCAACTGCACTGCCACTTGGTTACCCAGGTGACAGCAACGCAGTGGAGCCAACTGCCCTCCATTCTCTGAGGAAGACAGCATCCTCTGGGATGCTCAGTCGTCCTTTTCTGGCAAGCCCAAGCTTGTTCCCGAACCCTGGTCAATGACATCATGAGCAGCAGCCCAGCCACTCTGCTGACCGATTGGCTAAGAATTCCATCTTTAAATCACCACCAATGGTCAACTTTTCTTTCCTTCTGCACCTAGCTTTTTTGCCTCTGGTCACCAGCTACTACTTGTCCTTTGCGTATCTGGTGCCCCCAACCACCACTCCCCACTATTGTGCCAGCAGGGATCCACATGGGGAGTGGTCCGACTACCGTCATTTAAAGTGACCGGGGCACAGTTCTGCTTTTTCCTCTGCCTCCCCCCTTTGGCAAGTGAAGTGTGCCACGGTGCAATGTGTAACGTACAGATACTGCACACACACACAGTGCCTGCCCCACCCAATCAGAATGCCACTACTGCTGCACCACCCAGCCTCTGTTAGGTGGTGGCCGAGGAGCAACAATCACTGTCCCCCCCATTCCTGAAAGAGAGGTGTTGACAGATGCTCAATCCTTCTTCCTCCTCCGGCTGGCTGCCAAAAAACCCTGGTCCATTTCTGAACCCGGGTTGCCAGCATGGTGGCAGGTGAGGTACCCACTGCTTCAGCCCTCAATACCACTGGGCCAGTTCACCAATGGTCAGCTTACCAATGCTTCTATGTAAGAAGGACCTGAAAACAGAATATCTGTTTTTGAAATACTGAGGGGTTTGTATGTCTACAATTTATATACAAAGGAAAGCCCAGCTGAGATGAAAAGGAATGAAGCTTCTCGAACATGTCCTCTATAAAGTCACACTATTTAGTCTTAGGTCAGAGGCACATGAACCCCATTCAAACAGATCTTTTTTGTGGGCCAGCCACGATGAGGTCCTATATATGATGTGATCATGCTCAGCAACCTTAATTCACTGTAATACGGAGGAGCATAAAAAGTAACTGTATACAAAGCAGCAAGAAAACAAAACAAAAAAAAAAACACCAAAATGCTAAACATTTTATGGAATCATCATAAATACTGCAGCTCAATCACCTGTAGAAAGGAGCGAAACACTTTCCAGGCTACACAAAAACTATGGGAAAAGAGAAAAAAAAACAACTAATCATTACAAACAGGCAAATGCGAGTCTGACTGAAGTGTGGCTGTATGAAGAACTCAACAAGACTAATATTTACTGGTAAGACAGTTTCCTATATTTTTTAATCAAGATTTTATCCCCTGCCTCACTGCTGTCCAGACTGGGATGTACCCTAATATCAGGGATATACCCTCTTCTGGCTGTAACCATCACTGAAACAAAAGATAGGTGGGTGCCCCCCCCCCCCAACACACACTTTTTTTTAACCTGTACTCCTGCCCATGGTATGGGCTGTGCCTTAGTCAACCTCACACATACACAGTGCACTCCTGTGGAAGGAGCACTGTGGAAGGAGCAATCTCCCTGGACCACAGGAGTTGCTGTGGCTGGCTAAAGAAACCTACTTCCTGCCATCCTCAGCTGAGGTGCCCTGTCTCACCACACCTGCCTACAGCCTGGCATGCTTCTCAATGCACAACTTGCTTCTTCTCCTGACCTCAGGTTCCATGTACGGCAGAGCAAAGCACTGTCGCTGGGCCAATGGGACAGACCACTTTTCGTAGCTTTCTAGAGGTTATCTCCAAAATACAGCCCAACTCTTTGATAACGCATATAGCATTAACACCCCCCCACCCCCCAAAAAATGAGGGTGGCTGGATTAATTGTTTCGGCATCTGCTGAATGCACAGAACCCGAGGCTGAAATGTTCTGGTGGGGGATGGTGTGGAGAGTACTTTACTTTTGTTAATAACCATGTATAGAGGGTCAGTTGCCAGGGTCTGAAACTCAGAATCTCTAAAAGATGATGTAATGACCACCAACTGAACTCCCACATGAGATATTTTAGCTTACTATACGTATAGAACAGTATGCCAGTTCAACGCTTGCTGAAAACCAAGTTCAGGTCTTGGTTAGATACTGGTTACTTTATAAGTGGTCTTAAGTGCAAGATACCCCAGAAAACCTATGTAAGATACTGTAAGCAGTCAAGCAAAAGGCAGGCCATTCACCACCACCGAACATGGTATGGAGAAATAGCGGGAAAGTATATCTTGACACCCAGATTCTGGGATATTCAACATGTATTCTAGCACCTGATCATTGCGTTCATACCATATCATGAATCTGCTGTACTTAATCCCACTGGCTTTTCAGCTGGAAGATTTCCTGGTCACGAAGTGGGCCTGAGACACTTGATCTAAGACCCCAAATACACTGACCTGTATACTTTCAGGAGCCAGGCCTTAAGTTACAAAGACCAAAGATCCGAGTGCAGAAGTTGACCCTGACACTGGAACAAAAACTTGAAGTGTAGTGGAAGTATCTTGGGCTCTCATATCCCTACAGTAATTCTTGGAGGGGTGAAAACCAAACTTGCCTCAACCAGAATGGGGGGGGGAGGAGGGGAGGGAGGAAGGAAGGAAGGTTGATTTTATAGCACCTTTCACAAAGCACTTAAGAACAGGGATGGTTCAGAGGACTGTTGCCATTCTCAGTACACAGGGAGTCAAAGAGTGGACAGAGAGAGCTACAGTAGACAGAAATTAGAGAGAACTTGAGCACAGGGAGGTTAAGTGACGTGCTCTGGGTCACAACGTAAAAGGTGATTGCAGGATTCAGACTCGGGTCTCCAAGTTCACAGTTCTGCACTCTAACCACTAGACCACACTGCATCACTGCTGGCCTCCAGCTAGAAACGAATCCTCCGAATGAGAGTTATCATAGAAAGTGACTGTTCCAATCTCCATTAGGTGGAATGCATCTTGCCAGAATGCTCCAAAAAAAGCATAACTAAAGCTGCTAATAATTGATGACATTCAATAAACAATGTTGAACTTATGATGGTGTGACGTTCAATGAACAATGCTGAACTTACGATGGTGTTGGCAGACTGGAAAAAAGATCAGTAGTAATGGACAAAATGCTCTGGTTCCCAATGAGGTGTTGGGCTGTTTACTATAACAATACAAAAGGAATCGTGGTGGTTAGGTAGGATCTACCTCATATATATGAATACACTGATATGGTTGACCCTGAAAGGTTCTGGTTTCTGTGAGGTACTAGTGCCTCTGGCTATGATCAAAGAATGGAGCTCTATATAGGACCTAAACTAGGAAGATCATCTTGTTTTCAGATGTGTTATGCTGTTACCCATTTCTAGAGCTGGGATGATGGAAACACTGAGAAGTCAAGTGACACAGTGAGCAAGTAGCTGCGGTGGGATTTGGCTGGATTTTCAGGTTCTCAGTTCTGAGCTCTAAACAATAGCCCAAACTATTTTACTACCAAGTTGACAGTCTGGTGCACACACACAAAAAATTTATATATATATATATATATTTTTTTTTGCTATCATTTTTACCTCCTTCTGGCAACCTATTCTGCTCCTATGTCCTTGCATTCAAATGGGGATCCAGCCGCCGTCTGCCTGTACCACAACTTCTCGCTGACACCCTAGAACTCCTGCAGCTTACCCCTCACAGCGAGGTGGCAGGCAGCCTCCAACTCCCCACTCTACACGGATCCAGTTTTGGGTGCAATGTTAGTTCAGCGAGTGCACGGACAGCCACCAAGCCACTTGAAAGGTGCCATCTTTCACTTTTTCTGTCCCCTGGAGCGTGCAATGATGCTGGCAGATGAAAATGCACATGCGACTGTACGCGCTCCCTCCAGGCGTTTTCCCCGACTCCTCCCCAAGCTGCTACCCGGTGCCCTGTCCCCCAGCCTCCACCGGGGTGACTGTGCACCGACTAGTGAGGACCCCTTCCCCAGAGAAGGACAGCAGTCCATCGGACGTTCAATCCTTCTCGACCCCTGCCAACCCCCAGTGGCCCTTGCTTGTTCCCAAACACGGGTCGCTGGTGAAAAAAAACAAAAACGGTCACTCACCTGTAACAGTAGTTCTAGGAGTGGTATATGTTGTTCATCCACACTCTTTGGCATGTCCCTTTCCCCTTTAAATCTGGCCGGAAGTCTTCAAGTTGGCTCCTCCCACCCACCCGGGTGGTAAATACCTCGGCTCCGCCCCATGACGCCAGATCTTAGCCCGCTGGAAGCAAGGTGATGCGCCTACAGCTGGGGAGGTCAGGTGGGTGCGTGTGGATGAACAACATATACCACTCCTAGAACTACTGTTACAGGTGAGTAACCTGTTTTTCTAGGAGTGTGGATATCTTGTTCATCCACACTCTGGCAGACTCCTAGCAGTTCTCCGGGAGGAGGGAGGTAAGGCACACACCCCCTACTTGAGAAACAGAGATTGGAGAACCGAGGCCCCAAAACCAACATCCCGATGTGACTCAAGGTCGATGCGGTAATGGGTAATGAAGGTGTTTGCTAACTTCCACGTAGCAGCCCGACAGATTTCCTAGATAGGGATGTCCCTGGAAGCAGCCACCGATGCAGCAGGATGGCGGGTAAGAAATGAGCTCTTATCCCTCTGGGAGGCTCCTTGCCCGCCAACTCATAGCACAGACCTATGCATGATGTAATCCATCTTGCAATGGTCTGTTTGGCTGCAGGTCTGCCAGAAGTGGCTTCAGCGTAGGTGACAAACAGCTGGCAAACCTCTCTCCGAATTTCCGCCGTCCTCTCCTTGTAGTAGGAGACAGCATGTCTAAGGTCCAGGGTATGGAGCCTGTACTCAGCGTCCGAGGTGTAGTTAGGGCAATATACCGGCAGAGTCAACACCTGCTTAAGGTGAAACTCTGACACCACCTTCAGAAGGAATTTTGGGTGGGGACGCAGGACAACTTTATCCCTGTGAAAGACCAGATAAGGGGAGTCCACCGAAGCGCCTGGGCTCCCCTGTCCTTCTGGCTGACGTGATAGCCACCAAGAAGGCAGTCTTCCGACAAGTGCAAGAGCTCACACTTGTGCGTGGGTCTGAATGGCTTGCCCATGAGCTTTGCCAAAACCAGCAAAAGATCCCACAGAGGTGGAGGTTCACGCACCGGAGGGGATATGTGATCCAGGCCTTTGAAAAAGCGCCCGACCACCGTCTCCTGTGCCAATGTCGACTGACCGGCCCGTGCCCAGTAAGCGGAAATGGCTGCCAGGTACACCCTAAGGGTCGATGACCATAGACCCCCGTTGGAGAGAGACCAATGGTAGTCTACAATGTTAGCCACAGAGCAGGATAAGGGGTCCAGACTCTTACCCTGACATTAAATGGAAAATCTTTTCCATTTCAAGGCATAACATTTCCTGGTCGATTCCTTACGAGATGCCTGCACAACTGTGTAGACATCCTCGGAAAGACCCAGAGCCCGGAACTCTAGCCACTCAGGTACCAGACTGTGAAGTGCAGGGACTGAAGGTCCGGATGGAATACCTTCCCCTGGTTCAATATCATCAGGTCCGGGCGTGTACAAAGCCGCTCTGGGGCCCTGCAGCTGAGGCTGAGGAGCTCTGGATACCAGAACTGGCGGGGCCAATCTGGGGCTACCAGGATCATATTCGCCTTGTCCCTCCTCACCTTGAGTAACATCTTGTAGATCAAGGGAAATGGAGGGAAGGCATAGAGGAGCCTGGGGTCCACGGCCTCGAGAAGGTGTCTCCCTGCAGCGAGCCCTGCTGAGGGGGGCGGGCATGGTACAGCCTCAGCTTGGTGTTCTCCCTGGAGGCAAACAGGTCCACCAACGGTTTGCACCAACGGGAGAACAGACTGTAAGCTACCTCTGGGTGGAGAAACCACTCGTGGGATGTCTGGCCTATGTGGCTGAGAGCATCCGCCAGTTGGTTTGAGACTCCTGCCACATGGATGGCAATGAGATCTGCCTCCAACTGGCTGACGAGGGTCCAGATCTGGAGCACTTCCTTGCATAGCAGACGGGAGTGCGTGCCACCCTGTTTGTTGAGGTAGTACATGGTTGTGGTATTGTCCGTCTGGACTTGAACCACTTGACCCCGGAGCCGAGGTCCGAAAGCTGACAGTGCCAGTCTGACGGCTCTGAGCTCCAGCAGGTTGATGTGGCATCAGGACTCCTTGGGGGTCCAGAACCCATGGGCTCTGTTGTCCCCCATGTGGGCTCCCCAGCCCATAAGAGAGGCATCGGTCGTGAGAACGACTGTAGACTTGGGGCGGACAAACGGGATCCCTTCCTGCAGACGACCTGGGACGGTCCACCATTGGAGAGCGTCCCACATCTTCTGGGTGACAGTGACCAGCTGGTCGAAATGACCCTGACGCTGAGTCCACTGAGCGGCCAGCTCCCACTGAGGGGGCGCATGTGCAATCTGGCCCAACGGACTACTGAGGTGCACGCCACCATGTAGCCCAGAAGGCGCAGGAACTCCCGGGCAGGGCGCAAGTGCCCAACCAGAAATGATTGGGCAAAGGAGGAAAGAACCTCCGCCCTGTCCGCCGGGAGCCGAGCTCTGCCCCAATAAAGCCCATCACCTGAGAGGGCACGAGTTCCGACTTGGCCTTGTTGATCAGGAGGCCTAATTGGGAACAGGTTCAGAGGGCCAGGTCCCTGCACCTCTTCACCTCCTGCAGGGAGGAACTCGCCAGGAGCCAATTGTCGAGGTAGGGGTATATCCGAACTCCTTGATGCCGTAGATGGGCCGCCACCACTGTGATGCACTTGGTGAAGACCCAAGGGGCAGATGACAGGCCGAATGGCATGGCTTGGAACTCGTACAGGGTCCCTTCCACCCTGAAGCGGAGGAACCGCTGGTGGGACGGACGGATTGAGACGTGGAAAAACGCGTCCTGTAAATCCAGTGAACAGAGCCACATGTTTCGCTCCAGAGATGGTATGATCTGATTCAGTGCTACCATCCAGAAGGTGCGAGACCTGAGATACTGATTCAGGTCATGGAGATCTAAGATGGGGTGCCAACCCCATCTGCTTGGGCACCAGAAGTATCTGGACACAAAGCCTGGGTCTGTAGGAGGATCCAGCACTGGAGCTACTGCCTCCTTATGGAGGAGCTGAGCAATGTTGTCCTGAAGGGCCGACTGAGTGCAAACTGAGATCCTTTCCTCCTGAGGGGTACGGGTTCGGCAGGGAGGGTACTGCTTGAATTCTACAGGCAGTCCCCGACTGACCACTTCCAGGACCCACCTGTCTGAAGTGATACCGGACCAGGCGGAAAGAAAGTGGCGGAGCCTGCCCCCCCACTGGAGGACCCAGAACTGGCGTGACGGGTGTAGGGGTGGCCACCCCTGACCCGTCACTGAGCAGGCTTAGAGGAGGAGGAGGCTCCTCGACCTCCTTTGCGGGGCTGCTGGGGACCCTGCTTGGACCTAGGGTGCCAAGCTTGAGCCTGCTGTTGCTGCTGACCTCCCTGGAAGGAGGGCTGTCTAACCACAGGAGAAGAGTGCCGAAAGGGCTTCTTCTTACGCTTCTGCTGGTTCTTGCCCGAAGAACCCTTTGCAGAAGTGGCTTCCAAGGTGGCATTGGACTGCTCTATGCGCTGGAGGTGACCTGCCACTCCCAGACCAAAGAGATCGGTGCCAAGGAAGGGCATGTCAGCTAACTTGTGCTGAGTATCCGCCGGGAAAGAGGATAACCTCAGCCAGGCACTGCGGCTGCTAGTGAGCGGGCACAGGAATCTCCAATATCCAAGGCCATCTGGAGCTGCTGTTTTGCAACAGCATGGCCCTGGTCACGGACCTGCTTAACAGTGGTCTGCATGTCCACTAGGAGATGAGGGAGGACTTTATCTAGCAACCCAAAGAGGGCGTGAGAGAAGTGTGCCATGATCACTGCCAAGCTGGCCTGATGAAGGCCCATGGATGAGGCCGCATACACCTTCCAGGCAGAATGGTCCATATTCTTGGACTCCTTGTCCGGAGGGCGGTCAGTATCCACTGCACTACTCATGCTTCTAAACACAGAGGCGGTCACAAGGCTCTCGGCCAAGGGATGCTTTGTGAAATCTGCCAAGGACCCCATGGGTACAGTGTACTTGCAAGCCATGCAAGCAGACAGGGCCGGGCAAGAGGCAGGGCGCTGCCATAGCTCAAGGGCTGGGCCAACAATGGCTTCGGCCACTGGGAAGGCCTCCCCCCCTTAAGGATATCCATGAGAGGATATTCCGCCTTCTTCTGGCTAGGCTCCAAGGGCATACCGGTTGACTCAGAAATAAGGTGGAGGATGCCCTGGAAAGAGGAAGGACCTTCCTCCAAGCCTGTCACTGACAACTCATCATCGGGGTGTGAGTGTAGACCAGTGGTATCAGAGTCCGAAGAGTCTGGATATAAGGGTCTCCCGCCTATGTCCCCTTCAATACGTCGAGGGCGATCGGGGACAACAGTGATGGACAGACGACAGGGCAAGCCCGTATCTGTCCGGTCCTCTTTCGAGGGAGCCCCTCCCTGAGGCTGCTTAGGCAGTGGCTCCACCACAATTGGTGGGGAGACCAGAACAGGCCGAACAGGAATGCGTGCCGGTCCTACCGGAAGAAGAACCGGAGTTTTCGGTTCCGGAGGGGTCGGCATCGGCCTAAGAGGCTGGGGCCAAGTAACGGCCGGCGGAGCCGGCTTATGACCAGTCAGAATTAGCTGTTCCCACATAAGGTCCTCATAACACCGATGGAGCTTCCGTCGAAGTCTCTCCTCGTCCAAGGATGAGGATCAGTGGCGACACCTCTTCTGAGTGTGTTTGTGACCCTTTTTCGGTTTTTCGACCGAAGGGGTCCTGGTCCTCGATCGAGACTGACGGGGTTGGCTTGTTCGATTGGGAGAGGCCAGAGTCGGTGAAACCCAAGAGCTGGGTCTCTTCATCGAGGAAGAAAAGGATAGGTGTCCTCTCCAATGAGTCGTCGACTGGGGTCGGCGACAACGGCTTGATCGGGTCAAGAGATCTCTCGGCCGGTTCGGCCATTTCCTCGGCCTTGGTGCCTTAGCAGGACGGAAGGTCCGAGAAGCCGGCGACCGAGGAAGCGATCTCGGCAGAGACCGCAAGGTCCTGGGATTCAGACACCTCTCAGTCCCAGGAACGCCTTCTCCGGAAGAAGACTTACGGCCCTTGTCCCGTTTTCTAGGGCGGGAGGAGTGCATGCCCGAGGGTGCCTCACCCCTGGTGGGGAGAGACTGGCACAGCTCCCGAAAGGATCCTGTGAAGGTAGAGCCAAGGTTTAGCGGCGCGAAAAAACCTCGGCTGGCCGAGGTTTGGGCAGCGTCTACTTCCAATGCCGCCATCTGGTTGAGCTGCTCGGCGGATCCCGCGGCTGCAGAAACCGCCCACCTTGCCTCCTTTGATTTCACCGGTGGATTGCGAAGCTCCAGTCTCCCCAACTTAAGGCACGCCTTGTGGTCGTCCAGAACATTGGGATGGAAGGCCAAGGAGATGGTGCACGAAAAGGTGTCATGCACGACACCCAAACAATAAACACATGAGAGGTGGGGATTGGTGCGCAACATTTTCTGTCCGCAGGGACACTGGCGAAACCCAGAGGATGACTTGTCCTCCATGTCTGATGCGCCCGGATCAGAATCGTAAACTCGTACGAGTTTCAAAGAAAGCGACTACGGTGAAAACCGTCGATTAGTATCCAGGGCCTACAATACTGCAGAAGTAGCATGAGGGAACCTGAATCTTCCAGCGGAAAGGAAGATCTGGCGTCATGGGGCGGAGCCGAGGTATTTACCACCCAGGTGGGTGGGAGGAGCCAGTCTGAAGACTTCCGGCCAGATTTAAAGGGGAAAGGGACATGCCAAAGAGTGTGGATGAACAACATATCCACGCTCCTAGAAATATTAATCTCAGTAACTGCAGAAATAATTCTCACCCTGAATTTTATAATAACTATGAACTGGAAGACAAAAATAGAAACATAGACAATGACAGCAGAAAAAGACCATCCAATCTGCCCATAACACCCTCTCTAACCCAAGACCTGTTACCTATATGGGGCTTCTATCTGCATTACTTGCACCCATGTTTTCTACCTTACTGCCACCCCACGAGTAACCACTAAGCCCTTTACTCTGTCCCCAGCCATGCCTTAAACTATTAATGGTTTTGGCATCCACTACCTTAGGTAGAACAGTATTGCAAGGCCCAATTGCTCTCTCTGTAAAATAAGGCTTCCTCACATATCCCCTGAATCTCCACCCCTCCCACCAGCTTCCACTCATGCCCCTGTGCTCGTTTTTGGCACCCACCACCGCAGCCAGCAGACTACTGCATTGCTCAACCTCTCTCTCTCTCTCAGTAAAATAAAACGTACATCCCTCCTGCATTCCAGTGACCCACAGTAGATCGATACCCTGACAGTGAAGCCTGAAAAAGGACCATTACAGCAAAAGTCACTGTAATGGTCCTGGTTTCACTGATGCTGTTTCTCCCAGTGTTCTGCCCCTTCCCCGAAACAACTCCTACCTGGAGTTGATTATATTTAAATGTGGGGGGTGCAGGGGGCAGTGTCTCCCCCACAAAAAACACTTGAAACATTGACAGCCCCGTGCCGAGTGTCAGCACTGTGCCTTCGCTGTGAGGGATGTCGACATTCTGTGGTGCTTCTCCTGAATCTCTCCCCCCACCAGCTTATACCCATTCCTAGACTAGAAACATAAGATGCATGACTATCATTTATTATTGCCAGGGAAAGGATATTATGCAAACACTGTTTTGGAACAGTCCCTCTATAAATACTGTGTCATGTATTTGGTTCCTTGTGGTATTTCACTTATTCAACTATCCAATTGAGCTAAATTTACTTAGGGATTTATTAATAGTTTTGCCTGGTTCCGGCAACCGTTTATGACAGAATCATCTGGGCACAATGGGCTCTATTCACTATGCCTACGTCATGTGCGTATGCACAGCTAGGTGCCAAAGCTGCGCAGCAGGTGTCCAACCATACCCCAGTGGTATGCAATGAAGGAGTGTGCCCTTACGCATTGGATCCTGCGTCCGCCCATGGCACAGCACCGATGGACTGGGGAGTGAATGACGGCAGTGCAACACTGCACGCCTGTCACAAAGGCATGGAGTGCCAGTGGAGGAGGTGCAGGCTATGGCTACAAGCACTGCTGTGGCACATGTTGCCCCACCTCCATTCTGGATGCTGCAGCCGACCCCACAGAACAGCGCCCCCGTCGTCTAACATGTTTCAAGGGCTGGGACTCCCAGCTGATAAAATACCGGGTATGCCAGTGCCCATAATCCCCTGCTGTAGTCCACTGGGTGGTTTGGCATCTGAATGGATGCCCGCCAGGATCCTTGGTCAGACCAGCACCCCACCCCCACTGTGCTCCTACGTGCCTGAAGGATAGGGCGACAGAGGGGCCGATGGGCACAGTGCATGGCGTGCAGTGCATGCCTATGCCAGTGTGTGGAGGACCACTGCCATGGTATGCATCTATAGCATGTACCCTGCAACCAACAGTGCATAGGGGCCAATTATGAGTAAATATGGATCATTTGAAGTCACTGCTGTACTTACACATCTGAAGCTACTAACAAAGAGCATTTAGCAAAGAATGTGAGATTTCTAAAGTACATTTTTTTTTTTGTAAATATCATCTTTATTGTCATTTTACAATTTACAGTCGATAGAACAATTGAGTAGTATACAGCATTTCTGGTAGGGTTAATAAGGAGGACCCCAACTGGGGTAAGTGTTCTCAGTGCTCAAAGTTATTGCTCTTTGTTGTCAACATTTGGTAGGTAAGTTCATATGATTCAGCATTCTAGCTTTGGCAAGGTAGGTATACGACGCAAGTTAATCAGCTACAGAGTTAAATATTCCCATTAAAACACATGTCTGATATTTATTCTTCTTTACAGCCAAGCAGGCAGCCTGGGAGCGCTCAGGGCGGGGAAGGGGGGGGAACAAGGGAGGCAGGGGGGCACTGTCCAGTGGTATTCCCACCCAACCCCCTGGGAGTTCAGGGGGAAAAAAATTCCATCCTTTAGCATGTAGTATAAAGCCATCTAGTCCAACAGGAGTTGCACTTCTCCTCCAGATTGTTAAGTCTATGGGTGATTTTTTCCATCTGATATATTTACTTGGTGATGTTCAACCAGTCTTGTATGGTGGGGATCCTGGGAGTAAGCCATGCTTTGGTAATGGCTTTCTTACTTGCTGTTATGAGGATGGTTAGGAGGTATCTGGTGTCAGGTGCCTTAAACTCTCAGGGGAGCTGCAGGAGGATGTACGCCTGCTTCGATACCTGTAGTGGCATGTCAAATTGCTCCTGTAGTTCATTTGGAACTGCCTGGATGAATGGCTGCAAGCTGGGGCATGTATACATGATATGAGTGTAGTGGGCATTTTCTTCGCCGCATTGGCGCCAGCAATGTGCCCATCCATTGGGTGTACAGCGTCTGGTGATGGCTGGTGTTCTGAAGTATTGAATTAAGTTTTTCCATGCATATTCCTGCCACTGATGGGAACTAGTAACCAGCACTGTGTATTGAAATGCCAGTAGCCAGTCTGTCTCAGACAGGGGAAGTTCCAGCTCTCCTTGCCAGTGTTGACGGATGTTTTCCATGAGATCCTCCGGGGTGCGCGCGAGTGACCGATATAAGGCTGAAATGAGATGCCTCTGATTTGGGGAGTCACTCAACTGTACCAGCTTAGTGACTAGAGCCGGGTGACTCACTGGGTCTCTCACTGCCCCAGGCAAGGTCTCAGAGAAGTGCCTCAGCTGTAGATATCTGTAAAAGTGGGTGGTAGGTATTCTAAACCTCCTCTGTACCTCCCCATATGTGCTGATTTGTTATGGGTACCTTAGCCCATATTTTTCCCCATGGTCAAAAAACGTGGTATATTCTGTTTGGAGGTGGGGAAGATAGGCTATTTGGGCATAGTAGCCAGGAAGGGGGTTAGGTGTAGCCGTCTCGTCATAGTTACCCAGATGGTTATATTGCTTTGCGTGATAGGGTCCATGGTGGGAAGGATGGCGGGGTCTGTGTCGGGGTGATACAGGGCCTGGAAGTATTCAGTATTTGGGACTAGGGATTGTTCGATCTCCATCCAATGTGTTTCAGGGGGTAACGTCTGTCTGGAGGTAATATGTGTCAAATGGGCTGTCATGCAGTACAGCTGGAGGTCCAGGAGAGCCAAGCCTCCCTGAGACCTAGGGAGAGAAAGCAACTTCAGGAGCACCCTTGGACTTTGTCCTGCCCAAATAAATTCAGAGAGTGTTCTGTTCCAGTCTTGAAATGTACTCTGTTTTACTGGGATCAGAATATTTTGGAGAAGAAATAAGGCTCTTGGGAGGGAAACCATGTAAATTAGATCAATTCTCCTGGTCAGGCTAAGTGGGAGTGTGTTCCATCTGTCAAGATCTGATTTTAGCTGTGTGGTGAAGGGGGTGAAGTTGTTATTATAGTCTTCGGTGAGGTTGTGGGATAAGTAGATCCCTAGGTATTTTAGCTTTGTTAAGTTCCAGTTACAGAGGAATAGGGTATGTACTGTTTGGGAAGGTGAGTAATGGAAGGCCAAGACCTCGGTTTTGGTAATGTTTAGCTTACAGCCTGAAACCCGTCTGAAAGCATCTTGTAGTTTTTTGGCCTGCGGTAATGAGGATTCGAGGTCCCGAAGGTACAGCAGGGCATCATCCGCACATAGTGCGACCCGGTACTCTGCTCCGCTGAGTGTTACTCCGTTGAGGTTATCAGCCTCCCGGAAGTGCTGAGCTAGCGGTTCCATAAAGATGGTGAACAGCAAGGGCAACAGGGGACAGCCTTGCCTAGTTCCTCTGTGTAGAGGGAAATATTGGGAGTGATGTCCTCCCACTTTAACGCATGCCTTGGGGGTGACATATATGTTGCGAATAACCTTACTCACAGACTGGGGGATCCCAGCTTTATCCAGTACTGCATATAAGAAGGGCCACTCTATTCTATCAAAGGTCTTTTCAGCATCTAGGCTTACTAGGACCGATGGGATGTTGGTTGTTTGCTCTGAACGGATGATGTGATGAGTGCATTTAATGTTGTCTGTCGTGGTATGCTCTCTTATGAATCCTATCTGGTCTTTGTTATAGAGGGGAGGCAGTGTTCCAGCCTGTAGGCGATAATGCTCATGAATAATTTATAATCCATATAGAGTACTGAAATCGGATGACATGATTTGCACAGCTGGGAATTTTTACCTTGTTTCGGAATTACCGACATTATAGCATAGGCCCATGATGGTGGAGGGGGTTCTCCTTCCATCACGGAGTTGAAGACGGAAAGGAGCTTGGGCGCAGTTTCTTCTCTAGTGGCCTTGTAAAACTCTGCCCCATAGCCATCTGGGCCAGGTGCATTCAGAGTTTTGGCTCTAGTGATTGCTGTTGCTAATTCCATTGGTGTGGCTGGCTGTGTTAATTGGTCTCTCTGTTCTTGGGCAAGTCTAGATATGGTAAGGGTTCGTAGGTAGTTCAATATCTCCTGAGGGTTCTGGGGGGCCCTCAGGGGTGTATACTTTTGAGTAGTATGTTGTGAGGCCCTCTGTTATGTCATGGAGTTTATTAAGTGGTCTGCTGTCTATCGGGTGTCTAATGGTAATAGTGGCTAGTTTCTTTTGCCGTCTAGCTTGGTAAGCCAGAAATTGTGTGGTTCACAGGCCTACTTCATAGTACCTCTGCCTAAGGAATGTCAATGAAATTTCCATCTGCTGTAGGGCAATACAGTCAAGTTCTGCCTTAGTTTGTTGAAGTTGCAGGAGGACGGACCTGTCCCCTGCTTGTGTGCCATCTGCAGGAAGTGGAGGGTGTCTTCCAGCTTTATTTTTTGCTCATTGTGAATTCTGGTTTGAGTGGAGGTATATTTAATTATGTGGCTCCGCAGCACAGCCTTAACTGTGCCCCATTGGATCGGTGGGGTCGAAGTCTGTCTGGGGGTTATTCTGAGTTATTTCCACAATTTTTCTAATGAGAAATTCTCTAAATTGTTGTGATCTTAAGTAGTAGGGGTTCAGCCTCCACTGAGTTTGTTTTCGTTGCAACCCGATTTTCCAAGTGGTGATCATGGGGGCATGGTCTGAGAGTATGATGTCTCCCAAACTGGCATCCTCCAAATTTCCAGGTTTTCTGTTTGCATATAGCAGTGGTTTGTTCAGGAATATGACTGGTGGACAGCATCCCCAGTTTCCAGTTCTCCCCCCCCCCCCCCATTTGCTGGGGTGCGCACATCAGTATGTGCGCCGTGAGCATGTGCACCCTGCGGTCCGCAGCACCTCCAATGTTGGAATCCCCAACTCGTTTTATCCTCATGCCTCCACCTGAGGCAGTTATGCTGTTCTCCAGATGCTCCAGCCTCCCTCCTGGCTGACCCCAGCAACCCGTGCCAGACTACACGAACACGGGTCGCCAGTGACAGGAGGTGAGCACAATGCTCAGCCCTCCGCGCCAGTGGACCGACCAACATGCCATCTCTTTCCCCTCTTCCTCCTCACCATGGAAATGCCACTAGATATGCATACCCCTCCTGAGTATGCAAATCAGAGAGCTTGAAAGGGAGTGGTCTGATCTAGAGGGTTAAGCCATGGGAACATGTATACATGGTATAAGCTTTTTAATACAAAAGAACAGTTATGTAAGAACTTACCGTAACAGAAGATCTTTGAGGGGATCTCAGTCATCAGGTTACACCGTAGGAACCTTCACCTTCAGAGACGGGGAGGCCACATGGAAGATTTCAGCAGTACAACTGGGGTCGCCTATGGTGTCAACGTCCGCCGACGTCAGCAACCCTATATAGGTATGGGCAGCCCCGCTCCCTCCTCAGTTCTTTCCCTCCGGAGATGAAGGCAGCAAGGCTAATGCCCAGGGAACCGACGAGAGAACGAGGGACCCGGCTCCAGATAGAAATGATGGAATACAGCAGATAGCCAGGTCCTGAACAGGAGCCCCAGGAAGGAAGACTGTGGGAGGGAAATCATACCTGATAACTGTGGTCCCCTCGAAGATCTACTGTTACAGTAAGTTCTTACATAACTGTTCTATCTTCTTCGGGGGTATCTCAGTCATCAGGTTACACCGTAGGAATGAGTACCAAACATTGACAAGTGAAAACAGACAGTCTGGGAGGCTGGACCTCCATAAATTTAAGACAGGAGTCCTTGTAGCACAGCCCTGCCAGATCTGTACAGGCTCTTGAGGCAATGTCCAGACTGTAATGCTTGGTGAAGCTGTGGACTGTACTCCAGGTGGCAGAAGAACAAATATCAGTGGCTGAGACTTCTTAGGAACATGTCACCGAGGTAACCATGCCTCTAGTGGAATGAGGTTTGACAGCACCAGGCAATTCTTTGCCACACTTGTTGTAACAGAACACAATGCAATTTGTCAACCATATGGATAAACATTGCTTAGAAACTGAAGCACCCTCTCTGCCTGGGGCAAAAGAAACAAACAACTGCTTAGACTTACTGAACTCCGTGGTCAGAAGCAGATAATACTTCAAAGTCCTGCACATATCTAGCATATGGAGCAGTGCTTCCCCTGAATTGGAATGCTCAGGAAAGTAAACAGGAAGGTGGATAGACTGATTAAGTGTGAACTCAGAAACCACCTTAGGTAAAAAACTTAGGATTTGTGCGCAAAGATACCCTGTCTTTGTGAAAAATCAAATAAAGCTCCTCGCACCAGAGGGCCTGAAGCTCTGAAATTCTTCAAGCAGAAGTAATGGCAAATAAAAATAGTACTTTCCAAGAGAGGTAGCATAGTTCGCAAGTCACGATTGGCGCAAAAGGAGACGGGGTCAACTTTTCCAAAATAAAACTCAAGTCCCAAGCCAGGACAGAGGAACGGATTGTGGGTTTTAGATGCAGGATGCCCCTCAGAAACGTCCGGGAGACATTCAGCTTAGCTATAGTGTGGTCACCCACGGGCTCATGGCTAGCTGAAAGGTGGACCTTGAGGGAGGAATACTGGAGGCCTGAGTCAGACAAAGAAATCAGGTAGTCCAGAATATGCTTCACAGGACAGGTGAAAGGATCTAGGGAATGCTTGGCAGCCCAGATGGCAAACCGCTTCCACTTCACGGCATAAGTGGCACATGTGGAAGGCTTGTGGGTGGCCACCAGGATGTCTGCCAACCTGTTAGAGACCACGAACCTAGCAATGGCTACGTCTTCAGTAGCCATGCATGTACATAGAGAGACCTGAGGTTGGGATGGACCAAGGTCAGCAGATTCCTGCAAAGGGGCAGAGGGACCAGAGGTTCCTCTGCCAGCTATTGAAGCAGAGGGAACCATATCTGGCGAGGTCAGAATGGAGCTACCAGAATCATGCTGGTCCCCTCCATTTGCAGCTTAATTAGCACCCTCTGTATTAGAGGAGATGGAGAGAATGCATACAGAAATCTCCCACTCCAAGGGAGGGGACAACACGTTTGCCGAAAACTCCAGGCCCTGGATCTAGCAAGCAGAAATTGGGCAGTTTTGCATTGAGTGGGGACACAAAAAGGTCCAGCTCTGGCTGACCCCGTCTGTCAAACAAATCTTCTGCTACGGATGAAAGAAGCTCCCATTCGTGCATGCTGGACTGAGTCCTGCTGAGACTGTCCGCCAGGGCATTGAGAACACCTGGGACATGGACCACAGAGAGTGTCAAACTGTGCTCCAGTGCCAGTACCATACTCGCATGGCCTCCCAGCAAAGGGGGTATGAGTGAGTCCTGCCCTGCTTGTTGATATAGTAGACTACACTCAGACTGTCTGACTGCACCAGCAGTTGGCCTGGAGCAAGGTGTTTCTGAAATGCCTGCATGGCATACAGCACTGCTCTCATCTCCAGGATGTTGTCATGCAGGATGGCTTCCTACTGGGACCAGGAGCCCTGGGTTTGAAAGGGACACAGGTGTGGTCCCCAGCCCAGACCAGACACATCCGTGGTGAGGATCTGTTGGGGAGAGGAGACCTAGAAAGGGACTCCCTGAAGAACATTCAGGGAGTCCATCCACCACTGCAAAACTTTACAGACTGGTGAGGAGACCAGGACTGCTTGGTTCAGCTTGTCTGTGCGCTGGTTCCACTGCACTGTGAGGGTCCACTGAGGGATGTGCATGTGAAGCCTGGCTAGTGGAATGGTGGGGATGGCCGCAGCCAGTAGACCCAAGAGCCTGAGATACAGCCTGGCAGGAATGTACCGACTCTGAGCGACTTCTTGAGCCTGAACGATAAGGGATTTTGCCCTTTTCTGGGGTAAGAAGGCCTTCCCCTGCTTGGAGTCCACAAACGCACAGATGTATTACAGTCTTTGGGATGATACTAGAACAGATTTGGGCAGGCTGACTGTTATGCCCAAAGTGTGAAAAAGTTGGAGAGTGCGCTCCAGAGTCAGCCACGTCTGGTCCCTGGATGGGGCCTTGAGAAGCCAATTGTCCAGGTAAGGGAAGACGTACGGTCCCTCTCTTCTGGGAGCTGCTGTGACTGTTGCTAAGCATTTGGTAAAGACACGCGGCACAGAGGATAAACCAAAGGGCAGCACCTTGAACTGGTAATGCTCCCCCTGAAAGGTGAAGCAAAGAAACCTCCTGTGAGGAGGGAAGACTGCAATGTGCAGGTAAGCGTCCTGCATATCCAGTGAGCAGAGCCAGTCCCTGGTCTTGAGGAGGGGCAAGAGGTCTAGCAAAGTTACCATCTGGAACATTTTGTACTGGGCAGAGACTGCGGACTCCGAGATCCAAAATGGACCTCAGATCTCCAGTCTTTTTGGGGACCAGAAAGAACATGGAGTAAAACCCCTGACTTCCCCAGATGCCTTGGGACCAGCTTTATTGCCTGCTTGCACAGCAGAGACTGCTCCTCCTCCCAGAGAACAAACAAATGGGCTGGGGGATAGGAGGAGGTGAAGGACGGGTATCTCTAGGTTGTTGAATGAGCTCAAGAGATGACCGCTCTCTATAATCTGTAGAATCCATGCACCTGAAGTTATGGTTCTCTTCAGATGGAGGGAGAACCGACCTCCGACCACCACCTCCTGGGTCTGGGCCAGAGGAGGGGGGGGTCTGGAAAGGAGTCAAGCTGAAGTGGGACTAGCTATGGAAGCTGGTCAGTCATCTCTGGGATGATTGGCAGCTGCTCCAGAGCTAGAGGGGGCGGGCAAGGAAGACTGGGCTCTGCGTTCTCCTGGGTGCAGGAGCCAGAGCCTGGTCTATTGGTCTGTCTATGAAAAGAAGAGCGTCCCCTACCACAGGGTTGAGAGTGGACTGACTTGGGGGCCATGCCAGAGACCTGCAGACCCTTAATGAGAACCTGGACATCAGGGCCGAAGAGCTTGGGGTGCTAAGCATCTTATTTTGCACATCAGCTGCAAAAGCCAAAGACCCTCAGCCATTAATGCCTATGAAGGCAAATGCCTGTGGCAGCGGCCCTGGCCACTGTGTCAGCCAAATCATCACGAGCCCAAAGAAGGTATTTGCTGAAATCCTCTGCAGTTTGCAGACACTAGCAATTCCTGCTTCTGGGTGCCATCAGGGAGGGCTTGGGCAGTCACCTTCCCCTTCCACCAGTTGGCATTTTGGAACTCGACCATATGTGAAAGATTACAATCCTCAGGCCTAAGGTAGAGAAGGCATAAACCCTCTTACCCCAGAGGTCAATCCTGCTGGATTGTTTGGGGGAAGTGAGCTAAGATGCTTGGGAGTCTTAGACCTGTCACGGGCTGCCATAATGACAACTGAGTCAGTTTCAGCCTGGGCCGCAAA
Organism: Neoceratodus forsteri; assembly: GCA_016271365.2. Classification (NCBI taxonomy): domain Eukaryota; kingdom Metazoa; phylum Chordata; order Ceratodontiformes; family Ceratodontidae; genus Neoceratodus; species Neoceratodus forsteri. Next base: position 1,681,574,822 of record CM057455.1, on the reverse strand, counting down.
GTAAGGAAGGCCCTGGGGAGCATTATACAATCTGTCTGATCTGTGTGGCATAGCTGGCACCATGTCTGGCCTGTGCCAGGCTGCAGTAGTGGCATTTTTCAGGGCTGGCAGCATAGGAGGGATAATTTTAGATGGAGAATCAGGGCTCTCCAAGTAGTCAGCCAGGTCCTTTCTAGTGACATCCTCCTCCTCAGTCTGGAAGCCCATAGTGGCATACAGCTGCTTCATGACATTATAGAAAGTAGCATCTTCAGGGGAAGACCTTAGAGTATGCTTAACTGAGTCCTCACTAACCGAAGAGGCAGTGGACTTGTCAGAAAGGAAGATTTCTTCCTCCTCCTCCTCTTCATCCTCAATGTTATCAGGGAGGATGAGTTCCGGGTGGTACTCCTCCTTGACGTCGACCTCCTCATCTGGGTCTGGTGTCGGAACAGTCGTCGGAGTCCCACAGGGAGGTTCCCTTGGACGACGAATTGGTGTCGATGACGAAGCCACCACCAACAGTGTCGACGGCCTATTGAAGGCATTCCAGAACATTAGTAAATTTAACCAAGACCTCGTTTAGGTCCATGGTCATCATCAACGGAGGGGGGTTTGATGGCAGAGACACCGGTGACCCACTGACCTGAGAGCCCTTCGAGCTCTAACCCTCGGAGAGGAAGGGACAGGGAACAAGGTGGCCGTCAACGACAAGCCTGTTGTCAATGGGGGAGGGGGAATGACCGGGCTCCCACAGATTCAGTCGAAGAAGCTGTCAATATGGGTCTGGCAGGGACAGAGACCTGGACAGGTCTCTTCGTCAGGGCAGACGAAGAGCCCACCAAAGAAGGAGAGGCCAATGGGGAACAAGATTGCTGCCGGGGGGTTGCAGTCGCAATCCTGTTCTTTCTTGTGACTCCCTCCCTCAAGGAGTTGTCTCAGGCATTGAAGGCCTGGGAGCTCATGGACCTGGTGGGTGATGAAGCAGACGTGGCCTCGGAGGACCCCATCCCAGAGCTGGCTACCTGCTGCTCTATCAGGAATTTCTTGAGAGCTTTCTTGCGTCACCTAAGGGGTGTCTGATTGAATTTCTTGCAGAGCTCACAGTCAAAGACTTCGTGATTTGGCCCAAGATAGCAGACACAAACAGAGTGTTCCATGCCGGTGACCTGGGTTCGGAAGCGGACTTGGGTCACCAGGTGTCGGCCGGGGGGAGAAAGTCTGAGCGTCAGATGACAGCTCGCCTTCTCCGGGGAAGGATGGGGATCCAACCCGGCAAGCGGTGACCTCTGGCGGAGGCTGGGGGCATGACAGCTCGTCAGCACCTCGGGGTTTGATTGGTCATGGGCGGAGGCCTGTGGACCAATCACCACTTGGGGCTGCATCATCGGGAAGGGGGGGATGTTACGGACGTCTGCGCTCGCACCTTGACGTCACAGGCTAGCAATGTCCTCACAGAAACAGGGAAAAAAATCACCCTCCACAGCCGAGTAGACAGAGAGCAGAACCCAGTCCTGATATGCCACCGACTGCCGTTGTCTCAGGGACCCGACGAAGACATTAAGGTAAAGGGGTGTTTCGCCCCACCCGGGGGGTAATCCATGGCAGGATGAAGGACCCAAGCAGCACGTAAGTCAGTGGCAAGGATGGGTTTCACTGGCGATTCCTGAAGGGGTGGCTCTGGCAGGGATGTAGGAGGGGAGAAAAAAGAAATTTCGAAAAAAAAACCAACAAACAAAGAGTGTTCATCTATAGAGGCAATCTTCGTCCCGCAGCGGCAGCGCCGGAAAAAGAGAAGAAGAGGACAGATTAACTCTCAACATAAACAAAAAAGGAAAATATCTCTAAAAAAGATTTTGCAGAGAAAATGAAGAAAAACAGCTATAGGCCGAGAAAAAGGCATGAAAACTGCGACAGCTCTTCCGCTGAGACTGTGCTTGCAAGCCGATGGAGGGAAAGAAATGAGGAGGGAGTGGGGCCACCCACGCTTATGTAGGGTTGCTGACGTCAGCGGATGTCAACGACGTTTGTACTGCTGAAAATCCTCCGTGTTGATTCCTCATCTCCAATGGTGAAGGTTCCTATGGTGTAACCTGATGACCGAGATACCCCCAAAGATCTTCTGTTATGGTAAATTCTTAAATAACTGTTCTTTTGTATTAAAAAGATCTGAATTTACATTCTTGTGCACTTGACTTTTTTTTTAATTATTATTCTTATTTGTTCGCCTGCTGCAGCGACTACTGGCGGGGGCATCCAGCGGCCGGCCCTGCCTGCTGGGAGAGCACCAGGCACATGGTGGGGGATCCGGCATGGCTGTCACTGGTCCGCTGGAGGGTCTCCCCATACCCTGTCAAGCCAGGCTGGCCCCCCCCCCCAGTGCGATTCCACACAAGTCCTCCCAGTGAGGCAGGGCGCGGCCATCAAGCTGCATGGTCACGCCCAGCCATTTTCCCCTAATATTTGGCCCCACTGGAGCATGGACGTGCAGTGACGTCTGGGCACAACGTGCCAACGTCCATCGTGCTCCCCCCATGAGTCCACCGGCCTGTAGTGCCACCAGGCATCCCAAGGGGCTGCTACTGCATGGTGGATTTCCCCAACCCTCCCCAGGATGAGGAGAGCAGTCTACGGACACTTGATCCTGATCCTCCCCTGCCGACCCACCGACAACCACAGTCCGTTCCCAAATCTGGGTTGCCGGTGTGGCATCAAGCGCCTCAACCCTCAGCGCCACCAGGCCGGCCTTCTGTACTTGACTTTGAACAAGAAAGGTCTTTTTTCATGCAAGTTTTTGGTTAAAGATAAGAAAGCCATTTAAATACGTTTTGCATTCCTAATTATTGAAAATGTATTTTAATAAAAGTACAGACTGCATTTTATCCTGCTCATTCTCATTATTTCTTTATAATAATTGGTGAGCACATTTTTTGATGGGCTCAGCCAGTTGATATTCGCCATAATAACTGTGGGTTATTACGGCGAACACTCGATTTGTCACTCCGAATCAAGCGCTCTGTCATTGGCTCTCCTCATGTCTGTGGGTGGGCTGAATGGTTCCTGAAACATGGTAGCTCCATATCTCCATTAGCAAGGAGCCACCACACCATCCCACAACATTATTTACCTATCTGGTTGATCCTGCCTTAAATGTTTTTTTTTAAACGAATAAACTTTAAAACAAAAAACAGCTTTATCTGGTTGATCCTGTTATTCGTCACCTTCAGCAATACTAACGGCAGGAACACACAGTCACAATGCTATTGAAGAGGGATCAAAATCGAGATCCTAAATACAGTACTAAGGTACAAAATGAAAATACAACAACAAAATCCTCAGCCTACAAGCAAGAAGGGAGAGACTGTGTGTGTGTGTGTGCCTCTTTGTCTGTGACTACGTGTATGTGTCTCTCTCTCTGTTACACAGGGTCACAGTACTGGGGCTGGATAAAAATTGCTCACAAGCAATTATATAGAATAAAGGGTGGGGAACTGTGTGAAATTAGAATTTAATGCGCATCTGAGGTATGGGATGCTTTGATAAACCCCTCAGGCTTTGCCCTCGGGTTTATGTAGCATCTCACACCTCCGGTGAGCATTACATTCTCATATCACCTCCCCATTCTTTATTGTATATGTAACTATGACTTCTGGCAATGTTTTGTTACATTTTTACAGATCTGATACTTTAGTAGGTCATGGGAATACTAAACTGTCAAAGTTGGTTAGACATGAGATAACTCCATAAGCTTATCTACCCAACACCCTGCCTCTAATGCTGACTCCAGTTGTAGGATGAGAAAACCTTACTTTATACTACTACAACAGTGAGATTGTTCAATTACCATTAGATAAGTTAGTATATTTTTATACATATCCTAGGCAAAGATCCAGCAAACTCAAATGCATCCTTACAAAAACCTGAAAGTTAAGCAGCATCTGAGTTCCTCTTCTTACTGTTTATATATATATATATCTATATTAGAGGCAAAAAACTCCGTTTAATGCATTAGTTAGGGTTGTTCCACACTGACAAAAGCGAGGAAATTCGGTGTTAGGGTTCAAAGCCCCCTTGGCCCCCCCTGCCCATACCCTCAACCGGCATCGAGGTGCACATTACGGTTGTCGGCCATAACTCTCACCCCATCATAGAAACATAGATTTTGACGGCAGATAAGGACCGCTTGGCCCACCCAGTCTGCCCATTTCCCTACCTAATGGATAAGCTGCAGATCCTAGTTAACCAGCAGCCTACTTCTACCTACCCCCACCCCCTAGAATTGCCTTATGACTGTCCCTTGCATGTTTGAATTCCACCAGTTTTGACTCCACGACCTCCTCCGGAAGGCCGTTCCGATGCATTCACAACCCTCTCTGGCAAAATACTTCCTTAAATTACCTCTGAGCACGCCCCTCTATCTTCAAATTGTTCCCTTGTTCTTGCACACCTCTTTTTGAAAGATGCTACCCTCTTGGACTTTGTTGATTCCCTTGAGGTACTTGAAAGTTTCTATCATGTCCCCCCTCTCCCTCCTTTCCTCGAGGCTATACATATTAAGCTCCTTAAGTCTTTCTTCATATGTCTTCTGGTGTAGACCCTGCACCATTTTAGTTGCCCTCCTCTGGACAGCTTCCATCCTGTCTATGTCTTTGCGGAGACTGGGTCTCCAGAACTGCACGCAGTACTCCAGATGGGGTCTCACCAACTGTCTGTACAGAGGGATAATAACTTCCTGTTTTCTACTGGTGATGTCTCTCCCTATGCATACCAGTATCCCCCCAGCCCTCCTTGCTGCCCTCTCACATTGCTTGCCCACCTTTAGGTCATCTGATATGACTATCCCCAGGTCCCTTTTCATTTTTGTTGTTGTTAGTATCTCACCCATTGTGCACTCTTCCCCTGGGTTTTTGTTTCCCAGGTGCATTACCTTGCACTTCTTAGCACTGAATCTAAGCTGCCATACATTTGACCATTCCTCTAACCTTGCCAAGTCCCTTCTCATCCTTTCCCCCCCACCTTGTGCATCAACTCTGTTGCAGATCTTTGTGTCATCTGCAAAGAGACATACTTTCCTTCAGTCCCTCTGCAATGTCGCATATAAAGACATTGAAGAGGACGATCTAATACTAAACCTAAATTGCCCCAATAGTAACCTTTCTTCAAGTGGACTCCATTTACTATTACTCTCTGTGTCCTATTCTCCAGCCAATCTTTACCCAGGCTGTCATCTTGGGACCCACTCCCAGGCTGGCTAACTTATATTAATCTTTTGTGTGGGACTGTGTCAAATGCCTTGCCAAAGTCTAGGTAGGTCATGTCCACAACCCCTCCCTGATCTACTACTTTGGTCACCCAGTCAAAGAAATCTATCAGATTTGTCTGGCATGACCTTCCCGCTGTGAATCCATGCTGCCTTGGGTCCTGTGCCCCTCTGGCCTCTAGATACCTAACAATTCTTTCCTTCAGAAGTGATTCCATAATTTTCCCTATCACTGAGGTTAAACTAACAGGTCTGTAGTTTCCTGCTTCTGCCTTGCTCCCACTTTTGTGAAGGGGAATCACATCTGCCCTCCTCCAGTCCCCGAGTACCACCCCATCCTCCCATGATTTGTTAAAGAGGGTAGTCAATGGTGTCACTAGTTCTACCCTTAGCTCTTTTAGAATCCTGGGATGAATCCCATCAGGCCCCATTGCTTTGTCCACCTTCAGTTTTAAGAGTTATTTCAGAACCCTTTCTTCTGTAAATGGGCTGGTATCAGCTTCTGTATCCAGTGTTTCTACTGTTTGTTTTAGGTACCTCCCTCTTCATTTGTAAATACTGAGCAAAATATTTGTTTAGTATCTCTGCCTTTTCACAGTCACCCTCTCCCACCTCCCTCCCTTTATTAAGCCTCACTAACCCTCCCTTGGTCTTCCCTCGCTCCTTGATGTACTATAAAGGTTTTATCCCCTTCTTAACTGAGTTGGCTGTCTTTTCCTCGGTTTGGGCCTTTGCTGTTCTGACTGCCTTCTCAGCTTCCTTTTCTTTAACTGATACAGTTCTCTGTCCTGCTCCTTCTGTGATTCATTGTACTTCCTGAATGCTTTCTTTTCTCTTGAACCTTCCTGCCACTTCCTTTGAGAACCATAGTGGTTTCTTACATCGTCTTGTTTTGTTTATTTGCTTCACACAAAGGCTTGTTACCTCTGTGATGGCAGTTTTTATTATTCCCCATTGTTCTTCCACCGTCCTTCCTGCCCATTTGCTAGTGCATTCCTTAGGCACTCACCCATTTTAGCAAGTCAGCCCTCCTAAACTCCAGTACTTTTGCCTTTGTATGCTTGACTCTATTGCTGTGTTTATGTGAACCATACTGTTCGATGGTCACTAGTTCCCAGATGGCTACCACTTCTACATCTGTGATCCTCTCTTCATCTCCATTTGAGAGAACCAGGTCTAAGATTGCTCCCTCTCGAGTGGGCTCCAATACTAGTTGTCTAAGGCATGCCCCCTGTGAGGGCATCTAGAATAACCCCACTCTTTGAGTGAAGCTGCTACAACTGCACTCCAGTTAACATCTGGCATATTCAGATCACCCATCAGCAATATCTCCCTTTTCCTGCCATTCTAAGTGTTCTTTTATCATTTCCTTGTCCATTTCCTCCCCTGAGAGAGGGTCTGTATATAACCCCTGTGCGGATTGTGGTGCCATTGCCGGTCTCCAAATTTACCCACAGTGCTTCTTCTCCTCCCTGTTTTCCCCTTTGTTCTGTTGCTTTGATTCCTTCCCTTATGTAAAGAGCTACTCCTCCTCCTCTTTTACCCTCCTGTCCCTCCTGTAGATAGTGTATCCTGGTATGTTTACGTCCCAGTCATGGTTTTGTGTGTACCATGTTTCTGTGACTGCCACGATATCCAGATGTTCCTCCTCCATCAAGGCCACTAATTCAGGAAGCTTGTTACTCAGACTACGGGCACTGGTACTCATCGCTCTCCATTTTTTGATGGCTTTACCTTCTTTTGCAGCATCCCCCACTGACCTTTCTACCTCGGTCTTTTTCTCATTTAGTACCCTGTTTTGTAGGGAGAGATTGGGATTTTCCTGCTGCTTATCAGTGCCTCCCCCCTTGACTAGTTTAAAAGCTTGCCAATGAAGCATTTAAACCGATTGCTCAAAAGACTTGTTCCCTTCCTGGACAGATGCAGACCATCCTGCCAGTATAGGCTGGTGTCCCTCCAGGTGGAACCCCAGTCCCCAGCAAAGCCAAACCCCTGTGCTCCACACAATTTTTTCAACCATTCATTAAACTGCATGGTGCAAAGTACCCTCACCTCACTCATGCCATTTACAGGCAGTACCTCAGAGAAGGATATTGTGTGTGCTACTTGTCTTAGGCCCCTCCCCAATTCTACAAAGTCCTTTTGCACTGCTCTAATCTCATGATGAGCCAAGTCATTTGTCCCTAGGTGGACAATGGCGTCCAGCTCAGACTCCCGTGCAGCTGTTCTCGTGATCCTGAGGATGTGCTTCCTGTCTCTCCAAGCCATGGCACCAGGCAGGCACCTTACTTCAGTTTTCCCTGCTCCCCCCAGTTCTATTCCCCTAATAATCGAGTCCCCCACCAGGAGCTGCTTCCTTTTCTTGTGGTGTCCTCTGCCTCCTTCCTGTGGGCCTCCCTTGTGACAGTTGTCCTCAGGCTCTTTAGTCTCCTCTGCGGGTGCAGCCATAGGGGAGCTATGCTCCCCCAGAATGGTGTATGGATTGTGGAGTGGAACAACTGACTGAGTGTGCCTCTGTTCCACCATCCTCACCCTCCCTGAACCCACTGTGGTCCAACTGCTGTGCTTTCTTCGCAGCCTCTGAGGTAGTCGTGGTGGCTCTGGAGCTCCCTGGATGGGGGAGGTTCCCTTCCTACCGTCCAGTGTGGCCTGGGGAAGGTTCCCTTACTATTGTCCAGTGTGGCCTGAAGATGGGCAACTTCATCCCTCAGGGCAGAGAGTTGTCTGCAAATAGGGCAGCATCTCAGCATCCAGAAAGACTCCTGGAAGACTGCTTCCCCACAGCCATTACATTGCACTACTTCCCACATGTTTATTTTTCTTTTTTTTGTGTGTTTGTGTGTGTGATTGGTTTGTTATATAGAAATATATATATTACACAATGTGTATGCTTATATTGTCAGTGCAGTGTGCTAGAGAGGATATAACAGTGATATGCACCTTGCACTCTTGAGGAAATGATGTCAGAAACCCCAGGTATAAAGGAACTATTTCCAGGGGTGGGTGGGGTGAGGGGTGGGAAGGGGTTGGGCCTAAACTGTGCCCTCACAAAACAATCAGCTAAAAACTCTGACCCACCGCTGCGATGAGTGCCTTCCTGTCAGCAAGACGCCCTACACAACAATTTGACAGAGAAAATACCCCGCTAATCAAACAGAAAAATCCAGACATCTAAGTCAGACACAGGTAAACCTCCCCAGCCCCAAAACAGCCTGGTGGTTTGTGCTCTGAAAGCAGTCAGCCCCAAAATAAGTCAGCTGTGCTTTAAACTCTTCCTGCACTGAAAATCTTAAGAATTGTAACAAACGTGAAGCTAGATCCACCTCCCTCTGTTGCTTGAAAGACTGTCTTTTCCTGATAATTCAAAGTTCCTTATTTCACCTTTCAGTTAGAAGTAGCCTCCACCTGCAGAATATCTGCTACAAACCAAAGACAATTGTAAGGTTCACCTCCCTCTGTTGATAGCACAACTTGCTTTCTTGCAAATCCTATGTTCAGTATTGCAGCTTCCAGCAAGAGGTAGACTCACTTGAAGAATATTAGCTGTTCTGACAACCAAAATGCAGTATTCAAACACTTGTGAAGTTACTTCCAAGATAAGCAGAGCTTGCAAGCTCCTTTTTCAGCTCCTCGGCCACCAAGGGTAGTTAGTTTCACCTCCCACAGAATTAAGCAAAAGTGCACGTTGTTGCAGATATCAAGTGCAATATAGAATTTCTCACACAGCTCACAGCTGAAAAAAGAAGTAGTGTCCTTCCAGGTCAAGAAGATGTGCTTGTCAAAGAAGCAGAGGTGTAGGAGAATGGGGTGGAGTTAGAACCGACAACCTAATGCGCACCCTGATGCGGTTGGGGGTGTGGGCAGGGGGGCCAAGGAGGTCTTTCAACCCTTTCACAATTTCCTCGCTTTTTGTCGGTGTGAAACAACCCTAACTAATGCATTAAACAGATTTGTTTGCCTCTAATTTCCCTTCTTTTTGAGAATGATAATGAGAAATAGTGAATGTAATGCGTCGGCAGGAGCCCACCACATGATGTCTTGTCACATAGTAACATTGTGCCCGCAAACGCAAATAGTAATGCGCATGGTGACGCAAAGCGAAACAGAAAGAGAAAAGTAGTGTAGACAGAAATGTTAAAAACAACAAAAAAAAAGCTAAATGAAAATGCAAAGGTGTTAATTGGCGACAAGACATGAACGGTAAGAGAAATGGGAACGAAACCGCAAGCGAAAACAGTAACGGTAACAGTAATGTAAGTGCACAGGCTGGTTTTCCCCAAAAGCTGCATAAACAAAGACAGTGAGTACAAAGAATGTATGCATAATAATGGTTCTCGGAGCAGAAAATGAGGAGTTGGAATACTAAATGACTTATACCTCAGGAACCGTACGACTTAGAAAATTTTTTTTAAAGTCATATGATTTATGACTTTCCTGGCTAGTTTTGCACTTATTTTTCTGATGAAAAGTCCGTATCTCGCATTGTTTCCGAGATACAGGCCCTGAAAGGCGCTACGAATGCTGTAATGTTATCCTATGGGAAAAAAGGGAAGTTCGGAGTGCCATAACTTTGGCTCCCTGTAATATTTTTCACCAAGCCACAAAAAGGCACATCTGTTGGATGTTGGCTGTGTTCCTTCCAAATTTCAGCCCAAAAGACCAAACCGTTATTTTGCAGCAGGGCGCCAAAGGATTCCTGTATTACGTTGGACGCCGTAATGTTATCCTATGGGAAAAAAGCATCAACTTTGCAGTGCCGTAACTTTGCTGCCATGTAATATTTTTTCAACTAAACACTGAAAGGCACATCTGTGAGATGTCGGCTGCGTTTCCTCCAAATTTCAGGCCAAAGCACCAAACCGTTTTTTTGCAGCAGGGTGCCAAAGAATTGCTGTCATTTTCCCACAGCCTAGAAAAGTACTGTCGAAGTTTACGAAAGCTTTAGCAAATTCATTCAACAATGCTAAAGTACTTTTTCCAAAAATTTGAAACACATATTTCTGGGGTGTTTTACCCCAAAATAAAGACATGGCTAGCATCCTCAGGGTCCAACTAGGTGAATACGAAAAGAATTAGGTTGCTAGAGGGTCCCAATTTTAAATGCCAAGCATTTTTCTGATCACCAACTGAAAACAAAATGGCAGATTTGCGACAGTAAAAGGGCCATTTGCGAAAGTAAAACTGCATTTGCGACACTGTCAAACTTTTTGTTAACTTTTCCCATTGACTTATAATGGGAACTTGTTTTTTGAATAACTTTTGAACCGTTCAATATTTTTTCACAAAATCTTCAAAAGGCACATCGGGGACCCGGCCGCATGTTCCCTGAAGATTTTGGACCCGGTACGCAAACCGTGCGACCTGTGCGTCGACAGTAAAATTCAGAAAAGCGTCGCACGAACGCACGATCACGCTTAATAACTCCGCAGCCGTATATGCGACTGCATTAAACTGGCAGATCCCAAGGCGTATGGATCTTGATCGTGTATTCCAAATTTCAGGCAAATCCGTCGAACGGTTGCAAAGTTATTAAGGTGCAAAATTTTGGGTTTAACATGTAAATGGCTCCTCAACCCTAACTATAGTGGCACTACCGCGCCACTAAAATATACATATATATATATATATATATATATACACACACACACATATATGAAATACTGGGATCTCTCATTTTATGAATTTTCCAATGGCCTACAGATAATAATGTATGTTATTTCTTAGAAATGTTTTGGCATACAGACAGTACCTGAATTTTACAGGCAGAAAAAGACCCTTGGTCCACGGAGTCTGCTTGACCCCTGCATTAGTCTGTACCATTCCAGCAGTTGTGAGGTCTACACAGTGCTCCCAACTTGTTCTTCTGCTTTGTTGGTCAAGAGACCCCCCCCCCCCAAATCAACCCCTCTCCCCACCTCTGCCATTTTCACCATAACCATATGTCTATCCCACTTTCTCTTAGGACCCGCAACCATCTCAACGTTAACCACCTTTCCAGGTACATGGTTCCACCTGTCCAAAACCCTCCCAGTGAAAATGCATTTGCTCAGTCACATCCCTACTGTATCCCCCCCAACCTTATAATTATGTTCTCTTATCACCGACCCCTTACACTGCCTGAATGATGGCAGTACGGCAGTTCACCCTGTTTATTCCCTTCCAATATTTTAAAGTGTCAGTCATATCACCCTCTTCTCTTCTGGCCTCCCAGGGCCGCAGTAATGGAGGGGAAGTGGGGAAGTTGTCTGGGGCCCTGAGCTCAGGAGGGGCCCACCTGAGGAGCTGGCATTACCCTTGGCATTAGCTGGTTTGGGAAACAGGGGCTCATTTCGATTGACTTGTCCTGGGCCCCAAAATTCATAGCTGTAGCCCTGGGAGTACATATTCAGGTCAGCCAGTCTTTCCTCATGTATCTTCCCCCTGCTGCCCATGACTCATTTTGGACAGATTTTAAGTAGCCCTTGTCCTTTCCAGAATTGTATGTAGTACTCTAGGTGCAACTTCACCAATGACCTGCAGAATGGCAGAGTCATTTCCTTCCATTTGCTAGAAAAGGCCCTGCCTATGCACCCTTGCGTCCTGCTGACTTTCCCATATGCCTTACTGCACTAGGTAGTGTTCTTGAGGCTGTCACTTATAGTAACCCCCAGGTCTCTTTCCTCTGAGGTCTGGTGTAACCTGCAGCCCCAATCCAAAACTGTGTTTTAGGGTTCTTTTTGTTCATGTGTATGACACCTTGCACCTTCTGACATTAAATTTCAGTTGCCAGATCTTGGACCCCCTTTTTAACTTCTGTATCGTAGGTCCTCTCATTTTCCTAACCCTTTGTCACAGTCCACCCTGCCACATATCAGTCTCCTCTGCAAAAAGACACATTTCTTTGTGGTACTTCTCCAGTGTCACATACGGTATGAACAGTCTGAAGAGCACATGGGCCAGCACCGATCCCTGAGTCACCCTCCTAAGTCCTATCCTCAGAATACCTTCTATTCAGCACTACCCTTTGGGTTCTAGCCAGTTCTCTACCCTCCTTCTAACATCACCCCCACCCCAAGTCACCAGACTTCTTCATGAGATCTCTATGGAGCACCGAGTCAAAGGCCTTGCTAACATCCAGATACAGGATGTTAACACCTGGCTCCTGTCCACCACCTGAGACACTGTGTTTAAGAACTCAATGAGAATAATTTGGTAGGACCTCCCTTTTATGAAGCCATACTGTTTTCTGCCCTAGAGACCGTGATTCTTTACCAACTGTGCCTTGAAAACTGTCTCCAGCAGCTTCCCTACAATGGCGGTCCGGCTGACTGGACTGTTGTTGCTCCAGTCTCCCCTGTCCCCACTCTTATGCAGAGGGACATTATCAGCCATTCTCCACTCCATGGAGACCACAAGTCGCTAAGAAGCAGTTGAACAGGTCTGTCCATGGTGCTGCCAAACTCTGCCACACCTCCCTGAGAACTCAGGGATCCACTGGATTTCGATGACATCTCCACTTTCATCTCCTCAGACCCCTGATTACTCTGTCCTCAGTGATGGTCCCCTCTCTATCTTGGTCACCATCCCAACTTTAATGCCACATTCCAGCAGTGGCCCCCCCTTCTTTAACCAGAAAGACTGAGCAGAAATATAAATTTAATATGCTTTCTGCCAATATTCATCTGCCCATATCTCCTTCTTAAACCTTCCAATTCCCTCCTGTTTTCCTCTTCTCCCTGACATACCTAAAAAAGGAAAATACATTTTCCTTTACCCCTTCTGCTATTCTGAGCTCTGCCTCTGCTTTACCCCTTAGACAGACAGTATCTAGACACCAGCTCTGTGCACAGATCATCCCTGAATGCCCCTATCACTCCAGATCAAGTTGTTTAATATTTGCCATTTAATTTTTTGAGGTGATTAAACTTTATTACCGTGTTCCAGCCCCTACTTGATTAAATCCAAACATACTGGCTAGGATCTACAGGAATGTTCTTACAAACTCAGTTTATATTTCCATTTTCTAAGAAAACTGGAATTTCATTTTAATCACTTGTAAACATTAGATACAAAGCAGATGTAGATAACAGACTTCAAAAAAACTGCATTCAAAGAAATGCAAACATTTCACTTTAATCGTGAAACACATGTCCTATCATTTTTTATTCATCCCAATGTATTTGGCATAGCAGAAATGCTACTGGAGGATAGTTGTGAGAAATTAAATAGAAAAAATAGTTTAGTTAACTGAAATATATTATATGGCAATGCACCTATAATTAGGGTTGAGTAGGCAGTCTTATGTTACTACCTGATTTGTTGAGAAATGCTATTAAAAAATGTTGCAGTCCAGCACCAACAATACAGTACATCTTGAAATGTCACACTACACAGTCTCATACTGAATCAATTATATGATATCATTTAGAATACTATGCATACCATTTAATAAGTAGCAAGCCACCTGCTGGCATAATGGATTGTCAAGTATTTCCCTGGGGAGTAGAGTTCTGTCCAGCCCGGTCATCAGCGACCCTTAAAGCAATCCAGTGTCTCTCCTGCATCTAGCATATTAATAGTACTATGTCCGGCCTATGCTCAAGCAGAAAAAATTACTCACCTTAGTAATTATGTTTCTTCAAATGGAGTCTTGCTGTATTCTGACAATTGCAGTGATTCCCAACCTTTGAACTGCCCTGGAGAACAAAGAGTTAACTTTCTATGCAGGGCATAGAATGCTGAGCTCGAGCTCAGTTGAAGTCTCTGGAGTGTTTCAAACCTAAACCGTCAGATTCTTACGAGCCCAACTAAACTAAAAATTCTATGTGGAAATTGTAAAAATTCCTACTAGCCAACTGGCTGAAAAAGTTTTGGATTTCCAAGGAAGACTCAAGTCAGGAAACCCAAAAACCAATCTACTACAAATAACAACAATAAATCAGCACCCAAACAAAAAGGAGGAGGGTGCAAGCAAAAAACACCCCGGGGTGCAACACTGCACCTGCCCACCCACTTCCCAAAAACAGGTTCTGAGAGGAGAGGCAGGGAGGAAGGTCAGAATATAGCAAGACTCTATTAGAAGAAACATAATTACTAAGGTGAGTAATTTTTTCTTCAAACAACATGAAGCCTTGTTGTACTCTGACAATTGCAGACTACCAAGCAGTACCTCCAAGGAGGAGGGACAAAACCTAATTTGGGAATAGGCTCTGAAGTACTGCTGTGCCAAACCGAGCATCACTCCTAGTCTGGATATCCAGAGAGTAATGCTTGGTAAAGGTATGGACTGTTTTACAGGTGACTGCTTGACAAATTTCTAAGAGAGGGATATCCCTGGCAGCAGCCAGGGAAGCAGCTGTACCTCTTGTGGAATGAGCCCTCAGGCCTGAGGGTGGAGTTTTTCCCAGTTTTTCATAGCAGAATTGTATACAAGACACAATCCACCTGGCAACAGATCTTTTAGTGGCAGGTTTACCCTTTCCCACTTCTCCACAAGTGCGAAACAACTGGAGGGAGTCAAACCTGGGACCCTTGGTACGCTCTATGTAGTAACTAAGGGCTCTTTTGACATCTAAACTGTGTAGCCTCCTCTCTCCTGAGGAAGAATGATCAGTGAAGAAAACAGGGAGAGACACAGACTGGTTTAAATGGAAGTCTGAAACCACTTTGGGCAAGAACCTTCTATTGGTTCTAAGGACCACTTTATCCCTGTGAAATGAGATAAAATCAGGTTCCACTGATAGGGCTTGCAATTCACTGATACGCCTGGCAGAGGCAATGGCTACCAGGAACACAGTTTTCCAAGTCAAGTACTTAAGCTCTGCTGAAGACACAGGCTCAAAGGGGGGTTGCATAAGTTGAGCAATGCAAACATTCAAATCCCAGGCAGGGGATGGGAAGATAGTGAGGAAGACTTCCTCACAGACAAAAATGCAGAAACAGCTGACAAGCGTACCTTGACAACCTGAGAGTAGCTGGTCTGAGGCCTAGGCCATTAAGATGGACCATATAATCCAGAACCGTAGGCAATCCAGCAGTGTCTGAAGAAATATGCTTCTTAGAACACCAAATGCTGAATCTTTTCCATTTGGAGTTGTAAGTCTTTCTGGTGGAGGGCTTTTGAGAAGCCTTGAGGATATCCAGAACCCCTTGGAAAAGATGCAGATCTGCAAACTCTAACTCTTCAAGAGCCATGCTTTGAGATTGAGAGACTGAAGATTGGGGTACCAAATCCTTCCCTGAGAGGATGTTAACAGGTTGTAATTCCTGGGAAGAGATAGGGGAAGATGGACTGCTAGGGACAGCAACAGGGGGTACCAGGGCTGTCTGGCCCAATCTGGAGCAATGAGAATCACCTTGCAAAGCTGAGACCTTATTTTTACCAAAACTTTGAACAGGAGTGGGAAGGGGGGAAATACATACAGAAACTTCCCTTCCCAATTCAGGATCAGGGTGTCCAGAGGGACTGAGCCCAAGACTGGAGGTCTGCAAGAAAAGAGAGGGAGATAGTGATTGTCTGGGGCTGCAAAGAGATCTATCTCTGGAGTGCCCCACTTTGAAAAAATCATTTTCAACACCTGAGGGTCCAGGGACCATCGTGATGGCCCTGAGAGATCCTGCTCAGTGCATCTGCTAGCACGTTGTCCTTGCCTGGAAGGTGATCTGCTACAAGAGAGGTTTGCAGGGAATAAGCCAGGGACCACAACTTCATGGCTTCTGTGCACAAGGCCGTAGACCGAGTGCCTCCCTGCTTGTTGATGTATCACATGGTGGTGGTGGTGGTGGTGTCTTTTCGGACTTGAACCACCTTGTTCTGTACTGACTGAGAGAAAGCTTTTAGGGCCAGAAAAACTGCCCTGAGCTCTAGGAGACTGATGTGGAGAAGGGATTCTTGGGGGGACCACAGCCCCTGGGCAGTGAGGGACCCCAGATGGGCTCCCCCCCCCAGGAGAGAAGCATCCATGGTAAGGACCACTGAACAAGGCTGAGTAACAAAAGGAACACCTTGTCTTAAATTGTCCTGATCCTGCCACCATTGGAGGGCTTGGATCAAGGTCAGAGTCACTGGGATCAGTTTGGTAAGGGAATCCTTCCTCTGAGACCAAAAAGCTCTCAGGTGGAACTGAATATCCCTCATCTGGAATCGTGCCCCATGGACCACTGTTGTTGAAGCTGCTGTGTGGTCCAAGAGCAGGAGGAAATGCCTTGCTGGTCAAGATACCTGAAGGCTGAAAGAAGAAGCTAGTTCCATAAGAACCCTTCCCCTTTCTACAGGAAGAGAGGCTCTTGCTCTGAGTGTGTCCAGTTCTGCCCCTATAAAGGTAAGAAGCTGGACCGGTTCGAGAACTGACTTGGGAAGGTTGAGAAGAAATCCTAGAGAACTGAGCACTTGCTGGGGCACTTGCAGGTGAGACTTGACTTGGTCTGGAGTCTGACCCACTATTAGCCAATCGTCCAGATATGGAAAAATGGAAATCTTTTGCCTTCTTAGAAAGGCAACTACTACTGCCAAGCACTTTGTGAAAACCCTTGGGGCTGAGGTTAGGCCAAAGGGCATTGCCCTGAATTGATAATGGCCTGAGGGCAACTCGAACCTGAGGTACTTTCTGTGGGAGCACCTGATGGGAATGTGAAAGTAGGCAACTTTGAGGTCCAGAGAGGCTAGCCAGTCCCCTGGCCTTAGAGAGGGAAGGATTATTCCCAGAGTTACCATCTTGAACTTTGGTTTTAAGAGATGTTTGCTTAGATATCTTAGGTCTAGGATGGGTCGCCACTCCACTGTTTTTTTGGGGGTCAGGAAGTACCTGGAGTACAGTCCTTTGCCCCAGTGTAGGGTAGATACTCTCTCTATGGCTCTTAAAGCTAGGAGAGAAGAAACCTCTGCCTCTAGGGCAAGGGTTTCCGAGAGATTTGCAGGTTGAAAAGATCTGGCTCTCATCTTTGGAAATTTTTTGAAGCTAAGAACCAGTCCGTGGCTTACTACTTCCAGGACCTACTTGTCTGATGTAATAGACATCCAGTCCTGGACAAAGTAAGCCAGCCTGCCCCCTACTGGAATAGGAGAGTCGACCTGGGCAGGCCCATCAGAGTGTCTGCTTGGCAGGGGCTTTAGGCTGAGGAGTGGATGCAGCCCTGCTCATCCCCCTTCTGCCTCTCCCTCTGAAGAACTCCCTCTGAGAAAAGGAAGAAGAGGCCTGTGCTTGGTAAAAGGGCCTTTGAAAAGGCCTGCCCCTGCCCCTAGACTGCTGCCTTTGAGGAGTTGCCTGCCTTCCTTGGCCTGAGCACTCCTGTAAGTGGTCCTGTACTCATCCATTTTTTCATGTAATTCTCTGTCTGCTCCCCAAACAGAGAATTACCCACTACAGGAAAATCCATGGCCTTAGCCTGGGTGTCCTGCGAGAGACTAGTACATCTGAACCAAGCCATCCCAAGAGCCACAGATATAGCCATGACTCTTGATGACACATTATTAGAGTCCACAGCAGCATGAAACTGAACCTTAGATGCCTCAATCCCATCTGTAGCCACCGCCTCCAGCTCCTTGGCTAGCTGGGGGAAGGCCTGTTTAGCCAGTGCCAGTACAGTGTCCCACCTGGACTTCTGATACCTGGCTGTATAGGCCATGTAATTCGCCTGCCTGAGTCCCAAGGAAGATGTCATGTACTGCTTCTTTGCCATGGCATCAATCTTCCTGGAGTCCTTGTCTGGGGGGTGTGAAGCCAAGGGAATATTTGCCTTGTCACAGGCAACAGCCTGCACTACCCCAACATGGCTGCACTGCTGATATAAGAACTCCGAGTGTGAGCCTGAAAGTGTATACCTCTTGTCCATTCATCTATCCACAGGAGGTATAGTGTTAGGAGACTTTAGGATTTTTTGTGTCTGTTTCCCAAAAGATTTGTGGAGTGGAATAGACAGTCTCCTGTCCATCATCTCTACATAATCAGGCTCCTCTTGATCTTCCACAGCCTCCTCCATAGGAAGCTGGAGGGTTTCAGCCACCTTTCTGTAAAACATAAAGTGAGAAGGAGACTCAGAAAGCCTAGGAGGGGAAACACCTGAAGGTCTGTCTGGGGAGATGTCCGGTTCCACAGGCACATCCAGACCCTCACTTACATCATCATCCTCAAATTCCCCTTCCTCTTCAAACTCCGGTTCATAAAAATCTTCAAGGGTATAATCTTGAACCAGGGGAACCAACCGAACAGAACCCCTGCCAGAAGGAGTTGGATCAGTCGAACCGGACGGAGCGATTCCAGAATCTGAATCGCTCTGGCTATCTCTTCGGCGGTCGGAACATGAAGCTCTGGATCCGAACCTTTCGATTTGTCTTTGCATTTTCTTTTTGTAGGAACCGATTCCTCCGAATTGGCTCTCCTTTTGCCCGAAGAAGTATCGCCCTGGTCAGAAGGCACTCCTTCTGGTTCGGTCGAAACCGAACTGGGCTAGCCATCTGGGTCAGCGGACTTCTCGGCCTCCTCTTCCCTCAGTCTACCTAATCTCTTCTCAAGGGTAGATTTGGGAAAGTTTTTGCATATTTGGCAGTCTTAATCGAGGTGGTCAAACCCCAGACACTAAACACAGGTGGTGTGGGGATCGGCCTTAGCAAAGACCTCCCCACACTCACTGCAGTGTTGAAACCCAGTGGGCCCGGTTTTTTTCTTGGGTTTCTCAGACATGGCCAACCTAACCAACTTACCCTTTTTATGGCAACCACCAGGCAAGACTCCCTTATCGGTTCCTAACCGTGTCACGGGTATTGGAAAAAAATGCATTAAAACACGTTTTTTTTTAAGAACCAAAAAGAACCAGTAACCACACACTAAGTAAAACACACAAAACACAATATTTCACTATCAAATGTCAAGTTCAGCTGAACCGAGCCGCACTTTTACAAGTTCCACACAGAAAAAACAGAACAATTCCTATCTAGTACTCACGGCACCACAGACAGAGACTGAACTGACTATGCGGATACTTTTTCAGTTTAAAAACCGACGAAAACTGAAACTTTAACCAACTTTCGAACCGAGCTGAAGGAGAAATCTCCGGAGTGACCGTTCAGTGAGGCGGAGTAAAGAATCTAACGGTTTAGGTTTGAAACACTCCAGACAGAGACTTCAACGGAACTCAAGCTCAGCATTCTATGCCCTGCACAGAAAGTTAACTCTTTGTTCTCCGGGGCAGTTCAAAAGTTGGGAATCACTGCAATTGTCAGAATACAGCAAGACTTCGTGTTGTTTGAATATATAAAGTACAGGCAGCCTATTCTGCAGCTGCGCAGTTGGCTTTTCTAATATGTAGCTATCCAAGTGTGTATAGGTTGGGAGTGTGGGTTGCAATCATAGTCTTGTTATGGCTTTCCTGGCTGCTCTGCGTGGTTTTCTCAGTATATGTAAGTGATGATTACTTTTAATGTGGGGTGGGTACATTAGTGAAAGTGCTGTGCCTGGTGTCAGGGTGCTAAAGCCAGTAACATCATCACTAACTGCTCTCTCTCATATATATGTATGAGCCCATAATGTGTTCAAAGACGAACAGGACCAAAGTATATGAGTATCGGTGGCAACCTCGTGCCTGCAGCTTCTCCAGCATGAAAAGTGCCTTGTGGCAAGGAATTTGGCCATTATCTGTGGGGTTTAAAAATATCTAATGACCTACTTCCATCCAAACTCTCTCCACTAATAAGAGCTCGTAACCTTAAGCTGTGTGAGCTAGATGGTAGTCTAGTCAGCTTCTGTAATGGCAATATAGTACTAAGTTCTGCCTCCCATGTAATTTTGGTGTTCTCTGTTGTGATGCTCTCCCCACCTAATAGTGCTCGACAGCACACTAAATATAAAGTGTGCAGGTCATACGCCTCTCGAGACATCTTCTGTGAAGTGAAACTTGGGAGAAAATTTTTCAGAGTCCACCCGTAGGCCCGTTATGCCTCCCAAATAAGTACAAATCTGTAGTGCTCATTTATATCCAGCTGGAGTTTTCTGGATAAGTGAGTAAATGATTTAAGTAACCCCCTTCACAGAATGAGAAGATATGTGAGAGACCCTTGTGCATCCACTGTTTAAATTTCTGGTCTAGTTGCTTAGGAAGGAAGTTTGGGTGTAATACAGGTTGGCTGAGCTATTGGGCCCCCCTCCCTGTTTGATGGCCAAAGTAAGAGCTGTTGCCAGGCTTCTACTAGGCCCAACGTTAATTGTCAGAAGAAGTACGCTGGCAGAGATTTCTTAAAGGGTCCAAACACTGTGGACTCCAGGTTTGCCAGGGAGCTAGTCAACTCCAGGTCCACCCATCGTGATCTGTCTGGATGCAGTATCCAGGCCAAAATATGTTTTAATTGCACTGCTTGAGCATATAATGTGAGGTCTGGGAGTACCATGCCTCCTCTTGATTAGTGGAGTTGCATTTTTTTTTTTGTATAGGCAATCCAGGGCTCCCACGACTCAGGAGCTTGATCTGTTCCACTTCTGGAATTCAAGTTTAGCGGGCATGATGGGGAGGGCTTGAAAGAAGTATAAATATATCAGGAGCACATTCCTCCTGATGGCATGTATCCTATTATGAAGAGTCAGGAGTAAAGGTTGCCACGTTTGAAGGTCCTCTTGCATTCCTTGGACTAGGCTGGCAGAACTGCAACTGTAAATGTCAGCCAGGTCTGTAGACAGTATGTTAGGTCTTCCCACTTACATAGGAAGTTGGATTTTAATACAGGGATTAGTCGGAAACAGATCTGAAAAACCTCAGTCTTAAGTTTCATTCACTCTATAGCCTGTTACTTTATCCATAACCTGAAGACAGTGTGATAAAGCTGGCAGGGAATTCTCCAGGTTAGTTATACATAGTAGGAGGTCATCCGCTTAGAGTGCGACTGTGAGTATGGCCTTCCACCTCGTATCCTTCTACTTCTATGTTTTGGCAGAGATACTGCGCCAGAGGCTCCACTTATAGAGCGAACATGTATGGGGATAGTTGGCGCCCATGACAGGTGCCTCTGGTAAGGGTGAACTGCGTGGAAAAAGTGCCATTTGCTTTGATCGTGACTTGTGGAGAGGTATATAGCCCAGTTAGGAGGGACAGAAACTTCTCAGGAAGGGCAAACTTCTGAAGTGCCTGGTGTAGAAAAGTCCATGAGACTCTATTAAATGCCTCTTGTGTGGCAAGACCTAAGGCCGGGAGGTGGGGGACACATGTCTAATAGCTTGATCAACAAGGAGTAGAGCTTGTTTGATGCTGTTAGCTGCTTGACTACTGTGGATAAAGCCTGACTGATCTTGGTATATGACTGTACGGAGAGTATGGTCTAGGCACCGTCTAGGAGCTGTGCTATTATGCTAGTAAACAATTTGTAGTCTGAATTTAAAACGGATATGGGGAGATAGATTTGCATTGAATGGGGTCTTTTAAGCGTTACTGCCATGATAAACTCTGATTTGATAACATGGTCATCCCTGGGTGGAACTAAATTTGGCAAGCGCAGCGGCACCAGTATCAGCATTTGTAGATCCTGTAAATTTGGCAACGGTCAATTAAGTGGTTTAAAAGGTCTAGAAAATTGAAAATACATAACAAAATGGAAATTAAGACATTAGCTTACTGATAGCACAAAACTGCTCTGAGTTTAAACCTGAAACTTTCAGATTTGTTCGAGATTGTCCCAAGGATGATTCTTTGATGGACACTTTACGAAAAATGTGTAGTTTTTAAATTAAGAAAGTACAATCATTCATACATGTCCAGCTCATTTTCTTCAATGCCCTATCCATAGGGTGAGTATTGAGAATCTGAAGTATGTCAGTACTTTTATTTTCAATTCTGGTTATCCCTCCTCATCCTGGTGGACGGGATTTCACTGGCCGTTTCCAATGCCTGTATCACATCCAGCCGAGACTCTCCTGCTCGTGGCACTGGGCTCCTCTGGTCCATCCGCAACACAACTGGTGGCCAGGCCCCTCTGCTTGCAATCCCCCCCAGGTGGGGCTGGCTTCAGTTCCTTGGTGAACTCCCCATACAATCTAATTTGGCTACAGGCAGAGAGGAACGCCAGGGGCTGACAGCCCAGAGCAGGTCGGATCTGGCAGAGGACGTGGTGGGCAGAAGCAGCATCACCCTCTCATCCCACGGCCGTCTTCCACCCTGATTTCTGCCCTGCAGGACAGGATGTGCAATGACATCCTGTTAATGTCAGAAGTGCTCCCATGCCTGATGCACTGATGTCCACCTCTTTTCCAGTCCCCTTAATTGCCCTTCACTCCTGACTGTTGTTTACAGGTGATGTGGGGCTTTTGGGATAGTGAGAAAAAGGAGATGGAGGGCCGGGCTCCAACCTCGGGGAGGTAAGGGGGCGAATTGGGTTAGTTAAGTCCAGAACGCCCCTGGGGCAAAATGGGTTCCAGATTGTGGACTGTCCTATCTGGTCCCCATACCCAAGAGCTCCTGTATGTCAGGGCCAGTAGCCCGGACGGCTCTGGAACCTCGTCCATCTCAAGTGGTGTTGTGTAATGCCAGGTCTATAAAGAACAAATCAGCTATTATAGCTGATCTTGTTGTAACAGCAGACGACCTGGCTAGATGAAAATGCCAGTTCAATTCTGGAGGCGGCTATTCCAGCTGGTTTCTCGGTGATACACCACTTGAGATTGGACCACAGGGGCGGGGGTGTAGCTATCTGTTTTAGAACGGAATTGGGTCTTGCAGAGGTTCCAGTTGAAGGTTACCGATCATTTGAGTGTACTGTGGCTGCAGGTGTGGGGTGCAGGTTCATTCTCATTTACTGCCCACCAGGTGGTGAGAGTGTGTTCCTGCAGGAAGTCATGGACTTCATCACCGACATGGTGTTGGAGTCGCCCAGGTTGATGGTGCTGGGTGACTTCAACGCCTGGGTCGATGATGAACTCTCGCAATTTGGCCAAGACCTCCTCCAACTTATGAATATGTTGGGCCTCACACAGGTTGTTGCCTCTGCAAACCCATGTTCATGGTCACTCACTTGACCTGGCTTTCCTCCTGAGAATGGAAGCCACCAACTTGGTGGTGGAACCGATCGATTGGTCTGACCAGTGCACTGTAAGATCAGTTTCTGAGCACCCCCATAGGTCTGCTCCTGTGAAGATGGTCAGATTCCACACTTTGAGGGATGTTACTCCCATTGGTCTCTTGGCGGTACTTGATCTATTGGGATGTGCAGATTGCCAGTGAGGGTCCGGAGCACCTAGTCCAGGCCTATAATAAGGCTGTGGAGGATGCTCTGGATTCCATCGCTCCCACCCGTGTTCGCCCCCTCACTCTCCGCCCTCGGTCCTCTTGGTTTGATGGGGCCTTGAGGGAGTTGAGGTATGTGGGGCGAAGGCTAGAGCAGTGCTGGCAGAGATCCGCCCTGGATGCCGACCGCCTTAGATTGATGGATTATCGTGTCTATCAATCAACACTATCCCATAAGAAGGCAGAGTTCCTGTCCAGGGAGATTGATGTGGCTCAGAATCGACTGGCTCAGCTCTTCCAAACGGCGGACAGGCTGTGCAATCCAGCCTGTCTTCAGGTCTGGGGAGCATTTTCACAAGACAAGTGTGATGAGTTCGCTCAATTCTTTGCCAATAAAGTGGCCGGCATCAGGGCTGAGATCCATTCGGCATGCTCTATGGGGGTTTGCAGTGATTGGTAAAGGGTCACTACAACCCGGTCCTCTTGGGATCACTCTGACCGGCCGGCAATCTACGATGTTATGCGGATTGTTCAAAGTATGAGGCCTACTTGCTATAGTCTTGACCCAGGCCCTACATGCCTCATTTTGTGGTGTGTAGAAGTTATCGGCCCTGTCTTAGCAGAGATAGTTTGGTGCTCTTTAGAGTTAGGTGAGTTTCCAAACTCCCTAAAGGAGGCAGTAGTTATACCGCACCTTAAAAAAAGCTTCTCTTGACCGAAGCTGCCCTGCCAACTATAGGCCAATCTCTAACCTTCCCTTTGTTGGGAAGTTGATAGAGAAAGTAGTTGCCCTTCAGTTGGGTAACCATTTGACCATCCATGACATCTATGATTCCCTCCAGTCTGATTAACGGAAAAGGCACAGTACAGAGTCCGCTCTTGTTCAGGTGCTCAATGATCTCCTGATTACTAGAGATCGGAAGTGTTGTTCAATTTTGGTCCTTCTTGATCTCTCTTCAGCCTTTGACACAGTGGACCATTCGGGACTGCCTGAGTGCCTGAGAGACATCTGTGGCCTGTCGGGTACAGTTCTCAGCTGGTTTAGATCCTTCCTCATTGGCAGAACTCAGAGAGTGGTATTGGGGAGTAATTCTTTGGCTCCATTCGCACTGCCATGTGGGGTTCCTCAGGGCTCTGTGCTGTCCCCTATGTTGTTCGCTGTGTATTTGCTGCTATTGGGAAACAATGTAAGACAGTATGGGCTGCAGTTTTATTGTTATGCAGATGCTAGCCAGCTCTACCTGTCTTTTGCTCCCGACCAGGATAGTGCGGTCTCTGTCTTTAATAACTGCCCTGTAGAGTTCCAGGACTGGATGCGGGCCAGCTGACTAAAGTGGAACCCTGATAAGACTGAGGTGTTGGTGGTGGATCCAGGTCGCAGGATTGAGAGGACGGGAGCATGGCTTGACTACGGGCTTTTTCTCGGGGGTTGCCAGCTCGTGTCCTCGGTGCAGGTGCGAAATCTGCGCGTTATATTTGACGAAGGGCTGACACTTTGTTCGCAGGTGTCAGCTGTAGTCAAATCCTCTTTTTTCCATCTGAGAAATATCGCCCAGATTAAGCACCTCGTTCCGTCCCGTGACCTTCCAACGTTGATCCATGCCTTTGTGATCTCCCGCCTTGACTACTGCAACTCCCTATACCTAGGACTTCCGGGGGTTGATATTCGCCACTTGCAGCTGGTGCTGAATGCTGTGGCCAGGTTACTAACTGGGGTTTTTCTGATTAGCCATGTCACCCTTGTGCTGCGCGAACTGCACTGGCTGCCAGTTCAGTGGCGAATCACCTGCAAGGTCGGTTTACTGACCTATAAGGCCTTGCATGGACTGGGTCCAGGCTATCTGCAAGACTTCCTGGTTCCTTACCGCTCGCTTCAACCCCTCCGTTCAGCTGATGAGGGATCGCTAGAGGTTCCCAGGGTCATACTGAAAACTTCTGGTGCAACAGCATTTATGTATGCAGCCCCAACCCTGTGGAATTCTCTACCTTGTCGGATTAGAGAGTGCCTGACTGTGGAGAGCTTTAAGACAGCTTTAAAAACACACTTATTTAGCTGTGCTTATGGGGATTGTTGAAGTTATATTATTTTACAGTTTTTTTAGCATATAATGTTTATCTGTGTTTTATCTTTTGTACTGTGCTTTGATATATGTTTGAATTGCGCTATACAAATACAATTTTATTTTTATTATCGTCTGCATCAGCAGGCCAGCTAAGTATATTGGTACTGGTGGGGAAGGGGGCGTGCCATTTTCATGACTTAAAATTACAGTTTTTGTGCAGTTTTGAGACACAAAAACAGCCCAAACTTTTGTTACAGACTGCCTGCAGTTGGAAGCACAAAACCGCAAACAGTCGTCCCCCCTCCTGCCGCATGCCCAAAGTATTAAATAACCCACTGACCCCAACTCTAAAACAGTCAGTGGTGGAAGCTCAACCTCCCCCCACAGTGGTACTGCCCTTCCTGCCCCAGCTTAAAAAAAGCTGATGGCAGGTGCTCAACCCTGATACCTGTATCCTCTCGCTGCCATCACCATCTTGAAAACCCACTTGAAAATCCTTTACTCCATATGCTGGTTAAGTTCACGTCTCCACCTTCTTCCTCCCATACCACATAATAATAATAATAAATCGTTCCCCAACACCCATGCCACCCTCCCACCCATTGTGCCCACTATCACAGGTCCTACGATTCCTCAATGTTCCACAGTGAGATCCTCGGCAGCTCGATCCTCACTCGATATGCTCCTCTTCCTGCAGGTAAGAAAAAATTAGGAAAAAACACGAAGTTCCAAAACAGGGAGTTTGTTTTCCTTTTTTTTAAGGGAAAAAGGGGGTGTCTTAAAAATGGATTTCAGGGCAACTTGAAAATTTTCCGACTGGATGTCATGAAGTGGGTGGGGTGTTAAGATTCCTCAAATTTAATTGAAAAAATATTAAAAATTAGAAAGAATTATCAGTCTTAACTAGAGCTCCACCACATTTGTCAATTTATTAGGGTCTGAGTGGTCTGACCTTTCAAAGACCTCAAGTCCTCTTTTGATTTACCTAATAATCATTTCTTTCGATATTTACAAGCACGTGCTTTCACACAAACACACATTAAGTTTTGGCATCAGGACATTGAGACCCCTCCATTCATTCAATTAGTAATTGCTATCCTTCAGGGGCACAGCGACGCCTGCCAACAAATTTTGCGTATCTATCAAATTTTGATGTTGCGACAAAATTATACCACACAATATGTCAGACAGGCATGGGAGAGGGACCATGGCTCCCCTATTACAGACTGGCGGTGGGCCCACTGTCTCTGCAATATACTGTAGATACGGTCACTTCCTCTCACATCATGAGAGAGTATTCCTGGAAAACAGGGATTCGATATTTTGATCACACCAGACAAGCTGGTTAAATATGCGCCAACTAGGGGTTCCACCTGTTGGCGTGTCTGCGGTGAGCTGAAGGCAACCCATGGACATATTCTCTGGTCCTGCCCAGTTCTTCAGTCTTTTATTCCGGATATAGTAGAACTACAAGAGCTTTTCCGGGAGAATCTGCAGCTCAACAGTCATATGCTGCCATTTCTTGATGCCCCTGACAGGTAAATACAGGTTACTCACCTGTAACAGGAGTTCTAGGAGTGGTATATGTTGTTCATCCACACTGTCTGGCAGGTTCCTTGACGCTTTAAATCTTGCCGGAAGGTCTTCAAGGTGCTCCTCCCACCCACCGGTGGTAAAACCCTCAGCTCCGCCCAAGGCGTAGATCTGGCCACGCTGGAGGGGAAGCCAGGTTGTGGCGTCGAAGATGGATGAGGTGGTGGTCGTGGATAAAAACATATACCACTCCTAGAACTCCTGTTACGGGTGAGTAACCTGTATTTCTAGGGACGTGGATATGTTGATCAATCCACACTGTCTGGCAGACTCCTAGTAGTTCTCCGGGAGGAAGGAGGCAAGGCGCGAGCCCTCCACTTAGGGAATAAGGACTGGAGAACCGAGGTCCCAAAACCAGCATCCCAGCATGACTCAATGTCAATGTGGTAATGGGAAATAAAGGTGTGTGCTGACTTCCAGGTAGCAGCCCTGCAGATTTCCTGGACAGGGGCGTCCCTAGATGCAGCCACCGAAGCAACAGTATGTCGGGTAGAATGAGCTCTTATCCCTCTGGGAGGCTCCATGCCCACCAACCTATAGCAGAGATCTATGCAGGAGGTGACCCACCTGTTTATCGTCCGCTTGGCTGCAGATCTGCCAGGTGCGGCTTCAACACAGGTGACAAACAGCTGGCGAACCTCATCCCGAACTTGAGCCGTTCGCTCCTTATAATAAGAGAGCGCCCTTATAGGGTCCAGAGTATGGAGCCTATATTCGGCCTCCGAAGTGTGATTGGGGTAGAACACCGGTAAAGTCAACACCTGGTTAAGGTAAAACTCCAACACCACCTTCGGAAGGAATTTTGGTTGGGGCGCAGGACAACCTTGTCTCTGGGGAAGACCAGATAAGGAGACTCGATGGAAAGCGCCTGGAGCTCTCCCATCCTTCTGGCTGACGTGATAGCCACCAAGAAGGCGGTCTTCCACGACAGATGAGAGATGTCACACCTGTGCATCAGTTCAAATGGCTTGCCCATGAGCTTAGCCAATACCAGCAGTAGATCCCACGGAGATGGAGGTTCTCTCACCAGAGGGGATATGTGATCAAGGCCTTTGAAAAAGCACCCAACCACCTTCTCCTGCGCCACCAACTGCTTGCTGGCCCGCGCCCGATAAGCAGAGATGGCTGCCAGGTGCAACGGGTCTCGACCCAAGCCCTAGCTGAGAAAGGACCACAGGTAGTCCAGAATGCTAGCCAGGAACAGAAGAAGGGTCCAACCCCTTGTTCTGACACCAAATGGAGAATCTCTTCCATTTGGAGGCATAGCATTTTCAGGTCGACTCCTTACGGGACGCCTCGACGATGTTGAGGACCTTGTTGGAAAGACCCAAGGCCTGGAACTCTAGCTGCTCAGGAACCAGGCCGCCAGGTACAGGGATAGAAGGTCCGGATGGAGTACCTTCCCCTTGTTGACTGAGATCAGGTCCAGGCGGGCTGGAAGCCACCTTGGGAGCTTGGAGCTGAGGCTGAGGAGATCTGGATACCAGAACTGGTGGGGCCAGTCTGGGACTACCAGAATCACCTGTGCCTTGTCCCTCTTTGCCTTGAGAAGCACCTTGTGGATCGAGGGAAGGCGTAAAAGAGGCCCGGGGTCCACAGCCTTGAGAAGGCATCCCCCTGCAGCGAGCCCTGCTGAGGGGATGGACGTGAAGCAGCCTCAGCTTCACATTCTACCTGGAGGCGAACAGGTCCACCTGAGGGGTGCCCCAATGGGAGAACAGATCTTGTACTACCTCCGGCAGGAAAGACCACTTGTGAGATGCAGCGCCTATCTGGCTGAGGGCATCGGCCAGACTGTTGGAGGCTCCTGCTACATGGATGGCTAGGAGATCCGCCTCCAGGCTGATCACGAGAGACCAGATGCAGAGAGCCTCCTTGCACAGAGGCAAGGAGTGTGTCCTGCCCTGACGGTTGAGGTAGTACATGGTCGTGGTGTTGTCCGTCTGGACCTGGACCACTTGACCCCGTACAAATGGAACGAAGGCAGTGAGGGCTAGTCGGACCGCTCGAAGCTCCAGCAGGTTGATGTGGAATCGAGACTCCTGAGGGGACCAGAGGCCGTGGGCCCTGAACTCCCCCAGATGGGCACCCCAACCCATCATAGAGGCCTCGGTCGTTAACGTGACCGTCGGCTCGGGGCGCACAAATGGGATACCCTCCTGCAGATGAGCTGGGAGAAGCCACCACTGCAGGCTGTCCCCCATCTCCTGGGTCAACATCACCGGCTAGTCCAGAGGACCGGAGCGCAGTGACCACTGGCTGGCCAGTCCCCATTGCAGGGGACGCATATGCCAGCAGGCCCAACAGACCACACTGGTGCAGGTCGCCATGAGGCCCAGAACGCGCAGCAAGTCCCGGGCAGGGAGCAATTGCCCAACCAGAAATGATTGAGCAGAGGAGGAAAGGACCTCCGCCTTGTCCACCAGGAGCCGGGCTCTGGTTCGAAGAGAGTCGAGCTCTGCCCCGATGAACTGAATCACCTGCGAAGGCACGAGTTCCGATTTGGCCTTGTTGATGAGGAGGCCAATCTGAGAGCAGACCTGGAGGGCCGGATCCCTGGACCACTCCACCTCCAACCTGGAGGGGGCTGCAATCAGCCAATTGTCCAGGTAAGGATACACGGACCCTCAGGCCAGTAGGAATGCTGTCACCACTGCCATGCATTTGGTGAAGACCCTGGGAGCTGGAGAGCGAAGGCATAGCCGAACTTGTAAAGGGATCCCTCTGCTCTGAAGCGGAGGAATCGCTGGTGAGATGGATGGATTGGGACGTGAAAGAATGCATCCTGAAGGTCCAGAGAACAGAACCACATGCCTAGTTCCAAGGATGGAATAATCTGAGCCAGAGTGATCATCCTGAAGGTGTGCGGCCTTAGGAACTTGTTCAGGTCGTGCAGGTCGAAAATGGGGTGCCAGCCCCACATCCATTTTGGGACCATGAAGTACCTGGACACAAACCCTGGGTCTGGAGGAGGGTCCACCACCTCTTGGATCACCTCCTTCTGGAGGAGCAAGGCAATGTCGGCTCGATGAGCCGACAGAGAGGCTGCGGAACCCGTTGCCCCCCGTGGGGTGACGGCTCGATAGGAAGGGAACTGCTTGAATTCCAGAGGCAGACCCCTGCCTACCACTTCTAGCACCCAGCAGTCCATGGTGATAGCGGACCAGGCGGAAAAGAAGTGGTGGAGCTGTCCCCCCACGGGGAGAACCCAGGGAGTAGTGACGAGGTTGGGGGCGACACCCCTCAACCCATCACTGGGCAGGCTTTGAGGAAGGGCCCACTGAGGGACGTCCTGGACCCTTGCCTCCAGGCTTCCTACTGGAGGAAGCGGCAGACTTGGCCTTAGGGCGCCAAGTGTGTGCCTGCTGGCCCTGGTGCTGGTGGGCCGGACGTGCCGCAGGGGCGGAAGGGCAAAAGGGCTTACGCTGCTGCTGGTGGCCTTTGTCCTTCTGGGCAGACGTGACCGAGTCCAAGGTGGCACAGGACTTCTCGATCCTCTGGAGATGGCCTTCCACCCCCGGCCCGAACAAGTCTGTGCCCAGGAAGGGAATATCTGCCAGCTTGTGCTGGGTGTCCACCATGAAGGTGGAGATCCTCAGCTGAGCTCTGCGGCGCATGGCCACTGCGGCCGCTACTGATTGGGCACAAGAATCACCAATGTCCAACGAAGTTTGGAGCTGTTGTTTTGCCACCGCCCTTCCCTGACCCCGCAACTGCTTGACTGTCGTCTGAAGGTTAGCCGGGAGATGAGGAATCACCTCATCCAAGGAGTCCATAAAGGCATGTGAGAAATGTGCCATCAGAAGTGCCGAGCTAGCCTGATGAAGGCCTAGGGAGGAAGCAGGATTCCTTATCGGGCGGTTTGTCCATGTCGCGAGCGTTTTCCAGAACGCCGGAAAACGCTATCAGTCACTAACCCCTCCGCAGAGGGGTACTCCGAGAAACCAGAGAGTGAACCGGTGGGGACCGCATACTTGCGAGCCATCCTGACCAAACACGCAGGACAAGATGCTGGTCACTGCCACAACTCCAGGGCCGGGCCTACAATGGCTTTGGCCACCGGAAAGGCCTCTGTAGGGGAATCCCCTCAGTCCAGTATCTCCGTAAGGGGATACTTGACACATTTTGAAATGGGTTCAAGCTGCATCCCAGTGGATTCTGAGATGAGTCAAAGCAAACCCAAAAACAAGGATGGGCTCTCGTCCACCGACTGGCCCCCTGCAGACTCCAGGTCAAGTGGCCTGGAGAACAGGAAGGAGTCGTCGTCAGACTCTGAGGAGTCTGCGAACAGCTGCTGAGTGCCTGAGCCACCCTCCACCTGCCAAGGTCGATCGGGAGTGAGGGTGACCGACAACCTATGGGGCAAGCCCTGACCTGACCGAGAATCCTTGGTCGGGGCCCCAGTCTTCAGTTGTGGAGGCGGGGGTTCCACCACAATAGGTGGAGCAGCCAGTTTCGGCCGAAAAACCGGCACCAGGGTCGGCTCCTCAATCACCATGAGGGGTTGTTTCGGCCGCTTCGGTGACAGCCACTTAATGGCCGGAGAAGGCGACGGAGTCGGCTTGTTACCAGTCAATAAAAGTTGCTGCCACATCAAATCCTCGTAGCGCTGACGTAACTTACGCCGGAGCCTATCCTCCAAAGAGGACGACGAGGATGAGTGGCGACACCACTTTCCATGGTGCCAAGACCGAGACCGCCAATGTCAGTGGGATCGGTTAGACCTGGAAGAAGACCGAGACCTTCGGGGATTCTGAGGGTGGGTCAGAGAGGGGATGGGGAAAACCCGCCCCTCCTGGTTCAGGACCCTGACCGGACTTGACACAGGAGGCACAGGCAAGTCCTCGTGACCCAGGGGGAACTGGTGAAGAAGGGCTGTCGGCTTCTCCAGTCGACAAACCATCCGACGAGGTGAGAAAAATCTCGACAGCGTTGAGGAGATCGGCCCGGCTGACCTGACGAGGACACCCGTGAAGCCAGTGGCCGCGCCTGGCTTCGACCAAGAGCGAGTCAACGATCCGGCGAAGGGGCTCTCTCTCGCTCCCACGAACGTCGACGGTGGGACTTACCTTTAGAGTCCTTCTTTCTGGACCGACTGGAATGTCCCTAAGGCCCTTCTCCCTTAGTGGAGAGGGACTGACAAAGCTCCTTAAAAGAAGCCGTGTAGGAGGAGCCCAAGGAGAGTGGGATAAATGCCGCGGCAGAGGAGGAAGAAGTGGCCTGGGCCACCTCCTCCTCAAGGGCGATCATCTGTCCCAACTGCTCCGCAGAGCCTGCGGCCGCGGACACCATCCAACGAGCCTCCTTAGACTTAACCGGCGGATACCGTTTTTCAGGACGCCCAAGAAGTAGTCTGGCAGCGTGGTCCTCCAAGACCGAAGCTGCGGTTAGGACTGCACATCCGCAGGCCTGCGAGTCGTGGCCAAGCCCTAGGCAGTAGACGCACACAGAGTGCAGCTCGGTCCGGGACATCTTCTGCCCACAAGAGCACCGACGGAAGCCGGGAGTCGATTTGTCCATCGCAGCCACGATTTAAAATTAGTTTCGGTAAATCCAAAGAGTGTGATCCAGCCTAAAACGCAGAGGGCTAAGGAGGGAACCTGAGCTTCCAAGTGGTAAGGAAGATCTGGCGTCTTGGGGCGGAGCCGAGGGTTTTACCACCCGGTTGGGTGGGAGGAGCCAGCTTGAAGACCTTCCGGCAAGATTTCAAGCGGCAAGGAACCTGCCAGACAATGTGGATTGAACAACATATCCACGTCCCTAGAACTTAGTGTTATCTGTAAAGAGGCACACCTTCGCCGACCCGCTGGCGCAGCGGTTAAATTTCTGCTTGTGATGCTGACAACCCGTGTTCCGGAATAGACTCAGGAGTCAGAGGGAAGGCTGGGGGAGAAGGATCGAGCATCCTAGGGACTGCTCTCCCTCTCCAGAGGTAAAGGTAGAGTGTGTGGCACTTGACGGACCCCTAGAGGAGGCCTGGGGGGCACTGTGGCGACCGGCACCAGTACATTTTGGGGGGCGGGGCGGATGCTGGACGTCATTGCACGTCCCCACCCCCACGCAACAAAAGCAGCACAAAATGCTGGCTCCTGGCATGATGGCTCTCCGCTCTGCCACCCACTGCCTCCGATATCCACCGTATGCGTGACCCTGACCGGGAGGTAATCCGGCCACCCACGATGTTCATTGGGAGTGGGAAGCCCCTCGGCAGCCCCGCCCAGGAGGGTAAGCCTGGGCATAGAGGTGGCAGGTAGACGGGTTCGACGATTAAAAAGGGGTCAGACTCAAAAAGACAAAAAAAAAAAAGGAAAAAGAGGCACACTTTCCATTCCAGACCCTCCGCAATGTCATTTATGAAGACATTAAACAGGACTGGCCCCAGAACTGATCCCTGTGGCACCCTGCTGGTCACCCCCCTTCTTTCCTCAGACTAAGCTCCATTTATCAAGACCCTCTGTCTTCTATCAGTCAACGAGTTTATATCCCAGTTTACCACTTTGTGACCCATTCCCAGGCTGCCCAGCTTGTTCACCAGTCTTCTATGTGGAACAGAATCGAAGGCCTTACTGAAATCCAGGTAGGCCACATCCATCGCTCCCCCCCTCTAATCCATGACCCTAGTCACCCAGTCAAAGAAATTAATCAGATTTTTTTGACATGACCTTCCCACTGTGAATCCATGCTGTGTTGGATCCTGTGCTCTGCTCAAGGTGTTCCACAGTCCTTTCTTTAAGTAGTGATTTCATAATTTTTCCCACTATTGAGGTGAGGCTGACTGGTCCATAATTTCCAGACTCCTCCCTACTCTCACTTTTGTGAAGAGGGACTACTCTGCCCTCCTCCAGTCCTCCGGAATCACTCCTGTATCGAGTGATTCACTGAACGGGTCTGCCAGTGGTGCTTCCAGCACCTTCCGTAGTTCCCTTAATATTCTAGGATATATCCCATTCGGTCCCATTGCCTTGTCCACTTTTTTGTGAGTTCTTTTAGGACTCTCTCTTCCATACATGGACTGGTATCCATCTCCCTCCCACATTTGTTCATGTTGCCTAACTGTGGACCCTCACCTTCTCCTTCTTCTGTGAATACAGAACAAAAATATTTGTTTAGTATTGATGCTTATTCCAGGTCCCCTTCCATACACTCCCTTTCTTCCCCTTTTAGCCTTAACTATCCCACCTGTTTTTTCTCCTTTCACTAATGTACCTATAAAAAGTCTTGTCCCCTTTTTTTACCTCCTGTGCTATTCTTTACTCCGTTTGTGCCTTTGCTCTCAAGACTGTTATCCATGCCTCTCACTGTTTATCCAGGTGCACTACACTGTCCTCCTCCTGCTGTGTTTCCTTGTATTTCCTGAAAGCCATCTTTTTCGCCCTTACCATCCCGGCCACTTCCTTTGAGAACTACAGTGTCTTTCTCTTTCTCTTGCCCTTGTTTACTTGCCTAATGCAAAGGTTTGTCGCCTCCACTATAGCTCCTTTCAGATGGGCCCACTGCTCCTCCACTCCCCCCCCCCATTTGTCCCTCCCTGCCAGGGCATGCTTGCGACATATCCCCATCTTATTAAAGTTCACCCTCATGAAATCCAGGACCCTTGCCTTTGTCTTGTCTCTGCCACTGTATTCATGCTGAACCATACTGTGTGATGATCACTGGATCCCAGGTGTAAACCCACTCTGATTTCCTCAATTCTGTCACCATTGGTGAGTACCAGGTCCAAAATTGCACACTACCTGGTGGGCCCTAGCACTAGCTGCCTGAGGCCTGCCCCTTGCACAGAGTATAAGATTTTCCTGCTCCTGGCTGAGGCAGCAGCTGGGAGACTCCAGTCTACATCTGGCAGATTGAAATCGCCTACCAGCAGCACCTCCCCTTTAGCTGCCATCATGTGGATCAACTCCACTAGAACCTTGCCCCCTCCCATGCTGGAGGTCTGTCTATCATGCCCGTGCGAACTGCAGTGTCATTCCCCATCTCAAGGGGGACCCACAGTACCTCCGCCCCCCTGCAATCCCTGTACCTCAATCGCTCTAATACACTCCCTGACATAGCCAACCCACCCTCCATTTTTACCCTCCCTGTCTCTCCTAAACAGAGTATAACCTGGTACTGCTACATCCCAATCATGGTTTCCAGTATACCACGTCTCTGTAATAGCTACACTGTCCAGGTCAGCCTCCGTCATCAAGACCACCAAGTCTGGGATTTTATTCCCTATGCTGCGGGCACTGGTGTACATGGCCTTCCATTTCTTCTTTTACCATCCCCCCTGCTGAATTTTTGCCTCCTCTGTTTGTCCTTCCTATTTTCATCCCCTTCCCCCATGTCCTCTGCTGTTCCCCCCTCTATGGGTTTTGTTTCCTCAAGTGATATCACAACTTATTGGTCCTTCATGTTGACTTCACTGTCCGGTGGGGGTGGGCAGTTTGGTTCTCTCTGCATCCTTCTGCCCCCCCCCCCGTTAGTTTAAATACTTGCCAATGAAGCATTTAAACTGTTCACTGAGGACAGTGGACCCCCTCCCTGTACAGCTGTAGGCCATCCCCCTTGTACAGGGTCACATTCCTCCAGGTGGGTCCCCAGTTTCCAATGAAGTCAAAACCC
Source organism: Neoceratodus forsteri (assembly GCA_016271365.2). Lineage (NCBI taxonomy): Eukaryota > Metazoa > Chordata > Ceratodontiformes > Ceratodontidae > Neoceratodus > Neoceratodus forsteri. The sequence continues at coordinate 1,681,539,146 of CM057455.1, read as the reverse complement.
TTTTCCCCACACCAGTTCTCCAGCCAAGCGTTGAAGTCTTTGGTGCAGAGGTTCCTAGCCTCCCCCTTGTCGTGGACAAGCAGCACCTCTGAGAAGGTCACAGAGCTTGTTACCTGTGCAAGGCCCCTCCCCAACTCCCTGAACTCCTCCTGCTCCCTTGCTATCCCTGTCTTGTCTCCAGCCAGGTCATTTGTCCCCAGATGGACAATGACATCAAGCTTCTCCCACTTCGCTACTGCTTTAGCGATCCTCTCCCCATCCCTACAAGCTGTGCTTCTAAATTGACATTTTACCTCCCTTTCTTCCACTGCACCTGTCCTCAAATCCACTCCCCAGACTATGGTATCCCCCACTAGGAGAAGCTTGCTCTTGCTTTGGGATGACCACGAACACCACCAGTTCTTTACCATACTGTACTTCCTATAACAAAAACTAAAGCAGTTGGCCAACCATTTGGAAAAGCACTCTTTAGAAGCAGGTGTGCCCTCTTTCCCAGAAGCAAAGGAAACAAAAAGCTGTGAGGACTTCCTGCAGTCCTTTGTGTGGTGTATACAGTATCTGAGCATTCTATGTACATCTAAAGTATGGAAATACAGGTTACTCACCTGTAACAGGAGTTCTAGGAATGGTATATGTTGTTCATCCACACTCATTGGCAGTATCCTTGCCGCTTTAAATCTTGCCGGAAGGTCTTCAAGCTTGCTCCTCCCACCCACCCGGGTGGTATAACTCTCGGCTCCGCCCCATGACGCCAGATCTGGCCCGCTGGAAGCTCAGGTTGTGCGTCGAGGCCGAGGAGGTCGGGTGGGTCGTGTGGATGAACAACATATACCATTCCTAGAACTCCTGTTACAGGTGAGTAACCTGTATTTCTAGGACATGGATATATTGTTCATCCACACTCATTAACGAACTCTAGCAGTTCTCCGGGAGGAGGAGGCAAGGCGCACACCCCCATATACTTACTTGGGAAAGAGAGACTGGAGAACCGAGGCCCCAAAACCAGCATCCCGGCGTGACTCAAGGTCGATGTGGTAGTGGGTAATGAAGGTGTTTGCTGACTTCCAGGTAGCAGCCCTGCAGATTTCCTGGATAGGGACGTCCCTGGAAGCAGCCACCGTTGCAGCAGTATGGCGGGTAGAATGAGCTCTTATCCCTCTGGGAGGCTCCATGCCCGCTAACTTATAGCAGAGATCTATGCAGGAGGTTACCCATCTGCTTATCGTCAGCGCTTGGCAGGTCTGCCAGATGCGGCTTCAGCGTGGGTGACAAACAGCTGGCAGAACCTCTCCCGAATTTCAAGCCGTGCGCTCCTTATAATAGCAGGCGCCCATACAGGGTCAAGTATGGAGCCTATATTCGACCTCCGGGGTAGAATGGGGTAGAACACACGGCAGAGTCAACACCTGGTTAAGGTGAAACTCCGACACCACCTTGGAAGGAATTTGGGTGGGGAGCAGGACAACCTTGTCCTGTGGAAGACCAGGTAAGGAGACTGGATGGAGAAGCCTGGAGCTCTCCATCCTTCTGGCTGGCGTGATAGCCACCAAGAAGCGGTCTTCCACGACAGGTGAGAGAGAGCACACCTGTGCATAGGTTCGAATGGCTTGCCCATGAGCTTTGCCAGCCAGCAGTAGATCCCACGGAGGTGGGGTTCCCGCACTGGAGGAAATGTGATCAAGGCCTTTGAAAAGCGCCAGACCACCTTCTCCTCAGCCACCCGACTGCTTCCGGCCACGCGCCCGTAAGCAGAGATGGCTGCCAGGTGCACCCTTAGGGTCGTCGACCTAAGCCCTTGACTAAAGGGACCATAAATAGTCCCAGATGCTTGCCAGGAACAGGAGGAAGGGTCCAAGCCCCTTGCCTGACACCAAATGGAAAACCTTTTCCAATTTGAAGGCATAGCATTTTCTGGTCGACTCTACGGGACGCCTCAACTACATTGAGGACCTCGTCGGAAAGACCCAAAGCCTGGAACTCTAGCAGCTCAGGAACCAGGCAGTCAGGTGCAGGGATTGAGGTCCGGATGGAACACCTTCCCTGATTGACTGAGAGCAGGTCGGGAGGCGAGCTGGAAGCTACCAGCGAGTCCTGGAGCTGAGACTGAGGAGATCTGGTACAGAACTGGCGAGGCCAGTCTGGGGCTATCAGAATCACCCCTCGCCTTGTCCTCCTCGCCTTGAGAAGCACCTTGTGGATCAAGGGAAATGGGAAAGGCAAAAGAGCCGGGGGTCCATTGCCTCGAGAAGGCATCCCCCTGCAGCGAGCCCTGCTGAGGGGGGCGGGCATGGAACAGACTCAGCTTCGCGTTCTCCATGGAGGCAAACAGGTCCACCTGAGGTGTGCCCCAAAGGGAGAACAGATGCTGTACTACCTCCGGCAGGAGAGACCACTCGTGGATGCAGCCCCTATCCGGCTCCAGGGCATCGCCAGGGTGTTGGAGGCTCCTGCCCACGTGAATAGCTAGAATCCGCCTCCAGGCTGCTTACAGTGACCAAATCGAGAGCTTCGCATCGCAAAAGCATGGACGCGCCCCGCCCTGGCGGTTTAGATAGTACATGGTCGGGTATTGTCCGTCTGGACTCGGACCACTTGACCCCGGAGGAACGCAGGCAAAGGCGGTGAGCTGGCGGACCGCTCGGAGCTCCAGCAGGTTGATGTGGCATCGGGACTCCCCTTGAGGACCAGAGGCCATGAGCCCGGTGTTCCCAGATGGGCACCCAACCCATCAGAGAAGCATCAGTCGACAGAGAACCGTCGGCTCGAGGCGGACGAGCAGGATGCCCTCCTGCAAATGATCTGGAGCGGTCCACACTGGAAGCATTCATCCCCCCTGTCACCGACTAAGCTGGTCCAAGGATCGCAGCGTTGTGACCACTGGCTGGCCAGTCCCACTGAAGGGGACGCTGTTCCAAGCGGGCCCAGCGGACCACGCTGGCACAGGCGCCATGAGACCCAGGGAGCCCAGGAAGTCCGGGCAGGCTGCAGTGCCCAACCAGAAATGATCGGGCAAGGAGGAAAGAACCTCGGCCCTGTCACGGAGCAGCTCTGGCTCGAAGAGAGTCGAGCTGCGCGATGAATAAAATCACCTGCTTGGCTCGAGTTCGACTTGGCCTCGTTGATAAGGAGGCCCAGTTGAAACGCAGACCTGGAGGCCGGATCTCTGGACCACTCCGCCTCCTTCCTGGAGGAACTGCTATCAGCCAGTCGTCCAGGTGAGGTACACCGGACCCTGGCGCCGCCCAGAGAAATGCTGTCACCACTGCCATGCATTTGGTGAAGACCCTGAGAGCTGGAGACAAGCGAAGGGCATGGCTTGGAACTCGAAGAGAGATCCTTCCGCTCGAGCGAAGAGAATCTCTGGTGAGGCAGACGGATAGGGACGTGAAAAAAGCGCGTCCTGCAAGTCCAGAAGCAGAACCACCGCGGCGTTCCAGGATGGCGTATCTGAGCCAGAGTGACCATCCTGAAGGTTCGAGACCCTAAGGAACTTCTGTTTAGAGTCGTGGGTATGAAAATGGGCGTAGCCCCGTCATTCGAAACAGGAAGTACCTGGACACAAACCCTGGGTCTGAAGGAGGTCACCACCTCTCCACACCTCCTTCTGGAGGAGGAGAGTGATAATCGACTCGACGAGCCGCCAGTGAGCTGGGGATCCCGAAGCCCCCGAGGCGGCGGCTCTGAAGGTGGTGCCTGCTCGAATTCCAGAGGCAGGCCTCTTCCCCACCTCAAGACCCACCTGTCCGTGGTAACAGCGGACCAGGCGAACGGAAGTGCGGGCCGTCCCCCACGGAGGACCCAGGGTAGGCAGCGGGGATGAGGCGACACCCTCAGCCCGTCACTGGGCAGACTTGAGGAGGGACGCCGAGGACCTCCTGGCCCTTTCCTCCTGCCTCCTGTTAGAGAGCCGGCTTGGGTTTGGATATGAGAGCCAGCCTGCTGGCTGGCATTGCTGGGCAAAGGCGCCGAGGGCTACAGAAGGACGAAGGGCTTAGGCTGGTTTGCGGCCTTTGTCCTTCTGGCCGGAAGGGCCGAGTCCAAGGTGGCATTGGACTACCGATCCTCTGCAGGTGACCTTCCACCCAGGGCGCAGAGGTCAGTCCCAAAAAGGAACATCCGCCAACTTGTGCTGGGTATCCGTAAGGTGGATATCCTCCATACCAAGCCACGTAACTATAGCCACTGCGGCGCCACCGATCTGGCACATGAGTCCCCACCATCCGGCAGTCTGGAGCGCTGTTTGGCCACTGCCTGCCCTGGTCCGCACCTGCTAACGTGAGTCTGCAGATCGGCGGGAAGATGAGATGACCTCATCCAGGAGCCCAACAGGGCATGAGGAAAAATGTGCCATGAGACGGCCGAGCTGGCCTGACAAGCGAAGGCAGAGCCTGGCGTAGACTTTTAGCCCGACAGGTCAATTCTTGGACTCCTTGTCAGGAGGTTTGTCCACATCCTGGCGTTGCGGCGCGCGAAAGCGCTGTCGGTAACCAACCCCTCAGCAGAGGGTGTTCCAACAGGACAAGGAACGGTAGGGACCGCGCCACTTCCTGGCCATCCTGGCTCGGGCGCAGGGCAGGAAGCGAGGCTGCCAAAGCTCAGTGCGGACCCACTATGGCCTCGGCCACCGGAAGGCCTCAGTCGAGATCCCTCGGGTCCAGAATCTCCGTGAGGATGCCCTGGCCCGTTTGGAAGCGGGTTCGAGCTCCATCGGTAGATAACATAGTCCCGAGGGAGAAGGGAAACATATGTTAAGCAAATGGGGAGATGCAACATATTCAGACATGAGGGAGGAGAGCATGATTGAAGAAACTGGGAGACAGGAAGGTGGGAAGAAGCCCTTCAGCTGGAGGTCAGTACCAGGATGGGGCAGCTAAAGGGACCCACAGAGAGCCTCTGGAAGCAGGGCACTATTACAGGGGAGGACAGGGTGGGGGGAAGGGGAAACCATCGGACCGGGATAAATGGTTCAGATATAAGAGAGGTTAAGGGACACCTATTCAGAGGGGTTTGAGTTAAGTGGGAAAAGAAGGAAGGCAGAAAGGGAAAGTGACAAGGGGTCTCTAATAAGGCAGGAAGACCCCATGAAACAGATCATGAATAAAGGGAAGGGGGCTGAGAGGGCATAGTGGAGGTAACCATAAGGATGATGGAGGTGTTAGGTTCTTTTACTGGGAACTACGGAAGTGATTAGGGTATCCATTGGGAGGACAGGGGTGGACGCCAGAGCCAGGCGAAGGTAGGAGCATCCCAACTGACAGCACAGAGCAAAGTTCATGGCGTATGAAATGGTTAGGGATTGCGGAAGTCCAAGATTTCCCAAGTGGGAACTAATGATCTAGATGGAAATAACATTTGAAATCAAACAAGGTTCAAGACGGGAGTCTGTCGGGATAAAGGATGCAACATTTTCAGAGATATTGCCAGCACCAAAGGCCCCAGGACAAAAAAGAAGACGAAAGCTAATGACTGGCTCAGGAAGTGGGGTGAAGAATGGGTTGTGTTAGGAACTGGAATGGAGTTTGGGAGGATAAGGAACTATATGCCAAGGACAGGCTCTCATCTTGCCCCATGGGAAGAAGTCCAAACAGGGATGGCTGACCACAAGAAAGATGGGTTTAAACATGGGGGGAAGGGACGAGGGGGGGCTGACCAGAAGCCCTCCAGATGAGGAGTAAGTCAAGCCAAGGGGAGGGGAAACAGACTGGAGGTGGGTTTCAGGAGGAAAGGAGGGTGAGTATAAGGAATCTGGGTGGGGTTCGAAAGGATCAGGAAAAGAAGTGGGGCTGGTGGTAGTAAACGCCAAGACTGGGGAAACAACTGCCGGTTCAGGCCATGCTGTTCGGGGGGTGGATGTAGCATCGGCCAAGGCAGACAGCAAACAAAAACCATGACTGGGACCCAAATGTACAGGGGACACTATGCTTAGAAGGATAGAAAGGAGGTCAGAGGTGGAGTGGCTATGTTATTAGAGATGATATAGAAACTACTACGAAGAAGAGGCAGAGGAAACGGAGGCTTAAGGGTCACTCACCATCCCCAGCAGGAGATAAGGTCAGCTGGGAGTAGCATATAGGCCCCAGGATGAGTGATTTTAGAGGATGGTTTGCTGGACAACATCATTGCCCAGCGTGGTCCAAGGGAAGGAGCGGTGCTGATGGGGACCCAATATACCAGGTACAAACTGGAAACCACGTCCTCTAGGGTGGCCAGGCAAGGCTGCTAGATGGCTTCAGAGAAGTTCTTAACACAGCATGATGGAGCCCCAAGGAGGGGCATGTCCTGATGGTTCTGGCAGATGGGGATCTGCAAGGGACATAGCTGTACAGACCCCTGACTGAGAGTGACCACAATACTGCTGGTTTCAAATAAGCATGGGGGGAGAGGGTGAGATCTAGACACTGCAGTGACCAGGGGGCAACTTTATGGGCATGGAAATGCCCTCAGGATCATGAAGGGATTACCTCAACACAAGCGTGGAAAGGAGATGGAGGTCATAAACGGCAGCACCCATGAGGCAGTCAGGATCGCTAGGGTTAAAACATAAGGGAGCAAGGTCATGTAAACCATGCTGGTGGTCCAGTGAGGTACAGGTAGATCAGAGAAAAGAGGCAGCCTACAAAAATATAAAACAACAAGAGGATAAGGATAAAGAAAACGCACCAGCCTGCATCTAGAAAAGTCACCAGATGGTGAGGGAGCAATCAAGAAAAGAACAGCGGCTGCACAGGGATACATGGAGGAAGGGTTCTTCCAGCCATTGGGGAGCAGAGAAAAACTAAGACCATCCCAGCAGATTGAGATCAGAAGGAGGTGGTGGAAGAAGCAGGAACCAGCAGAGGTATTTAACAGCACTTGCCTCTGTGCTCATGAGGAGGGGAGGGACATCTACAAAGCAAGGCACAAGGGAGAAGGCAGGGAGGGATCAAGGGAGAAACAGAAATGGAGCAAGAGGAGAAAGGCACCCCAGAGAGTGTCAAACCTGGATAGGATAAAGACCAGTAAGGGAGGACGGATGATGCTACTCCACCAAAAGGGTGATTAGCCTCAAGGCCTAAAAAAACAAATTCAGGGCGGATGGCATTCATCCCAAGTACTATAGAATTCAGACATACTGGTCAACTGGCGGAGCTTTCAACAGGTCAATGGAGACAGGAGAACAGTGATTGGCGAGGCACATGTGGTACCAATCCACAAAAGGGGGCCAAGGAAGTACCAGGTAACCATAGACCCATCAGTTTGACCTCGGTGGTGGGAAAAACAAGGATATACAAAGGCCATTGGGGTGTGGAGGAGGTGGAGGTCTGATAGAAGCAACATGGGTTTGCCAGGCAGACCATATCAAACCAACCTTGAGTTCTATGAATGGTAACATCAAGAACTGGACAGGTAAGCCTGTGATGTAATGTGAGACCTCAGCAAGGCGTTGACTCTGTCCCCCAAATGGTCAGCGGAGAAACTGATGGGGTTAGAGTAGGCCCTTTGATAGTCGATGGATTGAAACAGCTAGCTGACCACCAGAGAGTATGGTCTGTGGGGAGCTCTCAAAACCTAGAGAGGTTGGCAGTGGGCACCACAGGATGAGTCCTGGGTCCGACCTGTTTAATAGACATACCGGAATCAGGAGGGCATAGGGTGTGAAAAGGTCTCTTGGATGACTCAAGATGAGCAGTAGTTGAGGGAAAAGAGGGGGGGTGGCCCTGCAAGGGACCTGGACACCCTGGAGCCACCACACATGGAAATAAATTTCAATATCACCAAGTGCAGGTACAGATCTTGGTCGAAACCCTAAACACAGGACACCTGGGAGGGACGCTGGAGGCCTGAGAGGGGAAAAGACCTAGGGGTCATGGTGGACACATATGAATAACTCTGAACAGTGCAGGAGAGCAGTAGCAGGCAACAGGATGTTGGGATGCATTGTAAGGGGATCACCTCAGGAGCAGGAAGGAGTCTGCCCCTGTACAATGGACTGCTAGACCACACCTTGGTACAATGTACAGTACTGGAACCACATTTCAAGAGAGCATACAGCTCTGAGAGGGCAACAGGAGGGACAAAAAGATGATAACAGTTGGGGTTTGACTTATGAGGACAGACCTGAGGGCCTGCCTGTTTCTCGTGGAGAGAGGAGAGACAGGGGCAAATTGAGGTCTTAATACCTCAAGGGAATAAATAAATAAAACATGAGGAACTTAGGCTAAAACAGGAGGTATCACCAGGGCTGGTTTGAAGGTGGAAGGGTGAGGGAAAAGGAGGTTTTTCACCGAGAGGGTGGTGGACCCCTGAATGCACTGCCTGCGAGCTGAACCAAGATCCACAGTGAGGCTTCAAGAGAGGTGGGACAGACACAGAAAGTGGATGTATCAGATGATGGACCGGTCCCAGGGGGGGGATGGATGATTGGGTTTCTAGAACAAGGGATGGGAGGGTCGGCACAATTGATCTAGGTCGAGAAAGACTCGAGCGAACGAAGACCCAATCTGCTGGGAAACAGTATGTTAGTATGTAATATAAGTTGTTCGCCTCAGGCAAGGAGGATAGATAGTCAAGGAGGAGGAAGCAGTTTTTTATTAATTGTAAACCGTGGTTAGTAGAAAACACCATCAGGAACGGAGTGATTTTAAGAATATGGCTTGCGCCCCATGGTTGAAACACGAGGTGAGAGGGCATGGCCCAGACAGTCACGCAAATAGATAGCACACCCCCCCCCGCCTGCAGTCATCCCGAACAGGAAAAGCCTGGTAGGGAGACAGCAGAGTCAGAATAGGTGACCAGGTCCTGCTAGCACGAGGACGTCAGAAGTGCTGTGCACCAGCATTGAGGGCAGGTATTTTTTGGGAAGACTGCCATGTTCATGAAAGCACACGAGACCGCTACCACAAAGTGGCCCAAGCGCAGCACATGCAGGCCAGGATTAGGGGCACTGCCGGAGACAAGAGCAGCAGTAGATTAAGCACAGGGTGAAGTTGGTGAGGGGGATGCATATGCAAAACCGAGACCTCACCGATGCAAGGATGGAAGAGAGAAGAAGCCGGACATGCCGCGAGGATTGACCACTATGGAAGGCATGGTACTGGGGATACGACAGCCGTGGGGTGATGGGGGTTAAGTGGTAGTCGAGGGTTGGGGTGGATGCAGGGGAATGGTGGTTGCACAGGCACAGGAAGGAAAAGGGGATGGACAGAGGGTAGGGGTGCAAAAGCAGAGGGAAAGACAGGGAAGTGGGGTGGGGGATAGTGGTACAGAGGGGGTAGAAGGGGTCGGAAGAACAGGGTTTTAGGTAGGAGGAGTACCAGGACAACAAGGATCACAATATGGACAATACAAAATATGAGAGAGGGAACTGGTGCAGGTCCTCAGTGCTGGAATGGTATAACCAGCAAATGGAAAATCGACGGTGGTTCTGGATTCCCATGTGGTAGCTCTATAAAGGCAGGGCCAAGGGTGGAGGGGCGGGGGGGGAGCCAACGCCAACGCTCAAAGGCCTCACCCGGCATTGTGGAGAGCGATTCAGGAGCGAGCCTGGAAAGGCCATCCAGATACAGCAGGTGAGGTAGTCCCGACGACTGCAACAGGGCATGAGTGTAAAATACTTGCTCTGGGCGAGGGCTGTCTGCCCTCAAGACCTCCTGGTCCTTAGGAGGGGGGCAAAAACGGGGAGGGCAGTACAGCAGCCTCATGACTGCCTCCCTCGGGGAGGGGCTCAATCTGTGGAGAGGGAGAAGAGGATAACAGGCAGGTAACAGAGATAACCAGGAGGGGGCGGGCAGTCAGGGAGAGAAACAAAACAATGCAGCAGCAGAAGACTAACAGAAAAATACAGCACCACAACGAATAACACAAACCTCTTTCCTGATCCAATAGTACTTACACTAACAGTTAAACAGGAGAGCTAGCTAGAGGCATAGGGCAATACAGTAAAGTCCTGGCATTGTAGGAGAAGGCGGACACGAGCCTGAAAAGCGCCAAATCACAAGAACAGCAGAGTGCGGCGACTGACGCAACTACAGCAGGGCATGATTAAATACCTTGCGCTCTGGGCAGGAGGGCTTTGCGGTCTGGCCTCAGCCACCTGGTCCCTAGGGAGGGGTGAAATTCTGCGGGAGGGCAGTACAGCAGCCCTCAAGACCTCTGGCTCCCAGGGGAGGTCGAATCTTGTTCTGGGCAGGAGGGCTGTCGGGCCTCGCGACCTCCTGGTCCTTAGGGAAGGGGGGAAATCCCGGCAGGAGGGCAGTACTCGCGACCTCCGACCCTCGGGAGGGAAGCCGAACCTGCCTGGCAGGAGGGCTGGTCTGCCTCGCGACTCCTGGTCATAGGGAGGGGGAAAACCTGGCAGGAGGGCAGGACAGCAGCCTCGCCACCAGCCTCGGGAGGGGCTCAATCTCATTCTGGGCAGGGAGGCTTCGGACCAGAAAGTAGTGGGAGTAACCCTGTGTTTTAGCCAATGCAGAGGCACAGTTCTACTGCCCTGCTGTCAAAAGCCTGGATTCCCGGCAGAAGGTTCAATGTGAGTTGACAGCTGCGCTTGAGGAGGACGATTCGAGGGTTCAGAAAAGTGAAGAATACCCCGGCGAATGTCGAGGACCCATTGTCTGGGTTATGGACTTCCACTGGTTGTAGAAGTGCATCAGAACCTCCACGGAGGAAAAGTCACCTCGGGCAGTGGAGATGGAACTTGGGCCACAACTCATAAGGTAGCACTGGGCGCTTTGGGCCCTTAGCGTTTCTGTTGCGCTCTTTTGAAGTTGGGCAGGTTGGCTCTTATGGAAACTTCACTGCCCTGCCTCAAAAAGGACTGGCGATTATGAAACTGACGTCACAGACATGCCCTCGAGAGGGGGTAGGAGGGTCAAGCAAGCTTAATGACCGACCTAGTCTTCTGAGTAGCCTTGAGCTTGCTCTGAGGACAAAAAGATACGAGTCAAAGGCAACGCCATCACCTGCTGCTGTGCATCATTCGTGAAGCTCGGCACGCAGCCAGAGGACGGCGAAGTAAAAATACCAGCGTTGAACGAGAAGCAGTGTCAAAAGCATCCATACTGCTTTGACCTGTGGTGATTAATACGTCACGTAATGGTCAGAAGAGCTCTGGCTTAGAGTCAGACCGAACAGCTTCAACCATTTGTTGATAGAGTGCCACGGATATACTCATAATGAGAAAAATAGCCTGGTAACTGGCACACGCAACACAAATTAGACAGCAAACAATTTACCTAATGTATCAATCTACGAGACTCCTTGTTAATAGGTCGAGCTGTAGTAGTTTGAGGAGAACAACCTTGTCATTCTCTGCCAGGACTACAATAGATCCGAAGGCTTGGGATGCCAGGAAAGGACGATCCTGGAGGCAGTATTCCTATCAATGGATATAACCACACAAGGGCCAAGAGCAGGATATTCCATACCATTGAGACAGCGCCTCAAGAAGGATGAATCGGAGAGCCAAATCCGTAGGGATCTCCAAGCATGAAGATATTGAGTCTAACCTTCCCAGGATCGATGTCTGTAGTCTGGAGAGAAAGAGGGAACTCAGGTTCTCAACAGAGACTTAAGGACAGTCCTCACCACAGGCTCTGTAGCAGTGAAAGATCCTGCTTAGCCCACTTCATCACCCAACCAAGGTCTGGGCCAGACTCACCACCTCCTGATAGTCCAGGAGACTGTTTGGACAGGAAAGGGCGAAATACAGGAGAGGAAGGAAGAATTGAGAAGGAAGAGGATCTCGAGAGCTCCAGGTGCCGAGGAGGCAACGGACAGCAGAAGCCGAAGAACAGAGCAGCACCGAGACGGCAACGAAAGCGCCTGGCGCCCCCGGATGGCACCGAAGCGCTACACGCACCGCAGAAGGCGCCTCGGTGAAGCCTCAACACCACAGACGGTGTCGATAAGCCCCGCGCTAAAACGGGCGCCGACAAGCCCGCTGATGCCGCGAGATGGCCAAAAGCCAGACGGCACCACCGACGGCGCCAAAGGCCGAAGCATCCCAGGACCCTGAAAAACATGGTTAGAGGGGAAAATAGCAGGAGATAAGGGCATCGGTGTGGCCCCCTGCGCCGCAGCCATGTGGGGGGGGGAACACCTATGCGCGGAGTCGTCGGCACCGAAGAAGGTGCCGCGTGACCAGGAAAGTCCAACCGCCCTACCTGGTTGCCTGACAAGCCCGAAGGCCCGCGGGCAACCGAGCAAGGTAGCAGAACCAACCTCCGAGCCCATTGCTCCAAGAGCGGCCCACTGATGAAACTGCTCATCTGAAGACCTACCTATAGGCAGGGTAGGACTCCGATGCCGAAGACGCCGGCTACCGGAAGCAGAAGTTGGCGACTCCGAAGGAGGAGACAGCAACCAGCCACGATAACAGAGCGTCGGCGCGAGACATATCAGAGGGCGACCTCGAATGATGCCTTCTCTTTTTAGACCTGTGGGCCGAAGAAGAGCTCGAGGCCGAACGGTGCCGAGAATGCGACCGTTTGTTTTTATGCCTCCGGGGGGACTGCCCATCCCCCTAGGCATTGGACTGACCATTGTCGGACCCCCCTTCGGGAGAAGGAGGTGGACCGGACCCAGCCTGACTGACTGAACAGCTTTCATACGAAGTCTCCCTACCGTCACCTGACCTGCTCATGGTCGACTCCGTCAAGTAGGCTGAGACTTCTTTATTGTATATTAAAATAGAATAAACTAAGCGATACTATATCGAGATAATACTACAAAAAATAAACTGAAAACTATGCTGCTAGTTTGAAGTTTGACTCCCAACAGGCGAACAACATCGTTACTGAGCGCCTTGGCCGAGGCGGAAAAAAGGAACTGAGGCGGTTGGAGGTGGCTGAGACAGTCACTGCCCGCACGAGAGCTGTGCTGGGCGCCGTGCTCCTCAGGCGCCATCTCTGTGTCAACCCTCCAGCAAAAAGTTTGCTCCCGATGGGTCCTAGTGCCTCTGGCGCAGATCCCAATAGTGTGAATGAGTGGTGGAGACTTATGTCCAGGAAGATCAATGCTTCCCCTGGATTGGCATGCTCATGAAAATAAGCTGGTAGGTGGATAGTTTGGTTTAAAGTAAACTCAGACACCACCTTAGGAAGAAACTTAGGACTGGTATGTAAAGACACCCGGTCTTTGTGAAAAATCAAATAATGAAGCTCTTACATTTGAGTCTAAGATACTGAACTCCTTCAAGCAGAAGAATTAGCAACTAAAAATAACGCTTTCCAAGAAAGAAAGTGTAGGCCACAAGTCGCAGCTGGCTTAAAAGGTGCCAAAGTAAGCTTTTTTAACACAAAAGTCAGGTCTCAGGCTGAGACGATTGCAGATAGGAGGCTTCAAGTGCAGGATGCCTCTCAAGAAGGTACAGGCCACCCAGAACTAAGCAATCATATGATCATCAATAGGGACATGAAAAACTGAAATGGCTGCCAAGTGCAGTTTGATAGAAGAGTACTGCAAGCCTCCATCTGACAAGGACAGCAAATACTGCAGAACCCGATTTACTGGACAGGTAAAGGGGTCCAGTTGATGAGAAGCTGCCCACAAAGCAAACCGATTCCACTTCACAGAATAGGTGGCCCTGATGGAAGATTTTCTGGCAGCCACGAGGACATCAGCCACTTTTTGAAACATCCCAAACCTAGCAATGGCTATGTCTTCAGGAGCCATGCATGGAGATGGAGTGGCCTGAGGTCTGGAAAGACCAGGGTTCCATGTTCCTGTGACAGTAGACCAATGCACAGGGGCAGAGGTACTGGTGGTTCCACTGCTAATTGTTACAGTAAGAAGAAGCAGATCCAACAAGGCCAAAGGAGAACAATGAATAAGTTTGCTGTTCTAAGAGAACAAGTCTATCGACACACTTATAATAAAGCCATTACTGCATCAGCTTTTTTCAAACAACCTTAGGGTGTTTATTTAGGTTTTTGTAAACATGGCAGTTATATAAAACAACTTTTTTTACGGCACAGAAACGTTGTGCCTAATTCTAGTTGGGCATATAGTCCCGGCAATAAGAAAATATTTGTAAATCACTACACCAGTTCTTTAGAGGTCCCTTTGATTTTTTGTGGCTCGATTGCCTAATCTGTCTAGTACAGAGTATTCCTTCATTATCCAGATTTACGGTCACCCTCCTCTTTGATGTACTGCCTTTACTGAACATTGTCCATTTCTCTTAGTTCCAATGTTCCTTTGCACTTCTGTGGATTCAGAAGGTATCCGGCAGTGGAAATGCAAAGGAATGCTCAGTGCTACAATTTGGAAATACACTGGAACCAAGACAGTGATTTACAAATATTTTCTTATCGCCAGGACTATTAGCACAACTAGAGATAGGCACAAAGTTTCTGCAATAAAGAAAGTTGTTTTATATAACTGCCTTTACAAAAATTTAAATAAACACCTTAGGATTGTTTGAAGAAAGCTGATGTAGTAATGGCTTTATTTTAAGTGTGGCGATAGACTTCTCTTAGAACAGCAAACTTGTTGAGTGACCCTGCTATTGAGCACCTTCATCTTTCTCCTCTAAATAAGAAAAGGGGTTTTGAGCACAGCCTACTTTGGAGTAACTGGTGAACAACGAGTATCAGTATTGGCCCCTCTATTTGGAGCTTGATTAGCACCCTATGAATTAGTGGGGAGGGAGGCATACAGGAACCTCCCCTTCCACAAGAAGGACAATGTGTCTCACCAGAAAACTCCAGGCCCTGGAATGAGCGAGCAGAAAAATGGCAGTTTTCTGTTGTGTGGGGACACATAAAGGTCCAGCTCTGGACAACCCCACCTGTCAAACAGGTCTTCTGCTACTGAGGTCAGCAGCTCCCACTCGTGCATTTTGGACTGTGACCTACTTAGCCTGTCTGCCAAGACATTCTAGATGCCTAGAACATGAACTGCCGACAGTTCTAGACTGTGTTCCAAACCCTCATCACTTCCCTGCATAGAGGGTAGGAGTGAGTTCCTCCCTGCTTACTGATATAGTGCATCACGCTGATGCTGTCTGTTGGCACCAGCAGAGGTCCCGGGAATAGATGGGTCTGGAAGGCTTGTAGACCATACAGAACAGCCCTAATTTCTAGGGTGTTTATGTATAGGGTGCTCTCCACCATGGTCCATGTTCCCTGTGTCTGACGGGGCCCCATATGTGCCCCCCTAGCTGATCCCCAAGGCATCTGGGGTGAGAATCTGATGAGGGGAAGGGACCAGGAAAGGAACCTCCTTCAAAAAATGGCTGGGTTCCATCCACCACAGAATCACCTTCCAGACAGGAGAGGTTACTAGCACCTTCTGTTCTAGGTTGTCTGTGTGTTGATCTCATTGAACTCTTTCACGTCAGACAGGATACTTAGTAAGCTCAGATCAGCATACCATAATATCATTCATTTTGTATCTGGGCTTCCTACAGTGACACATCATTGTGATCTTTATAGGATTTTTGGTTGTCTTCCTTTAGAGGAAAAATTCAATTTCAGGTCATTGTTATTCCTACACAAGGCACATCTGGGTCTGTTACCAGACTGTATTGTCAGGCTTTTTCTGAAAGTGACCAATGTTATTCTGACAAGGTTGCAAAGTCAATCTTCCTTTCAGGTCACTTCTTCCATACTGCCTTGAGACAAAACTCCCTCTTTTCAAGGCTACAAACCTTTACAACAATTTGCCTAAATCAATTATTTGCATGAAAATATCTTTTAAAAGTTTACTCAAATGTCACTTACTAAATAGATCAGTTTGTGTTTTATTTGATTTTGTTATACATCTCATATTAATGTTTCTTTGTATTTTGTATTAAAAGTACATGTTATTTGTAGACTAGATGCTTTTGAAAACGGGCAATTTTGCTCACATACTTTTCAGTATAAAAATAAAACAATCAAACAAACTCTTAAGGTCCACTGTGGAATTCTCATATGCAGCCTGGCCAGTGGTACCTCGTCAATGGTTGCTGCCATCAGGCCTAATAGTCTCAGGAATGTCCTGGCTCTGACATATCTGTTGTTGTATACCAGCTGGGCCTGTGCAATCAGACATTCGGCCCTGTCCTGAGGCAGGACAGCTAAGCCTTGGGCTGTGTCCAAGACTGCTCCTATGTACTGTAGACACTGACAAGGGGTCAAGATCAACTTCACCACATTGACTGTAATCTCAAGAGCATCAAATAGTTGCCCGGTGCGTGCTGGAGTCTGATACAGCTGCTCTTTGGAGTGGATTTCGAGCAGCCAATTATCCAGGCAGGAGAAGACATATAACCCTTCTCTACTAAGGACTGCTGCCACTACTGCTAAACATTTGGTAAAGACCCGTGGCACATATGATAAGCTATGCAGGTAAGCATCCTCAATATCCAGGGAACAAATCCAGTCCCCTACTTGCAGTAATGGGAGTAGGCCTTGAACAGTTACCATTCTGAACTTCTTCTACTGGATAAAAAAAAGTTCAGATCTCTTAGGTCTAGAATAGGCCTACGATCTTCTGTGTACTTTGGGACCAGGAAGTACTGAGAATAGAACCCCATGTTCCCTTTTTGCCAAGGAAGAGGTTCTATGGCCCTTTTCTGGATCAAGGTATGAACGTCCTCTAGTAACACTGATTTTGGTTCTGGAGGATAAGAAGGTGGCACTGGTAGGTGGTCCGGAGGTGATTTCCAGAAGCTCTAGAACACAGCCCTGTTCTATTCTCTGCAGGACTCAAGCATCTGATGTGACCTTCCTCCACAGGTCCAGATGGAGGGAAAGGCGACCCCCTAAAACCATCCCTGAAGGCACTGATGGTTGGGGTCGAGGAGGGAGTCATGCAGATCTGGATCCTGCAGCTGCACCGACACCTCTATGGGCTTTTGAGTGAGCACTTGGGGTGGGTCCTGAAGCAGGCAAAGCTGATGCTCCTCCTCTACTTTTACTTTGCTGTCTAGCCGCTGAACAGTATCTGTTGCTGGTTGGACGAAAGGGCACCCTCTGCATACTACTTGGTTGAGTATGGTAGAGGGAATGTACCGATTTTAGGGTTCTGCCTGAGGCCTGCAGGTTTGAGAGGATATCTTATACATCTGCCCCGAACAACTTATATCCTCTAAATGGGGTGCCGAGGATAGATTGCTGGTCATCACTGGTAAATCCTGACACCCTCAATCAGGAATTTCTCCTAAGACAAGCCCAAGGAGGTGCTCCCTGGCAGAAGCATCAGAAATTTCATAGGTAGAGCAAAAGAGATGCTTGTCTACATCTGCCTCTGCTTGAAGAGCCTTTAAGAGCTCCTGCTTAGGAGTACCGTCTGGTAGGGCTTAGGCCACTGCTTTGGCTTTCCTCCAGAGGGTATTTTGGTATTTTACCATGTGGGCCTGATAATTTGTAATCCTCAGGCCCAAGGTAGCAGAAGCAAAAGTCCTCTTCCCCAAAACATCGAGCCTTCTGGACTCCTTGTCAGGAGGGAGGGAACTGAGGTGTTTAGGCACCTTAGAGCTATTATGGGCCGCATTTAGTATTACTGAATCAGCCTCAGGTTGGCCTGCACAAAATGGCTTACCTGAGGGGGCCTGATACATTTTATCTGCCTTCCTAGGTATGGCAGATATCATACTTGGTCTGTCCCAGGCAGCCAGGGTGGCATCCTCCAAGGCAGGCAGTAGAGGAGGAATAATGATGGGTGAGGAGTCAGGCAGTTCTAGGAACTCCACCAAATTTTGCTTGGTGATGTCATGCTCTTTAGATTCAAACCCCATGGCAGTCTGGAGTTGCTGCATCATGGAGGTGAATGATGGGTCTTCAAGAAGGGACCTAGGTGTACACACTATAGAGTCCTCACTCCCTGAAGAGATGGTGGAGCTGGACCTCTTACAAGAACTCTCCACGTACTCTTTCTCTTGCATAATTAGGTTAGGGTTATACTCTTGATCCTCGTTGATGGGATCAGTAGGCCTCAAAGAGGGAGCAGAAGAGGTAGTCGATACCCCAGAAGGCAAATCGCGTGTTGACCTGACATGTATCGGTGCTGGGACTTGCCAATGCTGCACCATCATCACAGCTCCTTTTACATGAGGATGAGGTAGCAGGTGTTGCAACATGTCCGCAAAGGATGAAAGTACCATCTGAACACTGGCGCTTGCTTACACTTCAGGCATGCCAGGTGATGTCGACGGGTGAGCCCACCACTTCTAGAAGCCCAAGTCTGAGGTAATGGTGGATCACTATGGTTAACAAGTGGTGCAACCAATCCCTGACTGGAGCTGGGACAGGGAGACTAAGAAGCGACTATGGCAGCGCCTCCCTATCAAGTGGGATCGAGAGCCTGAGTAGCGCTTTGATGTCAACTGTCAACTCAAGGCCTGACAGTGAGGAGAAGCTTTCAGAAGGTCAGTGAAGACCACATGCCGAGCCACGTTGAAGAGCACTGGTTCTGGAGGCATCACCACCGGTGAAAGCTTGTCTCAAGTGGATCCAGCCAGGGGCATGGACCAGGCCACGTCCTCCTGGGTGAGGACTGGGAGAACCAGGGTCTGGGAGACTGACTCTATGTTGATCTCCTTTGACAACTGATTGACAGGCTCAAGAAAAATCTTAGCCTGTTCAGCTGGTGTCGAGGTTGACAAGTCCGTTGAAGGCATTGAGGAGCTACAGCCCAAACCCTAGACAGAAGGAAGTTCTACCACAGTAAAGCACTCGACATGGTCGGGGGAGCTGAGAGGGAGGACCTTGATTGCTCCTCATCCCACAACTGGCGCTGGCGGCATGTCTGTTTCTTTCTGTGGTGAGAAGGCTCTCCCCAAAGGCCTGAAGGGCCCAACACATTTCACAGAAGAATTCCTCTGTGAAGAACCCACCAGTGATGGCCCCAACCAAAGCCATTCAGGTGCTCATAGAGGCAGCCACCACCTCCTCCTCGAAAGCCACAAGTTGTGCAGCAGACCCAGCAGTCTTCGAGGCCTTCTTGCAGCTTTTAGTCTGAAGTTTTGGATTAAGATCTGCTGGTCGACCGAGAAGTCTGGCTGCACTATTTTCCAATGATGCTGGAAGCATCACCTAACAAAGGCTACAGCCCTCCACATTGTGCTGTGCACTCACGCAGTAGACACAGGACACATGGAGGTCGGAGTTTGACATTTTCTTCTGACAAGTCATGCAGAACATAAACCCGCAAGATGGTTTTCCCTCTTTCATTTCCGAGACTGATGAGGCAGAGCTGGAATGAGAGGAGAATGAAGTATCAAAGCTGTCTGATTAAAGAAAGAAGTTTTTGAGTTGGCCCAGTGGCGCTGAGGGCTGAAGCGCTGGTCGCCTTACCTCGTGATACACCTGTGACCCTTGTTCAGGAGCAGGCACGCGGGCTGCGGGGTCGGCAGGGAGGAAGGAACTACATCCATAGGACTGCTCTCCTTCTCCAGGAGGGAGGACACTAGCACTCGTGCTACGACTGGCCGAGGCCACAGAGGAGATATGAGGCAGACACTGGAGAAGCACTCACGGCGCAGCGCATGCCTCCTTGCAGCATCATTGCATGCCTCGGATCAGGACCACGAATAACATGAGGAAAAAGGGTACTGGCACCGCATGAATGATGGTCGGTCCTCGCAGGTGCCACCCCTGCAATTGGCAGTAACCGTCCAGCACCAGATCTGTAGTTAGGTGGGTTGAGGGATCCCCACTGCCCGCCATGGGGCAGCTGGAAAGGTAGGCTGTGAGCGGGGGACGGGGCTGGGGGGTCCAACAGGATGTATCGCTGCCAGGGGCCAGGTGGATAAAATAATTAACTGTAAAAGAAAAAATGAAAAATTTTTGCCAAAGCGTTAACGCAAAGAACTCTGAAACACTGCAAAGGAGGAGACCTGTCCATTCCAGCGGAATGGGAGATCTGACGTCATGGGTCAGAGCTTTAGCATATACTGTCCGGGTGGTGGAAGAAGCTTAGCTTAAAGACATCCAACAAATTAGACCGCTGCAGTTGAACTGCCAGAGTGTGGATAGTGAACTCAATCCACCCTTTAAGATAGATAGATAGATATATATATATATATATATATGTCTTTTGACATCTCAAGTGGCAAAGCCACTTACAAGTGAGCTAGCAATAAATTAATACCCTCAAACAAAGATAAGAATTATATCTTAAGTTCTATTTGATTTATACAAAGTTGTTTAGGTGGTTTTGTAATAGAAATGGTAAAAAGTTACAAAAGAAATAAAATTCCAAAATACAAACTGAGCTACAAACTTAGGCTATCAATGTAGTGGCATAAAACAAAATGGCACCTCACATGCGAGAATAAATATCTGAGAATGTTCAGTGTGGCTAAAATGAATGAAATAAAACTAAGCATGTTCATTAACCAATTCCATTTATTTTCCACATGTTGCCAAACAACATTTATCTTGGCAAATTTAGTTAGGGTTTATTGGGCACTTTTATATTAAACCTTGATTTTCGGCTGCTTATAATTTGGCTATCCTGGGATCTAGGGACATGAAATTCAATAGTTATACCTTTTGTGGCAGGTTCTGTAAACCTGCCTGACTGGAAGTAAATCAGCTCAGTAGTTACAGAGTGCACAAAACCCAGGAAAAAAAGCCTTTTTTTTTTGGCTCACCAATAACAGAAAGTCCCTTGAGCCTTGGTGAATTCATGACATAGCGTTCCTCAGGATTTGTATGATCACACGATGCAGTGTTGGCATTACCATAACCTCAGCTCCTTCTCACCAAGTACTGGTGCATGAGTGTTTTTTCTGTGCCCGGACAAACAATGCAGATGGTAGGTAACGCCAACACTATGTTGTACGATATACCACACCAGAGATTCACCAAGGCTAAGGGGACTTTTGCCCCTAACATTTTATTTCCCTACTTTTCACAACTGTTGCCTAAAGAGCTGCTGACACCTTTAAGAAAACTTTAAAAAACAATGTTCGGACACAGTTCAGCTGTTATTTCATATATCTTCTATACTTTTCTATAGCTTTCTCCTCTTCATTATTTATTACTGAAGAAATTCCAGCAAAAACAAGATCTGTATCCCAAAGAGTTCCTCTGCCTTTATTACTTATTCCCTACTTGAAATTATAATGCTCTGTTGTGACATCACTGTCTTTTGCCACAGAAATAACTGTACTGTCACAAGCAGAGTATCATGACATCAGGTTGGGAAGAAACAATAGGAGCTGATGAACCCTGAAGGAACAGCAGTCCTGTTTTCATGCATATGATCTCAGTAATAAATAATGGGGATAAGAAATATAAGGTTAATGAGAAATTTAAAGCTGCTTTGTGTCCAAATATTCTGTTTTCCAAAGTTCTTCTTGAGGCGTCAGTAGCTCTTTAAACCCTAACTGATGCAGTAATGTAGTTTTATACATATATAGATACGGTGCAAATAGGGTACATGGTATATCGTGCAAGTTTGCTTTCTCCAATTTCCCTTTTAATAGCTCCAGAATAAATCATCAAAGGATTAGGATTTTTTTAACTGCAGAAATTAACAGTGGCTATCGGGCTTGCAGTCCATCATCAACACCAGTCTAATATAATGTTCATCCTTTAATGTAAGCTGGGCCATTACAAGTGGCTGAAATAAAAGGCATATGTTAAAGGAGTCTGTTACTTTTAAAATATGCCAGAAAATCAAATTTATTCTAATCTGAATTGAAAGATTATTCTTCTCTTCTAACCTTGATCTTTTAAAGACTTTGGCCGGCATACAACTAGGAGACCTGATTCATCTCTCAAAACTGTAACAATTTCAGGCGTAAATTCCCTCGGGAGAGATCCCTCAACATATTCACACACAAAAAATGAAGTCTCACTTAAAAAAATGTATCTTTCATATTTTATTTCTTTAGCCAGAACTGCCCAACTGAGAAAAAACATCTTCCTTCTTCTTCTACAGTTTCCTTCCTGATTTTTAACTATTTTTTTTAACTCAGAAGAATGAAACACAGTGAGCTTCACTTAATTTATGAATGATTTAATATTTATATCTCCAGACTACTGATACATACAGGCAAGATCAATGCCTCGCATGCCAAAACATTTCAAGGCATTCGGAAAGTAAGACACCCAGCACACTTGCCTTCCCCGACTTTAAGTGGCCTTATCAAGGTCACACAGTGAGCCAAAGGCAGAGGTGGGATTCAGACTTGGCATCACCTGCTTCACAGTCCTGTGCTCTAATCACAAGAGGCTGTTGGTTAACTAGGATCTGCAGCTTATCAGTTAGGTAGGGAAATGGGCAGACTAGGTGGGCCAAGCAGTCCTTATCTGCCATCAAATTCTATGTTTCTATGTAATTTGCATGTTCATTACAATTCGTGAAATAGAGATGCAAATCTCCAAAGCAACCTTAGCTATGCTGCATTAATGGAGAAAATTTGCAAACTTTACAAATTTCACAATGAAGTAGAAAACAGTCACAAGACTTCCTCTTGTGAGATTCATAACAGCTTACAGGGTATCAGTACATAGCATTTTTTTTTATTTGGAAACTAAAAACATTGCATAAACCTCTATGCTACAATATCTCGGAACAAAAAGTCACTGAATTACATACAGTATGAAATACTGTGATGCAGTCCAGCCTGATGGTGATGTCTAGTAGCACGTTGTACTACCACTGGGGAGACCTGGAAGTCTCAATCCTGACTTCCTTGCCAGAGCTGAAGGACACAGGGTGCAATGTGGAGGCACTGCACACAGGTCCAGGGAGGAGACAGCAGGATTGCCCACTGCTGTAGCACCTCCTATAGGATATCTAGCAGTGGTAGTATTGCCATTGGTAACCACACACGATTGGCCACCTCCTGCCCACAGGATGGCCCCCGGGTGATCTTCCAACAGTTGACTGGGTGATGGAAAAGCATGGGGGAAGGGAACCATATAACTGTGATAATGCTGGATTCACCCACTTATCTCAAAGTCACCAAACTACTATAGGCCCCTTCCCTCCCTGACTTCCAGACTACCATAGTAGGTCCTGACTATTTCTTAGCTATCTAGTCCAAATCAGCTTTCATTAACTTCAAGACACACAGTTCTCCTGGATAGGTCTGGATTCACCTACCTGGTTGTGCAATGAGCACGAACGATATGGGATTTAGGATCCGGCACTCCACGAGAGTGGCCACATCACAAATATTTTTGGTTACTATAAAAGGAGGGATCTCTTTCTCTGATCTGATAATCTCATCTTTTTTATCTGCTGTGAAAAGAAAGCACTTGCAATCTGTTCTTGCTATCTGTTATTACTGCAGTATAACTGAACTACTATATGCACTGTATGAATATTTGAATAGTACTGTGATGTTTCCTTTTTCTTGTGTGTAAAAATTTAATAAAAACTATTAACTGCAAAAAAATATATATTTCAAGGATGATAAAATATAATAAAACGAAACCAAAATGGTTAAGAAAAAATATTAAGAAGTTAAATGAAGAACATAGGCTTTTTCAATCATATTGGTCTGAAAAAACTGACAGTAAATTACTTGTCTTCAAAAGAATCTAGAGAAAATGTAAATATGAAATTAAAAAAGAAAAGGGAAAAATGGCGATCTTACTTCGAGAGGGCTCTTGCAGTAGATAATAACCATTAGGACTAGAGCTATCAGGCACTAGGGCCACACAGAAAAAGTACAGTTACGCAAGAACTTACCGTAACAGCACATCTTCGAGAGAGGCTCTTGCAGTAGGTAATTACATATAAGACTGAAGCTGGCAGGCGCAGACCCCACCGAAAATTTCCGGACTAGTAAGTCTTGCATGGGACCCCAATGTCAGGTGAGCTAGTATAAAGGGGCGGTCCCCCACGTCTGCCTTCCAGTTCTTTCATGCCAAAGGCCAAAAAGGCAAGACGAGAGAGAGGCAAATATTTCCCTCCCTGGAAAAGGAGCTGAAAAATCTAAGGGGGATGGAGGGTGGGAAGGCATTACCTACTGTAAAAGCCTCTCTCGAAGATCTACTGTTACGGTAAGTTCTTACGTAACTGTACTATCTTACTTCGAGAGGGCTCTTGCAGTAGGTAATTACATGTAGGACTGAATCCCAAGCAGTCTGGAACAAAGAAAAGCTCTCGGGAGGAGGAAAACTACCAACCAATAGAACCTCCAGCTGTAAGGATCTTAAGAGAGAAGACCTTGCAGAACAGCCAACCTGAAGCCTGCTCTACGGCGAGAGGCAATGTCCAAACTGTAGTGTTTCGTAAAGGTATGGGCAGAAGTCCAAGTTGCGGCTGCACAGATATTTGCTGCTGACACATTCTTGAAACAAGCTGCAGAGGCAGCTACTCCTCTGGTGGAGTGACCTCTGACCTGACCCGGCAGGGTCTTGTTGTACTTGACGTAACAGAAAGTAATACAGTGAGCCAACCATTTGGATAGGCATTGCTTGGAAACAGCATTGCCCTCTCTTTTGTGAGCAAAAGAGACAAAAAGCTGATCAGATTTCCTGAGATCTTTAGTCCAAGTGGTGTAGTATTTCAGTGTTCTATGAACATCCAAAGTAT
This sequence comes from Neoceratodus forsteri, assembly GCA_016271365.2. NCBI lineage: Eukaryota > Metazoa > Chordata > Ceratodontiformes > Ceratodontidae > Neoceratodus > Neoceratodus forsteri. The sequence goes on along the minus strand of CM057455.1, from coordinate 1,681,514,678 downwards.
GCAGGAAATACTCCCCTTGACTGAAGTGTTGCATAAAGAAAGTAGGTAGCTCAATGAATTGATTCAGTGTAGATTCTGCCACCACCTTAGGGAGAAACTTAAGAGTCGGTGCACAGAGCCACACGTTCCTCGTGGAAAATCAAGAAAGGGATTTTGCACATCAAGGCCTGAAACTCGTAAATTCAAAAATCTAAATAGTGGAAACAAGGTCAGTGTGAGGCTCAATCCAGGGTGGAATCAATGTCGGAGCAGTTTCGGGCAGATCCAATTGGGCAGCGAGCTTCTTCTGCTGTGGATCTAGCTCCAGAGATTGCCACTGGTGAACCGCATGGATCTTTTTCAGTAACTCCAGAAAGAAAGGATCTTCCGGAGGAGTCCTTGGCCTGGGACGGTCTGGAGTACGTGGCTCGTCAGGATTGGAGCACCCCGCCTGAAGTCTCCGAAGAAGAGGAGGAAAACCTCCTCCAAGGGGAGCAACGGACCCTTTGAGCAAACTCGGGGAAGTGTATCCTCCTCATCCCTGGCACTCTGAGGGCTCACCTTGGTGTTGGGTAGGGGGAGGGAGCTCTAGTCTCTGGCGAAGGGGATCCTGTGCAGGGTCCGGGCGCCAGCAGATGGCTCTCCACCTCCCTGGTGAGTTGAGTCTTGGCCTCAGCCCACCAGGCAGCTGGAGTCTCCTTCAAATCCACGCGGCTGGGGGGCGGTGGAGGGATCTGGATACTGGGGGTATCAATAGGCGAGTATCCATGTCACAGGGAAGCCTGGCATCGGGTATTGAGGAGTTGGGTACTGCGGCATGGGATACTGTGGCCCCGGGTAGGATGGCCACGGATAAGATGGAGTTGGGTACCCGGGAACCAGGGGCTCCTCTGGAGCGGACGGCCCTGGGAGAGGCCCGGCAGGAGGGCCAGGTACAGGTGGCCCCGCGGGCATCGGGTCTGGCGTTGGAACGGTGTCCGGCAAAGGGATGTCATCCGGCGTCAGATAGGCCGGCGTCGGAGCCAGAGTCCGAGGGTCTGGCGTAGGGGGGTCCGGTCCTACGAGAGGGAGCCCTGACCTTAGCACACCTAAATCCTCTGTATTGTCGGGGGATGGAGAACTGAAATCCCCAGGGTCTAGCAGAGGAGACGTTGGAACCTCGGTAAGCAACGGCAAGCGCTGCGGCAAGCCTGGGATGGCGGACTTGTCCAGAGTGTCTAACATAGGCTCTTTCACCGTGGGTTCGTCGGACGGGCTGACGTCAACCTTACCGGCGGAATCCGGGTGGGCATCAGAGGAGCCGGCATCCGACTTGTCGGATCCTGCACCCGATGAAGGCCGTGTAGGGGAAGCAAACTTGGAGGGCGTTGGTGGGATCGTGGGCCCCCCAAAGGGGCCGGCATCTTACCAGTCCTGTCCGAGCAGATGGAGGCCACGGCGTCCGTACACGGTGGGCGTGTGGCAGCGGTCTTCCTGGGGAGCAGTGGTCTCCTCCTTTGTCCTGGAGGCACCGAGGGGCCTGGTGAAGCCACGGGAGACGCTGCCGTCTTGGAAACCTCCAAAACGGCCATTGAGGGTCGGTCCCTCGGAGGGACGTTACCTGAAGTATGGCGACTCCAACCGGAGTCGTGGTAGCCATGGAAGTGGAGTCCCGGTCCCGGTGCTTATCCTCCTTTTTACAGTGCCCTCGGGCGAAGTGGAGGCCTGCCTAAGCTTCTTCAGCTCCTTCTCCATGGAGGCCATTCTCTTCTTTAAAACATTTGCCTCCAGAGACTGCTGCTTCCGTTTACGGATGGCAGCACTGAATTGCTGGCAGTGTTGGCACTTCTCCACAGGGTGTTCCGGGCCTAGGCAGAAGAGGCACTGGGAGTGACTTGTCTTATGTGGTAGCTGTGATCCGCACGAGTCGCACTTGTTCTTATGCGAATCGGAGGGTGTCGGGGACAACATACACAGCGTTTTTAAGAAAAAAATCAAAAAAACGGTGAAAAAAACTCGGTAAACAAGACCGACGATAGACTGACGAGCAGAGGAGCTTAACTGCAAGGCACTTTCACAAGTTAGCGGAAGAATTGAAGGCGGGTGTGGGGACCACCCTGTATATGATGCGCCGCTGACGCGGTCACCTGATGTGGAGGCAGTCCTCGCCAGATACTGCTAGCTAGAAATGTTCTCGGGTCTTGACGCCTGCCGGCTTCAGTCCTATATGTAATTACCTACTGCAAGAGCCCTCTCGAAATAAGATCTTTAGCTAGCAGTGTCTGGCGGGAGACTGCCCACCCATCACGTGACGGACGTCAGCATGACACTGTATAGTGGGCGGTCCCCACGCCCACCCTCCAGTTCTTTTCCGTCATCAACCTGCACACGCTGGACCTCGTGGAGAATGCTGCATCAGTCGACCACCATTTTTGGAAGAGTATTTCATCGTTTAATTTCTTTTCTATAGAGTGTAAAAAGTAACATCTTTTTTCATGCACATCTTCTCCGACACCTTTCGAGTCGCATAAGAACAAGTGCGGTTCTGCGGCACTCAGCTTCCTCACAAGGACGGTCATTCCCTCTGTCTCTTCTGCCTGGGCCCAGAGCACAAGACCAAGGACTGAAAGACCTGCCACAGCTTCAATGAGGCCACATGGAAACCCCGCCAACAGGCCATGGAAGCCCACATTCTTAAACGGAAGATGGCTTCCATGGAGGAGGAGCTGCAGAAGCTGCAGAAGCTGCAGGGATCATCCTCCTTCCCGAGGCGGGGTTCTTCAGACTCATATAATAATAATGAGAAGGACAAAGAGAAGCACCTGGACAGCAATGGGTCTCTTCCTACCACTACCTCCTTTGGGGGCCGCGGGCATTGAGTGGCCTCCCGTTGGCATGGGTACTGCTCCACCGGCCAAGTCTGTTTCCTCCTTCACGGAACAGCCCTTGGTTCCCCCGCTGGAGCTGGTCACAGTTCAGGTGGGCACCTCCGGTGTTCTAGAGAGCTCCACCACCCTTAAGCCCCTCAAAACTCTGGGGCCTAACCCTGGTGGAGTAGCCGATAAGTCAGTCATCAGCTCCTCTGATGAATGCCCAGCCCAGGCTGATAAGCCACACGCCAGCTCCTCTGGCATCCACTCAGCCACTGCACTTCCGTCAGACCCCAATAACAGGCCCAACATCGATCCTCCAGATCAGCGCACACTGCCGCTTCTGCTGCAGCCCTCCCCAGAGGGTTCTCCCTCTCGGGATCCTCCTTCTCCATCTCCCTTGGTTGAGACTCCTGGCTCGTCAGTACATTCAGAGCTGGAGTCAGAGTCACCACCCTGGTGCCAGGGCTGGATCACCCGATGCCAGACCTCCTTTGAGAGCCTATGTCTACTGCACCTCAGCCTCCCCCATCTGGGCCAGCTCCCCCACCCCAGACTCCGGTGGGACCCTCAGCCCCTTCAGGGCCAACGCCAGAACCTCCTCCAGAAGGTTCAACGCCAGACCTAATGTTACAGGGCCCTTCTCTCCCTCCATCAGGGCCATCAGGTCCCTCGGCACCTCCTTCGCGGTCAACGCCTGGTTACCCGCTGTCGGGGTCTCCAGCAGGACCCTCGGCTCCACCATCGGCCCTTCACTGGGTCTTCCAACACCAGGTTTCCCTGTGCCTCACTACCCCTCACCAAGGTATTTGCAGCCAGGGTATCTGACACTGGGCTATTCTCCCTATGGTGCGCCAGGCTACCATTACCCGATGCCAGGCTATATGACACCTGGTTTTCCTTTCCATGGCTACCCACCTATCAACCAGTCCCCTCCGCTGCCTAAGCCTCAGGTGGACTTCAGGGAGGCACTACAGTCTTGGTGGACTAAAACTAAGATGTAGTTGGTCTCAGAGCTGGACCAGCGACAATCGGCCGTGGCTTCCATGCCGGTCCACATGGACTCTACGCCGAGATACGTGGAGTCTCGCCCCTCTACCTTGGGACAGACCTTATGTCCTACCACAGTAGCTAGTAATGGCAGGGGCATCGCAGTCTCCCTGCAGGAGCACCCGTGGACTTTGTATCTGAGCAGACACACGTCATCGGACTCAGACTCTGACTCCGACGACTCCTCTGCTTAGGGCTTTGAGACCCCACCTCCAAAGGATCCAAAACCCAAAGACTCTTCCAAGTCTCCTTCTGAGGACCCCTCCTTTACAGAGATCCTCCGGAAGATTCAGGAGGCAAATGGGTGGAAGACTGAGGATCAGGACCCCCAACACCTTCGTCTGTGGCCGCAGTTGCCAAGAAGGCCAATAGACTGTATTGAGCCCCTGAGAACAATGACCACCTTAGTTCCCATCCCAAAGCGGACTCGGTGGTCATTAATGCAGCCCATGACTGTACAGCTAAACCTAAACACAGGAGTACGTCTCCTCCAGACAAGGAATCAAGGCAAATAGACCAGTTTGGATGCAAGGTTTATTCTTTCTCCACACTGTCCCTTAGAGCACTGCATCACCTGGCACACGACTGTGTACCAGAAATCTATCCTGGGACAGTTTAAGTACGAATTTGAGGCTTTGCCTGATTCAGAGGGTAAAACCAGAATCACCCAGATGGTCAGGACTGCTGAAATATCCTGCCATCATTCCCTTAGAGCGACTTACGATGCGGTAGATGCCTCTACTCAGAGTACCGCCATGGCTGTCAGCATGCGCTGGTATGCCTGGCTGCGGGTATCCGGATTGGCCCAAGACATCCAGTCAGCCATCCAGAACACCCCTTTCAGAAAACCTGTCCTTTTCAGAGGTGACATCAAGGACATAATTACTAAGCTTCAGGACATCAGAAAGGCACTGCACTCTGTCCAGTCTATGTATTGGTCTAACACCAAGCCAAAACAGACATTTCATCACCAACAAAGGCATCAGAATAGGCAACAGCCAGCCAAATGTCAGAACAAACACTGGGCCCCTTTGGCAGCGGCCACCCCTCCAGCCAAGCCTCAGCAGGCTGCCAGGGCGATGCTCCCCCACACCCCCTCCTGACTTGTGGCAGAGCCCCCAGCCTCCGCCACCAGCTCCGGAGGAGCCAGTAGGGGGCAGATTCACCAACCACCTGGCCAGGTGGGAGGTGATTACTACGGACTCGTGGGTCTTTCAGCTAGTTGATAAAGGCCATACCATTGAATTCACAGAGACCTCTAAGAAATCCTCCAGGTCTCTCTCACTACCCAAAAGGCCACATTCCTCTCATATGGGAGGAAATCCAGGTTCTTCTGACAAAATCAGCCATAGGGCCAGTTCCTCGGGCCCAGGAAGTAAAGGGATATTGCTCTCACTTCTACCTGGTCTCCAAAAAGATGGGAAATCTCCGTCCGATTCTGGACCTCAGCACGCTAAATCTGTACGCAGAGTACAAGAGATTTCGCATGCTGACCCTCCAGGTCTGTTGCAACTCCTTCACCAGGGACACTGGCTTTGTGCACTGGATATGCAGGATGCATACCTGCATATTCCAATTTTTCCCTCCCAACGCCGCTTCCTCTGCTTTATCATTCAGGGGGAACACTTTCAATTCAAAGTGCGCCCCTTTGGTCTTTCCTCTGCACCCAGACTGTTTACCAAATGCCTAGCCGTGGTGGCAGTGACTTTATGCCACCAGGTGATTTTTGTATTCCCCTACCTCAACAACTGGCTGTCGGCACCATGGAGGGGCAGCCTGGTGACTTCCCTAACTGCTACCCTGAACCTGTTCAGGCAAGAGGGAATAATGGTGAATTACCCCAAATCCCACCTTGTACCTTCCCAACGCCTACAATTTACTGAGGTGGTGCTGGATACTGCTCAGGGTCAGGCTTTCCTCCCTTTGGACCGCACAGAAACCTTGCGTCAGCAGGCCATCCAAGTGGCAACCGGCCAATGGACCACTGCCCATTCGGTCTTCTGGGTCTTATGGCAGCGGCTATTCTCACCATCCCCCTGGCCAGGCTCCACATCTGGATTACACAGTGGACCCTAAGGGTCCAGTGGGACCAGAGATCAGACAACCTGGATCACAGGATCATGGTGTCCAGCCCAATTCATCAGGTTCTCCTTTGGTGGCAGGATCTGACCAACCTCCAGAGGGATTCCTTTTCAGACGACCCCTCTGGATCAGACCCTGACAATGGATGTTTCCAATCAAAGCTAGGGCACTCATCTGGGCGACCACAGAACACAGGGATCTTGGTCTGAGCAGGTGATATCTCTGCACATCAGTGTGCAAGAGATGAGAGCTGTACTATATGCCCTTCAGGCATTTCAGTCTCTTCTCCTTCCCAGGCCTCTCCTGGTACAGACTGACATGTGCGTGATCTGGTACCTAAACAAACAAGGAGGCAAGCGGTTATATCCTCTGTGCAGGGAAGCAATGTGCGTGTGGCAATGGGCGATACAGCACAGCCTACAGCTCACAGCAGTGCAAGTCCCAGGCATTCAAAACGTCCTGGCGGATACTCTCAGCTGCACTCAGGCAACGGCACACAAGTGGAAACTGAGCCAGTCAGTAGTCAAAAACATCTTCGATTGGTGGGGTCACCCACATCTCGATCTGTTTGCTTCTCCATCCAGCGAAAAACTGCCCAGTTTCTGCTCGCTTGTTCCTGGGTGTGGTGTTTTCTGGTGAGACGTGCTCTCTCTTTGCTGGACAGGGAGGTTCTTGTAGGCCTTCCCTACCTTCCCGCTATTGCAGAGGGTACTTCTGAAACTACAGCAAGAAGTGGCTCACATGATTCTTACAGCCCCTTACTGGCCTTGCCAAGAATGGTTTCCTTTGCTTCAGCAGCTGAGGGTGGAGCCTCCGATTCCTATTCCCCTCTGAAAGAACCTGTTGACTCAGGATCAAGGCAAACTAGTCCATCCGAGCCTCCAGTCCTTTCACCTTCATTTGTGGCACCTTCTGACATAGCTGTGGCATGCTTTGGGGTCTCTTCCAGTGTGGCACAAGTCCTTGTGAAGGCCCATAAGCCATCCACTAGAACCACATATGCCATGAAATGGAAGAGGTTCTCCATTTGGGCATCCTCCAAGGGCTGAGACCCTTTTTCTTGCCCTGTCCCATAGGTCATGGAATACCTGCTGCATCTTTCTGACCTTGGCCTTAGTTACTCTTCCATGAAGGTCCACTGGACTGCCATTTCTGCCTACCACACTCCGGTGGATGGCAAAACCTTGGCCCAACTGGAGGTTCCTCGGTGGGATCTGAACTTTATTTATGAGAAACCCACTTTGACTCCCTTTCAATTGGCCGCGAGTTGCAACCTGTGCTACCTTTCCTGGAAAGCGCTCTTTTTAGTTGCCATTACTTCTGCTCGAAGGATTTCTGAGCTTCAGGCCCTGATGTGTAATGAGCCATATTTGATTTTCCAGAGAGACCGGGTGGCTCTGCGTACAAATCCTACGTTTCTACCAAAGGTGATTTCTGAGTTTACTTTTAATCAGACCACACACTTGCCAGTGTATTACCCTGAGCATTCTAATCAAGTGGAGGCCATTCTTCACACGCTCGATGTGCACAGAATCTTGCGTTATTATACAAACCAGAAGAAACCAGTCCGTAGGACGGATCAGATTTTCGTTTCCTTTGCACCCAAAAGAGAGGGTGCTACAGTTTCTAATCAATGTTTGTCACGGTTAGCAAACTGCATTTTGCTTTGTTATCAAAAGTATAACAAGCCCCTTCCGGGGAAGTCAAGGGGCACTCAACCAGAGCATGGCTGCCTCTGCTACTTGTTTCAGGAATGTTTCTGTGCAGACATTTGTGCGGCAGCCACTTGGAGCTCTGTCCACACCTTTACCAAACACTACAATCTGGACATTGTCTCAAGGTGTAGGTCAGGCTTCGGACTAGCAGTCTTTCAGGGCCTCCTGTCATAATCCTGTACCTACTGCAGACCTTTCCTGCCTCCTGTGCTTCAGCCTTTGTCTGAATTACACTGTTTGGGACTCAATCCTAATGGTTATTACTTATGGCAAAAGCCCTCTTGAAGAAAGACAGTACAGTTACTTAAGAACTTACTGTAACAGTAGATCCTCGAGAGAGGCTCTTGCAGTTGGTACCTTTTCCCCTCCCACCTTCTCCCTGCTTCTGTGGCTATTTCTTTCTAGCCTTTCTTTAGGTTTCAGGAGCACACTCCTTTTTCCTGTCGCACCTTCTTAGGTCTCCGGCAGGAGAACTGGCGGGCGGGCATGGGGACCGCCCACTCTATAGTGTCATGTGATGACGGGTGGGTGGTCCCCTGCCAGACACTGCTAGCTAAAGTTTTTCATGTGGTCCCAGTGCCTGACAACTCTAGTCCTAATGGTTAATACCTACTGCAAGAGCCTCTCTCGAAGATCTACTGTTACGGTAAGTTCTTACATCACTATACTTTATCCTTGACATTAAGTGCTTCTAAATATAACAGTAAGTCTTTCTTTGCTGATACCAACTCATTCAAAAACCAGTGTAAGGTGGGCCTACTGACAGTAAATACTGCTAACATAAACAATCCAAAAGATATGGTGAATGCTTTTAATAATTACTTTTGTGACCAAAAGTGACACAGTATAGACTTAAGCAATTTAATTAAATCAAAATATCAATTGAAGAAGTCCGAAACAAAATCAAGAGTTTAAAATCACACATCTTTGCTCTATTGTTCCATCTGGAAGTGTGTGTTATGCATTAAAAAAAAAACTTACTGGAGTTAAAGCTGAATTATAAGAAAATAAATAAATAAATAAATTTATGAAAATCAAGCAACTCCCCTGGGCCAGATATTGTTTCAAGTAATATGATTAAAGTCACGGCTGAACATCTGTTGTATCCTCTAAAAAGAAAGCTTTTTGAGCAATCACTTAACACTGAGACTATTCCTTATGACTACAGACAAGTGGATGTGGTGCCCTTACTCAAAAAAGGTGAAAAACATAACATGACAAATTGCTGACCTACTAGCTTTACCTCTTTTCTTTGTAAGGTCCTTAGAAGTATCATTAAGGAAACAGTAGTGTTAAAAAAAGGTTCACACCTGCAGACTTCTCGCACCCCCCCCCCCCCAAATATATAAGAAACCTTACTTGGCCCCAAGTTGTCTGCTATGAAAATTTCCATTTATTTCTGCCTTGCCTAAAAAATCTATAAGATTGTATTTGGCTCCATGGAGTCAAAAGCCAAAGGTACTGCTGAAACACACCTGCATGTTCTCACATTTTGTAATGTCAGTAAATGAGGAGCATGGGGGCGCGCTCCATACAGTAGCATAGGGACAGTTTCTGCATGCATTTTACTATGATTTAGGGTTCTGATTATAACAAATCAAGGCCACCGCTCGACTAACAGGGTCCCCATTAGTCGAGCAGTGGATTTGTTATCATCAAAACTCTAAATTGTAACAAAATGCATATAAGCACTGTCAGTATGCTACTCTATGGAGCACACCCCTGTACTCTTCATTTACGGACATCACAAAATCTGACTGCGCAGAGGCATCGCAGCAATATGGAAGCAGCACCGTTTTGGCTTTTGGCTCCATGGAGCCAAATACAAGCTTCTGGATTTTTTAAACAAGGCAGAAATAAATGGAAATTTTCATAGCAGACTACTTGGAGCCAAATAAGCTTTCTTATATGCTTTGGGGTGAAGTATGAAGCTGCTCTTTACACACAAACTGCACTGGCTGCTGGTCCAGTGGAGGACTGTCTTCAAGATAGGGCTCCTAACCTACAAGACCCTGCATGAAAGGAGACCTATCTATCTGCAAGATCTCCTTGTCCCCTACTGTCCGCTCCAGGCACTCCGTTCTGCCGAGAGAGGCCTCCTTAGAGTTCCCAGGGTCAGGCTGCAGCATTCCAGGGACAGAGCATCCTTGTCTGGTTATTTAAAGGAGGATCCCTCAGTAGAAGCCTTTAAAAAGGGCCTGACGACGTATTTGTTCCAGCAAGCTTTTATTGAATAATTTTCTGAAATAGTCTGTTTTATGTGGAATAGACAGATTCTGAATACTCCCAGTCAAATTTTGTGTATTTTTTGTATGATTTAAAACAAAATTGTACTGTTTCATATTATACAGCACCTAGAGTCCTTGGAATTGGGCGTTTTAGAAATAATCACTCAATCTATCTATCTATTCATCCATCCATCCATCTAACAATTACTGACTTAGACCCTGAACAACATGGGTTTACTAAGGGAAGATTGAGCACAACAAAACTCTTTAATTTTTGAGAAAAAGTAAACCTCTTGATAAAAAAAAAGATCCTTGTGATATGATCTTCCTGGACTTCAGCAAGGTGTCTGATTTAGGTCAACATTAGGCAATCATCACTAAACTAAAAAAGAATGGAATAAATGTACTAACTAGATACCTAAATGGCCAGAGAATAGATCACAGAGAGTTGTAGTTAATGGCCATCATTCAGAAGGATGCCATGCATCAAGCAGTGTACCACAGGGCTCAATGCTCAGCAGAGTAATTTTTCACATTTTTATATCTGAGTTAACTAACCAATTAGGCTGTTGGTCACCAAAATATGCCGATGACTCCAAAATCAGAGGCCAGAATAACATCATCGATCAAATATCTAGCCTTCAAGCAGATCTCAACAGAATCTCTGACTGGACTGTAGTATGGCAGATGTGTTTCTACCTTGAAAAGTGTAAAGTAGGCCGGCCCGGTGGCACTGAGAGTTCAGGCGCTGGACGCCACACCTCACACTATGCCGGCGACCTGGGTTTGGGAACAACCTCGGGTGGTTGGGGTGCTGGCACGGGGGGGGTGAAGAAGGATCGAGCAGCCTAACAACAGCTCTTCTCTCTTGGGGTGGTTGTTGCCCGGTGGCAGCAAGTTGGGAGGGTGCCTCGGAACATGGCACGCATGTTCGAGAAAGGGGGCGGACGAAAAAATGGGGAAAAAACACCGGATAAAAACATAATAGAAAAAAAAAAAGTATAAAGTAATGCACCTTGCTGCTAAACCTAAACAGTATCTGTGTTATCTAAATAGAATACATCTATTGGTCACAACCTCTGAGAGGGATATACAGTAGGTGTAACAAAGGATCAGGGCAGTACTAAACAGAGCAATGAATCTATGGCTAAGGCAAATAAAATCATGTATGCAATTCATAGCAACATAAGAGCAAGAGAACACACTGTGATTACTATGCTATACAGAGCATACGTACATCCTCACTTGGATTATGCCTCACATTTTTGGTGCCCATATAAGAAAAATGACATTATCTGACTTGAAAGGGTTCAAAGAAAAATTACTAAGCACATGGCAAGGTCTCAAAGACAAGTCTTATAAGGAAGGACTCCATGACATGGTCCATATGCCACTGGATACCCAACAGCTTAGAGGAGAGTTGCTTCTAATGTTCTGCATTGTCAATGACCCATACCTGATGTGCAAGCTTGGCTTACAATTTAAACAAGATGACAAAAATACCAGAGGTCATCCATTACAAACAGTAGGTCACAGATTTTGGACCATAAAGAGGAAATACTTTTATACCCAGAGGACAGTAAACCCTTGGAATTCTCTTCCATTGGATATCATCATTAGTAAATCCATATTCGAATTTAAAAACAAACTGGATAACTATATTCTAACAAGTGAACAACTCCTATTATGCGTGAATTCAAGGAGCAAACATGGGTTAATGCCTTCTAGGTCCATCTGTACCTTAGTATGAGCCTTTGAGACTCTTTCAGATCTGTTGCTAGCTGTGAGGGGGTCAACATTATGGGACCTCCATGATTACATTTACTGTACATGTTACATACAAACAGTGCCAGCAGTACCAGTGCCATCCTCTGTAACCAGGGAACAGCGACTGATGGATGTCTTTCAGGATGCCTTCCTGGTGCAACAGGCAGGGGAACCTACAAGAGAGGGGCAGATATTGGACACTGTTCTAGCGGACAGTGACCAGATAAGGGGCCTGAAGGTGTGCAGTTCACTGGCGGGTGGGGATTATGCCACGGTTTGGTTTCTGCTGTACTTAGGGGGGGAGGAGAACCGTACTAATACAGCAGTGGTAGATTTCAGGGGAGCAGATTTTGTGGGTATGGGTAGGATTCTAAGAGAGAGGTTGGAAAAGATTAGGCTGGACATGGATGCTGGAAGTTTATGGGAGACCATTAAAAAAGGGGTGCAGGAGGCTACTGGGTCCTGTATACAAATTTAGGAGAAAGCATGGCAGAACCAGCAAACCATGTTGGTGGACTAGAGGAGGTGCAGGAGGCGGTGAGGATAAAAAGGCTGCCTATAGCCGTTTTAAACGATCAAGGGGGATAAGGAGAGAGGACAGTATGAGCTTTGGGCAGGAGGGTCACATGAGTGGTGAGGGTGCCAAGGCAGGATATCCCGGGGAGAGAGAGAGATTCTATAGATACATAAGAGAGAAGAGGAAAGAGAGGACACAGATCAACAGGATTAAAATTGTGGGGGGATGGGCTCAGGAAGCGGGGGATCAGGCAGAAGTGCTAAATGAGTACTTTGCCTCAATCTTTACAGATGGGGAAAGGGCATCTCTACAGATTGATGGGAGGGAAGAGAAGCCAGCAAAAGCAAGAGGTCAGTCTGAGACCAGAGGATGGAGAGAGGCTAGGGTGCAGGCAGGGACTGACCCAGAAGGGGTGGGGAGGTTGAATGTGGGGGAGAAATTACAGTGAAAAGGGTGATGGAGGCCCTTCGGAATCTAAAAACTGATAAGGCGCCGGGGCCAGATGGACTACACCCGAGGCTTATGAAGGAACTGGCAGATGAACTGGCAGCTCCATTGGCTGCACTCTTTAACATCTCTCTGCAGACAGTACGGGTGCCTCAGGACTGAAGGGTGGCATATGGACTGAACGGTGGCGTATGTAGTACCTATCAATGAAGGGGGGTCTAGGGAGGAGATGAGGAATTATAGGTCTGTCAGCCTAACGTCTGTGGTGGGCAAAGTAATGGAGGGCTTTATCAAGGAGAGACTTGGGAGGCAACTGGAAGGGTTAGGGCACCAGGATGATAAACAGTATGGCTTTGTTCCAGGGAGATTGTGTCAGTCCAGCCATGTAGAGTTTTATGACTGGGTGACGAGGGTTTTGGATAGGCATAGACCGGTGGACGTCCTGTACCTGGATTTTAGCAAGGCGTTTGATTCAGTACCCCATAAAGGGCTGATAGCAAAGCTGGGGGAGATGAGAGTGGGAGGACAGGAGCTGAAGTGGGTTGAAAATTGACTTTGGGGGAGAATTCAGGGGGTAATGGTCAGTGGGCTAGCCTCCTCCCCTAGGAGGTTAATCAGTGGGGTCCCTCAAGGTTCAGTGTTGGGACCACTCCTGTTTAATGCCTATGTCTCGGATATAGGGAGGTGGGTTAGGAGTAGGCTAAGTCTCTTTGCAGATGATTCCAAACTGGGAGCACTGGTGGACTGGGAAGAAGCAAGAGAGGTAGTCCAAGGAGATCTGGATAACCTGGAGGGGTGGTCAAGAAGGTGGGGATCGCAATTTAATGCCGGGAAATGTAAGGTACTGCATTTGGGGGTCAGAAATCCGGGCCATGTTTACACCCTGGAGGGGGTCACACTGCAAGCCACAATGGGTGAGCGGGATTTAGGGGTGGTGGTAGACGTCAAAATGAATAACTCTGAAAATAGTATAAGAACTGCAGCCAAAGCAAACAGGATACTGGGCTGCATAGCCAGGGGAATTACGTCCAGAAAGAGGGAGGTGATCCTCCCTCTGTACAATGCCTTGGTCAGGCCACAACTTGAGTACTGTATTCAGTTCTGGAGACCTCATCTGAAGAAGGACATAGCACTGCTGGAGAGAGTTCAGAGGACAGCGACCAGGATGATTCAGGGAATGGAGGAGAGGGCCTATGAGGAGAGATTGAAGGAGCTTGGGATGTGCATACTGGAGGAGAGGAGGGCCAGGGGAGACATGAAAGGAGTCTTCAGATATATAAAGGGAATAACAGAGTGGAAACAAGGAGCTGTTTAGGCTAAAAAAGGGGGGAACAATGAGGGGGCATGAGTGGAAACTTGAGGGGGGAAATTATAGAGGGGAACGCAGGAGGCATTTTTTTCACTGAGAGGGTGGTGGAGCTGTGGAATACGCTGCCCAAGAGGCTGGTGGAGGAAGGCACAGTGGAGGGTTTCAAGAAGGGGTGGGACATGTACAAGGGGATTCTAAATCCAGTGAAGACCCTCTTGGGGGCTGGGGGGGGCGGAATAGCGAGCAACCACTAGGTGGCTGGCTACTGAGCAGACATGACAGACCATCAGGCCTATTCTGCTGGCTTTTAGTATGTCAGTATGTTAGAAAAAGGCTTTACAGTCTATCTAGTCTGTTCAAGTTTGCACACACCCCAGTAACTAGAGTGATCTGTTGATGCTGCTATATGGTTAAGTCCTATAATTTGTTAATAATAGGCTGTATCTGAAAATTAAAAAAAAAAAAAAAGTGCTGAGCGCAGGTATTCTGCTATAGCCACTTCAGGGATCAGAACAGTAAATCCAGTAAGTTGGATGGGATGCAAGCTGTTGCACAGGGAACAGGGATTGTTCTAGTTCATGGCAGCAATATGCTCATGGTTAAATAACTGCTCAAATAATAGCAAACGTCCCTCTGAAGGAACAAGATGATGAGCTATATTGGAGCCTACGATTATATGATGTATTTTTCTGAGGTTAACGCACAGCACCATTGCGGCTTTTACTTGTATTTATTTACTTGTAATCTCTTTACTACTGACTGATACAAATTCAGTAAAATATTAAGTACTGGCTTGGTGATGTGGAGGGCTGAGGCGCTGGACTCCTTACCTCCTGTCACGCTGGCAACCCGCATTCGGAAGCAGGCTTGAGCCACTGGGGGTCAGATGGGGTGGGAGAGGATGGAGCATCCAGAGGACTGTTCTCTCCTGGGGAGGAGGACACGATGCATCGCCTTTGGACTGCCACTGTGTGGAGGCATGGTGGCAGGGCACGCAGCCCATCTCAGAGGGGGATATTCAGTGGTCAGACCATGCATATCTCTACACGTGCGTGTGCCTTGGAAACTGAAAATGGAAAACCTGACTCGGGAGAATGAAGCCAGGCCCCCCTGCCTGACCAGCACTGCTACCTGGGACCACACTGTGCTGCGGGGTTGGGGAGAGTGGACCTCGCCGGGTGACGAAATCTACTGGGGTATATGGAAGCTACTGGGGGAGGCAAGGGACAGCTGAGTGAGGGTCTAGGCTGACGGCCATACTGTAGCCAGGGCCACAGAAAATGCCTGATTCAAAAAATCAATAAAATATAAGCAAAAAAAAAAAACCAACTATGTGTAACCCCCCTGCAAATGGGGGTTCCCAAAAGACTTCCAGGAGCTTGTTTGAATGCTCCAAGCCTGAATGGTGTTTGGCATTTAAGCCATTTATCAGTGAGTGTTTTTAGAGCCTCTGGTACTGTCTCTTTAAGAGCTGTCTGCTTGCAGACATAATTAGTTTGTATGGGGGGACTGTGTGCTTCTCTGAGTACCACTCGAGCTGCTGCCAATTCACTTCATTTTGCAGTCACTAGGAGTGCAAAGGAACCTATCTGAAAGATGTAACTGTTTGCCAGAAATTATTTAGAGTAATAATGAAATTACAGTTTGTCTAACCTGCTTTCTTGCAGTCAGAACTGTGTCTGCTAGTTCCCTATTCTAGTTTTGAACTGCTGAACTGGACCAATCAGTGTGGGGTAAGCTAGCTCTAAAATGGTGCCTTGGACGAATCAGAACTTGACTCATAATCTGAGCCAGCCACAAGAGGATTGTATGGGCAGTGACTCTGGGAGATGTAGTTTAGACTTCAGTGCCTTTTTGGACCAACAGCAGCAGTCTATTGTGAGTGACAGCCAATCCAGTCAAGAACTGGGAGGAACTCAAAGGAAGTGCCCGTTTTGTCGGTTGGAGTTTCAGTTGAGCTTTGCAGTGAAGAAGGAAGGAGCCCTGTGTTTTTCAGTGTGCAGTTTTAGTCAAAACGTGTGTAAGGCCCAGAGTTCGGTCTGCAGCTTGTTAGGACTGAATCTGTCCTGTGAAGAGAATCAAAGGATATCTGAAGAGTAGAAACCAGGCTCACCCTGTAGAAGACTGGAGGAATTGCTGAAAATTGCACTCGGTCTGTCAGGAACTGAATCTGCTGTGTGTTCTCCGGTATTGTGCAGTAATTGCGATCGGACAGATGCAGCCTGCCTGGTATAATGCTTTCTTTATATAAATGTGTGAAGAGGTTTGTGTACCTCAAGTGAGCCCTGCTGACATTGAAGGACCCTATCTTATTTGGAGGTCGTGAGTACTAATTCAGGGTCGCTTCCTGTTGAATTGCCACATTAAATCCAAATGGAATTACTGTACTGCTGACTGTTTAATTTTCCTTTTCTCTGTGTGAAAGGCCCCTACCAGCTGCCACGGTTTGGAATAGCCACTAGGCTTGGGTACCCAGGGACAGTAACTGATAGGGATAGGCCTGTGCACAGAGCCATAGGTAGATGATTAGAGTGATAAGCTAATTAACCTGATTTCCCCTGTCCTTGTTATATCCTCTAAATAAATAAGAGCTGCTTGTTTCAGCAAAGTTATACTGCCTGAAGTATTTGTCTATGTTAAAGTACTGTACTGTGATTGTTGCACTGTATCTCATTTCACAGGAGGTCCCAGTGCCGGAACGAGTCCTGGGGTAAGTGTATACTGTGAAGGTAATTTGATATATTGTGTGGGCCACTAGTGGGAAGAAAGGGGGGTTGCAGTGTCCCAGAGGGCTGTGACCAAGTTAGTTTAACTATTGCAAACCCTGACCTCTGGGTGGAGGCACCCACCATTGGATCCAGGCCCCTCAACCTGTTAGTGGCAAATCAGGCAGGGGTAGTAGCCCCTGGGATAGCGCCATCTAGGGGTTACATATGTAAAGGAACTTTGGCTTTTCAAGGGAACAAATGATGACAAACAGAAGAATACTACAGCTCTTGAATAGCTAAGGTAAAACGCAGGACTGATTATATGCAGTAAGACAGAGGGTAAAATATAAGTGGAAAGTAGAGTGAGCACTTACCAGAATTATGACGATTATCCATATGCTGAGGAACCTGGATCGTGAAGGCAATTAAGTCTGGAGCCAAAAGGGACTCCGGCTTTCTGCTTTCGTTGAGCCACTTGCTTCTGTGTAGGTCTCTGGTATCTGAAGGGCCCTGAACTAAGGGCATTAGTCTCTCTTTACCACCATCACCTATACCCAAAAATTATAGCAATACATTTTGCAGTGTTACTGAAAAACACAACAAATTAAATCAGATTGTTAAAGAAATATGACTATACAGTATGTAAAGTTAGGTTTTTGCAGCTGTCCTTTAGAACTCATGTCAAGAGAACAATTTTCAGTACCATATTGAAGGGTGCACAATAAAATATTCAGCTCATGGAAAGATAAGCTGAATACCCTGACAAATATGAGTAGCCTACTGCATTGCATGTATATTTATACCTTGACATACATGAGAGACCTACTGTATTTCATGTACATTTATAATTGTCTAATAATGTACAGATTTTGCACATGCCAGATCTTGTTCATGTCAAACTATATTAGCTGCATTCAGGCTGCAAACCAGGTAGCAAAAAAAAAAAAAAAGACTGAACAGAAACATAGAAACACAGATTCTGATGGCAGACAAGGGCCGCTTTGCCCACCTAGTCTTCCCATTTCTTCCCTACGTACATTATTACCACAGACTGTACCTGATGTACAGCTATTTCTCCCTCCCTCCCTTTCAGCTATATTCCATTGTGCCTATTCCATGCATTCTTGAATCCCACCACTGTTTTTGCCCCCGCCACCTCTGCTGGAAGGCTATTCCAAGAATCCACCACTCTTTCTATGAATAAGTACTTCCTCACATCTCTCCTGAATCTACCCACCTTCAGCTTCACAGCACATCACCTTGTTCTTGAGCACTTTTTTTTCTGAAAAATACTTCCCCTCCTGTACCTATTTAACCTTGTGAGGTATTTAAAAGTCTCTATCATATCCCACCTCTCTCTCCTCTCTTCCAGGGTACACATGATGAAGTCCTTTAGTCTCTTATCATAGGGCTTTTGAGGCAGAACTTGCGCCATTTTAGTTGCCCTCCTCTGGTCCACCTCCACTCTGTCTATGTCCTTCCAAAGATGTGATCTCCAGAGCTGGACACAGTGCAGTACTTAAGGTGGGGTCTTATCAATTACCTAAACAGAGGCAATACTACCTCCCTTTTTCTGCTGGTGCTCCCCCTTCCTATGCACCCCGGCATCACATTAGCCTTACCAACTGCCTTGTCACACTGCCTGGCCACCTTTAGGGCATCAGATTTGATTACCACCAGGTCTCTTTCCTGCATAGTAGTCGACAATACAACTCCACCCATTCTGTACTCCGCCCTTAGATGTCTGTGCCTAAGTGCATAATTTAGCAATTTTTAACACTGAAACCCGTCTGCCATACCCTTGTCCACCCTCTAGTTTTCTCAGGACTCTGTTAATCATCCCCCACTGACTGCCCACCCTATTGCAGATTTTGGTGTCATTCGCTAAGAAACCCCAAAAAACTTCACCTAGGCTGCTCCTACAACCCCCACAATGAGGGTGTCCAGGACCTATCCAGTTTTCTGGATGGCCTTGAGTGCACTTCCCTCTCTAGAAGAACACAATCCTACTAGGGGATTTCAACCTCAACTAGACTGACACCCCAATAACCGAGTACACACATCTCCTACAAACACACCATTTAGAACAAGTCATTACTTTATTGTGTTTTCATTTGTATACTTGACTTATCCTGATGTATCTCAACCTGTACTTTATTGTCTGTACTATTGTTGTTTGTACTTGTGAATTTGTACACTTGTGCATATCTGTATTCTGTCCTGTACTCTCCCGGGTCGTGCCTGAAAACAGGCAGGATTGTTGCCTAGTGCACTTACCCAGTTACCAAAAGCTAATAAATAAATAAATAAGATATAACATGTGCTCAGACAACCATACCACCTTAGCCTGGATTATCACAAATCAAGTGGACCTGTTCCTACAGGCAGGAATAATGTCCAACTCCATCAGCGACCACACCCCTACTTACATTGTCCTAACCACCAAATCAATCTGGTCTCTCCCAAAACTCCTGTCTTTCAGGAATTTTCACCACCAAGACCTTGACTCCGTCCTAACCGATTCCAGGACTATGAACTGGTCCATACTCTACTCGTGCAGGGATGTCTCAATTGCGGTCACATTCTTTACTGATGTCCTACGGAAACTTCAAGACAAACATTTCCCCAATCACCATCAGAAGGGTCAGAGGTGGCAGCACCTGCTGGCTATCCAAGGAACTACTAGCCCAGATGAAAATCAGGGACAAAACTTGGAAAGCCTATAAGTCATCTCCCTAACCCCAGCTCTGGACTGCGCAATTCCTGCAAGCAGGCTGTTAAGTTGCTAAAGCGCAAATATGATACCAACTTGCAAAAAGATACGCTCGGTAACCTGCGCAGTTTCTGGGCCTCAATAGGGTCCCTCCTAAATCCTAAGTCTAACAAGTAGACAACACAGCTAAACTCACTCTCAGGTCCCATCACTGAACCTGGAGCAATTGTGGACACTTTCAACAGAATGTTTATGGACCTTTCTCCCTATCTTAACAAGCTCCCTACTCAGTCTCCCTCTGACCTACATGGCAAACTTCAATGCTCCCAGCCCTCCCCTAGTATTGCACATGCTCCTCCATTTTACTTTAGGGTCACTGGCGTAAAAACCACTGCCAAACTCTTAAAGACACTTCCTACCCGAGGTAGCCCAGGTAGCGATGGGCTATACCCTACCTTCCTAAAACCACTCTGCCCAGTTATTGTAAAGCCCCTAACCTACATTTACAACCTCACCCTGTCATCTGCAACACTTCCTGACTCCTGGAAGCACGCTCATGTCGTACCCATATTTGAGGCTGGGGATCCCCTCACCCCCAAAAATTATAGGCCCATCTCCCTCCTTCCTCATCTGAGTAAATTACTTGAGAAAATCATTCACCACCAACTATCAGATCATCTAAAAAAATACCACGTCATGTGTCCTCTCCAGCACGGCTTCTGCACACACCATAGTACCTCCTCCACCTTGGCACTTTTCTTGAACCATATCCTTAGAAATATGGACAAGGGCAGGGCCACAGGTGCAGTGTCTGTGTATCTGTCAAAGACTTTCGACCTCGTAGACCTCTTTTTCTCCAGCCTGTTAAACTTTGGCTGCTCACCAGACATGGTCACATGGTTCCGTAGTTACCTCTCAGGCAGGTCCTAGTCCGTCTTGACTGGTAAAAATTCCTCAGCTCCACTAACTACCCACAGCAGTGTACCTCAGGGCTCAGTACTGGGGTCTCTACTTTTTTCTATGTTTATTAACAACCTCCCTACTGAAAGCATCAATTGCAAGGCCCTCCTCTATGCAAATGACCTAGTCATATACCACAGCAATAATTCCATAGAGTCCTTGTCCACCACCCTCACAGCAAACTTTGGGGCCACACAGAGCTGGTTTCTCTCCAGAAAACTTCTCACTAATGAGAAAAAGACAAAAGCCATACCCTTTGGCTCTAACCCATTCCTAGCAAAGGTGGCCAGGTCAAATACCCCACTCTTGATCGCTACCCCTGCCAGCCCTCCACTCGAAACTGTCTCTGCCTTTAAATATCTAGTTGTCACCTTAGACCCCTCCATTACTTTCAACAAACAGATCAGCAACACTGATGAAAATCCACCAAAAATTAGGCGCTGCCTACTGCCAAAATCAATTTCTGTCCCCTGAAGCTCGCCTAGCCATTGCTCAAGGAAACCTCCTGCCCCTCCTTTACTACTGCTCCCCTGTATACTCTACTACCTCCTCCTCCCTATGGACCCGCTCACATACCACATACAACTCCATCTGACGCTTTGTCCTTCAAGCTCCATTTACTACCCACCACTGCTCGCTAGACCAGTCCCTAGGGTGGCACTCTCTGCAGGGCTGTTTTGAATTCACTATGGGCAGCCTCGCTGACAGTGCACTCAGGAACCATCAGCTGTCCCCTACGCCTCCCTACTCACTGACAAGAGTGGTCTCTTGGGAGTCTCCGGGCCTCCTCTGTTCCCTCACTGGAAGTCCCTCGCACTACTACTGCTACCATGGGTAATAAAGCCTTCTCTGTCTCTGCCCCTTCCCTCTGGAACAGACTTCCTTCATCCATCCTATCATTCCCCTCCCATCAGTCTTTCAAGGCAAACCTATGGGCGTGGCTCCTGACTGAGGCCACTTGTACCTGCAGCTGTCCCCCAGGTGGTTATCAGGGCCTGTATCAAGGCATAGCACATTTCTGTGTCCTCACCCTACCTCCAGTGCCCCTACCCTCTTGCACTGTTCTGCTCCTCTGTTCAATCTGGATATGACTACCTGTTTTATTCTGAACTGTTAGCAGGTTCTGCAACTTAATTTAAGTTGCATTTCTGCCTATACCACTCCTGGTGATAGACTGAACCTTCATTTTTAACTGTATTTATTTCCTTGGCACCCCAGTGACTGTATGTACACTGCATGTAATACTTTACCATAATCCCCATGCTAAGCCTTTTATATTGCTTAGCCGCTTAATGTATGTCACTACACCAGTATGTACTGATTTCCCTGAAATATTTGTACTATGTAATTTGACCTCATACCAAATGTTTTCAGCAGTCCTGTTTTGTTCTAATTGTATCTCTGTATTGTATTGATGTTTGTTGTGTTTGCCACCCTGGTGGCCAGGGGCAAAACTGAAAACGGTCCTCTGGATCAGTTTGCTCACTCAGCTTTCAAAGCAATAATTAAATAAACAGACCTTCCCCTCACGCTCCTCTGCAGTGTCACTTATAAAGATATTAAAGAGGACCAGTCTCAGCACTGATCCTTGAGGTACTCCACTGGTCACCCTGCCTTTCTCAGATTGAACTCCATTTACCACCACCCTCTGTTGCCGGTTCCACCCTCGGAACGTGCCAGTGCGCCGGTGCCGGGCAATTAGGGCACCCATCAGCAATGTCGCTGATCACTTTTATTTGCAGGGAGGCAGTACACCTCACCCCTACTTAAAGATTCTGTATTCTGGGGGGTTGAACCTGGGGAGGGGGCGGCGAATCCCACATTTGGCACCCTGATTGCCCGGCGCCATAATGCTATTGCTCTGAGTGCTGTAAGGGTCTGTCGTGTATCCCCTAGCCAATGTCTTATCCAGTTTACCACCTCTGACCCACTCCTAAGCAACCCAGCTTGCTTACTAGTCTCCAATGTGGAACACTATCAAAAGCCTTACTAAACTCTAGGCAGGCCACGTCCACCGCTCCACCCTGGTCTTATTCCTTGGTCACTCAATCAAAGAAATCTATTAGGTTTGTCTGCCGTAACCTCCCCCCTACAAAATCATGCTGCCTCAGGTCTTATAACCCAATGGATTCAAGATATTCCACAATCTTTTCTTTCAGAAGTGATTCCATTAACTTTCCCACCACCAACGTCAGGCTGACTGGCATGTAATTGCCAGTCTCCTCCCTGCTACCATATCTGCTCTACTCCAGTCTTCCAGAACTTCTCCTGTTTCCTGTGAGCTGTTAAATAGGACTGTCAGAGGTGCAGCCAGTACCTCCCTGAGCTCTCTCAATAGCCTTGGATGCACCCCATCTGGCTCTGCTCTGTCCACCATCAAGATAGCAAGTAGTGTTACCACCACTCCTTCTTCCTCCGGGACAGTCCCAGTTTCAGCACCGTCATCCCATCATCCACATCAAGTGTCAGTGGGATGCCAGATTTACAATTTCTTCATGCACAGAATTAATTGAAGCAAATTAACTGAACTGTCAGCAAGGAAAGCTGCAGAGTTGGACATTGAGCTGCACTTAGTTTCATTTCTGAAAGGAATCCTCACCTCACACATAGCTGACAAAACATTTAAGCAATTAACTTGCCATGACAGACTGTGACTACTGCCAGATTCTCCTCTGGAGAAGACAATTAGTAGTTTATTTATTTATTTATTTGCTTTTGGTAACCGGGTAAGCACACTAGACAGCAAGTGCCTATTTTCAGGTGCGACCCGGGTGAATTACAGGGTAGTTACATAGAAGGAATACATAGTAAGCATAACAATCTGGAGTGGCATACTCCAACAGTGGAATTTACATGAGAGAAATACATAGTCATCATTGCTAACAGGAGCAGCATGGTCCAAATGGAGGACAAGACACTAGAGAGAATTCTAAAGCAGTAGGACACAGCAAACATACAAACTGGGGCACAGAGACCTCCCTTGGTTGAGAGCGAACAATGAACATATACCCAGAGGTAGGGAGACTTCACCAAGGCGCGAGGGAGGAAGAGCCTAGCAGGGGTACCAGTCCAGGTGGGATGGTGGGTCAAGGGCTGGAGATTAGGCGGCACACAGACAGGACGGAGCAGATTTCAGGAAGCTCCAGAGGAGTTTTGAAGGTGGAATGAGAGGGGAAGCCTTTGACGGGAGGGAAGGGAGTTCCATAACTCAGGTGCGGGTGGTAAATGCTCTATCCCAGCGAGGGTGCGGGTTTTGGGGACCAGGTGGTCTGGGATGTCGAAGACCTAAGCTGGTAAGCAGGGGAGGGGTGTTTCAGGGGGAAGGCGAGCGAGGCTGGTGTGGCAGTTCGAATTATGTTGTCAATAAAGTTTCACATGTTGTAGATCCGGAGTTTTTCGGGGGGGAACCATTCCAGGCGAGAGTAGAGCGTGCATCGGTGAGTGAGACGGGGGGCCGCGAGTGCAAAGCGGCATATATTGTTGTACATGGTGTCCCATTTGCCTAGGTAGGAGGAAGGGACAGAGGCAAAGGCAACGAGACCAAAGGAGAGGGTGGGCAGCAGTACACCCCTGGCGAGTGCCAGCCGAGGTAAGGCATACTTCCAAAGCCAAATTCACATGGTTTCCTTCATCTAGTTGAGTACTTTGAATGTTAACATGTTAAAAGTTCTGAAAAAGTATGACATGCTTCATTTAATCTTATTTTTTTTTATTTGAACTTTTGCAAAGAGAAATAATTAAATTATGTCTCTGTTCAAACTTAGAGCATAGTGTCTCCACGTTCAGTGAAATAATCCTGGCAACAAAATGTGTGTCCCTGTAAGTATAATCAATTTTACTATCATAATAATGGGATACATTTAGACACACTGCACTGTTACTATGGTTCATTTTGAATCATAGCTCTGAAAGGTATTCTATCAGTTCCATATGTCTTAAAAGGTATTAAAAGAACTTGAATTTCATACCAGCATTGAGTGGCATGAAACCCTCCCTTCCAAACAGTGTCACAGACCCAATACCAGATTTGGTCACCCAGTGTTAGAATCAGGGAGAGAGGTTGGTATCATGCAGGTTTTGCCCACTTTGTGAAAACCATGTGCTTTCTCAGATGGATTTAGAATAAAAGTGTATTACAGTTAATTATATTTATAGGGACATATATTTTGCTGCCAGGATTATTTCACTGAACATGGAGACACCATGCTATAAGTTTGAACAGAGACATAATTTGGAAGAAGAGCACTGTGCAGTACTCATTGGTTATAAAAAGGGGTGGGGCTGGCGCGGTGTTTGGAGTGTGGTTTACTGTCCCATTTTCTCCTCATCCAAAGTTGGCAACACTATTGTGTTGCCTGTATATCCATGGCACTCCCATTCCTTATCACAGGGTTATGTACGCTCGATAGGCTGCTGATGAACACAATCATCTTTACCAGGCGAGTAAACTATCATTAGCAAGTCCCTTCAGGACTTTCTCCTCTGAAAATGTACTAGTGTTCACCTTCCTCTCTCCAAAGCTTCTTATTTTTTCATGACCCCTCCCATTATCCTTCCTCTGTGAACACTTAACAGAAGTATTTGTTCAGGATGTCTGCCTTTTCCTGGGTGCCGCTCTGCACAGTCCCCCCCCTACCCTTTTTAACTTCACAATCCCACCTCTGGTCTTCCTCTTTTCACTTACATACCAGAAAAAGTCTTAGCTCCACAAAGAACACTAGTTTTGTAGAATTGCTGTCATGTAAAACTTTTCTAAAAGTCAAAGAACCTAAGCACAGAAGCACTGTAGCAAAGGTTACCCAGAAAGGGTACTGGCAATAAAGCCAGGTTTCAAAGAAATGTAGAATAGGATGTATTGCCAGAGGGATCACCTCAAGGAACGGAGAGATGGTCCTGCAACTGTACAGATCAATGGCGAGGCCACACCTGGAATACTGAGAACAGTTCTGGTGTCACAACTTGAAGAGGGACATCAGGTTCTTGGAGAGGTTCCAGAGGAGAGTGACCAAACTGATAAGGGGAATGGGGGATAAGCCCTATGAACAGAGATTTAAGGAGCTGAATATGTACTCCCTGGAGGACAGAAGGAACAGGGGAGGTATGACTGAGATTTTCAAGTACCTGAAGGGCATAAATAGGGGGAGCACTGAGGGCATGTTTCAACTGAAAAGAGGGGGGAATCACTAGGGGCCACAGTATGAAGCTGGGGGGGGGGGTTCAGGGAGGAACTGAGAAGGCACTATTTTACAGTAAGAGTGCTGGCAGCATGGAACAAACTCCCAGAGAAGCTGGTCTTAGAGATCGGTGGAGAGCTTTAAAAGGGGATGGGATAGGGTAAAGGGCAGAGTTAGACTTATAACTGACTTTTCTCAATGGTCAAGCACAGTAAAGGGGAATGAAGGTGACAGGGGTGACATGGGGGGGTGGCAGCACTGGGCGAGTGGGGTGGCAGCACAGGTGTAAACCATGAGCTGCAAAATTGAGCAGAAGAGATAGAACTTTTCGGCCTGTATCTGCTGGGTTTCTTTCGTATGTTCATAAAATCACACATATCCCCATAATGTAAATGATTTGGGAAGCACCATGAACCAGTATATTGTGGTCTTACTGGTCTGGGTCATCGGCGTACCATGACCCAAACTGTAATTGGTTAATCCTTCCTCTGGTCTGTTACAGACGAGGCACACTGATGACTCCTGCGTAGCACAAAACACGTGTCTTGTGTCTTCTGTTTGCAGCCTTTGCAGAGGTGTGCAAAAGACCATTGGGCACTATACACTCTTGATTGAAGCAGAACCGACCTAAAGTCTTTAGTGGTGATTTGCATGTGCTTCCCACAATGTTTTGCATTATTGGGTTATGTGTGATTTGCAGTGTACTGTACATTCAATAAACAGTATACGTTTGGGGCAAAGTAAAATCCCACTGAAAGTACAAAGATGATGTGGTCCACTATAAATATTTTTTTACGCTATTTCACTGTTATGTTTCAGGTTTCATTCTGCTCAATTTTGCAGCGATGAGCAACACCGATTTTCTTAGTAACAGTTTTTTGGTGATGGAAGGGATTTAAATTCCACCTTCTCTGTTACTCATGCTGCATAGCAGTGACTATACCCAATTTGCAGTGCACACACATCCAAGCATATCAACTGAAATGTTTAATCTTTTTGTTTTCTTTTGCTTTGCTCGATTTATTTATCTGCCTTCTGTACCCACCGGCACAGACCAAAAAGAATCACGTGCTACCAGGGGTAGGAATACCATGTGGTTACTAAAGCTCCAATCTTTTTTGCACTTTGAACTTGTATGCACTTTTGTTTTGTGCTTTTCTTTGTACTCACTGGCACCCAACTCTTTTGAGTCTCCAATGTCTAGCCTGCTACACGTCAGACTTGCCCCTTGCTGCCATTTCTCAGGCGATCTGATCCAGAATGCAACAGTCATTCTAGGGTCGACTTGTTTCTGCTGTGGCCCCCTGCTGTCACTGGGAGCTTCTCTCTTCTTCCCATCTGGCTAACTTGTCCTTTCTGGAAGCCTCCCTATTACCAAGAAAGAAAACTGAACCCTTAGCAGATGCTGGTTACAGGGGCTCCTTTCAATGATGTGCCGGGGGAGGGGTGAGTTGGCCCGGCAGGGCCAGGGAGGATGTCATCCATTGTACTCCTGTAGCATTTCCACCTGTCTGCCCCACTCGCACTCACTCAATTTCACACACACTGCAGCTGGCCTGAAGGGTGACTGATGGCCCATGGCAACCCATGCTGTCAAAAGCACATCCATCATGCCGACACCAGAAGCCGCTGCAGAGCAATGTGGTGATGAAGGTCCCTTGACCGAAGAGCTGGGGAGTAGTTGGATCTACTTCCTAAGTCTCCCTCGATAATGCACCATTTTCTTGTTTTCAAAGTGGTGAGCAGCCCCACCCCACCCCACCCCACCCCCATGGAGAGTGTCCAAAGGGCAAACTTAACCCTTCATGCCAGGCTCCAATCCTGACTTCTCGGGCTTGGATCATGAACCCGGGTCGCCAATGTGCCAGAGTGATCCCGCATCAACATCAAAAACTGGCCTTAATCCTCTTTCAATTATTCTGGAAATACGTAACCCCTCTGAGACATGAAAGACATATGGAAATAGAAACCTGAAGCCCTTTCTTTATCTACTGGATGGGCACTATGTCAACCACTGCCATACAGGCTTCCTTCTCATGATCCTCCACTTCACTACAGTACTGACCTGAAGAAACTATTTGTTTGGGGTATGAGGGTCATTTAGTCTCCATGTTTTTTCAAAGTTTCTTTATGCCTTTCACTGGCTATCCTGACTTCTGTTGCCGGCATGGACGCACGGTGTGGTCTTGCTCCCGCCTATCTGAAGCCTCCGGTCTCCATTCTCGGCCCTGGCCCATCTCCCCGCACACCTGATCGCCCAACCCCTCAGCTCTGAGTCCCCCGGGGCAGAACCACCGACGCCTCAGGCACTTATCTATAAACTGAAGGGGCGACCAGGGTGCGGAGGGAGAGACTGAGGCGGAGCCGGAAGGCCCGACATTGGGTGTGGGGACCGACCCTGGTCCCGCCTTCACCCATCAGCGCTGGGGTTTCCTCTTTTCCCTGTTCTCCCCTGGCAGAGCTCAGACGTGCAATGATGACCAGCATCCACTGAGCTCCGCCTCCCCTGGGTGCCGTTGTAGCGACATCACCAAGTGCCTGGCTATCCCCGACTAACGCCAGGGGTTGCTCAAGCGCAACGTGGACTCTATATCCCCCCCCCCCCCGGGAAGGGAGAGCAGTCTGCCAGATGCTCAATCCCTTCCCACCCCAGCCGACAGCCCGGGCTCCTTCCTGAACCCAGGTCGCGCATCTAGCACCTCAACCCTCAGCACCACTGGGCCGGCCAGTCTCCATGTTCGGTCAGCTTTGCACAGTAATGTTTGTAGTATGAGCAGAGATTATCAAGCTTGGTCTAGTATGGCCTGGAATGAGATCTGAATCCAAGCTCAACTCTAACACCTGTAGTACGGCCACACAGTTTGTGCTAAAACCCAGTAACACCCCCTTAAACTCAAGTTTTCATTAAAAAAATAAATAAATAAAAGTTTCGTGCCATGCAACTTAACCCCCACTTTGCGTCAGTTTTTGCACCACAAGTTTTGCACCAAATGTTTGCATTTAACTTACCGATTTCTGATTTGCATGCTATTAAGGAAAAACGAATTTTAAGATTTGGTCAAACAAAACTGGCCACATTTAAAAATGGAAAATTAGTGGCCCTATAGCAGTGAAAAGCTACCGGTAATGCCTGCCTAACCCAGTACAAACCACTCCATTGTCAGTATTACTCAAAACAGGAAAATAAAAAGAATAGGTTACTTACCTGTAAAGTTCTAAGAGTGGTATATGGTTCACATCCATACTTTGGCAGTTCCAGTGGAACGCGGTGACGATGGAACATCTTTAAACTAAGCTCCTCCCACTACCCCGGCAGATATATCCCCTGACTCCACTCCATGATGTCAGATCTTACATGCTGGAAGCAGGATCAGGTGCCACTTGCCGGGGAGGCTGGGTGGCTTATGTGGATGTGAACCATATACCACTCCTAGAACTATCATTACAGGAGAGTAACCTATTCTTCCAGGGGCGTGGATATGGTTCACTTATCCACACTCTGAAAGACTCCTAGCACTTCTCTGGGAGGAGGGGGCAAGTTGCACACCCCTTGTTGGCGAACAGATTGGAGAACTGAGATCCCAAAACATATATCCTGGCATGACTCGAGATCAATGTGGCAATGGGAAATGAAGGCGTGCACCGACTTCCAGGTAGTAGCCCTACAGATCTCCTGTATGGGGAGATCTCTGGAAGCAGCCACCGAGGCAGCGGAACATCTGGTGGAATGAGCCCTAGTCTCTGCAGGAGGCTCCTGACCAACCCACCTGTAGCAGAGGCTGATGCAAAATGTGATCCACCTTGCAATCATCCATGTTGCTGCCAGATTGCCAGGCGCAGCTTCAACATAGGTGACGAACGCTGGCGATCCTGTCCCCAAACTCCAGCAGTATGCTCCACATAATATGAGAGTGCTCTCCACAGGTCCAGGGTATGAAACCTACAGCCAGCCTCCAAAGTAGGGTTAGTAAAGTAGACCAGTAAGTTAATTATCTGGTTAAGGTGAAACTCCATTGCCACCTTCGGGAGGAACTTAGGGCTGGGGTGAAGGACGACTTTGTCCCCATGGAAGACCAAACAGGGAGAGACCAGAGAAGCGCCTATAGCTCCCCAATCCTGGCAGATGTCAGGAAGGCTGTCTTTCAAAGCAAGTATGACAGCTCACACCTGTGCATTGGCTCTAAAGGTTTGCCCATGAGCTCAGCCAGGACCAGCAATAAGTCCAACGGTGGAGGTGGTTCACGCACCAAAGGGGACAAGTGGTCAAAGCCCTTGGAAAAGCGCCGAACCACCTTCTCCTGGGACACAGTCGGTATACTGGCCCATGCCCGGTAAGCAGAGATGGCTGCCAGGTGCATCTTAAGGGTTGTTGCTTGCAGTCCCAGCTGGAAAAGGGACCAGACGTAGTCCAGGATGCTAGCCACAGCATAGGCAAGGGGTTCAGGGTCTTTGCCCTGACACCAAATGGAAAACCTCGTCCACTCAAAGGCATAGCTCCTACAAGTCAACTCCTTCATGGAGGCCTCCATGACATGAAGGACATCCTTGGAAAGACCCAATGCCTGCCACTCTAGCCACTCGGGAACCACACCGTGAGGTGCAGAGACTGAAGGTCTGGGTGCAGGACCACCCCCTGAAGTCTAGTCAGCAGATCTGGGCGGAGAGGCAGATGCCGCGGAGACCTGCTGCTGAGGCTGAGGAGATCTGGGTACGAAAACTGCCTTGGACATTCTGAAGCTATCAGAATAATCTGTGCCTTGTCCTTTCTGACCTTGACTGGTACTCTGTGGATCAAGGGGAAAGGAGAAAAGGCTTATACAAGACCTGGGGTCCAGGGCCGCTCGAAGGCATCCCCCATCAGTGTCCCAGACTGGGGAGGCAGGCACAAATCAGCCTCAGTTTGGCATTCTCCTACAAGGCAAAAAGGTCCACCGAGATTGAGCCCCACAGGGAAAAAACAGGTTACTCACCTGTAACAGTAGTTCTAGGAGTGGTATATGTTGTTCATCCACATTGATTGGTATGTCCTTTCCCTTTAAATATCTTGCCGGAAGGTCTTCAAGCTGGCTCCTCCCACCCACCCGGGTGGTATAACCTTCGGCTCTGCCCCATGACACCAGATCTTGACCGCTGGAAGCTAGGTGTGTGCGTTGATGCCAGGCAGGTTGAATGTGTCCATGTGGATGAACAACATATACTACTCCTAAAACTACCGTTACAGGTGAGTAACCTGTTGTTCTAGGATCGTGGATATGTTGTTCATCCACACTAACTGTCAGACTCCCAGCAGTTCTCCAGGAGGAAGGAGGCAAGGTGCACAACCCCCTACTTCGGGAATAAAGATGGGAGAACTGAGGCTCCAAAACCAGCATCCCGGCGTGACTTAATGTCAATGTGGTAATGGGTAATGAAGGTGTTTGCTGTCTTCCAGGTAGCTGCCCTGCAGATATCCTGGATAGGGACGTCCCTAGAAGCAGCCACCGACGCACTGGTATGGCGGGTGGAGTGATCCCTTAGCCCTATGGGAGGCTCCTTACCCGCCAACCTATAGCAGAGATCAATGCAAGATGTAATCCATCTGCCAATCATCTGCTTTGCTGCAGGTCTGCCAGGTGTGGCTTCAGCATAGGTGACAAACAGCTGGCGAACCTCTCCCCGAACTTCAGCCGCCCGCTCCTTATAAGAGAGCGCTCATCTCATGTCCAGAGTGTGGAGCCTGTACTCGGCCTCCGAGGTGTAGTTCGGGTAGAACACAGGCAGAGTTAACACCTAGTTAAGGTGAAACTCTGACACCACCTTCGGAAGGAACTTCGGGTTGGGGCACAGGACAACCTTGTCCCTGTGGAAGACCGGGTAAGGAGACTCCACCGAGAGCACCTGGAGCTCCCCAGTCCTTCTGGCTGATGTGATAGCTACCAGGAAAGCAGTCTTCCACAACAGGTGTGACATCTCACACCTGTGCATCGGTACGAATGGCTTGCCCATGAGTTTAGCCAATACCAGCAGTAGATCACACGGTCATGAAGGTTCATGCACCAGAGAGGATATGTGATTGAGGCCCTTGAAAAAGCGCCAGACCACTGTCACCTGCACCACCGTCCGCTGACTGGCCAACGCCCTGTAAACGGAGATGGCCACCAGGTGCACCTTAAGGGTAGTCGTCCGGAGACCTCCTTTGGAGGGGGACCAAAGGTAGTCGAGGATACTGGCCACTGGACAGGAACTAGGGTCTAAGCCCTTGCCCTGACACCAAATGGAAAATCTTTTCCATTTGAAGGCATAGAACATCCTGGTCAACTCCTTCCTAGATGCCTCAACTATACTGAGGACATCGTTGAAAAGACCCAAAGCCTGGAACTGTAGCCACTCAGGAATCAGACCATCAGGTGCAGGGACTGAAGATCCGGATGGAATACCTTCCCCTGACTGACTGATATCAGGTTCAGGCATGCTGGAAGACGCCTCGGGAGCCTGTTGCTGAGGTTGAGGAGATCGATACCAGAACTGGCGTGGCCAATCTGGGGCTACCAGGATCACCTTCGCCTTGTCCCTCCTGACCTTGAGAAGGGAAATGGAGAAAGGCGTAGAAGACACTGGGGTCCACGGCCTCAAGAAAGCATCCCCCTGCAGCGAGCCCTACTGAGGGGGGTGGGCATGAAACAGCCTAAGCTTTGTGTTCTCTCTGGAGGCAAACAGGTCCATCTGAGGGATGCCCTACAGGGAGAAGAGACCACTCGTGGGACGCCTCTCCTACATGGCTAAGGGCATCCGCCCGCTGGTTCGAAGCTCCTGCCACATGGATGGCTAGGAGATCTGCCTCCAGTCAGCTCACAAGGGTCCAGATGTGGAGCACTTCCCTGCACAGAGTCCAGGAGTGCATGCCGCCCTGTTTGCTGAGATAGTGCATGGTCGTGGTGTTGTCCGTCTGGACCTGGACCACTTGACCCCACAGAAACGGAGCTAATGCAGTAAGCGCCAGCTGTACTGCTTGGAGCGCAAGCAGGTTGATGTGGCATCGGGACTCCTCAGGGTTCCAGAGTCTGTGGACCATATGGGTTCCCCAGCCCATGAGAGGCGCATCGGTCATGAGGATGACTGCTGGCTCAGGGCGTACAAACGGGATCCCTCCCTGCAGATGTTCTGGGACGGTCCACCATTGGAGAATGTCCCAAAGCCTCTGGGTCACCGTGACCAGCTGGATGAAATTACCTAGGTGCTGGGACCACTGGCTAGCCAAGCCCCACTGAATGGGACACATTCGCCACCGGGCCCAAATGGACCATGGTGGTGCAGGCCGCCATGTAACCCAGAAGATGTAGGAAGTCCCCGGCAGGGCGCAATTGCCCAACCAGAAATGACTGGGCACAGGAGGAGAGAACCTCCGCCCTGTCCGCCAGGAGCCGGGCTCTGGTTCGACACGAGTCGAGCTCTGCCACAATGAAGCAGATCACCTGCGAGGGCACAAGTTCCAACTTGGCTTCGTTGATCAGGAGGCCAAGTTTGAGACAGGTCTCGAGGGTCAGGTCCCTGGACCTCTCCACCTCCGCTTTGGAGGGACCCACTATGAGTCAATTGTCGAGGTAAGGGTACACCCTTACCCCTCAACGCCAAAGATGGGCTGCCACCACTGCAATGTATTTGAAGACCCGGGGGGTCGATGACAGGCCGAACGACACAGCCTGAAACTCATAGAGTGTTCCCTCTGCTCGGACGCAGAGGAACCTTCAATGTGACGGACGGATCGGGACATAAAAAAAAAGCGTCCTAAAGATCCAGGAAGCAGAACCAGACATTCTGCTCAAGGGGTGGTATGATGTGGGACAGAGTTACCATCCGAAAGGTGCGCGACCTGAGATACTGATTCAGGTCATGCAGATCCAGAATGGGGCACCAGCCCCCCCTCCATTTCGGGACCAGGATATACCTGGAAATGAACCCTGGGTCGATTGGGGGATCTGTCACTCGGGCCACTACCTCCTTGAGGAGCAGCTGGACTATGTCATCTCTCAGAGCCAACAGAGCGTGTGGGGCACAGGCTCGGCTTGGCGGGCACTGCTCAAACTCTAGAGGCAGTCCCTGACCGACCACTTCCAACACCCACCTGTCCGTGGTAACATCGGACCAGAAGGAAAGGAAGTGGCACAGCCGGTCACCCACGGGAGGACCCAGAGTAGTCGTGATGGGTATGAAGCTGGTCACCCCATCCCGTCACTGAGCAGGCCTGGAAGAGGAGGATCCGGAAGCGGGACCACCGGAACTCTTCCCTCCCGGTCTGTGCTACTGAGCACCTGACTTGGGCCGAGGGCGCCAAGACTGGGCCTGCTGCTGCTGCTGCCGCCCAGACTGAAACTGGGGCTGCTTGGCTGCAGGGGCGGAAGGGCAAAATGTTTTTTTCTTCTGCTTCTTGGAACCTTGGGATTCCTTTTGGGCAGACGTAGCGGAGTCCAACACGGTACTGGACTTCTCGATTCGTTTAAGGTGACCATCCACTCCTAGACCGAACAAGTTGGTACCTAGGAATGGGACATCTGCCAGCTTCTGCTGGGTGTTGGCTGTGAAAGTCGAGACCCGCAACCAAGCCCTATGGTGCGTGACAACCGTGGCTGCAACAGAACGGGCACAGGAATCCCCGATGTCCCTGGCCATTTGGAGCTATTGTCTGGCAAAAGCCTGGCCCTCGTCCTGGACCTGCTTGACCGTGGTCTGAAAGTCCTCGGGAAGGTGAGGAAGCACCTCATCTAAAGAGCCCAACAGGACAAGTGTGCCATGATTACAGCTGAGCTCACCTGACGGAGGCCCAGCGAGGAGGCAGCATAGACCTTTCAGGCGGAGTGATTCAGCTTCTTGGATTCTTTGTCCGGTGGTCTATCGGAGTCTCCTGAGTTCCCAACTCGCCTGAACACAGACATGGTCACCACACTCTCAGCTGAGGGATACTGTGAAAATCCTGAAAGGAAGCCAGTAGGTACCGCATACTTGCAGGCCATCCTGGCGGATGGTGCAGGACAGGAGGATGGGTGCTGTCAAAGCTCGGCCAACAATGGCTTCAGCTACTGGAAAGGCCTCTATTGGGGAATCCCCCTTTCTGAGGATATCAGTTAGGGGGTATTCTACCCATTTCTCAATGGGCTCCAGCTTCATCCCTGTTGACTTGAAGATGAGGAGAAGGATGCCCATAAAGGAGGTGGGCCCCTCCTCGGCACACAGGGTCATGGCATCATTGTCCCAAGAATGAGATGCCAAATCCGAGTCTTCAGATTCTGAGGAGTCCGGATACAGCGGTCTACCACCAGAGTCACTACAAGCCCGTCGCGGGCAGTCGGGAGTCAGAAAAATGGACAGCCTGTGCAGGAGGCCTAAAGCCAGCCGAGACTCCTTGAGGGGAGCCCCAGAGGAAGGCTGTTTCGGTGGTGGCTCCACTGGAATAGGTGGAGAGACTGGCTTTGGCAGAGTTGGGAGTGACGTCACCGGCTCCGCAAGCGGAGGGGGGACAACGATCGACTCTGTAATAGTTGACTTCGGCCTGGAGGGCAACAGCCAGATAATGGCTGGGGTGGAAGGGACCGCTTTCGGTCCAGCCAGAACAAGCTGCTGCCACAACATCTCGCAGTGCCGGCGCAACTTGTGACCTCCCTCATCTGAGGATGAGGGGGCGGTGGGCGGTGCCGCTTCTTAGAGTGCTGCTCTCACTTCCTCGGCCTTCGGTCGAGGGGATGTCCCAGACCTGGATGTCAACCATCGAGGGGACCGATGGGGATGCTCGGGAGAAGGCGGGGAGAACCCCGTTTCCTCTAGGTCAGGGACGACCATCGCCTGGGGCTCCCCAGCTGGCTGGGTCACTTCATCAGTGAGGTCTGACAGGACCAGAGTCCTAAATAAGGAGTTGTCGGCCCCCTCGGTCAATGGCGGGGTCGAGGATTATCTCGACCGGATCGTCATCCAGCATTTGGGCCGGCTGACCTAACGGGGGGACCGTGAGGTCGGCAGCCAAGGCCACAACTTCAACCAAAGTCGAAAGAGGAGACTCCTGGGACAGAGAGCGCTCTCTGTCCCAAGAGCGACGTTGATGAGATGTGGTTTCTCTCGGTTCCTTCGATTCCTTCTTACGGGATCTGGAGATGTGCGAGCCAGGGCCCTCCCCTTGAGTGGGAAAGGATTGGACCAGCTCCTTGAAGGAACCTGAGAAAGAGAAGCCCAGTTTTAGTGGAACAAAAACCAAGGGAGAAAACGAGAGTTCAGTGGCACAAGCCGCCTCTTCTTTGAAGGCCTTCATCTGTTCCAGCTGTTTTGCGGACCCCGTGGCCATGGAGATCGCACGGTGGGCATCCTTCGATTTGACCGGCAGGTGCCATTTTTCCGGACGTCCAAGCTGGAGACATGCGACGCAATCACCCAAAACATTTGGATGAAAAGAGCGACATAGGTTGCAGGCCTGAGTGTCATGATCGAGACCCAGGAAGTACACGCACGTGGCATGCGGGTCAGTCCTAGACATTTTCTGCCCACAGGGACACCGGCGGAACCCGGTCAAGGACTTATCCTCCATCGTGGTCACTATAACAAAATAATTCAGAGAGATTCTACGAACCTCAATTGGTAAAACAGAATTCTGGAACGCCAGGGCCTACTACACGCGCGAGCGATAAGGAGGGAACCTGTATCTTTCAGCGGAAAGGAAGATCTGGCATCATGGGGCGGAGCCGAGGGTTATACCACCCAGGTGGGTGGGAGGAGCCAGCTTGAAGACCTTCCAGCAAGATATTCAAAGGGAAAGGACATGCCAATTAGTGTGGATGAACAACATATCCATGATCTTAGAAGAGGTGGTTCACCACCTCCTGATTCAGAGATCACTCATGCCACATCTCTCATACCCAGCTGAGAGCATCTGCCAGTTGACTGTTCTCCTCATGATGTGGATCACTAGGAGAGTGGCACCCAGGCAGCACACAAGGGTCCAGGTGCAGAGTGCCTCCCGACACACAGGGAGTGTGTGCCACCCTGTCTATTCAGGTAAAACATGGTCATGGTGTTGTCCGTCTGTTCTTGAACGACCTGACCCCTGATTAGTGGAGCAAATTCCGTCAGTCTAGCACACTGCACTGAGCTCCAGCAAGTTTGTGTGGGGACGTGACGCCGTAGGCAACCAGAACTCATGGGCCATGTGGTCTCCCAGGTATGCTCCCCCATCCTACCAAAGATGCATCCATCATCGGCATGATGGTTGGCAGTGGGCAGACAAATGGGATTCCTTTCTCCAGATGTTCTGGGACCAGCCACCACTGGATGGCATCCCACAATGGCTGGGTCACTGTGACTGGCTAGTTCAAGTGGCCTAGGCACTGGAACCACTGACAGCCCAGCTCCTACAGAAGGTGGCACATCTGCCAGTGAGCCCAACAAACCACACTGATGCAGGATGCCATGTACCGCAGCAGCTGTAGGAAATCCTGGGTGAGTGCAAGAGCCCAGCCTGAAATGATCTCGAAAAGGAGGTAAGATCCTGTGCCTGCTCTGCCAAAAGGTAGGCCTTGGCCCACAGGGAGTTTAATTCTGCCCCAATGAACATGATCACCTGCATCAGTACCAGTTCGGACTTGTCCAGTTTGACCAACAGGTTCAAGTCTCGACAGGTCTGGACAGCCCAAGGCGCCGTAGGTGGACTGCCACCAGTGCCATGCATTTGGTGAGGACCCTTGGAGCAGAGGAGCTGCTGAAGGGCATGACATGGAACTGGTACAGGATCCCTTCCGCTCAGAAATGGAGGTGCCATTAGTGGGACTTGCAGACAGGAATGTGGAAGAACGCATCCTGGAGTTCCAGGGAGCTGAACTACATGTTCTGCTCCAGGGATGGTATTATCTGGCTCAGAGTAACCATCCAGAACTTGCACTTCCACACGTACTAGTTGAGACTGTGAAGATCCAGTACAGCAAGCCAGCCCCAATTTGTTTCATGACTAAGAAGCACCTGGACACATAACCTTGACTGGCCAGGCCATCTGGGAGAGGGGCTACTGCCCCTTTCGCAAGGAGCTGTGCAATATCCTTATTGAGGGCAGACAGTGTGTCCTCAGACACCCCGGATTCTCAAGGTGCGTAGAGGCAGTAGGGCAGGAGAGCCTCAAAGTCTAGAGACAGTCCTCTGCCCATTATTTCCAACACCCACTTGTCTGTTGTGACAGCGGACCAATGTGTCAAGAAGTGACGTAGCCATCATTTGACCAGGAGAGCAGTCAGGGGCAGAACAGGTGGAGGGATGACACCCCCAACTTGTCACTAGCAGCTTTTGAGGGAACACCGGTGGCTGCTACCGGATGGGCACCTCTAACCCTGCCCACCCTGCCTTTTTAGTACCTTGGACCCTGGAGTTCTACTTGGAGAGCCAGGCCTGAAACTGCCTCTGACGGGACTGCTGCCAGGGAGGCTGTGACTGAAAGGACCAGTACTGAAAAGCCGTCTTCTTCTTCTGGTCCTTCTGGGATGAAGTCACAGAGTCAAGAGTGGCGCTGGACTTCTCAATCCGAGTGAGATGCCCTGCCACCCATGGACAAAGAGGTCAGTGTCCAGGAAAGCAAT
Organism: Neoceratodus forsteri; assembly: GCA_016271365.2. NCBI lineage: Eukaryota > Metazoa > Chordata > Ceratodontiformes > Ceratodontidae > Neoceratodus > Neoceratodus forsteri. The sequence continues at coordinate 1,681,476,602 of CM057455.1, read as the reverse complement.
ATCAGCCAACTTTTGTTGGGTGTCTGCCATGAAGGTGGAAAATGCAGCCACGTCCTGCAACGCATGCAGACAGCCGCTGCCACTGCACAGGTGCATGAGTTGCCTATGCTCAAGGCTGTCTGGAGCTAGTGCTTAGCCAGTGACTGACTGTGGTCTCTGATGAGCTCCACCACCATCCTCTACTCTGGATGGAGGTGGGGAAGGACCACATAGTACAGTTATGTAAGAACTTACCATAACAGTAGATCTTTGAGAATTTATTTAATCAGGCCACACCTACAGAACTATAGTCGTCAGGTGCTAGGACCACACAGAAACATTTTTGCTAGCAGTCTACTAGGGGCTGCCCATGGCAACATCAGATGTGGATGTCCTACACTACATAAATGTGGGCGACCCTGCACCCCCCTCAGTTCCCTGCCGGAGACCATACTCAAGAGGGCTTCTTCAGAGGAACCAAAGCAGAGCAGAATGTTCCAGGCAGAACAGAAGGTACACCTTCCAGGAAAGAGAGAGACAGGAATGAAGAATCTCCTAGTCCAAGAGGGACGGAGGGTAGGACGGCATTGCCCGATTAAAGAGATTCTCTCGAAGATCTACTGTTACAGTAAGTTCTTACGTAACTGTAATATCTCCTTCGAGGATATCTCTTGCATCACACCACATCTATGAAAGAAGTCCAAAGCAGTACTGACAGAGAGATAGTCTGGTTGGCTGGAGGCTACAGGCCTAAGAACGGAGGCCTTGAAGCACAGCCAGGCCGAAACTTGCTCTTCTTCGAGGGGCAATGTCCAGACTGCAGTATTTATTGAACATGTGGGCAGTACTCCAAATTTCAGCAGCACAGATTTCTGCAGCTGAAATATTCCTGAAACAGGCAACAGAAGTGGCAATGTCTCTGGTGGAATGCCACGAACAACTCCACGAAGTTCCTTACCAAACTTCCTGTAAGAAAAGGTAATATAGTTGGTCAGCCATTTGCATAGAAACCGGTACACCCTCTCTCCCAGGGGTAAATGAAACAAAAAGTAGCAAGGACGTCCTGCAGTCCTTCATATGATGAACATAATATCTAAGAATTCTATGTTCATCTAAAATATGGCGCAATGCTTCCCCTGGATTGGCATGCTCAGAAAAGTAAACTGGCAGGTGGTTGGTTTGATTTAGGGTAAACTCAAATACCACCTTTGGTAAGAAAGTAGTTTCGTACTTACTATAATGGTAGATCTTCGAGAGGATCTCTTGCAGCAAGTTCGTTCCCTCCCTTCCTCCCCCTCCTTCTCGGAGAGAGCAATCTTCTGCAACTTCTTCAAAAATGAAAAAGAAAGGGTACTCCCAGCCTCCTTGGTTTCCCTCAGAGTCTTGCTCCGCAAGTTGATCACCAGCAGGGAACTGGGGCAACCTACATATTTATAGAAGTAAACGTGATGACGTAATTGTGGACAGCCCCCAGTCAGCACTGCTAGTGAAAGCTCCTGTTGACGAGAGCACCCTCTGGTGGATACCCAAGTGTATTACCTACTGCGGGAGATACCTCGAAGAAGATCTTATGGTTCATCCGCAAAGACATACTGTGGAAAATCAAATAAGGAGGCTCACACATATCCTTCAAGCATAAGTAATGGCAACAAAAAAATAACACTTTCCACGACAGAAAGAGTAGCTCGCAAGTCGCAACTGGCTCAAAAGGAACCAAAGCCAGCTTCTCTTAACACAAAATTCAAGCCCCAAGCCAGGACTGGATTGCAGATGGGCGGCTTCAAATGTCAGATGCCTCTCAGAAACGTATGGGACACCTCCAGTTGTGCTACCGTATGGCCATCAATATGCTCGTGGAAAGCTGAAATAGCAGCCAGGTACACCTTAATGGAGGAGTATTGCAGTCCAGCATCTAAGTGGGACAATAAGTATTCCAGAATCGGATTCACTGGACAAGTGAAGGGATCCAAGTGATGGGAGGCAGCCCACAGAGCAAAGCGCTTCCACTTCATGGAACAAGTGGCCCTGGTGGAAGGTTTTCTAGTAGCCACCAGGATGTCAGCCACCTTTTGAGACACCCCAAATCTAGACATAGCTACATCTTTAGGAGCCATGCATGAAGGTGGAGGGACTTGATGTCCGGATGGACCAGGGTGCCCTGTTCCTATGACTGCAAGACTGCACAGCGGTGAAGGTACTGGAGGTTCTACCACTAACTGCTGCAGTAAGGGGAACCAGACCTCATGAGGCCAGAAGGGAGTTATGAATATCAGTGTAACTCATGCCATCTGAAGCTTGATCAGCACCCTCTGAATTAGACGGAAACAGAGGAACCTCCCTTTCCAAGAGAGGGACAACTCGTCTCGCCAGAAATCTCCAGGCCCCGAAGCAAGTGAGCAGAAAAGCGGCAGTTTTGCATTGAGTGGGGTTGCAAAAAGATCTAACTCTGGATGACCCCACCTGTTAAACAGGTCTTCCACTACCAAGGTCAGCAGCTCCCACTCATGCATTCTGAACTGCGACCTACTTAGCCTGTCTGCCAGGTTGTTCTGGATGCCTGAACCATGGACTGTGGACAGTTCTAGACTGCGTTCTAGAGTCCAATACCAGACCCTCGTCACTTCTCTGCACAGGGGGTATAAATGAGTCCCCCATTGCTTGTTTATGTAGTGCACTACACTGATGTCCATCTGCACCAGCAGATGCCCCGAGGACAGGTGATTCTGGAAGGCTTGCAGGCCATAAAGAAGAACTCTCACCTCTAGGATGTTTATGTGGAGGGAAGTCTCCACTTCGGTCCATTTACCCTGGGCCTGGTGAGGCCCTAGATGTGCCTCCCAGCCCATCCTCGAAAGCATCCATGGTGAAGATTTGATGAGGGGAATGGATTAGGAAAGGAATCTCCTTGAGCAAATTGTTGGGGTCCATCCACCACCGAAGCACCTTCTTTACAGGCAATGATACTAGTACCTTCTATTCTAGGTCATCGGTGCACTGATCCCATTGGACCCTTAAAGTATACTGGGGAGTCCGCATGTGCAGCAGTGCTAGGGGGATCATAACAATGGCTGCTGCCATCAGCACAGCAGTCTCAGAAATGTCCTGGCTGTGACATACCCGCTACTCTAAAGATCCTGGGCCTGTGCTATCAAGTGTTCTGCCTGTTCTGGGGTAAGAAAGCTGATCCCTGAATAGTGTCCAGTATAGCTCCTATGTACTAGAGACAATGACAAGGGGTCAAGACTGACTTGAACATATTGACTGTAATCCCTAGGGCATTGAACAGCTGTCTAGTATGTGCTAGAGTGTGAAACAGTTGCTCCCTGTACTGAGCTTTGAGCAACCAGTCATCCAGGTAAGAGAAGACATCTAGTCCCTCTCTTCTGAGGGCTGCTGCCACTACCGCTAAGCATTTGGTAAAGACCTGTGGCACAGATGACAAGCCAAAGGGCAATAACCTAAACTGGTAGTGTTCCCCCTGGAACAGGAACCTGAGGTACTTCCTGTGAGGAAGGCAAACCTTGATGTGCAGGTAAGTGTCCTGCATGTCTAGGGAGTATATCCAGTCCCCTCGTTGCAGCAGGCATTGCTGGGTTACTAACCTGAACTTCCTGTACTGGATGTAGAAGTTCAGATTTTGCAAATCCAGAATGGGCCTCAAATACCCTGTGGATTTGGGGACTAGGGAAAGGGGGAATATAACCCCTTGTTTCTCTGTTTTTGAGGAGCTGGTTCTATAGCCCTTTTCAGCAGCAATGAGTGGAATTCCTCCAATAGGACTGGAATGTGGTCTGGAGGCAACTCCAGAAGCTCTAGAGTGTGACCTTGCTCTATGAGTTGAAGGACCCAGGCATCTGCTGTAATCTCTCTTCACCTGCCCAAGTGAAGGGAGAAACAACCCCCTACCACTGCCCTCTGGAGTACCGCAAGGAGGAGGTCTAGTAAGGAGTCGTGTAGAAGCAGAGTCTGTGGCACAGACTGCACCTCCACCTCTGGGAGATTTAGCCACGGTGGGGACCGGGGTAGGCAAGGCTGCTGCTCTGTGCTTGCCCTGCTGTCTGGTCCTTGACTTCAGTCTGTGGGTGGCACAACAAAAGGGCATCTTCTGCCTACCTGTTGGTTGGGTGTGGTAAAGGGAGTGAACTGACTTAAGGATTCTTGTTGAGGCTTGCAGGTCATTAAGAATATCCTGTACATCTGCCACAGAGAGCTTGTAGCCTCTGAAAGTGGCATTCAAAATGGATTGTAGGACGTCACTAGGAAATCCTGACACCCTGAGCCAAGAACGTCTCCTAAGACAAATGCCAAATGCAGCTGCCCTGGCTGAGGCATCAGATACATCATAGGCAGACCTCAAGAGGTGCTTATCTACATCAGACCCAGTCTGGAGGGCCTGGGCTGTAGCTTTTGCCTATTTCTAGAGAGTATTCTGGAATTTGACCATGTGGGCGATAGTTAGCTATTCTTAGGCCCAGCATGGATGAAAAAGGTCTCTTTCCCATGAGGTCCAGCTTTCTCAACTCCTTATCTAAGGGGGTTGGGGAGACACAGCTGAGGTGTTTAGGCACCTTGGACCTATCATGGGCTGCCTTAATGACTACCGAATCTGCTTCAGGTTGCCCTGCGAAGAAGGGCTTTCCAGAAGGGGCCTGGTATAACTTGTCTGCCTTTCCAGGCATGGCAGGAATCAAGTTTGGCCTGTACCAGGCACCCATAGTGGCATCATGTAATGCAGCCAAAAAAGGAGAAATAACCAGAGGTAGAGAATCTGACAGTTCCAGGAACTCCATCAGGTTCCTCCAGGTGATGTCCTCCTCCTGTGCACCAAACCCCATTGCAGGTTGGAGTTGTCTCATCACCACAATGAAGGGTCTTTAGGAGGGGACCCAGGGGTATATAGTGTGGAGGCCTCATTCCTGGTGGAAACAGTGGAGCCAGAGCCGTTTGTGCTGTTATCCATAACCTCCTCCTACTCTCATAGGAAGAGGCCAGGTATGTATCCCTGATCCTTGTTGACAGACTCTGAAGGCTGTAAGGAGGGGAGTGAGCAGGGCGCGTTGACAAAGCAGGCATTGAAACGGGATCATCAGGTCTGGATGAGGCACAAGGCATTGTAAGATCTCCACAAAGGAGGAGAGCACAGTCTGTAAGTCGATGGTGGCCTGCAATGCAGGAGCACCATGGGATGTCAACGGGAAGGGCTGAGTCCCCGACATTGAAGAAATGCCTTGCATTATCGACATGGGAGGTTGGAGCCCCGACGTCGACAGACCATCGCTGGCCGTAGAAGAACTGTCGGAACGCGCTGCCAGTCAACCTGAAGGAAGCAAGGTCTAATAATAATAATAACTTTATTTATAAGTGCCTTTCTTTAACCAAGGCACTGTACAGCATTAAAAACAAATAAAATCAGTGAATAAAAAGCATAACAAATTTAAATACAGCAGACAATAAATATCAATCCAAACATTATTTAATCATCATAGGCAAGATGCCATAGATGAGTCTTCAACGCCCTCTTACAGATCTCCACAGTCGTGCACTCACGAGTCTGACGAGGTAGAGAATTCCACACGGTCGGGATCACATATATAAAAGCACGGTTCTCTGATGTTTTAAGCCATATCCTGGGAATCTCTAACAACCCCTTGTCAGCTGAGCGGAGAGGGCGTCCAGGGCAGTAAGGCAACAGGAGCTTTTGTAGATAGCCCGGACCCAGTCCGTGCAGGGCCTTAAAGGTCAGAAGCCCAACCCTGAAGGTGATCCGACACTGAATAGGCAGCCAGTGCAGTTTGCGCAGCACTGGTGTGATGTGACTCGAACGAGGAGTCTCCATCAACAACCGTGCCGCAGCATTCTGCACAAGCTGCAAGCGGCTAATATCAACCCCCAGCAGCCCTAAGTACAGGGAGATGCAGTAGTCTAGGTGCGAGGTCACAAAGGCGTGGATCAATGTCGGAAGGTCGCCGGCTGGAACAAGGTGCTTAATCCTGGCGATGTTCCTAAGATGGTAAAATGAGGACCTGATGACTGCCGACACCTGCGAATGCAGTGTCAACCTGTTGTCAAAGACCACCCGCAGGTTTCGCACCCATTCAGAGGAAGGCAGCTGCATACCTCTGAGACAAAGTCCAGAAGGCTGTACAGCCACCGACCCCTCCATCCGGCGACCCAGATCCACCACCAACACCTCAGTCTTTCCAGAATTCAATTTCATCCAGTCCTGGATTTCTTCGAGGCAGCTATTAAAGACCGAGCTCGCACTATCCTGGTCGGGTGCAAGAGACAAGCAGAGCTGGGTATCATCAGCACAGCAGTGAAAGTCTAGACTGCAGGGTTTGCAGCGCTGGCAGGGACGGTGAAAGCCCGGGTGTCAATATGCTTTCACCGGTCATGGGAGGTCAGGCGGAACTCACTGCCAAGGCCAACCCTATAGGAGCGAGGTTCTGGATGGCAGGAGGGACCATTGCTGAGGCTGACGACGACAGTACTACAGTTAGCACCAGGTTAATCGGCAACGAACCAGGGGGGAATTATCCTTATTCTTCTCCCTTTCATGGTATTTGTGTTTTCCTGAAGACTTGTCCAGTGCCTTGTAGGAATGGGAACTCAAGGACTGGGCCGGTGACGAGGAGTAGCTCCTTGCCTGGAGCTCTCTTTCAATTCTGGCTACCTTGTGCTCTAGAAGGAAAGACTGCAGGGCTTTCTGATGGCATCCCCAGGTGGCTTAACTGAATTTCAGGAAGATTTTGCAGGCCTTGTCATCATGAGCTGGGCCGAGACAGCGGACACAGGCGTCATGGTTATCGTGGGAGTAGATTTTTCCACCGCTCTCACAGTAACGAAAAAGCTTAGTGGGATCTTTCATTGACATAAACAATGATGGCAATCACATTAGAAGTAAAGTAATAATGTACCAGGGCAAGAGAAAAAAAAAAAAAGACTTAAAAGAAATCGAAGTTTAGTTGTTGAACTGTAGCGGCGATGTTCCGTGGAGTCCGGTGAGTATGGTTGACAACAAGAAAAGAAGTGAGGAGGGCATGAGGCCGCCCACATTTACATAGTGAAGGACATCAATGCTGGACATTGCCACAGGTGGCCCCTAGTAGACTGCTAGCAAAAATGTTTCCATGTGGTCCTAGAGCCTGGTGTCTATAGTTCCACAGGTGTGGTCTGATGAAAGCGATATCCTCGGAGAAGATCAAAGATTCCCAATCAGGGAATGTCCATAATTAGCCAACATGATGGCACTGTTTGCTTGACGGAGACACAGAACAGCTGTAGCGTATAGCTTTTTTGCGGCATGGTCAATCTTATGGGACTCCTTGTCTGGAAGCTTGTCCATGTACCCCTGGTGTCTGGATATATGGAACACCGAATCTGTGACCAGACCTTCAGCCGAAAGATGGTCCGAAAACCCTGAAAGAGAGCCCTTAGGGACTGCGGGTTGACGGTGCTGGGCAGGATGCTGCAGAAGAATCTGGGCCAGCCCCAAGATGGCACCAGCTACTGGGAAGGCAACCCACGGGGATTCAGCCTGGTCCAAAATTACCATGAGAGGGTACTTAGCCCTTTTCTGGTGTGGCTATAAAAGGATGAACATGGACTCTGAGATAAGCTAGAGCAGCCCACCAAAAGATACCGGCCCATGGTCAGTGGAAGGCTCCTCGATCGACTGGTCAAAGAGCCAAGTCCCTGAGGAGGTCACAGACTACTGATCCAGTGCCTCTCCTCACATGAGGATGAGAAGCATCAACAGCGGCACCTCCCAGTCAAGCGGGATCAAGAATGTGAATGCCTCAACCGTGACCTCAGCCATCGACCGCCTGGTTGACGGCAAGAGGAGTCTTCCTCTGGTTGGCCATAGATTACACGCCTACCGACACTTAGCAACAAGGGCATCAAAGACCTAACCCCGAGTGGAGGCTGGTCCCTGGAAGGATCGATCGGGGTTACTGATCGGTCCACCTCCTCCTCAGTGAGGACTGGGAACACAGAGGTCTGCAAGGCTGACTCTTTGGCCTCGTCCGACAATTGGTCCACCAGGGCAAAACAAATCTCAGTGGCTTGGCCAACTGGAGCAAAGGTCGATTGGCTTGACAGTGGAGCTGAACAGACTTCCACCTGCCCGACCTGCCCCTCAGCCAAGTGGTACTTGATGGCTGTCAAATAGTCAGGCGAGTCAAGGGTCTGGGAGGATCACAATCTCTCCTGGTCCCATGACTGGCAACAGTGGTGTTTGGATTTGGTCTTAGATTTAGAGCCACAAAGGGTAAGTCTCTCCCTCTAGGTCTGGAGGGACCAGCACATGTCACTGAACTGGTCCATGAAAGTCCCTCTGACGCTGGCCACAGAAGGGAACAGCACCGATGCCAAGAATGTACATGCCACAGCATCCACCACTTCTGCCTTAAGGGCTGCAAGCAGTCAATCAGACCCGGCCATAGCCGAGGTCTTTCTGTAGCCCTTGAGGCGATCCTTCAGCTCTTGTTCCAAAGGCCGACCAAGTGACAACCAGTGCTTCCTGTCCTCGAGGAATTCAGGAAGCATGGATAAACACAGGCCGCACCGGCAGTATACACGTCATGCGGATCGGTGACAGACATCCTCTGGTGGCACCGAACACAGAACTTGAAACCTGGTTTTGTGTTTTCCATCGCTGGTCCAGAAACGGAGTCAAATAACTGCAAAACTACAATCAAAAAACTTCAAAAACTTTTAAAGGAAAGGTTTGCCAATGGCACAGAAAAAATCTCAATTAGAGCGCGAAGACGGTGACCTTATCTTCCAGCAGAAAGAAAAATCTGATGTCATGGGGTGGAGTCAGAGATATATCCACCTGGGTGGTGGAAGAAATTTAGCATAAAGACGTTACGGCCAATCACTGCATTTTAGTGAACTGACAAAAGTGCAGATGAGTGAACTATATCCATGCCCCTAGAATTCTGCATAACAGTTAGCCCTGTTGCTATAGTTTGGGTATTACAAAAGCACAAAGGGATCAGTGTTCAAGGCAATCCCCAATAACTATTCTAACTTCCTGCAGCACCAGCCCTAGAAGTATTTTTGTAAAAGAGGCAGAAGGCATCACAGGACAACTGACTCCCATTAAGATTTAGAGAACAAATGTGCCTCTTTAGTGAAATTTAAAAGAATTTAAACATATGCTATACTGTGGATATCATCTTCCTTCAGTCTCCTGAAATATTCTCAGAAACTGGGCAGCGGCACATCACAGATGTGGTATACTAAAACTTTAGAAAAAAAGAGAGCCAGCTGCCTGGTGCACAATCACCCCTTGCCAGCCAAAGTGAGGCACTGCTTGCACTGTAGTGCCAATCACTCATCTCATCTCACTGCCCACCTGGAAGACTGCAGGACGTCAGGTGGACGTGATGGAAATGGGGAATGAAAGATCAGTGAGATGGGGGGGGAGTACAGGAGTTCTAAAAGAAATACCTGTGTAATGTCCATTTTACATGAAAACTGTGTGGTGTATGAAACTTACTCCATTAATTCCATTTGTATTTTAATTATTTATTTAAACTCTAACCAGGAAAGGCCTGTTGAACTGTTGTATATTTTCACTTTCCCCATCTTCCCTCCTCCCAGATGCCTTTCCAGAGGCATCGGGGCTACATGGGAAAAGTTAAAATATACAATAGCAACAAAATGGCAAACGCAAACTGAAATACAATAAGCTAAGGCAAGTATCCTACAGTGGGGAAAAAACTGATCTAGCATTTCAGGCCACTTAACAATTAATACACATTCCGCATCAAACAAATAAGGACGAGGCTTTATGATGTCCAAAGCTTTTGTGTCGGCTAATCTTCCAAAAAAGTGGAAGGATAAAAATATCTTTACAACTGACTCAGTCTCATCCAGTGGACTTACGCACGGTGGAGCAAACCAGGAGGAACAAATTTTTGAAATATTAATTCTGTGGTGGATTTCCAATAAAACAAAGAATGCATTTTTTTAGTTATGAAAACAGCTGACATCGCTCACCAAAATTCAAGCATGCCGCTTACAATATGAGCAATGTATGAACCAGTTTTTTTTTAAATAATTTCTTTCTTGTTCAAATTTCCTTGGATGCGTGAAGCAACAATGTGCAATCTTCACATTGCCTATTTAGATCCAAAACTGTGAGCCCTGAACACCTGTTTAAGACGTCACTGAAATCTAGCTAGCACACTGGTTCAGTCTTTTGTGGTCTTGTTTTCAAGTAACTAGCTTCATCCTGGGCAGAACTAAATTTGTCCTTTAGCCACAGAGAATAGTGAAAACAGAAAAGGAATAATATACTGATTAAGAAGAACGAGCACAGTTTTGCTTCGATAACTTTCTTTATTAAAAAGTAAAGCCAACTCTTCTGTACAGGCAGTATAGTTTTACGCAGTCCAGCTGCACATACCTGGGGCTTTGGCACAGATTTTTATGGATCCCACGGTCCCAGAGGCACATTTGACCAATGATGTGCTGCAGTACTTTAATTCAACATTCTGGATTGAACCCTCGAGAGCTGGTGGTGGATTTGGAGATTTCACACCTAATAAAAGAAAACAAATGTATTGGTCTGTTGTACTTAAATGCTTCTATACTCTTAGACCAAAGCTTTTAAATCTAACTGCAGTTTAATTATTCTCTCCAGGTGTTCGCACAGCAGTTTGTTGTTTCTCACTTTTAAGAGACGGGTGAGAGGCATAGATGAAAATCAAAAGAAAGAAACACGTCACATTTTTAGAACAGGAAATACTTAATGCTATCAAAATGTGAGCTTTCTAAAAAATCTAAAGCTGCCCTCTTAAAATGCAGTTCTAGTATTACTTAGGGGGGGTGTCCTTGGGTTTAAAAGTGTAATTTCTAATAAAAGATTTGGGCCCATTATTGTCCCATGTGCTGTCAACTATACTGCAGCCCAAGAATCTTTTTTTTGGTTTTTTTAATTGAACCTCGCTGCATGAATTCATCCAAACCTGGTCACATGACCAGAAACAGCTTGCACTAGTACCCTCAGCATTTCAAGCAATAATCTGTAGCAATGAGAAATAGAAAAAAATATTGCCCAGCTATGTCCCATGCAGCCATGCACAAGTCCTTGGTCGAGAGTCAGGTGGGGGCAGGCAGCAGCGCTAATGTTAAGAGCTGCTGGAGTGAATACGGCAGGAGTCGCTGTCTGACACCACAACCAGGAGGGCTCTTTAATACATTTTAAATGGCCAAAATATGCAAATTGGTCACCCAAAATAAAATGCTGCGGAGTAATAGCTGACTGTAATGGAAATCGCTTTGTTTACACAGATCAGAAGCAATAGAGGCAGGGGAAGTGTAGTCTGTGTGTGGAGACGGCAGGGACTATGCATCCTGGCCAATGCTGCAAAGCTGACCAGCAGTAGGATGTAAGTGTGGAGTGCAGGCAGGTGGAAGGGGAAGAGCATATTTTCAAAAAAAGAAATAAAATAATAAAAGAAAAACTGCAACCTTTTTTCAGCCGAGCAGTACCTACCTCCAAAGAAGTCTACCACTCTGTCCCTACATTTTTTTGTAAATATAGTTTTTATTAACCACAATTTCAGCATCAGCATGTTCCATCATTGTACAGAATAAAACTGTTTACAAAAATATGAGGTGGTGATGAGTCATTATTACAGGCGTAAGATATAGTCATAGTTCTCCATTTACTGCCTGTATATCTCTGCTCCTCCATATTGCACTGTATATATGTTGTTCTGTATATTTACCTTTGTAACCTTCCAGGTTGTACCTGAAAATAGGCGCTTTTTGCCTAGTGTGCTTACCCGGTAAATAAAAGTTAAATAAATAAGAAAAGAAAGTTATTTAGTCATTGTAGTCCTCCACCCCTTGGGTACAGCACGGGGTGGGGGGCGGAATCTAAAGTAAGTAGTACAATTGTTATGTTGATGACTATGATTCCGATAATGTGTGCTTTACACTAGCAGACTAACGTATCTGAGGCAGTACAACAGGCCCGGGGGTTCACCCACTTCCCCATACTTCAAGGGGTGGGATGAGTAAATGGACTACTGGGGGAGTCATTTCTTCTAAACACTGCAGCGCAGGGGGTAAGTTATTATGTTCTAATCTGCTTATTAGCTATGTGCTTCATTTTGTAATGAAGAGGTGTAGTGTCAGTGGCTCAGCAGGTTGCACACTCGCCTCTGAGGCTGGAAGATCAGAAGGCTGCAGGTTCTATCCCCACACCAGGCACTTGGGTTAAATCCCAATACTGACACTGTGGTGCAGCATGAGGGGGGTGCTGCACTCTTGAGGTGCTGCCTTTCGGATGAGACGTTATGTTTTGGCCAAATTTCCCCCATTCACTAAAGATACCACCAACAGCTTAATCTGGTTCTATGTCAGTTGGCATCCATTTGTATCCCCCTCCCCAGGGATGAGGCTGAAAATAGGCAGAATTGTCTAGTCCTCCTTTCCTGATTAACAAAATCTAAATAAATAAATGTATTCATCTGGGGCCTTATGGGACAAAGTCTCTGTCCTTTCCCCATCACATGTTGTAGCCATCTGGTTCAACATAAGCAGCACAGCTCAGCTCGTTCATTGAGATTATGTTATTTTCTCCACTCAGTATATCTGATTAACAGTGGTTTGTCATGCGTGAAGGGAAGAAACTAGTGGAGTTAGCTAGGCCCAAGTGATAAGCTTTTTTTTCAACTACGAGCAAAATGCCTAGAAGGTATCAGGCACTAGGGTCCTGACTCCCCTGGGGGTAATAAAGTAGGAGGAATACCTTGGATGTCAAAGGTAGTGACTTCCTGAACAATTCCTTCAGGCATTGGGGTCCCGACTCCCCTGGAGATAATGAAGTAGGAGGAATATCTTGGATGTCAAAAATAGTGACTTCTTGGGAATTCCGGTGATGTCACCAGCATCATGGCTGCCTAATCGGGGAGCTCTCCTCTTCACCAACAACAGATTTCGGTTCCATTCAGCATTGACGACGACAATTCATTCAAATATACATAAATTGCAAAGTGGAAACACACCTGTGAGAAGAACCCCATCGAAAAACCTGAAATCGAAGCGCGATCAGCCCGGATTGAGTCCTGCAAGCTCGGCTGCAAGTGGGAGAGAGTCGCCTGCGAGTATGGCGGGAGGAGACACCGAGTCAGAAATGGACATACTGTCAAGATCCAGATTCGAGACGTTACTCTCAGAAATTAAACAATTTAGGACAGAGACGAAACTTGAATCCAGTAAATTGCATTCAGATTTGAACAAACTGGAGGCTAGAGTATCCAATACGGAGGACTGTATATCAACTACTGAAGATGACCTTATACAAATCTCAAAAGCGATTGAATACTTGGTGCAGCAACAAGAAATCATGTCGGCCAAATGCCTGGACTTAGAAGCCCGACTGCACCGAGACAACCTAAGAATTTATGACCTACCTGAGTCAGCTGAGGTTGGGGACATGAATGAGTTCCTAGAGTATCTGCTGCGCCATGTGCTCGACATGCCACAGGCCTTTTTGTTTAAAACTGAAAGAGCACACTGTGCATTGGTGCCTAAGCCCACATCGGCAACTGCCAGGCCCCAATCAATAGTGGCCAAATTCTCGAGCTTCCGTGAGAAAGAGAGGATCCTCCGAGCAGCTTGGAAGAAGGGTCGTGTAGAATATAATGGTGCCCGACTGCTTTTTGATCAGGACTACCCCCCCATGACACAACAACAGCGCCTGGCTTACGCTCCACTACTCCGGAAGCTGAAATCACTAAAAGTCAAATTCCAGACGCCTTACCCCCTCTCGCCTGCAGGTATATTGGGAAACAGGCACCGAAATGCATCACTTCTTTGAAGAGGCCCTCCAGGCTTTGAAAAACAAAGGGCACGAAGTTCCAGAAGCCTCCTGTCGCAGAGAACAACCCGCCACCCCACAGAATCCCTTGTGTCCGGCTAAGCACCAGAATCCTAACCGAACAGGGAAGAAGATGGCTACCACCACGCTCCAAGGCATCAAGAATATGCTGTATAAGCTTACCCATTCCCAAAGTTCTGGGGAGACACTGTCAGAAAGAGTAGATGGCACCTGAGAGTGGAGACCAATCGTTAGTGATTGTAATCGTTATGCTAACCTTCCCTCCTGCATCTCCTTCTCCATGAGGGAGTACTGATCTATGCACTAATCATTTAATTCAATGGGACTCGTATCACTGAATGCAGAGTACAGTGAACTGGGATCCACTAGTACATGGTAAAAGCTTTGGCAGGGAAGTGGGGGGGGGCCCTGACGGTTGCCCCCTTGCGCACTGTGGCTTCCCGGCTCTACCCTGTTGGAGCAGATGGAAGGATAGGCTTAAGGCTAAAACCCTATGCTGAGGCCTAAATCTGCAGGAACACTACAGTGGGTGGGCGTTTTGCATGGAGGGAAATCCCCCCCTTTGAACAGTAGCTTGGGCCAAAAAGGAAAATTACGTACCTACCGTAATTCTTGATCTTCTTGGACGAGTCTCCACCACTCATTCACACTAGTGGGATTGGCACCGGAGGCACTAAGACCCATCGGGAGCAAACTTTTTGCTGGAGGGTCCGCGCGAGAGACGGCGCCGCGAGACACGGCGCCAAGGAGCAGCTGCCGAGCGGTAATGACCATCTCGGCACTTCCACCTCCAACCGCCTCAGTACCTTTTACCAAGGAGGTGCAGCGCAACTAACGTAAGGGTAAACCTAATATTAAAAACGGACATAAGATAGTCCGTATGACCCGTGTAAGAAGGGTCAGCAAAGAAGTCCTCACGGCCTAAAGATTTGAGGGAGTGAAGACCAACACAGCGTGAGCTCGGGATGGAGAGGGATAGAATGAGTGGTGGAGACCCGTCCAAGAAGATCAAGAATTACGGTAGATACGAATTTTCCTATCTTCCGGGACATAAGTCTCCACCACTCATTCACACTAGTGGAGAGTACTGCTGATAATCCCCAAAAGGGCGCAGAGGAGAGCCAGAGCTCACGCCTAAGATAGAAGCCCATTAAGGATAGTTCTGTCAATGCGGAATGTCGCCTGGCATGAACATCCAGTGCATAGTGCTTAACTAAAGTATGCACTGAGCTCCAGGTAGCGGCGCTGGTATATATCTGCAATTGGAACATTGCGACTTCCGCTAGGGATGCCATGATCACCCTAGTAGAGTGAGCGACACTCTACCTTCTAATTTAACTTGAGCCATGGAATAGCAATGACGAAGGCATGCCACTAACCATGAAGAGATGCATCTAATAGCGACAGGTTGACCCAGCCGGTGTCGCTGAAAGAAACGTAACAGTTGCTGAGTCTTATGAACATCCTTGGTTCTATCTAAATAGAACCGCAAGGCTCTCTTAACATCCAAGGAATGAAGAGCCTGCCTCTCATTTTGGAAATTAGCTGAGTAAGCGGAGTACCAGAGGTTGGTTCAGATGGAATTTGACACAACCTTGGAAGAAATTTAGGATGAGTAAGGAGAACTACCTTGTCCTTATGGAATACAGTATACGGAGGGTCCGTAACCAGGGCATGTATCTCAGAGACCTCGGGCTGAGGTAATGGCCACCAGGAAGGCAGTCTTCCAGGTAAGAAATTTTAGCTCACAGGTAGCTAAGGGTTTGAAAGGCTTCCGAGTGAGCATGTCCAGCACCAGGTTAATGTCCCAGGCTGCAACTGGACACTTAACAGGGTCTGGTATGAGAATCCTTAAGAAATCTCTTCACCATAGGTAACTGAGCCAGAGTTAAGGAAGAAACCGCTCATGGAACGCTGAGATGGCACTAAGGTGAACTTTAACTGTGGAGTACTGAAGACCTAAGTTTGATAGGTCCAAAAGATACTACAGAACCTTCAGGAGGACAGGAAAAGGGATTCCAAGAGGATTTTAAAATACAGAGAGAAAAACGCTTCCATTTGGAAGCGTGACGCTGGTGGCTGGCTCCCGAGCAGCCAGAAGGATGTCTGAGACTCTACGAGAGATTGAACCGATCTACTTCATCTCTTCAGGAGCCAAGCATGAAGGTGAAGTGATTTCAGGTTGGGATGGACCACCGAACCCTGAGTCAAAAGACTGATTTGCAAAGGAAGTGGTCTCGAGAGGCTGCCAACATACTGTTGAGTAGAGGAAACCATAGTTGCCGAGGCCAGAAAGGAGCAATGAGAATCATCTTGGTCCCCTGAGACTCGAACTTGAGGAGTACTCTGGATTAGAGGAAGTGGTGGAAAGGCGAAGAAAGCGCTTTGTCCACCGCAGCCTGAACGCATCCTGACAGAAAATGCCAGGCCCTGGATTTCTGGAGCAGAAGAGAGGCAGTTTTATGCTGAGTGGGGATGCAAAAGGTCCAGGTCTGGAGTCCCCACTCTTTGAACAGGACCGAGCTACGGCTGGATCGAGAACCACTGTGAGGGTCTGCCTGCTCTGCTGAGGTGATCTGCTAGGTCGTTTTGTATACCTGGCAGATAAAACCGCTTGAATCAGAGACTTGTGCTCCAAGCACCACTCCCACACCCTCATTGCTTCCCTGCAAAGGGATAAGAATGAGCACCGCTTGCTTGTTGATGTAATACATCACTGCTTTGTTGTCCGCTTGAAGGAGAATGTTCTTGTGACAAAGGACATCCTTCAGAGCTCGGATTGCAGAGGACCGCTCTCATCTCCAGGACATTTATGTGGAGATGAGTTTCGAACTGAGTCCATACACCTTGAGTGTGGAGGAGAGACAGTGAGCTCCCATCCCATTAGCGATGCATCTGTGGTGATGGAGATCTGATGATCCGGGGAGCAAAGGGAATCCTTCCAGGAGATTGTTTCTTGAGACCACCAGGTGAGAGACCTTCAAGGGCTCCGCCACCTTGATGGGATAAGACTGGGGTGAGAGGTCGGGACCACTGAGTGAGAGCATCCATTGGGTGGTTCTCATGTGCAGTCGGGCCAGAGGGACAGTGAAGACCGAGGACGCTTATGAGACCCAACATGCTGCATCGAGAGGCTGTAACCATTGGTTCTCCTGATGTAATGGGCCATACCGAAGGATGTCGAGTCTTCTGTCCTCTGGAAGGAAAGCCTTCGCTGAAGAGGTGTCTAGAAGCCGCCCTATGAAAAGGAGCCTGGGAGGTTGCAGTTGAGATTTTTCAAATTCAGCAGAACTCCCATGGACGTGAGAAGACGAGAAGTCGCTTTGCACGGCTTCCAAAGTCCCTTGGCCGAAGGGTTGCTAGAAGCCAATCGTCCAGGTAGGGAAACACTCGGAGTCCGACTTTCCTGAGATGCGCCCATGAGAACTGCACAACACTTTGTAAAACTCACAGCCGAGGATAGCCCAAAGGGCAGGACTTGAACTGATAATGCTGACCCAAAGCTACAAACCTGAGGAATTTGCGGGGTCGGGTGGACGGGATATGCTGGTAAGCATCCTGCATATCCAGAGAGGCCAGCCAGTCGTGCTTGATGCAGCAAGGGTAACAGGGTACCTAGGGAAATCATCTTGAATTCTCCCTGGGAGGAATTTGTTTAACTTTCTGAGGTCTAGAATGGGGCATCCCCAGATTTCTTTGGAACCAGAAAGTAATGGGAGTAGAACCTGTGTTTCGAGATGCGGGGCACCAGTTCTATTGCCCTGTTGTTCAGAAGGCCCTGGATCTCCGCGGTGAGGAGGTCTGACTGAGAGGCCGACAACCTGGGTGTTGTTATGGGAGGACAATTCGGGGTTTCAAGAAATTGAGAGAATAACCTCGCTAATTATCCGAAGGACCCATTTGTCTGAGGTTATGGACTTCACTGGTTGTAGAAGTACATCAGACGACTTCCCACTGAGGAGAAAGTTCCACCTCGGCAGAGGTGGATGGAACTTGGGGCCAACGATTAATAAGGTAGCGCTTGGGAGCTTTAGGTCCCTGGCGCTTGCTGGCCTTCTTTGAGGTTGGGCAGGTTGGCTTTTGTGGAAGCTTCCTGCCTCTGCCTCAAAGGACTGACGACTATGAAACTGGACGCCTGTTCACATGCCCCCGAGAGGGCAGGCGGAGGTCTGGCCAACTTAATGGCCGATCTAGTCTTCTGAGTGGCCTCTAAGGCTTGCTCCACCTGAGGGCCAAAAAGAAAGGAGCCACCAAAAGGCAGCGCCATCACCTGCTGCTGAGCATCATTCGGAAGCCAGAAGCACGCAGCCAGGAATGGCGCCGAGTACAAACTCTCGCTGTTGAGCGAGAAGCAGTGTCGAAGCGCCCATGGCGGTTTTGACCTGTTGGTTATTGGACCTCAATACCTCTAATAACGGTCAGAAGAAGCTCTGACTTGGAACTGAATCTGGAAGAGCTTCAACCATTCTTTTCATAGAGTGCCACAGGATATACTCATACTGAGAAAAATAGCCTTGATAACTGGCAACACGCATACTTAGAGTGGAGGCAGCAAGACTCTCTTACCTAATGTATCAATCTTACGAGACTTTGTTAATAGGTCGAGCTGTAGTAGTTTGAGGAAGAACGACTTGTCATTCTCTGCCAGGACTACAATAGGATCCGCAAAGGCTTGGGATGCCAAATGGGACGATCCTTGGGAGCTGAATACTTTATCAATAGATTTAGCCACTGAGGGAATAAGAGCAGGGTTATTCCATACCATTTGAGACAGCGCTCAAGGAAGGCTGAATCGGAGGAGTCAAATCAGAGGGATCTCCAAGCATGAAGGTACTGGAGTCTTAATATCTTCCCAGGATCGATGTCTGTAGTCTGGAGAGAAAGAGGGATCCCAGGTTCTTCAACAGAGACTTAAAGGACAGGTCCTCACCACAGGCTCTGTAGAAAGAAAGATCCTGTTTCTCCACTTCATCGCCCAACCAAGGTCTGGGTCAGGCTCAACATCATCTCCTGATGGTCCAGAAAAGGACTGTTTGGACAGGAAAGAAGTGAAAATTAGGAGAGGAGGAAATGGCAGAAAACAAGGAGAGTCCCTATATGCCGGCGCCGAGACGGCAAACGGGCTGAAGACGGCATCGAGGAGGCGACGGCGTCAAGAGGCACGCTGCCTCGTTATCGCCTCGGCGCTGCCGTGACGACGGGCGCCGATGGCGCCGCCCGACCCAATGGTACTACCGGGCGGCGCCGCCAACGACGCCGAGACCACACGGCGCCGGCAACGCGCTGAAGCCCCGGGCGTTTCAAACGGGCGCCCGACAAGGCCACAGACCCTGCAGAAGGCGCCGGAAAAGCCCCGGGAACCTGGAAAGCAAGAGAAGGAAAACCAGGAGATAAGGGCATCGGTGAGGCCCCCTGCGCCGCAGCCATGTGAGGGGGGGAAACACCTAAGCACGGAGTCGCTAGCACCGAAGAAGGCGCCGCGCGACTAGGAAGGTCCAACCGCCCTACCTGATCGCCGGAGGAGCCCGAGGGCCCCGAGGTAACCGAGCCAGGCAGAAGAACCAACCTCCGAGCCCATCGCTCCATAAGAGCGGCCCACTGATGAAACTGCTCATCTGGAGCCCTACCTATAGGCGGGGAGGGGCTCCGATGTCGAGGACGACGATTATCGGAAGTTGGCGACTCCGAAGAAGGAGACCGGCAATCTGCAACTGATAACCACCGCCGGCGCGCAGACACCAGAGGCGACCAGTGATGCCTTCTTTGACCTGTGGGCTGAAGAAGAGTCGTGAGGCCTAACGGCGCCGAGAATGCGACTGCTTATTTTATGCCAAGGGACCGCCCCATCCTCGGCATCGAACTGACCGTGAGTCGGAACCCCCGCTGAGGAGAAGGAGGCTGACCGGACCCAGCCCGGCTGACTGAATAGCTTTCATACCAAGTCTCCCTACCGTCACCTGACCTGCTCATGGCTCACCCTCGCCCAGCAGGCTTGAGACTTTCAAGTAATTTAAATTTAAATATTAGACAAATTTCACGAAAATAGAATAAAACTAAGTTATACTACTATCGTGATAATGTTACAAAAACAAACTGAAAACTATGCTAGTTTGAAGTTTGACTCGACTAGGCGAGCGACGTCGTACTGAAGCGCACTGACGGCGGGAAAAAGGAACTGAGAGGGTTGGAGGGTCGCCGCCAGATGGCATTACTGCTGAAAGCTGCTGCTCGCGCGCCGCTCTCTCACGCCGACCCTCCAGCAGAAAGTTTGCTCCCGATGGGTCTTAGTGCCTCCGGCGCCAATCCCACTAGTGTGAATGAGTGGTGGAGACTTATGTCCAGGAAGATTACAATATTTTCCAAGGATTGCTGGGGGTCTCTGGTATTTAATATGCTCCTCTTGAGAGGACGCCTTTCGCGGATGTGGGGTTACTCCTGTGAGAGCACTAACAGCTGCAACAGGGGTTCGCCCATATGCTGTGAACCTTCTCCCCTCCTAATCTACAGGTAATATTCCCCGTTCTGTGCTGGGTTGGGTGTACATTTGAACCGATGCTGAAATGCCAGTGTTGCTCTGATGTTGTTAGGCTAATCCAGCGAAAGCTAAAGATTTGTGATTAAATGCGGAGCTGCAGCTTCCCTGTATTAATAACACAGCCGGTATAAGGAAAATTCACTCCATATGTTGGGGCTCCCTTAGTGATTCTGCCCCCCCCTTGTTGTGGATTAAGTGGGCGGGCAGTGCTGCTGAGGCTCTGCGCTGATATATGTACTTGCAGGGATCATGGCAGTGGGACGGGCTTTTGCTTGGAGGGATAAACATGCCTGTTGGAGGGATCACCTACTGTTGCAACTGTGGATCACTCAGGTGCTATAAACCTCCCCACAGCGTAATATAAGTAACAACACCCGCCCTGTGTCTAGTTGGGCGTCCTGCTGGGCTGACACTGAAAAACATGCACAAAACTGAAAAGTTTTAAGTTACCACAACCCGAACCATCGACTCGCGACAAATAGCAATGCTGCAGTCTTTCTGGGTATTAATAACACCCCTTGCATTAGGGAAGATCTCTCCATGTGTCGGGGTCCCTTTGGTCCCTTAGATATTTCCTCTCCCTTCGGCATGGAGTGAGAGGGTGGGTTGCGCTGCTGAGGCTCTGCGTTGATGTGTGCTTTTACAGAGAACATGGCAGCGATGCGGGCGGTCCATATGGAGAGACAATGTTTCCTGAATAGGATCCTGCACCAAGTTACAGCAAGATGCAGGGAGATCCGGGTCCTTTTTTAACCCTTATTTTTGCTTTCCCATGATGATACTCGTTACTGGGGTGGGGTTGTGTTTGAGTGATCACAAACAGTTGCAGCTGGGGATCACCCCTAAGTTGAAACTCTCAGTGTGCTGTACTTGCAGGCTAATGCTGCAATTTTTACAGTGATTTAAAATGTTATTGATTGTATAGCCTATGCAAATACCTATAAATCCATAAGCCGGCTACTAGATGCCCTCTAGTGGGGGAATAGAAAATTCTCACTCCTTCACCAATTTCAGAGAGGCAGGCTATTACCTATGGGTTATTACTGGGTCTACAGGGACTTTAGAACTTCGGGGTCACAGTATAAAATATTGATGGGTTTGGTGGGGGGTTGGGACAGAGCTTCAGAATTACTGCAGATGTTGTGGAGTCATGTGGTGCTCCTTGCATCATGTATCCTGTCAGGTATGGTGTTGGGGACAACAAGCCACATCATCTGGCAAGGACCCATTAGTTTCAGGGTCCAGGAGGAACGAGCCATCTTTTTGGCCCCTTCTCCTCCCCTTCGAGTTCTGATTAATCAAACACTTAGGGAACTTCATCTTTTGTTCCCCTACCTTGGGAGTCACTTTGCAAATAATTTTTTCTCCTGGGTGAGGACTGCTCAGTTAGCACCTCCCCACAGGGTTTTAAAGTTTATGTGTTATGTCTATGTTGGTATTTGGTTATTTGTTAAAGTTTCAGACAAAAACCTTCGTTGGCAATTTACATACTGTATTAACATCAAAGGGGATGGCACAGTTTATTACAACTTTATAGGGGTACCTGGAACAACACTAGGGAAGGAAGGGGAGAGGACTGTGGAGATTCTTAGGGAAGATGCTGAGGATCGGAGGGCTTGATCTCATACATTTGAGGGAATATAGTTTTCTGTTCATAAATCGGGGATAATAATATTATTAAAATTGTTTCCCATAATGTTAATGGGTTAAACTATGTGGTAAAACGATACAAGGCTATGTCTACCATAAAAGACAAAGCCCATCTTTTGTTTTATTGCAAGAAACCCATCTTAATAAATCCGAACACCAGAAGCTGGGGAAATTTGGTTATGACCAGGTGGTAGCAGCCTCATTTGGGAAGGGAAAAAGAAGAGGCTCTGCTATACTGGTCTCCAGAGGAACCCAGTTTCAAAAGACAGCCAGCTACATGGATCCAAAGGGCCACCTGGCTATACTTTCAGGCAATTTGGAGGGTGCTCCTATCACACTTGCCTCCTTGTATGCCCCCGGCTCTACAAAGGAAGTCATCCGTTCTTTACTACACAAAATCATCGAACATCACAAGGGACTGTTAATAGTAGGTGGGGACTTAAATCAGGTTTGGGAGCAAAAAGATACCTCTAAAATGAAGTCCTTCCGGCAGAACCTGGCTAGCAGACTAATTAGAGACCATTTAAAGGGGTCTTTCTGGGTAGACGCCTGGAGAAGGCAGAATAAGAATAAAAAAGAATACACACACTATTCATTTCCACACGGTTCTTATGCCAGAATTGACTACATGCTGATCTCTGGAGAACGCCAAGACCAGGTGTTAGAATGTAGGCATGTTCCATCTGTTCTCTCCGATCATACACAACTGTTGTTGTGGTTGAATTGGAAGGTCAAGAAAGGTCAGTCCCTCTGGAAATTCAATAACTATTTCCTAAATTCAAAGGAATTTATGGATATGGCTACCGCTAGACTGGCTCAAATTCAGTAGGACAACGAGTCCCCTGAGGTTTCTGACACTGTGCTGTGGGATACTGTCAAGACAGTATTTGGGGGGATTGTATCAAATATGCTGCCCATTTTAAATGACAACAAAACCAACAACTAGAAGATCTCCAAAGCCAATTGCATGCCTTACAGCGTTGACATGTTAAGGGGGACAGTTCTGTACTGCTGGATATTCAAACTATTAAACAACAGATCCACAAATTAATCGATGTAAAGACGGAGCAGGCATTACAACGCCTACGCCAGAGGTATCATGAATCCGAATCTCGGGGCTTCCCGCCTCTTAGCCCATTGTCTGAGACAGCATACTGCATGGACTACGGTCACACAGATCCAAGATCCCAGGACTGGTCACTTTTTAAAATCTCCAGAAAAAATTCTATCTGGCTTTAGGGACTTCTATACAAATCTATATATTTCAGAACACTCACCAGACAGAGAACAAATAGAATCATATTTAGCTAAGCTAAGATTACCGAAACTGACACAGGAAATTAGAGACTCCCTAGATACCCCTATAACTCCTATAGAATTGGCATCCGCGATTCAAAGATTGAAAACAAAAAAAATCCCCTGGCCCGGATGGGTACACCCCAGAATTTTTTTAAGTTTTTTATAAAGGAGATTAAAGTCCTTTGTTGAAGGTCTGTAGGGTGGCACAACTAGGGGAAGCATTTCCAGACACTTGGAACTACGCAGTTATTTCAAGTATCCCCAAACCGGGGAAGGGTATCACACAGTGCAGTTCCTTCCGCCCTATATCCGTTCTGAACATTGACTATAAACTATATGCCTCAATCTTGGCAAAACGCCTGGAGGTGGTTCTGCCTAAGCTAATTAACTATGATCAAACAGGCTTTATCCTAGGTAGACAAACCCAGGATAATATTAAAAGTTCATTGCATGTGTTATTCCATGCCGCCCGGTCGGGGGTATCTTGCATGTTACTGAGCCTGGACGCTGAGAAGGCCTTCGACCGGGTGGCATGGAAATTCCTGGGCTTAGCCCTGCGTGGGTTTGGTTTCTCAGAATCCTTTATTAAAATCATAAATAATATATACACCGGCCCGAAAGCTTATGTAAGGATCAATGGTAGAGTTTCCCACCCGATTTCCCTGCAACGTGGTACCAGGCAGGGATGCCCCCTTTCCCCCCTTCTTTTCGCCCTATACCTTGAACCTTTAGCTCAGGCATTGAGACAAGATGAGACAATACAGGGGTGGGAGTTTGGTGGGAAACACATAAGTTAGCCTTATATGCGGATGATCTGCTGGTTTATCTTCAAAATCCAGAACACTCATTGGAACACCTGTGGGCACGCCTGACAGAATTTAGTCTCCTGGCCAGATATAAAGTGAACACATCTAACACTGAGGTCTTAAAAATACAATATGAGCCCTCGGAAAGGATACGACAGAGATTCCCGTTTAGGTGGAATCTAACCCATATTAAATACCTGGGAGTACAGATGGGTTTTCAGGCGAACCAACTGTTTTTTCTTAATTTTACTCCAATTCTAAAAAGCATTAAATTGGAATTAGACCAGTGGGCCCCTATCCCCATCCCCTTGGTGCAGAGAGTGGAGGCGATAAAAATGGTAATCCTCCCTAAGTTTTTATACCTGGTCCAAACAATCCCTATTCTTATCCCGCACTCATACTTCAACTCGCTTAATAGAGCGATCTCCCGCTTTTTGTGGGGGTCACAAAGACCTAGAGTCCGTCTCTCAGATCTCCAAATTCCGAAGAAAGAAGGAGGCTTATCATTACCAAACTTTAAACTATATCATCGGGCAGCACAGTTACGGACAATCATGTATTGGCTGGACCAAGCTTATCTGTCCAAATGGAAGAACTTGGAATTAAGGGAAGGGGCCCTTACAAATCTGAATGACACACTTCTTAGGCAGGGGGAGAGATTAAATACATGTCAAGAAGACAACCCGTACACAGCCTCCACCCTGAGCATATGGTTTGGAACCTTGAGGGACAGGAAGGCTGTTGGGTGGAGGGGTCTCTTATTCTCTGTCCCATACTTGGATACCTTCTTCCCTGCCAAATGGGATGTGGGATTCAAGAGATGGGAACAGAGGGGTTTACACCTCATATGGCATTTTCTAGAGGGAAGTGAGATTACGTCTTTTGAAACACTAGTCAATAAACATGGAATTCCTTGGCAGGACAGATTCAGATACTTTCAAATTAGAAACTATATTAGAAACCTTCTTGCACGCATGGCCGCTGGGAGCTCAACGCCTCCACAGATTGCAATCATACTTAAGAAGGCAATAGAAGGTGCTCCTGTCAGATCACACATTATTTCTAATCTATATCAAGCTCTTCTTGCATGGAAAGGGGATACTTCCTCTTCTATAAAAAAGGCTTGGGAAAGTGATCTGGGGATTCATATTTCGGAGGAATTTTGGGCTTGGACCCAAACAAGGATTCACTGGGACCTATCAGCAATTAGCTGGCAAGAGTTTGCTTGGAAGATCTTTGTTAGATACTTCTGGACCCCAGCAATTCAGATTAAATTTCAGGGTAGAGGTTTCTCAACTTGTTGGAGAAATTGCGGGCACTCTCCAGCAGCATTAGTACATATAATGTGGAGTTACCCTGTATTGACCCCCTTTTTTCAAGATTTGCATCAGGCCTTACAGGCGGTAGTAGACCCTGGCCTGAATTTAACCCCCTCTTGTTACTTTTTCTTGGAGTTACCAAAGGAACACAGGGACCCCCTTACAATTAAGCTCCTGAAAATATCATTCCTAGTCACCTTAAACATATGGCAAGAGCTTATGATCAGTATATACAGAATGGAAGCATTAACAACCTCCATTAATAAAAGGGTTACTCAGTTTGAGATTCTGTGAAGGCGTCGGGTTCTATACATGACAGAGGTGAGACCTGATTTCATTCCCTGATGAGTTTGGTACACAAGGTATTAGGTTACGATTTCTAACCTAGAAACTAGGATATATGATGTATAACAGAAATCAGCATAGTATATAAAATCTTTCTGATTTCTCCCTGCCGATATGTTGATGGATAATAAATTTTCCCTCCTCCTCTCTTTTATATAAGCTGTTATACACGGGAAACTGCACTAGCTGTAGATTAGGGCAAACTGGCATGAGAGAACTTGTAGATATCCTGCTGCTATCCCCTTTTAAGTTGGTATGCCACATGCCCCGGACATGTCATAAGGCAAATGAAATGCTTATGAATACAATATATTTACTAAATATATCTCTGTAACATGATTGTTAAACAATGGAATTTGCCCTGCTTGTAGCATATAGTAAACTGGCTTGGGAGTACCTTTAGTTATCTTGCTGTTATCTCTTTGAATATTGTAAGTCAAATGTCTTGGTCATGGAATAAGTTAATTGAATTGCCCATGAAAACATTATATTTGTTAACTGTTTGTCTGTAACATGTCTGTTCCGTTCTGCTGAACTAAAACTATAAATAAATAAAGTTTTTAAAAAAAAAGTAGTCACTTCTTGAATAATTCCTTCAGACACCGGGGTCCTGACTCCCCTTGGGGTAATGAAGTAGGAGGAATACCTTGGATGTCAAAGGTAGTGGCTTCCTGAACAATTCCTTCAGTTCAGTTTGCAACAATCTGAAAAAAGGGATGCAGGACTGCACAGGACCACATTATATGTGTATGATGGACTTGCATTTCCCCACATTGCCGACAGCAGGTCGCATTCCCAGTGGGTGAATAATGTTTAGTTATGACTGGGGTGCAGAAGCACCTAATTAGCTGTTTCCATGCATATTCTATCCACTGGTGAGAACTAGTTACTTTATAGGTGTTCTGACAAGCTTTCTACCAGTTCTTTGAGGAAACGTGTGCACCCAGCTCTTCTTGCCGTCACAGGTGGACATCTTGCATGGATTCTCCCACAGTTTCCACAATGGACTGGTATAAAAGGGAAATCAAATGTACTGAACACCCCATCCTAAGAAAAGTGATCAACATGGTTATTAACACTGGGTGTGATTCTGGGTGTTGGGCTCCCAGAGGAAGTGTGGAATAGTAATGTTGGAGCTGCAAAAATCTATGAAAGTCCAATCTACAGATGCCAAATTCGGTTTGTGCCTCATCGAAGGACTTAAAAATCTTTCCAGTAATTAGTTGCTATAAATATTGAAGGGAGTGATGTTCTCATTCCCAAAAGGCTGGGTCAGTGCTGACTAAGTGGAAGCCCTCCAGCTAGGGGATAGCGCATAATAAAGAAAGGAACGGGATGACATGTAGTGTTTTGCGAATGGAGTACCATGTCTTGACTTGGTATTTAAGTCATGGGTTTGTAGTTGGCAGGTTTTATAAGGTAAAGTTTCTATGGGGACTAATTTTACAAACTTCGAATTAGGGAGCAGCGACACCTCCGCTTCCACCAGTGAGTTTTGGGGGTGCTCATTTGACAGACCGTGGAGCTGAGCCGCCCAGTAATAGAGTTGTAGGTTGGGGAGGGACAAGCCTTCCCCTTTGCTTTAGACAGACACAACAGCCATAGTTTAACACATGGGTGTTGTCCTGTCCACAACAATCTTGAAGTTTCCTTGTTCCACTGTCTGAATATGGCCTGTTAGTGAGGAAATGGCATGTTCTGGAATAAATATAAAGCTATGGGCAAAGTGATCATGCATATAATTTCAACTCGTCTAGAGAGGCTTAGAGGATTTTAGAGCTTAGATCTTTCATTAATTAGGTCCCGAAAGGGGTGTAGTTAT
Source organism: Neoceratodus forsteri (assembly GCA_016271365.2). Lineage (NCBI taxonomy): Eukaryota > Metazoa > Chordata > Ceratodontiformes > Ceratodontidae > Neoceratodus > Neoceratodus forsteri. The sequence goes on along the minus strand of CM057455.1, from coordinate 1,681,448,980 downwards.
TTTTAAGGGTGTCAGTTGGGGTTCTGGCAAGTATTTTAATTTCTCATCTGAGACGGTAGGTAGCTGAAAGTAAGGGATTCGGTTTTAGCTGTGTTGAGCTTATATCCAGACACAGCACTGTATGCATCTAGGATACAGGACGCTACTGGCAGGGAATTTTCCAGGTCTCTCAAATACAGAAGGATGTCACTGGTTTATAATGCCACCTGATGTTCCTCACTCCATCCAACTGTACCCTGGTTGTGATTTTATACTCCCGAATGGCCTGTGCCATGGGTTCTATGTAACCTGCAAAAAGGAGGGGTGAAAGGGGGTAATCCTGATGAGTGCCATGTTGCAGAGTGAAACATTTAGAGTGATGTCCTTCCACCTTTACACAAGCTTGTGGGGCCTCGTATATGTTTTGTAATAATTTGGTTAGGGAGATCAAGAAGCCCAGCTTCCCCATCACAGAGTACAGGAAAGGCCAAGAGACCCAGTTGTATGTCTTTTTCAGCATCTAGGCTAAGGAGTGCTGATGGCAAGCTGCTGCTCTGCATCTCATGTATGAGATGCAATGTACTGTACATCTGGTATTATCTGCCCTGGTTCTAGGTCTTACAAACCCCGTCTGGTTGAGTCTACCAATGAAGGGAGCACTCCGTCGAGACGCCGTGCCAGTATGCCCATAAAGTACTTATAGTCGGCAATAAGTACTGAGATCTGTCTATAAGAACTGCACAGTTGAGGAATTTGTCTGGTTTTAGAATGACCGACACTGCTGTAAGACCAGGTTGGCAGGGGTGTTTTGCCCTGTATGGTGGCATTAATCACTCAGAGCTCTGTCCCTATATTAAAAATAATGTACTGCAGCAGGAAAATCAGAAGCACAGCATCTCCAACCACAGTACACCAACCAACTCAGCAAATTTAGGTTTGTTTTGGTTTTTTTAAAGTGGGGAGTAAGGTTTAGTAAAAACAGACTGTAGTTTTTGTTACACAATGGTAAAACTGTTTGGCTCCTTAGGATGACTTGTTGACTTCCAATAATTATATTATCCAAAGCTGAAGACTCTGGGCAACATAACTACTGTCAGTTGCTGGCCCGGTGGCGCTGAGTGTTGAGGCCCTGGACGCCACACCTGCGACCCAGGTTCGGGAATGACCCTGGATCACCGGGGGGTCGGCAAGGGAGGGGAAGGACTGAGCGTCCAGAGGACAACTCTCCTTCCTCAGGGGGATCCAGGGACTATGCCTGGCACCACGGTGACCTCTGGTGGAGACCAGAGGTACCGCAATGCTTCAGGGCCAAAACAGAGGGTTGTGGAGTCACGGCAAGAAGTTCCCTGGCATCACTGCACGTTGGGACTCTGCCGGGAGAGGGTGCAATGAGGGAGGAGGAAAAATAAGAAAAAAAAACGCTCCCGGAGATAGGCAAAGACACCACCCTACAGTCACACTCCACCAGCTGAACTCGTCCAGCTCTTGGGCCAAGCCCAGCCTGGCCTGAATTTGTAGATAGAGCGCCCTGAGAGGATAAGGTGGCCCCACCTTGGGAGGGCTCAGAGCCGAGGGGATAGCCGGGCTGGTGCCAGGTTGCTGGCGAGTTTCAGAAACGGAGGTAGAGCTGGTAGTGAGTGGATGCCCGAGAGAGTTCTCCGGGGCTCAAGCGGAGCAAGAAATAGAGTTAAAAAAAAAAAAAAAAAAACTACTGTCAGTCAACAGTTTATTCCTCAGGGTCAGTACTGTCCCACTAAAGCCTCAACTCAGGTCAATATTTGTATAATGTCATCCCAGGAAGCTGCTCAGTACTTGGACAATTTTGACTCCATTAGGGCCTCTTTCACTATGGCTCCTCTGGTTACTCTGCAGTATACAGAACTCACTATACCCAAAGGGATGCCACTAGGACTGGCAGAGCTGCAAACACACTGTCTTCTTGTTCGGGGTGGGGGTCATTTCTGTCCAAGTTACCCAATTAGACACTTCAATGTTCCAAAGTGGTATATTTCAAAAATGATTTTTCTTAAAGTTTTTTCTAGGGGCTAAATCATTTTCTGATGGACCTCTGTGTTTGTCAGGAAGCAAACCTGGGAAAATGTCTTTAAAATGTAACCAATTGCAGCTGTATGTGTATCACACCTTTCTGGTCAGATGCAGAAACCTGGATGAAAAAAGTTCTTGGTATAACACAAGATTTAAAAAGTATGCATATGGTCTGTGGTTTACAGCTGAAAAAGACTTGGAGGCAATATGAAAAACACTTGTTTAGCATCTTAAGTGTAGCAGCACTAAAGGCAATAACACAAAAATGGCTAAAAGATACCAGCCCCACAAGGGAAGATTGGATAGCAAACTGCAAAAAAATTAAAGGATAGAAGAAATCACAGCGAGATTTAATTTAAGAATGGAGTTAACACTAAGCGGTTGCCTTTTGTTAACACAACGGAAGAAATTGAAGGAACTATATATAAAAAAAGAAGAAAAATGCCAAGTAATAAATGTATTTGTCAGCGACAGATACTGGGTGTTACGTTTTTAAAAAGTTAAAGCGTAACAGATACCAGTTTTTTTTTGGGGGGGAGGGGGTTGTTAATATGGCATAGAATGGGTTACAATTTAAGACAAGATTGCACTGGAAGAATTCAACAGCTGGAGCAACAAGACGTAGATAAACTGAATTTCTTTTTTAACAGAGACAGTCAAGCATACTCAAGCGAATAAGAAAAACTGTACACAGAATTACATTTGATGAATGCATTAATGTCTGCAATATGTTCATGTTTTCCTTTAATGTCTCAATAAAGCCCTGAAGGTTTAAAACGATGTAACTTCAAACATACAGTGCAATACAGAAAACTAAAGAATTTCACTGTTACACTGTAAACATGAAGGGAATACAGATTTAGGGGAGAAATCTCATGTCATCCACAACAGTTGTCTGCAGAACAGCTACAGTCTAAACTTTTTAAAAGGATAAAAGGCCTCTCTCCCAACTCCCAAAAGTGTTCATAAACATTTTGCTCTCTATCAAACACAACATGAAAGAATCAGTTTAGCTGTTTTAAAATAAAAAATGAGAACTGCTTCCTTTTCAGATAACATTTGTCCATGGAAACTGCAAAAAAAAAAAAGAAAAGAAAACAGCTGTGTGTTCAAAAGTGGTAGGCCTGCTTAGTTAAATTAGACAATTGTGGGCGCAATGCCAGCAGACCTAGCAGGCCTACTGTATGTATTCACTTGCAGTGGAACATTCATAAACAGCGACCCTCATAGTTTTTAAAACCCATGAAAAGTTATTTTCCGTGAAGTACCGTTGGGCTTATCCGTAGCTGGCAACAGTTTGGACAATACACATGACAAAGTCTGTCCAATACTGATACATGCTATGGCACCATTTCATGGTACCTTGAGATGTTACGCAGGGACAAGCTGGGTCAACTACATACTGTCATGTATAATCTCTGGACTGCTTCTGGCTACACAAGTCTGATACCTTCTTTAAAAATACTTGTAACAAGGTCATTCATTTTTCCGAGAATACAACTTAATTGGGCAATATACACCATGTCATCGAAAAACTAGTGTGCATTAATTCCCTAGATATGCCCACTGAGGTAGAACCTCTGATCGCCACATACAATACCAGCGTTTTCTGTTTCCCAGTCACCCACCCGGTTGATAGTTTTCCTAATGTGGCCATGTTAATAGCTCCCACTAACTGCTGTCCAATCCAGAGTTCATACATTAACATGCTGTGCATTAATTTGTCCTCACAGTAAGTATACTATGGCTGTGTTACTTTAGTGTTCACTTTCTCATATACCTTTGTACTGCCTCGCCCCCCAAAAAAAAAAAAAGCACCATAGCGATCTCCACTTCCGGGTGACAGAACAATCTGTGAAGTGTATCACAGGTTGAAAAAAAAATAATAATGAAATGTTTAAAATATTTTACCTAGTTACCAGTATTGCAAACTTAAATCACAACAGTTTAAAGGTGCACAGAATGTTAATCCTGGAAATAAATGCCCATGTAAGAATCAGCACAGGTATGGATTGGGTCTGTAAGTGCGATATGCAAATCAGGAACACAAAGCACAGAAATCCTAGCAGTGCTTGTAGGACAGTTAACGAGTGTCATAAAATGTAAGAATTACACCAAATGTTATCTGTTGTTACACTGCAGTAACTCGGCAACATGTGTAGAATCATAACAATGTTTAAAAAAAAAGAGAAGTTGAGCAGTCGCAGCATTAATGCATAGCTGTTGTTTTGCACGTGAAAAACCATCTATAGTTGTATAAAAAAAGTTTTAAAAACACTACAAATCCATCACTTGCATGACAGTTTTCCTACACGTACAGCTACACTTACAACACTCTCCATGTTATAAGCGCATTAATCCCCGCAACAGGAGCCATTTCCTCAGAATTAATGCATGGTTGGTGGTGGGAGCACTCGGCCTTCGACTTCGTGCAACCCCCCACCCCCACCCCAAACCATGCATTAATTCCTCGGAAATGCATCCTGTCTCAGGGATTAATGCTTACTTATCACAGGCTTTCAAACCATGAGGACCACTGTTCATGAATGTTCCCAATTAAATTGTTTTGAAACTATGGATCCTGCCCCCACTACTATGTTAACCCTTTTAAGAGAAGTGTGGCGCCATTCATGAAGTGTACCCCATCTAGATGTCTTACATGCAGAATTTAACTCTTTGCTTAAGAAACTGCCAACCTCCACTCTTAGTAAAGAGCCCAAATTAACTTGAGACAGATCGGCAATGTCCTATTAAGAGCACATTTACCCCAACAAATAACAGACAAAACAGGCAACTTTAGAAAATTTGACTTGGTGACTCGCACATTTGGAAACAAAAAGGGGGTCAAATATATTTCAGGTATTTTATTCTTTCTTTTTTAAGGGAAAAAAGATTTTTGTTTAAAAGCTGTATTTTTCATTATTGTTGCACACTGCATGCAAGACTTGCTTTGTTGATTGAAGCACTCCAAACTGAAAGCAGTTTCTGTGCTTACATTCCTTGGGTCTAGATTTGCAGTAGGCACCAACTCCCCTTATACGACCACAGGAAGTTTTGAGGACGGAGAAAGACCCAGCACTCGTATAGTTTTTTAAGCAAAATTCTATTTCTGTCATAATTAGATTAATCATCAATATGTTTTCATTTCACTCAGATGTTCTAAAAACAGCTTTTCTTAACAATGTTAACGGTCACGAAAGATGTCTGCCACTAGCAATTTTTAAAAACTCTTCCCTCAAGGTTACTTTTGACCTTATATACTAGATTCATGCTGTGTATTTGGAGGGTGCTTGTTACTGTGTGCTACCATTCCTAATGGTAACCAGCACAGCACGACACAAAAATGAGTAATTTATTCATAGTGCACATGACCAGAAAATACAGGTTACTCACCTGTAACAGGAGTTCTAGGAATGGTGTATGTTGTTCATCCACACTGTCTGGCAGGTTCCTTGCTGCTTTAAATCTTACCGGAAGGTCTTCAAGCTGGCTCCTCCCACCCACCCTGGTGGTAAAACTCTTGGCTCCGGCCCATGACGCCAGATCTAGCCTGCTGGAAGCCAGGTTGTGCATCAAAGCCGGGGAGGTCGGGTGGGTCGTGTGGATGAACAACATATACCATTCCTGTATTCATCGGGGGGCTGTGCCCCCGAATCCCCCCACCCTCTAGGATTCCAACTCCGAGCCAGAGATGGATTGGGGGGGGGCAAACACCCAGCGAGGCAGTCTCGGTCACTGCACAGACCATCACAGTGACCTGCGGGTTTTGCCCGATTCCTGTCACTGTGATGGTCTTCGCAGTGTCAGAGTCGCTGAGGTGACGGTATACAGTACCTAGCTGGAGACTGGCTCCTACTCAGGGCCAGAGCTGGTTGGGATAATCTCTCGACATCTTTGTTCTTAGACCTGTTTTGTGATTGAGAGCTTCGTTGTTCATCTTTTGAATGTCCTACGTTTGCCATTTTGACCTCTTTTGGTGTTTTTTTCCGATATAAAAAGTGAGTTTTAGTGGCTAAGGAGGGGAGCTGTTCCCCCAGGTCCCTGCCGGCGGCTCCGTGACGTCACCGAAAGTCTACCACAATACATTTAGATATTTTCTATCTAATGTATTACCTCTGTAAGTGCCTTTAAAGTTAGATCACAGAGCTGCATCTCTCTGGAGTCCCACAAGATGATAAATCTTACATTTCAGACACAAGTATCAGTTTAAACTCTGTGTCTCCATACCCCTTCTGTGAGTCATCTAGCTCCTCCTTTTAGAATATAAAATTACAAAAAATGATTTCCTACCCGGAGGTATGTTAATAATGTGACATCAGCAAAAACCCATTTCCCAAATTATGAGTCTTTGATCAACCAGTTCCTTTGAGGTTTACAACCCTGCAATCCGTCACCCAGATGTGAGATATCCAACAGGAATCAGCTAAAGGACGTTCTTTCCTGATGTAATAAAATGTATATTTAATTTCCAACTTCAAAAGCATGAGGTCATAAAAAGGCCATAAAAATGCAATTTCTCAAGGAAGTTAATTACATTACAGAGATCTCCTGGTCAGTGTAATACATCCTGTGATTTCAGCTGCTGACACCTTGTAGTTTGAAAGGGCCAAATCTCACAGACTGACATTTCATACACTGACCATTTATTTATAATACCAATATCATACCATATTCATAACCAGCTGGCCAAATGTCACATGCATAACTTTGCATTTCTTGGCATTGAAGCCAAGCTGCCAGATCCTGAACCACCTCCCTAGCTTTTCCAGATCTTCCTGTAGGTCCTATATCCCTTCAGCTGTGTCCACTCTCCCACAGACCTTGGCGTCATCTGTGAATAGGCACATTTTGCCTTTAATGCCATCTCCAATGTCATTTATGAAGATACTGAATAACATCGGCCCCAACCCCGAGCCCTACGGGACCCCACTTGTTACCTGTCTTGTGCTAGATAACTCTACCCCCACAACCACCCTCTGGGTTCTGTCCTTCAGCCAGTTTTCCACCAATCTGGCCATCTTTTTCCCAATCCCAAGATCCACCAACTTCCTGATCAACCTTCTGTGGGGCACAGAGTCAAAGGCCTTGCTGAAATCAATACAGAGGATGTCTACTGCTTGACCCCTGTCTACGGTCTTAGTGACACTGTCAAAGACGTCAATCAGATTTGTTTGACACGATCTCCCCCTATGAGTCCATGCTGCCTCGCATCCTGGAGACCATGCTCCTCTAGATATTCCACCAACTTTTCCTTTAGTATGGTCTCCATGAGCTTGCCCACAATGGAGGTCAGACTGACTGGTCTGTAATTCCCTGGATCATCCTTGGGACCGCTTTTGTGGAGCGGCACTAGATGTGCTGTTCTCCTGTCTTGCAGTACATTTGTCTCCAGTGAACTATTAAATAGGTCTGCAAGTGGCCCTGTCAGCTCCTCAGCCAGTTCCTTTAGTACCCTTGGATGTAGTCTGTCTGGGCCTGGTGATTTGTCCACCATCAATGCCAGCAGCCCCTCCCTCACTACATCTGTGTCTCCCCCCCCTACTCCTCTTTCCCTTCCTGAAGGCACTGGTCCGTCCTTCTCCCTGGTAAAGATGGAACAGAAATATTCATTTAGTATCTCTGCTTTTCCCCCATTATCCTCCACCCACTCCACCCCTTTCTTAAGCCTAACAATCCCTTCCTTCTTGTCCCTTTTCTCACTTATACAGCGAAAGAAAGCCTTCTCCCCCTTCTTAATTCCTTTAGCTATCTGCAGCTCCTTCTGTGCCTTTGCTCATCTGACTTTCTCACTTGCCTCACTAGCCAATCCTTAGGTAATTTTCCCTATCCACTTCTCTCTTGATCTTCCTGAATTTTCTATAGGCAAACCACTTTTCCCTTACTGCCTGGGCAACCCCAGAACTGAACCAGCTGGGCGCTTTGGCCCTTGTTTTCTTACCCCTGAGCCTAAAGCACTCATCTGCGGCAACCAGTATTCCTTCCTTAATGATGGACCACCTTTGGTCAACCCCCATATCTGCTCTGATGCCCACCAGATGGCTCCTTAGCATTTCGCTCATTTTCCTAAAGTCCGCTGTCCTGAAATCCAAGATTTTGGTCTTAGGATGCTTTCCCTGCCCATATTCAACTGGAACCACATTGTGCAATGGTCACTTCCTCCCAGTGACTCCCCGACCATTGTTTCCTGTACATGCTCCCCCATTTGTGAACACCAGATCAAGAACTGCCTCAGCTCTTGTTGGTTCAGTAATGCTCAGAGTTAGGAACCCACTCTGAAGTCTTTCCAGGATCACCTTACTCCTAGCACATGTCATGGATGGTATGCTCCAGTCCACCTTGGGCAGGTTGAAGTCCCCCACAATTACCACCTCTCCTTTCCCCGCAGCTTCTGATATATGTGAGCTCAGATCCATGTCCCTCTCCTCATCCTGACTAGGTGGTCTATAAACCACCCCCCACCTCACCTTTCTCCCTCTATTGGACCTTAACTGAACCCATAATGCCTCTACCTCCTCTTCCTCAGACTCCTCCCTCGTGCAAGTTATTCCCTCCCTGATACAAACTGCCAACCTGCCCCCCCTTCCCTCCTGTATAGTTTATTTCCAGGGATCGCAAGGTCCCAGTCATGGTGTGATGTTGCCCAAGTCTCAGTTACTGCAGCTATGTCCACCCTCCTGTCTGCTAATAGTGCCTGCAGGTCTTCCATCTTGTTTCCAAGACTCCATGCATTCAGAGACACCACCCTCCACCTAGAATCTGACCTTCCTTCTCTTCCCTCTATTCTTCTATTCATATTTATCCCCTCTGGGTGCAACCCTCCACGTACCCTTGTTATGTGTTCCTCACCCCTCCACCCTTTGCTAACTTAAAGGTCCTTCAATCTTCCAAGTGATTTCCAAAGTGGTTTCTGATTTCATGCTGAGTCAGACCATTACCTTACAGTTCAATATTCTGAATACACTAACAAGGGTGAAGAGTCTTTATCTATGGAAAGGTGCTTTTTATAAATAAAGTATGATATGATTGATATATGATATGATATATGATATGATGAGTCTTAAGTACAGAAATCCTTTGGGCCAATATAATAGCAACTAGGAAAAGAGCTTTCCAAAAAGGGAAGTGTAGTTCACAAGCAAGGGGAGAAAGAAAGAATAGAAACAGCAAGTGAAAGAATGGAGATAACGGGTAAATTGTTGGAGTGGCCAATTCCTAGGTGCCACAAGAAAAATGTGGTTGCGCAGTCAAACAGGCAAGGGACAGACAAGTGGCACAAAAGGAGAGGCTGAAATAGATCCTTGCTTTTAACTCTCTCTACATAACAAATGGCACAGGGTCTTACCCAACGACGTCACAGGAACTGATAATAGCTGTCCTACAGCACAAAGCAGAGATATTGTCTGTGGCATGCCCTGAGTTTGACATGAAGGTCAGCATCCTTCATGTCTAAAGCATACAGCCAATCCTGTTTCTGCAGTAGGAGGATGACAGCCTAAAGAGACTCCATTCAAAACTTTTTGCATTCAATGAATTTGTTCAGGGCTCTGAGGCCCAAAACTGGATGCAAGACTTCTGTGGATCTGGGGACCAGAAAATATCTGGAGTAAAGTCCCCTGTTCCCTTCTTAGGGAGTAACAGGCTCTATGGCCTTTTTCTGAAGCAAGGACTGTACTTCCTCCCACAGCAGGGACAGGTGTCCTGGGAAGGGGTAGGGGTTAATGAGAAGGACATGGAAGGTGCACTGGAGGTTTGGAGAGCAGTTCTAGTGCATGACCCTTTTCCATTATTTCAAGAACTCATTTGTCTGTGGTGCTCTCCCTCCATTTGGGCAGATAAAAGGAGATCCTTCCCCCCACTTGTACCCCTGGCAGCAACCATGGAGGGGGAAGGAGAACATCCCAAGGCAGCATAGCCACCAGTACTAGAACCTTTTGTTGCCTTGGAGTTTCCACCTTGGGTTGCAAGACCAGCGTGGGGACTGCCTCGTCTGCCACAATATTGTGGATGGTAGCCATGGCCTCCTCAGCCTGCCAGCTTCTGAAAAGCACCTCTACCATGACCCCTTAAATTTTGTGGTGTCAAGGATTTCACAGGCCTCAATCACCTTGGACGATTGAAGGACCTTTAAAGCACTAGCCACACCATGGCCAAATAACTTTGAGCCATGAAAAGGGGCAGTGAGTACAGTTTGTTGCACATCAGAAGCAACACCCACTATGAGCAATAACAATCTCCTGAGGCAGATGTCAGGGGCGGCCAACCTGGCAGCAGCGTCTGAGACACTGCATGCTGATCTCAGTAAATGTTTTCTAGTATCTAGGCCAGCAGAGGCAACTTTATGCAGTTCTGCTTTTCCAGGGCTGTCTGACAGAGTCTGAGTCATAGACATAACTGATTTCCAGAGGCTATTCTGATACTTAATCATGTAAGCCTGGTAGTTTGCAATATGAAGCCCCAACATGGCAGAGGCATAAGTCCCCTTGCCTATTACACCCCATTTCCTGGACTCTGTCAGAAAGTGGGATGCTCAAGACTCTAGGGGCTCCAGAATGATCAAAAAGAGCCATCATTTATTTATTTACCTGTATTTATTTTTATACTGGGAGGCATGTGAGCAATACTGCCCGTCTTCACAAGCGTCCAGTGTAACAAAAAAAAAAAAAAGAAAAAGAGGGAAGGGGGAGTCAAAGGAAATGAGCAGCAATAAAAAACAGACATTATACAGCTATTCAGAGAGCATGGAGGGTATAATTATAGGAACTAGAGTACACATTTTTTGTACAAAACTAAGGGAATTAAGTTAATAGATTTTTAATTTTACAATTATGTACATAAGGAGTTTTACAATTATATACAAAAGGAGTGGGTTATGAGCAGTTGCATTTGGATTTGCTAAGGAGAAATTTAGTAACAGCAAATCAGTCTCAGAAGCATAACAGGACTTGACAGAGCAGGATAATGTTTGTCAGCTTTTCTGAGAACTGTAAGCAGAGTGCTAGGCCTGTGACAGGCAACAAAGGTAGCATTATCAAGGGCAGGATAAACAGGAGGCACCCCAACAACAGTAGGTGTTGCTGTTACTTCCAACAACTCCATTAACATGTTCTTACTGGAGTCGTTGTCTTCTCCCTCAAATCGTATCTAGTATTTGCTTGAATAAAGACCAGAAGGAGGGATTTTCTGGAGGAAACCTAGGGTTGTACACCACGGAGTACCCACTGCAAAGGGACGAGGTTGAGATGGAAGGAAAAGCTTCTTCATAAGGTTCCTCCTCCACACCTTCCTCTCCTAAATCCTCCTTCATTTCCCGAAGGTCAAGACTGTATTCCACCTCATCGTCATCCTGAATGATGACAGGAGCAAGCAACAGAGCCGATAATGGAGGCGGTGGCTATACGATTGGTACCGTAGATGGTGCTGAAGAGGGAGGCTCTGTTGATAGAACCAGCACCGATGCGGTCTGTGACAGGAATGAAAAAATTATTCACCATAGTAATATAATTTCTTCCAAGGTATTCTTCAGTATGCTTGACAGGTGCAGTATGCCAGCTGGGCTCAGCTGCCCTGGAGGAGGAGGTTATACTAATGATATTTTGGCATTGGCCAATCAGAGAATAGTAAGAGAGAGTGCTGCCTGAGCTCGAGTATGTCATCAGTCAGATTCATTTCGAAGCTAAAGAGCAAAAGGTCCCAAAAATACTCATCCAAACTATAAAAACAGGAACAAGAACAATACGTAAGAATTATAAAACACCCATAACCAGAAAAAGCTGTAATCATAACTCTCAGTGAAATTTGACCCAAAGAATGGACTGCAGAACTACTCAGTCAGGTTATGTAGGGGAGAATGGCTGAGAGGTCAAGCATACTGCAGAATACCTCGGATGAAAGAATATTACTACAGTCATTTTTTCTTCTCACCCCAGGAATTCTTCGGTATGCTTGACAGGTGCAGACTACAAACCATGCAGCTGGGAGGCAGGGACAGAACCCACTTTGGGAATAGGTTCTACTGGACTGCTGTGTCAAATCTGGCATCTGATTTGAACTGTACATCCAGAGTGTTTTGTGAAAGTGTGTACAGTCTTCCATGTAGCTGCTTTGCAGATATCCAGCAAGGGTATGTACCTTGCGGTTGCCACAGAGGCTGCAGTGCCCTTAGTGGAGTGGGCCCTGAGGCCTTGAGGAGGCTGCTTGCCTGCCTTATTGTAACAGAACTGAATGTAAGAGACTATCCAACAAGAGATGGTCCTTTTAGAGGCAGGCCTGCCTTTTCCTACCTCACCATATGTAAGGAAGAGCTGGGTATGTGAAGCCCTGAGCTGCTTGGCGTGCTCCAAGTAGTAGGTCACTGCCCTTCTCGCATACAAACTATGGAGCTTTCACTCACCAGGAGTGGATTTGTCTGTGAAGAAAACAGGAAGTGTTATGGACTGGTTCAGATGGAACTCTGATACCACCTTAAGAAATAATTTCCTATTTGTTCTACGGACTACCTTATCCTTGTGGGAGACAATACAGTTAGGTTTAGTGCTGAGAGCCTGCAGCTCTGAAATTCTTCTGGCTGAGGTGATTGCCACGAAAAAGACAGTTGTCCAAGTGATGAACTTTAGCTCTGCTGTGGCCACGGCCTCAACAGGGGTCTCCATGAGATTGGGTATACAGAAATTCAAGTCCTGGGAGGGATGGGTTCCCTAAGAGGGGGTTGAAGGTGTAACAGGCCCTTGAAAAATTTCTTGAAGATGAGAGATTAAAGACTTTTCCTTCCCAGCTGAAATATAAGCAGACATAGCTGCTAGATGGACTTTCAAGGATGAGGCATATAGGCCTGAGGTAAAGAACAAAAACACTGGCTCAAGTCAGTATCTGGAAACTGGAGCCCCGCTACAATGAATCAGGTGCACATTAAGTAAAGAAACACAGGCTCTACAGCTAACAGCGAAGAACAGTCCACAAAATTAGGACACACTTAAGACTGCTTTTTAATATTAAAAAACGCAGTAACAACTGCTTTGTGTTGAGGTACAAAAAAGTAGTGGTAGCAACCCCCCAAGAGAACATCAATGTTTCACGTTGTAATTGTTACTGCGTTTTTTTAATATTAAAAAGCAGTCTTAAGTGTGTCCTAATTTTGTGGACTGTTCTTCGCTGTTAGCTGTAAAGCTCGTGTTTCTTTACTTAATGTGCACCATATAGGCCTGAGGCCTGTTGATGTACCATAATTCGAGCACTGAAGATAGAGAAGCTTTCAGTGGTTCAATACACCTAACCTTACACCACAGGGAAAATCTTTTCCCTTTTGAGGCATAGGTCTTTTTAGGACTTGGCTTCTTAGACAGGCAAAGAATTATTTGGGCCTGTTCTGAGTGCTGAGAGTCTGGGTACTCTAGCTCTTCAAGTGCCAGGCTCTGAGGAAAGAGACTCTATGTTAGGGTATGTTATCCCTGTCAGAAGTAGAGTCATGAGACTGTGGCTCAACAGCGGTCAAACTGGTTGTTTGGCTGCCAGGGCTAGGAGAGTAGGGAATACCAAGGTTGTCTCACCCAATCTGGTGCCACTAGGATCATGGTGGAAGGCTGGGTCCTGAGCTTCAGGAGGAATCTGAAAATTAAGGGAAATGGAGGGAAGGCAGACAGAAACTTCCCTGTCCAATCCAAGTTTAGGGCATCCACTGGTACCGTGCCTAGAGCTGGAGGCCTGCAACAGTACAGGCGTAGCTGATGACTGAGGCTGGAGATGAAGAGCTCTATCTCTGGGGTGCTTCTTCTGAAAATTGTGGCTAGTACCTGTTTGTTCAGGGTCCACTCGTGGTGGCCTTGACTGATGCGACTCAGAGCATCTGCCAGCACACTGTCCTTGCCTGGCAGGTGAATGGCCGATAGCTGGATATCCAGAGAATATGCCAGAGACCAAAGTTTAATACCCTCTTTGCAGAGCTCTGTGGATCTGGTGCCTCCCTGCTTGTTGATGTAAAACATAGCTGTGGTGTTGTCTGTTCTGATCGGAACAGACCGGCCTTTTAGGAAAGGAGCAAGTGCTTTTATTGCCAAGTAAACCGCTCTAAGTTTGAGGAGGTTTATGTGGTAAGTAGACTTCTTGGGGGACCATGTCCCAATTATGGAATGGTCTGCCAGATGTGCTCCCCAGCCCAGAAGGGAGGCATCTGAAGTAAGTATTCTGGAAGGTTCCTTTTGCTGGAAGGGAACCTCTTCCCTGAGATTCTGTAAGTCTTTCCACCAGTCCAGGGCTTAGAGCAAAGTCCTTGTGACTGGAATGAGTTTTGACATAGAGTCCCTTTTCTGGGACCAGTGAGACCCAAGGTGATACTGAATGTCCCTCATTTGAAATCTGGTGCCTGGTACCACAGCTGTGGTAGAGGACATGTGGCCTAGAAGCTTCAGGAAGTGTCTGGCTGGTCTTGGCTGGCCCAGGACAAAATAATTTGCTAGATTCTGAAGGTTGTGTGCCCTGTCGAGAGGGAACAGCGCCTTTTCCTTTTGTGTGTCCAGTTCTGCCCCAATGAATTCCAGTAACTGAAGTGGTTGAAAGTGGAATTTCTGAGTGCTGATTAGGAAACCTAAGGATTCCAGGGTACTCTGCGTTAATCTGAGAGAGTTTCTGACCTCCTTTAGAGACTTGCCCACTATTAACCAATTGTCTAGGTAAGGGAAGACAAGCACCTGTTGTCTTCTGAGATAGGCTGCCACTACTGCCAGGCACTTTGTGAACACCCTGGGTGCAGAAGAAAGGCCGAAGGTATGGTTGTAAACTGGTAATGGCCTGAAGATAATATAAACCTGAGAAAATTTCTGTGGCACTGCCTGATTGGAATGTGAAAATAGGTGTCTTCAGATCTAGGGAGGCTAACCAGTCTCCCTTTTGCAGAGATGGACTCACCACAGGCAGGGTGACCATCTTGAATCTGGGATTGATGATTATGTTTGTTTAGGTACCTGAGGTCCCAAATGGGTTGCCAATCCCCATTTTTCTTTTAAGTTAGAAAATATCTGGAGTAAAGACCCTTTCTCCCCATTGGGAAGGGGGAACTCTCTCCACTGCTTCTGCAGACAGAATGGACTTTTACCTCTAATTCCAGCACTAGTTTTTCTGTAGGAGTTGGGGGTTTAGTGACCTGTGACCCTGTTGATAGGGAAACTTTCTGAACTGTAGGGTAAGATCTTGACTCACTACCTCCAGTACCCACTTGTCTTGGCAATGAGATGCCAGTGGGGGGAGATAGTGGGACAGCCTTCCTCCTACTGGGAAAGGGGAGGCGACCTGGCTTTTGTAGTCAGGAGACTTGCTTGGACTGCGTGTTACAGGAAAGAAATGAACTAGACCATCTCTGGTCTCTCCTACCTCTTCCCCTGAAGTAACCCCTCTCCTGAGAGTAATCCAGGGGCATGGGCATTGGCATAGGGTAGAAGGCCCTGGGGTAGTAGCCTCTACCTCTACCTCTGCCTCCCCTACTTTGAGACCACTGGGAAGTGGAAGCTTTCTCTTCTGCTGTATTACTTTGGCAGGTGGATTTGTATTCTTCCACCTTTTTCATATACGCTTCAGTCCTGTCCCCAAATAATGAATTATTCTCGCAGGGAAAATCTACAGCTTTATTCTGGGTATTCTGCGAAAGATTGGTTGCCCTTAGCCAGGCATGGTGTCTGAAGGAGACTGCCTGGGCCATGGCTCTGGAAGCAGTGTCATTAGTGTCCACTGGCATGTGAAACTGGTACCTGGTGGCTTCCAAGGCCATTTTGACAGTTTCTGTCAGGTCCTGGGCTAATCAGTCTTGGGTCTGTTGGCTTATAGCTAACACTGAGTGCCAGAGAGCTTTTTGGTACTGGGCTGCATAAGCCATGTAAGTAGACAGGCGAAGCAGCAGAGGCTGTCGTATAGGATTTTTTTCCCCCCTAAAATCAAGCCTTTTAGATTATTTTTCAGGAGGCTGTGAAGAAAGGAATGCTCTGGTCTTGTTACAGCAGCCTGTACAACCCCTTCATGACCAGGGCGAGTATACAGAAACTCTGCATTAAGCCTTTCCAGTTGATACTTTTCCTCAATTTTCCTGTCCACTGCCAGACTGGAAGTGGAGTTCTTAATTACTTTAAAAGTTGCCCTGCAAAGTGATTTATGTATGGGCAAAAGTAACTTCTTGGAAGGAGGGAGACCCATATCTAAAAAGTCTTCCTCCATCTCCTGATCCATAGTTTCTTGTATAGTGAGAACAAGGGTACCCACCGTACGTTGAATGAAAGTAAAGAGGAAAAATCCTCTTGCCCATTAGTGGGGCCATCAAACTCTGAGTCAGGGGGAGCCTCTGGATCTAAAAGTTCATCACCCAATCCATCATCATCATCACCACCCACATAACCCTGGGTATGTCCAGAGTTTGATGTATGAGAGTCAGCAGGGTCATGAGGGACGTTAAAAATGTTGCACATAGCTTGCACTGTCTGATATAAATCAACTCTTATTTTATTTATTTATGTCTTTGTTAACTGGGTAAGTGCGCTGATCCAGGGGACCGTTTTCCGGCACAACCCGGGCCACACATGTGACAGCAAGTCAATACACAGTTGCAATGCAAGAGTAATACACAGAAATCAAAAATATCCATGCTCAGAAACAAGGTGTCGACATAAACTTGTGGTATACAGTTAGCAGCAGTTAAAATACAACAAAGTGATGTAGGAGTAGCAACAAGATTACAATTGTGGGCAGTACAGTGGGTGTGATGTAGTCCAACGTTCAGCAGAATGGCAAGCACGTTGTAATATAACATAGAGATGTAGAGATCACACTAGGAAATGGACAACCAGGCAGTGGAGCACAATCCATCTGTCAAGTGTGCAGATACTGAAGATATAGCTGGTTCTGTGTAGGAAAACCAGGTATACAATGTAGATATTCAGAGAAACAAGAAGGCAGGGACCTGACCATAGTTCCTGGGTGTGGGGATGGGCAGAAGGAAAAGGTCACAGGGAGTTTTGCAGTGAGCAGTGGCAGGTGGTAGCTGACAGAAACCAGTTTTTTAGCTGTTGTTTGAAGGACTGGTGGGAGGTGGCTGAGCGTATAGACAGGGGTATTTGGTTCCATAGGGAGGGCGCGGAGCTGGAAAAAGCTTTGCATCCCATCTTGGTGGACATTCAAGGGGCTTAAAACAGGGGACACAGGATGCCCTGAGAACTCTTTGGCCAACCCTGTTCGTTAGGAGTGCTGAGTAAGGGGATTGTTGGTAGTTTCTAAGCAAGCTGTCCACCAAGCCGCCTAAGGCATAGTCAAAGCGACCTTGCAGAGGGAGCCAATCTAGTGCTTGGTAGAGTGCGCAAAAGTGGGTTGAGAAGGAAGTTTTCAGGACAAAGCAACAGATGGATTTGTAGGTGGTATTAAGCCGTGAGAGAAGGGTGGAGGAGAGAGCACAGCAGATGGGGGAGCAGTACTCAAGGAGGGGTATCAAATTGCCTTGGGCGATTGCCAATCATGCCTCCGTTGACAGCAGGTAACTAAGTCTGTAGGCTGCACCCAGCTTCTGGTGTATTCTCCGCACTGCTATATTGACATGTTCGAAGAATGTGAGGGAGGGATCAAGAGTGACATCTAGATATTTAAGGGACATCCTCCAGGGGAGGGCCGGCAGGAGTGAGCACTTGCAGGGAGGAGTTACTGAAGGCAGCTTTTATGAGGAAGGGTTTAGAGCCAAACAGCATTGACTAGGTCTTCTTTTCATTGACTAGCAGTTTGTTAGAAAGAAACCAGTTGTGGGTTGAGCCATAGTTACAGGTAAGGAAGGAGGAGATGGATTGCAGTGATTTACCGCTATGGTAAAGGACTAAATCATCCGCATACAGGGCTGCTTTTGCAGTTGAGGCAATCCTTGGGGAGTGTATTGATAAACATGGAGAATTGTAAAGGTCCAAGAATAGAGCCCTAGGGGACCCCCGTGAGTATGGGGAGAGCGGCAGAGCTAGCTTTTTCAATGACGGTGGCCTGGGATCTGTTCGATAAGTAGCTGCTGAACCAGGCCGCAGTTGCGTCAGAGCAGACAAATTGAGGTAAGGTGGAAAGAAGGAGCTGGTGGACAACAAGGTCAAATGCCTTTGACAGATCCACAAAGATGGCTCCTGTGCCATTTCCCATGTCCATCTGTCTATGGACATGACCGGTGAACAGGGCTAAGGCACAGGTGGTGCTGTGGTGTTTCCAGAAGCTGTGTTGGAGGGGACATAGTAGACTACATATCCAGATATTCTGACAGCTTTTCATCAGAGGGCATTGTTTTCTGTGTCACTAGTGTCTCCCTTTGCTTCTGAGCAGGAGGGGCAGTGATGTATTTCTCTTTTTGTTTCTTTATTTATATAAGAGAAACACTCTGAAGATGGGGGTCGATACCAGTCCATTTACAGAAGAAAGGGTTCTGAAAGAACTAATAAAATTGAAGGTGGACAAAGCAATGGGGCCCGATGGGATTCACCCAAGAATTCTAAAAGAACTAAGGGTAGAACTAGTGACACTGCTGACTACTCTCTTTAACAAATCATGGGAGGATGGGTTGGTACCTGAGGACTGGAGGAGGGCAGATGTGATTCCTCCTCACAAAAGTGGGAGCAGGACAGAGGCAGGAAACTACAGACCAGTTAGTTTGACCTCAGTGGTAGGGAAAATGATGGAATCACTTCTGAAGGAAAGAATTGTTGAGTACCTAGAGGCCAGTGGGGCACAGGACCCAAAGCAGCATGGATTCACGATGGGAAGATCGTGTCAGACGAATCTAATAGATTTCTTTGACTGGGTGACCAAAGTAGTAGACCAGAGAGGGGCCGTGGACATGGCCTACCTAGATTTTAGCACGGCATTTGATACAATCCCACACAAAAGATTAATACACAAGTTAGCCAGCCTTGGAGTGGGCCCAAGGTGGTAGCCTGGATAAAAAATTGGCTAGACAACAGGACGCAAAGGGTAGTAGTAAATGGAGTGCACAGTGAAGAAAGGAGGGTTATTAGCGGGGTACCGCAGGGTTCAGTACTGGGACCGGTCCTTTTTAATATCTTTATAAGTGATATTGCAGAGGAACTGGAAGAAAAAGTATGTCTCTTTGCAGACGACACAAAGATCTGCAACAGAGTTGATACACAAGATGGAGTGGAGAGGATGAGAAGGGACTTGGCAAGGTTGGAGGAATGGTCAAATGTATGGCAGCTCAGATTCAATGCAAAGAAGTGCAAGGTAATGCACATGGGAAACAAAAACCCAGGGGAAGAGTACACAATGGGGGGTGAGATACTGACAACAGTAAAAATGGAAAGGGACCTGGGGGTAATTATATCAGATGACCTAAAGGTGGGCAAGCAATGTGAGAAGGCAGTAAGGAAGGCTGGGGGGATACTGGGATGCACAGGAAGAGGCATCAATAGTAGAAAACAGGAAGTTGTTATCGCTCTGTACAGACAGTTGGTGAGACCCCATCTGGAATACTGTGTGCAGTTCTGGAGACCCCATCTCCAAAGACATAGACAGAGTGGAGGCTGTCCAGAGGAGGGCAACCAAAATGGTGCAGGGTCTGCACCAGAAGACATACGAAGAAAGACTAAATGAGCTTAATATGTATACCCTTGAGGAAAGAAGGGAGAGAGGGGACATGATAGAAACTTTCAAGTACCTCAAGGGAATCAACAAAGTCCAAGAGGGTAGCATCTTTCAGAAAAAGAGATGTGCAAGAACAAGGGGGCACAATTTGAAGATGGGGGGATGGCTCAGAGGTAATGTGAGGAAGTATTTTTTCACGGAGAGGGTTGTGGATGCATGGAACAGCCTCCCTGAGGAGGTCGTGGAGTCAAGAACAGTAGGGGAATTCAAGAACGCATGGGACAGACATAAGGCAGTCCTAGTGGGGGGCAGGAGGAAGTAAGCTGTTGGTTAACTAGGATCTGCAGCTTATCTGTTAGGTAGGAAAATGGGCTGACTAGGTGGGCCAAGCGGTCCTTATCTGCTGTCAAATTCCATGTTTCTATGTTTATGGCAGGCACTTCATCAGTGATCTGTTCATTGTCTCTTTTTAGCTTGGTCAGAATTATTTTTATCTGCTTTATTCAGAACAGAGTCTTTATTAGACTTTAGAAAATGGTCTCCACAAAATCTCAGTCCTTACTGGCTGCAACACCCTTGTACCCATACTGTTATTTCTTAATAACGCCCTGTAAAAAACAAGTGCCAATTCAGGGTGCCCCATTACTTAGGGTGTTCTTGGGCACCCTTAATTTACAAACTTGCCAGTCACATGTTTGTTTGTCTTGCTTAGCTCAGTTTTCTGTCATGCCTGCTACCGTCTGTCAGTTCCACTGCACAGCCAGCTCTCTGAAGTTGAGTCTTGCAGATACTGACACCACGATGCTAGCTCGCTTTCTTCTCAGCCACAGAGGGGAAAAATCCTTTTTTTCATACTTACATTTTTTTTTCCTTGGCTACCGGCTTGCCCGATCTCACTCCGTATCTAACTCCTGAAATTTCGGCTCATGTATGTCCCATTGACCGTAAATACACTAATTGTGTGACAGTAAAAAATAAAGTGAAAAGCAACATGAAGAAAAAAGATAAAAAAACATAATCCACTTCTTTTTAGTGGTCGTGAAAGAGAGAATACCTGATTATTTCTCCCACCTGTGCTCAAGTTGGGGGGGGGGCAAGAGTGGGGAAGTAACCATGACAACCACCTCAAAAGTTAAAACTGTGGAGGCTGCACAAGGACGAGAGTCCCCACTCTAGCAGCAACAACAAAAATGTATTCAAATACAGGTGGAGGAACTATTTTATTATACAGTAAATCAAACATCCAAGAGTTTAAACATCTAACCATAAAATTATTATTTTTTTTAAACATTAAATACAGTGGCCCATTTTCTAGGCGCAATACCACCCACGAGGGTGGGTGTTATGGGATATAATGGGCCTTCCAGGGGCTATAAGGACTGCCGCCCTGTGGTGTTGGGCCTCATTATGCCCCTGGGCTGTCCGTTACATCCAAATAATGCCCACCCTGTCGGGTATTATTGCTTACTTCCCTTTGTTCTGTGTGAAGAAGACCCCTCCTCAGAATTTTTGATTGAGGGGGAAGCAGACAGAGAAGCCATACTATACTAAGCTTTGGCTGTTCTAACAGTTTTTGACAAAACAGAGCTAGCACACAGTTATGGTCTAAATAACACAGTACACTTTACGCAGGTTTTTTTTTTTTTTTACACAGTAAGACCAGTTCCTATGTAGGTCTATCTGACATGCCAAAATGTCTGAAACCTAGAAAAAATAACTCCAATAGGAGAAAATGCAGAAAGCAGTCGATTCCCAAGCACTATGGAATCACAGAATACGGTTCCACGACAGCGCTGAATTTAAAAGGTAAACAGAAAATGTGCGGTTCGGATACAAATAAGGAACCGCAAATTTAAAAAGAAGCTGCGTCAAAGTTTTAACCAGAATCGGCAAAAATGTACTTCAGATAAAGAACGGGAACCGTGGAAGGGATCCTGAGGAGAGAAATTCATGGTTCCCGGGAACCAAAGGAACTGCAAATTAAAAACGCAGCACTGAGACAAAAAGGTTAAAAATTTACTAAGGCAGCACAAAGAAAGATTTTTACCAACTTTAAAAGAGGAAAGAACCTCTTAAAGCTAAGTGAGAGAAAGCGTTCCGGGGCAGCGCTGCCCAGTCAGTGTAGAAATGAATCTGACCGACCTCACACTCTAGCTCAAGCAGCACTCCGTTACTGCTCTCTGATTGGCTAATGCCAAAAAATCCTTAGCATAAACTCTTCCTCCTCCTCCTCTGGGGCAGCTAAGCCCAGTTGGCATACTGCACCTGTAAGACATACTGAAGAATTCCTGGGGTGAGAAAGGTATGTTAACATCTCTGAAAATGACATCAACACTGCCTGGGAGTTGACAATGCCTGGTGAAGGGGTTTTGACTGTTGTCATCACAGGAACAGACCTGCAGTAGGTAAGGCAGTGACAGAGTCAGGCCCTGACCTTGGTGTCTCAATGACGATCAGGGGGCCTGTAGTCGACACCACCAGCACTGATGACGATGAAGCCCTACCCTGTTTCAGTGGAGACCTCAATGATGATTTTTCTTTATCCTTGGATTTCTCCAGCATCCTTGCCGACCTCAGTGGTGAGAAGGTCATTGACCATCTGGGTGTCTCGAAAGGGAGAAGCTGGCTTAGAGCCTGTGGTCTTCGCCTCTGCTTCCTTGGCCCCAACAGCAATGAAAGTCATTAGAGCTTTCTTCTGTTGTCTCCTTGGGGCCTGACTGAATCCTTGGCAGATCTTACAGGCCCTCAATTTGTGGGACAGGCCCAAACAGCAAACATACACAGTGTGTGCATGCCATCCTTGCAGATCTTGTAATCGCAGGTACAAAACCTAAATTAAGTTTCTTTTTATGGCAACATACAGGGACAAAATCAACATAAAAACATTTCAGCTATAGAAAAGAAAATAAACAACAGCACTGTTTCTCTGCAGGTTCAGTGAGTGTACAACAGCGAAAGAATGAGCTAAAAAGCAAGGGCATGAACAGAGTGCAAAGCTCTCTAACCACCTGGAGAGACACTGTGGTGCCCTAAAGAACTGAATGGGGGCAGGGGGGTGATACTGGAATAAACATGGGAATGTGATGACTACGAGGTGGGGGGCGTCTACACCCGGGTACACAAATGGAAGCTGCCATAAGGGAAGATCGAACATGGTGGCAAACAGCCTGGGTTTCCTACAGGGCAATAGGCCCGACAGAAGTTGTTATATTAAAGACAGCATTTGGGAAATTAGTTTAAAATTTAAAGAAACTTAAAGGTGTGTTAAAGTTGATGTGGAGGGAGGTGGGCGTGGGGTTTGATTATACAGCTAATGAGACAAAAGACAGAAGCAGGTTAGAAGCTTAATACAAACATGTAAAAGGAAGCAGGGAGAAGGAGATTGGATGTTTGACGGGAGGGAAATGTTCTAATTGTTCTTGTTCAATATTACTGTTATGTGCACAAGTTTGAATGTGCATTTGTTATTACTCATGCCTTGTTGGAGATATCACTGAGAAGAGATACTCAGGCAGGGGAGCACACTGGGGAAAAAAGGGTTGACAGGGGGAGGACAGAATGGATAAGACTCCACGCTGTGTGATCATTTCCTGGAATGTTAAAGGCTTCTCCTCCCCAGCAAAGCAAGCCAAAGTCCTCACAGCATTAAAACATAAAGGCACTGATATCGCCATGCCGCAGGAGACTCATCTGACCCCAAAGGAGAACACCAAACTAGTGGGAGGGGGCTTGCTACGCCTCCTCTTACAGCTCACATAAGAGAGGGGTGGCGATCCTTCTGAGGAAGGGTTTTCAGTTTATACTACACCACATGGTGAAAGACCCTCTGGAGGGAAGATGCATCTTCATGGTCAGAGAGGTAAATGGGCAAACCATAACACTGGGGAATATATATGCTCCCTCGGTGATGGATCCAACCTTTTACCAGCCAATATTGGATGTAATAGTGAGGGAGCAGTTTCCTCATCTAATACTGGGAGGAGACTTCAATTGTGTGGCTGACCCTAAACTAGACTATTTAGGATCTAGATGCAGGGAAGTAGCAGCAGTCCAACAATGGTTACTGGGACTGATGGAGTTGGATTTAATAGATGTGTGGCACACAACTAACTCGGGAGCCCGCGAATATACTTTTTATTCCCACCCCATGCCACATGGTCCAGACTGGATTATTTATACATCCCGATACATTGTTATGCCCAGAGGGCTAGGGTGGAGCACAGCCCCATTTTCCTCTCCGACCATGCGATGGTTAAACTTGAAATCATTTTGGGACAGCAGGAAGGGAGGGGGGATGGAGGTTCCCAAGCTATCTCCTTGGCCAAGAAAGACTTTAAAGAATTTCTACAGGACCAGTGGAAAGTATACCAGGAAACAAACCAGGGCACAGTAGAGGATGAGGGGATACATTGGGAAGCTAGTAAAGCATATATGAGGGAGGTGATCATTGGCTATACTGCCAAATTAAAAAAAAAGGAACGCCAAAGAAGGGAGGCAATAGAACACAAAATAAAAATGCTAGAGCAAAGGGTGATCAAAGAGGGAGGAGGTCAAGCACTGAAGGACCTGCAGACTGCCTGCAAGGCATTAAATGAATGTCTCACGGAAGAAGTTGGATAAAGACAAATGTATGCCAGACAGCGACTATATGAATGGGGCAATAGGCCGGGCCCACTAATGGTAAACATAATGAAAGGGGGGTAAAATGTCCAAAAAAATACTAACTATAAAAGATAAAGGGGGAATGGTCATTTACGCTGAATCACACATGAGGAAAAGATTCCAGGAATTTGACAGTACACTATATATAGTCAAATGTAAAGGAACAGGCCACTTAATGGACAGGTTCTTAGAGAGTCTCTCATTTCCAACTTTGGCAGGGGAACAAAGAACCTCTCTTGGTGGCACTATCAATAAAGAGGAGATACTGAAGGCTTTAAGATCACTCAAAAGGGGAAAGGCTGCGGGCCCTGATGGCTTTGTGGCCGAATACTATAAAGAACTTAGGCAAGAGATAGCAGACCCCCTTCACAGGGTGCTGGTGCAGGCTTGGGGGGGGGGAGAGAGGGGGCTGCCCAAGTCATGCTGTGAAGCTACCATATGTGTGCTCCCCCAAGCCAGACAAGGACCCTCAGGAATGCTCCTCATATAGGCCTATTTCCTTATTAAACCTGGACTGTAAAATTATGATGAAGGTACTGGCTGTGAGATTGGATAGACTGCTACCCTCAATAATAAATCCGGATCAAACAGGGTTTTGTACAAGGTAGAGTATCCTACCACAATATGCGGAGCTTATTAAATGCAGTGTGGTGGGGATCTAAGAACCCGGGGCAGGTATGTATCCTCTCTATGGATGCAGAAAAAGCATTTGACCAAATTGAATGGGAATATATGTTTAAGAGTTTGGAGAAATTCAGTCTGGGGGAGAAGTATAAGAACGCCAACGGCGAGGCTCTGTATCAATGGAATGCCTTCAGAGGAGGTCCAGCTTGGGAGGGGCACACGACAGGGCTGTCCCCTCTCCCCCCTCCTGTCCACAATTGCCATAGTACCTCTAGAAATGAAAATTAGGGAGGATCCACACATCCAAGGCCGAAAGCACATCATCACCCTTTATGCGGATGATGTCCTTCTCTTTCTTATGGAACCGGACCAATCCATTCCTGCATTGCTGCGCCTAGTGGGCTCTTTTGCAACCTTCTCAGGCTATAAGCTAAATATTAATAAATCAGAAATCATGTACTTAGGTAAAGGGGAGGAGGTGGTTATGCAAAACACATGGAGACTTAAAGTCCAAAAAGCAATAACATATCTAGGAGTGAAAGTGGGCCAGGATATAAAAGAAATGTATGATCTAAACTATACACCCCTCTTGGACGTAATTTTGAAGGACTTGCAGAAGTGGAAGGCCCTCCCCCTATCCTGGATGGGTAGAATAAATGTTTTGAAGATGAATATACTCCCCAGAGTACTATATGTTTTGCAGATGATGCCAATGGGACTACGGAACATTGATATTAAAAACTTAGAAAAGGGATTTGGACAATTTATTTGGTAGGGAAAAAAACGAGAATTAGCCTGAGAAAGCTAAAAGCCATTAATGAACTGGGAGGGCTAAAGTTCCCTGATATTAAAGGGTATTACTTAGCAACCCAATATAGATGTATACATAGTTGGGTCAATAAGGGGGAAGCTGCCCAATGGTTAGACCTGGAGGAAGAAGGATGCAGAGGCCGTCTTTCAGCATACTTAGGAAAAGCAGGTCTACAGGCCTATAAACATCTGCGGCACCCAAATCCCATGGTTATTAGTACTTTAGAGGCCTGGAAAACCATTAAGGACAGAAGGAGAGGAGAAGGGGACAACACCATCCTGGTTCCGGTGGCAGACAACCCAGAGTTTTTACCAGGACTGGAAGATGAGGGCTTTATAGCATGGTAGGAGAGAGGTGTAAGGTGTGTGGGAGACTTAATTAACAGGGATGGAATGTATACATTTCCAGACATCCAAAGGGGACTGGGCCTTCCGGCAACACATCAATGTAGGTATCTCCGATCATGAGGGTTCTTAAAGGTGCAGGTATACGATTTAGAACCCTGTACCCCTCCAGAATATTGATTCAGTTTAAAGAGGGTCCTCGTGCTTTCGACAACGCACCTGCAGTAATCGCGGAACTTAAATTAAGGAAACTGGAGGTCCCCCAGCAGCGTCCTGACGCAGAAATGACTGTCGCATCCAAATTAGCCCAGAAGGTGTGGAGTGTCAGCCAACGGGACCCCGTCGCTAGGGTGTGGAAGCCATACAATCCGTTCTATTAAACGCTGAAAAACAGAACCGAAACGCACCGGGAAGTGAGATGTCTACACCGGTCCCTGAGTCTTGAAGGAACGCAAGTATTAAGCTGGACTTTGGCTTATAGACTTGACTGAACTGTATAAGATAGCTAAGATCCAGTACAATTCAAAGTAAAAAGGGGGAGAATTCTGATCTGGGGAGGGGAGGAATGAGGGGTGACGGAGGGAACCACATGGGGAAAGGGGGATTGAATATGCGGGATGGAGATGATGGATACCCTGTGAGACTAGCAGTAGCTCTGTTGAAGGCATAACATGGGATAGATGAATGACTGGTGAGAAGAGACGTGCTGGAACTGCTTTGGTTGGTTAGGTGTACAGGATTTCGTACTGGCCCCCTTAAGTAATGCAAAATAAATACGAATAAGCCTTTGGTATAGTTTAGGAGATGCTGATGGGGAGGGAGGTGGGAGGAGGGACTCGTACCGGATCCGGACGTAGGGCGATGGGATGGCTCGCGAGCCTTGAGGGATTTGGAGGAGGAGGGTAGACACAACCACCAGCGGTAGAGAAGATCCTGCAATCGCTCCTCCTTGTGTGCTTTCAGATTGAGACCACGGTAGATGTGGACTCACAGTTCGGATTGAGAAGCCCTGAGAGCGGAACTGAGTGCAGAAGGGGTGGAGCAGGGTTGGACTGTGGAGTCATGGCCCAAGGGGGGACCGTGCAGCTGGTGGCCTGCAAGCGATTGGCTGGCATCAGGTGGTCGTTGCTCCCACAACGACTGGGGGAAATCGCTGGAGACACGGTCCAATTGCCTCACGGCCTGACACCGAGATCAAATAGACAGGTATTTTTTTCCTGCCTTGAAAATGGAAGCCCTGTCCTAGCTTAGAAGACAGACACAGAGCAGGGGAGCCGAATCAGTTCTGACGGAGCGGGGTTGCGGAAACTAGGTTTAAGAGTTTAGAACTGCTGCCATATTTTTCCTCTGTGTACCTTGGCTGTTAGGGTCAGTATCCGGGGGAGGGGAGGGGTGGATGCTGGGCCCGTGGTCGTCAGGCAGAGGCGCCTTTCTCACAACCTAGGAAGGATGCGGAAGTTGTGTGGGGGAACAGGGGAGACTGGAGTAGTAGGTTGGCAAAGCTACATTACAAATGCAGTGGGAATAATGTGAGGTGCAGCAAGGGAGAAGAGGGAGGTAATGGGTTCGTTTGGGGAAGGGATGAAACTGGGAGAGAAGAGATAGGAAACAGAGGCAGAGGAACAGATAGGCTGTACAAATCTAACCATGGGGCAAGGATACGGATGCAAACATAGAGATGGATTTGTGTGAATGTCTATCGGAATAATGACTTAAGGGGGTATCTGGGGATCAAAAGGACATATGGGTGGCGAAGGACAAAATCATTTAGTATCTGGACTAACTGAAATAATCTGCATCAGTCAAGATGTAATGGGACTTGGTGGGAGCCGAGCCCTCCCCACAGCCCTGGGTGGGAGGGGACCTCGACTGCTGGGGAAGGAGAGGTTCTCTCTCACTACTGAGGAGCAGTCGGAACCCTCAGAGACTAGGTAATAACAACTCTGAACTGCTATAAGGGTTGCAATACTGGGAGCACCTTTGTGAACCAGCGAGGACTGCTCCTCGCTGTGGGGTTAGGGGTAATCCTGTTGCACCTTATGAATGAGTAACTTCCCGGAAAAGTGGTGAGAGGGATGGAAGGCCCCCATGGGGGCGGTGTCACAACTAGCACCTGGTGAAACTGTGGACGGAGCAGGGGAGGTAGAACCGTGGCTGGGATGAGTATGCTCAGGTGGCAGTGAAATAACCATCCCACTCATGCAGATTGGCCCCCCTTGCAGGCACCTAAGTAGCCGAGGGAGCTCGTGACACTGACATGACGGTCACTTACCCCACTTACCTTTTTCCTGTAGGTACACTGATACCTAAGGCCCTTGAACATAAAGGGTCGCCAAGGTAGGGTGATTTCCCTGCCACTGGATCAGGGCTTGCCCCAGATCTATGGAAGTGCCAATTAATGTTGCATTGGCCATGTTGGTCATTGGGTGGTATATTGCACCCAGTTATATGTTGTCTTATACATGTTGTCTTGTAGGAGTTACTCTGTTTGTTACAAAGTCACCAAACTCATGCATTACAAAGTATGGTTACAAGCTAGAAATAGGACCGTGGGGCTGCCCTGCAGGGGGACAGGGAGGCCAGGCATTAAGCGCAATAATGGCCCCAAATAATGCATACATCTGGGCTTAAACTATTATCATTGAACATTAAAGGTCTCGCCTCGCCCATTAAGAGGACAAGAGCTTTAGCTTATATTAAAAGATCAAAAGCAGATTTAGTCTACCTACAAGAGACACATATGAGCCCAGCTGAGCATGCCAAATTGGCCAGGTTAAGCAGAGGGCAAGTATTCCATGCCTCTTGTAAGGATGGTAGAAGAAGAGGGGTAGCTATTATAGTGCCCTCGCACACTCCGTTTCATGCGGAAACGAATTGGTCCGACCCAGAAGGCCGACTAGTAATCACACAAGGGAAAATAAATGATACAGAGGTAACTCTTGCAAATGTTTACCTGCCACCGGGCATTACAACTCCAAATTTGAGACCACTACTGGATAAGATCATTCAAAAAACTAAGGGCGTTCTTCTGATGGCGGGAGACCTCAACCTAACCTTAGATCCCAGTGTAGATTCCACTAGTAGGAAACCCCAGAAACAAACAGCCACTCAAAAGTTTTTAAGAAATTTGTGTCGGAGATGGGTTGAGTGCGACATATGGAGGAGATTGCATCCAAGTACGAAAAACTAGTCATTTTATTCCCCAGTACACCGCACCTACTCTCGAATTGATTATGCTTACACCCAAATAGAAAACCTGGGCTCGGTACAGAACTCCCAATATGGGGACATCTCGATTTCAGATCACGCCCCCTTGTTGACCTATTGGGATTTGGGCCTTCAGCCAAGAAATACGCGGTGGCGTCTAAATCCATTCCACCTCCGGTCAAAAGAATTTAGGGAATTCATTTCAGATAAAATCACAGAAATTCTCGTAGATAATCCCTCTAATGACTATACTCCATCAATACACTGGGACACGATCAAAACAGTCCTTAGGGGGCATATAATTAAATATACAGCGAAGCTGAGGAGACAGCGTCAGGAACAGAAGGCTAGGCTAGAGGACGCCCTTCACTTTCTTCAGATGGCACATCAGCAAGGGGATAATTCCGTCCTACCCCAGTTGCAGCATACTAAACGGGAGTTAGATGTATTTGTTCAGCAACAAGCCGAAATTGCCTTAATGTATTTGAGGCAAAGATTTTATGAAGTGGGTCCAAGAGCAACGCGGCTACTTGCTTATCAGTTACGCAAACAAAAAAAGAGTGCAACAGTTGCCTCTGTTAGGCACCCGGTTGGAGGTCAACCGCTCTTTAAATTACAGGACATTGTAGAAGCCTTTACAACATTTTATAAAACTCTTTATACCCCAGAGAGCGTGCTCTCCGAGGCACGAATTAAGGAGTATTTGGATGCAACCGCACTCCCATCACTTACAGAACAGCACAGAGAAACCCTGATTGAACCCATTACCATGCTGGAGATGGTACAAGCGTTAGCTAGATCGAAATCAATGAAAGCGCCGGGGCCTGATGGATATAGTGCGGAATTCTACAAGGCCATGAAGACCCAAATCACCCCATCACTAATAAGGCTCTTTAATTCCATACTAGAGGGAGAACCCCCGCCTCAATCATGGTCCTATGCAACCATCTCTGTGATACCTAAACCTGGTAAAAACCCCAAAACTGCGCCTCCTACAGACCAATATCGGTGCTTAATCAGGACTATAAAATATTCATGAGTATAATGGCACGGCGTCTGGACCAGATACTTCCTTTGATAATACATAAGGACCAAACGGGTTTTGTAAAAGCCCGTACTACCATGGATAGCGTTAAAAGATCTTTATATGTAGTACAACAGATGCAAGATGCTGGAAAGCCGACAGCCCTGGTAAGCCTTGACGCAGAAAAGGCTTTCGATAGGGTTACTTGGCCCTTTCTGTACCAAACCCTAAACAAGTTTGGATTTCCCCCTCCCTTTGTCCAAGTCATCCAAAATATATATTCCGCACCACAAGCCTGCGTTAGAGTGAGCGGTCATCATTCGGAATACTTTCGCCTCTACAGAGGCACCAGACAGGGTTGCCCCCTTTCACCCTTGTTATTCGCTATGGTCATAGAACCACTAGCACAGCGGCTCCGGGAATCCCAGCAAATCCAGGGGGTCAAGATAGGAAACACAGAACATCGCTCCGCCTTATACGCGGACGACATACTCTTATACCTCCAGTACCCCGACCAAACCATTCCCGCAGTGAGGCAGGTGTTAGACTCCTACAGCTTGGTGTCAGGCTATAAGCTGAATTTTACTAAGACTGAAATTCTCACCTTCCACTACACCCCTATGCAAACGATCCGAGATATCCTGCCAGGTAGATGGGATTTGCAGAAGCTGAAGTACCTGGGCATTTATATACCACAAGACACCACAAAATATTATGAGCAAAACTATGTGCCGTTTATCGCCCAACTAAAGCAGGACCTACATAGTTGGACAACCATTCCGTTAAATCTCGCTAGAAGAGTAGATCTAATCAGAATGATAACTCTACCGAGAGCCCTGTATCTGTTCCAGAGCATCCCTCTATACATACCACTAAAAATCTTTTGCGGGATAAATCGCCTGATAAGCAACTACATATGGGCAGGTCGGAAACCTAGGGTACGTTTAAAGGTCCTCACTCTTCCTCGCCGGTGTGGAGGCATAGCACTCCCCGATCTAAAGCTCTACCAACAGGCGGTTACCCTTACACAAGTAATGGCGAGACAGACCAGTGCACTCTCCCCGCACTGGCTTGAAATAGAAAAGACTTTGATAGATGATCAAGCTTTCCTGAAAGCCTTATACCGACAAGAATTGAGTGAGAGAGATCTACTGGCTATTAATCCTTGGTTAGTGGCACAATTTAAGAACTGGTACTCACTTAAAAACAGCAAAAGCTGTTACCTTACCAAACCCTCCTCTGCCGATTAGAGTCTGACTGATTTTCCCCTAACGATGTAGATAGCAATTTCCTTAAATGGGAGGGACACGGGCTGAAATACCTGTGGCAGGTGGTTACACAAGGTAATCTCTGGTCCTATGCGGAAATACAAAAGAAATTTCACCTCCCACACAAAGATTTTTTCCGCTACCTCCAATTGCGACATTATGTGGAGGGCCTTCCGAGGATGCTCTGGGACACTCAGGGACGTCCAGCGCTGATTCAGTGTCAAATGCAGTTAAACACATCAGGAGGGCAGGATCATTTGATCTCATTGTATTATCAATCTCTTAGCGCAGCAAAAGAATCACTCATCGACAGCATCCGCACACAGTGGTCCCTGGAAACTGGATATCCACTCTCTCCTGAAGAATGGAACCAGGCGTGGTGCCTATCTGCCCGGGTGGCTAGCTAGCATCATTGGCGAGAATCGGCTGGAAATTCCTATACGCTATTTTCCCCCGGTGGTCACCAGTCACTACACCCCAGATAGCACTGCAAAATGCTGGAGGGGATGTGGGGAATCAAGGGCCAACCTGACCCATATTACTTGGGCATGTCCGGCCCTCCGGGTATTCATCACACAGCTGGAGGTTCAACTGCAAGAATTAATAGACCCACAGCTCCAACTCACCCTAGACATGTACCTATTTCTCAACTTTCCCAGAACATATAGAGGACCTAATACTAGATATTTGCTCTCTTTGCTCTTGACTGCAGCAAAGAGACAATCACCAGACAATGGTTAACTACAAAGATCCCCACAATTATGGATTGGTGGGACATAACAAAACAGATTTATAACATGGAGAAAATAACGATAACCTGAATGAACAAAGTGGGAAATTTTCAGATAGATGGACACGTTGGCAAATATACTACATGCTGAAAGATACCACCTTTATCCCTTAGAATACTGTAAATGAGGAACCACTACCGATACTGGGATAAAACAACACCTCTGCCCCTGGCCTGGCCTCCTGGACCTCATAGGAAGAACTGAGCAATGATATACACATAAAACTGCTTATGAACATCAGTGAGGGCAAGCATGACAACAGAGAGAACATATTCATTTGGAAATTAGATGCTAAAATAGCTAATTAATAAGTGACAATAGAATGTGACTCGAAATGAGAGGGGATGTAGGAGTAGCAAACTGTGAAATGCCTTCCTGCATCACCTTTCGGGAGAGTAGGAGACTTTTGGAGGAATCGGACAGGGGCTACAGGGTAACTGAGAGAAATATCTGACATTCACAAGCAGGGCCTAACTTTATGTGAATTAGGTCTCACTCATTGAGTAGCTTAAGGAAAAATTCAACTGGCTAGCGGCTTCTGGGCCCCTAAACCTGAGGAAATATCTCAACTACTAGCTCCCCGGGCCTAGGGGCTAGAGACCGGGACCTATACATAATGCAATGTATATAATGTAATGTATATAATGTAATAGCCGACAAGTATTGTAAAATGAATGTTAAAATCTGGTTGCGACAGTATATTGAAATAGATTGGCAAATAGCCGTACAGCATTGAAACTATGAATGTATTTATATGACTGAGTATTGGTGACTTATATATGTATATAAGTTGAAAACCTAACAAAAAGAAGAATTTCAAAAAAAAAATATAGGTATCTCCAA
Organism: Neoceratodus forsteri; assembly: GCA_016271365.2. NCBI lineage: Eukaryota > Metazoa > Chordata > Ceratodontiformes > Ceratodontidae > Neoceratodus > Neoceratodus forsteri. The sequence continues at coordinate 1,681,415,795 of CM057455.1, read as the reverse complement.
GTCTGAAACAATTGGAAGAGCCTGAACGGCGGGGGGGGGGGGATAGTCCCTCTAGCATAGCTCCGGTAGAGAAGGAGATACTGGGGGCAATAAAACATGAGAAAGGGTTAACAGGTAGGGCAGCAAGGTTGGATAGGGCCATTTTTTCAGGGTGAAAGTCAACAGGTGGTGGGAACAGGATCTTGGAATCACAATCACAGACTCTAACTGGGAATTACTACCGAGATCCCACATGGGATTATTGCTTTGTAATAAATTTAAAGAAATGCAATTTAAGTTTCTCCACAGGCTGTACTACCCACCCAGTATGGTGAATACATTTTACCTTGGAACTTCTACCACATGTACAAAATGTGGTAGAGCCAGGGGTACAACAATGCATTACTACTGGCACTGCCCGGGGATACAGAGATACTGGAAGGGGGGTTGCAGCTGAGATAACCAGGATGGAGGGCCAACCCATGGAATTTTCCCTGTGATCTCTGCTCCTTGGGGTGATCTCCTGGGGTAGGACTGGGACCTTCATTCCAGGAGAATTAGGGTCTTGTTAGTTGTAGCTCGACAGGGTATACAGAATTTTTGGATATCCAGTAATGTCCCCACAGTGGAGCAATGAAAAACCTAGCCTTACAAGCACTGGCGGAGGACAGATTAACATATGTCCTCAAGGGGAAAGAAGAAAGCTTTCTGAATGTATGGGAGACCTTCTTAGGGACACTATCGGTGGGAGAGGCAGCAATTTTAAGAGAGGGATAGATAGATTACTTTTAGAGAGCCTTAGGAACCTGGAACAGGCAGTATAGGGAGACCACAACCATGGCTTTCTCTTTGCTTTACCTGGCTTCCTCTGCTTAGTGCGCAGTAGTCTAAGAGATAAGGAATTTTTATTCAATGAACACTCGGAACAAGGCATATTTTGTTTTTATTACTTTATTATGTCTTATGCTTTAAAAGTACCTCTTTTACAATTGTACAGTTTTACAATTCTCTTTAACCAGTACCACAGAGGAGCCTACAACATGTAATGCACTTTAAATTGTAATAATTAGAGGTGAAACAGCTCTGTACACTATCTGTAAGACATTACAGTTTTTCTATGACCTGTATGTACTGTATTTGGAAAATCCAATAAAAATGATACCAAAAAAAGGCAAGGGGGCCACCTATGTTTTATACGTGCTGAAGCTGTATGTCATCATGGGCAGCTGGCAAAAGTTTCTGAGTGGTCCTGATGCTGACGGCTTACTGTTTCAAAGGCGTGGCCCAATGGAGGAGATATCCTCAATAAAGGTCACTGAATCATACTGACAGAAAAGCTAAATACATCTGTATAACATGAACTTTACATAGTGGTTGCCATGCTTTCCCTCTTTAACTGTGAAAGCTCCTGGATGCAGCAATGGCCATAAATGAGAAACAGCACCAGCTATTTGCCAAATATTACAGACCAGTTATCTGGTTATAGTCTGTGCAGACCAAAACATGGGCCAAAAATGACTCTTGATTACTCTCCTTTTTTATAAATACCGAAGGTATTGATAAGTGTGTTTTCACAAATGATTTACAGAATATAGTGAATCATGATAACAAAACTTCAAGAACTGTCACTGCAAAGGACTCAGTATGCAGTTAACTATAATAAAATGCTATGCTAAGAAAAAAAAAACAGGATTTATTGTTCTCCATTTATGTTCATATAATGGCTTTACTTGGCATCTACCACAAATATCTGGATTTATGCTCTCATCTAGGAATAAGTTTCAAAACAGTGAAATGATTTGCGTTTGCTTCTGCAGCAAGTCTTTAGTTCTCTTGATCTTGAGCATCTGGTGGCGTGAGATAACATATGAATCTAGACCCGCTACCATTCCACTTGTACTGGTGTACTTTTTATATTTGCTTGATGAAGTTTATTGTTAATGAAAGTTAAAAGATTGACTGCCCTGGAATTTGAAGCCCTCAGTTTATACTCAAGTTTAGATACTGTGTGGGTCACAGCAGTACTGACACCTTAAGAACTGGTCTAGAGAACCACACCATCCTAAAGTGAGAGGGTAACAATCACCATATGAGTTTTGTCATAAGAAATAAGAACCCTGGGACAGGAAGAAGACTGCTTGATCCTAAAAGGCTTGCCCCACACCTACAGTGATCTTAGCCCCATCTCCCTGCTGTTTATCAGATCTTCCATTCATTTTCTCAAAAAAGAGAGTACTTAAATTGCTTCCTGGGCAGCTTACTATCCTTTACGTGAAAAAGTTCTGCCTGATTTGTCCAGTTACTCCCCATATCAATATTTAAATTATGTCACCTAGTTTTTGAACCCTTTACTACATTAAGCAAGTGTAACAACTTGTATGACTGAATAACTTATTGTGATTTTAATAAGTGTTGTGCTGTATTAGATAATTTTGTATGTAACCCTATTGTTATTACCCTTTCCCCACTAGTGGCTGAAAATGGGCTTTTGCCCAGTCCACCTTTCTAGTAAATCAAATAAAAAAAACTGATTAATCTGCCTCATAATTTAAAAGCAGCAGAGCATCAAAATTGGGGCAAGAATTTGACCCTACCATTTTTCCACCCTGAACGATTCTGGACAACTTCCAGTGTTATATGGTGATACAATTTTCTAGTACCACAAACATTTGAGTATTTAATAAATGCTTTAATTTTTTTTCACTAAATTAAAAGAAACAGCCACAACATTAGACTTAGAAAGAGCACTGTACACATGGCAAAGGTCAGGATCGAGCAAAAAACATATGGGGCTGGATATTCAAACTGCACCATTCTGAGGCGTAAGCCCTTGCGCTGCGCAAAATAGTTGCGCAGGGGTGTGGCCCAGGCGATATTCAAAGGAGTTGCGCTATTGAGCAACTCCTTTGAATATCACCCCCCAGCCACAGCCACTGTGCATGGCGCAGTGAAACTTGCGCCACCGCAAGTTGTCAGAGTGGAGCATTCAACTTGCGGTGGCCAAGTACCATTAAGCCATGCGCCAAAATCACGATATTCAAGTGACATGCAAATGGGGCCATAATTCGCTGGCCCAGCAGAGGGCCATTTGCATGTGATTATGGCCCCATTTGCATGCCATTAGCATGTAGGTGCACCGATCCCTGAGGACTTGCGCCTGGCCGCCCTGCCAGGCAGCAGCCGTCGGGGACCGACGCACCCTGCAGCCCGATCGCGGGCAGCAATGTGGCTCCCCACCTCCTCCCGTACATCTCCCTGGTGGTCCAGTGGACCGTAATGCCCGATCGCGGACAGAAAGTAAAATGAACCAACCCCCCCCCCCGCCGAACATCTCCCTAATGCCCGATCGTGGGCAGGATGTAAAATGAGACCCCTGCCCAAACATCTCCCTAATGCCCGATCGCGGGCAGAATGTAAAATGAACCCCGAACATCTCCCTGGTGGTCCAGTGGACCGTAATGCCCGATCGCGGGCAGAAAGTAAAATGAAACCCCACCCGGCCAACATCTCCCTGGTGGCTAGTGTCCCCACCCCACCCACCACGAAGCCCCACCACCATGCCCCGGCAGCATCAACCGCCTGCCGCCCCGCCTCCTGACTGCCCGGTAGGGCTCTACGCCAGTGGTGCAGAGCAGAACCAATGGGCGTCAGCCATACCGTACATGACAGTCAGATTTGTGAATGCATGTACGGTATGGGCTGCACGATCATTGGCTCTGCTCTGCACCAATGGGCATGCAGTCCAACCGGGCAGTCAGTCGCGGGGCGACGGGATGCTGCCGGGGAGCGGGTGGTGGGGCTTCAGATGGGTGGGGTGGGGGAGATAGCCACCAGGGAGATGTTTGGGCGGGGGTCTATTTACTTTCTGCCCGCAATCGGCATTACGGTCCACTGGACCACCAGGAGATGTTCGGGGGTTCATTTTACATTCTGCCCACGATCAGGCATTAGGGAGATGTTTGGGGGGGGTTCATTTTACTTTCTGCCCGCTGGGCATTAGGGAGATGTTGGGTGGTTCATTTACATTTCTGCCCGCGATCGGCATTACGGTCCACTGGACCACCAGGGAGATGTTGGGGGGTTCTTTCTACATTCTGCCCGAATCGGGCACCAGAACGTGTTGGGGGTTCTTTACATCCTGCCCGCGATCGGGCACTAGGAACATGTTTGGACGGGTCATTTCACAATCTGCCTGCGATATCAGGTATTACGGTCCACTGACCACCAGGGAGATGTTGGGGGTTCACTTTACTTACTGCCCACGATCGGGCATTTCGTCCACTGGACCACCAGGGATGTGAACGGGAGGGGGAGCTACATTGATGCCCCGATCGGCCTGGTGGGAGTACACTATGCCCGCGATCGGGCTGGGGGGGGCATAGGACTGAGTTAGCCAGCCACAGGTGGCAGCTGCTGTGCTGCGCCCAATACAGCAGCTCACCTGTGGTGGCTCCTCACTTTGTTTTTTTTGGTTCAAGGTCCTGCAGGCTCAGGTTGGGGTTGTGCTCACGAACACCTGCACAGCCCGCTGAATATCGGGCTGTGCAGTTTATGCATGGTTCCTCCCTCCTGTTGAGCATGCATTCATTTGCACTGCGCTGTTGCTCAGCCTGTTTTCCGTTGTGCCATCTGCCTCCTGCTGAATATCGCAGAATGGCGCAATGTAGGACTTGAGCATGCGCAACCCTTTTGAATATCTGGCCCATGGTGTGCAACGCAGGAGGTACCTAGAAAAGCACATTTTTGACAGGTATGCTAATATTTATTTATTTACTTGCTTTTGTTAACCAGGTAAGCACACTAGACAGCAACGTGCCTATTTTCAGGAGCGACCCAGGAGAGTTACAGGGTATCCATAGGGACAAAAATTAAAATTACGTACCTACTGTAATTCTTGAACTTCTTGTATCTTCACCATTCATTACTTCCTGGGTGTGCCGGAGGCGCACTCACACGAGCTTTTTTTTTTTTAAAGTTTGCACTAACGGCACCGCCCCGAGAGTGAGACGCCACAGGGGCGCCGCTAGGTGGCGATCACCTCCTCCTCCAACTCAGTTCTGTGAGTCGAGAGGCAAAAAGGAAAGCATAGAGATAGAGATAGCGAGGCAAGATAGCCAAGGATAGCAAAGTAAGGAAGAATGAACTGAAAAGGAATAAGTCGATGGAGGAAGGACAGAGGATAAGAGTATCCCAACCTAGGGACCGAGGGCCTCCTTACCTGGGCGATTCTAGGAGGAGAGAGAAGGAAGGTAATAAGGAAGAAAGAAGAAGAAGAAGAAGAAGAGAAGAGAAAGATGGGATGTTGAAGGGACCAGAATGCCTAATCTAGCATAGTTAGCTGATAGCTTAAGGTCTGATTAACAGGGAAGCAAGAATCCCCGTGATAGAGCTGAAGAGAAGGTTCACCGAACCCGCTAGACAAACTCAGGAGGGCATAGTCCTCATCTTCAACATGCCATGGTCCTTGATCCCACTGGCCCCTGGCCGAGGAAAGGCCTTAACTGGAGGACACCCGAGGAGGGAAGGATAAATCCAGGCAGCATGTGAGAGCTGCTCAAGGGTTTAGAAATGGAAAATTCTAGGCCTTTCAGGTGGTTTATAGGTATAGAAATGGAACTCAGCCGGACTTGCCAAGGCAGGCCAGAGGCTTAGGCTGCTGAAGATTGGTCATGGTCAGCACTGCTTCTCTGTAAAACTGTCCAGGAGGACACTAGAAGGGAAAAACCAATCATCAAAATATTACAAGAAGGATTTTCTTCGCCCTTGTTTTTCCATTTTTTTTTTTTTTTTTTTTTTTTTACAGAGCATAGCCTGCCAGCTTAGGAGCATGACCTTAAATTAGAGATTGCCTTATAGCAGTCGGAGAGAGTTCCCTCAGTTTTCTTTTTCTTTTTTTTTTTTTTAAAGAAAAATAGTCGACCTGCCTCTCTGCTCTGCAAGGCAAGAATAAAGGGGTTGAGATTCTAGGCTTAATAGCTGGTAGCAGGGAATTGCAGGATCAAACTGTATAGCCAGAGTCAGGCTAAACCCCAGAAATATCTGCCAGAAGGTATGGCAAGAGATAGTTGTGCAGCCTGATCACCATATCGCAATTCCAGGAAAAGGCCCAAGAATCTTAGAGTAAATAATTTTCTGGAGAAATAATGATCCCTTTAAGGATATAGATATAAAAAATTTTTTTTGGGGACTGGAGTAATTTTCCTCCTTTTTTTTTTTTTTTTAAATATTTATTTATTTTTTTTTGCAGAGAGAGGAAGGAGACGGAGGTGGAGAAGCTCACAGGAGGAGGCCACTGAGGATGGTAGGGGAGGGAATGAATGGTGAAGATACAAGAGAAGATCAAGAATTACGGTAGGTACATAATTCTACATCTTCCTTGTCAATCTTCACCATTCATTATTCCTGGGTGAGTACCAAGCTCCTCTTCCCCCCGGGGGGGAAGAGGTAAAATGCCCTGAGGGAACAAGACCCCCAGCCTCCTAGTGGTGAGAAACAGAAGGAGAAGACCCTGGCTTATTCAGAAAGCCTAAGTGGGAGAAGAGCTAGGAGGTGCCTCCCGAGGACGAGGAGACTGAGGGAGCCCCTGCAAAAGTCTCCTAGCTCTAGAGGAGAAAAGACGGGTCCCCCGGAAGGCGGAGCGAATCACCCTACGCCGGGCCAGGGGTGACAACCTAGAGAGATGAAGCCATGCCGTCCGCCTGATGCAGATCGCTGTCCCCGCAAGCCTGGAAGCCACCTCATTGGCGTCGTAAGATGCCCTTGCTTGGTGTCTTGCCAGCTCCAGGCCTACCGCGGAGAGGGCAACGGCTTGTCTGGTTTGCTTCGTGTCAGGCATTGATGCCAACAGCTGGGACATCATCGACCACAAATGCCGGTTGTAGGCAGCGCGGTGAGCCTGATGAGATGCAATACAGGCAACCGACGAGAAGAAGAGAACACTTTCGCCCCCAACGGCCGAACTGGGGAGAGTCCGGATCCGTGGGCGGTCGGCGCTAGGCAGCGGCGCCCGAAGGAGTGTCTAGGTAGACCAAACCAGAGGGGGGTTGGAAGGGTACTGAGACTTGAGGGTGCACAATACCTACGCTGACAGTCAGCCGGGCTGGAGAAGAAGCGGCTGGGGACTGCCAGGATCGGATACATGCCTCCTGGAAGGGGATAGGCCAGGAAGGTACCACCAAATGCTGGGCACTGAATTCACCAAGGAATTCTCGTGTCTCCCATTCGGTATTGTCTCTCCGAACATAGGAAATCCGAAGATCCCTCACCATCCTCGAAAGGAAACGCTGATATTCCGTGAAATCAGCATCGGAGGAAAGATGAGCAGGGGGTTCCTCTCCCTCAGAGGAGGGAGACGAGGATGATGGGGAGCTGGAATGTCCAGAGGACTCTTGCGGCGGTGGGGAGAGTCGAAAGACCCGCCCATGCATGTATCTAACATATGAGGGAAGGTCAAGAGAACCTTGAACTGCTCCCAGGATAACGGACCTGTAGGGACCGACATGGCCTGGGAGCGGGGTGGTGAAGGCAGAGAGATAGGAGAGGGGCACCTCCGAGGAGTAGCAGCCTCTGCCAGGGCTCTGGAACCGGGAACGGAGCCCCAGCTGAGGGATCCCGGACAACAGACCAGGCCGCAGAACGGAACTCTGGGGAAGCGGAGCCTGAAGAGCCCAGGGGAGAACCTCCTGTGACGCACGCTCGACTGCATGGATCCAGAAGGGCAGTCCGGAAGAACGCCGCCGAGGGCACCCTAGAGCCCTCGGGAGGGAAGGGCGGGTTCTGCACTACGCTCCTGGCCACCCCACCGAGGCCACAGAAGACCGAGAGCCAGACCCTTCGCCTCAACCCTCGGACTCCCGAGAGGGCCTCCTCCCGACAGCAGCTGCCTCTGTCCCCAGAGGTGGCAACAGCACCCTGGGGGGTAGCTGTCACTGGCCCTCCAGAGGGGAGCCCCTCCGTCACCCCCACGCCTGCCCCGAGACCCCAGCCACCCCAGCCGGGAGCCCTCAGAGACGCCGAAAGGGGGACAGAGGGAGGGCCTGCTCGCCGCCTGGTACCTCTAGCCACAGGGACCCAGACCCAAGAGTGGGGGTGCCAGGATGGGTCCACGCCTGAGTCATCGCCCTCCGAGGAAGAGGAGACCAGCTGGACCTCAATGCTGGCCACCCCAGGGTCCCAGAGGCCACGGCGCCGCAAACGCCCGGGTACTAACGGCGGCGCCGCCGCTTCAACGCTGGCAGCAGCCAGGCCCGACTCCCAACCCCTCACGCGCCAGTAGGACAACGGCACCGCCTCCCGTGCCAGAAACCGACCCGCGCCGCGAGAGGCAAGATTAGCCCATGGTGGCGCCGCCATGACCATCGGGCGCGTCGCAAGCGGCACCAGCAATGGCGCCGCCTGATCACCGGCGCCGCGAATGGCGCCGACCAAAACGGCGCCGCTCGATCACTGGCACCACGAACGGTGCCGATCCGAAACAGCGCCCGGAAGGCGGCGCGAGGTCCACCTGTGCCAGGGCCCAAGAGCCGAGGGCCTCACACGGGGGAGCCTGCACCTCCGAGGAGGTGACTGCCGAGCAGAGTCGGGCGCCATGCGCCCCGGAGGGACTATGACGCCCCCGACACCGCAGAAGGGGCCTCCTCGGCAAGAAAGACGAGGAAACCCTCCTCCTCGGACCGTATAGGCCTGGGAGGGGACCTGGGGAAGGGCCTAGAGACCTTACCTGAGAATCCTTGAGCGACGCCGCCTCTCAAGGTCGGGCGGGCTTTGCCGAGCTTGAACACGCGGACTTCGAGGACACGGCGGTCCATCGAGAAACAGGCGTCGCACGAATCCATGTCATGGTTGGGTCCCAGGCAACGAAGGCAAACATCATGCTGGTCCGAGACGGAGAAATGCCGGCCACAGGAGCACCGACGCATAGGGGCATGGCCCGTCTTCAAAAAGCGCTTAGCTCCGGAACAGGACATCACGCGAAACTAATAAGGATAAAACACAGTAGGAACACACACCCGACGCCGTATGATAGAAAAAAGAACAGTCTTACCGGAATAGCGTCGAGTGCGAAGGAAAAGCAGGAGTTGGTACTACGCAGGTAGAAAAAACCTTCGCTCCACGAAACAGGTGCTGCCTCGACGGCGGGAGAAACAGAACTGAGTTGGAGGAGGAGTCGGTCGCCAGTAACGCCGCCGCGCATGACGCTCACTCGAGGCGGTGCCGTTAGTGCAAACTTTAAAAAAAGCTCCCGCGGGATTTGCGCGTCCGCCTACCCTCAGGAAGTAATGAATGGTGAAGATTGGACAAGGGAAGATCAATTACTACAGGAGCTACTAGCGCCAACAGTTGAGTTACTTACAGGAGCCACATGCTCCAACAGATTGGGTTACATAGGAGCCACATGCTCCAACAGTTGGGTTACATACAGGAGCCACATGCTCCAACAATTGGCAAATACAATAGAGTTTTCATGCAAGAGCAATATGCTCCACCGTAGGGTGATACAGAGGTAACGACAAACAGTTTAGGAATTCACAGCAAGAGCAGCAATGAGGGAGTTAGACATCGAGGTGGTATCAGGAACATGGGTGGTACATCCAACAGATAGTTGAGGGTATACAGCAGGAGCAACATCAACAGGAGAGAGGTGGTAGGTACAGTTAGGAGAAACCTGGGTTAGTAGAGGCCGGCCTAGATGCCTACAGAGAGAGGGAGGGGTAGGCACTGGCTCAGGTGAGTGAAGGATTAAGAGAGATAGCGCCACTCCACCGGGAGCGGTAAGTGCCTGAGGGGGTAGTCAGCAGCAGAGGTATTCAATGGGGGAGACTGCACGCTGGGGGCAGGTGGGTGCTAAACACAGGCAGGTGGACGCGGTTTTTAGGAAGTTCCATAAGGAGGATTTGAAGCAGGTGGGAGGGGAGGCATGAACGTGGGCAGGGAAGGAGTTCCACAGTTTAGGTGCAAGGACGGTGAAGGCCCGATCGCCTGTGAGGGTGCGGGTCTTGGGGACCCGACGGTCCTCAGCAGCGCACGACCGAAGGTTGTAGACAGGGGAGATATGTTTTAGCGGAAGGGCGAGCAAGGCAGGAGTGGCCGTCCTGATTATGTTGTCAATGAAGTTGCCTAGGGTATAGGTCTGGAACTTCTCAGGGGGGAGCCATTCTAGTCGAGAGTAAAGCTCGCAACAGTGTGTGAGGCGGGGGACCGAGAGTGCGAAGCGGCATGCATTATTGTATGTGGTGTCCCACTTGGTGAGGTTGGAGGACGAGACAGGTGCAAAGGCTACGAGCCCATAGGAGAGTGTGGGGAGTAGAATCCCCTTAGCAATGGCAAGCCGAGCTGCGGGCGTGAGGCAGTCCTTAGCCCTGTAGGCTAGGCCAAGCTTGGCATTAGTTGCCTTACAAATGGTACGAATGTGCGTGGTGAGGTCCAGTTGGGGATCGAGAGTGACGCCCAGGTATTTTACAGAGCTAGCGTTCGGGAGGAGGAAGTTACTAGAACCATGGATTTTGAGGGGGATCGTGCAGGAGGAGGTTTTGGCCATGGAGCCGAAGAGCAAGGTCTGCTTTTTCTTGATGTTCACTGTGAGTTTGTGTCCATCAAGCCAGCTCCTGATAAGGGCAAAATCGGCGTTGAGCTGGGAGTTGACGGAGGTGATGTTCTGACAGCTGGCTAGGATGACTAGGTCGTCAGCGTAGAGTGTTAGGTGCCCATTGGAAGTGACAGAGGGAAGCTCGTTTATGAACAGGGAGAACAGGATTGGTCCGAGGACGGATCCTTGGGGCACCCCGCTGTTCACTGGGGAGGGGGGTGAGAGGGTATGATTAAAACAGGTGTATTGCTGCCTGCCCTCAAGGTAGTTGGCAAACCAGGCGACGGCATTGAGGGAAAAACCATGGGACTGCAGGGCAAAGAGGAGGAGGGGGTGGTCCACCCGGTCAAAGGCCTTTGACAGATCAACGAAGATGGCCCCAGTCAATTTGCCTTGGTCAGTTGCGGGACTGGATCTGGGAGGTGACCACTGCAAGGGCGGTGATGTACTATGCCCTTTACGGAACTTGCTGGGCAGGGGACAGCACACCGTGTCCCTGGAGGTAGAGGGTGAGTTGCGTTGCAAACCGTCCGAGGAGCTTACTGGCAGCGCAGAGAATAGCAATGGGCCGGTAGTTGTTTACGTCCTTCGGGTCGCCATGTTTGAGTACAGGGGCGACCTTCCACAGATCAGGGAGTACCCCAGAGATCAGTGATGCATTGAAAATGTGGGCTAGCGGACGAGCGAGGAGAGGAGCCCCCAGGCTTAGAAGCTTCAGCTCCAGGCTGTCGTGACCAACTCCCATGTGGTGGGAGAGGCCGGCCAGGAGTTTCTGGGTCTCGCCAAGTGACTCTTTTGAGGTAGAAGGGGGGCGGGTAGGAGGAGGCACCTCCTGTAGTTGAGGGGCAGAGCCCGGGGGATGAGAGGAGGCTGGCAGGTCCGTGAACAATCGGTTGAGCATGGTGGCAATGGTTAGGGGGTTAGTGCAGTTGGTCCCCCCTATCAGCATATCGGTGGGCTGGGCCTTGGCCAACCCTCCGACTAGGTTTTTCACGTTAGTCCAAAAACGCCGGGGTTTTTTTGCTGAGGCGAGCAGGGCAGCTCTGCAGAATCTGCTTTGCAGCCTGATAGCCTCGCTGCAGGGTTTTCAGCTGATGGTAGACCAGGAAGTCAGTATTATTGCGGAGAGCCTGTGTCTCACCCAGCTTTTGTCTTGCAGTTTCATGAGTGAGAGAAGGTCACTGTGGAGCCACTTTGTAGTTGTGCCACGGACTCTCCTCTTGGAGAAGGGAGCATGCCTGTTTTGCAGTGGGACGAGTACTGGAATAAAGTGGTCTAGGGCAGTAATGGGGTCACTAGTGGAGGTGATCCTAGACCAGTCAGCCATCCGAAGGTCATTAAGGTAGTGGCTGGTCGAGAACTTGGAGTAGTCCCTCATCAGAAGCACACGACTGGGGATTTTGGGAGAAGCACGACCCCAGACGCAGTAGGTGGGGGAGTGGTCAGAGATGGAATCGGGAAGTGTCCCGGAGTGGATGATGTTTTCAGGTCGGTTGCTCATCACCCAGTCTATGAGTGTTCCCGGGTCGCCGCGGTGGGAGGGCCGAGTGGGTTCGGTGATGACCTGGCTGAGAGTGAGGCCAGAGAGCAGCGGCTCGAACTGCTTGTGGTAGGGCCCCAGCCAGTTAAGGTTAAGGTCCCCAAGGATAAGGAGCTCACTGGGGCCAACCCTCTCCCTGAGCTGGTCGAGCATGGAGGAGAGCCCCGAGATGCCACCCTTAGGAGGGTTATAGGCACAGACGCTATTAATTGTAGCTTTACAGAAAACTTTTTTTTTTTTTTTTTATATTGTCTCTTTCCCTCCGTCGCCCCAGAGTTACCTCTCCTTCGGGCGCCTTAGGACCCGGCGTTCCCCATCTCCCTCAGCCACTCACCTCATATTTGCAGCCTCTCGGGTTAGTCCGGGTAACCCTTGCACCGATGGGTCCCTCCTCCGAGGGACAGGCACCAGCGGGGCAGAACCAGCACACTACTATTCTCTCGACCTCGGAGCTGCTGAGGCAATTGTGGCTCTCAGGGAGTATTCAGGGATGTCCGGGGCCAACGTCCACATCCGTAAACTTCCGGAGCGGATTTTCTCGCTTCTGTTCCTCCTTATTACGTCGCTACATGCATTGCCTCTAGTCTCCACTAGGGGCCTCTGCATGAGCGAAGATGCTCCCTAACCCACCCCAGGACAGGAGAGCAGTCCGTCGGACGCTCGATCCTGCCCTTCCCCTGCCGACCCCCCCGAGACCCGAGTCCGTCCCCGAACCCGGGTCGCCGGTGTGGATCGAGGTAAGGCACCAGCGCCTCAACCCTCTACGCCACCGGGCCGGCCAGAAAAACCCTTTTGATGCACTGCTGCTTTAAAAACTTACATTTGGTCACTTCACAAAATAATCTTTTTCCACTGGGAAATAAGTCAAATTTCCTTAACCTTTGCTCTTTTACTGGGGCAATAATAGTCAGGTTCAATAGCTATCTAGAGGGCCGATCCCAAAAAGTCAAAATAAATGGCGTTCTGACAGTCACCCAGTTTGCTCTGGTATTCCTCAAGGCTCGATACTAGGTCTGCTACTCTTTAGCCTGTTCCTTAGTAATCTCCCTGAGGCAAGCTCCACCAACATCTTACACTATGTGGATGACGCAGTAATTTTCTCCAGCTAACTGGACCTGTGTTTCCTGGAGAACCAGCTTCAACTTGATTTTGCATCTGTTGAGGACTGGTTCTCAAAACACAAACTCCTTATGAACTACAAAAAAAAAAAACACAAAGCATGCGTTTCAGTAACACCCACAAACAACACAAGTTGCACAGGCTTACCATTCAGAACAATCGGAGGGGCACTTGAGCTAGTCCTGTATTTCAAATACCTAGGCATAACCCTTGATAGTTCACTGTCCTATGCCACCCATATAGATCAAGTTGCTAAAGCAGTAAATGCTAGGGTAGGTCTGCTATACCGGCACAGACACTGCCTAACCTCCAGTGCCCTCCTACTTGCAGTCAACAGCTTCATAGTCTCAATTAATGACTATGGACTAATTATATACAGTGCAGCAACAGACACTGCACTAAAAGGATCAACCTAGCCCTTAGTAAAGCTTGCAGGTTAATCACGGGTGCACACCGTCTCACCCATACCTGCGATCTATACGAACAAATAAATCAGTTGAACCTCATGGGACAAGTAAAATACCAGACCTGCATCCTAGCAAAAAAAGCTCGTCTTGGACTAACCCCCCCAGTAATACAAGACCTTCTTTTTTTTTTTTGTAACTTATATTTTATTGTTTTTAGATAAAAAACAACAGCAATACAGCATATACTGCTGCCAGACAGTACGCAAAGCTGGTTAAGGAGCCATCCAATGGAACTAGTAAATATAGCAGTCTGGACAGTTAGGATTAAGGATTTGAGGGTATAGCTACACTAGTTACTTAACATAAGCATTAAACTTACATTACAAATATTTCCTAAATAAGCTACAGCTTGCAGGAATATGGTGATCTGACCATTATACTAAAATGCCATCCTAAAGACAGCTATACTCAACCCCTATAGTTGATATGATCACCATCCAAACATTTTTTATTCCAAAAATGTGCAGTGCTTCACCTCCCATCCCAATACAAAACTTTTCTTAGGGGAGTAGGATTAAATATTTTAAACATTTTTAAAATGATAGACAAGATATTATTACATCTCCCCACATTCAAATCTCTAATAATAACAAGTATAAACTTGACACAATCAGCTAAATAGCCATTCTAAAACATAGTTAGTAATTAAGGCTATCTTGCTCACACTTTGACTTTGGTATGCATGCGACTATCGAGTATTACCCCAAACATTGCTCGCTCAATCATACGTACCCATATTCAGTATTCCGATTTTGTACAATAAAGATTTGAAGAGCAGTGTGGGGAAAAATTACTCCTTGTATCTCCCTACTGTACTGACAATACCCCCATTAGCATATAAGAGAAAAGAAAAGGGGAACAATCCCAACAACAAATCTTTTAAAGAACTTCATGCCCTCTGGTCTATCGCAGCCAAAATAAGATAGCCCCCTCTAGTCGCAAGTTAGCACTCCCGTCAAAAGTTACACTCCATGCTTCAATATGGAGACAGACCCCAGTCCCTGGTTGCCAGATCAAGAACTGTCCTCCGACTCCTCGGCTGCCACATCATTTCTCTATGTGGCCTTAAACTCCTCTCCATCTGTTCAACTTTTCCGCCCATAGGGTCCAGAATTGAATAAACGCCCCCCCGTAATGTATTCGGGGTCGGGCTGGCATGAGTAAGGAATGTGCAATGCCCAGACTTTTCAGACAAGCCCGAACAGCGTCAATTTTTTTTCACATTGATCGAGTGGCAAAGGATAAATCAGGGAATATGTGCAGCGTATTTCCACCATAGTTAAGGCCAGCTGTATTTCTAGCTTCCTGCAGCATAGCGTCCCTTGCTACGACTCCCAAAGTGACAGAGAGCACCGTCCTTGGTAGGTCATCTCTTCCAATGGCAGATCTGGGTGAAATTCTATATGCTTTCACCAGTTGTAGAGTTGTGGCTTCTGCAGCCATGGATAAGGCATCTGGAAGCCAATTCTTCAGAAAACCGAGAAGCTCGCTGCCCTCGTTCCCTCCAGTAAGCCAATCAAACGAATGTTCATAGCTCTATTTGTATTTTCTATGGCCTCAGGCAGTACCGAAGTTGGGAATTCTCTTGGACCAATTTGCCTGCGGTGGATAGAGTTTTTGTGGCGTGAGCCTCTGCTGTAGCTGCCAATTTAGTAGCTGCCTCAATTTTAATATCTTGTTCCCCCATGCTTTTTAGTATAGTTTCTACTTTTGTGTTTATTGCTTTCATGGATTTCTCCAGTGCTTGCCATGGGGGAATCTCTGGTGCAGAGAAACACGGTGTCGAGGTCCTTTCTTGATCATCATGCTGTTGCAGATTTTTCCCTCCGGTTCCTCCACCTTTATTTTGTTTGCCCATTGCCTTTTTTGACATGGATATGATCTCCGTCAGAAGCTTTGTACAGAAATATTAGTTCTTAGCTGATTAAGTGAATAATAATAGTCGGATTTAGAATTAAAAGAGATCGTACTGTGGAGCCGAGGTGAAGTACGTCTTTTCAGCAAGACCACTCAACAGCGCCCCCCATACAAGACCTTCTTAAACAAGCGATCAACCCACATACAACCTAAGGTATGTCAGGACAAGCGCTTCTCGTACCTTTCTGCCGCACTATGGAGGCACAACACTTTTTTGCTTACCGGGCGCCCTCCTGGCTAAATGACCTACCAGCCGCTATCCTGTCAGTACCCAAGTTGGGCCTTTTCAAATATAGACTCCGTCTACACCTTACTGCACTCAGCAGATGTGACTGTCCAATCATGGGGAAATCTCACCCTGTTGCCTCTATTGCCTATGGCTGATATTTATTTCTCTGTACCACCTACCCCTCCCTCTATGCTACTGCAGCTCCACCGTCTATCTCCCTACCGCTTGTTAACATAGACCTGTACCCCGTCCACCATCCCCATTACTCCCCCGCTCTTGTTCCCCCGCTTCATTGTCCATGCCTCCCTAGACCAGTCCCTCCCATGGCCCCTCCCAACTCCTGTCCTTTTTCCTGATCCCCCGGACAGTCCCTTTGCCTCCACCTCCCCTCTCCCCAGCTCTTTTCCCTAGATCTCCTGCCTTGTCTTCTTACTCTCTTTCCCTCCCCCTAATACCTAGTTAGTTAGCAACCCTGTGTGCACCTATGACTCCACTGGCACTTAATTTCACTACTTTCCCTCTCTGCCCTACTATAGACTCCTCCTAGGAATTTCACCCTGGTCACTCATCTCAGTACCTAGTGCACTCTGCGGATGACTCTGAACTGGCTCTATTGTTCCCTACCTGGACTCATCTCCCCTGCTTCTCTTCATTGCACCTCCACCTAGGTATTGTTCTGCTTGAGAATCATTTACCCTTCTAGGTTTTGTTTGCCATGTCTCAATTTAGTATTTACTGCTGGTACCAAATGTTTTGGCTACTCTGTTTTGAAACTTGTAACTGTACATCATGCATTAACTCTCTCTACCATTGCTTACTCTGTCATGTACTGTTTCTTTGTGATTTATCTGTATTGCCAGTAACCTGCTACTACTATTTGGCTTGTATAACATCTCAAATAGTTTGTTCAGTGCCATTGTTTGTGGCCCAGGTCATGCCTGAAACTGGTCCTTGGATCAGTGCACTAACCCGGTAAACGAAGACCTAAATAAAAAAAATTCCCCCTCTCCCATTCCTTTTTCTCCCCCTCACTCTCAAACAACAAGGCCACTGTTGGCTGCTCTATGTTCACCTATTTTATACTTATTCCAAAATGTATTTTTATTGTCTACCCTTTAGTGCCTGTCAGAACATTGTACTCTTGTTATTGTAACATTCTGGTGCTAATTGTTGTATTATATTGTATTATGTTATATTTTATTGTATTTCTCTTTCGACGTGGAACCTCTGTAAAAGAGCCTTAGACTCAAAAGTACTGTAATCAGTAAACAAATAAATACATATGTAAAAAAAAATATTTATGGTGACCAAAGTACTCCAGAAGGGGTCCTACCAATGTGTTATACAGTAACAGAATCATACATTTTTATTTATATTCTGCCTCTCTGTGTATACAGCATACAATCTTATTTGCCTTTTTCATTACTGACAAACACCATGTTGAAGAATTCATAGATTTTTTTTAGCTACCACATTTATTTTCAGGTTAACAAGACTGTATTTCAGTTGCTTGCTATATCACGGTTACAATTTCATTGAACAAGCTAAACTAGCTAACAGACAATATTCCAGATCATCACGGGGCACTGCAGATGCTGGGGTAACAACAGCTCACACTATCATAGTTCCAACAAAGCAATGTTGTAACAGAATATAAAATGAAGTATGACACCATACGCACATACTAAATGTGATCAATATGTGCGGCGTGTAAGTGCATGATAAAGTATTTATTTTCTTAGTTTCTTCCTCCACCTGCCGTCCCTGATCCTGGAGGGGATCTATGTAACCCTGTCACCGACCCGTTTCATGGCTTTACGGGTTAAACACCACATACACAGAGCTGTAACAGTGGGTGGACTGCCACGTAGGGTCTTACGGTGCCTGCAGGGAATGGTGAGCGAGTTGGGACAGTATCCTCCATTTTCTCCCAGGGCATCTGAGTGTGTCACATGCACATGCGTGTTGATGCACATGTGTACTGTGTCAGCACCACACACACACACACACACACACACACACAGTCTGCTGATCCTGCTCCGTTAGGTGGTAGGCAAGTGGAGGGACTCCAGATCCCCCTCCCCAAGGCAAGAGAATGTCTTAGGGTGCTCAATCCTCCCTCGCCCTGCTGGCACTAGAGCGATCCTGGTTGTTCCCGAACCTGGGTCGTCGGTGCAGCAGGAGGTAAGGTGGCAGCACCTAATCCCTCCACAGCACCAGGCCAGCCACACAGTTTGTTTGTTAACATTCACTACTGCTTTTGGCACCGATGAAAAACTCTGACACAGCACCCAAACTGTGGATGTTTTGTAGCGTGGGCTACTGAATACTGGGAATGGAAATAAATGCTTCAAATTACAATCTATTTGTGACCTAAATCACGTTTCAACCCTGGGCCCCCAGCAATGGATGGATAATGCATTATCCTCCCTGTTACTCGGTCTCTTAGCACTGTTCCATGTTTACCACTACGCCAGATGAAAACAAAATGTGTCTTTTATTAATCTGGGTTTATTAAATATCAAAGCACCCACAAGTAGCTGAGGAATCCTGAGCTGCTAACTCTGTGCACAGGGGGTTGCTATAATTACAGATCAGGCTTACAAGAGCCAAGTCATTAACAAGGCAAAGCTGAAGGGCTGAAACTACTTTGTGAAAGCTACTGTGCCGGCCTCAAGGCCTAACAGCAGCTCTCTGCACTGCCAACTGGGAGACCCAAACCAAAAGCAGACTCATGCATCCAAAGGTTCTGGACAGTGGACATGGGCATACCGCAAAAAAGGCAAACTCAGTCTCCTCAGGACGAACAGAAATACAAATGCAGTGTGCCTGCAAGCTGTGCACGAGACACCCAAATGGCATGGTACACGTGTGCCTCCTGACATCAGCTGTGAAGGCAACCTCTGGTGGTGCAACCCTTCCAAGCAGAGGACCAGCAAGATTAAGTGGCTGCAGGATAAGGGAATATGGGTTGGAGGGAAATAAAAAAGAAAGCTACCGTTGCTGTTACTTGTTGAGCGGCTAACAGGTCATGCATGCTAGACCAACTTAAATCAGCTATTATCATAAGGTCATCTTTCTCTGGGACTAATTAGAACTGGTAAGGAAATAATGGAAAATTGACTTGCAGCCACAAGAGAATGAAGTAAAACGTTTTACATCTGAAATGGTTTAAACAAAATGGACTAACTCATATAACTATGATTCTGTTTTCCTGAGAAAGAGTTTCTTGGACTACTGGGTTATGAGTAACAAGGCGGAACAAATTCAGTTCACAGTTGATTTTTGTTTTGCCGTTCATTATACCATTTCTCCCAGATGAATTCCACTTAGTACACTACATATGTGCAAGTGCAAGTACTTTTGTAAACACTCTAATACATCACCAGCCATCTATTATGACCAAAATGAGTTTAGACAGAAGGAGGCAGTATAACAAGAAGAGATGAGAAGTGACACTGCTAACCTTTCACCCTAAACAGAAACACTTTCAGTAATACATTCCAATCTGTTTATCTGGTTAAAAGAACAGCAGTTGAATATGTGTTGTCCCTAGAAACCTATCATTTCACCAGTATTTTCATACAGTTTGTTAAAGGCTATATAAAATGCACCTGCTTATAGTGAGTAATGGAGTTTCACATGTACTGCGCTTTGGAACAGCATATGTAAACTATTCCACTTTCCTCCCCTGTGGAATATATTTTAGGTTATATTATGCAGCACATTACTGATGTGAATAAAAGCTCTCTAATCACCAGTTTGGACTGAAGACATGAGCCTGAATAAACATGGTTTCTCAAAGTGCAGTGTTCACCTGATGCAGGAAGACCAAGTAAAACCACCCCGAGTGAAAAGGTGACCTCACCTTCATAGATAAAGCTACATACTCTAGTTTATGTGGGCCTTTTTTTTTTTTATAAGTCCTAAACAACAGACGCAGAGGAAGGCACTAGAAATTGACACAAACAAGCAGCTTGTGTTTTAGTCTGCTGCTTGTCTATTAGGGCATAAGCAGCTGCAAACGTTTTTCATTGTATAAAATAAAGTGGCATACAAGCTCAGTGGTCAGGTTTCAAAGCAATATGAACTAAAGAGTACAGAAAGCACAGAAAAAATCCTAATACTCCATTTATCCAAACCAGTATAAAGACAATACTTTTTTCTCCTGTGGTTGAATTATTGTCGTGTAAAACATTTTTTGATAAATTGTTTGAATAATGCTTTACTGTGTTGCATTATAAATGTGCTCATTTTTGTTTACAGATCATTAAGGTGAATGGTCGAAACATCAAGTCTAACTTTGTTTTCTGTTTTCAGACTGTAATTAAAGCAGTAGTATTTGCTAGTCACATTAACATTTTATAATATCTTTTTTTTGGTCCAGCCCCCCTCTTGTCATCGGACCCGTCCGCCTGCCGCCACCATGCCGAGGCTTACCCCCCCGCGTGGGGCTGCCGAGAGGCTTCCACTCCTACAGACATCGTGGGAAAGCCAAGGATTACCCCCAGCTTGGGGCCACAAGAGCGGGACACCCCCCCCCGGTGGGCATCGGAGGCAGTGGACGGCGGAGCGGGCCATCATGCCGGATTGCTGGTATTTCTGCTGCTTGCTGCCCTGGGGGCAGGTCGTGCAATGACGTCCCGCATCTGCCCCGCCCACTTAACATACTGGTGCCGCTCACGGCGGTGCCCCCAGTTTCTGCCAGGGGTCCGTGAAACACCGGGCACTCTTCCCCTCCCTCCCTCAGAGAAGGAGAGCAGTCCTAAGGATGCTCAATCCCTCTCCCCCGGCCGGCCCTCCAACTCCTGGGTCATTCCCGAACCCAGGTCATCGGCGTCGCAGGCGGAAATCTAACCGCTGGGCCAGCTATAAATTTTTTTATCAGAAATATATTTCAAACATAACAAGAGACATCAACAGACAGTATAATTTTATTTCTCACAGACATTTGTAAAACCACTTTAATTGCTAATTGTATAATTAATGACAAGTCATTAAAGATGGGCACCACTAGGAAGGTTTTTAAAATCCCTTTCCTTGAGGTTCCTTTTTGACTTTACATACTGGATTCACACTGTAGATGTAGTAAGAGCCATATCTGTGATAAGCAACACATGCAAAATGTTTAATTGTTACTCAAAGGGGTTGTGGCCAGAGAACAGGGACTTTTAAAAACGTTCAATTCAAACTCCATATCTCAGTTCAGGAGTGGAACACAATGAAAAGAAGAATGGACATATTGACTTTTTTTTTTTGCCAGAAATATATTATCACTAAAAATATGATGAAAATTATTTCTGCTATCAAATATTGTTTCTTTAAACTGCCCCTTACACTCTACTTGTAGACCACATGCTGCAGCAGCTCCTTTTTTTTTATTATGGCCTGGTTTGGTCTCCATTTTCTCCCCCTCTGTCTCCACTTCAACAACTGGGGTCACCAAAGTCGCACACTCCTTCCGACAGTAAGGGTGATCAAGCAGCTGCCTGCACCATTGATGCCAAAGCTGCTCCTTATTCAGCTAGCAAGGGGTGAGCAAATATGGAGGCACATAAACAGAGAAGAATGAGGACAGAGAAAGACCATACTGTAAGTTCATCAAGTTTGTCCTGAAGCCCTATGATGTATTACTTCAGTGTTAATGTGCTAGTTGCCTCACTATACGAGGCCTGAAAGTGATTCTTGTGTGAACAACGTATAAAGCTGAAGGTCGAGTACTTTGTCCCCAGGAGGCAATCACAGTATTGCCAAGGACAAGTGACCCCAGCAGCACATGACAACTGTTACACTTTATGTGTCTGAAAAAAGCTAGTGGTGACTGGTGGAGGCACTGGCTGCCCTTTTCAATGCACCACTAGAGGCAGGGGAGGTACCTGAGGACTGGAAGAACGCAGATGTGGTCCCTTCCCACAAAAGTGGAAGCAGAGAGGAGGCAGGCAATTACAGGCCTGTAAGCCTGACTTCAGTAGTGGGGGAACTAATGGAGTCCTTACTTAAGGAGAGGATTGTGAAGTTTCTAGAGGATAGCAGGGCACAGGTTCCAAGACAGCATGGATTCTCAGCGGGAAGGTCCTGTCAGACAAATCTTATAGATTTCTTTGACTGGGTAACCAGGGTGGTAGATCAGGGAGGGGCAGTGGATGTGGCCTTCCTGGATATCAGCAAGGCCTTCGACAATGTCACACACAAAAGAGTGCTAAATAAACTGGAGAGCCTGGGAGTGGGTCCTACAGCGGTAAAATGAGTTGGGAACTGGCTAAGGGACAGGACTCAGAGGGTGGTGGTAAATGGCATGAAATCTGAGGAGAGGGAAGTGACCAGCGAGGTACCATGCAGAGTGTCTGGAGGGAAAGGTGTGCCTCTTCGCAGAGGACACCAAGATCTGCAAAACAGTGGACACACCAGAGGGGATGGAAAAAATAAGAAAGGACCTAAGCCTATTAGAGGAGTGGTCGGGTGTCTGGCAGTTGAATTTCACTGCTATAAAGTACAATAACATGCACCTGGTCACAGGAATCCAATGGAGTACAGGATGGGTGAGGAAATTCTGGCCACCACAAGTCAGGAGAGATACCTGGGGGTTATCATATCTAATGACGTGAAGGTGACCAAATAGCGTGAAAAGGTGGTAGGGACAGCAAACAGAATGTTGGGGTGCATAGGGAGGGGCATAACAAGCAGGAAGAAAGAGGTGGTGATGCCACTGTACACATCCTTGGTGAGGACTCAGCTGGAGTACTGCGTCCAGTTCTGGAGACCACATCTCCAGAAGGACGTTGACAAAACAGAGGCAGTCCAGAGAAGGGCAATGAAGATAGTACATGCACTGCACCAGAAGCCCTTCGAGGAAAAACTTAAGGACCTTAATATCTATTCACTGGAAGAAAGAAGGGAGAGGGGAGCTATGATAGAGACTTTCAAGTACCTTAGGGGAATAAACAGGGTACAGGTGGAAAGCATATTTCAGACAAAACTCTGCACAAGAACAAGGGGCATGATATAAGGCTGAAGGGTGGCAGGCTCAGGGGTAATATTAGGAAGTACTTTTTCACTGAAAGAGTGGTGGAGCCATGGAACAGCCTTCCAGCAGAAGTGGTGGGGGCGAAAACAATACGGGGGTTTAAGAGTGCATGGGACAGACAAACATACCCTGGAGGTGTGCAAAGCAGGAGAGCCGCAGACCAAACAGGATCTGGGGCTGCAGCAGTGAGCGGGAAAATGGGCAGGTTAGGTGGGCCATATGGTCCTTATCTGCCAACAGTTCTGTTTCTAGCGGTACTGATTATTTTGTCCCTACTATTTTTTTTTTTTTAAGTTTGTGGTAACTCTGCTCCTTCCCCTGCACTTGTTTACAGTTTCTGCTGTAGCTGAAGACCAATCAGAATGTAAGGCAAGAGGATAATCTCACCACTATTACTTAAATGACAACACAATGACTGTTCTGAGCTCTCAGCAGCCATTGTATTGAAAATAAAACACAGTTGTGGGTTTGCTGTGCAAAAAACTGTAAATCTAGCACGTGACAGGAAGAGATGGGCCACATGTAGTATAATTCTTTGTAACCCACTTACAGGTGTCCCATTATGTTTTGAAGCCAGCTACAGTTCCAATATTAACCATATTGCTTGATTTCGCCCATCTACTACCAACTCTGTTAAAAGAAAAATTCTTCCTAATGTCCTTTAAAAATGTCCCTCATTCCAGCTTGAGATTCTGTCCCCTGGTGGATGAACTGTTGTTTAACCTGAACACTGTGGCGTTCACCCTGCGGTTTCCCTGTATGTATTTGAATATTTCTAGCCTATTCCCCCTCCTCCTTCTGTTCTCCACAGTGTACATACAGCGACTCTCCAATCACATCTCACAGAACCTACCCTGTTGCCCCTGGATCATTTCTGTTGGTGTCACCCTTCTCTGTATGGTTTCCGGCCTCTCTCTGCCCTTCCTCTGAATAACTGGTTGTCTGCCCCCCCCCCACACACACACTCTTGAATCAGGAGAGTGGGACTCTACGGTCTTGTACATGAACACAGGTCCTGCAGGTGGCAGCATGATGTACTATCACTGGGCAAACATCACCTTCTGTTTTTAAGAACTCGGGCTTCTTTTTTTTTCCATAATCATATGTTATTAACTTATTAATTTAAGAAGACAAAAAATATACACAATCAAACAGTGCATGTGGAAAAAAATAAAGCATCACAGATGAGTACAGGTTTCATTGAGTTATTGAAGAGCTGACTCCTTGGTTCTACACAAATGTGTTAAACCCTTTTCCACTTGGTTTGGTTACCTGTATAGTAGGTGGGTTTGTTAACCCTGTTCAGTAATAGAAATGCTTTAATAGCTGTTTTAAAGAAATACAAAAATGAATCTGTATTAAATAAATTCATACTAAACCAACGTCTGAAAACTCTGCATGTTACTATCATATTCACCCACATGATGGACATTCGATTGGGGGGGGTCACCTGCTCAGTCTTAACAGTTTAATCATTATTTTGTGGCATTTACTGTAAGAAAACTGATCAACTTTGCATTTACAAGCATACTGAAGTCAGGGAAGTAGCATTATCTATGGATCTGACCTGATCTGTAATCACCTTGCAGTCAGTCACATTATTTTGCAATTAATGACAAAAATTAATTTTAAATGCCTGTTTTTTCTCTTTCATCTGGTCTCTAGTTTCGGACTAGATTTATAATGCTCATTGTTTCCAATTTTAACAAATCACCTAATGGCAGAAAGGAAAATATGCTAACCCTTGAATTATTTGCTTTTATCTGGTCCTAGAAGGGCCTGCAATCTGTTTGAAGTCCAGATTGTCTGCATTTCGTCTGACAGCCACCAAGCCACACAAATTGTTTTGCGCCTGTTCACCTGTTTGCAGCTGCGCCTGTAAGCTATGCATTCTGGAGTCTGACTTGAACTACCACTCAGGATTGATGGCATGTGCTGCTGATAAAGGGAACAATTTAAAGAAATTACTGGCTAGAGTTATTGAAAGACATCTGTGCGTGAGCTGAGAAGTAGAAGTCCCTCAATCATATGTTTGCAACCTGCAGCAGCGGTATTAACGTTTGAAGTGATACCCTACTGTAGGAAGATCAGGTTTGGCACTACATGTAACTAGGTCCTCCTTGGAGCACAATATTCCACTTGTTTAATAAAAGATGTTATGCCAGAAAACAAAATATTAAAAAAAACTGGTCTTTATATTCAATATTCAGTCCATCCTTCTTGAACCTAGTTGGTAAAAAGCAGACTGCCCACAAGCCCACAAAGAGTTCCTGTTTCACACACATCAGAAAACTCTTTGGCCTTTTGAGTCTGCAACTTTTCCAGAAAGTCTGACATAAGTAGGATTTCATTCTCGCTTTCTTTTTTGATGACAAAGAAAAGGTTATTAACAAATATGTTTTGAATTATAGTGCATTAAATATTCATCAGAATTTATATCCTGGAACAGTAAGCTACATCTGTACACCAAAGTGAGAAAGCATTGTTCACTTAAGTAATACGCTATGACACTTGGGTGTGCTTCACTGCAGATATTGTCGTATCTCGGATGTATACCTTCAACCTTCAAAAAAGTAATGATGTAAGCAATAAAACATGACAAGATGTGCGGTCACTGGTGAATACACACGTACTCTGGATGTTGCAAGATACAAGGCAAAGCTGAATGCCTTTAAATTCCTGGAGAACTGCAAATATTTCACCAACCACAACACACCCTGCAGTATGCTACAGCACTAACAAAATGGTGCCGGTGACCCAGGTTTGGGAATGAGCCTGGAGCAATGGCGGGTCAGCTGGGGAAAGGAGGTTGAGCATCCGATGGAGTCCTCTCCTCCTCCGGGGTGGGTGCATAGAAGTAGTCGGCCACGGCCAGACACCTGACAGTGGATGGGGCTTGGTGTGCCCGACTCCTCAAGTGTCAGCTGGGATTGGTGACTTTGCAGGTGTTGGCACATTCACGCATGGAAGTGTACATAATGTGCCTCTGATGCCACTGCATGCCCAAAGTCACTGGGGGTACACACAAAATAAAATCTTCCTCCAGCCCATGCACTATGACACTCCAGGCCAGCAGCTCCGCACCCCAGCTGAAATGGCTCCTGTGTAAGCCTTAGTCAGGAACTAGTGTTAATCTCATTCCCTCCCCAAGGGAGCCCTGCTCTGAGAAATAAATCACAGACCTCCTGATCTGGGCCACAGGGAAGAGTGCCAGGTGGGTGCGTGGGTCCAAAGAGGCAGAAATGTGGTACATCCTCACCTGTCTCAAGAGCCTAAACTGAACTGAAAAAGAAAAAAAAAGAAAAAAACAGGCCATTTTGAATTTAAGAATTAAATAAAATGCAAGGTGTAAAGTTACATTTCTAAAAAAGATACTGTAAAATGTATGCAGTATCATGCTTGGCAACTGGTTGTCATTGAAAAGCAAAACCTTTTTCTGGACTTGAGATGTAGAGGATACGATTCGTGCCATGGTTTATGCTGTTGGTACTAGCTGTACCACCAGTTGTGGAAAATTCTGATGCACCCATTAGCCAATATGCTTACAGGAATTTTCCTGGATATTTTATAAATCTGCAACAAAGTACACCCTTGAGTGCCTAAGTGTGATTATAAAGAGATTGCCAAGTGACGGATGATTAAATAAAATGTAGACATATACAGAAAGTTCTTTAAATAATTGTTATGCTTATTAACAATTTTAAGTAGTTTAAGTACACTTTTTTTAATAACTCATACATACCTATATACCCAATTGAGGCCAAGTGTCACAGGTGCTACAGCACCAGATTCAAATACCCTATTGAGGGCTCAAAAGGAGTGGCACAGTTGCCTAAGATTCACAGGTATAAAAGCCCCATTGGGTAGAAACTACTCATAAAGGTATATCCCTGGCAGCAGCCAGGGAAGCAGCTGTACCCCTAGTCCATTAGTTCTCGGACTTTAGCATAGTGAGCCTCCCCCATGCCATGGAAAAGATATTGAGCCTCCCACAAATATTGAAATAATCTTGGGCCTCCCCATAGAAAAATGGCATATATTGCACAGTGCGTTAGGATTAAAGTGAAAATCCTTTGAGTAGTTGGCTCCTATTTTATTCAGCTTATTGTAACCCCTCTCCCCAGGCCAACCTACTTGCTCCATTATTTTGATTCTCAAGCCATTGTTTCCCCTTGTTGTAATACCTTCAGTGGTCAGACTACAGTCTCTGTTTCCCTTCTATCTGGAATAATCTTCCTACCTACGACTGCCTGTCCCTCCCATACCCTGCTCTTAAGCAACTTTTCAGACATCCTTTTGCTCCCTCCTGTTCTTGCTCCTAGTACCTCAGTGGTTAACCCTTGTATTTGGGCTGTTCTTTCACCAGTCTAATTAGTCAATTGTTGCTTCTCATTATTTGTTCATTGTTCCGATTTGTTTTCACTATTGTTTGCTTTGTATTGCTTGACTGTTTGACAGCTATCTTTTCAATTATATTCGCTCCCTACCCTTCCATGGATATACCTGAAATGAGCCTTGGTTAAGCATGTCTTTCCTTGTCACCAATTAGTAAATAAATACATACATTCACCTACTATTATTGTCTTTCAATTTGACTTATTGACTCACACAAAAATATCTAAAACTCAAAATATAAATACAGTACTTTTTCAGACTTGCTTGAGCCTCCCCTTGAACAGGTTGGGGCCTCCCCAGGGAGGCTGGTCTCACCATTTGAGAAACCCTGCCCTAGTCGAATGAGCCCTCAGGCCTGAGGGAGGTATTTTGCCTAGCTTTTCACAGCAGAATTATATACAAGAGACAATCCACCTGGCAATAGTTCTCTTAAGGCACTTTTACACACAGGTTTATGTAACAGAATAACTGTTACGGAAACAGTATTCTGTTACATCCCTTGTGTGTAAAATCCATCTGTTTCGTTACATAGGCAAACATTCGACCAAACCGCAATCTCTGCTTTTCGTGGTTTGCACCGTTGTGTTCTGTTTCGTCGGGCTGTGTAAAACAGCCATTCCAAAGTGGTGCACAAACAGCAATAGAGCAGCAAGCTCTGTGGGGGTGCCGAAACACAAATGGAGGTGAGAGCTGCCGGAAAACTTGCGGAGTGTAAAGGGACCCTAAAAACGTCACAGAGCACAACGGTGCCACAGGTAACGCTCATATCGTTTTAAAAACCTGTGTGTAAAAGCACCTTTAGTAGCAGGTTTACCCTTTCCTACTTCACCATAAGTAAGAAACAATTGAGGACAGTCAAACCTCAGTGTCTTAGTATGTTCTATGTAGTAGGTAAGCGCCCTCTTAACATCCAAACTGTATAATCTTCTTTTTCCTGAGAAAGAATGAACAGTGAAAAACACAGGAAGAGACAAGGACTGGTTCAGATGAAAATTTGAGACCACTTTGAGTAAGAACCTCCTATTGGTTCTAAGGACCACCTTATCTCTGTGAAAAGAGAAAATCCGGCCCCACTGTCAGAGCTTGTAATTCACTAATACGCCTGGCAGAAGTGATGGCTACCAGGAACACAGTTTTCCAAGTCAAGTACTTGAGTTCTGTTGAAGCCAAAGGCACAAAAGGAGGTTGCATGAGCTGAGCAATGCAAATATTAAGATCCCAGGCAGGGGTAGGGTCCCTAAAGGGAGGGATGATGTGGACTAAACCCTTAAAAAACTTACAGAAGATAGGATGAGATGCCAGGGAAGGAACCTTCTCCAGTGACAGGAATGCAGAGACAGCTGCTAGATGCCCTTTCAGAGTGGCTGGCCTGAGGCCTAAGCCATTAAGATGAACCATATAATCCAGAACTGTAGCCAAATCAGCAGTATCTGGTAGGACATCCCTATTGAAACACCAAATGCTGAATCTTTTCCATTTGGAATTATAAGTTTTTCCTGGTAGCAGGTTTTCGAGAGGCTTTAAGAACATCCAGAACCCTGAGACAGATGCAGACTTGCATACTCTAACTCCTCAAGAGTCAAGCTTTGAGGTTGAGAGACCGAAGGTTGGGGTACCATATCCTTCCCTGAGAGAAGGTTAACAGATTGTGCTTCTTGGGAAGAGATAAGGGAAGATGAACTGCTAGGGACATCAACAGAGGATACCAAGGCTGTCTGGCCCAGTCTGGTGCAATCAGGATCACCCTGCATGATTGTGACCTTATCTTGACCAGAACCTTGAACAAAGGAGGAAAGGCATACAGGAATTTCCCCTCCCAATCCAGAACCAGAGCATCCAGGGGAACTGAGCCCATGACTGGGGGTCTGCAACAGAAGAGAGGGAGTTGATTGTCTGGGGCTGCAAAGAGATCTATCTCTGGAGTGCCTCACCTTGAGAAAATTACTATCAATATGAAGGGGTCCAGGGACCATTCGTGATGGCCCTGAGATATCCTGCTCAGACCATCTGCTAGCACATTGTCCTTCCCTGGAAGATGAACTGTTACCAGAGATGCCTGGAGGGGATAAACCAGAGACCATAATTTCATGGCTTCCGTGTACAAGGCCATAGACCGAGTGCCTCCCTGCTTGTTGATGTACCAAATGGTGGTGGTGGTGGTGGTGGTGTCTGTCCTGACCTGAATCACCTTGTTCCTTACTGAGTCTGAGAAGGTTTGGAGAGCTAGGAATACTGCCCTGAGTTCCAGGAGACTGATATGAAGAAGGGACTCCTGAGGGGACCACACCCTTTGTGCTGTGAGAGCTCCTAAGTGAGCTCCCCAGCCCAGGAGAGAAGAATCTGTGGTTAACACCACTGAATGAATCTGACTGATGAATGGGACTCCTTGTCTGAGAGTGTCCTGATCCAACCACCATTGGAGAGCATGGACCAGAGTCTGAATCACTGGAATCAATTTGGTTAAAAGATCTTTTTTCTGGGACCAAAATGACCTCAGATGGAACTGAATGTCCCACATTTGAAATCTGGCTCCTTGTACCACCGCAGTGCAGGCTGCCACGTGGCCCAGGAGCTGAAGAAAATGTCCTGCTGGTCGAGACACCCAAAGGTGAAAGGAAGAAGCAAGGTCTGTAAGGGCCTTCACCCTTACCAAGGGAAGAAAAGCCTTTGCTTGGACAATATCCAACTCTACCCCTATGAAGGTAAGGAGTTGCACTGGTTCGAGAACTGACTTTGGTAGGTTGAGAAGGAACCCTAGGTAACCGAGTAACTGTTGTATTACTTGTAGGTCTGACCTGACTTGGCCTGGAGACGGTCCCACGATGAGCCAGTCATCCAGGTATGGAAAACTGGAGATATTCTGTCTCCTGAGAAAAGCCACTACTACTGCTAGGCACTTTGTGAACACCCTTGGAGCTGATGTTAGGCCGAAGGGCACTGCTCTGAACTGATAATGGCCTGAAGGCAACTCGAACCTGAGGTACTTTCTGTGGGAGCACCTGATTGGGATGTAAAAGTAGGCATCCTTGAGGTCCAGGGAGGCTAACCAATCCCCTGGCCACAGAGAGGAGAGAATTATTCCCAGAGTCACCATTTTGAATATTGGGTTGACAAGGTGCTTGTTTAAGTAACTTAGGTCTAGGATGGGCCGCCACTCCCCTGTCTTTTTTGGGGTAAGGAAGTATCTGGAGTATGGACCCTTGCCCATGTGTAGAGTAGAACTCTCTCTATGGCTCTGACAGTCAGCAGAGAGGAAACCTCTGCCTCTAGGGCAATGGTTTCAGAGATGTTTGCAGGTGGAAAAGACCTGACCCTCAGTTTTCAAAATTTTTTGAAGCGGAGGGCCAGTCCCTGGCTTACTACCTCCAGGACCCACTTGTCTGAGGTAACAGACTTCCAGGCCTGGAAGTAGTAAGCCAGCCTGCCTCCTACTGGAATAGAGGAGTCGACCCGGGCTGACACATCAGGGTGTCTGCTTGGCAGGAGCCTTAGACTGAGAGGAGGATGCAGCCCTGCTCATCCCCCTTCTGCCTCTCCCTCTGAAGAACCCCCTCTGAGGAAAAGGAGAGGAGGCCTATGCCTGGTAGAGAGGCCTGTGAAAAGGCCTGCCCCTAGACTGCTGCTTCTGAGGAGCTGCCTGCCTTTTCTTGGCCAGTGCACTCCTGCAGGTGGTCCGGTATTCATCCATCTTTTTCATGTAATTCTCTGTCTGCTCCCCAGAGAATTACCCACCTCAGGGAAATCCATGGCCTTAGCCTGAGTGTCCTGTGAC
Source organism: Neoceratodus forsteri (assembly GCA_016271365.2). NCBI lineage: Eukaryota > Metazoa > Chordata > Ceratodontiformes > Ceratodontidae > Neoceratodus > Neoceratodus forsteri. The sequence goes on along the minus strand of CM057455.1, from coordinate 1,681,384,768 downwards.
AGGCTAGTACATCTGAGCCAAGCAAATCTCTGAAGAGACACAGATGTAGCCATGACTCGTGATGACACATCATTTAAGTCCACAGCAACATGAAATTGAATCTTAGATACCTCAGTCCCATCAGCAGCCACCTCCTCCAGCTCCTTGGCTAGCTGGAGGAAACCGTTTAGCCAGTTCCAAAACAGTATCCCATCTGGACTTCTGGTATCTGGCTGTGAAGGCCATATAATTTGCCTGCCTGAGTCCCAAGGAGGATGCCAAGTACTGTTTTTTGGACATAGCATCCACCTTCCTAGAGTCTTTATCTGGGGGGTGTGAAGCCAAAGGTATGTTAGCCTTATCACAGGCTGCAGCCTGCACTATCCCAACATGGCTGCACTGGTGGAACAGGAACTCTGTACCTGAGCCTGAAAGCATGTACCTCCTGTCCATTCTTTTATCCACAAGAGGTAAATAATTTGGTGTTTGGAGAACTTTTTTGTGTCTGTTTCCCAAGAGATTTATGGAGGAGAACAGACAGCCTTTTGGACTCTGGGATGTCCATCATTTCTACAAAATCAGGCTCCTCTTGTCCCTCAACAGCTTCAACCAGAGCGAGACGGAGGGTCTCTGCCACTTTTTTGGTAAAACAAATAGTGGGATGGGGACTCAGAAAGCCTGGGAGGGGAAACATTACAAGGCCTGTATGGGGAGATGTCCTGTTCAATGGATTCATCCAGACCTTCCACACCATTGTCATCATAGTCCTCTTCCTCCCCTTCCCATTCCGGTTCATAAAATGTATCCGGACAATATTCCGGAACCGGGGGAACCAACCGAACTGAGTACCTACCGAGAGGTGCCAGATCGGATGGAGCGATCCTACAATGCCTATCACCCTGGCTATCTCTTTGGCGGTTGGACGATGCGGTTCTGGATCCAAACCGGCTGATTTCCTCTTTTTCTTCAATGGAACTGAACCCTCAGGATCGGTTCTCCTTTTGCCCAAGGGAGTATCGCCCAGGTCAGTGGGCACTCTCTCAGGTTCGGTCGGAACCGAACCGGGCTGGCCATCCAGATTAGCGGAATTCTCGGCCTCCTTTTCCCTGAGCCTACCCAATCTTATCCAGGGTGGCCTTTGGAAAATTCTTGCAGATTTAGCAGTCTGAATTGAGATGATCAAACCCCAGACAATAAACATAGGTGGTGTGAGGGTCTGCCTTAGGAAAGGCATCCCCAAACTCACTACAGTGTTAAAACCTAGTGGGCCCGGTTTTTTTCTTGGGTTTCTCAGACATAGCCAAGCTAACAACTTACCCTTTATAGCTTAAAAGCTAGATAAGACCCCTCCTATTGGTTACCAACCGTGTTACGGGTTGTGGAAAAAAACATTTTAAAATTCAGTTTTTTTGAAACCGATAGGAATCAGTACCTCACATTAGAAAAGTAGGAAATAAAATAAACCTAATACAAACGGTTCCAAAACTGGACCAATCGACAAGTTTTTACAATTTCCACAGACATTAGCACAATAAAACTAAAGTCCATTACCTCCAACACTTACTGTACCACAGACACGGATTTGAAGCCAAAAAACAAATAAAGCAAAAACCATATTTAAACCAACTGATTTTACCGAACCAAGCAAGTGAAGGAGCAATCTCCGGAGTGACTGTTCAGTTAGGCGGAGTAAAGAATCTGATGGTTACACTTTGAAGTGCTGCAGACAGAGGTTTGAACCGAGCTCGACATTCTTGCTCATGCATAGAGTTAACTCTTTTCTCTCCAGGGCAGTTCAAGTGCTGGGGCTAACTGCATATGTCAGAATACAACAAGACTTCATGTTGTTTGAAGGAGGAATGCCGTGGTGCCAACATGAAAAGCCACATTTGGGTTAAGAAGCAATACAGTGGTTGTGGAGGGTTATAACATCCCATCAATGGTGAACTGAAAAACAAGGGTACATGAATTAAGCTGGTTGGGGGGAGATTCATGAGGGATGTGAGAAAGTGATTAAGCAACGGAAAACCCAACCTGCAGAGGAGGTGGGTGCAAAAACCATTACTGGGTTCCAGCACAGATGGGACAGAGTATAGAGTTTAATAGTTACTCAGTAAGGCAGGAAGCGAGGGGGGAAGAGGATGGTGAAAATCCTGTCTGGACAGTAGGTCACGGGGTCCAGTACTGTAAAACTGGGCAGACTGGATGGACAAATGGTCTCTTTCTGCACAAAGTGTCTATGTTAGTTTTAGTAAAAATGGCACAGCTGAATCAGGTTTAAAAGTCCCATCTGGTGCTGAGCAGCAGCTGTGTAGTGGTGACTGGCTAAAAACCACTATCAGGGTTGAGATGGGGTTGAGTGGCAGTGCAAAACTGAAAAGCCCTTCAACACTGAGAAACAGCGTAGTGTTGGTGCCAAGCTGAAAAGAGCCATCTGGGGCAGTGGAGGAGTGGCAAAGTGGTACCAGATTAAGAAGCTCCAGCACAGTTAAGGAGGAGAAAACTTTTAGAGCTGGGAACAGCCCTGTGGAATTGCTGTGTGTTGTTTTCAGATTCATCAGTTGCTGAGAAAAACAGGAGTGTCTGAGGCAGCCTGAATGGGGGTGGGGAAGAGACTTGGATTTTTAATTCTTTGTTTCCATGAAAAAGTTTCCCAATTTTGACATTTTTTCCACGTGTAGCAATGAACTGATCAGGCAGTTATGTTAATCAAGTCAGAAGAGAGAGAGAAGAAGTTCTAAACAGTGCCAATGTACTGGGCCGCTTTACTGCTTGGAACTCTCACAGTCAGTCAGGAGTCGGGCCTTTTCCTATTACATCCAAGTATGATCATTACCACTCCTATTTACTCTAGACAAGTGTCACTTGACAGTTTTTCTCTTCTGCACATGCAGTAAGGAAAATTATTTGTTTTTGAGTTATTGTGTTAAAAAATTAACCTTCATGCTGGACAAGTGGAGGAGTGGTTGCACTGCTGCCCTGATGCAGGCAACCCATGTTTGGGAATGGATAGCGTCGCTCACTGGGCTGGTAGAGTAAGGGAGGATTAAGGGCACAACAGCAGCTCTCCTCCCTCAGAGAGGGAGGACCTCAGTTCCTGCTGTAGAGACTGCCACGAGGCGGAGACTGGGTGGCAGCACAGCGTGACAGCACAGAGAAGAGAAGGGCTGGAGCATGATGTCCTGGCGCACATGTCCCTGCGCTCCAAGATCGGGGAGGAAAATGGCCAGATTGCTACATGCCGGCAGCCCCCACCCCAACATGCTCTCGCATGACTGACGTGGCTGGCCACCCACCACACTGTGGTCGGTCCTGGGTAAGTGGTGGATAATCGATAAGTCTGTGAGAAGGTCAGTAAAGAGGCTGGAGGGGTGCCGTTGGGCAGAACTGGAGGATAGGCAGGAGCATAAAATACTTTGTATAACAAAAAAAAAACCTGCAGTGATAAAACCGGTCTATGTCTATTTCATGTTACTGTTAAAAAATTGCATCTAACAAATTTTAACAAGCCTAATGTTTCCAGCAAGAATCCTCTCACATCAGTGGGCTTTATTTAGATTTTTTCTGTGACCTAAAGCACCCAGCATCTGCTTACTGTGGTCATGTGGTTCTAAAATGACCAAAGATGACTAAAATCCTTTATTTTTACACTTGATTGCAGAATAGTTCTTAAATGGAAGGTCCCCTCAACCTTTTATTCTGTTTACCTATGTAGTTTGCAGGCATGAACAATGACTGCCTCTCTTGCACCCTCCTAATTTCACCAGGAGTTAAATGTAAATGACGGTACTTAAATCTGTTGTGAAAAACCTGTTTGAATCCATTGCAAAGGTCATGACCAGGCTCATGTAAGGCATCCCGGAATTGTATGATGTTTTAGTGCTAAGGCATGTAGTAGTTATACTGTATTAGTCAGTGCTGATGCTGTCCTCTGCAGACCCTGTGCTCTTGCCTTATGCTGACCATGAAACGTTTCAAAACACAGTAAGTGCCCTGCTGTTTTCTGTAGTTTAAAGTGTATCTGAGTTAGAAAATGTTTTTTAAGAATACAGGAACTTCACAAGGCATGTAACAGAACTGAATGAGAGTATAACTTCTGCTGGCTTGTGTAGGTACGCATCAACTCCCATGATGCCTTGCATGACAGGGTCTTGAGCTGACCTTTGCAATGGAGACAAACAAGTTTTCCCACCAAGTCAAAACGCAGTGAAGCATCCTAATTTATATTTAAAGTAGGATGACATTAAGGGGGTGCAAAGGAGGAAATCATTGTTCATGCCTATAAACTACACGTGTACAGAAAACAGGTAAGAGAGGACTTTCCCTTTAAGAAACAAAACGGGCATAACATCACCCAGTGACATGGGTAGCTGTCTGATTAAAAATTATATCAATATCTGGTATTTTTCTAAAACAGTATTCACTTCAAACCCTTGCTAGGATTAGTTAACCTGCTTTGTAGAGGGGGGTCAGTCCAACATCCCATTCTTTCTCTATAAAACATATGCTCCCAGAATGCTTAAGAATCTCCAGTGCAGTTTGACCAGATCGTTGCATACTATATCTGCCTAAGCCCACATGACATCAGAAGTTTGATTTTAACTGATCAAACTACCAGTCCAATGTCATGGGAGGAGCAAGACAGCAGTCCCTGGGTAAAGGACTGGATGCTAGAGGAACCGAATCTTAAAGGCAAGTTACCCTTGTTTCTCCTGCCGTGCCCAATTCTGAGCACGTCCTAAAGAACCAAAAGTAGATACACAAAACATTGGCAGTATTTATTCCTTTATACACTCATTCTTCCTTAAACTGGCATCTACTTATAACAACCTTGGGAAGGTTGGTAAAAGGAAAAATTGCACAAAAAACATCACCCACCCCAGCCATTAGGTATGCACTTACTAGGGTTTTCTGAAGTTTTATTTTACTTCCTGCTTTTGCCCTCTTCCAACCCAGCCTGCCCTTATCTGCAGGCGCTTTCCCACACCCATCAACCCCCTTCTCCACGACTTATGACAACTTCCTCATACACAATTGGCTCTTCCTCAGCAGAACCTGTCTTCAGGGGTTTCGTAGGCCCCAACAAGATGAATCATTTGACCTGCCTTGAGGAAGAGTGCCACGGTCAATGGTGTGAAGCATGTAGAGGGAGACAGTGTCATCCTGCTAAGGCTGGGCTGCGTTTTTCCACCGCTGTTGAACCCAAACCCCTGGGAAGCCAGCAGAACAAGGGCATCACATCCATGACGTACACAACATGCTTCCTGTCGCGCTGATGTCATGCCAGGTCCACCCTCCCAACTGGACTCACAGCTGCACTACCACCTACGGTCACCCAGATGGACGTATCGCAGAAAGAGCTCAGTGAGCATCCTGTGGGATACTGAATCCTCTTACCCCTGGCTGACCCACTCTGATACGAGCTAGCTCCCCAACCTGGGTTGCAAGCGCTGAAAGTGGTAGAGCTGTTGCTGCATTGACACAGACTGGCCAGTTAAAAAATGCTCAGTGCATAACAATTTGCTATTAAAGTACATTCCTATACACAACATCTGGGAAACAGCGCAGAGACACATCAAACCTAACATCTCAGTGCTTCCGGGTACACTTGCTCTTCCTAAGGAGCCGCTGTTATATGCGCTTTGGGAATAAATTCGCTGATGACGATGAAATCGGTGCAGTGACCACAGCTATTTTGTGCATCCAGAAGTGCGCTTTCTTCATTAGCAGATTTATTTTCGCGTAGTTTTTTCATTAAAGAAATTATTTTCATTACTTTCTGCAGCCATTGTCAGCTTTGTATACTCCCCTGTCATTGTCTACCACTGCCTGCCTCAATGGTTTCTATACACTCTGTTAAGTTCCACTGTTATGTGCTATTCCCTCAGTAATGTGGAATGGTGGAACTGACATCACAGAACGCTGTGGAAACATAGATACAGTCAGCAGTATACAGTGACAGTAAGACTATAAAGCCAACTCATTAGCAGTATGTAAACAACACAAAATCCTGGCGCCCAGTTCAGTTCACCGCACAGAAGGGGGAAGGAAGATGAACGGGAGAAAGAGTGAAGACTAGCAAAAAGAATAATTAATGGAAGAGGACCAAAGCAATACCAGGACAGATTCCTACATCCAAAGCTATTTTCACTAGACCAGTGAACATGGCGGGGGTGGTTTATAAGACAGCTGTTCAAGTGAGCATGATAGGACAAAAAGTAGCTTCCTACCATTTAAAACACAGGCCCAAGATGGAGGGGTGTGAATTCCATACTCTGTGGTCTGAAAAGCCACACCTATAGAGTCACGACCCAGGAGAGTACAAGAAGAAGAGAACACAGATGTGAACAATTGAACAACATTTAGAAATGCAATAACAAAATAGAAATACCAGGTAACATCATAATAGCCTAAGTTGAGAATACATCAGGTGTTTGATAATGCTGAACAGAATCATACAACATAAAAATGTGTAAAGAAAAAAGTGCAATTGTTAGTGGGAGGAGCACGCTCATTATTGGTCCCAGACCAGGATTATCTAAGTGCACAAATACTAAACAGTGAGGAGAGATTCAACTTAAGCGCAGTTGCAGTTACCTAGGGCATAGAGGTGAGAAAACAGAGAATGCTTGAAAGACAGGTGGGAGGTGGAGTTTTTGACCTGGGGGGGGAGCGAATTCCAGAGTTTAGGAGCAAAATGTGAGAACGCCTGTTCACCCATTTTGGTCACATAGGGCTGAACAGAGAGCACTGGGACGGAAGAGGACCTAAGGGTGCGTGAGTGGGAGACTGGAGCAATCAAATCAGCCAATGAGGTCGGGCAAGGTGGTCTGGTAAGGGAGTCTACGAGACACCCAAGGGCATAAGTCCGGAGGTTTTTGGGAGACAACCAGTTTAGTCCAGAGTAGAGTAGGCAGTGGTGAGTAAGGCACGGGGCTGATGAGGCGAACCTACAGATATTATTGTAGACGGTATCCCACTTGCAGAGAACACTGGCCTTGGCAGGGTAGAGAACCGGGAGAGCATAGAGGAGTTGAGGGAGAAGTACTCCCTTAGCTACTGATAGTCTAGCTGTCGGTGTGAGTGAGTGGCGCACCCGATAGGCAGCTCCTATTTTAGCGTTGACAGTTCGACAAACCTCATTGATATGCACCACAAAATCAAGAGAAGGGTCAAGCATGACCCCTAGGTATCTGAAGGTAGAGGTATTTGTGACTGCAGTGCCATCTCTGCAGTGGACTAGGAGTTTAGGCACCTCGGAGGGCACTTTTTTTGAGGATCCAAAGAGCATAGCCTGGGTTTTACCTATGTTTAGGGTTTGACGATTATCCAAGAGCCAGGATTGGAGGGATTGAAAGTCATGAGAGAGCTTGCTGTTTATGTCATCCATAGATTTGGATGAATAACAGAGCACAAGGTCATCAGCACACATGAGAATGTTACTATGATGAGAAGCACTGGGAATTCCATTAAGGAACAGGGAAAAAAAGTAGAAGACCAAGTATTGAACCCTGTGGGACACCACAGGTGATAGGAATGGGGGATGACAGAGCCTTATGGAAAGCAACCGCCTGGGTGCGGTTATTGAGGTAACTACCAAACCAGGATAGGGTAGAGACAAAGGCTCCTAGGGCTTGCAGCTTGGTCAGCATAAGCGGATGGTGTACCATGTCAAATGCTTTAGAAAGGTCGATGAACACTGCTCCTGTCAGTTGGGCCTTGTCCATGTTACCTTTTACATCACTGGTAAGTTGGTCAGTGCAGTGGTAGTGCTGTGCCCAGCCCTAAAGCCATGTTGACAAGGGGATTGAAGATTAAACTTAAGAAGGTGCTCAGAGACCTGTCGATAGACTAGTTTCTCAAGTAGCTTGCTGAGCGTGGGGAACAGGGAGATGGGGCGGTAGTTGGACAGTGGTTTATCGTCCCCTTTCTTAAGAATGGGAATAGTTCTGGTCATTTTCCAAACTGTTGTACGTCACACTGTTTTCACGTCTCCCCTCCCTGCAACGAGGTGCCTTTGTAAATGAGTCCACGACTCAAAGGTTGTAAATCTGACTTTCAAATAAATAAATAAATTAATAACACTAAACAATGCAATATTATAACAAAAACTGCAATGATGATTTGAAAGACTGCAAACATAAGTATAAAAAAAAAAAAGGAAGAACATTTGCACCAAATAAAGCTGTTCCTGGAAGCCAAGCAATTTTGAGTAGTTTAGTGAGAAGTTGTTATATAAAGGGTATTTATAAATGGACTTCACTGTCAAGTGGGATCCAAAGTATAGCAGTCCTATGTAGTAAAAAGCCATATAATAAAGGAGAGCTTTGTTGAGGGGCCTCTGTATACTTTTTCAAAAAACAAGATGTATTACATATTACAGCAACTGTAAATTTAGTGTCAGAAATTATCAAAGCCTACTATTGTTAGCTTGACTGAAAGATGCATAAAAACTTTACAGAGTCTAAATGTAGCGGTGCCCATTTTTTATTTCAAATATATAGCTACAAAAAAGAACACTGGGCATCACAATCTGCTCATAGATGGTTCCATGACACCAAACAGTTGGGGACACCTCTGGCACACTGACAACCCACATTCACACCCCAAGCCTAAGACAGCAGTAGTGGAGGCAAGGAGGGAGGGCCACGAGCAACACCTTCTCCTAGGCTGGGGAGGCAATATGGCACTGCTCTTACAGCGACACCTAGGAGGGGTCTGGTGAAACACAGAAAGTGACGGCAGATAAGGACCGCTAGGCCCACTCTGTCTACCCATTTATTCCACCCGCTGCAGAAACCACAGACACTACTTGATCTATGGCTTTGATCGCTTTCCTATCACTAGGGTTCCCCTATGCCTATCCCATGCTTTTTTGAACTCCCCTACCGAATTTGTCTCCATCACCTCCACTGTTCCATGCATTCACCACCCTTTCTGTGAAGAAATACTTCCTCACATTGCCCCTTAGTCTCCTACTTGTATCCTCATGTCATGACCCCTTGTTCCTGTATACCCCCCCCCCCAATGATGCGCACATGTTCACAACTATGTGAGGGGATGCATCGACATCTGGTCATTCACGCCACCATTTGCATCATCACCAGGTACATTACTGAAAGGAGAAAGACAAGGGGTGGGTTTATAAAGCTTAAGGGAGAAGAAGAGGAGTGTGTGTGGAAGGGGACTTGAAAAAAGCAACAGTCCTGAACAAATATTTTTGTTCAATATTCACAGAAGAGGGGGAAGGTGAGGCAGCACAACTAAGTGGTAGGAACAATAAGGGGAGGGAGGTGGACACCAGTCCATTTACAAAGGAGAGAGTTCTAAAGGAACTCTCAAAGCTGAAAGTGGACATGGCAATGGGACCAGATGGAATACATCCTAAAATATTAAAGGAGCTTAGGGAGGTGCTGGCAGCACCACTGGCAGCCCTGTTCAATGAATCGCTGGAAACAAGAGTGGTTCCAGAGGACTGGAGGAGAGCAGATGTCCCTCTACACAAAAGTAGGGGCAGGGAGGAAGCTGGAAACTATAGACCAGCCAGCCTGACCTACGTGGTGGGGAAAATAATGGAATCACTGCTAAAAGCAAGGATTGTGGAACATCTTGCATCCAGTGAAGCACAGGATCTGAGGCAGCATGGATTCACAGCGGGAAGGTTGTGTCAAGCCAATCTGATAGATGTCTTTGACTGGGTGACCAGGGAAGTGGATCAGGGGGAGTGGTGGATGTGGCCTACTTGGATTTCAGCAAGGCCATTGACACCGTTCCATATAAGAGGCTTATAAACAAGCTAGCCATCCTGGGAATGGGTCCCAAGGTGGTAAACTGGGTTAAGAACTGACTGAGGGATAGAACACAGAGGGTGGTGGTAAATGGAGCTCAATCCGAGGAAAGGAGGGTGACCAGTTCGGTGCCTCAGGGATCACTTCTGGGGCCAGTCCTATTCAGTGTCTTTATAAGTGGCATTGCAGAGGGGCTGGAAGGAAAGGTATGCCCCTCTGCAGATGACACTAAGATCTGCAACAGAGTAGACACTATGGGAGGGTTAGAAAAAATGAGGACGACCTAGGTAAACAGAGGAATGGTCAAGAGTGTGGCTGCTAAGATTCAATGCAGAAAAGCGCAAAATCATGCATTTAGGGCACAGGAACCTGGGGAGGTGTACATCTTGAGGAGGAGAAATACTGACAGCTACCGAACCGGAAAGGGATCTGGGGGTAGTCATATCAGATGACCTAAAGGTAGCCAAACAAAGTGCCAAGGCTGTGGGGACAGTCAGTGGAGTACAGTGATGCATAGGGAGAGGTGTCACTAGCAGAAGGAAGGCGGTGGTGATGCCTCTGTACAAATCATTAGTGAGATCTCATCTAGAGTACTGTCTCTAGTTCCGGAGGCCACATCTCCATAAGGACACAGACAGGGTAGAGGCATTTCAGAGAAGGGCAACAAAAATGGTAGCGGGCCTGTATCATAAGTCATATGAGGAGAGGAGAGATTGAAGGACCTCAATATGTATACCCTGGAGGAGAGGAGGGAAAGGGGTATATGGTAGAGACCTTCAAATATCTCAAGGGCATAAATAAGGTACAGGGGGTAGTATCTTTCAGAAAAAGAGATGTTCAAGAACAAATATTTCTCATCGGTGCAGCATGAGTGGACTTGGTCAATGGCATGTAATGCTCCACAGCATCTTGCCTTTTCCTCCTCAAGAATGCAGCAACCATGTAGAACAGGGAACAGGCGAGGAGGGGAGGCTGCTCAGTATTAGTTACGGGGCAAACATGGGAGGCAATTTCATGGTGTAAGGATCATAAAGAACAGGTGTGGAGGCAGAGAGTAGGAAGGGAGTTGGGAGAACAAATGATGTGGGCAACAATAGAAGAAAGCGACCTAACAGATGTTTTGGGGCAGATGAGAGGAAGAATGGTGGTTGTATTTACATATAGTATATGAGGAAGTGGGAGCAGATGAGGTGGGAGCAGAAGGATGCACAGTGAGAGGCATCTGCAGTGGTGGCTCCAGCTTCTGTTGGTTACCAGGGCACTGGGTGGGCACTACAGTTGGCAGCCAGGGCATCTACAGAAACCTGAATGGAAAGCATGCCTGCACATTCACGCACACCTGCCTCTTGGGGTATTTGAGCAAATGATGTATGTTATGTTTCTGAAAAAAATGCCATTCACATTTTATTTTTTATGTAGAATGGCCTTGATTCTCTTGGTTGGGGGTGTCCCTGCTTCTTCTGGCAGGAGAAGCAGGGTCACCCAAGCCAGGAGAAGCAGGGCCATCTCCCCGAGCTAGGAAAAGCAGGGCCACCTCCCTCCCCAGCCAGGAGAAGTAGGGCCACCCCCCGAACCAGGAGAAGCAGAGCCATCCTCCCCTGAGCCAGGAGAAGCAGGGCCATCCCCAGAGCCAGAAGAAGCAGGGCCATCCCCCAGGGCAGGGAAGCCAGGCCATCCCGAGCCAGAAAAAGCAGGGCCTCCACCCCAGCCAGCAGCGCAGGCCATGCCCCCCCGCCAGAAGAAGCAGAGCCACCCATGCTGCCCCTTTCCAGCTGGTATCCACCTCCCAAACTGATCCCCATGGACTGCCCACCCATCATGAGGCCATGAGGAGACAGTGGGTGATGCATTTTCTCTCTCTCTCCTAGAGTCCCTCCCTCCTCCTCCCTCCCCACAGTACTGAGACATTTTCAAATAAACCCAGAAGCCACTTACCTTAACAAAAAGGCACAAGCAGTAAGGATCGTGTCTTTGGTTCTGCAGGCAGCTTCTCTCTTGTCTGTTATTGCTGCTGGCTGGTCTTTACTTGAGGGTCTATCTCTGTGCTGCAGCTACTGGCTGGGCAAGGTAGCTAGGTGCTCTCTCCCATTACAGACCAGACCATGCTCTAGTCTTTTATGAAACAAGCCAACAGAGTACAGCTGTTTTTAAGGTTGGCTGTACCGCTGGGTGGGGGGTCTTCTGTGCTGCTGTCTGCAAGCAATGCCAATACAGTTCTGGTTTGAATGGGAGCAGATGGCCGGGCAGCTCCTGATTCAGGTAGGTGACAGTGAGGCAGCATCGGATTTTTTTTACTACAGCAGTCTTTGGAATCATCGGTAGCACCATTGTGCAGTCCTATGGTGGCTTCAATCATGGACTGGTGCTAACTCCTCTCTCTCAGCAGACAACAACTGCAGTGTGTCCAAGAGCACCCTGAGGGCAGGAGGGGATTGTGCAGGCCACAGCGTGGACCTGAGGGGACCAACCATCAGAATAACTGGCTGTTAGAGACAGACGTGGCAAAATGCAGATGGGGCTCTGCTGAGCAGCAGTACAGTTGATTGACTGCACTGGTGCTCTTATGTCAGACACAGTGTACATCGGTGTCACAGCTGCAGAAGTCCGACTCTGAACACAAACTAACAGAAACATGGCCAGGGACTGTATCTCAAAATTTAAGTGCCACACAGCCCATGGGATGGGAGTCAGTGGTTGGTGTGTGGGTGGTGGAGGGCGGCGGGGCACTCAGTGTCGGGAGTTGGGACATGAATGATTCGGAACCCAGGTGCAGCTGGCAGCAAGTAAGCAAGTTTGAAGCTGCAACATGCATCACTACAGCAGGGACTCAGAGCACCAGGGCACCCACTGGGGCATAGCATTCTCTGACCAGGGCACGTGCCCTGGTGTAGTGCCACCTATGGGCATCTGTACTCAAGTGAGGTACAGTAAGTGAAAGGTTAGAGTAAAGGGCAAAGCAGCAGAAAGAGTGGAAGACTGGGTGCAGTCCAGTGAGGGTGGACAGGGGTGACTGACCTATGTACCACATCCCCATGGTCAAATAAAGGGAGGATCATTTTCACAACAATCTCCCGTTGGTCTGGAAGGGGAAGGAAGCTTTGTTTGGGTATAGTGCAACAAGTTTCAGAGGGAGTTTCATTTGACTAGTGCCTAAGTGGCAGGAGAAATCAAGATGGCTATCCAACCACATATCCAGATGCACTATTTAAAGGAGGGGGACATCCTCCAGTTGGGATCCATCCAGTGTTGTGGAGACTAATGTGGACAGGAGTTTGGCCAAATGTCAAGTCAAATCTGCCCAATGTCCCCTTCAAGGTCTCTGTCACTTAGCTGACATTCACATACACAAAAACTGGAAACACTATAAAGTTTTTCCACATCCTAATCAAAGGTGCAGCTTCTGTTTCAAAGAAATGAGACAGAAACTAGACTGACTTGTAAGTACAACAGTACATCACTCAAGTAAGGGCAGCCATGTCTATTTATTTTCCCTTTTCACTTTCCAGTACGTCACACATCAGCAGGCACTTATGAACTTACATGGGTTGTTTTTTTACCTTTTACTACCCACAATGAGAAAACAATGTAATTAACGTATACAAAAACCACACTACACACAGCACTGCTTATGCCTCCAGCCATTTATCTCCTTCTATGAGAAATTGAAAAGCTGGGTATACCACACGGAAATTCCGAAAAACCTAATATTTAAGAGCAATTCATCTTGTATTTCAAAAATCCTCTATATCTTTCCCCTCTCCATTATTTACTCAGGAATATGCACATTTACAGTTCTGTGCATTTGCCCTATCAACTTATTTCTTGCTTGAAGTCATAATCCACTGTTGTGACACTGCAGACTGTCACCATGGGAATAACTGTGATGTCACAAGAAGAGCATATTGACATCAGGTGCGGAATAAGCAGCAAGAGCAGGTGAACTCTCAAGGAATAAAGATACTGTCTTCATGTAAATGACCTTAATAACAAATAACATGGAGAGAAATACAGAACCGGTGTGAATAATGACCAAGTGTTTTTCTTTTTTTTGGTACAGTATTTTTTTTTTTTTTTTGGTAGGTGTTGTGGGGGCGTGACCAAGAAGGAGCACAGCAGCGTGGCTTTCTTTCAAAAACTGTTCACGAACAGCATCACTCAGCTGTTCTTGTCTGAGCTTTTTTTTTTTTTTTTTTTTTTTTACTTTCTTTTTATCCCACCTTACTACCCACTCCTTCAGACTTGATCATTCCCCAGGCGATCCTCCCATGGAGTCTGTCCCTACAGTGTCAGGCATACTCCTGTATCCCCCCCTTACCTTCCATCTGCAGTGCCTGCACATTGGGGTCTGCATATGCTAGGTGGTCCAGGAGATTAGGTCAGTCGTCATCTTGGGGTTGAGCGGGGTGTTTTCCGCTTTGCTCCCTCTTAAGTCCCAAAACTCCTGAGGACGTCGGCATGTAGGACTGATGTCCAGGCAGACGGCGTGCTGACGCACGTCATTGTCAATTGCCCACGACGTCCTCTCCTCCCCGGTTCTGAAGAACTGCCTGTGCCCCAATGCCCGTGCTTCCACAGGCACCGGTGAGTCAGGTGCTCAAAGGAGCACCCCAGGAACGCACCCCTGGAGGAGGAGAGCATCCGTTGGAATGCTTGATCCTCCTCCGCCCCTCCAACCCAAGTCCATTCCCAAACCCGGGTCGCCGGCGTGGTGTACGAGGTGTGACGTCCAGCGCCTCAACCCTACAGGGCCGGCCATGTCTGATCTCCTTTGAGGGACATCTCTCTGGTTTTTGCTGAGACAAACAGAGTGAGAAAGCAGCCACAGCTTTCTTGAAACAAGGAGGTTATTTTCTAGACTACACTGAACTGAATTATTACTTTTTGGACCTGGGTAAGTAACTAGTATTGATTCTGTTTTGGGGGTTGACTTTTCTTAGTTTTAACTTTAATTTGCCAGGGAGGAACTGTAGCCGAGAGCTACTTGCAGTCATTTGTAACTAGACCTGTTACTTAACCTCTGTGAAATAGGTGTCAAAGGAAGGAAGGAACTCCCTGTGGGTGGAGGGTCAGAGCTGTAGTTGATTGTTTCTGAACGGCATAGGTTTACTCCCTCACTCCCGCCCCAGGTGCATAACTTCCTTTATAGCAGGGGTTCTGACATCACTTCCCCAAAACTGCTAACAACATAACCTGTTCATATCCTTAAAGGCACAGCACACTGAATAGGGGGTAGAGACACTCACAAACTTGCACGCACTAAAACAATAACAAAAAACAACAAAAGAAAAGCATCTGTAACAGGAAGGGACACAGACATGGGGGGAGTGGTGCAATGCACTGGCTGTGGAGCAGCAGTCTTCCAGGAGACATTCTGGTGACTGTATTGCTGACCTATTTGCAGGCACCTCTCTGGTCTGAGGGAGGAGGTTGTTCGTTTCCATGCTGACCTGGCAAGGATTCAGGAAACCTGCTCCCCCACCCAGGCCACCGTCATTACCTCAGAGGTTGCCAAGAAAGAGGAGTGGTTAGATCACGGTGGGCTCAGGGAGGGTGAGGTTGTGGAACAGAGGTGCATGCCTCCAGTTGTGCCTCTCCACAATTCATTCGCCACTCTGGCGGAGCACAGTTCCTCTATGGAGGCACCTGCAGTGGAGACCAAGGAGGATGCTGGGAACCTCCACAATGGAGACCCACAGGAGGGTGGCACAGGACCCCACAGGGGAAGGAAAAAACTCCTGGTGGGGTACTCAATTGTTAGGGGGGTAGAACTGGGGGAGGGAGGGGAAAGGGAGGTAAGGTGCCTTCCCGGCACCATGGCTTGGAGGGACAGGAAACGAATCCTCAGGATCGTGGGAGCAGTTGCAAGAGCGAAGGAGCTGGAGGTCATTGTCCGCCTAGGAACGAATGACCTGGCTGAGAATGGGATCAGAGCAGTGCAACAGGAGTTTGGGGAGCTGGAGAGGGGCCTTAGACAAGTAGCACACATGGTAACTTTCTCAGAAGTGCTACCTGTCTATGGCACGGATGAGGCTAGTACTCTGCAACCATGGGATTCAATGACTGGTTGAAAACTGGTGCAGAGCCTGGGATTTGGCTTCATTGGGGACTGGGGCTCTACCTGGAGGATGCAGGCTATACAGGTGCGATGGTCTACATCTATCCAGGAGGGAACCAGAACCTAGGTGATAGGTTTAAATGCTTCATTGGCAAGCATTTAAACCAGCTAAGGGGGCAATTGAAAAGGAGAAGGGAAATCCTAGCCCCCAAATAAATTAGGTAGCTAGTGAGGTAAACACCAAGATAGAGCAGTCGATAGGGAGAAGGGCATGGGTAAATGGAGAAAAAGACAAAGGTAGTAAGGACAGGGATGGGGCAAAAAGAAATAAAGCCATAAAGAAATGGAGGGTAATGAGTACCAATGCCCATAGTCTAGGTAAAAAGCTCCCCGAAATGGTGGCCTTGATGGAAGAGGGATGCCCGGATATCGTGGCAGTCACGGAAACATGGTACACAGAGAACCACGACTGGGAAGTCAACATACCAGGGTACACAATCTACAGGAGGGACAGGGAGGGAAGAGGAGGAGGAGTAGCTCTCTACGTAAGGGAAGGGATCAAAGCAACAGAACTAAAGGGTAAACAGGGAGGGAGAGGAGGCACTGTGGGTCACCCTGGACCGTGGAAATGGCTCCACAATCCGCACAGTGGTTGTATACAGACTCCCGTCTCAGGGGGAGGAAACAGACAAGGAAATGACAGGAGGCATCCTTGGGATGGCAGAGAAAGGGGAGATATTGCTGATGGGAAACCTGAATATGCCAGATGTTAACTGGAGCACCTTTGCTGCAGCCACATTCAACCGCAGGGTCATTTTCGATGCCCTACAGAGGGCATGCCTCAGACAGCTAGTTTTGGAACCCACTCAGGAGGGAGCAATCTTAGACCTGATACTCTCAAATGGGGACAGAGAGAGGATCTCTGATCTTGAAGTGGGTAGCCATCTAGGAACAAGCGACCACCAAACAGTGTGGTTCATGAAAAAATTAGCTGTAGAGTCAAGCCACACAAAATGAAGGTGCTGGACATCAGGAGGGCTGATTTTGTCAAAATGGGAGAGTGCTTCAGAAAAGCACTAGCAAACAGGCAAGAAGGTGGGGTACAGCAACAAGGGGAAGCATCAAAACCGCCATCACAGAGGCAACACGCCTTTGTGTGAAGCAAATAAACAAATCAAAACGAAAGAAAAAAACACTATGGTTCTCAAAAGAACCAAGTATAAGGAAACACAGAAGGAGCAGGACAGAGAACTGTACCAGTTAAAGCAGAAGGAAGTGGGGAAGGCAGTCAGAACAACAAAGGCCCAAACCGAGGAAAAGACAGCCAACTTGGTTAAGAAGGGGGATAAAACCTTTTATAGGTACATTAGGGAGCAAAGAAAGACTGGGCAGGGATACTGAGGCTGAATAAAGAGGAAGGTGGTTGGGCAGAGAGCGACAGTGAAAAAGCAGAGATACTGAATGAATACTACTGCTCAGTATTCACAATGCAAAAGTAGAGGAAAATACCTAATCCAGTCAATAGAAGCACTCTGGATAGGGGTGTTGATATTAGTCCTTTCACAGAAGAAAGAGTTCTGAAAGAACTCTTAAAACTGAAGGCGGATAAAGCAATGGGGCCTGATGGGGATTCACCCCAGAATTCTAAAAGAACTAAGGGAAGAACTAGTAACACCACTGACTACCCTTTTTAATAAATCATGGGAGGGTGGTGTGGTACCGGAGGACTAGAGGAGGGTGGATGTGATTCCTCTTCACAAAAGTGGGAGCAAGACAAAGGCAGGAAACTACAGACCTGTCAGTTTGACCTCAGTGGTAAGGTAAATGATGGAATCACTTCTGAAGGAAAGAATTGTTGAGTACCTAGAGGCCAGTGGGGCACAGTACCCAAGGCAGCAGGGATTCATAGCAGGAAGGTAATGTCAGACAAATCTAATTGACTTCTTTGACTGGATGACCAAAGTAGTAGACCAGGGAGGGGCTGTGGACATAGCCTACCTAGACTTTAGCAAGGCATTTGACACAGTCCCACACAAAAGATTAATAAACAAATTAGCCAGCCTGGGAGTAGGTCCCAGGGTGGTAGCCTGGGTAAAACACTGGCTGGACAACAGGACACAGATGGTAATAGTAAATGGAGTCCATAGTGAAGAAAGGAGGATTACTAGTGGGGTGCTGCAGAGTTCAGCACTGGGGCGGGTCCTTTTTAATGTCTTTATAAGTGACATTGCAGAGGGACTGGAAGGGAAAATATGTCTCATTGCGGATGACACAAAGATCTGCAACAGGGTTGATATGCAAGGTGGGGTGGAAAGGATGAAAAGGGACTTGGCAAGGTTGAAGAAATGGTCAAATGTATGGCAGCTTAGATTCAACGCAAAGAAGTGCAAAGTAATGCACCTGGGAAACAAAAACCCAGGGGAAGAATACACAATGGGGGTGAGATACTGACAACAACAAAAATTGAAAGGGACCTGGGGTTGTCATATCAGATGACCTAAAGGTGGGCCAGCAATGTGAGAAGGCAGTAAGCAGGGCTTGGGGGATACTGGGATGCATAGGGAGAGGCATCACCAGTAGAAAACAGGAAGTTGTTGGCCCTCTGTACAGACAGTTGGTAAAACCACATCTGGAGTACTGTGTACAGTTCTAGGGACCACATCTCTGCAACGACATAGACAGGGTGGAGGCTGTCCAGAGGAGGGCAACCAAAATGGTGCAGGGTCTGCACCAGAAGACATATGAAGAAAGACTAAAGGAGCTTAAGATGTATAGCCTCGAGGAAAGGAGGGAGAGGGGGAACATGATAGAAACTTTCAAATACCTCAAGGGAATCAACAAAGTCCAAGAGGGTTGCATCTTTCAGAAAAAGAGATGTGCAAGAACAAGGGGGCACAATTTGAAGATAGAGGGGGGATGGCTCAAAGGTAATGTGAGGAAGTATTTCTTCACAGAGAGGGTTGTAGATGCAGGGAACACCCTTCCTGAGGAGGTTGTAGAGTCAAAAACAGTGGGGGAATTCAAGAATGCATGGAACAGACATAAGGCAATTCTAGCAGGGGGCAGGAGGAAGTAGGCTGTTGGTTAACTAGGATCTGCAGCTTATCCGCTAGGTATGGAAATGGGCAGACTAGGTGGGCCAAGCGGTCCTTATCTGCCGTCAGATTCTATGTTTCTACTGTATGTTACAGAGGTGAACCAGCTGGGCTCCTTTGGACTTTAGCCCTTGCAGATTCTGTTTGCCTCTGCTGCATCTGGGCATTTATACTGAGCCCCAAGCCTCCAATCAAGTGGTAGGACTGACTTTATCCACTTGCTACCTTTATTTACTTGTACGGCTTGTTGTTGGGCCATGATTTTCAGCATTCAGTCATCTGCTAAAGATCTGCTACTGTGGCCTCCCTATCTGGATAAAGTCCATACCCCCCCCCCCAAATTTGTTTAATTGTTTCTTTCTAACTACATGTGTTAAACCTATATTATCTCATTTCTAAATTCTGATTTCTGGCCTCCTCTTTATCTAGATTAATCCCAAATTTCCCCTTTTGTTTTATATGGCACATGGCAGCTGGGGTTCAATGGTAAAAAATGCAAGGTCTTGCACTTGGGAGCAAAAAATCCACAGAACAGCTACTGGTTGTGGGGAGTGCTGTTAACCACTTTGGCTGAGAAGAAATATCTGGGGGTGCTGGTAACATGAAACACTCAGCACAGTGCAGGAAGGCAGCTGAAATGGCAAACAGAATGCTGGGATGCATCACCAGGGGAATCACCTCTAAGAGGGAGGAAGTCATTATGCCCCTGTACAGGTCCCTTGTGAGGCCGCACTTGGAATATCGTGTGCAGTTTTGGTGCCCCTATTTGAAAAGGGACATCAAGCTACTGGAGGGGATCCAGCGTAGGGCGATGAAGATGATCCTGGGGATGAGGGATGGAAGACATATGAGGAGAAATTGAGGGAGCTCCACATGTACACCCTTGAGGATAGAAGGGAGAGAGGGGATATGATTGATACATTCAAGTACATAAAGGGCATAAGCAGAGTTAATACAGAGGGTTTAAGTTAAAAGGGGGAGGGACACTAGGGGACACAGTCTGAAATTGGAGGTAGGAAGGTTCAAAAGAGAGAGAGAGAGAGAGAGATGAGTAGGTAATATTTCATGGACAGGGTGGTGACAGGTTGGAATGCACTGCCAGAAGAAGTGGTACCACTGTGGACAGTGGACAGCTTCAAGAGAGGCTGGGCTAGGGCCAAAGGGAGGGTCAAAACTGTGGGTAAGGTGGGGGAGAGAAGTCGGAAGTAGGGAGCACTAATTTAGAAGGGAGTGCGCGGGATGTGGGCAGCTGCAGTTTATTCAACAGTGTGCTGCACACTTGAGCAGACTAGACAGACCGAAAGGCCTGTATCTGCTGGCAATTTTGTTTGTTTGTATATACTAATTTCCTCCATATTATGGGTAAATCCAATTATTCCCACCCATTTCAACATTTTTTAAATGTTTCGGCGCCTCCTTCCTATCTACAGTAGGTAGCCCAAAATTTCCCTTCTTGTTCTTATAGTAGCTTCCTCCATACTGGGGTAAATCCTATATTCCCTCTAAATTCAAAAATTAAATTCTGGCCTCCTCCTTTCTTGGGTAAGCTCACATGTCCCTTGTGCAACTTTTGTTTCATTTGAGTGAAGCCTACCATATATTCCCTCAGTTCTAAAATGTAATTTTCTGGCCAACACCCCTGCTGGGTAAGCCCTCATTTCCCTTCTTCTTTTTGCTCCATTTGGTGAAGCTTGCCCCCAAAAGTCTATTTATCTGGATTAAACTGTAGGGTGAGTTCTACTGCTCTTCCCACTATGTTGCTCTCTATCTCTCCTCCTCTTCTGATTACCAACCCTTCTACCTTTCCCAGCCTTTCCCTTCCTCTCTCCTTCACACTCCCCCAGTCTCCCCTCCCCAGTTTACCCCACTCTCCCCAGTATCTTGGTTGTAATCTCCTCTCATCTCCTTGGCTTCACCTGGAAGACCTCATGTCCCTCCATTTTTCCTACCTCCCTTATTTTAATTCCTCCTTTGCTCCTCTCTCCATCTCTTCCCATAAGTGTCTCATAGGCTCTTTCAAGATCCTCATCTGATGGCTACTTATAGTTACAGGTGATGTTAAGCTCAGTCCTAGCCCTGTCCTGTCATATCCTCTCCCCAAAGGTCTGAGAGTGGCCCATGTCAACATCCACAGCCTTCTTCCTAAATCTGACCAGTTGCAACCATTCATGGTTAAACTTCAAGCCTGATATGTAAGTGATCTTGGAATCATTGCTCTCATCCAGGATCCTCGATTCCTCCTGCCATCTCCAGTCTCACTACTGTTCGAAAGGATCGAGTGAAGAGTGGTGGTGGAGCAGCCACCTATTTCTCCTCAAAGATACAGTTAGAGCTTTTGATCTCCACCTTCGTCCCTACTGTCTATGAGATGCTTTTTTCCCCAAACTCTCCTTCCCATTCACTGTACCTATATTTATTGCCAGTGTCTACTGCTATCCTGGCTCCCCCTCTCTACATGAATTGTGTCCGAACGTTATGTCCCAGCTACTTTCACAACTCATCTCTGACTCCACTCGCCATAATTTCAGATTTCTAAATCACTTCCTCTTCGACATAGTCCTCTCCTTGCAGGAGAGCTCCTTCCATCTCCACTGTACTATGGATGCTGGTATCCTCCCATATGCCCTCAGTGACCAAAATATGGTCTGTGTGTAAGATTCATCATTCCTAAGTTCCTCCCCAAATTTATCCAGATCTGGTCCTTCTAGTGCTAGATTTCTCTCTCCTCCTCCTCCATGCTGACCTGCTAGCCACCAACTGGTCCCCTTATCTCTATAGCTGGCAACACTGACAATGCCCTCAAATTCTTCTCCTCCAAAATCATGTCTGTCTGGAACTACCATGCCCCTATTAGAAGAAGCACGCTCTGAGGATCATAACTCCCATGGATCTCAGCAGAATTGCTGGCTTATCACCGAGTGCATGGCCTTGCCTGGAGAACCTACAAGTTGACTAACTCCCCTTTTCACCTTACTATAAGGCCCTTCATAATGCCTATACTATAACTACTAGACTTGTAAAGTCCGAATACTTCATATCCACACTCCAGAACCACCTTAAGCAGCACAGGAAGTTCTGGAAGGTAATCCATGCCCTCTTCTCCCCTCAGCCTAGTCCCTCTCCTTGTTCTCAAGGTGGGCGATTCTCCTATCTCTGACTCCACTATAGCTGTCTCTTCCTTCAATTCCTGTTTCATTTAATCTGCTCACTCCCTGCTGTCTTCCTCCTCCTCCTCCTCCTCCTCCCCCCCTTCCCCTCACTGTTGTACTCTACCTCTCTCTGTTTTTCTTCTCCCTCCCTACTGCCCCCCTCTCTTTACTTCCTTCTCTACCGTGACCTCTGTTGATTCTCTTAAGGCTCTCTTGGCTCAAAACCCCCTACAAGCAGCAGTAGATTTTATTTTTTTGTGGCACCCTTCCCCTGGGGCCCAGGGAGCAGTTACAAATTACAGAAGTAACAGCAAGGAAAAAAGAACCATTATTAATACCATAAAACAATAACCATAATATTAAATACAGCAGACATTCTGTTAATAAATATCTACAGTACACTGGAAGTCGATACTGGGGACAGCTTAACAAAAAGACACTCACTCCCCATAGGCCTGTGCAAAAAGACAGGTATTATGACCCTTTTTAAAGGCCTCCACCAAGGGA
Source organism: Neoceratodus forsteri (assembly GCA_016271365.2). Lineage (NCBI taxonomy): Eukaryota > Metazoa > Chordata > Ceratodontiformes > Ceratodontidae > Neoceratodus > Neoceratodus forsteri. The sequence goes on along the minus strand of CM057455.1, from coordinate 1,681,362,195 downwards.
GCCTTCCTCAGGTCCCTCGGGAGGCAGTTCCATAGGACCGGGTCCACCACTTCAAAGGCCCAGTCCCCTGAGGCTTTAGGCCTGACCCTGGGAATAACAAGGAGGCCCTCCTCACGGACCAGAGAGGGCGTGAGGGCATTTAGAAATGCAGGAGATCAGACAGGTAACCTGGGAACAGCACATGCAGGGCCTTATAGTAACCTAACTTTAAAGGAGATACGCCACTTAATCGGCAGCCAGTACCATTCATGCAGTGCCAGGAAGACATGATTTGACCTTGAAATGTCAGTCAGCAACCTATCAGCTATGTTCTGCACTAGCTGCGGGTGTCGCAGCGTACTTCCACTAACCACAAATTATAAAGCATTACAGTAGTCAAGCCATGAGGTCACAAAACGTGTACCTGTGTGGGAGCCCTGATGATCTTGACTCCAAACTCCTTTATCTCTCAGCTTATGCCACTGCCCTCCCAAACCCCTACCTCCTCAACCTCTTCTTATCCACAGTCCCCAATTCCTGGACACTGACTACAGTCATACCCCTTCCCAAAGGAGGTGGCCCCTCTTCCACTGGAAACTAGAGCCTTATCTCTCTACTCCCCACTCTGGCTAAACTCCAGGAACACCTTGTTCACTCCCAAATTTCTCTTATCTTTTCTTGACTCAGCCTCCTTTTTCACTCTGTTCCAGTCTGGCTTCAGGAAGTCCCATTCCACCTCTCCTCTGTTTCACTGATACTATCCTCTCTGGCATGGATCTGGGCCTAGTCACCTCTGCCATCTTTGCTGACTTAGCCAAAGCTTTCAACACTGCTGCCCAATTCATTCCCCAGAACAAGCTTAAGGCAGCTGGACTCTCCACCTCCTCAGCTGAATGGTTCTGCTCCTATCTTGAGGGAAGGTCTCAAGCTGTGCTGTCTGTACTACAGACTCCTCTGTCCATTCACATGTATGCAGATGACATGGTACTCTTTATCTCTGATTCCTCTGTTCTTTTTTCCTTCTGCCTCACTACTGTCCCCTCCCCTTTTTTTCCTTCTGTCCCCCTTCTCCCTTTTTTCCTTCTCTACTACCACTCCTGCTGCACAGCATGACTTCTGGCTCAGGCAGAAGCCTGCTGGACACCCCTCTCCTTCTATACCTTGGTGGCAGAGTGACTGAAGACGACTTTTCTTTCAAGTATCTCAGGGTCTGTCTGGATTGTCACCTCAGTTTTTCTGTTCATGTGGATACAATCCATAAGAAGTTCCACACCAAACTTAGTGAACTTTACAGGCATAAGTGGGGCATCCCACTACCTGTCTGCAGTGAGATACTCTTGAAGATGATTCTCCTCATTTTCAACTATGATGACATTGTTTACAGTGCTGCTCCTTAGTGTACCTTAGCAGGACTGGCACCCTCCTTCACGCCTATCAATCTGCCCTTGACAAACCCCTCCACAATCAACACTGTTATTTGTAATCCTACCTCTCTCTCCTCCCCTCCCTTGCTGCCAGGCGTCTTGTCCACTGTGCCTCCTTTATCTCCAAATGTTAGTTTGGCTCTCTCCTCCCTCTTATCTTGCTTCTCTCCTCTCTTCCCTCCCTACTACCTCTCACTCCCTTAACATAGAAACATAGAATCTGACGGCAGATAAGGACCGCTTGGCCCACCCAGTCTGCCCATTTCCCTGCCTACTGGATAAGCTGCAGATCCTAGTTAACCAGCAGCCTACTTCTTCCTACCCCCACCCCCTAGAATTGCCTTATGACTGTCCCATGCATGCTTGAATTCCACCACTGTTTTTGACTCCACAACCTCCTCCGGAAGGCCGTTCCATGCATCCACAACCCTCTCTGTGAAAAAATACTTCCTTAAATTACCTCTGAGCTGCCCTCCCTCTATCTTCAAATTGTGCCCCCTTGTTCTTGCACACCTCTTTTTTTGAAAGATGCTACCCTCTTGGACTTTGTTGATTCCCTTGAGGTACTTGAAAGTTTCTATCATGTCCCCCCTCTCCCTCCTTTCCCTTCAGCACTCTTGCTCTCACTCTCTCGCTCTACCCCCAATTAAATCTTCTGCTGGTCAATGTGCCTTGTCTTTCCTCATCCCTAAACTCTAGGTGCCCCCCCCAATCCATCTGCTCTGCTCCTTCCCTTCATAATCTGAAATCTCTGCTCTGTGATTTCACCACTCCCTCCTGCAGTTGCTCCTGACACTGGTCCTGCGCTTTCGTCTGCTGCCTTCCACCCCGCACTGTCACTAGTTCAGCCCCCTCTCCCCTACTTTTCAGCCACAACTTCCACCTTTCTTATTATTGCATAGTTGCTCTCTGCATATTGTTCTTGCTTTTCTTTTCTGCAACTGATTGTACTGCAGAATTCCTGCTCAGAAGCACTGTCTGTAATTGCTTATCTTGTTATACTTATTGTCATTATTTTTGAACACTGTATTTTGAATTTGCACTGTTCCCTCTTCTCTCCCTCTCCCCCCAAAAGGCATCTGGAAACAAGCAGATACCAGCTCAGCACGTCATTCCTGGTATGTTTTGAAATAAATAAAATCATTTTTAAGTTCTCCTAGAGCCACAGGATGCTGTTTAAGAGACTGAGCATTACTGCAGATCAGATTTGACAACCAAAGCTAGGGAATCTAATGATGTAGGAGCTCTTGTCTGCCACAAAATAGACTCGTACCAGATCTACAGTAGCCAAGAAAGAAAATGGAACAAACAGAAAAAATGATAAAACAGTCTGTGGGCACAATCAGAAGCAATCCAACACTAGACAAGGTAAAACTGACTAAACAACTATAAAGATGTCAGCTGACCAGCCTATGAGTGGGGCCTTTCAACTGTGATGTACCAAAAGTACAAAAGAGTTTTACCACTGAGGCCTGGTGCAGAGTTTGCAACATGCAAGAAAGCCAAAGCACAGAGGTCAGTTTGTAGACAGTGATGCTTCCATCATGGGGTCAATTATCATAAGTAGGTACTGTATCCTGCAAGTTCCCCAGTTTGAGGGCTGGCCCAGTGGCGTTGAGGTGCTGGATGCCACACAGGCAACCCAGGTTCAAGAACTAGCCCGGGTCACTGGGGGTTGGCAGGGGAGAGAGAGGACTGCTCTCCTCTCTCAGGGAGGAGGAGTGCTGTCCCGGCTTCGATCTCCTCTGGCGGTGGCTGGAGGGAGATGCGGGCCAGAAGGCAATGAAGGACGACGCCGCCGGTGGGGAGGGGGCATGGGAGAAAAGAGGAAAATTGAGCTGGAAGGCTCCATGACACCCCCCAGCACACGTCTGGCTCCCCGAACGCCTGGATTTCTGTAAGGAGCTGGGGAAAGCCGGCACCCCTTCGCCTTGGCCCTGTCATGGGGGGGGGGACCCATGGGGGATCGCAGGGGATGTCGGCCGGGGAAACGAGGGGTTTGAGACCAAGTCTCTCCGAGGGAGAGACCGGAGCCACCTGCCAGGCTCCCAGAGTGATAAATAAACAATAGAAACAAAAAAAGTTCCCTAGTTTGATCACTAACACTTTGAGCACAATACTAAACCTTCCCCAAACTGGTCAGATTCATAAAATGTAATTTTGGGTTTCCTTTTTTTCCCCTTCCAGGTCCAAATGCATCCTCTACAGATCTCTCCTACTCTGTTCTATCAGATTCACCCACTGCTGGGGTTACACAACGCATACCAAATGTATACTCATCTCAGTACCCTTTTGCAAATGTACACTTCCACAAAAAAGTGCACATTTATCCTGCCTCTTCCCAAAATCTGTACCTACTCCCATGCAACTACTCCAACACTTGCCCCAACTGCTCTTACATCCCTACCAAATGTTTAATTCCATGTTGCACTCTGAGCCCCTTTTCTCAAGCACCTCGTAAAAATTTACTTAACCGCTATACCCCTGAGAAAATTTGTACCTTTGCCCCACCACAGAAAGTGCATCACTTTACGAATCAGTTCCTTCAACCTTGCACCCCTACAACTAGTAACTATACCCCTACCCTACACTCCCCCCAAGATCTGTACCCATTCTCAGACACCCCTTCCCAAATTTGCACCCTAACCCCCGCATCTTTCTAAAATGTATATGCAGTGCCCCCGCACCACTCCCACAATCAATCTATCTAGCTATCACAACTGCAGTCAGTCTTTTTTTTTTTTTTTGGGCGGGTGCAGTATAATTCTCGTACCAAGTTTAAGCTTTTGTTTTTGCCATAAAACCAGTTTACTACTTAACATTTGTGCTTGGAACCTAAATTTCCTAGCAGCCATTTAAGGCTTACATATTGTATATATGGACTTCAAAAGGCAGACATCATCATTTGTAGCACTACTAGGGTAATTTTTGTCTATTCTGCATACTACAGCTATTTTTCAAGCCCTGCAGGTGTGAGCTACACAAACACACAGCTGTAGCTGAGCAAGCCAAATGTTCTATCAAACACACACACAGAAAATAATACTCAACAGCTGGATTTCTCATCTCTACAACAGGTCCTGGGAAAACAATGCAGTTAAGCATTTTTTTTTTTGGAAAAATAAATTGAATATAACCATGATGGACTGACCAAATACAGGAGGACCGAGTGCATGCATAGCATTTTTATTACAAAAAATAAATAAAAAAAATTCAAGTTCTCATTTAGGCCTAATCAGCAGTGCCACAATCAGAACTAAAGGCCCACTTGTGCACTACTGTACAGACTGTTGCTAAAATTAGAGCATTCAGGTCTCGACACCAGCAATTAGACCATAATTTGATCTTGCAATACTGGATAGACAGACAGGTAGTACTGAATAGACATTTAGTGCACCTTTCCAAGTGCTCAGGCAGTGAATTGCAAACTATGCATTCTACATTAACAAAACACATTTTTCCATTACAAAGCAAATTGTTGAGTAGAACGTAAATAAATAACAACCATTAAAACAACAGCCCCCCCCCCATAACTATTCTGATTTCTAAAATTAAAGGAGGAAAGGCTTTCTGGAAAAGCTAGGTTTTCATTTTTCTTTTTAATGAGGACGCAGTCAGGACCCTATGAATATCCCTGGGGAGAAGATTCCACAACCTGCACACAGCCACAGAAAAAGCAGTCCCCAGCAGATTTCAAACAAAACTTGAGGACCAAAAAAACAAAACAAAACAAAAAAAAGGTTACTCATCAGTAACCGTAGTTCTAGGAGTGGTACACAGTTCACATCCACACTCTGGCAGTTCCACTCTAGCGGTCTCATTGGCCAGACATCTTTAAGCTTCCGCTTGCATACTGTGTGACCCTGAGCAAGTCACTTAACTTTCTTGTGCTCCCAGGTCGCTCCTGTAAAAAAGCTTTCAGCTTAGTGTGCTATTCCTGGTTAAACAACTAAAAAAAAAAAAAAAAGCTAAACTCCTCCCACCTCCTGGCCAGTATATCCTCCAACTCCACCCTGTGATGTCAGGTGTTGCATGCTGGAAGCAGGAATCCGTGTACCACTTGTCCACCGCAGCCTGAATGCATCCTGACAAAAAATGCCACGTTCTGGATTTCTGGATTAGAATCAACGCAGTTTGGCACTGAGTGGGGATGCAAAAAGATCCACCTCTGAGGTTTCTCACTCATTGAAGAGAGACTGCACGATGTCTGGTGCCAAAAACCACTCGTGAGGATCTGCCTCTGTCCGGCTGAGCTTGTCCAGCAAACTGTTCTCTGCCCCTGGTAGATAAATCGCTTGGATCAGAGTACCCTACTTCAGACACCATTTTTACACTCTCACTGCTTCCCTGCAAAGAGGATAAGAGTGTGTTCCCTCCTGCTTGTTGATGCAATTGTAACCCCCCTGCAAATGGGGGTTCCCAAAAGACTTCCAGGAGCTTGCTTGAATGCTCCAAGCCTGAATGGTGTTTGGCGTTTAAGCCATTTATCAGTGAGTGTTTTTAGAACCTCTGGTACTGTCTCTTTAAGAGCTGTCTGCTTGCAGACATAATTAGTTTGTATGGGGACTGTGTGCCCTCTGAGTACCACTCGAGCTGCTGCCAATTCACTTCATTTTGCAGTCACTAGGAGTGCAAAGGAACCTATCTGAAAGATGTAACTGTTTGCCAGAAATTATTTAGAGTAATAATGAAATTACAGTTTGTCTAACCTGCTTTCTTTGCAGTCAGAACTGTGTCTGCTAGTTCCCATTCTAGTTTTGAACTGCTGAACTGGACCAATCAGTGTGGGTAAGCTAGCTCTAAAATGGTGCCTTGACGAATCAGAACTTGGACTCATAATCTGAGCCAGCCACAAGAGGATTATAGGGCAGTGACTCTGGGAGATGTAGTTTAGACTTCAGTGCCTTTTGGACCAACAGCAGCAGTCTATTGTGAGTGACAGCCAATCCAGTCAAGAACTGGGAGGAACTCAAAGGAAGTGCCCGGTTTTGTCGGTTGGAGTTTCAGTTGAGCTTTGGCAGTGAAGAAGGAAGGAGCCCTGTGCTTTTTCAGTGTGCAGTTTTAGTCAAAAAACGTGTGTAAGGCCCAGAGTTCCGGTCTGCAGCTTGTGTAACAGCTTGTTAGGACTGAATCCGTCCTGTGAAAAGAATCAAAGGATCTCTGAAGAGTAGAAACCAGGCTCACCCTGTAGAAGACTGGAAGAATTGCTGAAAATTGCACTCGGCCTGTCAGGAACTGAATCTGCTGTGTGTTCTCCCGGGTATTGTGCAGTAATTGCGATCGGGATACAGATGCAGCCTGCCTGGTATAGTGCTTTCTTTTATATGGATGTGTGAAGAGGTTTGTGTACCTCAAGTGAGCCCTGCTGACATTGAAGGACCCTATCTTATTTGGAGGTCGTGAGTACTAATTCAGGTCGCTTCCCTGTTGAATTGCCACATTAAATCCAAATGGAATTACTGTACTGCTGACTGTTTAATTCTCCTTTCTCTGTGTGAAAGGGCCCCTACCAGCTGCCACGGTTTGGACTAGCCACTAGGGCTTGGGTACCCAGGGACAGTAACTGATAGGGATAGGCCTGTGCACAGAGCCATAGGTGGATTGTTAGAGTGATGGGCTGGTTGACCTGATTTCCCCCTGTCCTTGTTATATCCCCCTAAATAAATCAGAGCTGCTTGTTTCAGCAAAGTTATACTGCCTGAGGTATTTGTCTATGTTAAAGTACTGTACTGTGATTGTTGCACTGTATCTCATTTCACAGGAGGTCCCAGTGCGAACCACACCTGGGGTAAGTGTATACTGTGAAGGTAATTCTGATATATTGTGGTGCCACAGTGGGAAGAAAGGGGTTGCAGTGTCCCAGAGGGCTGTGACCAAGTTAGTTTAACTATTGCAAACCCTGACCTCTGGGTGGAGGCACCGCCATTGGATCCAGGCCCTCAACCTGTTAGTGGCAAATCAGGCGGGGTAGTAGCCCCTGGGATAGCGCCATCTAGGGGTTACATCTTGGAGGCTCACCGCTGGGATTGTGTGTCCTCTAGTGGCCATATTTACGAACCACTGTTAAGAAAAATGGGTACCCGACAGAAGTGGCTGTGCACCGCTGGTGGAGTGGTGTACTGGGGAGGAGATCGACTCCAAAATGCTATGCTTATCTTGGACATCCCCTGGGTATCAATACGGACACTGTGCAGGGAGTACTTTCCAAGGTGGAAGGTTTACAAAACCCTGTGGTGGTGGGGTCGGCATGCTAATCTGCTCACCCACACTTTCCTGGCCCTAGTAGAGTTTAAGGATCCCATAGATAGCTCCAAAGTGCCACAGACCATTACCCCAGAGGAGCCCTCACTGCTTGGAGAGTGATAACTAAGGACAGTAAAGACCGGGGAATCAGCCCCACCACTATCTGAAACTTTTGAGGAGAAATTTGCTGAATGGTTGCTGGGAGAGGGAAAACTGTGGAGGACTTGAAGAAACTATTCTTGCCACCTGGGGTGTTCCTCCCCAACACCCTCTCCTGCTCCAGTGCCCGTGATGGTGGCTGAACCAATGCAGACTCCTATTTCTGCACCTGCCATTAGTCACACTCTTACCGAAGGTTGAGGATCTTCTCTGGCACCCTCCCACTCCCAAGGGAGGATGACTGGGAGACCTGGATAGACTATGTTGCCCCCAAAGTGCTAGAATGGCAGTGCTCGGAAGGTGAAAAGCGAAAGAGGGTTAGTGAGAGCCTCCGAGGTCCTGCCCTGGCTACCATCCGTGCTAAACGGGCCAATAACCCTGAAGCGACTGCACAGGCCTATCTTGAGGCCTTTGAGAATGTGTATGGAGCCCAGATTCTGATGAGGACCTATGGTGGAGAGTAAGAGATGCACAACAGTACCAAGGGAGTTGTTGTCTGTGTATGTATCTCGCTGGAAAATTGTTGCAAGAATGCCTCAGAAAAGGTAGTTTGCGCGATTGAACTGGACCGAACCAGGCTGGACAGGATCCTTAAGTCTGCCCCTTCTCAGAACTGCTGTTGCTTCAGTTACGCCTGGCAGATCGACTGGAATCCCACCCTCCTATGATGAGTTAATGAGAGAAATTGAGGAGTTGAGAAAAGGACGACCTCGGGAGGGACCTGCACCAATAGCTGCGGCTACGACCGAGTGACTGAGGGTGACCCATCAAGTGAAGTTCAGGGCAGAGGTTAGCAGTCAATGAGTGCTCTGACAAGGAAAAGATATGTCACAATGGGGCTAACTGTTGAGAGAGATCCGAATTCAAAAACAGTCCCTTATGAAGGCCACGCCTGCAAATGCACGGGCCCTGACCTCATATCCGACTGTATCTGCTATGGGGGTGGGGTACCCACCCATGTATCTCCTGCTGATAACAGCTCCGGAACTCGATTCCTTGATCATGGAAGTGAGAAACTGACGAGATGTCTCCAAATGCTTATCACGCCGCAGACAGAGATGGCACCAAGGTTTCCAGTTAGTAATACCCCGCCCTGGCTCCCAGTGTGGCTCGGCCAGCTCAAACTCCAGAAAGTATGTTTTGCTATAATTGTGGGAAAGATGGGCACATGAAAAGGGAATGCCAGTCCCCAAAAGACACTGACAAAGTTGCATATAGGCTACAAGGAGAGCTTGGAGAAGAAATCAGTGGTTAAGAGGTGCACGACATGATCCCAGTGAGGGCACCAAAATGCTAATTCACGCCCTTTGTGGCAAGGTCAGTTGCCCAGGCCCCACCACCGCCTCTCCAGACTGGTCCAGAATAGTGGGTCCCTCCATGGAGACCACTGTAAAGGTGAACGAGTGTCTACAAGAGCTATATTAGACAGTGGCTCCCAAGTGACAATTATGTTCCAAGATTGGTATCAGAAGCATTTGTCAGGAGCGTACTCTTACAACCATTAGAAGGACTGCATGTATGGGGGTTAAGTGAGAAGGCCTACCCCTATTCCGGTATATCCGAATTTGGCTGTCTTTCCCACCTCCGCGGGCTGGAGTGGCCGAACAAGTAGAGACCCTAGCCTTAGTGTGTCCCCCACTGGACTGTATGATGGTGTCCTTTGTTGATTGGAACAAATGCTCATATGTTCGGAAGGCTGGCACAGTTGTGTTAAGAAAAACAGGGTCAAAGACTAGTAGAGCTTTAAGAGTTCCGCTTTAATTAAGAAGGCCTATGAGGCACAGAGAGATGCTGAAAAACAGAACCAGAGGAACCGGTCGGAATTTAGGGAAGAAGGATCCTGAGTCTCTGATCCTGGCGCCAAATGCCCAGTGTACCTTACAGGAGAGGTCCGTATCAGAAAGGATGTTAAGAATAAAATATTAATGTTGGATGCACCAGGCGTATGGAAAATTGCCAGAGGGACTGCTGGTCAAGCTAGTATTTTGCCCGCTAGAGCCCATGCTTATGCCAGAAGGGTAATGGTCCAAGTTCATAATGTGTCTGAAAGAGACATTCGAGTAAACAGATGTTGCATCCTGGCTAATGTGCATTGTGCAGACACTGCAGTGCTACCCAGCAGCAAGAGTTCAAGGAAGAATGACAGAGTAACGCCTGACTTGTTTGATTTCGCGACTCCGCTGCCAGCTGAATGGAAAGTGAAGATCAGTGAGAAGCTTGCCCAGAGAGACCAGGTGTTTCTTTAAAGGAATGGGATGTAGGATGCGGCAAGGAGCTGAGCACAATATCCGCTGCATGACGAAGACCATTTGAGAGGTCTCGACGCTGGCACCTGCTGACATAGATGATGTGAGACGCATCTGCAAGAGATGTTAGCTGCTGGTGTAATACAAGAATCCAGAAGCCCTTATGCTTCCCCATTGTGGTAGTGAGGAAAAGAATGGAACAGTAAGGATGTGTGTGGATTATCACTTTAAACCGGGCGGACTATCCCTGATCAGTACACAATGCCCCGCATTCAGGATGCTTTGGACTGCCTAAACGGGAGCAAGTGGTTCTCTGTGCTGGATCTCCGCAGTGGGTACTATCAGATTCCATGGCCCCAGAGGACCGTGGAAAGACAGCCTTTATCTGTCCGCTGGCTTCTATGAATTCATGAGGATGCCTCAAGGATTTCAGGTGCCCTAGCCACTTTTCAACGATTGATGGAGCGGCAGTGGGGACATGAACTTACTAGAGTGCCTGGTATACCTAGATGATGTTATTGTGTTTGGCAGCTCACTGGAGGAACATGAGAGCAGATTATTTAAGGTATTGGACCGACTGGAGGACTTTGGCCTTAAACTGTCCATTGATAAGTGTCAATTTTTTCAAACATCAGTAAAGTATTGGGACACATAGTATCCACCGAGGAATAGAGACTGACCCAAGTAAAGTTGAGGCCTTGACCACCTGGCCACAGCCCAAAAATCTAAAAGAACTGCAAAGATTCCTGGGATTCTGTGGTTATATCGTACGCTTCATCAAGGACTATTCAAGAGTGATCTGCCCTTTACTTAACCTTACTCAAGGGTATCCCCAACCCACAAAAAATACCAAAAGTCAACGTCCCTCAAGACTGAAAGAGTGTATTTTCATCCGAGTGAAGTATTTGGGCCGCTGGACTCTGATTGTGAGACTGCTTTCATGAGATCATATATCAACTTACCCATGCTCCAGTGCTGGCCTATGCCGATCCAAGAAAACCTTCGTCCTGCACACTGATGCTAGCTTGCAAGGGTTGGGGGCTGTGTTGTACCAAGAGCACGAGAATGGCCTGAGACCAGTGGCCTTTGCCAGTAGAAGCTTGACCCCATCCGAAAGAACTATCCTGTACATAAGTTAGAGTTCCTAGCTTTGAAGTGGGCTATTGTTGACCAATTCCATGAGTACTTGTATGGGGCTAAAATACTAGTAAAACTGACAATAATCCTTTGACCTATGTGCAGACCTCAGCTAAGTTGGATGCCACTGGCCATAGGTGGCTTTCTGCATTATCTACATATGACTATGCTCTGATACCGAGCAGGTCTGAACCACATAGATGCTGATGCTCTCTCCGGAGGCCTGTTCCCCAGAATGATTGGGTCCGATTGCAGAACCTGACATTCGGGCACTCTGGCCGGAAGTTTGACAGGGGAACAAATGTCCACGGACGAGTGGACTGTATGGTGGATTGTTTGGGAGCCTCTGAGAATTGCATACCTGTTGCTTATTGCCACTTTTCTGCAATAGACATTGGTGCACTGCCTCAGCTGGACAATGACAGTATTCGCGGGCTCAATCCCACGATCCCATGATCAAAGCAGCTTTAGAAGCCTCTATGCAGGAAAAGATGTGTCCAAATTACGCCCACTGATTTGAGAACTGCACTGTTATACAAAGAAGGTCCTAAGTTGAAACTGATCAATAAACTGTTATACAGAGAAACAGTAGACAGAGGGGACAAGTAGACAAACAACAACTAGTGCTGCCCACTGCCTTCGAGACTCAGTACTGAGGTCCTTGCACAACCACATGGGGCACCTTGGTATAGACAGAACACTTGACTTGGTGAGATCCAGATTCTATTGGCCTAAGATGGGGGCTGATGTGGAGCAACACATTCACTTCTAGTCGCTGCCTACAGAGGAAGCTTTGCTCCAGAGGGCTGCCCCTTGTTAACATCACCACCAGTGCACCCATGGAGCTGGTCTGTATTGATTTTCTGAGTTTGGAGTCAGATCAAAGAAATATCAGTAATGTGCTGGTGGTCACTGACCATTTTACGAGATATGCCCAAGCTTTCCCCACCAAAGACCAGAAGGCATCCACTGTGGCAAAAGTACTTGTAGAAAACTTTTTTGTTCACTATGGGGCTCCACAAAGAATCCATTCTGATCAAGGGAGAGACTTTGAGAGTCACCTGATCAAAGAGATGCTTTCTCTGTGGGGAGTGCGAAAGTCCAGAACCACTCCTTACCACCCCTAGGGGGACCCACAGCCTGAACGTTTCAACCGCACTTTGCTAGATATGCTAGGCACCCTGCACCCAAAGGACAAGCCTAGATGGAGCCAACAAATTAGCACTCTGGTACATGCTTATAACTGCACCAAAAGTGATGCCACTGGATTCTCCCCCTACCGCCTGATGTTTGGAAGACAAGCTCGACTACCAGTAGATGTGTGTTTTGGGGGTCTCTCCTGATGGGGTTCAAGCTGACAACTATTTACAGTATGTGCAAAAGTTAAAGGCCCAGCTAACTCATGCGTACCAACTGGCTCAAACCATGGCTGCCAAAAGAAATCTGGCCAACAAAGAAAGGTATGATAAAAAGGTGAAAGCACAGGAACTCCAGGAGGGAGATCGGGTATTGCTAAGAAATCTGGGACTGCATGGCAAGCGCAAGATTGCTGACAGATGGCACCATCTCCCTCACATTGTAGTGGGCAAACTAGATGATCTGCCAGTGTACAAAGTAAGGCTTGAGAATAATTCAAAAGATGTAAAAACAATGCATAGAAATCATTTACTGCCCATTGGACAAATCTTAATTGAGTCTGAGCCCCTAGAAGATGCCCCCTCTGGACCAGTGACTAGAGCTGCTGCTAAGAAAAGATCAAGAAAGTCTGCACCTACAGAAGCAAAGTTAAAGTGTTCCCTCCACAAGTCCCAGTTGAGCATGACTGTCAGTCCATATCGGAAGAAAGTGAGAGTGACTTTGAATACTATCCTTCTTACGAACTGAGTCAATTGTTTCGGGGCAATCCCCTAGTCAATACTGGAGATGAAGCTGGGCCTTCTGGACTGTCTAAGCCCCCAGCTTCATCCCTGGAGCCAATGCTCCCAGAAAGTGAAGTGCAAAGCATCAGATCAAATGAAATGGAATCATTGTGCATGGTTGAACTGTTTGAGCTTTCAGGGGAGGAAAATGATAGATTGGGGCAGACTGGTGATGCACCTGAACAAGAAAAGTATTTTGAGTGCCCTGACAGTCCACTGCCAGTGTCCAAGCTCTCACTGCAGCCAAATGTTGTGGACTCAGAAACTGTAACTCCTGGAGCTGAAAGTGCCCCAAGTTCTAGCCTCTACCCCCATGGAGACTCCTGACAAGTGAGGACAATGCTGAAAATGAGGCTCAGAGTGCAGAGACTATAACAGTTCCCCTAGAAAGACTGGTCGAGCTGTAAAGCCTGTGGTGCACCTCAGTTATGATTCACTTGGGAGGCCTGTGGACTTGCCTCTCAATGTTGTCCATAAAGGAGTGTATGTGTCCCCGAGCTCATTGCCCAAACTGAGCATCAGTGCTAACTCAAGTTACTTGTGTTGCCCTCTAGTATGGTGCCCTTGCCCCATCCAGCCCCAAGGTAACTGATAGGAAGGGCCCTCTCTTCAGGTTTCATGTAAGAGGTAATAACTTGAGTTATGGTACAATGTGTGTGTAATACTGTGTAAAGAGACATACTGCAATGTTTCAGAAATGTGTTCTTGGTAAAATGATATACTGACTGATGATTACATGTGTGAGCCTAATGCAAATATATATGGTTGCAGTTGAAACTTATGGGGGTACTTGCCTGACGCGGACGTCAAGCTTTCCCAGGCCAGGAAGGGTGTAACCCCTGCAAATGGGGTTCCCAAAGACTTCCAGGAGCTTGCTTGAATGCTCCAAGCCTGAATGGTGTTTGGCTTGAAGCCATTTATCAGTGAGTGTTTTAGAACCTCTGGTACTGTCTCTTTAAGAGCTGTCTGCTTGCAGACATAATTAGTTTGTATGGGGACTGTGTGCTCTCTGAGTACCACCTGAGCTGCTGCCAATTCACTTCATTTTTGCAGTCACTAGGAGTGCAAAGGGAACCTATCTGAAAGATGTAACTGTTTGCCAGAAATTATTTAGAGTAATAATGAAATTACAGTTTGTCTAACCTGCTTTCTTTGCAGTCAGAACTGTGTCTGCTAGTTCCCATTCTAGTTTTGAACTGCTGAACTGGACCAATCAGTGTGGGTAAGCTAGCTCTAAAATGGTGCCTTGGACGAATCAGAACTTGGACTCATAATCTGAGCCAGCCACAAGAGGATTATATGGGCAGTGACTCTGGGAGATGTAGTTTAGACTTCAGTGCCTTTTTGGACCAACAGCAGCAGTCTATTGTGAGTGACAGCCAATCCAGTCAAGAACTGGGAGGAACTCAAAGGAAGTGCCCGGTTTTGTCGGGTTGGAGTTTCAGTTGAGCTTTGCAGTGAAGAAGGAAGGAGCCCTGTGCTTTTCAGTGTGCAGTTTTAGTCAAAAACGTGTAAGGCCCAGAGTTCCGGGTCTGCAGCTTGTGTAACAGCTTGTTAGGACTGAATCCGTCCTGTGAAAAGAATCAAAGGATCTCTGAAGAGTAGAAACCAGGCTCACCCTGTAGAAGACTGGAAGAATTGCTGAAAATTGCACTTCGGTCTGTCAGGAACTGAATCTGCTGTGTGTTCTCCGGTATTGTGCAGTAATTGCGATCGGGATACAGATGCAGCCTGCCTGGTATAGTGCTTTCTTTTATATGGATGTGTGAAGAGGTTTGTGTACCTCAAGTGAGCCCTGCTGACATTGAAGGACCCTATCTTATTTGGAGGTCGTGAGTACTAATTCAGGGTCGCTCCTGTTGAATTGCCACATTAAATCCAAATGGAATTACTGTACTGCTGACTGTTTAATTCTCCTTTTCTCTGTGTGAAAGAGGGCCCTACCAGCTGCCACGGTTTGGACTAGCCACTAGGGGCTTGGGTACCCAGGGACAGTAACTGATAGGGATAGGCCTGTGCACAGAGCCAGGTGGATTGTTAGAGTGATGGGCTGGTTGACCTGATTTCCCCTGTCCTGTTATATCCCCAAATAAATCAGAGCTGCTTGTTTCAGCAAAGTTATACTGCCTGAGGTATTTGTCTTTATGTTAAAGTACTGTACTGTGATTGTTGCACTGTATCTCATTTCACAGGAGGTCCCAGTGCCGAACCACACCTGGGGTAAGTGTATACTGTGAAGGTAATTCTGATATATTGTGTGGGCCACTAGTGGGAAGAAAGGGGTTGCAGTGTCCCAGAGGGCTGTGACCAAGTTAGTTTAACTATTGCAAACCCTGACCTCTGGGTGGAGGCACCCGCCATTGGATCCAGGCCCCTCAACCTGTTAGTGGCAAATCAGGCGGGGGTAGTAGCCCCTGGGATAGCGCCATCTAGGGGTTACACAATACATGACAGACGTCTTGTCCTTCTAAAGGAGGATAACCTTGTGACAAAGTCCACCAGAGCCCTAAGGGCGTACAGGACTGCTTTTATCTCCAAGACACTGATGTGGAAATGGGACTCCATAGGGCTCCAGAGTCCCTGAGTGTGGTGGTCCTGACAGTGGGCTCCCCACCCAAACAGAGATACGTCCATGGTGAGGGTTACCAGAGGCTCTACGGGAGAGAAGGGGAGACCTTGGAGGAGACTGTCCTCCTGCGACCACCATGCAAGTGATCGAATCAGAGGCTTTGTCACTTTGATGGGGTAAGACTGAGGATGTGCTGTTGGAGACCACTGTGTGCTGAGCATCCACTGAGTTGTTCTCATATGCAGAAAAGTCAGAGGAGGCTATGAGACCTAACTTTCGCTGTATGGAGTGAGCCTGAATGGACTTGTTCTCCATGATGAAGTGATCTCACTGAAAACTATGGACAATTTTAAGAGGGGGTGGGTCAGGGTCAAAGGGAAGGTCAATTCTGTGGGAAGGTTGGGGAGGGGGAAGAAGAGAGTGGGGGTGATAAATCTAGGGTGAAAATAGGTGGGGGGGGGGAGCTACAGCATAATAAACTGTGTGCTGCACGGCCGAGCAGACATGATAAACTGTAATGGCCTGTTTCTGCTGGCATTTTTGTACGTTCATATGTATTTATTTATTTAAGTCTTTGATAACCGGGTAGGTACACTGGTCCTGGGGACTGTTTTCAGGCACAACCTGGGACAAGATTTGAGGCACAGGAGTAATTACATAGAGAGAAAAACAATGGGAAATTCAGTGGCACTGCAATCAGAGACAGTTAAAAATACAGAAAAGATTACAATGTATCAGGGAAAATATCAAGTAGTAGATGTACAGAAACGGTTTACAATGTGACAGAAGAAAATCAAAGTAAATGTGAGCCATCTGAAGAATGACTTTCCCTCTGTCTTCTGGTGTCCAAGAGGGTTCTGATGAAGAGGATCTGCTGAGAAGGCTGAAGCTGTGACGTCTCTAAATTCAACAGAACTCCCATGGAGGTCAGAAACTGAGCTGCTGGGGTCACTGCGTGTTCCATGCCCTGCTTGTCCTAGATAGGGAAAAACTTGGAGTCCAAGTTTTCAGAGGTACGCTGCGAGAACTGCAAAGCACTTTGTAAAGACTCGAGGTGCCAAGGATAGCCAAAAGGACAGGACCAAGAATTGGTAAGGGTAGCTGCAGTGAAAGCTCTCTCTCTCATCGTGTCTATCTTATGAGACTCCTTACTGACGGGATATGCTGTAACCTCTTGAGGGAGAATGGCAATTTTACCGGCAATGGGCTGGGAAGCCAGAATAGGTCTGTCTTTAGGAGTAGTATACTTACAATCTATCTGCTGACAAACAGAAGGAATGGGCACAGGTCTGGCCCACACTGCTTCCAAGAGTGTCTCAAAAGCAGGTGGGATGGGAGGTATAAAGTTAACCGGCATGGTGGAACGTTGAGCCATTCCAGCCAGAGTCATCTGCCTGGGTCAATGGCAGAGGGCTCAAAAGCAAGAGTTTAATACATATTGCAAAGCAGAGCCTGGAAAGAAAGATCCTCCTGTGAACAGAAGGAGGGCCTGGAGCTGGATTATCCAGGCTGTAAAAAGAGTCATCGTCACAGCCCTCAGAGATGATGAGGTTAGGGTCAGATTCATCCCCTCCAACTCCTCTCCGGAAAGGGGAGCTGGGAAAGGGGTGGACCTAGAAGTGCCCAGCAAAGCTCCTGGAGTCAGAAAGACAGGTGACACCAGCACCGGCAGCAGAGGAGGAGCCAGTGCGGGAGCCAGTACCAGCCTGGCACCGGAATGTAAGAAGTCGGAGCTGGCACCAGTGGAGTTAAAGAGACTAAGCCTAGCGCTGAGGAATCTCTCGATGTCAGAGGCAGTGTTGGGTGCGGTGCTGGGACAGGCCCCAAAAAGCCTGATACCAGCGCTGGGCCCAGCACCACCCACAGCGTAGTTTCAGCTGGCACAGACGTGACCACAGAAGGTACCTGGGCTGGTCCCAAGACAGTGACACTGTGGCTAGAATGCCCAAACTGTGGCCCGTGTCCCTTGCTGGCTCCAGTGTCCCTGGCCCAATGGGATCTAGAACTGGCTCTGTGGGAAAGGGCAATCAAGCCAGATGCTGTACCCACTGCTCCATAAGAGCTACCCAGTGGTGAAACTGCCCGCCGTAGTCTCTGCAGGAGGACAGGGAGGGGCTCTGGTCCTGAGACCTTGAAAGTCTGCGAGCAGGAGTTGTCAGGGAAACTGACTGTGCTGGAGAGTGCCTCCTACTCCCAGACCTCAAAGACCTCGTAATAGACATACTAGAGGGTGACCTCGAGTGGTACCGTTTCTGTCCTCTCCAACAGGAAGAGGAAGAACTCAAGGTCGAGTGGCGCCAGGTTACCTACAGGGATCAGGAATGGTCCTGCTTCTTTTTGTGTTTATGGGAGGACTGTCCTCCCTCCCAAACACTGGATCGCCTGTTGTCAGAACCCTCCCTAGATGAGAGAAGTGGACTGGACATGGCCCGGTATTGGAGCAGCATGCCTGAAGAGGCTCCCTACCATCACCATTGCTGTCCATGGCCTTCGACCATTGTTCGGTAGGGCTGAGAGAAACTAAGAGAAAAGGTTGCCTCTTTTTTTTTTTTAAATACTAAACTGACACAAAAATAACAAACACTAGCTTTAAACGTCGAAACTGAATGAACTTTTGCTTCTGTCTTATACACATGAAGTTATAACTCCTGGAGGGTGAGAGACATCAAAACTAAAGCGCACTCAACAGCAGGAAAAAAAGAACTGAGGCAGTTGAGGGCCGGTGCCGAGGTTAGCCATGCAGCATGAGCTAGTCTCGCAGTGCCGCACATGCATGCAACCTAACTTGGCGCCGGCCCTCCTGAGAAGTTCTTGCTCCAGCAGAGTCCTGGCACCTCTGGCTCACAACCCATCAGTAGTGGAGATTGGTCCTGGAAGATCTGGATAAAGCTCCCCAGTAAGGCAGAGAAAGAGTACACAGCATGCAAGAGCAGTCAGGACTTCCCAGTAAACACCACCTAAGTAGAGATGGGGGAAGGGAATTGAGAAGATTCCACTGTTTCATTAAGTAACTACACTATCTTCTTCTTCGAGAGCATCTCCCTCCATTGAGAAACATTTCTGGAACAATTCCCAAGAAATGCAACAAGCACTATGGGAGACATTAAGGATTACTATAGACCTAAGACAGAAGGCCTTGCAAAACAGTAAAGCAAAAGCCAGCACATCTACATGGGAAGAAGTCCAGCCTGTAGCTTAGTGAACGTGTGAACTGTACTCTAAGTGCCTGCAGAGCAGATGTCAGCAGCCGACACACTGTGGGAACAAGTCATAGAAGAAGCCATGCCACCAGCGGAGTGGCCATGGACAAGACATGGAAGCTGCTTACTGCCATTCTGGTAACAGAAAACAATACAGAATGACAACCATGTGGAAAGGCATTGCTTAGAAAAAGAGGGGAGCCCACCATCCTGGGGCAAAAGATAAAAAGAACTGTTGACAACTTTCTACAATCTTTGGTACAATACAGGTAGAAATGTCGGGTCTATGGACATTTGAGGTATGCAACAACCATTCTTCCCTATTGGTTGGGAAAGGAAAATAAACAGGAAGCTCAACAGTGTGACTCAGTATGAAGTCAGAGACAATCTTCAACAGAAACCCAGGACTGGTCCTTAGAATGACCTAATCCTTTTGGAAAATTAGAGCTCTCCTTCTGCCAAAGTAATCGCCACCAGAAACAGCATCTTTCATGATAGGAAGTGCATGTCACAGGTAGCAGGCTGTTCACAGACAGGCGCTAACAAGGGTCCCTAAAACCATGTTAAGGTCCAGCACTGGAAACGGTCTACTGATCGGGGGACAAATATGCTGAATGCCTCTAAGGAACCTGCAGGACATCTCAAACTGGGCAACCAACTTACCATCTGTGAGGACATGAAAGGCTAAAACTGCAGCCAAATGCACCTTCACAAAGAAGCACTGGAGACCAGATTCCCAAATGGAGAGGAGATAATCCAGAGCGTCACTGGACATATAAAGGGTCCAGACTATGACAGGTACACCATACCGGAAAAAGTTTCCATTTTTGGGAATAGGGAGAGAGAGAGAGAGAGAGAGAGAGAGAAAAGAAGGGGCACACCTAAGGTGGCACAAAGAAAAGAGGTAGTCTGGGAGTCTGAGCCACTAGGGCTTTAGGTTCCACAGACATGGAGCTAAAAAGTGCCCCTATTTCACATTTAAGCCAGTATTATTTTCTGTTGCTTCCTGTTTCCATGCATCAAATTAGATCATTGTTTGTACTGACAACTAAAGTCTTCCAGGAATGACAATTCCATCAAGTGTACCTTATCAGCCAGAGTTGCTTTTTCTCTCTCTCTCATCTGTAAATTCAGTCTTTTTGTTGTCATTTGTAATTGTTTCTACCAAAAAAAGGCACACTGAGCGTCAAAAGCTCATTCCTAGGTGCATCCTGGTGGTGGGTCACATGGATTTGTTTTACTGATGGGGGAGTTTGATGGTTTTGCAAAGACCATCACTTATAGGGGACAGGAAATTTGTGCTAATTGGCAGAAGTTAGTAATGTTCTTAGTTACAGAAATTAAATTCATACTTCAAGTCATAGTTTTTACTATGTCATGGTTTGTGTACAGAATGCCAAGCATAAGCTGTTGAACTATCAGAACCATGCTCGAAGTTCTGTACACAAACCGTGACATAGATGAAACGCCAAATCTCTGATTCCATGAAGAGAACTCTAACAGAATGCTGCCCAT
Source organism: Neoceratodus forsteri (assembly GCA_016271365.2). Classification (NCBI taxonomy): domain Eukaryota; kingdom Metazoa; phylum Chordata; order Ceratodontiformes; family Ceratodontidae; genus Neoceratodus; species Neoceratodus forsteri. The sequence continues at coordinate 1,681,341,804 of CM057455.1, read as the reverse complement.
AAAAAGAAAACAATACAAAATACAGTTTTGACATTGCATTTTATTCAGGTACTGTTACACCTGGATCATTTAGGAGTATGAAATAATTTCTGTAAGTAGGAACCTTATAAACACCTGCCAATTAGAAATAATCTCCTGACCTCTTTGATATATTTCTAATGACTGGTAGACTGTATGGTGTGTGTATTTATTACATAACACATAATGTTTTATTGCTGGCATTCTTCGTTATTAAATTGTTCAGGTAACCAGAGAGCCTCTGGGGAAGTCGTCTAATAAATACAAATTTCCTGCCCACCTAACTATTCATGAGCAGTGGGCTTTCTTATCAAAATATGTCAAAGTATAAAAAAAGAGTAGGCAAACAGCCTAACAAGTCTAACCCTAGGTAGAAATCCAATAGAATAAACTAATGGAGATGTGCTTTGGAGCCAAATTCAAAACGTCCCCAGAGCTAACTATGAGAAACATACAACATGGATAGCACATCTTTAGTTGTTTCACTTAACATTAAAGGGACACTGTCAACCCCCTTAGGTCTCAAAGTGTCCCTAGTTCAAAGATTGCTGATATAGCTGGTTGTTTGATTCTGACTCTTTTTTTTTATTCTTTAAAAAAGTAAAGAACAGACTGCCCACCGTACTGGTGTTACCACACAAACACAGGTTTGTTTACATTCCCTGATCAGCTCAAAAACTTTCCTGTACTTGGGAACACCAACAACACAGTCTAGCCCCTCATGATGCAGTGGCAGATTAGGAGGCTACTGTCTAATGAGTGACTGCACTGTTTGGGTGTGTTTCTAATGCTCAGGAAGAATGTAGTGGGAACAGATCCAGGATTGCAAACAAAACTAGATTGTTTAAGTAATAAGGCATGACAAGGTGTGTGTTATCGTGTAACAACGCCACTCCTGGGGTGGGTTGAAGCACGAGGTGAAGCTGAGTGCTTCCACCACCCAGGAGTGACATTATTGCACAATAACACACACCTTGGAGTGCCTTATTCCAATTATACAATGGCATGATGTTATACAAAATAAAAAAAAAAAAATGTTAAATGTTTTTAATAGTTTATATAATGTAAAACCAGAGTATCTATAGTGGAATATTAATACAGTGATGTTATTGTGTAATAACATCACTGTTTCAGGCACACACTGACCAACATTCACTAAAATACCACCAATAGCTCAATCTGGTTCAAAGTCAGTTGGCATTCATCTGTATCCCCCTCCCCGGGTCGTGCCTGAAAATGGGCAGAATTTGTCTAGTGCAATTACCCGGTCAACAAAAACTAAATAAAAATAAATCCAAGTCCAGGATTCTTTCTTGCCATTGTTTAATTATAAATATACATTAGCATGCATTTCAGTTTTACTAAACATGGAGACAGACAAAACAAACAGCAACATCGATGATAGCCGGCCCGTCGGCGCAGCGGTGGGATTTCCGCTGCGGCGCCCGGCAACCGGGTTGAGGAGCGGATCCGGGTCGTGGAGGAGCCGGCAGGGGAAGTGGATCGGCGTCCGATGGGCGGCTCTCCTACTCGGGGAGAGTGCGGGCACTCGGTGTGATAGGGACCCTTGGTGGAGACCGGAGTTCCGCGCAACCAACGCTCGGCGTGGGGGGGGGGAGGAGGCTGGGCGGACGCTGGCGTCATTGCACGTCCCCACCTCCTCCGGGGAGAAAATCTGGTGGAAAAAGAAGGCGGGCAGGACCACCGATCTATGAAGCCCTCCCTGGAGAGCCTCACATTGCCGCCGTCGCTGCGGGACCCCGACCAGTTACAGTTGCGGGGTCACGAAGGTGGCCCGCAGCCCCACCCTCCGGGGGGCAAGCCGGGGGTGACTGTGGGTCCCCAGCAGCAATTGACGGAGGTTGAGGTCTCCGGGGGCCGTGACCAGGACGGATGGCCCCGGTGGTCCTGCCAGAAAAAGGGGCAAATAAAAAAAAAAAATAAAAAAATAAACAAACATCGATGACCTTTTCTTCAAGAAACACACCTTGTCCAGTCAGAACATGTAACGTTTACTAAATAGGGATAGCAAACAGTGGTAACCTCTTCCCACCAGTCTGGGCAGAGATGAGGGGTGGCCATCTTAGTACCGAGGGGGGTCCCTTTTCAGTTGCAAGAACAGATCATCGATTCCAAGGGCTGCTATGCAATAGCTATGGGTCACCTTTACAGCTCTACAGTGACATTAGTCTCCCTATATTTTCCGCCAGGCTCTTAAAAAGCTGTGGTCCAGAAATTTTTCAGTTGGTTGCTAACAGCCCTGCAAGGCCAACTAATAATGGGCAGAGATCTGAATGTCACACTCACACCGCCCTTAGATGCACCTAAATCTTCCCCACATTGAACTAGCCCCTTTCAGAAATACCTCCATAGCACCTTGATGTCTCTGAGCCTAGTGGAACTTTGGAGACCCCTTTTTCCGTCGATCAGAAATTATACCCACCATACAGCAGGGACAGGTGTGTCTTCTAGGTCAGACTACATTTTCACCACAGCGGAACACCTCAACACTGTCCAGGATATCCACACCATGGTGCAACCATCCTATATGACCACTCTCCGGTATATGCCAAGTTCAGCCTGGGGAAGCCTATACGAATTTCTCATTGGCATTAGAATCTTCTCCATCTACGGGACCCAGAATTTAAGCAACTAGTTGAAGAGACAATTTCTAGGATAGGCAGAAAGAACAAGAATTTGCCCACAAACCTGCTAATCATCTGGGATACCCTCAAAGCTGACCTCCGATGAGAAATAACTGCATACTCTACTCGGAAAAAAAGGAAGCGGGAGTCCCATATTTTAGAGCTTCAAAACACCCTTCATACGCAGTAGAGCTTTTTTCATCAGGGGGACTGACTAAACAACAGCTCTAAAAAAATTGCTGACCAGAAAATTGAACAGCAATTGCTCTATTTGAAATTAACTTCTCACGAGGGGGGACCTAGAGGGGCCCGAAATCTTGGCACTGACTTAGGATGGCTAAGGCCTGGATGTGTGTGACCCACTTGTTCGACCCGGCCACCGGTCATATGGCTATATCGGATGACCTAAAGGTGGGCAAGCAATGTGAGAAGGCAGTAAGGAGGGCTGGCAGGATACTGGGATGCATAGGGAGAGGCATCACCAGTAGAAAACAGGAAGTTGTCATCCCTCTATACAGACAGTTGGGGAGACCCCATCTGGAGTACTGCGTACAGTTCTGGAGATCCCATCTCCGTAAAGACAAAGATAGGGTGGAGGCTGTCCAGAGGAGGGCAACTAAAATGGTGCAGGGTCTGCACCAGAAGACATATGAAGAAAGACTAAAGGAGCTTAATATGTATACCCTTGAGGAAAGGAGGGTGAGGGGGGACATGACAGAAACTTTCAAGTACCTCAAGGGAATCAAAGTCCAAGAGGGTAACATCTTTCAGAAAAAGAGATGTACAAGAACAAGGGGCACAATTTGAAGACAGAAGGGGGGACAGCTCAGAGGTAATGTGAGGAAGTATTTTTTCATGGAGAGGGTTGTGGATGTATGGAACAGCCTTCTTGAGGAGTTAGTGGAGTCAAAAACAGCAGGGAATTCAAGAATGCATGGGACAGACATAAGGGAATTCTAGTGGGGGGGTAGGAGGACGTAGGCTGTTGGTTAACTAGGATCTGCAGCATATCCGCTAGGTAGGGAAATGGGCAGACTAGGTGGGCCAAGCGGTCCTTATCTACCATCAAATTCTATATTTCTATGTTTCATATGCTGCACCATCCCCCTGATATTCAGAAGGCCTGTGCCACATATTACCAGATGTTATATACTGCTGACCCTACCCCCCCATTCTTGCTCAATAATTTGGTCACAATGAATAAAACCTGGGAAACATTTTGGAGCAGAGGAGGATGCAGACTGAACTGGATGAACATCCACCGTCTCCATGGACTGCTCTTCCTTCAGCTGTAAGGATCTACAAGCCTCAGCTATCAAAAAGGACAAGGACTTATCAAATAGCGGTGGAATCGGAATCCTGATCTTGGGCTCTGTCCACTCACCTTTCTCTACCTCCTCCTCAGAGGGGATGTCCTCCTCATCTGAGAGTAATTTTTTAAGGTCAGGTGTTTCCCCAAGATACCCATAATCCTCATCCTGGCCTTATAATAAGTCACGAGTCAGGGTCTGCATGCACATCTGATTCCGCAGCCTGCTCTTGCTGCATCATACCTGGACGTGCCTGTGTGGCCGGCCCCCCCATCAGACCTGAGGGGCCCGGTTTGGGGTCGGGTTGCTGGGATGGGACCTGTTGTAGCACCATTGTATTTGTACCTGTTTTGTATTCTATGTAACCCCCCAGGTCGCATCTGGAAACGAGCGGTCCCCACTCAGCATGCTTATCGGGTAAATCTCTTAAATAAATAAATAAATGTCCTGCGGAACATCGGGGCTCAGAAGCTCACCGAGGAACAACAAAAGAGACTTATGCAATTTTGCTTTGCCACTGCTAAGAGACAGACCAGGTGCCCCCCTCCCCAGCCTGGAGGACCAGCTGGCGGGTACCATGAGTGAAATACTATACTGGATAACACAATAAGGACAATATGTACCCATGGGGGAGGGCCTAATCACCCTTCTGCAGGTCTCGCATCATTTCATAACTGATGGTCTCCTGTAAGACATGGTGCCAAAAACAGAAAATTGTGACAGGAAAATACCCCAGATTTTAAACTGCATTTGTGATAGTTACTCCACAACTGCCAAAATGTTCCAGCAGGCTTCAAAGCACTAAACTGAGTGTGCATGCACCCACTGGGCTTGTGGGGGTGTTAGCGCATGCGCAAGCATGCACTCACCTGCTCAATGAGTGTGCGCACTTGCACAATAGAAATCAATGGAGATAGCATTGCGTAAAGCTGTTAACGCTGGGCATGCGCTCAGGACACTGGGGAAGCTGAAATGAAGAAGGAGTGCGTGCCGCGCCCTAATCATAATCATAAGTATCATAAATATTTCCAAGCTGTGGGACTTGTGTCCATAATGCTTGCCAAGTTAATTAAAATAATGTAGTTTTAACAGAGTAAAAAATATCAAGATTTGTCTTGAACATATCCATACTAGAACTTTCTACCACCGATACCGGAAGTCCATTCCCTTCGGTGACCACTCTAATCGTAAACCAATTCTTCCTTAGATTTGTATTCCATTTAGGTAACTTAAGTTGTAATTTATGTCTTCTATCACTGGTCCATCCAAATCTAAAGGTTACACCGTTATGGTTAATGGCGGCTGAGCAAACGGTAAAAATGGAGGTTGAGATGGAAAATCACCAAACAAGCTGGCCAAAATCACAATTTTGCTGACAAACAGTGAAAAACACAAAAACTTAAGCTGGTGGTGGTGGGAGGGGGGTACAAAGGAACCAACGCCAAAGACCAGTGACCCCTCAGAGACCCTACACTCCCAATAATTAAATCTTTACCTACCTGTGTCACCGTTTTTCTTTTCTTTTTAAAGTTTTCAACAGGAGACCATTAATAAAAAAAGACACCCTAGCAAGGCAGAAGTGGCTCCCAATCCACACAAGGAATGAGAAAAAAGGCAGGTTATTCAATTGGAAAGTCACAGCTTAACAGGCACGATTTTAATTTAGGAGTGCTCCCTGAAATAGGTAGCCCCAACATTCAGAGCAGAACTGCAGCCCCGAATGAAGTCTTCAAAATCTTGAAACTTGAAATTCTTGAGAAAAGAGACAAGTAGCTCTGTCATTTTGAAGGGCACAGCTTAACTGGCAATTTTCTGCTGCTGCATGGAATTCTCATGTGCCCAACGTTCTAAAGCTTGGGCTGTGCCATTCCCTGGTAGGGGTGCACTATACCCAGTTGTTTTGATTACCCACTGACAAGGTGGAGCGCTACAGAAACAATATGCTGCAGATCGGATGGTTCTTCCAGGTGGCATGTGCAGTTTGGAGTATCAATACTCTCCCTTTTCTGTCTAAACACTACAACCTCAATAACACATAAGAGGGTGGAGAAATACAGCTACTGTAAAATATAAGCCAAAATCTGTGTCCAAATATTTTGTTTCTCAAAGCTCTCCTGGAGGCGTCAGTGGCTCTTTAATACTGCAGTCAGTAAACAAACTAAATTGTCACAAAACAGTAGTATGCTGCATCCATTATGGAAGCAATTTACTTATAAGGCGTGCCACTAGAAGGTAAGAATACAGCATATGTACAAATCACAGGAAGACATGTCTATAGGTAGCAAGAACCTGTGCCCAGTGCCATTTTAACTCTGATTCATGGCACACATTTCCCACAGTCTAAGCATGGGTTTGCACAACACATACACCATCAAATGAACCGGACCAGACAAACTTAAATTAGTTGGGCTTGAAAAGGTGAGATACAGCCCAAGAAATGGAAATGCCGAGAATGTACTATGCTAGCAGGAGAAGTAGAGGATTTATAATATGGTTCCCTTGCATTTCTTTACAATTTATTTACCCAGGCTTGCAAAGCTGTGAAGCAAAATCTCATTTCCAGTGGGGTCCTGCTTCTACCCATTTCCACAGTAGTACAATTATTGTGTTATTTGGCTATAATAGAGCATGGAATGATTTAGCATGCAAGTAAAAAATGTTCGGTTTTGCTGGGTTTTACCTTGTATATCTTATGTTTTGCACCTATTGCACGTAGAAGCCATCCAAAAAGACATTTCACTGTCATGATGGGAGACTGGAGTCAATTCAATTCAATAAGCTTTACTGATGATCATTTGGTCATTACATACAGCAACAATACAATAGGAAAAAAACATCATACATTACAAGTTTATCCATTTAAAAACATATTAGCCGTGCGTATAGCTAAACAAGTTCATATTAAAACAGCATAGTGATAAGAGATTTTCACAGTGCTAAATGCCACAAAAGCATTTAGCAATTCTTCCACATATCCCATTGCAACTGCTTTTAGTGAAGATACCCATGGTACAATAATAGACAGTAGTGTCAGTTAAGAGGCTGGAGTCTGTAAACTTTATTTTATTTACTTTTTTGTGTTACTATACAAATAACAGATCTCTTTAAATCCGGACTATAAACTGCTAAGTCCTCCAGTGCATGCTGGCACTGATGAAGCACCCCTTTTAACGAAGCATTAGGCAAAGTGCTTGGCTCAGCTTTCTCGATCCCACTGTGTCCCCACAGGCTGTATTTTGTTGCAGTCAATAAAAGGAATTCTTCTGCTTCACATACCTGAAGTAAAGATCATCTTTTTTGCCTCATGAAATAAAGTGTACTAGACTGCATCACCAAAATGATATATCAAGGGGAACATTATAAAAAGAATAATGCTTCCCACTTTAAAGACAATAAGAAATGATTCTGAAAATTCCATTCACCCAATTAAGATGGCAAGTGTACTGTACACTAGATTTATCATAAAAGAACAGTTCATGAGAACTGGATTCCAGACTGAAGTTAATGCTCATATGACAGACTTGGCCAACAAAAGTGGATGAAAAACAGTAGTGCTTTGAAGCAAGAGCCAGTAAATGCCGCTGTGGTTCACCAACAGAGAGATGCACAACATATTAGACCACAGTTAATGGAATTAAACCATTTCTTCTGTTACTGAAATATGTATCTTAATACTTGTTTGGAACCTCCATGATTGGATAGATTTTTTGATACAGTGGTAACCATAGGTTAAGTCCCAACGTATCTAGATGTTTACAACACTAGAGGAGACAAACACAGATAACAAATGATATATTTTACATAACTCAAAAGCTATCAAGACACCATCAGTCGATTACATCACACTCCAAAGATATCACTAGTTAATGACATCACACTCGCACCTACTCGATTAACCAGTCGCACTGAATGTTAATTACTTGACTGACAGATGTTCCTCCTATACAACCCAAACACAAAACTAACGTGGATGGTGGGTCCCCAAGAGTGTGAGCCGTGCAGCAGCTTTTGAGTATATGTAAAAATAAAAAATAAATCATTAAGAAGTGCTATTTACTTTTGTCCATTTAAACTTTTTAGCAGCTCTGTGATTTCTGAACCGTTTTTCAGCAAATCCTCTTTTGTGCAATTGTGCCTGGTAGGCAGGCTGCATCATGAGTAATGTAGGAGTCATCTTGAAGAGCATGCAGGATGGGCTGGAAGTAAAAACTACTCACCATAGTAATCTTGTTTCTTCAAAGGGATCACACATTATGATTAAACTGATGCAGTCAGCCTCCTGAGTTTATCTGCCCGGAGAGATGGAATTATATGCAAATGATGGAACTCTCAATTGGCTCATGCCAATTTCAAACTGCTGCCCTAGCAACTGCTGCAATCTGAGTGCTTCAGACAAAAAAAAATACTCACCTTAGTAATTGTGTTTCATCTAATGGAGTCTTGCTGTATTGTGACATATTGCAGTGATCCCCAACCTTTAAACTGCCCCGGAGAACAAAGAGTTAACTTTCTATGCAGAGCATAGAATGCTGAGCTCGAGCTCAGTTGGAGTCTCTCTCTGGAGTGTTTCAAACTCAAACCGTCAGATTTTGACAAGCCCAACTAACTAAAAATTCTATGTGGAAATTGTAAAAATTCCTACTAGCCAATTGGCAGAAAAAGTTTTGGATTCCCAAGGAGGATTCAAGTCTGAAAACCCAAAAACCAAAAATCAATCAGTACAAATAACAGTAATAAATCAGCACCCAAACAAAAAGGAGGAGGGTGTAAACAAAAAGCACACCTGGCGTACAACACTGCACCTGCCTACCCACTTCCCAAAAACAGGTTCTAAGAGGGGAGGCAGGGAGGGAAGTCAGAATACAGCAAGACTCCATTAGAAGAAACACAATTACTAAGGTGAGTAATTGTTTCTTCAAACAACATAGTATGCTGATTCGACACAATACGACTATCACCAAGCAGTACCTCCATGGAGGAGGGACAGAACCTACTTTGGGAACAGGCTCTGAAGTACTGCTGTGCCAAAAACGAGCATCACTCCTAGCCTGGATATCCAAAGAGTAATGCTTGGTAAAGGTATGGACTGTTTTCCAGGTGGCTGCTTGACACATTTCTAAGAGAGGGATATCCCTGGCAGCAGCCAGGGAAGCAGCTGTACCTCTTATGGAATGAGCCCTCAGGCCTGAGGGTGGAGTTTTTCATAGTAGAATTGTATACAAGACACAATCCACCTGGCAACAGAGCTCTTGGTGGCAGGTTTGCTCTTTCCCACTTCTCCATAAGTGAGGAACAACTGGAGGTAGTCAAACCTATGACCCTTGGTACGCTCTATGTAATAACTAAGGGCTCTTTTAACATCTAAACTGTGTAGTCTTCTCTCTCTCCTGAGGAAGAATGATCAGTGAAGAAAACAGGAAGAGATATAGACTGGTTTAAATGGAAGTCTGAAACCACTTTGGGCAAGAACCTTCTATTGGTTCTAAGGACCACTTTATCCCTGTGAAATGAGATAAAATCAGGTTCCACTGACAGGGCTTGCAATTCACTGATGTGCCTGGCAGAGGTAATGGCTATCAAGAACACAGTTTTCCAAGTCAAGTACTTAAGCTCTGCTGAAGACATAGGCTCAAAAGGGGGTTGCATAAGTTGAGCAATGCAAACATTCAAATCCCAGGCAGGGGCAGGGTCTCTAAAAGGAGGACCGGTGTGAAGCAATCCTTTAAAAAATTTACAGAACACAGGATGAGAAGATGGGGAGGAAGACATCCCCATAGACAAAAACGTAGAAACAGTTGACAAGTGTACCTTGAGAGTAGCTGGTCTGAGGCCTAGGCCATTAAGATGGACCATATAATCCAGAACCGTAGGTAATCCAGCAGTATCTGGAGAAATATGCTTCTTAGAACACCAAATGCTGAATCTCTTCCATTTGGAGTTATAAGCCTTTCTGGTGGAGGGCTTTCGAGAAGCCTTGAGGATATCCAGAACCCCTTGGGAAAGATGCAGATTTGCTAACTCTAACTCCTCAAGAGCCATGCCTTGAGATTGAGAGACTGAAGATTGGGGTACCAAATCCTCCCCTGGGAGGATGTTAACAGGTCGTAATTCCTGGGAAGAGACAGGGGAAGATGGACTGCTAGGGACAGCAACAGGGGGTACCAGGGCTATCTGGCCCAATCTGGAGCAATCAGAATCACTTTGCAAGGTTGAGACCTTATTTTGACTAAAACTTTGAACAGGAGTGGGAAGGGGGGGGGAGGCATACAGAAACTCCCCTTCCCAATTCAGAATCAGGGCGTTTAGGGGGACTGAGCCCAAGACTGGAGGTCTGCAACAAAAGAGAGGGAGTTGGTGATTGTCTGAGGCTGCAAAGAGGTCTATCTCTGGAGTGTCTCACCTTGAAAAGATCACTTTCAAAACCTGAGGGTCCAGGGACCATTTGTGATGGCCCTGAGAGATCCTGCTCAGTGCATCTTCTAGCACATTGTCCTTCCCTGGAAGGTGAACTGCTACGAGAGAGGTTTGCAGGGAATAAGCCAGGGACCACAACTTCATGGTTTCTGTGCACAAGGCTGTGGACCAAGTGCCTCCCTGCTTGTTGATGTATCATATGGTGGTGGTGTTGTCCGTTCTGACCTGAACCACCTTGCTCTGTACTGACTGAGAGAAGCTTTAGGGCCAGAAAACTGCCCTGAGCTCTAGGAGATTGATATGGAGAAGGGATTCTTGGGGGACCACAGCCCTGGGCAGTGAGGGACCCCAGATGGGCTCCCCAGCCCAGAAGGGAAGATCCGTGGTAGGACCACTGAACAAGGCTGAGTAGCAAAGGAAACACCTTGTCTTAAATTTTCCTGATCCTGCCACCATTGGAGGGCTTGGATCAAGGTCAGAGTCACTGGGATCAGTTTGGTAAGGGAATCCTTCCTCTGAGACCAAAAAGCTCTCAGGTGGAACTGAATATCCCTCATCTGAAATCTTGCCCCTTGGACCACTGCTGTTGAAGCTGCCATGCGGCCCAAGAGCTGGAGGAAATGCCTTGCTGGTCGAGATACCTGAAGGCTGAAGGAAGAGGCTAGTTCCATAAGAACCCTTGCCCTTTCTAGAGGAAGAAAGGCTCTTGCTCTGAGTGTGTCCAGTTCTGCCCCTATAAAGGTAAGAAGCTGGACTGGTTCGAGAACTGACTTGGGAAGGTTGAGAAGAAATCCTAGAGAAGTGAGCACTTCCTGGGTCACTTGCAGGTGAGACTTGACTTAGTCTGGAGACTGACCCACTATTAGCCAATCGTCCAGATATGGAAAAATGTAAATCTTTTGCCTTCTTAGAAAGGCAACTACTACTGCAAGGCACTTTGTGAAAACCCTTGGGGATGAGGTTAGGCCAAAGGGCATTGCTCTGAACTGATAGTGGCCTGAGGGCAACTCGAACCTGAGGTACTTTCTGTGGGAGCACCTGACGGGAATGTGAAAGTAGGCATCTCTGAGGTCCAGGGAGGCTAGCCAGTCCCCTGGCCTTAGAGAGGGAAGGATTATTCCCGGAGTTATCATGTTGAACTTGGTTTTAAAAGATGTTTGTTTAGGTATCTTAGGGCTAGGATGGGTCTCCACTCCCCTGTCTTTTTTTGGGGTCAGGAAGTACCTGGAGTACAGTCCTTTGCCCCAGTGTGGGGTAGGTACTCTCTCTATGGCTCTTAAGGCCAGAAGAGAAGAAACCTCTGCCTCTAGGGCAAGGGTTTCCGAGAGATTTGTAGGTGGAAAAGATCTGGCTCTCATCTTTGGAAATTTTCTGAAGCTGAGAACCAGTCCAAGGTTTACTACTTCCAGGACCCACTTGTCTGATGTAATAGACATCCAGTCCTGGACAAAGGAAGCCAGCCTGCCACCTACTGGAATAGGAGAGTCGACCCGGGCAGGCCCATCAGGGTGTCTGCTTGGCAGGGGCTTTAGGCTGAGTAGTGGATGCAGCCCTGCTCATCCCCCTTCTGCCTCTCCCTCTGAAGAACCCCCCTCTGAGAAAAGGAAGAAGAGGCCTGTGCTTGGTAAAAAGGCCTTTGAAAAGGCCTGCCCCTGCCCCTAGACTGCTGCCTCTGAGGAGCTGCCTGCCTCTCCTTGGCCTGAGCACTCCTGTAAGTGATCCTGTACTCATCAATTTTCTTCATGTAATTCTCTGTCTGCTCCCCAAACGGAGGCTTACCCACTACAGGAAAATCCATGGCCTTAGCCTGGGTATCCTGCGAGAGGCTAGTACATCTGAGCCAAGCCTTCCTCCGAAGAGCCACAGATGTAGCCATGACTCTTGATGACACATCATTAGAGTCCACAGCAGCATGAAACTGAACCTTAGATGCCTCAATCCCATCTGCAGCCACCGCCTCCAGCTCCTTGGCTAGCTGGGGGGAGGCCTGTTTAGCCAGTGCCTTTACAGTGTCCCACCTGGACTTCTGGTACCTGGCTGTATAGGCCATGTAATTCGCCTGTCTGAGTCCCAAGGAAGATGCCATGTACTGTTTCTTTGCCATAGCATCAATCTTCCTGGAGTCCTTGTCTGGGGGGTGTGAAGCCAAGGGAATATTTCCCTTGTCACAGGCAGCAGCCTGCACTACCCCCATCATGGCTGCATAGCTGGTATAAGAACTCCGTGTCTGAGCCTGAAAGTGTATACTTCTTGTCCATTCTTCTATCCACAGGAGGTATAGAGTAGGAGACTTTAGGATTTTTTGTGTCTGTTTCCCAAAGGATTTGTGGAGGGGAACAGACAGTCTCCTGGACTTTGGGATGTCCATCATTTCTACATAATCAGGCTCCTCTTGATCTTCCACAGCCTCCTCCATAGGAAGCTGGAGGGTTTCAGCCACCTTTCTGTAGAACATAAAGTGAGAAGGGGACTCAGAAAGCCTAGGCGGGGAAACACCTGAAGGTCTGTCTGGGGAGATGTCCGGTTCCATAGGCACATCCAGACCCTCACTTTCACCATCATCATCCTCAAATTCCACTTCTTCTTCAAACTCCGGTTCATAAAAATCTTCGAGGGTATAATCTTGAACCAGGGGAATCAACCAAACTGAACCCCTGCCAGAAGGTGCCGGATTGGTAGGAACCGGGTGGAGCAATTCCACAATTTGAATCGCTCTGGCTATCTCTTCGGCGGTCAGAACATGAACTTCTGGATCCAAACCGAACGATTTGTCTTTGCATTTTCTTTTTGTTGGAACCGATCCCTCGGAATCGGCTCTCCATTTGCCCAAAGAAGTATCGCCCTGGTCAGAGGGCACTTCTTCTGGCTCGGTCGGAACCGAACCGGGCTGGCCATCCGGGTCAGTGGACTTCTCGGCCTCCTTTTCCCTCAGTCTACCTAATCTCTTCTCAAGGGTAGATTTGGGAAAGTTTTTACATATTTGGCAGTCTGAATCGAGGTGGTCAAACCCCAGACAATAAACACAGGTGGTGTGGGATCGGCCTTAGAAGACCTCCCACACTCACTGCAGTGTTGAAACCCAGTGGGCCCATTTTTTCTTGGGTTTCTCAGACATGGCCAACCTAACCAAACTTACCCTTTTATGGCACCCGCTAGGCAAGACTCTTATCGGTTCCTAACCGTGTCACGGGTATTGGGAAAAAAAACGTATTAAAACAAGTTTTTTTTTTTTTTAGAACCGATAAGGACCGGTAACCACACACTAAGTAAAAACACAAGATTTCACTATCAAATGGCCGGTTCAGCCGAACCGAGCCGCACTTTTACAAGTTCCACACAGAAAAACAGAACAATTCCTATCTAGTACTCATGGCACCACAGACAGAGACTGAACCGACTATGAGGATAACTTTTTTGGTTTAAAAAAAATGACGAAAACTGAAACTTAAACCGACTTTCGAACCGAGCTGAAGGAGAAATCTCCGGAGCGACCGTTCAGTGAGGCGGAGTAAAGAATCTGATGGTTTGAGTTGAAACACTCCAGACAGAGACTCCAACCGAGCTCGAGCTCAGCATTCTATACTCTGCATAGAAAGTTGACTCTGTTCTCCGGGGCAGTTTAAAGGTTGAGGATCACTGCAATATATCAGAATACAGCAAGACTTCATGTTGTTTGAATCCTATGTAGCCTAACTGGGTATAAGACCCACTAGTTAAAAACTAAAATCTTTATAAAATGATTTTTGTCCTCTCAGGTCAAAAACATCCTTAAGAAACAAATCTAAAAAACTTGAGACCACAAGGAAACCAACTGGTTAAACAAAAGCTAGTCTCTAACTTAACCCATATAGAAAAAAACTCCCTAATGCAGGGATGCAGAACAACCTTTATAAGTTCTAGTAGGTGAGGCAGGGTTGAGGCTTTAATCATAATGAGTGATCCCTTTGAAGAAACAAGATTACTATGGTGAGTAATTTTTTCTTCTAACCCCAGGAATCACTCATTATGATTAAACTGATGCAGACTACCAAGCAGTACCTTTGGAGGTTGGACACAGAACCTATTTTGAAAACAGGTTCTGCAGCACTGCTGTACTAAACCTGGTATCACTTCTGGATTGTATAACCAGACTGTAATGCTTTGGAAAGACGTGCACTGCTTTCCATGTAGCTGCTTTGCAGATTTCCAGTAGTGGAATTTCTCTTGAAGCTGCCACTGAAGCAGCTGTGCCCCTGGTGGAGTGTGCCCTCAGGCCCAGGGGCGCCTGTTTACCCACTTCACTACAACAAAACTGTATACATGCCACTATCCAGCGAGCAACCGTACATTTTGTGGCAGCTCTGCCCTTACCTACTTCACCATAAGTAAGAAAGAGCTGTGTTTGACTTGACCTGTAAGACCTGGTCCTGTCAATATAGTGGCTAAGTGCCCTTTTGACATCAAGGGAGTGAAGCCTCCTTTCTGGAGAACTGGAGTTCTCTGTAAAAAAAGAAAGGTAGAGTGATGGACTGATTTAAGTGGAAATCAGATACCACTTTGGGAAGGAATTTTCTATTGGTCCTGGGGACCACTTTATCCCTGTGAAAAGAGATGTAATCCACATCTGTGCACAAGACTTGTAATTCGCTGATCCTTCTGGCTGAAGTAATTGCAACCAGAAAATGAAAATTACGTACCTACCGTAATTCTTGATCTTTCTGTGCATCTTTACCATTCATCACAGTTGGTTATGTGGCCGGAGGTCACAACCCCACGGGAGCTTTTTTATATTTGGATGGGAGGAGCTGACGCAGCAACGGCACCCGCCTCGAGTCCAACGTATTGCATGGTGCTCGCAGGTTGGCAGTTAGCTGTTGCCAGCCCCACCCTCCCGCCAGTTCTGAGTCACCGTAGAGTAAGAAAAACAAGGGTGAGAGGGTGGGACAAGAGAGTCCAAGGGACAGATAAAGAAAAAGATATAATAAACAAAAGGAGAAATAAATGACCAAGAGGACACATGAGGGAGAAAGAGAAGCTAAAGGGGATTGGGAAGGGGCCCCAATCTCTGGAAGAAGAAAGGAAAAGAGAGGGAATGGGAAGGAGAATTAAGTGGGAGGGGAGAGGACAAACCAGGACTCACGGTCTGGTCCCCTGGCACTAGATGGACGACTGCCCAGGAGTAGTTAGGAACCTGGCAAGATTTAAGGCACAGAGGTTTAACCAAGCCGGACTCTGACAAGAATGACTTTTAGAGTCGTAGATTAAAGAGGGGAAGGGACAAGGAACCAGGGGATGTCCTCCCCCTTATCCAACCAAAAATAAGAGGAGGGGAGGGGAAAAAAAGCACCTCTAAAAGAAGTAAAAGAATTAAAGGAAGGAGAGATGAGGCACTCCTCCACATCCTACCCCTGAATGGGTAGGAGTCACGGTAATGAGGAAAGACAGCCCCACCTGACTCTCTCCTTCCAGTGAAAGGCTGCAGGAAAAAAAAAAAAAAACCTGCATGCTTGAGGGTCTCCCCACCCCTTACTAAATCAGATGGGGGGGGGACATAAAAGCCACACAGAGGGAGGTGGACCAGAGACTGAGGCCCCAGGGGGATGGAGTGTGGGATACGTGATGAATGGTGAAGATACACAGAAAGATCAAGAATTACCGTAGGTACGTAATTTTCATATCTTATCTTTGTCAGTCTTCACCATTCATCACAGTTGGGTGAGTACTGAGCCCCCATGAAGGGGCCCGAAACCCCAAGGGACTAAGTCCCTTAGCTCCCAGTGGGGGAGAAAACATTGAGAGGGAGAACCCCTACGGGCTCTGCGAGGCCAGAGACGGGGGAAAGTGAGATGGGGACCCCACAGAGGGGGCAGGAGGTTGCCCCAACAGACGCTGCCTCACTCTATGGGAGAAAAGGTGGGTTCTCCGGTAAGCAGAGGAATTCAGCCTACACCGGGCCAAGGGTGGCAACTGGGAAAGACGTAGCCATGCCGTCTGCCTAGTGCAGATCGCTGTCCCTATGACCCTGGAAGCTACCTCATTGGCATCATACGATGCCCTTGCTTGGTGACTTGCTAGCTCCGGGCAACGCGCAGAGTGCGCAATGGCTTGTCTGGTTACCTCCGAATCAGGCAAGGAGGCTAGGAGTTGACCTTGCATGGACCACAAGAACCTATCATAGGAAGCATAGTGGGCCTGATGAGCAGAAATCAACAGTAACAATCGTGCCGAGTAGAAGGTCCTCCTCCCCCAGAAGTCAAAATCCGCGGAATCTTGATCTGGGGCCAGTCACAGTGGAGGGTGCAAAGCCCATCGGGAGTGTCCAGCTGCGTCAGTCCTGACTGAGGATGTGGCATACAACTTGGACACTCCTGGGGGGGGGCACAATACCTCTGGCTCAGATCCCTAGGGGCTGGGACTCTGGAAAAGGATCTTTGCCAGAACCGCAACAATGCCTCCTGGAAAGGAGCAGGCCAGGTGGGCACAAGGGTGGCCGCACTGAAGTCACCTAAGAAGGCACGCATCGAATGCTTCGGGTGGGGTGACATGCAGGTCTTCCATCATCATCACAAGGAAATGCTGAAACTTAGCGAGATCAGCAGCAGGGGAGATGTGGACGGAAGGCTCCTCTCTCCCAGAAAAGGAGGATGAGGAAGCGGAAGACCTCGGAGATCCAGAGGTTGGCTGCTTAGGGGGAGGGTGGAACACCCGCTCGTCCATGGCCCTAACATAAGTAGGGAAGTGAGCAGCCACACTCCTGAACTGTTCCCAGGAGAGAGGTCCTGTAGGACCACGAATGCCTGGGAGAGCAGGAGATGGCGACAGAGGGATAGGAGCTAGGTCCATAACAGAAGAGGACCACCCTCTGTCTGCAAGACTGCGCACCGGGAGCCTCAAAGGAAGGAGAAATTCCAGGAAGCCCAACAGCCAACAGCTGATCAACCACGCTGGAACTGCCTAGACCATGCCCTGAAGAATCCCCCGCTGTGAGGTGACCGGGACAGTGTAAACCCAGAAGGATGGACCCTTCCCTCCAAAGACCAGGGCCCTCTCGAGGAGACCGAGAAGGAAGGGTGGGGATCCGCACTGCGACTCCTCCCGAACCCAGGTGGGTCCCAGAAAAGGGTCGCTGCATCGAACTCTGACCCCTCAATGTCCGAAAGAGCCCTCCGCCTCGCAAACACCAGCCTGGGCAGCTGAAAACCCTGCTCAGTCCCCGAGACCACCCAGGGAGTAGCACCCTCTGCTCCCGAGGGCGCTCTGGTCAGCCCTAAAGTTGGGCGATCCAGGCACACCACATTAGGGGATAACCCAAATGATGGGCAGAAAACCCTCCAAGCCTAGGTTGCAGGGCAATAGCAGCCTGGACCACTGCCTGCTGGTCAGCACCCCTGACCCCGGACTCTGGGGCTACTGCCCACTCCTCAGAGGGAGGCTGGTTCCGATCAGCCGAAGAAACTACCAGGGTATCCGTGTGGGCTGCCAACTCCAAAGAGTCGGCTAACTGGTCCGAACCAGACTCAGAGTCCACCTCCGAAGAGGTAGAGACCGAAGTCTGGTACCAGACCGTACGCGGACGCCTGCTCCTGTCTGGACAGAGGGAGGCGTCAGTCCAGGTGTCCGCACCAGTGCCGGCATCAAACTCCCCCACGGCACTGCAAACGGTGCCCAAAGAAGAGATGGCGACGAGAGCTGCAGCAGAAGTGGAGTCGATGTCCGCCATGGAGCAGTCCCCCCCCCCCACGGTGCCGCAAACAGCACCGGGATCAGGGACCAGTCGAAGTGACACCGACAGCTCCCTTGCGCGCCAGTATCACCGCAGGGCTTACATTCCCATACAGCACCAACGCCATCGGTGCTGCAAATGGCGTCGACAGGAAAGACAGCGCCAAGTGGCGGATCGGCACCATCAGGGCCCACGGCACCGAGGCCCAAAACGGCACCAACGGACGGTGCCGACCCAGGCTTGCCAGCCTGAGGAAATGACACCGGGGGAGCCTTCGGCCCCAAAAGGGCTATTGCCGGAGTGGTGCCTCCTGCCCGCCCCCAAGGGGAACAGACTGGGCCTCCTGCACCGCGGAAGGAGCTTCTGCCAAGGCGAGGCTACAAGAAGTGGAAGCCTCCTCCTCCGCAGTCCATACAGAACCACGAGGGGCCCGAAGGAAAGGCCGAGAGATTGCGGATTGGCCCGACGTGTACGCACCTGTCCCACAAAAGTTGGCGGAGCTCATCCAACTTTTCACATGTGCTTTTCCAGGACACGATGATCCATAGAGAAACAGGCATCACACGAATCCATGTCGTGAAGTGGCCCAAGATACATAAGACAATGATCATGTTGGTCGGTAATGGAGTACTTGCGACTGCACGGGCACCGACGCACTGGAGGCCGCCCCCCTTTCAGCGACTTTTTACCCCCACCCCGACCTAGACATGATCGATGGAAAACAATGAAAAAAATGGAAATTACATACCTACCATAATTCTTGACCTTCTTGGACGAAGTCTCCACCACTCATTCACACTAGTGGGATCTACGCCGTAGGCGCTAGGACCCAGCGGGAGCAAACTTTTCGAGAGGGTCGGTGCCAGAGATGGAGCCGCTAGGAAGCGGCACCACGAGCCATGGCTCGTGCAGTAAGACTACCTCAGCATCAACCCTCCAACCGCCTCAGTACCTTTTTTTCCGAGGAGGTGCAGCACAACTAACCCTAGAGGTCTAACCTAACAAAATCAGACATAAGATGGTCCAAATTACCTGTGTGAGAAGGGTCAACAATAGATTCTTCACAGCCCAATCATTGAGGGACTGAAGACCAAAAACAGAGACGTGAGCTCGGGGATGGCGGGTGGGAGTGTGAATGAGTGGTGACTTTGTCCAAGAAGATCAAGAATTACGGTAGGTATGTAATTTCCATATCTTCCTGGACATAAGTCTCCACCACTCATTCACACTAATGGGAGAGTACTGAGCTAACAAACCCCTGAAATGGGTGGCAGGAGAAACTATGAGCTCACATACCTAGGACAGAAGTCTGTTAAGAATAGTCCTACCAAATGACAGATGTCATCTAGCATGGACATCTAAAGCACAGTGCTTAACAAAAGTATGCACTGAGCTCCATGTAGTTGCATTGCAAATGTCTGCAATGGGCACACTGCGGATTTCCACCAGAGTTGCCGTGACTGCTCTAGTAGAGTGAGCACACACTCTGCCTTCTAGCTTAACCTGTGCCACAGAACAGCAGTGGTGGAGGCATGCTGCCAGCCACGCTGAAATGCACCTAATAGCAACAGGTTGACCCAACCGGGTCTCGCTAAAGGAAACAAACAGTTGTTGAGCCTTGAGAATTTCTTTTGTTCTATCCAGACAGAAATGCAGTGCTCTCTTAACATCCAAAGAATGCAGGGTACATTCCCCTTCATTCTGGACGTTAGCAAAGTAGGTAGGTAGGACCAGAGGTTGGTTTCGATGAAATTCTGAGACAACCTTGGGAAGAAACTTAGGGTGAGTCCTAAGAACTACTTTGTGAAATACAGTGTGTGTGTGTGTGTGGGGGTCTGTGACCAGAGCATGTATTTCAGAAACTCTATGGGCTGAAGAGATGGCCACCAGGAAGGCCGTTTTCCAACTGAGGAACTTCAACTCTCAGGTAGCCAGAGGCTCGAAAGGTTTCCGAGTGAGCATGTCTAGCACAAGGTTAATGTCCTAGGCTGCAGCTGGACGTCTGATAGGAGGTCTGGTATGCAGAATGCCCTTAAGAAACCTCTTAACCACAGGCAACTGAGCCAGAGACAAGGAATGTACCGGCTCATGATAAGCTGAAATGGCACAGAGATGACCTTTGACAGTAGAGTACTGCAGACCTGAACTGGAGAGGTCCAAGAGGTATTCCAAGACTTTATTTGGAGGGCAGGAAAAAGGGTTCCAAGAGGATTTTGCACACCAGAGAGAGAGAAACACTTCAATTTGTTTGTGTAGGTTTTCCTAGTGGCTGGTTTATGCGCAGCCAAGAGAATATCTGAAACTCTACGGGAAACACTGAACCTATTCACCTCTATCTCTTTAGGAGCCAAGCGTGAAGGTGAAGCGCCTTCAGATTGGGATGGACCACAGGTCCCGGGATCAGAAGGTTCGTCTGAAGGAGAAGTGCCTGTGGGAGGGTTGCCGATGACTGTAGAGCAGCAGGAACCATATCTGTCAAGGCCAGAAGGGAGCAATGAGAATCATTCTGTCTCCCTGAGACTCAAATTTGAGAAGCACCCTCTGAATTAGAGGACGAGGAAGAGGAAAGGTGTATAGAAAGCGTTTTGTCCACTGCAGCCTGAACACATCCTGACAGAATATGCCAGGTCCTGGATTTCTGGAGCAGAAGAGAGGCAGTTTTGCATTGCGTGAGGATGCAAAAAGGTCCAGGTCTGGAGTTCCCCACTCTTTGAAGAGTGACTGAGCGACGGTTAAGTCAATAGACCACTCGTGAGGATCTGTCTCCGTTCTGCTGAGACAGTCTGCTAGTTCATTCTGTACGCCTGGCAGGTAAACCGCACGGGTTACAGCCTTGTGCTCCAGGCATCATTCCCACACTCTCACAGCTTCCCTGCATAACAGGTAAGAGTGTGCACCGCCCTGTTTGTTGATGTAATACATCACTGCTTTGTTGTCTGTTTGAAGGAGAATGTTCTTGTGACAGAGTATGTCCTTCACGGCCCAGACTGCACAGAGCACGGCTCTCATTTCCAGGACATTTATGAGGAGCCGGACTCGTCCTTAGTCCACGTACCTTGAGTGTGGAGCTTCTGGCAATGAGCTCCCCACCCCATCAGGGACGCTTTGGTGGTAATGGAGATCTGATGATCCAGAGGAGAAAAGGGATATGCTTCCAGAAGGTTGTTCTCCTGCGACCACCAGGTGAGTGACCTCTTTAGAGGTTCTGTCACCTTGATGGGAAAGGACTGAGGGTGAGTGGTTGGGGACCACTGAGTACTGAGCATCCACTGAGAGGTTCTCATGTGTAGACATGCTAGGGGTACAGTGAACACCGAGGATGCCATGAGACCCAGCATCTGTTGCATCGAGATAGCTCGAACCGAGCTGTTTTCTCTGATGTACTGGGACATCTGTAGGATATCGCTCCTTCTGTCTTCTGGAAGAAGAGCTTTTGCACAGGAGGTATCCAGAAGAGTTCCTATGAAAAAGAGTTTCTGGGAGGGCTGCAACTGCGATTTGTTGCGATTTAACAGGACACCCATGGACGTGAGGAAGTCTGAAGCTTTGGCTACGGCGTACGGAGTTCCCTGCCTGGAAGGACTTGCTAGAAGCCAGTCGTCCAGGTATGGAAACACTTGAATTCTGATTTTCCTGAGATGTGCTGCAAGAATTGCACAACACTTTGTAAAAACTCGCAGCGCCGAGGATAGCCCAAAGGGCAGGACTCTGAACTGATAATGCTGACCCAACGCTACAAACCTCAGGTATTTGTGGTGCTTTGGGTGTATAAGAATGTGTTGGTAGGCATCCTGCATGTCCAGGGAGGCTAGTCAATCGTGTTGATTAATCTAAGGTAGAAGGGTACCTAGAGAGACTTTTTTGAGATCCAGAATGGGGCGTATGCCTCCAGTTTTCTTCGAAATTAGAAATTAATGGGAGCAGAAACCTGTGTTTCATTGGTCCGGCGGAACTACTTCTACTGCCCTGTTGTTCAGAAGGCCTTGCACCTCGGAAGCAAGAAGGTCTGACTGTACTGTCAACAGCCTGGGCTGTCGTTTGGGGGGGGATGATCGGGGGAGGGGGGCTCTGAAAGATTGAGCGAATACCCCTCGCGGATTATCTTGGAGGACCCATTTGTCTGATGTTACAGACTTCCACCAGTTGTAGAACTGAGTCAGATGTCCTCCCATTGCTGAGGAAGATTCCTCCTTGGGCAGTTGAGGTGGGACCTGGGCCAAGCACTCAGAAGGTGGCACTGGGCGCTTTGGTGGCTTATGACTTCTGCTGCGTTTTCTTTTGTGGCTGTGGGGTGTGACTTTTGTTAAAGCCCCCCCTGCCTTTACCCCCAAAAGACTGACAGTTATGAAACTGACATTTATTGGCACCCCCCCCCCCCGACCCCCCCCGAAAGGGGGCGGGTGCGGGTCAAGCTATCTTAATGGTTGAGCTAGTCTTCTTTGTGGCTTCCAGAGCTTGTTCCACCTGGGGTAAAGCCATGACCTGCTGCTGGGCATCATTCGTGAAGCCTGAAGTACGTAGCCAGGAGTGGCGACGGGTACAAATGCCTGCCGCCATTGCTCGAGAAGCAGTATCAGAAGCGCCCATTGCAGCTTTAACCTGTTGGTTATTGGACTCGATGCCCCTAGTTATGGTGTGAAGTAGCTCTGAATTAGTTTCCAATTCAGGCAGAGCTTCTACCATTTGCTTGAGCGAATGCCAAAGGACATATTTATATTGAGAAAAATAGCCCTGGAAGCTGGCAATACACATACCCAGGGTGGAGACAGCAAAGACTCTCTTACCTAAGGTGTCTGTCTTATGAGATTCTTTACCGATAGGCCGGGTTGAGGATGCCTGAGGGAGGACGGCCTTGTCATTCTCAGCTATGACTACAATGGGCTCAGCAAAAGCTTGTGAGGTCAATATGGGTTGATCCTTGGGAGCAGCGTACTTCCTATCTGTGGACTTAGCCATGGAAGGGATGAGAGCAGGATTGTTCCATACCATCTGAGAAAGGGTCTCAAAAGATGGTTGTACCGGAGGAGTTAAATCCATAGGGATCTCCGGGACATGTAGGTATTGGAGACTTAAAAGCTTCCCAGGATCGATTTCTGTAGTCTGTAGAGAAAGAGTGAAATTTAAATTTTTCAGAAGAGACTTAAAGGAAAGGTCTTCGACCACAGACTCTGCAGCGGGATTAACTCCTACTCCTTCAACATCATCAACCAGAGGAAGATCTGGGTCAGGCTCAAAATCATCTCCTGACAGTCCAGGGGGAACTGTATGGACAGGAAAGGAGTGAAAATCAGAATGGAAATTAGAAGAGGAAAGAATCGGAATTGAAAAGCCCTGGAGGCTGGATGGCGCCGCACCAAGTATCGGCGCTGATGAAGAACACTGTGCCGAACCCAAGGAAGTAGTCGCCATTGGAAACAGCCCAGCACATGGCACCGACAAAGGCCATGGCGCCGACAAAGCACCCTGGCGCCCCGGATGGAGCCGACAGAGCCCTTGGCACCAAAGATGGTGCCGACAGAGCCCTCGGCACCGCAGACGGCTCCGGTGTGTCTCAAGGTTTCCAAAAACTGCGATTTGAAGGAAAAGGAGGAAAATTAGCAGGAGATAGAGGCAACAGTGTGGGCCCCTGCGCCGCAGCCATGTGAGGGGGGAAAACGCCTGAGCATGGAGTCTACAGCACCGAAGAAGGCGCTGCGCAACTAGGAAGGTCAAACCACCCTGTCCCGGTCTCTCGAACTGCCCAAAGGCCCCGGAGTGACCGGGTCAGGCAGCTGGACCAACCTCTGAGCCCATTTCTCTATAAGAGCAGCCCACTGGTGAAAATGCTCATCGGAGGCCCATCCAGTAGGCGGGGATGGGCTCCAATGCTGAAGAGGACGGGCACCGGAGCTAGAAACCGGCGACTCCGAGAGGGGAGGAGACCGGTGCCTAGCCCCAATGACCAACCGTCGACACATAGACATACCAGAAGGTGACCTCGAGTGATGCCTTCTCCTTCTCGACTTGTGTGCCGAAGAACTTGAGGCCGAATGGTGCCACGAATGGGACCGTTTCCTTTTATGCTTGTGGGGGGACTGCCCATCTCCCTGAGCATTGGACCGTCCGTTGTCAGACCCACCCACCGGGGAGGGTCATGGACCGGACCCAGTTCGGCTGACTGAATAGCTTTCAATATGAAGTCTCCCTACCGTCACCTGACCCACTCATGGTCGACTCTGAAGGGCTGAAGACTTCTTTATTGATCAATAAATTTAATTAAAATCTACTCGGTACTTTCGAAGATAAATTACAAAACAATAAACTGAAAATTATGCTGCTAGTTTGAAGTTTGACTCCTGGACGGCGAGCGACATCGTCACTGAAGCGCACTCGACGGCGGGGAAAAAAGAAACTGAGGAAGTTGGAGGGTCAACGCCGAGGTAGTCTTACTGCATCAGCCATGGCTCGTGGTACTGCTTCCTCGTGGCTCCATCTCTGGTGCTGACCCTCTCGAAAAGTTTGCTCCCACTGGGTCCTAGCGCCTCTGGCATAGATCCCATTAACGTGAATGAGTGGTGGAGACTTTATGTCCAGGAAGATCAGACTCGACGTCACTGAAAATAATAAAGGAACAGTCTTACCAAACAGTAACGTCGAGTAGGGTGAAACGGAACTGGCAGGTAGACGCGGCATCGACAGACGAAGACTAGGCCCGATGTAGTTGCTTGGAGCTCCTCACGAGGTGCGACCTCTACGGTGGGAGACGAAGAACTGGCAGGAGGGCGGGTCTGGCAACAGCTAATGGCCAACCCGCAAGCGCCACGCAGTGCATCCGCTTCGAGGGCGGTGCCGTCACTGCGTCAGCTCCACCCATCCAAAAAAAAAAGAGTTCCAACGGGGTCGTGACCTCTGGCCACATACCCAACTGTGATGAATGGTGAAGACTGACACAGATAAGATCACAGTTTTCCAAGTGATATACTTCAAATCTGCAGTTGCCATGGGCTCGAATGGTGCATCCATGAGCTTGGCAATGCAGATATTCAGATTTCAGCCCGGGACCAGTTCCCTCAAGGGAGGATGCAGAAGATTGAGGCCTTTAAAGTATTTCCTGATGACTGGATGAGAGGCCATGGATCTCTCTTTACCAGCTGAAAGGTAAAGCTGAGACTGAAGCCAAGTGGACCTTGAGGGTCGAAGGCTTCAGGTCTAAGGAATGTAGGTGCGTCAGGTAATCAAGTAGAATAGCCAAGTTAATCCTGGAGGGGTCAGTACCCACACCTGCACACCATATGGAAAACCTCTTCCACTTAGAAGTATATGTTTTCTTAGTGGAAGGTTTCCTGGAACCCCTAAGCACTGCCAGCACCTGTTCTGACAGTTTAAGATTAGCAAATTCTAAGTCCTCAAGAGCCAGGCTTTGAGCCTGAGTGATCTGAGGTTGGGGTACAAGATCCTGCCCTGAGTGGAGGTCAGCAGGTTGTGCCCCCTGGGCAAGTGAATTGGGGAAGCTACTGACAGAGTCAGCAGAAGTGAGTACCAGCGCTGTCTCGGCCAATCTGGTGCCACCAATATCATTGTTGCTGGTTAGGACCTTAATTTCAGCAGGGTCCTGAATATCACTGGAAAAGGAGGGAAGGCATACGGAAACTTCCCTGTCCAGTCCAGGGCCATCGCATCTAGGGTAAGTGTGCCCCTGAGAGGGGGCCTGCAACAGTACACTGGTAACTGGTGATTTTCTACAGAGGCAAAAAGATCCACCTCTGGAGTATTGTACTGAGTACCCGGGGATTCAGGCACCACTCGTGGTGGTCCTGACTTATCCTGCTGAGAGAATCTACCAGTACATTGTCCTTCCCTGGAAGGTGTATGGCTGATAAAGGATACTTTCATGGAGTATGCCAAGGACCACAGCCTCATTGCTTCTGTGCACAGTGGGACTGACCTGGTTCCTCCTTGTTTGTTGATGTAGTACATGGTTGGGGTGTTCTCTGTTCTGACCTGCACCACCTTGTTTTGAAGATGTGGGGCAAATGCCTGCAGAGCTAAGTAAACTGCCCTGAGCTCCAGCAGATTTATGTGCAACAGGGACTCTTGGGGAGACCACGTGCCACTTGCTGTGTGGTCTAATGTGTGCTCCCAAACCTAAAAGTAAGGCATCTGCTGTGAGAATTAAGGAAGGCTGTTCCTTTATGAAAGCTACACCTACCCGAAGGTTGTGCTCGTCCAGCCACCACTGCAGTGCCTGTACAAGGCTGTGGGTGACTGGAACCAGTTTGGACAGCGAGTCTGTCTTTTGTGACCAGTACTGTCTTAGGTGAAACTGGATGTCTCTCATTTGAAATCTGGAACCTAGCACTACTGTGGTGGCAGCTGCCATGTGACACAGCAGCCTGAGGAATTCTCTGGCTGGTTTGTGTTTTCCCAGCACAAATGAGTTTGCAATCTGCAGCATGTTGTTTACCCTGTCCTGTGGCTGAAAGCCTCTGCCTAGGCTAGTATCCAGTTCAGCTCCAACAACCTCTAGTACTTGGACTGGTATTTGCTGAGACTTCTGCTCGTTTATGAGAAAACCCCAGGGATTTTAGAGTAGATTTTGTTAGTGCTAGGGAGTGCTCTACATGCTGCAGAGATTGGCCCACTACTAACCAGTCATCCAGTTAGGGGAAAGACCATTACCCCGTTTTCTCAAAAAATCTACCAGTACGGCCAGGCACTTTGTGAAGGCCCCTGGTGCAGAAGTTAGGCCAAACGAAAGTGTGCAAACTGATAGTGGCCTAAGGCCAGCCTGAATCTCAAATTCTTTCTGTGAGCTGGTCTGATAGGGATGTGAAAGTAAGCATCCCTTAGGTCTAGGGAGGCTAGCCAGTCTCCCTTTTGTAATGTGGGAATGATTACTGCAAGAGTGACCATTTTGAATTCTGGCTTCAAAATGTGTCTAACATTCTTAGATCCAGAATAGGTCGCCAATCCCCATTTTTATTCCTTGTGAGGAAGTATCTGAAGTAAACGCCTTTTCCCCTTTGGTTTAGGGGCACTAGCTCCACTGCTTTGATTGCCAGAAGATGTTTTACCTCTGCTTCCAGTAAGATTCTGTCTGCAGATGTAATTGTTACAAAAGTTCTTGTTCTCAGCTTGGGAAATGATCTGAAGCTGAGTGCCAGACCCTGGCTCACTACCTCCAGGGCCCACGTCTCTGTTTTTTTAATTTTATTTATTTAGTTTTTGTTGACCAGCTAAGTGCACAAGACAGATTCTGCCTATTTTCAGGCACGACCCGGGGGAGGGGGATACAGATGAATGCCAACTGACTTTGAACCAGATTAAGCTGTTTGTGGTATTTTTAGTGAATGTGGTGATGGTATGCCAAGCCTGGAGGCAGTGAGCCTGTCTGCCACCTACCTGTGGTTCTACAGTAGGGGATGCGACCTGTACCAGCCTGTCAGGGGTTCTGTGCGGGCTATGCCTGAACCTGAGGAGAGGGAGAAGCTCTTCTCACAGCTCTCCTGCCCCTTCCTCTGAAATAGCCTCTAGGCTGCTGTTGCGGCTGAGAGGCCTGTGCCTGGAAAAAAGGTCTGGGATAAAATCCCCTACCCCTGCCTTCCCTAGTCTGGGATCTATAAGAAGCAGAAGGTCTGTCCTTCAATTTACTTCGATAGCTAGATTTGTATTCCTCTACCTTTTTTCATATAGGCCTCAGTTTTATCACTAAACAATGACTTATTTTCAATAGGGAAATCCATTGCTTTGGCCTGGGTATCTGCGGTGAGGTTGATGGCTCTGACCAATGCAAATCTCCTACGGGAGACAGCTAATGCCATAAGCCTGGCTGCCGTGTCACTGACATCCACTGCCATACAGAACTGGTATTTAGTGGCATTAAGTTCAGCCCTTGCTGTGTCTTGCAGGTCCACTGCCACTTCACCTGGCACCTTGTCAGCCAGTGCTAAGACTGCATTCCAGAGTGCCTTCTGATATCGCACTCCATATGCTATGTAGTTGACTTGCCTGACTATTAACGGGGCCTCCATGTAGCCCTTCTTTCCCATGGCATCCATTTTTCATGAATCTTTATCTGGAGAACGGGTAGCCAGGGGTATCCTGGCATTGTCACAGGCAGCAGCCTGAACCACACCTTCAGGATCAGGGTGATTAAACAAAATATCAGCTGTGGATCTGTCTAGCTGATACTTTTTGTCAACTTTTTTATCTATCCCAGGGATAGAAGTTGGGGTTTGGAATATCTGCAATGCTGCCTTTTTTAGGGACTTATGCATTGGAAGCAGAAGACGTTTTGTAGGAGTTAGACCATTCATATCGAGGAACTCTGCTTCTCCACATCCTCTTCAGTTTCCTGAAGAGGAAGATTAAGGGTCTCTACCATGCTTTTTACAAAAGCATAGTGCGCGGAGTACTCTTCTGGACCCCTACGAGAAGATCCAAACTCCTGCTCTAGGGAACCTCAGGATCTTTCGGTTTGCCTTCAAAATCCTCCTCATCCTCCTCACCATAAATAACTTGATGTTCCTGAGGGGCAGGAACCAAAGCAGGAACCGGTGTAGGAACCGGGACTGCAGCCTGCAGGGCTTGTAAGACCTGTAAGGCCTTAGGAATGTCGTTAGTCGAGGGCATAGAGTCGAGGTTTGTCTGCTGGGAGCTCCTTAGCCTTCTCAGCCGGAGGCGCAGCGACATGATTTTCTTTGCATTTTTTCTTTAGTGGGACAGACTCAGCAATGGTCTCCAAAGCCCTTTTTGACTTACCTTGCTCAGATTTCTCTGAGCTCTTGTCAGTGTCCTTAGCTTTGCCTCCATCTTTTCTAGGAATAGAGGTAGATGCACTACTATCAGTAGCAGAAGCCATCTCCTTTAACTTTTTAGCCCTTTTTCTTAAAGTTTTAGGACAAAAAGTCTAGCAAATCTCACAATTAGCAAAAATATGGCTGGTACCCAAACAGGAACTACAAAGGGAATGTCTATCCGCTTTTGCTATAATCTGCCCACAAGACTCCCAATATTTAAAACCAGTGGGTACTGTGCGTTTTTTAGACTTGTCTAAATGGACCTCTGACATTGAGTAAGACAGTAAAAAGCAATCACAAAACGTTTAATAATACCTTGGAACTGGAGGTTTTAAATTTAAACAACCGCTAACGGTTCCTGAAACCGAGCACTAATCGGTTCCCCAAAAGAAAAAGAACCAAAAATTACTTTAAATTTAAATAAAAATAAAGTGGTCAAAGGAACTGACCGCAAATACAAACTTCAGGTAATAAAGCTGTGGTAAACCTCGCCAAAAGACACGGAAACCTCGGTTCCAAGGAACCGTGAGGGAACTGCAAATAACACAAAAAACTACTAAAATGATCAAAAAACTAAACTTCTAAGGCAGCAGTTTAAAATTAAACTTAAAATGAGTACTTATATACACAGATAATTTATTCTGAAGACAGTTCAAGGAGAGCTCTCCAGGACATTGGGAGCAACTCTTTTGGCCAAGGGACTGGTAATGGCTACTGGATGGTGCCTGCATGACACTGGGTGGTGCAACATGTCTACCAATAACTGTTGTGGGCTCCCTCACCCATCTCAGTTCTGTTCACCGGGACAGAAGCAAAATGGGGAGAAAATTCAAGCTGGGGTTTGTGATAAGCTAGCCAAAAGGACAGAAAAGGATGTAGGATAAAAAAATAAATAAAACCCGACTACCAACTCACATAAAGAGAAAAAGAAGAAGCGGCCCACCTAAGGTGGCACACAGAAAAGAAGTAGTGTGGGAGTTTGAGCCACAGCCTCAATAAACATACACACTACCAAGGGGGAACAGTCAGTACTTGTCCTCCTCAATCTCTCATCAGCATTTAACACTGCAGACCATGTGGTGTTACTGGATCACCTGAGTGGAGCTCTATGGACTCACCAACATTGTCAACCACTGGTTTGAGTCCTTTCTCATAGGCAGAATGCAGATGATGGTGATGAAAGTTCTCCCCAAAAAGGGGAAAGATCATTCTCTCCCAGGAAGCTACTGCCTGATCTCAATGATCAATGCAGATGCAAAGATCTTGGCTAAGGTGCTAGCAGCTAGACTAAATTCCATTCTGCCCAGTTTTATACATCCTAGCCAGGCAGGCTCTGTAAAAGATAGGTTGGGCACAGAAGACCAGCCCCAATCCTTCCTCAACCTACATCATGTAGCCCAATCCCTTCCCATCCCTGTGGCAGCCCTAACAATGGATTTCGAGAAGGCCTCTGACTTAGTCAAATGGTGTTATTTCTTCAAGGTCCTGGAGGCCATGGGATTTGGTTCCAATTTTCTAGGGACAATACATGCCCTATATAGTAATCCCAGAGCCAAGGTCCTGACAAACAGCATTCTGTCAGAAACCTTTCCACTTCAGAGGGGCACCCGACAAAGCTCCCCCCTCTCCCCCTTCTTTTCCTGTTGGCTACTGAACTTCTGGCAATTGCTACAAAAGAGCACCCAGACTTGCAGGGTATTAAGAGCTGTGGTAGCTGATCACTCGGCCATGCTTTATGCAGATGATATTCTCATACTGCTAGCAGATATCCATCACTCAATGACACCACTCTAACAGCTCCTTGCACACTTCTCTGACTTATCAGGTCTGCGCATCAACCATGGGAAGTCTGCGGTATTCCCCCTAAACCAACACTACAATAGGCAATCAGTAAAAAGGACATCCTGGCTCTGGTCTGAGGCAGGGATCACCTATACAGGCATCAGAATTACACCCAACATGAAGGATTTTTGTAAGGCCACCCCCTCCTGGAAACCTTAAAGTAAGACTTTGCCTGTTGGAAACTGCTGAATATGACCCTTAGTGTCACGATCACTTCCATAAAAATGGTAGCAGGTCCCAAAATATTTCACATTTTGGCCAACTTACTTACTGAAATTCCCCGTCTGGTTTTCAAGAATAGGCACCCTAATAGGGAACTTTCTTTGGGAGGGCCGAACACTTCGCTTCAGCAAACTCAACCTGAGGTAGCATTGATCAAGAGAGGGGTGGAGACTCCCAGATTTTAGGGACTACCATAAAACCTTTGTTCAGACACAGACAATCAATTGGTTCCTATCACCTCTGGCTTCTCTCCTACCTGGGGTAGCTAGGCAGGGAGTGATGTATTTCACCCCTAATCCAAGTGTAGTACTGTACATTGTAAACCCTAAGGTAGGACTGAACCACTGCCCCCCACTATATTGGTTTCCCTTAAATACTGGAAGTAAATTTCCTCTCAGTTACATCTCCCAACTACTCCCATCCTATATGCTCCCCTGTGGGATAGTGATGTGTTTCACATTGCCCATAAACCTATGGTAGGAAGGCACTAGAAAAAGAAAGGTATTTTCACTAACCAAGATCTATGTCCCAAAAACACATCACATTTTCACTCCTACTCCCACCTTGTATCTCTCTATAATTTACCCAAACACGACTGCTGGTTTTATCTACAGGTAATATTCTCACTTTCCCAAAACCTAATGAACTCCAAGGAGGCACTGACTACACATTCCCTACACTAAAGCTCACCAGGGGAGTTGCTGGCATGATTTACAAATCGCTACGGGATGAGGCACACCACCCCATGGAAAAGGCCCAGACTCAGTAGCAGGATGAAGTCCTCATACCTGTGACTGATCACCAGTGGCATACTGCCTGATATAGGGCTCATACCTGCTGCAGAAACATGAGGGCCCAACCAGTTCAGCTAAAAATTATGCACTGGTGGTATAGAGCACCCCAAAAGCTTCACAAAATGGGCCTTCTCTGTTCAGATCTCTGCTGTAGATGCAATTCACGTGAAGACTCTCCTCCTACATTTTGTTGTCATGCCCCCTTGTAGCCAAGTTCTGACAGTGGTTTTAAGACACTGCCACTAGCACCATCCCTTGTCTGTACCCGTACTTCCTTATGATATTTTACTGTTGAATTTATTTTTCAAAGTTCACCTGAATTACTTATTTGCTGAGCTGTTTGTTTTATTGTTGCTCTGTGCCTCTGTACAGCCTTTATAGAGGAGCTTTACCATGCTGTATGAATATTAAAAAAATTCAATAAGAAGTTAACGGTAAAAAAAAATATCCGTAAAGTGCAAGTTCAGGTTTCATTTCTATGTTAATCATACCCAATTGTAGCTTTCATTTAATCCCAAAAAGGGCTCCCCCTTGCTGTGTTGGAGAGAGAGTCAAGTCATTGGATGGCATGCACTGGGTGTAAGCTGAACTTTGGCAATGCAGAGTTGCTTCTGCTGGGTCCAATCTCAGATCAGTTACAGCAGGCTTGGGCTATCTTCACTTGACAGAATTCAGCTCAAGGCTAGGAGGCTTGTCTGCAAACTAGGGGTAGCTCTGGAAGACAATGCTGAATGTTCAGGTGTATGGAGGGGCTTTTATTATCTAAAGAATATCTCTAGGTTGTGCCTTGAATGGTGCTTAGCCATACATTTGTTGCACCCGTCTAGATTGTTACAGCAAGCTTTTACACTGAGGCTCAGCTTACAAATAACTTATTGTCTATATCCATCTACAATTCTACTCCATGAACGATCATTGTAATATTGCGCTACATAAGCCTATTTATACCTGCCCATTAACTGCTCCCTGTTTTATTATGTCTTTGTTTTCAAAGACTTATGTGCACTAAAGATTCTGCCCAGTACTGTTCTATGCAACATATACAGTTTCTAAATTCTGCTGTACACAATGTCTACTCTATGTATTGCCTTTCACAGTCCGCACTGTGCCTGAAAATGGTTCACTGCACCGGAACAGCCCCCAGTTAACAAAACAAACATACTCTACCAGGGCTTGCCTGTGAATCTTATCAGACATCTACAGCTGGCGCAGACTGCAGCAGCTCAGCTCCTCACAACCACTAGGAGGATGAAGCATAAGACCCCTGTGTTCTGCAGTCTGTACTGGCTCTGACAGCTGGTAGACAGACTAAGATTTTGCTGTTAATCTATAAGGCTCAGAATGCCCAGGGCCCTCAGTACCTCAACAACCTTACTGTCATTCACACGTGTAACAAGGAGTTGCGTTCCATGGCTGACCTGCTTCCAGACATCTCAAAATCTCATTGGGGGGGGCACTGCTGAGCAGCCATGAGGGAGGCAGCAGATTCTCTCCGCTCCGTATTTTCGGTTAATTTTTACTATAAAATTATTATTTGGAGCTCACTTTTTGTTCCTGTGCCTTTGGAGACCTGTATAGACAACAAGTACTACATTACGGGGAAGAACAAGGGTTGTACTGCAGCTCCATCAGACTCCTTTCACCCAAGGAGTACCAGGGGAGGTGGTCCGACCCGGAGTGGTGAAGCCAGGGCATCTGGTTCAACAGCATCGGAGGAGGTTTCGCTGGCAATGGTTAACCAAACACTGCAGCAACTGGTACGCACGGCCCAAGATCTCAACCGCAAGTCTAACTCGCTAACCCTGCAGGTAACGGCGCTGGAAACTAAAACGGACTTGACCCAGCAGTCGGTACTGAAACTAGAACAGAACCTAAATAAAACTATGGATGTATCCACGAAGCCGACTAGGGACAATATAAAAATGTCTCGGTGAAGAGAGCAGCTGGAAAACCAGATTTGAGAATGGAATGTCCATATCTTGGGCCTACCTGACTTGGCAGAGGGGGGAAGACCCTCTGGGATTTGTGAGTTTTTCTACCGGACATTCTGGCTTTGGAGAGGATGACCTGCAAATTTCCCTAGAAAGAGCCTTCCGAACTATGCCTCATAGAGCGATTCTGGGACAGGATGGTCCCAGGACTCTGGTGGTTACCTGTTCGGGTGGGGGAGATCGTAACTACATATTGGTGGTGGTAAGAAGACATCGTCAGCTTAAATACGGCGATGCAATACTATGTTCCCAGATTTATCCTTTGAAACTCAACAACATCGCCGATCTTTTGATGGAGTTCGGAGCTGCCTGTGGTTGCTTTCAATCCCGAACCAACTTTTGCATCCTGCTCAGTTATGGGTGAAATGGCAGGATAAGACTTACTTGTTTAACACCCCTGTGGAGGTAGAATGGGCATTGGACAACATGGAATCAGAGGTGTCCCAGGAGAAGGAGACAATGGAGGCGACAGGAGAGTGAGCTGTAGCTGGACTTTCTGTTTCTGCATTTAGTAATAAACGCTCTCAAAAATACTATCACATTACAGAGTCAAGCCTAATGTTGAAATGATTGGGGATAGTCTGGGCCATAATGGTGGAAATGTATCCTTTATATTAGGCTTTACTGGATCTGGTTGATATAATGCTGTTCTTTGTTGCCTCTTTTTCCTTTTGTCAGCAGCATATGGACCTTTTGAATACGGACTTTACCTAACGTGTAGTTACAGAGCCCTGGAATTTTATATCTAGCTCGACAATATAATGTTATGTTAATTGGGGCTGCTTAACTGGGAAATTATAAAAGATAGTTCTGCTGCTTTATAAGAGTTTACTCCTAGCACCGATTAATATTACAGGGGCTAAAACTCTTATCGTTTTTTTTAATACATCTGCAACCTATTACTGTGCTATATGGAGCTTGTTACAACTGAATGTGCAATCCTGTGGAGGGGCTGTGGGCCTGTTGGCTCACACGCCACTGGTACTGAGGGGCCAGTTAGTGTCGTTCCCCTTCGAGGTCCTCCTTTGGCTGTAGGCCTTTGTATTTACTATGTTCAGAGATGGACCAATTGTGGTTCATTCCTCCGTGATGGTTACTGCATGGGATTGGTTATTTCTTATCGTTAATACTGATTGTTCCTGTAACTAATGTTACTTATGTGTCCAATCTTTGTACTGCGCTATGTGCAAGTGTATCTTGTATAAAAGCTAACAAAAAGATAATGCAAAAAAAAAATTCATTTCAAGTCTGCCAAAAATAGGGCCTTTGGAGTGGCAGCCCCAAGACTGTGGAACAGTCTATTCTGTCTTAGAAACATAAACTTTGACGGCAGATAAGGACCACTTGGCCCATCCAGTCTGCCCATTTCCCTACCTACTGGATAAGTTGCAGATCTTAGTTAACCAACAGCCTACTTCCTCCTACTCCCCCCCCCCCCCCAACTATAATTGCCTTATGTCTGTCCGATGCATTCTTGAATTCCCCCACTGTTTTTGACCTCATGGGTCTTGGAATATCAGAACTGCCCCAACGGTCAATTGCTTCACAATAAAATTGCAAAACTGGCTATTCAAGCTGCTTTCTCAAATGGCTAGTCCGTGTTAATATTTTCGACCATTATTTGAAGAGCTTTATGTAGCACTTTTCACTCTATAGAATATGTAGGGATGGGCAAAGCTGAGGAGGTTTTGGATTTGCCAAATAGAGACCAAGTTTACATTTGGTTTTGGACAGGATTTGGATTTGGTTTTACTATTCTAATATTTACTGCTAATATGCATCACCAGTAAAGGAAAAAAAAGACATTGTAAGGAGAAAACCTGTTTTACTAACATATCTTAGTTAGTACCATCTCCCTTCCCACACTGATACCCCCGTACTTTACTGTTCACAAGCGAACATATTTAAATAAAACCACATTTCTCACACTTTAGTAAGCTTGTAAATAAAAATCTGCAAAGCCACCTATTTTTTCACCTAAAATATAAAAGAAAATCCATTTTGCAATTAAGTGTCCGTTATTACTGGGGATGTTATGCTATCTCGCACTGTTCAAATCATGTAACAAAACATTAACCTTAATCTCACCGTAGCACTATTTATTTACATGACTATGTTACCAACCCATGCGAGCACACTCAGTGGGTTCAGTCCATGTTAAAGAAGCATGCCTGTCTGGCAACAATGTAAGTAAGCACACAAAACTGTGCTCAGCAGTAACTATCAGTTTCAGAAACAGTATTCATGCTACCCCTACAAGAAACCGACAGAAGCAGAGGGTGTATTTTAGCTTAAAAACCCCACAGAATGGGGCAAACAAGAAAAGGTAGTTTATTTTATTTAAAAATTGTTTGGGGGGGCCGGGTGGAGTGCTAGAGAGCAATCTCATTTGCAGGATGCGAGCCGCATGAGCACTGCAATCTAATTTCAGGATTTCTTTAAAAAACACATCTTTGGAGCCGGCCTGGTGGTGCAGAGGGTTGAAGTGCTGGCACCTTGCCTTGCACCACACTGGTGACCCGGGTTCACGAACGGATTTGGGTGCCAGAGGGTCAGGAGTAGGATTGAGTGTCTGGAGGGCTCCGCTCCTCTCCTCTCCTGGGGTGGGTTGGGGAATGGTGTCGCTCTGTAGCGGCCCCCAGTGGAGACCACGGGAAGCTCAGTTGCGACGCGAGTAGGAGAATCAGAGAGAAAAACTAGAAAATGGCATCTCCTCCTACCAGATGACGGATGCCCAGACTAGTGCCTCCCCGAGTTCCGTGACAGCAGACCCGGCCACAGCAACACCCAGGGCCAATGCCTAGGCCGTTAGGCTGTTTCTCCTTGGAAGAGGAGGACCCACCCGACGAAGGGTTACATCGGGTTATCCTGAGGTGGCTGCAATGTGGGGTTGAGATAGGCGGCAGTGACGGGAGAGGTGAGAGCCTTTGTGGCAACTGGCCTGAAGGAGAGGTAGGTGAGGGTCGCAGGGGAAATAAATGAAGCAAAAAAAAAAAAAAAAAAACACATATTTTAACAGCTGTTTTCAATTTTGCTCACCAGACTGTAGCTCCTGAAGGTTTTGGGAATTCAGCAATCCTATTTTTGTCATGGTTCACCCAAAATAGAAACAAGGTGAAGGTTCTAAGCAAAAGGGACAACAGCATCAGTCTAAGGCCTCTGAAATCTCAGGTAGCATGGGAGCCGGCAGCCTGGACAGCTTGATGAGAGAGCCACCTTGGAAGACGATGACTAAGTCCATAAAAGCTATGATTACCAAGACAGAGTGAACTTTTTTTTTTTAAATTCAAGTTTATTGACAACAAGTGGGTACACAATCAATTTGTATACAAAAGAAATACAGGTCCAATCAGGAAGATATTCATCAATTAGTACAAGGACAATTAATTATGCCTAGTAGGAGTATTTTAAGAATGTCATTCCCTTTCAGTGGGGTCAAACTCCCTATCATCTCACTGGGCCCGGTCATGGGACTACCGCCTCCCCTCTCGCCAGCAAGGTTCAAGTCCCAGTCACCATTCCTTTCCCCCACCCCTGCATTAAGGAACTGTCCTACTTCAGGCTGACATTGCCTCAGGATCTAGGTTCCTATACACATCCAGCCAGGCTAACCATCTTGTCCATCTGCGAATATAAATATGTGTCTGCTGATTAATTCTAAAGGTTAGTTCTTCTAGATCAGAAATTTCTTGTATGATTTGTATCCAAGTCTCAGAAGCAGGTGGCTCTGGTTTCAGCCAGGCGCGAGTAATGGTCTTATGTGCTGCAACCACCAGTATGGCCCAGAGGTACACTGAATCAGTACCCCTTACAACTTGGGGTGGAATGCCCAGAACAGCCTCCTGCCACTCTAGTGGTCGGTCCAGCATGAAGAGGTCCATCAGGATTGCCATCACCCTATTCCAGAAGGGCCTTATCCTGGAACACGTCCAGAAAATATGCAGGTGATGTGCGTCGCCCTCTCCACAGAGTCTCCAGCATGAGTGAGAGTGGGTCGGGTCTCTCCTATGGAGAAGTGCTGGAGTAAGAAAGTAGCGTACCCTCATTTTCCAGCTAAATTCTTGCCAGAGTGGAGATGTGGTTGTTTTAGTGACAAAACACTTTATCCCAATTTACTTCCCTCTCATCAGCACCCGACTCCCTTTGCCAGTTAGATTTAATTTTATACAGGGGATCCTTCTTCAATGCTATCAGTGATTTATAAAGTATTGATATGTGACCTCTCTGGACCTGACCAACCATCACACCCCTCATGCAATCAAGAAAAGGCAATGCCCGTGCTGGATCTGAGTCCGCCTCCTGACATCTATGAATGTACGTTCTGACTTGCAGGAATCTGAAATGGTCAGAGCGCCGGAGTTCATACATGTTCTGGAGTGTCTCAAAGTCCAGGACCATATTTCCCTGTACAAACTGTCCAAAATGTACCAGACCTTGCCTACCCCAGGCCCTGAAAGTATGGTCTAGTCGAGCTGGCAAAAAATTCGGTGACCATGGGAGTCCACTTAGAGGCCAAATGGATTTCCCAATTCTATATTTCTGCCACACTCTACGTGTGGCAGCCAACATGTTATTAACTACCGTCAACAAAGGGGGGGGGGGATCGAGTATGGATCCAGGGGGGATCATAACCCTGGCACCCAGTGGGGGGCCACATCCGTCTTCCTCACCCTGTTCCATTAGCTTCCAATTAGAGGCATAGGTTGGAGTGGACCAGAGCAGGGCCATCTTCAATTGTGTTGCCAAGTAATAATCCTCCAAGTAAGGAAGAGATCAGCCACCATTTTTTTTATGTGTTTGTAATATACGTAAGTTAATTCTTGGTCTCTTATTATTCCAGATAAATCTCACTAACTTCCTGTGCCAGGCCTGAAATTGTGCCAAGTTTATAAGGAGGGGGAGGCACTGGAACAAGTATAAAAACTTAGGGAGAATATTCATAGCAATTGACTGTATCTTAGCATACATGGGGAGGTTTATTGATGACCACCTTTCAAAGTCCTTTGTCATTTGAGTTATAAGGGGATTGTAGTTTGCCTTAAACAGTTGGGAAAGGTGTTTAGTAATATAAGTGCCCAACTATTCCATCTTGTTTGCTGCCCAATCCAGTGGGAGCATTCCCCTTATCCTATTTGTAGGTGTATAATAAAAGTTAAGGACCTCCGTCTTTGTTTTATTAAGCGTATAACCCGCATGCCTGCCAAATTCCTCCAATACTGTCCACACCTGTGGGATGGATTCCGCTGGATTCGAGAGAGAGAGAGAGAGCAGGACATCATCTGAGTATAAAGATATTTTCCGGTCTATCCCCCCCCACCTCTATCCCCGCAATCTGCTCTGATTGGCGTATAGCTAGTGCCAAAGGTTCTATGTAGAGGGCAAAGAGAAGGGGAGAGAGGGGGCAACCTTGTCTAGTGCCACATCCTAGCCTGAATCGTGAGGAGATGCCCCCATTTACCCTAACATAAGCTTGGGAATCAGTGTATAGTACTTTTATACTATCTATAAAGGATTGTGGGAAGGCCATAGACTCAAGAATTAGAAACAGAAAACTCCAAGAAACCTTATCAAAGGCCTTCTCCGCATCCAAACTCATTAGGTGGGAAGGAATGCGGCGGCGATGTATAATGTCTAAAGACAGAGTGAACCTTGACCAAATTAGAAATACATGATGCCCAACTGAACTAGCTGATCAGTAGTGTTTTGGATGTCGAAAAATACTCCATGACTACCATGGCAGTCGCATCGGCTTTGACGAAACAAAATGCACAACTCAATGGCTGTTTAGAAGGTCTGGAAAATGAGGCCTGGGCTGGCAACGTCCGACTGGCGGGTGTCCCCTAGGGTGCAGAGGGTAATAACTTATAACATTTTTTGAGAGACTGGGTTGCAAATAATCTTGCCTTGCCTTAACATTTTCATGTTAAATCCCTCACCACAGCCTACTGAGTTAACCCCTGCACTGCTCCATTGGATTTAAACCAGTCACAGACTGTTCTCCTGCGAACCTCAGGCCCCGAAATTCATGATGTCCTCATCCAGCTAGCCAGAGCCTCCTATCCCTTGGTGAACGTGGGAGGAGACATCAAGCTTATCCACTGTTTTGAACCTCAGCCTGGAGAAAAAGGTGTGATGAGGTGAGGCAACGTCTTCACGCTTTGGGGACTGTACACTATTTCTTGCTCCCTGCTCGATTGAAAACTGTTTATGGTAGCAAGACTTTCAGTATGATGACTTGAGAGATGCAAGTTGTTGGGTGCAGAAGACAGAGGCAGAGTTTGCAGCTCATGATGGGGACAGGCACCAGGATGATACCAATGAAGACTGAACATGTCTACTGTAAGTACTGGTAGTGAGTAACAGATTCTCTAAGGGGACATTTTGGGTGGTGGGTCAGTTTAGACTGAAATATCTTGATGTGACTGCACCACCAGTTTCCTTTTTTGTATATTTTGATACTTCAGCTGTTTATGGGGGTTCGAGGGAGGCCTTAACAATGCTGCCATCCACGTGGCGTGACTCGTGCTTCTTTTTACTTTGGTCTTACACTGTGCAGCAAATCTGTTCTTTTTCACCTCTACCGTATACAGCGAATCCTAAGCTGCTCTGATGGTGTCAGAGAGTGGCTCAAGATAAGTGTCCTTATAGTTCAAATATATGTGAGAATGACTCATTTAATATGTTTATACTAAGCATATTAATGTTTCTATACTGTAAAGTTACCCAGAGTCTTGACTGCATTAAAATGGGTGCTGTTTTTGAGAGCTATAACGTGCTCATGTTTTGCCAGTAATCCCTTTTACACTGTATGTTCAGTAAAGACATTTGTATAGCAGTCCTAAAACTGCTTTAGTTTACTTCCTAACTTACTCTCCCTTTAGGACTGTCGTGACGGTTGGAGAGACTGGCAGTTAGATACATTTGCTGAAATATTTTTAAAGAATACCCCCATTTCCGAGTTAACAGGTTAATTGGCAGATTATGTGTGTACATCACCATTTCTGGAAGTTGGTAATGTACTTGTGCACTGTTGACATTTATTGTAACCTGTTATGAGTGTCTATGGCTGTATTGCTAGTCAATGAAAATAATAAAACTTAAGTTTGAAAACAAATTGTTCTGATAGCAACAAGGAACTCCCTGGGGTCAGTTAATCATCCCCAAGGGAGAATATACTTTGTGCCACAATACACCCTTAAAGGGTGATTAGCACTCTGGTCATGTACTATTGTTCAAAAAGATACCAACTCCCTCTTTCCCCTTTAAACCACCGACCCACCCATCCAAATCCCCTTTTGCCCCTGCCCCCTAATCTTTAGCATCTTTGGGAGCACAGCGATGTCTGCCCCTATCCTCTCTGCTACATTCCTGTTGGAGAGAAATACAGCAACAGAGTCATAGCTGGCCTGATGTAAAAATTAACAAAACAAAAAAAGGGAGGGGTCACAACCAATCTTCAGGGGCAAGATGTGTGTGTCCCCATCCTCTAACTTCCCTCTGCTCCAATGTATAGTAGTTAGTGGAGGAAACTGCATGATGAAGGCCATACTACCGGCCATTCAAAGCTCTCTCTTTCTCAGTTAAACAAAACATATGTTCAGGTCTACCAGGGCACAGTTGTGTGTGCCCCATCCTTTGAGGCATCCCTCAGCTTAAGTCCACAAGCTGCTCCCCCCCCCCATGCCCCACTATGTGGGGGAGAAGCAGGAAGACAGCCATGACCCCATGGGGCTTGCTGGAGACAAGCAGAGGCGGATGTTAGTTGGAGTAGCCACAAGCCCACGAGGTTTCTTGGGCATGAGGAAGAAAGCACAGGCGCATGTTAGTCGCAGTCAGTGATGCTGCCTTAGTGAGGGGTTTGTGTAATAGTGTCCTTTGTAATGGAACGCTCTCACAAAAACCCCACCCCCAGGCAGCATCACTATGAGCCCAACTATGCCTGCCTGTGCCCTCCCCTTTCAGATGTTCTTGGCTGTTATTTTGCTCCTGCTAAGAAATGTACATTCTAGAAATCTGAGATGAACCTAGGCTGTTCAGCTTGGACTTGCTTCAATACGAGCTGATTCAGTCCAATATGGCTCAGTTTTCAGGGTGAGGCTTTGTCCCAGCATTAATAATAGGCATGGGTGGGTAATTTATTTATTTAGAAGAGATTCACCAGGAAGGCAACATGAACTGTGAACAGCTCGTTTCCAGAAGTGTCCTGCTGGAAGGGGGTTACATTAGGAGTAGGAGTAGGAGAAAGCCAGCAGTCAAGAGAAGAAGTGCACAGAATCATATGCATTCCTCATACAATCCGGGTAATGGGTAATAAAAACAAGTACATAAATTAGAAATAGCAGGGCATAAATACAGGTTACTCACCTGTAACAGGAGTTCTAGGAATGGTATATGTTGTTCATCCACACTCATTGGCAGTATCCTTGCCGCTTTAAATCTTGCCGGAAGGTCTTCAAGCTTGCTCCTCCCACCCACCCGGGTGGTATAACTCTCGGCTCCGCCCCATGACGCCAGATCTGGCCCGCTGGAAGCTCAGGTTGTGCGTCGAAGCCGGGGAGGTCGGGTGGGTCGTGGATGAACAACATATACCATTCC
The DNA here is from genome assembly GCA_016271365.2 of Neoceratodus forsteri. Lineage (NCBI taxonomy): Eukaryota > Metazoa > Chordata > Ceratodontiformes > Ceratodontidae > Neoceratodus > Neoceratodus forsteri. The sequence continues at coordinate 1,681,299,493 of CM057455.1, read as the reverse complement.
TAGAACTCCTGTTACAGGTGAGTAACCTGTATTTCTAGGGACATGGATATGTTGTTCATCCACACTATGGCAGACTCCTAGCAGTTCTCCTCGGAGGAGGGAGGCAAGACGCACACCCCCATATACTTACTTGGGAAAGAGAGACTGGAGAACCGAGGCCCCAAAACCAGCATCCCGGCGTGACTCAAGGTCGATGTGGTAGTGGGTAATGAAGGTGTTTGCTGACTTCCAGGTAGCAGCCCTGCAGATTTCCTGGATAGGGACGTCCCTGGAAGCAGCCACCGTTGCAGCAGTATGGCGGGTAGAATGAGCTCTTATCCCTCTGGGAGGCTCCATGCCCGCTAACTTATAGCAGAGATCTATGCAGGAGGTTACCCACCTGCTTATCCGTCCCGCTTGGCTGCAGGTCTGCCAGATGCGAAGGCTAGTAGGTGACAAACAGCTGGCCAACTCTCCTCGAATTTCCCCAGCCGCAGCCTTATAATAAGCGAGCGCCCTTCTAGGATCCAGAGTATGGAGCCTATATTCGGCCTCCGAGGTGTGATTGGGGTAGAACACCGGCAGAGTCAACACCTGGTTAAGGTGAAACTCCGACACCACCTTCGGAAGGAATTTCGGTGGGGCGAGGACAACCTTGTCCCTGTGGAAGACCAGGTAAGGAGACTCGATGGAAGCGCCGGAGCTCTCCCCATCCATCTGGCTGGCGGATAGCCACCAAGAAGGCGGTCTTCCACGACAGGTGAGAGAGAGCACACCTGTGCATAGGTTCGAATGGCTTGCCCATGAGCTTTGCCAGTACCAGCAGTAGATCCCACGGAGGTGGGGTTCCTGCACTGGAGGAAATGTGATCAAGGCCTTTGAAAAGCGCCAGACCACCTTCTCCATGCCATCGACTGCTTCCGCCGCCCCGTAAGCAGAGATGGCTGCCAGGTGCACCCTTAGGTCGCCGACCTAAGCCCTTGACTAGAAAGGGACCATAAATAGTCCAAGATGCTTGCCAAGGAACAGGAGGAAGGGTCCAAGCCCTTGCTCCTGACACCAAATGGAAAACCTTTTCCATTTGAAGGCATAGCATTTTCTGGTCGACTTACGGGACGCCTCAACTACATTGAGGACCTCGCCGTGGAAAGACCCAAAGCCTGGAACTCTAGCGCCAGGAACCAGGCCGTCAGGTGCAGGGATTGAAGGTCCGGATGGAACACCTTCCCTGATTGACTGAGAGCAGGTCCGGCGAGCTGGAAGCTGCCGTGAGTCCTGGAGCTGAGACTGAGGAGATCTGGGTACCAGAACTGGCGAGGCCAGTCTGGGGCTATCAGAATCACCTGCGCCTTGTCCCTCCCTCGCCTGGAGAAGCACCTGTGGATCAAGGAAATGGGGAAAGGCGTAAAGAGGCCCGGGGTCCATTGCCTCGAGAAGGCATCCCCTGCAGCGAGCCCTGCTGAGGCGGGCATGAAACAGACTCAGCTTCGCGTTCTCCCTGGAGGCAAACAGGTCACCTGAGGTGTGCCCCAAAGGGAGAACAGATGCTGTACTACCTCCGGCAGGAGAGACCACTCGTGGGATGCAGCCCCTATCCGGCTCAGGGCATCGGCCAGGGTGTTGGAGCTCCTGCCACGTGAATGGCTAGGAGATCCGCCTCCAGGCTGCGCACAGTGACCATCTGCGAGAGCTTCCCTGCATAGAAGCATGGGCGGCTCCCGCCCTGGCGGTTTAGATAGTACATGGTCGTGGTATTGTCCGCCTGGACTCGGACCACTTGACCCCGGAGGAACGGAGCAAAGGCGGTGAGAGCTAGGCGGACCGCCGGAGCTCCAGCAGGTTGATGTGGCATCGGACTCCCGGGGGACCAGAGGCCATGAGCCAGTGTTCCCCAGATGGGCACCCCAACCCATCAGAGAGGCATCGGTCGACAGAGAGACCGTCGGCTCGGGCGGATGAACGGGATGCCCTCCTGCAAATGATCTGGAACGGTCCACCACTGGAGAGCGTTCCACATCCCTGTGTCACCGACTACAAGCTAGTCCAGGGGATCGCAGCGTTGTGACCACTGGCTGGCCAGTCCCACTGAAGAGACATGTTCCAGCGGGCCCAACGGACCACGCTGGTACAGGCCGCCATGAGACCCAGGAGGCGCAGGAAGTCCCGGCAGAGCGCAATGCCCAACCAGAAATGATCGGGCAAAGGAGGAAAGAACCTCGCCCTGTCCGCTGGAGCCGCGCTCTGGCTCGAGAGTCGAGCTGCCTCGATGAATAAAATCACCTGCTTCGCTCGAAGTTCCGACTCTGGCCTCGTTGATAAGGAGGCCCAGTTGAGAGCAGACCTGGAGGCCAGATCTCTGGACCACTCCGCCTCCTTCCTGGAGGGAGCTGCTATCAGCCAGTCGTCCAGGTAAGGGTACACCCGGACCCCTCGGCGCCGCAGGAATGCTGTCACCACTGCCATGCATTTGGTGAAGACCCTGGGAGCTGGAGACAAGCCGAAGGGCATGGCTTGGAACTCGAAGAGAGATCCTTCCGCTCGGAAGCGAAGGAATCTCTGGTGAGACGGACGGATAGGGACGTGAAAAAACGCGTCCTGCAAGTCCAGAGAGCAGAACCACACGCCGCGTTCCAAGGATGGTATTATCTGAGCCAGAGTGACCATCCTGAAGGTTCGAGACCTTAGGAACTTGTTTAGGTCGTGTAGGTCGAGAATGGGGCGCCAGCCCCCCGTCCGTTTCGGAACCAGGAAGTACCTGGACACAAACCCTGGGTCTGAAGGAGGGTCCACCACCTCTCTTACCACCTCCTTCTGGAGGAGGAGAGCGATGTCGGCTCGACGAGCCGCCAGTGAGGCTGGGGATCCCGAAGCCCCCCGAGGGGCGACGGCTCTGAAGGGTGGTGCCTGCTCGAATTCCAGAGGCAGGCCTCTTCCCACCACCTCCAAGACCCACCTGTCCGTGGTAACAGCGGACCAGGCGGAACGGAAGTGCCGGAGCCGTCCCCCCACGGGGACCAGGGGTGAGGTAGCAGGGGATGGGGCGACACCCCTCAGCCCGTCACTGGGCAGGCTTGGAGGAGGGACGGCCGAGGGACCTCCTGGGCCCTTTCTCCCTGCCTCCTGTTAGAGGAAGGCGGCTTGGGTTTGGATGCCAAGGCCGAGGCCTGCTGGCCCTGGTGCACTGGGCCGAGTGGCATAGGGCACGGAAGGACGAAAGGGCTTAGGCTGTGGTTTGCGCCTTTGTCCTTCTGAGCGAAGAGACCGAGTCCAAGGTGGCATTGGACTTCTCGATCCTCTGCAGGTGACCTTCCACCCCAGGGTCAAGAGGTCAGTCCCAAAAGGGAACATCCGCCAACTTGTGCTGGGTATCCGAGTAAAGGTGGATATCCTCAGCCAAGCCTGGCCGCATAGCCACTCTGGCGCCACGATATGGCACATGAGTCCCCAACATCCAAAGCAGTCTGGAGCTGCTGTTTGGCCACGCCCTGCCCTGGTCCGCACCTGCTTAACCGTAGTCTGCAGATCGGGCGGGAAGATGAGGGATGACCTCATCCAGGAGCCCAACAGGGCATGAGAAAATGTGCCATGAGGGCCGGCCCGAACTGGCCTGGCCGAGCGAGAAGGGCATGGCTAGTAGACTTTTAGCCCGACATAGTCCATTTCTTGGACTCCTTGTCAGGAGGTTTGTCCACATCCCTGCGTTGCCGGTAGCGCGAAAACGCTGTCGGTAACCAACCCCTCAGCAGAGGGTGTTCAAAACCGGACAAGGAACCGGTGGGACCGCATACTTCCTGGCCATCCGGTGGGCGCAGGGCAGGAAGCAGGCGCCGCCAAAGTTCCAGTGCTGGACCCACTATGGCCTCGGCCACCGGAAAGGCCTCCGTCCGAGAATCCCTCGGTCCAGAATCTCCGTGAGGGATACCTGGCCCGTTTGGAAACGGGTTCGAGCTCCATCCCGGTAGACTCCGAGATGAGCCGAAGCAGTCCTAGGAAGGACGACAGGCTATCGTCCATTGGCTGACCTCCTGAAGACTCCAAGTCCAGTCGCTTGGAGAAGAAGGAGGAATCATCTTCGGACTCGGAAGAGTCCTCGAAGAGCTGCCTCTGGCCTGAACCACCCTTCACCTGCCGAGGTCGGTCGGGAGTGAGGGTAACTGACAGCCGATGGGGTAAACCCTTAGCCGACCGAGAATCCTTGGTCGGAGCCCCAATTAGTGGCTGTGGAGGCGGAGGTTCCACCGCAATCGGTGGAGCAGCTGGTTTTGGCCGAACAACCGGCCTGGTATAGGCTCTCGGGCAAGTCGGGGTTGTGTCGGCGTTCGGTGACAGCCACTTAATGGCGGGGAAGGCGCGGAGTCGGCTTATTCCCGGCCAGGAGGGCTGTTGCAACATAAGGTCTCGTACCGTCGGCCGTAATTTCGCTGAAGCCTCCCCTCATCCGAGGAGGAGGACGAGGACGAGCGGCGACGCCGCTTACCGCGGTGCCGAGACCGAGACCGCCTATGACGGTGGGAACAGCTGGACCGCGAAGAGGTCCGAGACCGAGACCGAGAGTCCCGGAATTTCCGGGGTCGGTGCAGGGAGGTGTCGGCCGGAACCGACACTCCCTTCGGCTCGGAAGGTCCATCCGAGGGCTCCGGAACCGGAGGCACAGGCGAGCCCACGGGATCCTCAACTCCTCCCGGGGGAACCGGGGAGAGGGGAATCTCGGCTGCTAAAGGCGACAGCCCGTCCAATGGGTCGAGAAAAATCTCGACTTCATCAGTGGGAGTCTCGGTCAACTGACCTGACGGGGACACCGTGAGGCCAGTGGCCGAAGCCGAGCGGTCGACCGAAGCCGACGGTCGACGTCTGGGAGAGGGACCTTCCGGCCCCAAGAGCGCCGACGGGAGGAGCTTACCTTGTCCTCTTTTTGACCGAGAAAAGGTCCAGCAGACGAGCCCTTCTCCTTTAGTGGAGGGACAGACAAAGCTCCTTAAAGGAAGCCGTGTAGGAAGAACCCAGAAGGCGGAGATAAATGCCTTGTGCCGAGGAAGACTCTGACCAGCGCCGCCTCCTCTTCGAGAAAACATCGCTGAGCTGATCCGCCGACTGAGCCGCCGCTGGACACCGCTAACTGGGCCTCCTTGGACTTCTTCACCGAGGGAACGCTTCTCGGACGGCCCAGCTGCAATCGGGCAGCACGGTCTTCGAGGACGAGGGGTCGAGAAAGATGAGCACAGGTCGCAAGCCTGCGGGTCGTGTCAAGGCCTAAGCAGTAGACACACGTGGAGTGTGGATCCGCCCGAGACATCTTCACACCCGCGATGGGCATCTCCTAAACTGGGAGTCGATTTATCCATCGCAGCCGCGAGGGATCAAGACTGAAGTCTTTTGCAAAATATTATTTTTAAACCAAACGGAGAAATAGGAACCAGTCACAACGCAGAGCGTTAAGGAGGGAACCTGAGCTTCCAAGCGGTAAGGAAGATCTGGCGTCATGGGGCGGAGCCGAGAGTTATACCACCCGGGTGGGTGGGAGGAGCAAGCTTGAAGACCTTCCGGCAAGATTTAAAGCGGCAAGGATACTGCCAATGAGTGTGGATGAACAACATATCCATGTCCCTAGAATATGCAAATATTCTGGAACACAGTACATCACAAAATCATAATGCCAGGACAGCAATTTTTCAGGACACAACACTAGAATTAATCCTAGTGACTAGCCCAGTTTTAGATCAAGGGGTGAACAGGTAGCTGAAAACAGAGCTGGAGGTGCAAGGGTGGGGGCATTCAAGGACAGTGCTAGTAGTTAAAGGGTTGGGGCAGGCATGGGATTAAGTGTTTATTAAAAAGGGGGAGTGGATATCTAGGCGACAGTCGCTATCCCTACTTTAGAATACATGGAGGTTGATGTTTAAGGAGGCAAGGAGGAGGAGCAGGTAGCCAGGGTCTGCTCCGCTTCAGGATGTTGAGAACCATGCAAGGGGGGGGAAGGGTAGCCAGGGCCTACTCCCCTTCAGGATGTTGGAAACCCTGCAAGGGGGTCTGGGAGCTGGCAGAAAAAAAATAGAGATGGGGATGGGGGAGAAGGATCGATGGAGGATGTTGGAGTAAGTGGTGGAGTGGGGGCGGTAGAGGGAAATGGGTAGCCAGGACCTTCACCCCTTCAGGATGCTGAGAACCCTGCAAGGGAGATGGGGAGCTGGCAGAAGAAGAAAAGATGGTGAAGTGGGGAGAAGGATAGATGGGGGATGTCAAAATAAGTGATGGAGGGGGGCAGTTTAGAGGAGGAAAGGTAGAGGGAAGTAGGTAGCCAGGACCATCACCCCTTCAGGATGCAGAGAACCCTGAAAGGAGGATGAGGAAAGACAGAGGGAGTAGACAGCCAGAACCATCACCCCCTTCAGGATGCAGAGAACCCTGCAAGGGAGTAGGCCGGGGAAAGTAGAGATGGAGAGTAAGTGGAGAGGGAGAGAGGAAGGGTGGAGGAAAGTGAGGGGTGGAGGGGCAGGCAAGGCAGAGAAAGGGATGTAGGAAAGTTAGAGTGTATGAAGTCAAGAGAGGTGCAAAAGATAGAGGAAGGCGGTAGGGGAGGGTTAGTTGCAATTGCAACAGTGAAATGTGTGCTTCTGAAGAAAAGGGGTAGGTAGGAGAGGGTTAGTTGCAATTGCAGCAGTGAACTGCGTGCTTCTGAAGAAGGTGTGCAAGGGATTGGCGAGATTGGGTAGAGCAAATTTCAAGGGGGAGGGAGTTCCAGGAGCTAGGGAATGTGTATGAGAAGGCACTGCAGCCAGATCATGTACACCTCGGTGGGAGGGCGAGCATTCTGTGGGTTGAGGACTGAAGTGAGTAGCAGGAGGTTGGGGGGAGGGGATCGACAAGAGGGAGGACAGATAAGATGGCAGAGAGCCGAGCCAGTATTTACCTACTAGTTTAGTTGTGTGGGACAGGCACCTGGTGGTGAGGGAAGAAAAGGGGAGGGAGGTATAAAGATTGCAGTGGTGGGTGAGAAGGGGGCAGACAAGGACAAAGCAGCAGAAAGAACTGAAGAGTGTGTCCAGCCTGCCTAGAATGGTCTTAGGGGCAGAATTGTAAACGATGTCCCCAAAGTCGAAGACTGGGAGAATCATCTTTTGGACAATTTCACACCTGGCTTGCATAGGCAGGCAGCTGCAGTGTCTGCACAAGGCACCAAGCTAGGGGAGGAGCTTTTTGTGAATGGCATCAACGTGTACACCGAAGTCTAGATTTTTGTCTAGCCACAACCCAAGGTACTTAAAAGCGGGGACATTGTCCAGTTTGGACCCAGACAGGGTATGAAAGCTGGGGGAGAAGTCCAGTCTGGACAGCTTTTGTCTGGTGCCAAAGGTCACAGAGACTGTTTTTTTGACATTCAGTGAGAGTTGGTCAGCATTAAACCAACACTGGACATTACTGAAGTCCATGTGAAGACTGGTAGTCACTTCGGCAGGGGAACTCCCAGAGGAGAAAATCACAGTGTCGTCTGCACACATGTGTATGCTAGCAGATTATTAGGCTTCAGGGAGGTCGGTCAGGAATATGGAAAAGAGAATAGGTTCAAGTACTGAGCCTTGGGGGACACCTGTGTTTATTGTGAGTGAGAAATACCCTACCCTAAATACTACCCGTGGGTACCTCTAAACTACCCTAAAAATATCCTAATCAAAAACAGATAGTTAGGGTCAGGTAGTTACTACCCTACCTATTCTACTTCCCTATTAATCTATCCTGATCATAACAAAATGTGAAAGGCTTTGTTTTGAACTACCCTAAACAGAGAAAACTACTCACAAGGGGCAGTCTTGAGTCAGGTAAGGTAGGTGCAACTGCTCTGAGCAAGAATGCCACTGTTTCCAAAATACAGCCTTTAGTATTATGGCCATGTAAGGCATTCTACTATAGGGACACTGTGATATGCCCTGACTTTATTAATGTGACATTGCCAACCTGACTGTCTGCAGCATTTAGTGAAACAGAGGGCCTTTTATGGTTAAATAAGTCAATCGTCTATCGGGCCATTGTGTGAGATAGGCAGGTACAAGAAGCGCAGCTCCTCTTAGTGAGCCAGATGTTGTTTCCAACAATTATGCCCAACCTAACAGTGGACCTAAGATGAATGTCTCATACAGCCACAAAAAGCTGTGTGTTTCAATAACTGCTGAGAAGAGTCAACCAGACTATACCAAATTAATTAATGCCAGGGCATCTAACAGTGGCCCTCAGATGAATGCCTTATACAGCTGTAGATTGTTTCACTAAGTGCTACAGAGATGAAATCTGATTGGTTGTGTTTCTCGGATAGTTTTATTTATTTATTTAAGTTTGTTAACCGGGTAGGCCCACTGAGTCTAATACAGGTCCTTTTTTCAGGGGCAACCCGGGATTAGTAACAGATAAATAGAGTTCACAGAATACAACACGTTGTAGAGTTACATAGGGTAGGATTTGCAGAGTTACAGAGACAGTGTTTACAATCAAATGTTGGATATGAGAATTGACATTTAGACATTATTCCTTTTTTAACAGACATTTTCCTTTTCTTTTAACAGTATATAGAGCACTTTATATGGCATTGGGATACATCTTTTGAACACAGTCATACCTGACCAGCGTTAGCTGGCACATGAAGCACAACTGCAGAGATGTCAGCGGAAACAGTTGCACTGGTTGAGCTCTAGCAGATAGGTCTTTAGGCCTATTTTGAAACCACCTAGTGAGGTACATTCCTGGAAGTTGGTTGGGAGTGCATTCCAGAGGGAGGGAGGATGAAATTGGAGAATGCCCTGGACCCATGGGCTGACACAGTCCTGGCTATTGTTAAGAGCTGCCTACTAGAGGACCTCAGCGGTCGGCCACTCTGTTTGGGTACCAAGAGATTTGCTAGACTCGGGGGTGGGGGTGGCGCTAGGCTGGCTAAGCTTGTAGGCTAAGCAAAGAGATGAGTATTTTAGCCTGTCATCCAGGGTGGGCCAGGCTAGGGTTTTGAGGACTCAAAAGTGGTGTTCTCTCAAAGAGGCCCCAGCTGCAAACCTGCATATTCTGTTCTACAGGGTTCTTAATTTCAGCAGCTCAGTACTTTTGGCCGAGAGCAGTACAGACGAGCTGTATAGTAGGGTGGATAGTAGAATGCCCTGTGCAATCCTGAGTCTGGAGTGTTGCGTGAGATAAGGACTGAGGTGATATAGGAGGCCGAGTTTATAGTTCAGGGTCTTGTTGAGCTGGGTGATGTGAGCCTTGAAGGTGCAGTCTTGGTCTAGGGTAACCCCAAGGTACTTCAGGGACTCAACTACATCAATCTTCGACCCGTTATCTAGTGAGAGATCAGCATATTGGACCTGTCTGGTCCCAGGTTTTTGCGGCCAAACAACATGGCCTTGTTTTTTCAGCCATTGAGCACCAGTTTGTTACTGTTTAGCCAACCCTCCAGTGTTATGCAGCCATTATTTAGGAGATTATTTAGGATGGCTGTATCGCTCGAGGACTGGTAGAGCACTGCATCATCCATGTAAAGGGTGATCTTTGCTCCACTGCAGTAGTTTGGCAGCTCGTTGATGAATACTGAGAATAGCAGAGGCCCTAAGATAGATCCCTGGGGTACCCCATCCAGGATCGGACACTTATGTAATATAACACCCCGCCATCTCACTAGCTGGGATCTGCCCTGAAGGTAGGAAGTGAACCATTGAACTGTGCGACTATCTAGGCCAATCCATTTTAGTTTTGCTAGGAGGAATTGGTGGTCTACTAGGTCAAATGCTTTGGTGAGGTCGATAAAGACCGTACCAGTGAGCATCCCCTTATCTAACGCTGAGAATATCTCTGTGGTGAGAGCTATCAGAGCTGTATCTGTGCCATGGTTCTTCCGAAATCCATGCTGTTGTGGTGAAAATGCTGCGTTTCTCTATATATTCCACTATTTGATTATACATAATCCTCTCCATCACTTTGCTAAGGATTGACAGGAGAGATATTGGGTGGTAGTTTTCAACCTGTTCCCGTGGGCCCCCTTGTGGGTAGGGGAGACGAGGGCCACTTTCCATAGTGAGGGCACTTGCCCGTCGAGGAGAGATCAGTTAAACAGCCATGCTACTGGTTTTACTGTTTTGGCTATGGCAGGGGCTGCGATGCGGAGAAGCTTTGGCTCTAACTTGTCATGTCCAGCTGATCCGAGGGATTTGATCCCCTTTAGTAACTTCGGGACCTCTTTTTTTGGTGACCAACTGGAAGTGAAATTCCAGGATGTTGGGGTTACATTTATTAGGGTTTTTGGGGGTCGTGAGTGGCTCAGGAGTTTATGTTTTGAACTTATTCAGTTCAGTAAAGAATGTGTTAAATGTCTTGGAGGCAGCTAGTAGGGTCTTATGGCAGGTATCTTTTGTCACTATATCACAGCCTTCCTGTTTGCTTTGGCCCTTGATAAGATAGTTGATTTGCCTCCAGAATTTTTTGGAATCAGAGAGGTTTTTATCCTGTAGTTCTCTGAGGTGGCAAGTTTTGGCTCTTTTTAGCTCACGCTTACACTTGTTTCTAATTTCTCTGAATTTTTACTACTCAAAGACATGGCCAGTAGATTTGAAAGTACCTCAAGCTGCATCTCTATTCCTCATAAGTTTTCTAAGGTCTCGTGTAAGCCATCTGGTTTCCTGTCCTTTAACACAGATCTGTTTTAGTGGGGCGTGTTTGTTGGCAGCAGACGAGAAGTTAATAATGAACAAATCCAAGTGTATGATCAATGCTCGGGGCCAGTTTGATTTGCAGCCAATCTACCTCAGTCAGGGTGCTGAGGAAGGAACTTAAGTCAAATTCTGAGTAGTCCCTGGTCCAGAGTATTCTGGGAGGAGGGTAGAGAAAGTATTTCTCCATATCCCACACGTGGGGGAATGGTCACTCAGGGAGTCAGAAAATGTCCCTACCAACTTAAACCTGTCAGGGGTAATGGTAAGTAGCCAGTCCAATGTGGTGTCTTTACCTGTTTTTGTATTTTGTCTGGTTGGATCTTGTATTAGTTGTGTCAGTTCTGCCTCCTGGAGGGCAGTTTTCACCTCACCAGTTTTATGAGACCCCCAGTGGATACTGAAATCCCCTGTAATTATTTTTTCACCCTTACGAAGGTTACGGAGAGCATGTAGTAGTGATTTCAGGAATTCTTGGGTAGATATGGGGGGGCTGTACACCGCCCCAACCAGCAGCGGTTTCGTTCCCCCCAGTAAAAGCTTTGTGAATAGTGCCTCGCAGGCAGAGGGGCATAGATCAGGATAGTCCTTTTGTGGATCTGACTATCCTTAGTTGGATAGTACTGGTATCCAACCTAGGATCCAGCCAATGGATCTGAAGCTGGATCCATCGGATCCAACCTCAGATAGTTGGATGTGGTGAATGGATCCATCAGACCCAACCTCGGATAGTTGGATCTGATGGTCGGGTCCACTGGATTCAAGTCAAATCCACGGATGCTCAGAGACTTGCAATGGATCCTAGGAGGTTGGATCCTTGAGTCAGATACCTATGCCATCCGAGGCTATCCGATGTCCGACCAAAATGATGGTATCCAACCTGGTAGGATACCATCCAAGCAATGCTACTGACTTGGCTATGTCACAGAAATACATTTCACCCCAAGACGAATGCATTTTCTTGCAGTTAATGCACACACTGCATTATGTAAACACAGAGCCCGTTCCTGATGTGTTGGGGTGGGGGGGATGATGCTTTGATTTTGAAAAAGTCCTCGAAAAGAAAAATAATCAAATATATTTTTTAATTTCTCCCTCTCTTGAGAAGTGTTGGACCATACCCACTGGCTCAGAAAGAACTGATGCAGTGCAGTCCAGTTTGAAATTATAATAAGCTTGCGTGGGTGACTGCTTTACTCAACTCAAACTTGCTATGTTAATATGCTGTGCTGCTTACAAAGTGAAAAGTGGCTGCTGAGATTGACTAATCCCTTTTGTTCTAGACTAAGCAACAAGCAGGAATAAGAATACTAACCGAGATCCACTAACAGTTACAGAGCCAAGTCAAGCCTGCATGGATTCATTATTTTTTCATTGTAATTATTTCTATTTTTTTGTTGGTTATTATTTTTCACTTCCCCAATGACCCCCTCCCCCATGTGGCATGGCTGGGTTGACTGCACGTCTCTAGTCTGAATAAATCCCTCCAGTAGGCAGCAGTGAGAGACCTTGCAAAAAAATTACTTCCACAGCCCAATTCCCATCCTGTTGCCTTTGCCTTTCCCTTCTGAGTCCTGGACTGGATCATGTTTTAAAAACTGTTGGAGTTGGGACACTGCCAGCAGTGTGTCCTCCAGACTCCTGGTCCTATCCTGAGTAACTTGTGGCCATGTGGGTGGTCTTGCTGCGCTATATCACTGTGCAGTGGCTGGAAGCAGGCAGTGTGAAAGCCACAAATGACCACTTAACAGTTCTCTCTTTCTGCAATCTGTACTGGGCATTACTGGGTTGGAGTGCTGTGGGTGGCTGCATGCTGCACAACCTGCCTAGCTGTACAGTCTTCACTCTATCTCTCTATGTGGCGTTCATCCCCCACTCATCCTTCACAGCCCAACAGGAAGTGCAATGTGATTGGAAGATCGTGGTGGCGGCCTTACAGGCACTGTGTATACCAGTCAGCTGACAGTTGCAGGCAACTCAGATGATCAGAAGGGAGGCAGCAACAACAGCAACAGAGTAAGTACCTGACCCATTACCCACTGAACTACCTAACCAGCTACCTAAACCGAATACATCTTTATCATGCCGAGTAGGATAGTACTTTACCTGAACTACCCTACACAACTAAAAATAGCTGATACCCGCACAACCCAATCTGAGTACCCGTCAGGTAACCTATGCCTAACTAACAATATAATTTATGTTTTGAGACTAGTTCATTATTTATGCTATGTAATTTAGACTGTTTTGTTGTCGGTTATAAAAATGGACAGACTGGGTGGGCCAAGCGGTCCTTATCTGCCGTCAAATTCTATGTTTCCTTGAGCTTTGTGGAAAGGCATTTTTAATTTTCCATCTACAGTGTATGTCTATTACAGTATCTATTTATCAATCACATCTGTCTCTCTATATCTCTATTGTATATCTCTCTCTCTATCTCTTCCTGTTTCTGTCCACATGACTCCCTCCACCTGGTCACCAGGAAAAGTCATGAAACAGAAGGAGTCCCAAATGCCTCTTGAAGCAGGAATCATCTGAGATAGATGCCCTGCTTGTGTTCCCAAACGTGTGACAACTCAGGATTGGGATTCAGACTTGCGTTATCAACATGGTAAGCATTACTGTTTACCATTAAGTCATTGGGCAGCAAGGATGGGATAATTTAACAAAAAAAAAAAAAGAATATGGAAACCCACCCACCTAACCATCAATCAAATAACTTGTTCCCATTCTAAGCAAGCAGACTTTATGCATTAAATGCACCTACTCCTCCCAGCTCGCAACTGGAAACGAGCCGGTCTAGACTCTGCTTGTTTATGTGGTAAAATAGGTTTCAAATAAATAAGTACATAACTAAATAAAAATACTTGTAATAGAAGCTGTCTATGGAATCTAAACACACAGAACAAATTATGATCAAGTGAGAGAAAAAAAATTCTTTAGACATTGGGGGACAGTATGGCCTAGAGGTTAGAGCAACAAGAGGTTGACCAGGCAGACCTGAGGCTGAACCCCACAGTAGCATCTAGCATACTGTGTGACCCTGAGCAAGTCATTTAACTTCCCTGTGCTCCCGTGACACACCTGGAAATAAGCTTAGTGTGCCAGTCAAACAATTCTAACCAAAAAAGTTTTAAAGCATAACATGCTCTGCTAATCACAGCAACAAAATATGAAAACAACAGGACACAGAGGTGCCTGTCAGGTATTTCGTTATAAGGCTTCCTCAAAATTGAAGGCCACAGCAACCTTGCTACCAACTACATCAAGCCCCGTTACATTCTGATTTGTTGTAACATGTACCTCGCTGTTAGAGATGAATACTTGTCTTTCAAGAGCAGCCTTTCAGACGGACTGAGAGGTACCCATATTAGAATTCATGACATAAACATTTTAAGAACTATCCTTAAAATGACTAATGTTGAAAATAGCCAAAACCTATTACTTTATATTTTAAAGAAAGCACTTTTTAATTAAAACAGTGCCACAATAAAATCAGAACACTATATTAATGTTGGGCACATGCTCTATGTAATTTTTAAATAAAGCCTTAACAATGCCTTCAAAACCTCAATAAAGACTAAAAATACAACTAATTTAAAACACATGACCCATAAAGCAATACAAAAAGATTTGGATGAGATATGGAAAATGTTTGCACTCTTAGGGGAATGTACATCACAGCTCCCTTAAGGCGCATCCTCCCAACAGTTCTAAGTAATTTTGTCAGCAGGATATTTTGCTGTGGGATATCATGGTACCCTAGTTGATGTACATATTTTTTGTTCTGTATCATTTCTGTTTGCACTAACTTGTATCGTCTGCACTTTACTTATACTGGTATATATTTTTTTGCAGCATTCAGAAGCAAGTGAATTACTGTACACATAGGCATTACTAAATGGGAAGTGCTACCAGTAAAGTTTACAGACACTGGCCCTGTGTAGAGAAAAACTGCCAGTGGAAACCTCTGGGAACCACAGAACAAGTGATCTGCCCTTTCCTCCAACTGACTCTGTTGTAAGGAATGCACTATGTGACCCTCTCTACCTCAGTTAATTAAATGCTGCATCCAGCAATGTTATTCTCCACAAGAAACACATCCAACTTCAGTAAATTTAGCCCTCTCCATTTGCACTGCCTTTTTTTTTGGAACCTGTTCCGTAGGTTTACTCCTTTCTGGGTGGAAAAATACTTCCTTGTTATTTCTCCTAATTCTAGCCCCCCAAAGGCAGAGGATGTTCTAGTTTTAGCCAAACAGAAATCAGACGCTCCAAGAACGGATGGGTCACAGACCAAACTGCTAGCAACTAAGACTGAGCTCACTACGACACACTACTCACTATACATTAAACCATACACATATAGTTTGAATGAAGCAATTTTTATTGCATGTATCACATAAAGTGCATTGATACTTGCAAGTAGTAGTGATAACAAAACAAGTGCCACTTCACACTTAGCTATATATTTGTATGGTTTAATGCATAGCAAGTGGCGTGACTTGGTGAGCTCAGACTTGGTTGCTGGCAGCAAGATGTTCTAGTTTTACTGCCCTGAACAATCTGAAAAGTTTGCCCTGATCTACCTTATCCAGTCACCATCATATCTACTCCCAGCCTTCTTTCTACACAACAAAAACATTTATACCCTGTCTAAATCTCTCCTTTGCATAACCTCTCCATCCCCGCTGCCCCTCTCACTTACTGTAATATCCGTTTTGTATTTGATGACCAGAATTGCACAGAGTCCTCCAAGGACTGCTCTTAAGATTTTAAGAGTGGTCTCGCACTCTTAGGGTACCAGAACCAGATCTCATACCATAAAAATATGCAGGAAAAACACTCTTCTAACCATAAGAGTGGTCTCCAAGGATGTATTAACATTCAACAGAAAATGTGAAAGCATTAACACTATAAATGCTGTAAAAATAATATTACTAAATGAAAGAATCAATTTTCCCACCAAGTACAACAAGCTGACAGTAAAACTACAAATACTAATTTTTTTTAATAAAACCTGTGGAGAACACACGGCCATTTTTCCTGTGGCTACTCAACTGCTGCTGCTGGCTTATCAGACCTCTTGGATGAATATTTCAATATGGGATATATTCTTGACTGCAAAAAGCTTAGTGTTCTTTTCATGGTTTCGGCGCTCACCACCTCAGCAGACAAGCTGTTCCACGGCTCAACCACTCTCTCTGTGAAACGGAATTTCCTCACAGCTCTTCTGATTCCACCATCACAAGCCTAAACTCATGCCCGGTGTTCTAGATTGGCTATTCACAGTAAAACATTCCTCGTAGTTTATCACAGTACCACAGTTTTTACCCATGAAATGGGCTACTCCCAAAGATTTACTGCAAATTTATTAAATTATTTCAGCATCATTCCGTACAGGAGACTAGTAGACAAGCTGGGTAGCTTAGGAGTCTATCTAAAGGTGGTAAACTGGATAAAAAATTAGTTAGGAGATAGGTGACAGAGGGTGGTGGTAAACGGAGTTCACTCAGAGGAAGGAAGAGTGACCAGAGGGGTGTCTCGGGGATCAGTGCTGGGAACGGTTCCCATTAATGTCTTTATACATGACATTGCAGAGGAGCTGGAAGGGAAAGCCTGCCTCATTGTAGATGACACCAACATCTGCAATAGGGTGGACACTCCGTGGGGGTGAGGTGGGGGGTGGGTGAGGAGGAAAGGATGAGCAGAGACATGAGAAAAATGAAAATTACATACCTACTGTAATTATGATCTTTCTGTGTATCTTCACCATTCATCACCTTTGGGAATATGGCTGAGTCATGACGCGGGAGTTTTTTTTTTGTATGGGTGGAGCCGCCGAGGTCGTATACACTGCGTGGCGTCATGGTTGGCTGTTAGTGCTGTCATCTGCCTCCCCGCCAGTTCTGAGTCGCCAGAGGGGTGAGGAAAGGGTTGGGAGGGTGGGACAAGAAAGTCCAAGGGACAGAGAAAGGAAAAGATATATAACATAAAGTAGAAATAAACGACTGAGAGGACAGAAGTAGAAGGAAGTCTAAGAGGACTGGGTAGGGGCCCCAATCTCTGGAAACAGGAAAAGGAGAGAGGAAGGATTTAGGGATAAGCATGAGAGGGGGAGGAGAAAGGTAACAACCATACCCTGGACCTTGACTTATCTCCAGATTGTACAGGAACTGCAAGGAGTAGCCAAAAGGCTCACTGTCAGAATTCAAGGCAAGGAATTGCTGGCAATAACTCCAAAAGCAGAAAACGGCCATTCTGGAAGAAAGACAGGACACAGAGAATTCTCCCCCTCTCAGGGGAAACTATTTTTGGTGAAAGAAAATGTAGTTGTTTTTTTTTGTTTGTTTTTAAATAATAAACAATATGTCCAATGGACAAAGAAAATTAAAGATGGACGGGAACAAGGAGGAGGAGAGAATGGAGGGCAACTGCCAACTCCCACCACACAGGGGTGGAGCAAGAGCACTGGAGAAGGAGTGCCCCCCATGCTGACCACTCTCCCCTTAGAAACATCATCCCCCCATGTGCCCTTGCTTACCCCACTTCTGACAAAGAAAGAAGAGGGGAGGCTGGACACAGAGAGGGAGGGGGAACCAGAGAATGAAGCCCCAGGGGGATGGAGGGCGGGATTGTGATGAATGGTTAAGATACACAGAAAGATCATAATTACAGTAGGTACGTAATTTTCATATCTTATCTGCGTCACTCTAGACCACTCATCACCTTTGGGTGAGTGCCGAGCCACCCCGAAGAGGGTTTTCTTTTTAACCCTAAGGGACAGAGTCCCTTAGCTCTCAGTTGGTGACACACTAAGAGGGAGAACCTTCGGGGCCTGGAGAGGCCCGAGAGTGGGGAGAATGAGAAGGGGACCCCCCAGAGATGGAAGGAAGTTGCTCCGACAAACACCATCTCGCTCTACGGGAGGCGAGATAGGTTCTCTGGTAAGCAGAGTTAATCACCCTACGCCGGGCCAAGGGTGAAAACTGGGAAAGACGCAGCCATGCCATCCGCCTAGTGCAG
This sequence comes from Neoceratodus forsteri, assembly GCA_016271365.2. NCBI lineage: Eukaryota > Metazoa > Chordata > Ceratodontiformes > Ceratodontidae > Neoceratodus > Neoceratodus forsteri. The sequence continues at coordinate 1,681,281,813 of CM057455.1, read as the reverse complement.
ATCGCTGTCCCTACAACCCTGGTAGCTACCTCGCTGGCATCATATGATGCCCTCGCTTGGTGCTTTGCAAGCTCCAGGCCACAGGCAGAGAGTGCAATGGCTTGTCTGGTTTGCTCCGTGTCAGGCATTGAGACTAGGAGCTGACCGAGCCTGGACCACAGGAACCTGTCATAGGTTGCATAGTGGACCTGATGTGCTGCGATAGAGACCAGCAACTGTGCCGAGTAGAAAGTCCTCCTACCCCAGAATTCAAAATCCGAGGAGTCTTGATCTGGGGGCCGGTCACGGTGAAGGGCACGAAGCCCATCGGGAGTGTCCAGCTGCATCAATCCTGACTGAGGATGAGGCATGGAACCTGAAGACTCCGGGGAAGGGGGTGCAATACCGCTGGCAGAGATCCCTGGGGGCAGGAACTCTGGAAAAAGGTCTCTGCCAGGAATGCAACGATGCCTCCCGAAAGGGAGCAGGCCAGGGGGGCACCACAAAGGTGTCCTCGCTGAAATCACCTAAAAAGGCATGCGCTGCGTGCTCTGGATTGGTTTGAGTGGGAGGGGTGATATGCAGGTCCTCCAACATCCCTCAAGAGGAATCGCTGATACTCCGCGAGATCAGCAGCTGGAGAAATGTGGACAGATGTTTCCTCTCCTCCAGAAAAGGGGGATGAGGAGTCAGAGGACCTTGGCTGTTCAGAGTGCGGCTGCTCAGGAGGAAGTTGAAAAACCTGTCTGTCCATGGCCCTGACGTAAGCAGGGAACTGAGCAGCCACGGCTCTGAACTGCTCCCAGGAGAGAGGCCCAGAAGGACCAAGAATACCTGGGAGTGCAGGAGAATGCGGCAGAGGGATGGGGACAGAGCCAAGAAGATAAGTCAACTGACCTCCACCTGGGCTAGGGAGCTCCAGAAGAAGAAGGAGCTCCAGAAGACTCCACAGCCGACAGCTGAACAACCATACCGGAACTGCCTTGGCTGCGCCTGGAAAATTCCCCCCTGTGAGGTGACCGGGGCCGTGTAGATCCAGAAGGATGGTCCCCTACCTCCAAAGAATAGGGCCCTCTCAAAGAAACCGAGGGGGATGAGCAGAGATCCGCACTACGGCAACTCCCAGAGCCTGGGTGGGTTCCAGAAAAAGGCCGCAGAACAGAACCCACACCCCTCGACCCCTCAGAATCCGAGAGTGCCCTCCTCCTCGAGAGAGCCAGCCTAGGCAGCTGGCAACCCTGGTTGGTCATCGAAGGAGCTATTCAAGGAGCACTACCCTCCCCTCCTGTGGGTGCTCTGATCGGCTCCTAAGTTGGGCGATCTAGGCACACCACTCGAGGGGGTACCACCACTGAGGGGTCAGCGAACCCTCCGAGGCCAGGCTGCAGAGCAATGGTGGCCTGCACCACTGCCTGCTGGTCAGCATCCTGACCCTGGCCATGGTAGTCGCTGTCTGGTCCTCAGAGGGGGGCTGGTCGCAGCCTGTCAAGGAAACTACTGGAGTGCCCACCTGGGCAACTAGCTCCAAGGAGCCAAACTGCCTGTCCGACTCAACAGTCCGACTCCTCCTCCGAAGAAGTGGAGACCGAAGTCCTGTGCCAGACAGTGGCTGGGCGCTCTCCACCATCTTGACCAAACAGGGCACCAGAAAAGGAGACTGCACCTGAGACGGTTCCAGTGTCCCCCTCAACACCGTGAACGGTGGCAGAAGGCGGCACGGCTCCAACAAGGGCAGCAATCCCGGTGCCAGAACCCAACACGGCACCATCTGGCCCCACGGTGCTGCGAACGGCTCCAGGGACAGAGATGGCGCCGACGTCGGTTATAACAGTCCCATCGCACAGAGAACGGCACCTGTTGGCCCCATGGTGCTGCAAGTGGCACCGAGGGTAGAGGCAGCGCTGACAACGGTCTCGGAACCGCGAACGGTGCAGAGCTTCGGAACCCTCACGGCGCCGTGACCTCGCTCGGAGCCACGAATGACTCCAGAGGTGGGGACTCTCATGGCGCCGACAGCACTATCGGTGCTGCAAAAGGCGCAGACAGCAGGCACGGTGCTGGGCGATCAGCCAGCGCTGCCGGCGCCATCAGAGTCCACGGCGCTGCGAACGGTGCCGAGGCCCAAAACTGTGCCAACCGATGGCATTGAGGACGGTGCCGACCCAGGCCTTCTAAGCCGCGGGTCCAACACAGGTGGAGCCTTCACCCCCGAAGGGACGATTGACATAACTGTGCCTTCCATTTGTCCCCCGAGGGGAACAGACTGGGCCTCCTGCACTGTGGGAGGAGCCACGGCCCACTTTCCATGTGCGTTGTTCGATTACTCTCCGGTCCATGGAGAAACAGGTGTCACATGAATCCATGTTGTGAAGCGGGCCAAGACATGTAAGGCAACGGTCGTGCAGGTCGGTGCTGGAATATTTTCGGCTGCATGGGCACCGTTGCATGGGGGCCATCCTGTCCTGGAAGTTTTCTTGCCCTCCGACCGAGACATGACCTACAGAGAAACGACGTCGCAGAAAACAGAATAATTGGAGAGGTCTTACCAGCCACATCGAGTGTGGCAAACAGAACTGGCAGGAACCAACGGACTTCAGCACCGAACTGAGGGAGAAAACGACGGAGTCGAGTAAACTGCGAAGCAGGTAGGCCTCAAAGTCTTCTTCTAGCTTCCCACGAGGTGACCTCGACAGCAAGAGACGAAGAACTGGCGGGAAGGTGGAGTCGTCAGCACCTTACGGCCAACCCGCGAGCGCCACACAGTGTGTTGGTCACGAGGGCGGCACCGATGGTGCGTCGGCTCCACCCATCCAAAAAAAAAAAAGTTCCCGCGGGGTCACGACCTCCGGCCATACACCCAAAGGTGATGAATGGTGAAGATTGGCACAGATAAGATCTAGTGGAGGGCTCAAGGGTATGATAGATTGGTTTTAGTGTAAAATAATGGACTTAGGACACAGAAACCCAGGGGTGGAGTACAAAATGAGTATTACTGATGACTACCAAGCAGGAAACAAACCTGGGTGTAATCATATCTGATGACCTAAAGGTGGCCAGGCAGTTCAACAAGGCAGTTGGGAGGGTTAGTGGGATGCATAGGGAGGGGCATCACCAGCGGAAAGAGGGACATGGTGTTGCCTCTGTATACATCACTAGTGAGACCCCACTTGGAGTACTGCATGCAGTTCTGGAGATCACATCTCCAGAAGGACATAGTGGAGGTGGTCCAAAGGATGGCAACTAAAATGGTGCATAGTCTGCATCAAAAGCCTTATGAGAAGAAACTAAAACACCTCAATATGTACACACTGGAAGAGAGGAGGGAGTGAGGAATATGAGAAGAGACCTTTACATACCTCACGGGGGAAAAGAAAAAAATTACTCACCTTAGTAATTATATTTCTTCTAATGGAGTCTTGCTGTATTCTGACAATTGCAGTGATTGCCCACCTTTGAACTGCCCTGGAGAACTAAGGGTTAACTTTCCATGCAGGGCATGGAAAGCTGAGCTCGAGCTCGGTTGAAGTCTCTGTCTTGAGTGTTTTGAACTCAAACCATCAGATTCTTACAAGCCCAACTAAACTAAAAATTCTATGTGGAAATTGTAAAAATTCTACTAGCCAACTGGCTGAAAAGTTTTGGATTCCCAAGGAAGACTCAAGTCAGGAAACCCAAAAACTAAACCCAATGTACTCAAAAATAACAATAATAAATAAGCACCCAAACAAAAGGGAGGAGGGTGCCAGCAAATACACCCCTGAGGTGCAACACTGCACCTGCCCACCCACTTCCCAAAAAACAGGTTCTGAGAGGAGAGGCAGGGAAGGAGGTCAGAATACAGCAAGACTCCATTAGAAGAAATAGAATTACTAAGGTGAGTAATTTTTTCTTCAAACAACATGAAGTCTTGCTGTATTCTGACAACTGCAGACTACCAAGTAGTACCTCCAAAGAGGAGGGGCAGAACCTACTTTGGGAATAGGCTCTGAAGTACTGCTGTGCCAAACCGAGCATCACTCCTAGCCTGGATATCCAGAGAGTAATGCTTGGTAAAGGTATGGACTGTTTTCCAGGTGGCTGCTTGACAAATTTCTAGGAGAGGGATAACCCTGGCCGCAGCCAGAGAGGCAGCTGTACCTCTTGTGGAATAAGCCCTCAGGCCTGAGAGTGGAGTTTTTCCCAGTTTTTCATAGCAGAATTGTATACAAGACACAATCTACCCGGCAATAGATCTTTTGTTGACAGGTTTGCCCTTTCCCACTTCTCCATAAATGAGGAACAACTGGAGGAAGTCAAACCTGTGATCCTTGGTATGCTCTGTGTAGTAACTAAGGGCTCTTTTGACATCTAAACTGCTCTTTTGACATCTAAACTTTGACATCTAAAACCTCTCTCCTGAGGAAGAATGGTCAGTGAAGAAAACAGGGACAGACATAGACTGGTTTAAACGGAAGTCTGAAACCGCTTTGGGCAAGAACCTTCTATTGGTTCTAAGGACAACATTATCCCTATGAACGGAGATAAAATCAGGTTCCACTGACAGGGCTTGCAATTCACTGATACGCCTGGCAGAGGTAATGGCTACCAAGAACACAGTTTTCCAAGTCAAGTACTTAAGCTCTGCTGAAGACATAGGCTCAAAGTGGGGTTGTATAAGCTAAGAATTGCAAACATTCAAATCCCAGGCAGGGGCAGGGTCTCTAAAAGGGGGATTGGTGTGAAACAATCCTTTAAAAAATTTACAGAACACCAGATGGGAAGATAGTGAGGAAGGCTTCCCCACAGACAAAAATGCAGAAACAGCTGACGAGTGTACCTTGAGAGTAGCTGGCCTGAGGCCTAGGCCATTAAGATGGGCCGAATAATCCAGAACCGTAGGCAATTCAGCAGTGTCTGGAGAAATATTCTTCTTAGAACACCAAATGCTGAATCTTTTCCATTTGAAGTTGTAAGTCTTTCTGGTGGAGGGCTTCCAAGAAGCCTTGAGGATGTCCAGAACCCATTGGGAAAGATGCAAATCTGCAAACTCTAACTCTTCAAGAGCCATGCCTTGAGATTGAGAAACTGAAGATTGGGGTACCAAATCCTCCCCTGAGAGGATGTTAACAGGTTGTAATTCCTGGGAAGAGACAGGGGAAGATGGACTGCTAGGGACAGCAACAGGGGGTACCAGGGCTGTCTGGCCCAATCTGGAGCAACCAGAATCACTTTGCGAGGTTGAGACCTTATTTTGACTAAAACTTTGAACAGGAGTGGGAAGGGGGGAAAGGCATACAGAATCTTCCCTTCTCAATTCAGAATCAGGGCGCCCAAGGGGACTGAGCCCAAGACTGGAGGTCTGCAACAAAAGAGAGGGAGTTGGTGATTGTCTGGGGCTGCAAAGAGATCTATCTCTGGAGTGCCCCACCTTGAAAAAAATCACTTTCAAAACCTGAGGGTCCAGGGACCATTCGTGATGGCCCTGAGAAATCCTACTCAGTGCATCTGCTAGCACATTGTCCTTGCCTGGAAGGTGAACTATTACAAGACAGGCTTGCAGGGAATAAGCCAGGGACCACAACTTCATGGCTTCTGTGCACAAGGCCATGGACCGAGTGCCTCCCTGCTTGTTGATGTACCACATGGCGGTAGTGTTGTCTGTTCTGACTTGAACCACCCTGTTCTGAACTGACTGAGAGAACGCTTTTAGAGCTAGAAAAACTGCCCTGAGCTCTAGAAGATTGATGTGGAGAAGGGATTCTTGGGGGGACCACAAGCCCTGGGCAGTAAGGGACCCCAGGTGGGCTCCGCAGCCCAGAAAAGAAGCATCCGTGGTAAGGGCCACTGAACAAGGCTGAGCAGCAAAAGGAACACCTTGCCTTAAATTGTCCTGATCCTGCCACCATTGGAGGGCCTGGATCAAGGTCGGAGTCACTGGAATCAGTTTGGTAAGGGAGTCCTTTCTCTGAGATCAGAAAGCTCTCAGGTGGAACTGAATATCCCTCATCTGGAATCTTGCCCCTTGGACCACTGTTGTTGAAGCTGCCATGTGGCCCAACAGCTGGAGGAAATGCCTTGCTGGTTGAGATACCTGAAGGCTGAAGGAAGAAGCTAGTTCCATAAGACCCCTTGCCCTTTCTAGAGGAAGAAAGGCACTTGCTCTGAGTGTGTCCAGTTCTGCCCCTATGAAGGTAAGGAGCTGGACTGGTTCGGGAACTGACTTGGGAAGATTGAGAAGAAAATCCTAGGGAAGTGAGCACTTGCTGGGTCACTTGCAGGTGAGACTTGACTTGGTCTGGAGATTGACCCACTAATAGCCAATCGTCCAGATAAGGAAATATGGAAATCTTTTGCCTACTTAGAAAGGCAACTACTACTGCCAGGCACTTTGTGAAAACCCTTGGAGCTGAGGTTAGGCCAAAGGGCACTACTCTGAACTGATAGTGGCCTGAGGGCAACTCGAATCTGAGGTACTTTCTGTGGGAGCACCTGATGGGAATGTGAAAGTAGGCATCTTTGAGGTCCAGGGAGGCTAGCCAGTCCCCTGGCTTTAGAGAGAGAAGGATTATTCCCAGAGTTATCATCTTGAACTTTGGTTTTAAAAGATGTTTGTTCAGATATCTTAGGTCCAGGATGGGTCTCCACTCCCCTGTCTTTTTGGGGGTCAGGAAGTACCTAGAGTACCGTCCTTTGCCCCAGTGTAGGGTAGGCACTCTCTCTATAGCTCTTAAAGCTAGGAGAGAAGAAACCTCTGCCTCTAGGGCAAGGGTTTCCGAAAGATTTGCAGGTGGAAAAGATCTGGCTCTCATCTTTGAAATTTTTTTTAAGCTGAGAACCAGTCCCTGGCTTACTACTTCCAGAACCCACTTGTCTGATGTAATAGACATCCAGTCCTGGACAAAGGAAGCCAGCCTGCCCCCTACTGCAATAGGAGAGTCGACCCGGGCAGACCCATCAGGGTGTCTGCTTGGCAGGGGCTTTAGGCTGAGGGGTAGATGCAGGCCTGCTCATCCCCCTTCTGCCTGTCCCTCTGAAGAACCCCCTCTGCGAAAAGGAAGAAGAGGCCTGTGCTTGGTAAAAAGGCCTTTGAAAAGGCCTGCCCCTGCCCCTGGACTGCTGCCTTTGAGGAGTTGCCTGCCTTTCCTTGGCCTGAGCACTCCTGTAAGTGGTCCTGTATTCGTCCATTTTCTTCATGTAATTCTCTGTCTGCTCCCCAAACAGAGAATTACCCACTACAGGAAAATCCATAGCCTTAGCTTGGGTGTCCTACGAGAGGCTAGTGCATCTGAGCCAAGCCATCCTCTGAAGACCACAGATGTAGCCATGACTCTTGATGAGACATCATTAGAGTCCACAGCAGCATGAAACTGAACCTTAGATGCCTCAATCCCATCTGCAGCCACCGTCTCCAGCTCCTTGGCTAGCTGGGGGAGGCCTGTTTAGCCAGTGCCAGTACAGTGTCCCACCTGGACTTCTGGTACCTGGCTGTACAGACCATGTATTTTGCCTGCCTGAGTCCCAAAGAAGATGCCATGTACTGCTTCTTTGCCATGGCATCAATCTTCCTGGAGTCTTTGTCGGGGTGTGTGAGCCAAGGGAATATTTGCCTTGTCACAGGCAGCAGCCTGCACTACCCCAACATGGCTGCATTGTTGATGTAAGAACTCTGTGTCTGAGCCTGAGAGGTATATCTTGTCCATTCTTCTATCCACAGGAGGTACAGTGTTAGGGAGACTAAGATTTTTGTGTCTGTTTCCCAAAAGATTTATGGAGGGGAATAGACAGTCTCCTGGACTCTCAGATATCCATCATCTCTACATAATCAGGCTCTTCTTGATCTTCCACAGCCTCCTCCATAGGAAGCTGGAGGTTTCAGCCACTGTCCTGTAAAACGTAAAGTGGGAAGGGGACTCAGAAAGCCTAGGAGGGGAAACACCTGATGTCTGTCTGGGGAGATGTCCAGTTCCACAGGCACATCCAGACCTTCACTTACATCATAATCCTCAAAATCCCCTTCCTCTTCAAACTCCGGTTCATAAAAATTTTCAAGGGTATACTCTTGAATGGGGAACCAATCAACCGAACCCCTGCCAGAAGGAGCCGGATCGGTCGGAACTGAAGGAGCGATTCCACAATCTGAATCGCCCTGGCTACTTTTCCCTTCATGGTCGGAACATGAACCTCTGATCCAACCGGTCGATTTATCTTTGCGCTTTCTTTTTGTCAGAACTGATCCCTCAGAATCGGCTCTCCTTTTGCCCTGGTCAGAGGGCACTCCTTCTGGTTCGGTCGAAACCGAACCGGGCTGGCCATCCAGGTCAGCGGACTTCTTGGCCTCCTTTTCCCTCAGTCTATTTAATCTCTTCTCAAGGGTAGATTTGGGAAAATGTTTACATATTTGGCATTCTGAATCGAGGTGGTCAAACCCCAGACAATAAACACAGGTGGTGTGGGGTTCGGCATTGGCAAAGTCCTCCCCACATTCACTACAGTGTTGAAACCCAGTGGGCCCGTTTTTTTTCTTGGGTTTCTCAGACATGGCCAACCTAACCAAACTTACCCTTTTTTCGGCAACCGCCAGGCAAGACTCCCTTATCGGTTCCTAACCGTGTCACGGGTATTGGAAAAAAACAGTTAAAACACATTTTTTTAGAACCGATAAGAACCGGTAACCACACACTAAATACAGCAAAATTCACAATCAAATGGTCGGTTCAGCCAAACCGACCGCACTTTTACAAGTTCCACACAGAAATATAGAACAATTCCTATCTAGTACTCACGGCACCACAGACAGAGACTGAACCGACTATGCGGATACTTTTTTTCGGTTTAAACCGACGAAAAACTGAAAACTTTAACCGACTTCGAACCGAGCTGAAGGAGAAATCTCTGGAGCGACGGTTCAGTGAGGCGGAGTAAAGAATCTGACAGTTTGAGTTCAAAACACTCCAGACAGAGACTTCAACCGAGTTCCAGCTCAGCATTCCATGCCCTGCATGGAAAGTTAAGCCTTAGTTCTCTGGGGCAGTTCAAAGGTTGGGAATCACTGCAATTGTCAGAATACAGCAAGACTTCATGTTGTTTGAATAAGGTACAGGAGGGAAGTATTTTTAAGAAAAAAGTGCTCAAGAACAAGAGGACATGCTATATAACTGGAGGGGGATAAATTCAGAAGAGATGTGAGGAAGCATTTCTTCACAGAAAGAGTGGTGGATTCCTGGAACAGTCTTCTAGCAGAGGTGGTGGGGGTGAAGTTCAAGAATGCATGGGATAGGCACGAGGGAATCGTAGTGGAAAGGAAAGGGGGAAAGAGAAATAGCTGTAGATCGAGCAGGGGCTGAGGTGATAATGTAGGTAGGGAAAAATGGGCAGACTGGATGGGCCAAGCAGTCCTTATCTGTCACCAAATTCTATGGTTCTATGTAAATAGCAGTAGCATTCATTAAAAGGTAGTAGCAATTACATCCGTTTTGTCAATTTAACAAGTAAAAGTAAATAGATACGGTGTTGTATTGCCTATTAGTGACGAATAGCTGGCTAAGAGTTGGCTGGCAACTGCCCCCCCCCCAACTTATTTTTCCCTCCAGTCGCTGCTCCACCAAGACTCCCTCAGGCTTGTTTCTGTCCACCTGAGACCCCCTCCCTCCGAAGTCTCCTGCAGTACTCTGGACCCTCGCACCTACCTTGCAGTGAACACCCTGGCTTGTACCCTCCAAGGCGGAGCCACCACTCCTACTTTGGTGTTCCTTGAAATCAAATTAGCTGCAGGCAAGGGGTGGATAAACTCAGGAGACCAGGTGGGCGGGATCCAGCGGTGGGCATGAAGGCCGGGTGTCATCTACTCGGTAGTGCAGGGTATTTCCTTGTTTGTGAGCATGACCCCGCCACCCAGAGGCGTGGACGTGCAAGGATGTCCAGCGCAAGACAGGTGCTCTCCCGCACCCGCCTGCAGGATGTCCGCCGACAACTCACCCTATCTTGACGTGGTCCCCAAGCTGTAACGCATCCAGCCTCCACTGGGCGCCTCTGACACTGGGGAGCCACAACCCACTCACTCCCCAGGACAGGAGAGCTGTTGTTGGATGCTCATTCCCCCAACCCCTAGGAACCCGGGCTCATTCCCAAACCCGGGTCGCCGCGTGGTGTGGCATCCAGCCTCAACCGTCCAGTGCCACCGGCCAACCTAGCAACTGCTTTTGATACTAGCTACTGTATATAAAGGAGAAAAGTGGGCTCAGTTTTTCTTTTAGATTTTCCATTTTATGTTCTGATAATTACTTCAATGACCATTCTGCTAATCCCCATTTTGGATTGCTCGATACCACCCCAAAAAAAACCTAATAATAAATTCTGCAACTATTGTGATTTTAATACAGATGCAATTTAGGATGATCTGCACTCTGTTCAGTGGGGCCCTTTAATGTTATGTACCAATGTAAATTCTGCTTGGAATCATTCCGTTTGCCAGTTTGCAAAGATTTGTGATCATCACACTTCTGTTTCTGATGAGTCTGTTCTCACCATGTATCTTGGGTCACTTCTTCAGTTATTAAGCAGCTTAAAATTAAAAACAAATTATTCAAAGAGGCCATAGAAAATTAATTCCCCTGAAGCATGAAGCTGCTTTTGCACTGTAAAACAAGGAACATACAAAAATGCCAGCAGATACAGGCAATACTGTCTATCAAGTCTGCTCGAATGGACAGCTCCCAGTCTGTTCTACAGCAGCTGCCACCCACCCACCCCTTACTCGTCCTTCTGATTTATCACCATCTGCTGCCTCTCCCTCCCCAGTTTCCACTCAGTTTCGACATTAGCGTTGACCCTGTCCCACCTCCTCTTAAAACTGCCCCCAGATTTCATTGAGATCGCCTCCTCTAGCAATGTGTTCCACCTTGCTACCACCTTTTCCGTGAAATAGTGCCTCCTAACTTACCTCCTGAATCTTTCACCCTCCAATTTCAAACTGTGCCCCTTGTGTGCCTCCCCCCCCCTTTAATCTGAAAATGCCCTCAATACTAACCCCATTTATGCCTTTTAAGTACTTGAAGGTCTTTCCTCATATGGTTTGTCCCCCAGTCCAAGGATCATCTTGGTCACCCTGTGCTGGACCCCCTCCAGTAGTTTGATGTTACTTTTTTAAATAGGGGCATCAGAACTGCACACAGTACTCCAAGTGTCGACTCACCAGACACCTGTACAGCAGCAGGATTAATTCTACTCTCCTAGAGGTGATTCCCCTGACAATCCATCCCAGCATCTTATTAGTTTTAGCCGCCACCTTCCTGCACTCCGCTGCGCTGAATAATTCATGTTCTTTGTGATTAGTAACCCCAGATCCTTCTCCTCCTCTGAAGTGGATAACTGCACCCCCACCCCCAGCCAGTAGCAATTTCCAGAATTTCTGGGTCCCAACTGCATGACTTTGCACTTTTTAGTGTTAAACCCCAGTTGCCATGTGTCTGACCAGTGCTCATGCTTAGCCAGATCCTCTTGGAGTCCTTGCCTCCCTTCCACGCTATCCACCTCCGCACAGATCTTTGTATAGTCTTCAAAAAGACTGATCTTATTCTTAATTCCATCTGATATGTCGGTAATGCTAGTACCGAGCCTTGTGGGACCCTGCTGGTTACAGCTCCAGAAGTCGAGAGTTCACCCCCTACAATTACCCTCTCCTGCCTGTCCTGTAACCAGCTCCTAACCCATCCTATCAGTTTTTCTCCTACTCCCAGTTTCTCAGTTTACTAGTCAACCTTCCATGTGGCACAGAATCGAAGGCCTTGCTGAAGTCCAGATACAGGATATCCACTGCATGGCCACTACTGAGTGCCCCCGTCACCCAATCAGAAAAGTCAACCAGGTTGGTCTGGCAGGATCTGCCTGAGTCAAACCCATGTTGCTTATCATCCTGGAGACCATTTGCCTCTAGAAAGATCACCAACCTCTCCTTAAGGATAGTCTCATTAACTTCCCCACAATGGCGGTAAGGCTAACCAGTCAGTAGTTGCCTGGTTCGTCCTTGGGCCCACTCTTATCAAGGGGCACCACATGTGCCATCCTGCAGTCCTGGGGCACGCACCCAGTCCCTAGAGAGGTGCTAAACAAGTCTGTATGTGGTCCCGCTAGGATCTCTGCCAACTCCCTCAAGACCCTTGGATGCACGCCATCTGGCCCTGGTGCATTATCCACCCGCAGGGACCAAATGCCCTCTAACACCCTGCCCACTGGTATTTCCCCATCCTTTATCCCCGCTCCCTCCATGCCTACCCCACCTTTTCCCCTGCGGCATAGGCCCTTCCTTGTCCCTGGTAAACACTGAAAAGAAGTACTCACTGATTGCTTCTGCCTGCTCCACCCCCCACCCATTCTGCCCACCCTTGATTTTTCTTGATCCTGACAATCTGATCTTTACAGCTTCTTTTCTCCCTTATGTACCTGAAGAACTCCTTTTCTCTTTCTCTGATCCTCTGTGCCAGCCTTAGCTCCCCTTGAAGCCTTGGCTGCCCTAACTACTCTACTCACACCTCTGGATTTCCTCACGTACTCCTCTCTGTCCTCCTCTCACGTGCATCTCTTATAACTTCTGAAGGCAGCTCTTTTTTCCTTCACCTTCGCTACTACCTCCCTGCTTAACCAGCTCAGCTTTTTAGTCCTGGCCTTCTTACTTTGGATCTTTGTACATGAGTTAGTGGCCTCTGCCAGACCCAGCTTGATAATGGACCATTTCTGGTCGGCATTCATGTGTGGATGGATGTTGGCGAGGTGCCCTTCCAGTATGCCTCCTATCCAGTCAAAGTCTGCTCTTTTGAAGTCCACTACCTTTGTCTTGGTTCTGGCTGCCATCCTTCGGATGAGACGTTAAACCCGAGGTCCCTTCTGCCCATCCTGGTGTTGTCCTGGTGGGTGTCCAGGTGGAAGTAAAAGAACCCAGGGCACTCTTCACAAAGAGCAGGGAACATTCCTGGTGTCCTGGCCAACATTCCCCTTCCCATAAACTGGTTCATGCAATTATCCAGGCTGTGTGTGGGTGATGATGTACGATATGACCGCTACCACACATTCAATCACTTCACTACCAGTCTAGCATTGCTTGTAAAGCGCTTTGCGATACTATGTATGAAAAGCGCTATATAAATGCTGATTCTTCTTCTTCTTCTCCTTAACCAGACCGAGGAAGAACCACACTGTGCAGTGGTCACTTCCTGCCAGGGGGTCCTCCACCCCTAAGTCCTGGATGTGATCACTGTCCGTCAACATAAGGTCAAGTATGTTTCCCTCCCTGGTTGGCTCCATTAACCTCTGCATCAGGAAGCCATCCTGGAAGGCATCCAGGAAGACCTGTTCCCTGGCACTCAAGGTAGCTGGGGTGCTCTAATCTACCCTTGGCAGATTGAAACCCCCTAATATCACAGTATTGTCCTTATCTCTAAGCCTCATTATTTGCTCCCCCAACTCCCTGTCAATGTCCTCATTCTGAGAGGGTGACCTGTACACTACCCCCAATCTAACCTTCCTGCCTTTTGAGTTTTGGAGTTGTACCCATAAGGCTTTAGCCCTGCCCTCCTCCCCCTCTTCCCTGCTGCACAATATCCCTTCCCTTATGTAAATAGCCACCCATCCCCTCTTCCCTTTTTCTCTGTCACTATGGTACAGCCTGTACCCAGGGATCACTAGGTCCCAGTCCTGGTACTGGGTAGCTCATGTCTCAGTGATGGCTGCTATATCCACCTCTCCTTCCATCATCAGTGCCTGCGTTTTTACCTAGCAAACATTCTAAGGCATCATGTTAAAAAAGTAATTTGGCATCTCTTGGACATAATCCTAAAATGTACTGGCAAACAACTGACTGTGGAAAACCAGTTCCAACTTTTCCACATCCAGTCTTTTGTTACAGGGGGATCACTGTTTATTCTACTTCTAATATTTGTATTTTTTTTTTCATTTGTTTATACAAATACTATAGCTCAGTTAACTGAGTTTGAGTTGTCTAATTCTCCACAACACGCTTCAGTCTTTTGTAAGGGCACCTCACTGTTTAATGGTCCTCAATTTTATTTTAAAAGTATCTTTATTTATGAGGTTGAACCTTTGCTTTATATAGAACACTGAATGTGGAAACTGCTTAGGGATCAGACAGCACAAAATTGTCCTTTACAAACTGGCTCTGGTTATTGCTCCTCCTTTTAGCTATCTGTTGAATCTCCCTTACATCTCAAACTGTAGTGAAAATGAAATTATTTCTTTCTCACTGCAATTTGTGATTTAAATTGCTTAGCAGTGGCTAATACTGCACCACAAAAACATCTAATTGTCATCCTTTGTATCTGAAACTTCCCCTTTGCCTGGAAGTATTCTATCATCATTCCCCTTCATAAAAGGGGCCGTAAGATCCAGGCAAATAGCTACCATCTAATTTCACGTTTAACAACTGTATTTAACTTTTTTTTTTAAATAAAATAGTGCATGCCCACAACAAGGATTTTCTCAGTTCATATAACAGTCTCACTAACTATCAACTTTTGTTTTACCTTAGAATTCCTACCCTATCTGTCTTAACTGACTTCTGCGACTCTTCTCTTGATACTGGTTCTTTAGTTGGCTCTGTTTTTGTTGATGCATCTAAACCACTGGATTTGATCAACCACTCTGCTTTTGTTTCATCTTCTGTGTTACAGTTTTTTTTCTAATGTGGTAAATTGTTTTTTTTTCCCCCAGCTCTCTGAATGCACACAATTGTCCTCTTGGCATGTGTGTCTATCTTCTCTTTCTGTTGGTGTGCCACATGGTTCAGTTACTGGTCTTATTCATTTTTGTTTATTAATACTTTAGCACTGGTTGTAAATACTTGCTCTTTTTGTTTGCATGCGGGCAACACGGTTTTATTTTCTGCTCGCAAATCTGTTTCGTCTTGCTTCCCACCTTTAGTTTCACTTAAAGTGGCCCAGTGGTTTTCAACTCTTCGTTGGTTATGAATGGGGGGAAGTACTGTTTGGTTCTCCTCATGCTTTACAGCAACTGTCAGATCCCTTTCTTTGACTCTAGCAATTCACCTTTAGAAGCTGTCTCAGAATTTAAATATTTAAGCCTTATAGTTGGCTCGCCTTTGACTTTCAAATTTAATATTGAAAAGACAGCCTCTGAGGCAAAGGCCTGTCTAGGCCGCCTAAAATGTGCTCATCAACGCCTAACCCAGGTGGAGAGGCAAAATATTGTTACCCAAGCTATTTTTGCCTTTTACTGACTATGGGCATGTGGTATATCAGCACGTGTTCAAATTCAACTTATCCCTACTGAACATCATTATTTTCAGATTTCTATGTTTTATTTGGAAATCTAAATGAGATTTGTACCACTTCAAACTACCGTGTAAGCCAAATTGGCTTTCTTCTTCAATAATAAGGGATTTGCAATGGTACACCCTTATTTTTAAATCTATTAATGGCCTCACAGCTCCAACCAAGAGGCATCAGGTTTCTGAACATACTTAAGTTCTGAGGCACGTTCAACATCCCTGCTTGTAGCAGAGTTCAAACCAGTGACGATGGAAGATGAGAGTGGGGTGACCTCAGAGCTTCAACTCACTTTTCGTGAACTGGATCAAGGCCCGAAATGGCTACTGGTAAGTTGTGTTGGGCATCTGGGTCCAGTGTTTGCTGAAACTGCATGGTGCTCCTTGTCAGAGGGTGTCTTGCCAGATGCACTGAAAGATGCGCTAGTGAGGCCCTTCTGAAAGGGTAATCTCTGGATCCGGACAACCTGGCAAATTATTGACTGGTATAGAACCTTCCCTTGCTGATGGCTGCATTGCAGTTAGACGCACACCTAATAACCTTTGACATCCTTTGAGTTTCTCCAGTCTGGTTTTAGGTCAAATCATAGCACTGAGACAGCACTGATCAGGGTACATAAAGACCTTCTTAGGGCGTGGGATAGAAGAGAGCAGCCAGTTCTCATCCTCACTGATCCCTCCTCAGCCTCTGACACTGTGGACCACAGGCAGTTGTTGGACCGACTAAGGAGAATGTAGGACTCACAAGCAAGGCAATGTGCTGGTTCAAGTCCTTTCTGAAGGACAGGATGCAGAAGGTTGTGTTGGGGAATTTCTCCTCACACCCAATACCATTACCGTATGCAGTACCCCAGAGATCAGTCCTCTCACTCATGTTGCTTGAAGTGAACGTGCTGCCCCTAGGAGGGATCATAAGACTGTAAGGGCTGGGGTTTCACTGTTATGCACATGACACCCAGTTGTACCTGTTATTTGCACCCAGGATGCTTGGTGCTGAGGATGTGCTAAATAAATTCCTGGCAGAGATCCAAGACTGGATATCACTGAGCTGTTTGAGACTCAACCCAGAGAAGACTGAGGTACTAGTGGTTAACCTGGGTCACAGGGGGTGAGTGGTTGCCGCCAAAAAAGAGACTGGGCTTTAGCTCACCTCATCAAGGCTTTCAGATTCCACAAAGGTGAAAACTGTGGGGGCCATTCTGGACAAGGGGCTTACACTTGAGGCACAAGTGTCAGCAGTAGCCTGGAGTGGCTCTTACCATCTGAGGAGCATCAACCAAGGTTAGATACCTGATCCCACCCGAGGAGCTGGAGACCTTGGTGCATGCGTTTGTGACTTCTCGGTTCTACTACTGCAATGCTCCGGAGTCAATGAAGGAACACTACGGCGCCTGCAGCTAGTGCAGAACGCAGCAGTCAGGCTACTGACCGTCCTTCGAAGGACTTGCTATAGCTCCCTGGTGCTGTGTAAACTGTACTGGCTGCTGGTAAAGTGGTGCAACTCCTTTAAAGTCAGTTTGCTGACTTATATAGCCCTATATGGCTTGGGACCCAGCTACCTGCTAGATCTCCTGCATCCTCACTCGTCCTGTCTGCTCCACTGAGGTGGGCCTCATTTCAGTGCCAAGGGACAGGTCAGAAAGAGCGACTGGGCATTTGAGGTGGTTAGCCCTGTTCTTTGGAACTTGCTATCAAGGGCCCTTCAAGGGGCTCCCTCAGTGAAGACCTTCAAGAAGGGTCTGAATATGCACCTTTTTAAACAGGCGTTCGATGACTGCTGAAAGTTAACTGTTTACAATCCCAGAATATTATTTTATTTGTAGTTTTTTATCTGTTGTAAATCACTGAATATTTGTTTAATATGAATGAACCATTGAGCCCTTTATTCTGTCCCAGCTGTGTCTGAAATCATTAATGGTTCTTGCACCCATCTCCTCTGCTGGTAGGCTGTTCCATGGTTTAACTACTCTCTCTGTAAAATAAAACTTTCTCACATCCCTCCAGAACTCTACTCACCACCTTCCACTCATGTCCCCGTGTTCTTGATTCACCAGCCCTACTGAATATTTTCCTCATAATCTGCCTTGTTTATTCTTTTCAGGAATGCAAAGGTCTCTATCACCCCTCTCCCTTCTGGTCTCCAGCGAGTACATGTTCAGGGCCTTCAGACAGCTTGTAGGATCTACCATGCTGACCCAGAATAATTCTGCTTATCCTTCGCTACACACTCTCTAACCTGTCTTTCTCTTTTCTTAGGTGGGGCTCCAGAACTGAACACAGTGTTCCATATGCAGCCTCTCCAGTGATCTACAGAGAGGCAGTATCACCGCCTTCTTCCTGCTGTCAACCTCCCCCTTCACTTTCTCCCTCCTAACATCCTGGTTGTTTTGCTGTAGACCTTGTTACAATGGCTAGATTGTTTTATGTAGTCTCTTAAGATGACCTCCAGATCCCTTTCTTCAGTGGTAGTGTCCAATTTAACCACTCCTATTCAATATTTCATCCTAGAATGTTCCCAGTGTGCCTCACTTCAGACCTTGATGAAGACACCACAAACAAGTCTTGAAGCATTGTTTTTTTTTTATTTTTTTTGAACTGGCAAAGAGTGAATAAACTAAGCCGGATGAATGCAACTTTTTGGTCCAGACTCTTTCTAAATTCTTTGTTAATGCCTGTTGCACTGGTACTGCTTACCCCCATGTTGGGGCCTAGCCATGTCATCTGCCCCCGAGCCCTGAGCATGAAGCAGGAAATGCCTCTGTCGGAGGGGCATTCGGTAGCAAAAGGCAGGGCCCCATTCTATTAAGATCATCCAGTATGTGCCAGGTTATTTCATTCATTTCTGCCCACCCCCTGGGATGTTGGCACAGGTGGAAGTAGAGTAATACAGGCAGCAGCCCACCCTCACCGGAGGAGAAGAGTGTCCTCTGGGATGCTCAATCTTAATACCCTACAGTACACACTACTTACTACTACCCCTAGCCAGTCCTCGATGACCCAGATTTATTCCCAAAGCTGGGTTGTCAGCATTCTGAGTGGTAGCTCTACCATTGCACCAATAAGCTCAGACGTTTAATTAATAAATTATATTTCCCATCCTACACTTAAGAGACTGGGGCTTTAGTAAATGACTTGCCTGTGCCGATGCAAAATCCATTCAATGTAGTTAGAAACACCCCCCTCACAAACAGATAGTAACAGCAGACATTTGATGCTCTGTCTCTGTATGCCCTGAGAGCATGAGGCAAAGTCCAAACTGTAGTGTTTCGTAAAGGTATGGACAGAAGTCCAAGTTGCGGCTGCGCAGATGTCTGCCGCTGATGCATTCTTGAAACAAGCCGCAGAGGCAACTACTCCTGTGGTGGAGTGGCCTCTGACTTGAGCCGGCAGGGTCTTGTTGTACTTGTCATAACAGAAAGTGATACAATACTAATAACCAGCAGATTAGGCCTTACGGTCTATCAAGTCTGCTCGAACCTCAGATCCCTAGTTGAGTGCCGAGGCCCTCCCCCCCTTGTGTTCCAGAAACCCCTATCATCCATCCCCCCCCGGGCCAGGCCATCATCTGATACATCCGCTTTCTGTGTCTGTCCCACCCTCTCTTGAAGCCTCCACTGTGGATCTCTGAACCAGCTGCCAGGCAGTGCATTCCAAGGTCCACCACCCTCTCCGTGAAAAACCTCCTCCTCTTTCCCCTCATCCTTCTACCTTCAACTTCAAACCATTCCCTCTGGTGATACCTCCCTGCTTTAGTCTAAAGATCCCTCCATGTTTACCCTATTTATTCCTTGAGGTACTTGAAGACCTCAATCATGTCCCCCCTGTCTCTCTTCTCCTCCAATGAAAACAGGCAGAGCTCCTCAAGTCTGTCCTCATACATCAAATCCCCTAGTCCTCGTATCATCTTAGTTGTCGTCCTCTGTACCCTCTCCAGGAGCTGTATGTCCCTCTTCAAGTGTGGTCTCCAGTACTGTACACAGTACTCAAGGTGTGGTCTAACCAGTCCATTGTACAGAGGCAGAATCACTTCCCTGCTCCTAGAGGTGATCCCCCCTTACGATGCACCCCAACATCCTGTTTGCTTTGCTAGCCGCTCTCCTGCACTGCTCAGAGGTATTCATACATGCATCCACCATGACCCCTTGGTCTTTTTCCCCTATTGATGCCTCCAGCGCCTCCCCTCCCAGGGTGTACCTGTGTTTAGGATTTCCCCACCCAAGATGTAACACCTTGCACCTAGTGATATTGAAATTTAATTTCCATGTGTGAGCCCAGCTTTCCTGGGTGTCCAGGTCCCCTTGCAGGGCCAACCTCCCCTTTTCCCCCTCAACTACTGCTCCCATCTTGGAGTCATCAGCGAAGAGACTCATTTCACACCCTATACCCTCCCTGATGTCCAACCATTTTGATAGGCATTGTCTAGAAAAAGCACTGCCTTCTCTTTTATGTGCAAAAGAGACAAACAGATGATCAGTTTTCCTAAGATCCTTAGTCCGAGTGGTGTAGTTTCTCAGTATTCTGTGAACATCCAAAGTATGCAAGAGGTACTCCCCTTGATTGCAGTGTTGCATAAAGAAAGCGGGTAGCTCAATGGATTGATTCAGTGTAAATTCAGCTACCACCTTAGGGAGAAACTTAGGGTTGATGCGTAGAGCCACACGTTCCTTGTGGAAAATCAAGTAAGGGATTTTGCACATCAAGGCATGAAGCTCGGAAATGCGTCGAGCAGAAGTAATGGTCACTAGGAAGAGGGTCTTCCAAGAAAGGAACTTTAAATCTGCTGTAGCTGCCGGCTCAAAGGGAGGCAGGGCAAGCTTCTCCAGAATGAAGTTCGGGTCCGGGGGGGTGGCAGGAATACGTATGGGGGGTCTCAAATGGAGAACCCCTTTGAGAAAGGTCTTGGAGACTTCCAAATGGGCAAAAGTCCTGTCCCTTATGGTAGGCTGAAATCGCTGACATGTGGACTTTTAATAAGGAATGGCTCAGACCCAGACCGAAGAGGTGTCGCATGTAGTCCAGGACTCTATTGGCTGGGCAAGAGAAAGGTTCAAAGTCCTTTGACATGGCCCAAATAGAAACTGTTTCCACTTCAGGGTGTAGGTGGACCTGACAGAACGCTTTCTAGCCTCTACCAAGATGTCCACTACGAGCGGAGACACTCCCACGCAGGCTTTAGCTACATCTGCAGGAGCCATGCATGTAAATGAAGGGATTTGAGACCTGGATGAACAAGGGTCCCCTGATCCTAGGTCAATAAGTGTTGTGATAGAGGAAGAGGAAGTGTAGGTTCCTCTGAAAACTGTTGCAGAAAAGAACCAAACTTGCCTGGGCCAGAACGGAGCCATGAGAATCATTCGTACTCATACCTCCTCTGATCTGAGTTTGTTCAGGACCCTCATGATTAAGGGAATTGGAGGGAAGGCATAAACAAATCTTTCCCACAAAGCGAGAGACAGAGCGTCCTGCCAAAAAATGCCTCGCCCTGGAGCGAGCGAGCAGAAGGCAGGAAGCTTTGCGTTTTGGGGAGACGCGAAGAGGTCTATCTGAGGCGTTCCGCATTGCTGAAAAATGTCGTTTACAACTTCTTGGTCCAGTTCCCATTCGTGGGCTCTGGCTGAGAACCGACTGAGTTGGTCCGTCAGCATATTTTCTACTACCAAAATGTGGATTGTCATCAGGTGAAGGAGATGCTGGGTTGCCCAAAGCCAGACCCTCATTGCTTCCCAGCAGAGGGTAGGAACGTGTTTCTCCTTGCTTGTTGAGATACCAGACTACACACATGTTGTCTGTTTAAATGAGGAGATGACCGGGAAGGATAAGGGAGTGAAGAGCCTGAAGAGCATAAAGAACTGCCCTCAGTTAGAGCACATATACGTGCAGATTTTGTTCAGACTTGGACCAGCTGCCCTGAGACCTGTGAGACCCAAGATGGGCTCCCCAGCCTTTCCCTGATGCATCTGTCGTCAACGTCTGGGAGGGGGGTTCGATACTGAAGTGAACTCCCTGGCATAGGTTCTCCTGTATCATCCACTATTGTAAGTCCCTGATCATGGGGTCGGAGACCAAAGCGTCCACTGAGAGATTTTCATATGGAGCCGAGCGAGTAGAACTGTCAGAATGGCAGCCGCCATTAGCCCGAGAAGGCGAAGGACTGACCTGGCACCGACCCTCCTGCGACCCGACAGAAGAGTCTGAGTCTGGAGGGCATCCACCCTGTCCAGAGGCAAAAATGCTTTGCCGATGGTCGTGTTCAAAATCTCCCCTATAAACTGGAGGCGTGGGAAGCGACCAAATGGGACTTGGCCTGGTTGATGGTGATACTCAGGCTGGTGAAAACCTGCAGGGTAAGGGAAAGGGAGTGCAGGAGTTCCTCCCTGGATGGGGCCACCAGGAGCCAATCATCCAGGTACGGGAATGCCTGTACTCCCTGGGTATGCAGGTGGGCTGCTACCACAGACAGGCATTTGGTAAAAACTCGGGGAGCTGAGGAAAGACCAAACCGGAGGGCCTTGAACTGGTAGTGGTCCCCCTGAAAGCAAAAACGGAGGAATCTGTGGTGGGAAGGGCAGATGGGGATATGCAGGTAGGCATCCTGCATGTCCAAAGCATATGGCCACTGTCGCTGCCGAAGGAGAGGCAGAAGGCTCTGTAAAGATAGCATTCTGAATCGTTTGTACTCCACAAACGTGTTCAGGGAGCTGAGGTCTAGAATAGGCCTGACATCTCCAGTCTTCTTTGGGGCCAGGAAGAAATGTGAGTAGTAGTCTGTCCCCGAAGGTGGTCGGGAGTGGCTCTATCGCTGCCTTTGACAGAAGGGAGGTTATTTCATCTAGTACTAGAGGAAGATGTTGAGGGGAGTAAGACGACCATGAAGGTGGTCTTCGGGGTGGTTTCTGGAGAAACTCGATTGAGTGTCCTGCTGACATCAACTGGAGCACCCAAACATCTGACGTTATCCTCTCCCAGCCCGGCAGATGGAAGGAGAATCCCCCCACCCCAACAGGTTCCACTGGGGTCTCCAGAGGCAGTGGGAGAGGCGGGAAGTCAGGAGGTGTGGGGCAGCGCAACAGCCGAGGCTCCCGCAGCCTTTTTGCTAGAGGGAGGCTTGGTTGCTGGAGGAGCCCGATGCTTGTTGGGCCACTTGCCCTATGGTTTTCGACAGTTGCATCTACGAAAGGGACGCCGCTGCCCTTGAGGGGGCCTGTACATGGAATCAACAGACTTGAGTGCAGTGCCCTTCTCTTGCAGGTCGGTAATGATGTCCTTGATATCACCCCCAAACAGCACCGAACCCCTGAAGGGAGCATCCTGGATCGGGGATTGCACTTCAGGGACCAAACCTGACACATGAGTCAAGCATGACACCGTAAGCATACAGCGAAAGCTGAGCTCCTTCCGGCAGAGTCTACTGCATCGTAAGTGGCACGGGGCATGTGCCTACTGGCCGAACGGACAAGGTTTACCACTTCCTATCTAGTCTGAGACTCAGGAAGGGAGTCCAATTTTGAGTCCACCTGACTGAGGATGGTCTTCTGGAAGTCCCCCATATGTGCCACATAGTTCAGGGCACTAATACCCAGGGTAGAAGAGGAATGAACCTTATTCCCGTATTGGTCCAGAAGCTGTGACTCCTTGTCAGGTGGTGATGAGCTGAGGTGTTTTGGATTAGCGGAACAGCCGTGAGAGGCGCTAATGAAGACCGAATCCGACTTAGGGTGTAGATTCAAAACATCTGTACCCTTGGGAGCCTGATATAGCCGATCTGCCTTTCTCAGAAGGGGGGATAAAGTGGAAAGTTGTTTCCAAATAGTGGAAACAAGGTCTGCGTGAGGCTCGATCCAGGGTGGAATCAGTGTGGGAGCAATCTCGGGCAGATCCAAGTGAGCAGCGAGCTTTTTATGCTGTGGATCTGGCTCCAGTGATTGCCACTGATGAACTTCCTGGATTTTCCTCAGCAACTCCAGAAAGGATGGATCCTCCAGAGCAGTCCTTGGCCTGGGGCGGTCCGGAGTACAGGGCTCATCATCAGGATCAGAGCGTCCATCTGAATCCGAATCAGATGTGTCCGACGTAGAAGAGGAAGACTCCTCCCGGTGCAGGGGAGGAACGGACCCCACTGGGGAGTTCCCTGGGGTGCATGTCCTCCCCAACCCGGGCACCAGAGGGCTCTCCTCTGGTATCGGGTGAAGGGTAAGGAGTCTCCTGTCTCCGACGTAGGGGATCCTGCAAAGGGTCCGGCATCAGCAGACGACTCTCTACCTCTCTGGTGAGTTGAGCTTTGGCCTCAGCCCACCATGAGGCCAGTCTCTCCTTCCAAGTCCGCCAGCAGCTGGGGAGTGGGTGGCGGAGGAGGAGGAAAAGGGGGATACAGATCATGAGGATATCCGTAGTACGAGTATCCATAACCTGACGGCGGGAAACCCGGCGCCAGGTATTGAGGCGTTGGGTACTGCAGCGCGTATACTGCGGCGTAGGGTAGAGAGGTGCCAGATACTGCAGAGCCGGGTATGGGGGCACCGGGTATTGA
Source organism: Neoceratodus forsteri (assembly GCA_016271365.2). Lineage (NCBI taxonomy): Eukaryota > Metazoa > Chordata > Ceratodontiformes > Ceratodontidae > Neoceratodus > Neoceratodus forsteri. The sequence goes on along the minus strand of CM057455.1, from coordinate 1,681,258,036 downwards.
GGTGCCGGATACCCAAGAGCCAGGGCTCTGGAGGAACAGAGGGACCTGGCAGAGGCTCAGCTGGCAGGCCAGGCACAGGGAAGGCTGGCCCCGCGGGCATCAGGCCCGGCGTAGGAACACCATCTGGTAAGGGGACGTTAGCCGGCATCGGGGACGGCGTCTGAGGGTTCGGCGTCAGGGTGTCTGTTCCCGAAGGAGGAGGCCCTGATGGCAGCATGTTGAGGTCCTTTGCAATGACCAGGGAGGGAGGGTTAGAGTACCCAGTGGTCAGCAGAGGGGATGCAGGGACCTCAGAGGGCAACGCAGTGCACTGCGGAGAACCTGGAGCGTCGGATCTATTGAGGGGGTCCGTCACAAGCTCCTTAGCCGGGCGGGCGTTGGCGGGGACGACGTCCGGCTTATCAGTTGGATCTGGACGGGTGTCGGAGGAGTCGACATCCAACTTATCGGATCCCTTGCCAGAGGAAGGTCGTGCTGGAGATGCAGCTTTGTTGGGCGAGAGTTTGACTGGGTACCCTCCTGAAGGAGCGAGTGGCTTAGCAGCCTTGTCTGGGCGGACGTCAGTGGAGCCAATGTCCGACTTAGCGGACCCACTCAAACCCGAGGACCGCGTGGCGGAAGCAGCCCTCTCGGGAGTGGAGGCCTCCTTTTCCCGGAGGCTACCGAAGGGCCCAAGCGCGAGCCAGATGGGAAGAGCGGCACCTTCTTGGTGACCACCAAGGCGGTCATCATAGAGCAATCCCCAAGGGGACGTTACCTTCAATGCTGCGACTCCAGCTGAAGACGCGGTAGCTGTGGAAGTCTACTCCCACTCCCGATGCTTCTCCTCATCTCTTTTCTTTTTGTGAGCTTCGGGGGAAGTGGACGCCTGCCTTAACTTCTTCAGCTCCTTCTCCATGGCTGCCATCTTTTTCTTTAGCGTATGGGCCTCCAGGGACTGCTGCCTTCTTTTCTGGGTAACGGAGCTGAATTGCTGGCAGTGTTGGCACTTCTTCACGGGGTGGTCTGGGCCGAGACAGAAGTGGCAGTTGACAGCTGCATGAGTCGCACTTATGCGATTCGGAAGACATCGGGGACGACATATACGGCGAATCGAACAAGTAGTCGAAAAAGAGAGAAAAATAGGGTCAAAATTTCTAAAACTAGACTAAAAACTAATTGACGAGCGTTGAACTCTACCGCAAGGAACTCTGACAAGCCGACGGCGGGAAAGAACTGGAAGGCGGGCGTGGGGGACCACCCCTATACATTGACGTCATATGACATCGGTCACCTGACGTGGGGGCAGTCCCCCACCACAGACTGCTAGCTAGAAATTTTTCCATGGGGTCCTGATGTCTGGCGGGTCAGTCCTATATGTGGATACCTACTGTAAGAGCCCTCTCGAAGTAAGATCTATGGTTACAGGTGAGTAACTCTCATTTCTAGAGACGTGAATATGGTGTACTATACACACATCTGGCAGACACCTATCAGTTTTCTGGGAGGAGGGGGCAATGTGCACACCCCCTATTTAGGGAAAAGAGACAGGAGAACCAAGGCTCCAAAACCAGCACCCCGACCTGACTCAAGGCTGATGTGTTAGTTTTGTCTATATCTTTCCTGAGGTCCAATCTCCAGAACTGTACACAAGTATTTCAGGTAGTGGCATACCAGAGAATGATACAGGGGCAGCACCATCCCTCCGCTTGCTAATGGTCCACCCTATAAACCCCAGCATCCCACTAGGCTTGCTCACAGACTTGCCACACTGAGCTGCCACCTCAATGTCTTCTGAAATAACACCCTCCCCCATCCACTACTGAATACCAGGGTTACTGTGCCCCAGGTGCATGATTTCGCACCGTTTGGCACAGAACCCAAAATGACAAGCCTTCAATCACTCGTCTAGTTTCTCTAGATACTTGTGCACTTTCTCCACTCCATTCTGGATGTCCACCATATGGCACATTTTGGTAGCATCTACAAAAAGACAGACTTTCCCCCTCCAGTTCCTTTTCAATGTCCAGTGAAGATACCCAAGAGGATTGGTCCTAGCATTGAACCCTGCGGTACCCCACTGGTCACCCCCCCATACTTAGAGTGTGTGCCATTTACCACTACCCTCTACCTCTTATTCGTTAGCCAGTCGTAAACTCAATTTATCATTCCGGCCCCCAACCCCAAGTTGGTCAGCTTCCTAATCAGCCTTCTCTATGGCACCATGTCAAAAGCCTTGCTGAAGGCTAGACAGACCTAGAGAGAGCACTGGACAAAGCCTATTTCCCTGTTCACCCAGTCAAAGAACTCTATCAGATTCATTTGGCTTGACCTTTCCCCTGTGAACCCATGCTGCTTGTGGTCCTACAGCCCAGTGGCTTCTAGGTAATCAACCAGTCTCTCTTTCAGTACGGTTTCCATTAGTTCCCCCACCACTAAAGTTAGGCTGACTGGCCTGTACTTGCTAGATTCCTCCCTGCTGCTGCTCTTATGCATAAGGGCCACATCAACCCTTCTCCAGTCCTCTAGAACCACTCCTGTTTTAAGTGAACTGATGAACAAGGCTGTCAGTGGGGCAGCTAGCACCTCTCTGAGCTCCCTCGGTACACTGGGAAGTATCCCGTCCAGTTCCATAGCGTTATCCACTTTCAGGGTTGCAACTCCTTTCAGTATTCTTTACTCTGAAAATGGTCTTGTGTCCACCCCATTCCCACCTCTGTTCTTACTTCTATGTAAGTAACTTGCCTCCCTTCCCTCTCCAAGCAAAAGTACCTGTTCAAGATGTTAGCTTTTTCTTGGTCTCCTTCTGCACAATCTCCCCCTTCCAACCTTATTATTCTCACAATGCCAGCCCTAGCTTTTTTCTTTTCTCACTGACTTAGCAGAAAAAAAGTATTACCCCTTTTTCACTTTCTTTGTAAATCTTTTCTCTCCCTGTGCCTTAGCTCTCCTAACTGCCTCTCTTGCTTCCTTTTTCCTGGCCTGGTACACTTCTCTGTTCTCTTCATAGAAACACAGAATTTGATGGCAGATAAGGACCGCTTGGCCCACCCAGTCTGCCCATTTCACTACCTAATGGATAAGCTGCAGATCCTAGTTAACCAGCAGCCTACTTCTTTCTACCCCCAACCCCTAGAATTGCCTTATGGCTGTCCCATGCATGCCTGAATTCAATCACCCATGCATCCACAACCCTCTCTGTGAAAAAATACTTCCTTACATTACCTCTGAGCCGCCCCCATCTTCCCATTGAGTTTCTTTGCACCTTTTGAATGCTACCCTTTTTTGCCTTCACTACCTTTGCCACATCCTTGGAGAACCATAATGGTTTGCTTTTCCTCCTACCTTTTCTTACTTCTTTCATACAAAGGCTCGTTGCTCGAATTATGCCATCCCTTATTCCCTTCCAGTTTGCAGCACCTCCACCTTTCCCTGGCTATCCCACCTTCTAAGGTATTTTCTGAGGTAGTCTCAATTTCTTTGAAATCCACCCTCCTGTGTCACTCACAGAAATTCATGATTGGGGGTTTTAGGATATCCCTCCCTAACCATATACTAAATATTGTAGTCATGAAATCACAAACTAAATTTAAGATCATCAGAGGGAGTGGGGTTTCCAATATCTCCTTTGAACACAAATACAGAAAGATCATTTTTACTGTATAATGGCCCTGTCATATGGAATTCCATTCCAATTGGATTAAGGCTAATAAAAGAACCATTACATAGTGGAGTAATACAAAGTTGGTTAACAAAACAAGCCAGTGAACCATTGTTGTGTTGTAGCAACTTAACATAATTTGTTTCACTACGTTAACTGTGCATTGTGTATTGAATAGTTTTCATTACTGGTACTTGAAATAGTCATGTTTTTGAAATGAATATATATGACTGACTGCATATTCATCTGTTGTATTCACTGCCTATGCGACTGATATTGTGTGTAAGTGTGTTTAGTTATATGCCTGACGTATTGCTTGGGTCACCTGACTAATGTCTCTGGACAACTTTTTGCTGTTTGTCGTTACCTTAGTTGTTACAGATTTATTCTCTGCATTTCACTGTTGTTTTCCAGACCCACTGTATGTCACCTCCCGGGTCGTGCCTTAAAACAGGCAGCTTTGCCGTCTAGCGCACCTACCCGGTCAACAAAAACTTAATAAATAAATAACATACTTGCATATGTAATTTCACAGTATCAAATGTACGCAACCAAATTTGATTTTTTCCTTTTTTTTCTATGTATGTAAATACAGTATTTTAAACATTTTCTATTGTAGCTAAAACTTGCTGTATTGGTACCCAGTGAAAATGAGCCTTGGCTCAATGGGATATAACCACGTTCATGTACAAGTTACACTGAATTTTACTACTACTACTACTACCACTACCCTCCTGAAATCCAAGACCCTTGCTGTGGATTACATCATCCAAGAAATATCACCTAGTTGAAGCCCTATCATCGATGTAATGACCTGGTGATTGTGGTGCATACCTTCATGACATCCTGCCTTGACTACTGTAATAATCTATATCTGGGGCTTTCTGGAGGTTGGCGCACCATTTACAGCTAGTGCAGAATGCCACTGCAAAGCTGATATCCAGTATATCACTTTGAATCATATCACGCTAGTGCTGCATGCTCTTCACTGGCTTCTGGTTAGATGGTATACCATCACTCCTTTTCAGCAAGCCCAGCAACTATGTCAAAGTTCTTTTCAGTTTTTATTGCACTTATAATCGGCAGTACAATAAGGCGCAGAACTTGAAGTGCAAACAGTGCAACATAAAAGCAGGACAGCTAATACAAAATAGCACTGAGGCAGTCAGGAGAGCACTGGGCAGCCCAGTGCCTTACAAAAAAGGCTGGGAGTCAGGATGACATATCACCTTTAAGATTTGCTGGCTGGTTTTCAAGGACCTGCAAGACTTGTGTCCTGGAAACATGAAAGACAGTCTGCTCACCTATACTCCTGACTGCCCCCACTCTTCTGCTGGGGAGAACTTTCTTAAAGTTTCTTAAGTCTATCCGAAATCATCTGGGGACAGAGACTTGCTGAGGTTGCTCTTCCCCTGTGGAACTCTCATCCATTCCATTTACATCATATTTCCTCAGTGGATCTCTTTTAAAAGGCCCTAAAAATGTAGCTGTTCTCACTGGGATTCAATGAGCCTGGCTGAAAGTGTTTTTTTTTTTCTTTCCCAAACCTGTTTTATTTTGTATGCATTGTTACTATTGTATAAAGTTTTTATCTGTTTACACGCAGTTAGTCTGCAGTGCCTAGAGCCCTCGGGTTGGGGCGCTATATAAATAAAAACTGATCAATTGCTACATGTGTTCTAGGTGACAAGCAACGTAATGAGGGATGACATTAGAATTCCAAGGAGGGATACTTCTCTAATAGAATGAGAAGGGCAATCAGTGTTCAAATGCTATGGGCAGCATTAACTAACTAATCAAATATGGTCAAACTATAGAAATATTTTTTTGACTAGACTCTTGTTAGATAGAAAAATGAATGCATGGGAAAGTTGTGACCTTGCACAAGGTCTGTGTAATCCAGGAAACCGAATTACAAGAAATTATTTATCTTTAAAAGTCCATACTGATTACATGATAGGAATTCCTAATTTAATGGCACATCTGAATAAACTACACTTCTTTAAGATGTAAAAACGGATAGCATGTGATGACTGAAAATGTGACATACATTACATATTTTATATCCCCTTGGAAATCTGAATTAATGTGTCACTCACAGAAAAACTGACAGACCATTTTAGGAACCATCCAGACACAACAATAATTAACAGTGAACAAGTATCAAATTGCAAATAACAAGCCACTTGAATACAGTGGCAATATAATTTTCTATTTGAAACACTAGTATCTGTGATTCAACATTGCCAACTCCCCCAGCCTGGAGTAATGAAGCTCACTATATCCACATTCTTTCAAAGACAGTGGTTTTATTTATCTTTTTAATGGAACTGCTTGTATCAGAAAGAAAGAAAACCTTTCACCTTAACTATGCACCAAGCAGCACAGAACAGTAAGACAGAAAAAACAACACTGGGGAAATAAATATGCAAACAAATTATAGGTACATAATGTAGGACAAGTGAAACAGAGTTACGGCCACTGATCCATCAGTTCATCTACCTGTTACCCCAACAGTCGTAACCTGAATTATTGTTGTCCCCTAAGAATTAGTTTATTTAGGATTAGCTCATTCCAGGGTAGTAGGCGATGTGCCTAGCTTCCAAGAGGATCCTGGGGAGACAGTACAGCAGCAAGAATGAGCTGTTTTATTGTAAACAACAAATTTCCAGATACAGAGGTACATTTATAATTCAAGCATAGCTACGATATTGTAATTACAATAAAAGTGAGACTTGGGAGCACTAGTGAGCACTGATTAGGCAGTGAAGTTTTATTTTCCTGTTACTTAAAGGTGACCTGCAAAGTATCTATACAGCCTGCTCCCGTCCCCACATACCTTCTAATGCTGCTTCAGGGGTCGGGGGCTGCATAGATGATCATTTTTAATCCAGTCGTGACATTTTTATAAACTGCCGAAATTTTCGGCCAAACCCGGAAGCGAAGCGCTAGTCCCGATTGAGCAGGCGCAACTGCACATGGGTATTCCACCCATTTACTGACGTCGCTACCACCACTGCTCTTATTATAGTAGCAGTGGTGGTACTTTATTATACTTATTTTATGGCTTCCACGGAGGTGTTGATAGCTGTAATTTTACCTACAGCAACATCTGGGCAGGCTGTTGCTGTAAGTAACATTACAGCTATCAATACATCCGTGGACGCCATAAAATAAGTAATAAAGTACCACCACTGCTACTATAATAAAAGCAGAGGTGGTAGCAACGTCACTAAATGGGTGGACTACACATGTGCAATTGTGCCTGCACAATCGGGACTCGCGTAGCACTTCTGGGTTCGGCTGAAAATTTCGGCAGTTTATAAAAAGTCACGACTGGATTAAAATGATCATCTATACAGCAACTCCACTCAACATTAGAAAATATATGAGGATGGGAGGGCTGATAGATACTTTGTAGGTCACCGTTAAAGTTAACTTACCGTGTACCAGTGCATACATTTTATAAGAATACTGTAACTCTTTAATTGAGCAATCATTAACTTGAGTTTTAGACCATGCGGTGTTCAAATCAGGGCTTTGAAGGGTGAGTCACTGTGTTACACAAGGTTTTCGGCCACACCCTTTGGTTTACAAAAAAAAAAAAAAAAAGAGGAAAACAGGCAGCTGGGGTGTGTGTGTGTGTGCTACACAGCCATCTCCCAGGTGGGATATATTCCGAAAGAGCTCTCTCTCACATGATGGCAAATCTATTAAAAAAAAGGGGGGCTAAAAGTGAAAAACTTGTGCATTAATATACCAAATTCAGGATGGCTCATCCTAAAGAACAACAACAGAGGCTGCCGAAGTAACAGGAAGCGCTGGAGCCAGCACCCTGGCGGCATCACCGGAGCTGCCCTGACACCCAATGTTGAAGTCCCTGTGGGCCATGGACTCCAAAATAGAAAAGATGTTGCAAAAACTGGAATCCCATGATGTGACGATCAAGACACTAATAAGAACAGTTGCCAACTTGGGGAAAAGGGTCACGTCGACTTTAACTGCAGTGACAAAGCTTACAAAGGAGAATGGGCAGGTTCAGTGCTGCATTTATGCTTGGAGAATGAACTTGAAGAATTTATGAGTAATCAGGGTTCCAGAAGGGGCTGAGTGTACGGTCTTGTTACACTTTCTAGTGACTTGGCTGCAAGAGAAACTCTTGGTCCCAAATGGTTTCCAGTGGTCTGTGCTCCAAAAAAAGAATAAAGGGTGAATCCACAGGTTTGTCCTGCGACTCCAACACAGCCACACACCAATATTCTCCAAACAGCAGGATCCACTGTTTGGGACCTGATGTTAAAAGCGGCATGAGTGGTGCACCCACTCAACATCAATAAAACAGACATTAAACTCTACCCCGATCTGTCCTTTCAGACTAGAGCCAGAAAGAAGGTTGATGCCATCTGCCCAAAGCTTTGCGCATTTGAGATTATCCACTCTTTTCTTTTGCCAGCCAAGATTCCGAGTGGTGTATGGGGGCAAGATGTGGCAGTTTACCAACCCTAAAGATCAAGGTCGGTGAGCAGGGGATAGGCTGAAGGGGAGTTCGCCACTCAGCAGGAGGCACTAGACAACCCCTGTGCAGACTCCGAAAAGGACTGATGCAGGGAGACTTTCTAATGCGCTCTTTCTACTTTAAAAGTTTATATCTACGGGTAGCCCTGAACTATCGCTGCTCTGATAGGGGTAGCTAAATCTACAATGTTAGAAAGTTGTTAAATTTTGGGGGAAAACTGGGATGAGTTCAAGCTGGGAGCATGTATAAACTAACTACTGAAATATTCAGGATTTATGGCTGCATAGCCATGGTGGAGTTGCCGCCATTACAGACACTGCTGCATGAACTCTGTCACATGCTGCACAACCCTGCAGCTTCTTAGTGGACACTTTCTCCCTTTGTATCGGAATCCCAGTACTCTCTTCTGTTTGTTTACTTAGTGTAACAATGTATTCAACGCTGTATACAATAAGTTTAAAATGAATGTTGACTGCAATTTTTCACCTTTTTATGTTAAATTTAGTAATGTAAGGCTTGTGGTCTTGTGGTGGGGTCAACAAGGGTCTAATTTTATGGTTTATTCTCACTTGCCATCAGGTACAATAGCAATCTCTTGATTTGTTTTCTTCCTTCACTGACATACTCCCTACGGAGAAACCTTTGCCACTGAATAAAGAGGCCAGCAATTTATTTGTGACTTGTATGGACTGTTCCTTCTAGGACCATGTGGAATTCTCCCACCTCCTACTGTACATGAATACATGGGTCACCTTGTAATGTGTACCAAATTTGCAGAAAACCAATGGTTCTTTTAACTGCTAATGCTGTGCCCAGTATGAAATTGTGGCTATTAACTGTCTGCATGATAGAAATGAATAAATATAAAGGGAAAAAAAAAAACAAAAACAGGCAGCGTGGTACCAATTTGACATTTATCTGCCAACCGCTTTTATGTCACACTGCGTGAGTTTGAAAGACACTTCATACTGGTTATGTATCAGGATCTAAAACACCACTACCAGCACTAAAGCAGGCTGCCCTGGTGTTGGCAGTTGTGTTTTAGATCCTGGTGCAGCACCTACATGGCAGGTATTTGCAGAGGTCCAAGAAACGGACCTAAAGGTACAAGGTGAATTGGAGGATGGGTTCCCAGAATGTAAAAGTAGACATGGAATGTTCAAATGCTAAAAGCCCAAACACTCAAGCCTGGTGCTGTAGACAACTTCTAAACTGGTCCAAGAAAGTATCAACTTGAGGCGTTATATGTATGGCTGTAGAAAATACTGTACATGACCCTGATCTATGGTGGTCAGATTACCAAAGGACTGGGTGAAGGGGAAGAGATTTTATTATTTGTGACATTATGATCACTGAGAGTCCTGAATCTATACCTTTCCAGTTGTGGTCATTTTCTTACAAGGACCTATCGTATTAAGCCTAGAGTGGTGACAGCTGCCAGAAATTTCACTTGTGCAATGGCAAAGACATTTGGGATTGTGTTCTCCAGGAATCCAGGGGGCCTCAAAAGCTTCTTGTTGAGGATCAGTCAATTTGTATTTTCTCAGACATTTCTCACTACTCACATCCACTGCAAGACATTTAATGGGGTTCATGCACAGTTGCACAGTATTGGTATTGTCCCCTTGTGTCTCACTCCAACACATCTTAAAATCACCTATGGAGGCCAGATGTTCCAGTTTTTAGGCTCCAAAGATGCTGGCTTCCTCTGGGCAACAGTGTGGTGCCTTAATTTTCATTTCTAATTCCAGGTGTAGCCATTTTTTCCTTTTCTTCTTATGGCCTTACAACAGCCATAATAACTATTGACAGTATTAAGTTGGTGGTTGCCTCATGGTAATTTTACGCAAGTCTTAACCCGGACTACTCGAAGGAACAGACAGCTTATTTGGTTGACTTTGCAGCATTGTGATCTCATTCAGAACTACTGATGTATTTACGGTTTGCAGTACCATACTGTGCACTTAACATTTTGCTTAAAGGGGTACTGTCAGCATTCCCCGGGCAAAAACATGGGACCTATAGGTACTGATTAGGTAAAATGCACTAGCGGCAATGTTTTTAAATAACTTACAGAGCTGCTATTCGTATTTTATCTGGTTGATCCTGTGACCTTCCACCCGCCATTACTGTTCCAGGAGCCCCCCACAGCAAGTCCTTTGATGACGTGACTGATGGACTAAGCTGCGGGGGACTCCTATGTTCCAGTACAGTTGTCAAAAAATATTAAAAGATATATGGCGCATGTTTGTGCTTCTAACTCCAGTACCAATCAACGAAGGAAAGCGTTTTCCTCGGTTGATCAGTACTGGAGTTAGAAGTGCAAACATTCCCTGTATAACTTTCAATATTTTTTTACCACTGTACTGGTACACAGGAGTCCCCGTGGATTAGCGTAACAGTTGTGTTATTAAAGTGCTTGCATTGAGGGACTCTGGAACAATAATGGTGGGTGGAGGGTCGCAGGATCAACCAAATAAATGTTTATTTATTTAGTTTTTGTTGACCGGGTAAGTGCACTAGACAAATCCTGCCTATTTTCAGGTACGACCCGGGGGAGGGGGATACAGATGAATGCCAACTGACCTTGAACCAGATTAAGCTGTTGGTGGTATTTTTAGAATACAAAGAGCAGCTCTGTAAGTTATTTACAAACACTGCAACTAGTGCGTTTTACCTGATTGGGACCTATAGGTCCTGTGTTTTTGGCTGAGGAAGGTTGACAGTTCCCCTTTAATATCTTATAGGTTCCCTAAGTTATTCACTGTATGTTGGCAAAGTGATCTATTAAATTCCTAATCGTACATCTGTTTTGTACCTCTAGTTAATTGCAGCAGGACTCCTATGAAGCAATTAAAGAGCTAATCTGTACTTTGTTAATGGCTTAGAAACAACAGATTTATACCAATTATGTTTTAACGTTATTGTTTTCTATGTGTTTATTTTTTTTGGTTTTACTTCACCCTGGTGCTGATCTACTAAATATTGTAGATAATGCAGACTTTTTCACTGAGTCTTTCAAAATGCATCTGATTCTCCCCTGCTAACCACACAATTATTGTTAGTGACATCACAGTCTGATGTCTCAGTGAGCACTATGATATCATAAAGAAAGGCACTGTGAGGTTAACAGGGGAGAGGCAAATGTTTTTTTATACAGACTGTTTAGACAGTCTACCAAGATGTGCTGCAAACCTTGGAAATAAAAAATTGAAAATGAAAAAAAAATGTATTATCTAGTAAATTGTAATAGCTGAAACATCTTATTTATGAAAATACATGCTGAAGTGCAAAGCTGCTCTTTAACTATGGCGTACACAATGGCCCAGATATTCAAAGGGTTGCGCGTATGCAACACAACCCACTAATCTTGACTGCGATATTCAAAAGGAAAAGTCGCTGCACAAATCGATGCGGACGGGCGTATCAGTAATGTATGCAGGCACAGGTAGAATGGGGTGAAGGTGTTCCATACAACCTGCACAGCCCGATATTCAATGCAGGATGTGTAGAGCCACATCATCGCAACCCTACCTGCGCCAACACAAAGTTAAGCCAAAAAAAGGAACTACTGATGGCCACCCACAGGTGAGCTGCTACATTGCAGGGCGCAACACGGCAGCTGCCACCTGTGGGTGGCCACTCGAGTTCCTGCCACACCTGGCGACACCCCCTGCACACCCCATCGCAGGCATCTGTTTAAATAAATCCCCCCCGTCCAATATCCCTGGTGGTCCAGTGGACCGAGTGCTGCCTGATCGCGGGCATCTGTTTAAATGCCCCCCTATCCAATATCCCTGGTGGTCCAGTGGACCGAGTGCTGCCCGATCGTGAGCATCTGTTAGAATAACCCCCTTCCGTCCAATATCCCTGGTGGTCCAGTGGACCGAGTGCTGCCTGATCGCGGGCATCTGTTTAACAGAAATGTCCTATTACCCTGGTGGTCTAGGGTACCCCCCTCCCCACCGCCCTCCCCAAGTCAGCGGCAGGCGGCAGCACCACTCGCTTACCGCCTGGCCGATGCCGAAGGCATGCCCACTGGCTGTGAACCAACGGGCATGCAGCCCTACCGAGCTGTCAGCCGGGCGGGCGGGTGGGTGCTGCCGCCCCCAGCTGACCGGGGGAGAGGCAGGGGCTCCAGTGGGTGGTGGGGAGGAGGCACCACGACCACCAGGGTAATAGGACGCTTAGTCAACAGATGCCCGCGATCAGGCAGCACCGTCCACTGGACCACCAGGGATATTGAACGGGGGTTTATTCTAACAGATGCCCGCGATCGGCAGCATTCGTCCACTGGACCACCAGGATATTGGACTTTTTTTATTTAAACAGATGCCCGCGATCGGGCAGAGTGCGGTCCACTGGACCACCAGGGATACTGGATGGGGGTTGGGGTTATTCTAACAGATGCTCGCGATCAGGCGGAGTGCGGTCCACTGGACCACCAGGGGTACTGGACTTTTTTTTTTTTTTTTTTAATTTAAACAGATGCCCGCGATCGGGCGGAGTGCGGTCCACTGGACCACCAGGGATATAGGATTATTCTATCTTTTGACAGATGCCCGCGATCGGGCTGCAGGGAGAGTCAGTCCCCATGGCTGCTGCCTGGCAGGGCGCCAGGCGCAAGTCGTCGGGGATCGGCACACCCTGCATGCAAATGGGGCCATAATGACATGCAAATGGACCCATGTGCGCCTTGCATAAATTATGGCCCCATTTGCATGTCACCTTTTGAATATCGCGGGTACTGTGAATGGCGCAATGGCACTTGCGCTAGCGTATCTCCATGCTCCACTCTGGCCAATTGCGCTGGCACAGTGCCACTGCACTATGCACAGTCGGGGTGGCCAGGGTGTGATATTCAAAGCTGCTGAGCCATGGCGCAGCTCCTTTGAATATTGCCCAGGCCACACCCCTGCGCAGCCAAGTTGAGCTGCGCCCAAGCTTGTGCCACAGCCTGGCGCAGTTTGAATATCCGGGCCATCATGTTTAAGTGGGGCCTCATCAATGATAAAGTTTACATTTTACATTTATTTTGTGCAAAGGAAATGGTATAGTCACACAGACTTGTGATGTGAGGATTATTTTAGTATAATTTTATATTTTATCGTTTCTCCTCCACATGTAGTATCATCATATTTGTATGGATACTACATACAGTACTTTACTTGCGTAATTGGATGTCTTGCTCTTTGCCCAATATCTTACATGATTATGTACCTGTACTATATTGTCTTTTAAATGAAAATATGTTAAAATAAATTGAAACTTGAACTATTATGCCAAACTGTGGAAACACAGGCATAGTAGAATGGTGGAGTATAATGACACAAAGGGAAGAAGACACTGACCGCATCATACTTTTTCTAAATCTTCCAGAAAGGTTCAGGGGACAGAACACATGTAAATTGTTAAATATGTGCTTAGTGGTAGCAAAAAAATCTGTACTGAAATGATGGATTACAGATAAGATACCATCAGTACAGCGATGGCATGATTTTATGTGGTCTGTTTACGGAGAAAATAACAGCGAAACTGAACCATACTCTACCCAGATTTGATACGGTTTGTACCTGTTATGTTCACTGTATGTTAAATCACAGATAGGACTTTGTACCTTGAATGTGTATAACCACTTTATGATCAATAGTGCATACTGCTAGGACAACTGTAGGTGGAGCAGCTTTTTGATGTAATGCTTTCCTAAGCCCAATACGTGTGTTCTTCTGCTTGGTCCTTGTTTTGCACTGTGGAGCATTGCAAAACCTCTAATAAACAAATATTTAAAAAAAAAAGGGGGGGGGGGAGAAGACAATATGCTGTAGGAGGAAGGAAGGAAAAAGGGCATTTCAAGTAGGATTACTACCTTTTAAGAAACCCGAAGTGGGACATTTCTTACTGAAACAAGATTTTTCGTGAGAACAGTATGTAACCTCGACCAATACAACAGACGTGTTTTCTCTATATAATCAGAATTAAGGCAAGATATTGTAGTTTCTTAGTTGCTTCTATTGTTTCTTATCATTTTAAGGTATTTTAGTTAAGATATGATAGTTTTCTTTAACATTTAGTGGAAAATTTGAAAATATTTTTACTACTACAAAGTCAGGACATGTAGCATTTTTCATGTTTTTTTGCAGGACACAGCTGCCCAAATCAGGACTGTCCTGTGAAAACAGGGACAGGTGGTAACCCTAACTTCAAGTAGTTAGTGACATGAATAGTGTGTTTGGAGATGACTTAACAGGCTCTCTTGTTCCTTTATTTGATGATAATGTCCAGTATCAGATTCCAGCTGGTTGATGTGGCCCCAAGGATGGCTTTTTTACTGACTGATTTGTTGACTCTAGAAATGTGAAAAAAGTCCTTAACTTTGAAAATCAGTTGATACAGTAGGGTGGTTCTGGTCAGCAGGGTTCTGAGATATGAAAGGTACACCTCGTGCGTTTGGGGAAAAAAAAGAGATGCACTGTCTGCAAAAGCATGCTCACAAGTAGGTTGTTTCAAAGAGAAAATATGGAACCCAGCTCCAACCCACCAGTCAGAAACAAGGACAACTTTGTCCAAAGCACAAAAAATGGAAATTACGTACCTACCGTAATTCTTGATCTTCTTGGACGAAGTCTCCACCACTCATTCACACTGATGGGATCTATGCCGGGGGCGCTAGGACCTAGCGGGAGCAAACTTTTTTGCAAGAGGGCTGGTGCCAGAGATGGAGCCGCGAGGAGTGGCCGCGAGCCTCGGCTCGTGCTGCAATGGCTATCTCGGCATTGACCCTCCGACCGCCTCAGCACCTTTTTTTCTGAGGAGGTGCAACGTAACTAACCTAGAAGGATAGCCTAACAAAAAACAGACATAAGATAGTCCAAACAACCCATATAAGAAGGGTCAACAAAGAAGTCTTCACAGCCTAAATATTGAGGGAGTGAAGACCAACAGCAGAGGTGAGCCCGGGGTATGGTGGGTGGGTGGGCGTGTGAATGAGTGGTGGAGACTTCGTCCACGAAGATCAAGAATTACGGTAAGTACATAATTTCCATACTTTCTGGACATAAAGTCTCCACCACTCATTCACACCGATGGGAGAGTACCAAGCTAATAATCCCCCGAGAGGGCAGCAGGAGAAATCAAAAGCTCACAAATTTAAGACAGAAGTCCGTTAAGTATAGTCCTGCCAAACGAAAGATGCCGCCTGGCATGGACATCCAGGGCATAATGCTTGACGAAAGTATGCACTGAGCTCCAGGTAGCCGCATAGCAAATGTCTGCAATGGGCACGTTGTGGATCTCCGCCAGGGATGCCGCGACTGCTCTAGTAGAGTGAGCATACACTCTACCCTCCAGCTTAACTTGCGCCATGGAATAACAGTGACCAAGGCATGCCACCAGCCATGCCGAAATGCATCTGATAGCGACAGGTTGACCCAGCCGGGTCTCGCTGAAGGAAACAAACAGTTGTTGAGCTTTGCGAATTTCTTTTGTTCCATCCAAATAGAAATGCAGAGCTCTTTTTTACATCTAAAGAATGAAGGGTACGCTCTCCTTCATTTTGGAAGTTCACAAAGTAAGTAGGTAGGATCAAAGGTTGGTTCAGATGGAATTCTGAAACAACCTTAGGAAGAAACATAGGATGAGTCCTAAGAACTACTTTATCCTTATGAAATACAGTATACAGAGGGTCTGTGACCAAGGCATGTATTTCAGAAACCCTGCGGGCCGAAGCAATGGCCACCAGGAAGGCCGTTTTCCAAGTGAGAAATTTCAGCTCACAGGTAGCTAGATTAACATCCCAGGCTGTGACTGGATGTCTGATAGGAGGTCTGGTATGCAGAATACCCTTAAGAAACGTCTTAACTACAGGTAACTGAGCCAGTGACAAGGAAAGTATTGGCTCATGATAAGCCGAAATGGCACAAAGATGAACTTTGACTGTGGAGTACTGAAGACCTGAATTGGAGAGGTCCAAAGGGTACTCTAGAACTTTATTTGGTGGAAAGGAAAAAGGATTTAAAGAGGATTTTGCACACCAGAGAGAAAAACACTTCCATTTGGCTGTGTAAGTTTTTCTGGTGGCTGGCTTGCGCACAGCCAAAAGAATATCTGAAACTCTCCGAGAGACATTGCACCTGTTCACCTCTATCTCTTCAGGAGCCAACCGTGAAGGTGAAGCGACCTCAGATTGGGATGGACCACAGGCCCCTAGGTCAGAAGGTTCATCTGAAGGGGAAACGCCTTCAGAGAGGTTTCCAACATACTGTTGAGTAACGGAAACCATATCTGTCGAGGCCAGAAGGGAGCAATGAGGATCATTTTGTCCCCCTGGGACTCGAATTTGAGAAGTACCCTCTGAATTAGTGGAAGAAGAGGAAAGGCATATAGAAAGTGTTTTGTCCACTGCAGCCTGAACACATCCTGACAGAAAATGCCAGGCCCTGGATTTCTGGAGCAGAAGAGAGGCAGTTTTATGTTGAGTGGGGATGCAAAAAGGTCCAGGTCTGGAGTTCCCCACTGTGAATAGTGACTGAACTACGATTGAGTCAAGAGACCACTCATGAGGATCCGTCTCTGTTCTGTTGAGATGGTCTGCCAGTTTGTTCTGCACTCCCAACAGGCAGACCACCTGAATTAGAGCCTTGTGCTCTAGGCACCATTCCCACACTCTCATCACTTCCCTGCATAACGGGTAAGAGTGTGCACTGCCCTGCTTGTTGATGTAATACATCACTGCTTTGTTGTCTGTCTGAAGGAGAATGTTCTTGTGACAGAGAATGTCCTTCAAAGCCTGGACTGCATAAAGGACAGCTCTCATTTCTAGGACATTTATGTAAAGGTGGGACTCGTCCTGAGTCCACGTACCTTAGGTGTGGAGATTCTGACAGTGAGCTCCCCATCCCATCAGGGATGCATCCATTGTAATGGAAATCTGATGATCCAGAGGAGCAAAGGGATACCTTTCCAGAAGGTTGTCCTCTTGCGACCACCAGGTAAGTGACCTCTTCAGAGGTTCTGTCACCTTGATGAGAAAGGACTGAGGGTAAGTGGTTGGGGACCACTTAGTACTGAGCCTCCACTGAGAGGTTCTCATGTGAAGACGTGGTAGGGGTATAGTGAACACCGAGGATGCCATGAGACCCAGCATCCGCTGAATCGAGATAGCTCAAACTGAGCTCTTCTCTCTGATGTATGGGGCCATTTGTAGGATATCGCTCCTTCTGTCCTTTGGAAGAAAAGCTTTCACACAGGAGGTGTCCACAAGAGTTACTATAAAAAGGAGCTTCTGGGAGGGCTGCAACTGCGATTTCTTGCGAAAGTCTGAGGCCATGGCTATGGCGTAGAGAGTTCCTTGCCTGGAAGGACTTGCTAGAAGCCAGTGATCCAGATATGGGAACACTTGTATTCCGATTTTCCTGAGATGTGCTGCGAGAATTGCACAACACTTCGTAAAAACTCGTGGCGCCAAGGATAGCCCAAAGGGCAGGACTCTGAACTGATAATGTTGGCCCAGTGCTACAAACCTTAGATATTTGTGGTGCTTTGGGTGTACAGGAATATGTTGGTAAGCATCCTACATGTCCAGGGAAGCTAGCAAATTGTGATGATGAAGTAGGGGTATCAGGGTCCCTAGCGATATCATCTTGAACTATTCCTTGGGAAGAAACTTGTTTAACTTTCTGCAGTCCAGAATGGGGCGCATGCCACCAATCTTTTTCGGGACCAGCAAGTAATGGGAGTAGAAACCTGTTTTTCGTTGATCTAGTGGAACTGTTTCTAATGCCCTGTTGTTCAGAAGACCTTGTATCTTGGAGGCAAGAAGGTCTGACTTTATTGTTGACAGCCTGGGCTGTCGTTTGGGGGGACGATCCGGATGGGTTTCTGAAAGGTTATGGGGGTACCCCTGGCGGATTATCAGGAGGACCCATTTGTCTGATGTTATGGACTTCCACTGGTTGTAGAACTGAGTCAGATGTCCTCCCACTGCTGAGGAAGAGTCCCCCTCAGGCAGTTGAGGTGGGACCTGGGCCAGAAACTCAGAAGGTGGCATTGGGCGCTTAGGGTCCTTGTGCCTTCTGTTGCGTTTTCTTTTGAGGCTAGGGGGGCTTGGTTTTTGCTAAAACTTCCCCTGCCCTTGCCCCTAAAGGACTGATGGCTGTGAAATTGATACTTGTTAACACTCCCCCCCCACCCCAAAGAAGGGGTGGGAGCGGGTCAAGCCGTTTTAATGGCAGGCCCGAAAGGACTGACAGTTATGAAGTTGATGCTTGTTAAGAACCCCCCAAGAAGGAGGGAGAGGGTCGGGCCATTTTAATGGCAGACCTAGTCTTCTACGTGCCCTCCAGAGCTTGCTCTACTTCAGGTCCGAACAGATACATACCACCAAAGGGTAACGCCATGACCTGCTGTTGGGCATCATTCATGAAGCCCAAAGTGCATAGCCAGGAGTGACGACAAGTACAAATGCCCGCCGCCACTGCTCGGGAAGCAGTATCAAAAGCGTCCATAGCTGCTTTAACCTGCTGGTTGTTGGACTCAATACCCCTGGTTATGGTCTGAAGTAGCTCTGAACTAGTGTCCGACTCGGGCAGAGCTTCCACCATCTATCTGAGCGAATGCCAAAGAACATACTCATTTTGAGAGAAATAGCCCTGGTAGCTGACAATACGCATACCCAGGGTAGAGGCAGCAAAGACTCTTACCGAAGGTGTCTATCTTGTGAGACTCTTTGTTTATAGGTTGGGCTGTAGATGCCTGAGGAAGAACAGCCTCATCATTCTCTGCCAGGACTACAATAGGGTCCACAAAGGACTGGGGGCCAAAATGGGTCGATCCTTGGGAGCAGCATACTTCCTGTCTATGGACTTAGCCACAGAAGGAATGAGAGCGTGATTATTCCATACCATTTGAGACAGCGTCTCAAAGGATGGTTGTACTGGGGGAGTTAAATCCATAGGGATCTCCAGGACATGAAGGTATTGGAGTCTTAAGAGCTTCCCAGGATCGATATCTGTAGTCTGGAGAGAAAGAGTGGAATTTAAATTTATCAGCAGAGACTTAAATGACAGGTCTTCGACCACAGGCTCTGCAACCAGATTAATTCCTGCTCCTTCAACATCATCACCCAGCCGAAGGTCTGGGTCAGGCTCAGTATCATCGCCCAACAGCCCAGGAGGGACTGCATGGACAGGAAAGGAGTGTAAGTCAGTGGGAAATGAAGAAGAGAAAAGAATCGTAGTCGAGAAGCCCTGAAGACTGGACAACGCCGCACAAAGCCTCGACACCGAAGAAGAACACGGTGCCAAGGGGGCAAGGAAGTTGGAAGGCTGCCTGAAACAGCCCACACACACCAATAGCCCGTGGCGCTCGACAACCCAACGGGCGCAGAGGATGGAACTGATAACACAAGCAGTGCCAAGGAAGGCACAGACGGGCGCAACGGCGCCGAAGACATTGCTGAGAGAACCATTGATGCCGACGGTGCCAAAAGCAATCCAGGGCTCCAAAAACTGCGATTTGAAGAAAAAGTAGGAGGAATACCAGGAGATAGGGGCATCGGTGTGGCCCCTGTGCCGCAGCCATGTGAGGGGGGGAAAACACCTTAGCGTGGAGTCGATGGCACCAAAGAGGGAGCCACGCGACTAGGGAGGTCCAACCGCCCTACCCGATCCCGCGAAAGGCCCGAGGGCCTCGGAGTGACCGGGCAAGGCAGCTGGACCAACCTCTGAGCCCACTACTCCATAACAGCAGCCCACTGATGAAACTGCTCATCAGAAGCCCCTCCAAAAGGCGGAGAAGGGCTCCGATGTCGAAGAGGTCACTCACCAGAGACAGAAACCAGCGACTCCGGAGAAGACTGGCATCTGAGCCCAGTAACCGACCGTCGACGAGCAGACATACCAGAAGGTGACCTCAAGTGATACCTTCTCTTTTTTGACCTGTGGCCCAGCTCGAGACCGAACGGTGGTGACAGTGCGACCGTTTTCTTTTATGCTTTCAGGGGGGACCGCCCATCCCCTTTAGCACTGGACTGTCCATTGTCATACCCCCCCTCCGGAGAGGACGGCGGACCGGACCCGGCCCAGCTGACTGAACAGCTTTCATATGAAGTCTCTCTACAGTCACCTGACTCGCTCATGGTTGACTCCGTCAATGTAGGCTGAAGACTTCTTTTTCTTTAATAAGTACAGTTAAGAGTAAGCGGTACTTATTTCAAGATATATTACAAAACAATAAACTGAAAACTATGCTGCTAGTTTGAAGTTTGACTCCCGGGGGGGGAGCGACGTAGTTACTGAAGCATACTCGACAGCAGGAAAAAAGGAACTGAGGCGGTTGGAGGGTCAACACTGAGAAAGTCATTGCCGCATGAGCCGAGGCTCGCAGCGCCGCTCCTCACGGCTCTATTTCTGGCGCTGGCCCTCTTGCAAAAAAGTTTGCTCCGGCTGGGTCCTAGTGCCTCCGGCGTAGATCCCATCACTGTGAATGAGTGGTGGAGATTTTACGTCCAAGAAGATCTTTTTATTCAGCTGTAAAACAAGCAGCTTACATGGACACTTGCAGTAGTGTGCTCCCCAAACCCTTCCCTCTGATGTCTGACGCACTGGCATGCACTTTTTCTAACAGTCCTGTTTAAAACCGCAGTTACCTTCTGAATGAAAAAAAATGTTTAACTGCACACTTTACAGAGTTTAGCATCATCAGCAAAATGAACAGGTAACTCACCTGTAACAGTAGTTCTAGGAGTGGTATATGTTGTTCATCCACACTCTCTGGCATGTCCCTTTCCCCTTTAAATTCACTGGAAAGTCTTCAAGCTGGCTCCTCTCACTCACCCGGGTGATAAATACCTCGGCTCCACCCCATGACGCCAGATCTTAGCCCGCTGGAAGCAAGATGGTGCGACTAAAGCCGGGGAGGTCGGGTGGGTGCGTGTGGATGAACAACATATACCACTCCTAGAACTACTGTTACAGGTGAGTAACCTGTTCTTCTAGGAGCGTGGATATGTTGTTTATCCACACTCTCTGGCAGACTCCAAGTAGTTCTCTGGGAGAAGGGAGGCAAGGCGCACAACCCCTATTTAGGAAACAGAGATAGGAGAACTGAGGCCCCAAAACCAGCATCCCGGCGTGACTCAAGGTCGATGTGGTAGTGGGTAATGAAGGGGTTTACTGACTTCCAGGTAGCAGCCCGGTGGATTTCCTGGATAGGGATATCCCTGGAAGCAGCCACCGATGCAGCAGAATGGCGCGTAGAATGAGCTCTTATCCCTTTGGGAGGCTCCTTGCCCACCAACTCATAGCACAGACCTATGCATGATGTAATCCATCTCACAATGGTCCGTTTAGTTGCAGGCCTGCCAGAAGCAGCTTCAGCGTAGGTGACAAACAGCTGGCGAACCTCTCCCCGAATTTCTGCCGTCCTTTCCTTATAATAGGAAAGCGCACGTCTCAGGTCCAGGGTATGGAGCCTGTACTCGGAGTCCGAGGTGTAATCAGGATAGTATACCGGCAGAGTCAACACCTGATTAAGGTGAAACTCTGACACCACCTTCGGAAGGAATTTCGGACGGGGGCGCAGGACAACTCTGTCCCTGTGAAAGACCAGATAAGGGGAGTCTACCGACAGCGCCTGGAGTTCCCCTGTCCTTCTGGCTGACGTGATAGCCACCAAGAAGGCAGTCTTCCACGACAAGTGTGAGAGCTCACACTTGTACATGGGTTCGAATGGCTTGCCCATGAGCTTTGTCAAAACCTGCAACAGATCTCACAGAGGTGGAGGTTCACACACCGGAGGGGATATGTGATCCAGGCCTTTGAAAAAGCACCTGACCACCGTCTCCCGTGCCAATGTCGGCTGACCGGCCCGTGGCCAGTAAGCAGAGATGGCTGCCAGGTGCACCGTAAGGGTCGATGACTGTAGACCCCCTTTGGAGAGAGACCAAAGGTAGTCTAAAATGTTAGAGAAACAGCCAAAAAATATGAGGTGCTCACAGTTCACTCAATAGTGAGAACAATTTGACCCAGTGCAATTATGGAGTCAAAGAAATAACTATTAAAACAACGTGTCAGACAAAGACGCCAAACCAAATGCACTGACCGAAATAACATGAAAATTCCAGTGACACAGCTTACCGTATCTTCCGATTTAATTTTCACTTTATTTTCACACAGTAGACAAAAACGGGGTGCAGCGACTAGTGCCGGATAGCAAACCAAATAAAACTTATTACCACGTGCAAAACATGTTGATTTCAAAGACCGGAACAGCCGAGCAGACCAGCCCACGTGCATGATGACGCACGGGAATCAGCTGACGTTTCGGCAAAAGCCTTCCTCAGAGCTGATTGGTCCTAGAAATCACACTAATTATATAGTAAAATACATTAATATTAAATACCCATCAACCAATAAAAACAATGCAAAGTCATGAATATTCATAAATACCCCCCCCCACCGTCAATGACAGCACAAACCATTCATAAATAACAATGAAGCGACAGTTCTTCATTTAAACCTTTCAGTTGCAAGGTATCCAACTTAAAAATCCAAAAGGACTCCCGTTGGTTTAATTTTCTAGCCAAGTCACCACCACGATTTCCAAATTTAATTTTCTCAATACCAATAAATTTTAGATTTGCTGGTGAACCATGGCCAGCCAAAGAAAAATGTTGTGCCATTGCATTTGTAACCACATTGTTTCTAATCGCTGACTTATGTTCACTGATCCTTTCCCTGAGTTCTGAGGTTTAAATGAAGAACTGTCGCTTCATTGTTATTTATGAATGGTTTGTGCTGTCATTGACTGGGGGGGGGTATTTATGAATATTCATGACTTTGCATTGTTTTTATTGGTTGATGGGTATTTAATATTAATGTATTTTACTATATAATTAGTGTGATTTCTAGGACCAATCAGCTCTGAGGAAGGCTTTTGCCGAAACGTCAGCTGATTCCCGCGCATCATCACGCGCGTGGGCTGGTCTGCTCAGCTGTTCCGGTCTTTGAAATCAACATGTTTTGCATGTGGTAATAAGTTTTATTTGGTTTGCTATCCGGCACTAGTCGCTGCACCCCGTTTTTGTCTACTGTGTGAAAATAAAGTGAAAATTAAATCGGAAGATACGGTAAGCTGTGTCACTGGAATTTTCATGTTATTTCGGTCAGTGCATTTGGTTTGGCGTCTTTGTCTGACGCATTGTTTTGATAGTCTAAAATGTTAGCCACAGAGTAGGATAAGGGGTCCGGACTCTTACCCTGACACCAAATGGAAAACCTTTTCCATTTGAAGGCATAACATTTCCTGGTCGATTCCTTACGAGATGCCTCCACCACAGTGTAGATATCCTCAGAAAGACCCAGAGCCTGGAACTCTAGCCGCTCAGGTACCAGGCTGTGAGGTGCAGGGATTGAAGGTCCGAATGGAATACCTTCCCCTTATTCAATGATATCAGGTCCGGGCGTGTACAAAGCCGCTCCAGGGCCCTGCAGCTGAGGCTGAGGAGATCTGGATACCAGAACTGGCAGGGCCAATCTGGGGCTACCAGAATCACCTTCGCCTTGTCCCTCCTCACCTTGAGAAGTACCTTGTGGATCAAGGGAAATGGAGGAAAGGCGTAGAGGAGGCCTGGGGTCCATGGTCTCTAGAAGGCATCCCCCTGCAGCGAGCCCTGCTGAGGGGGGGCGGGCATGGTACAGTCTCAGCCTGGTGTTCTCCCTGGAGGAAAACAGGTCCACCAACGGTTTGCCCCAATGGAAGAACAGATTGTAAGCTACCTCTGGATGGAGAGACCACTCGTGGGATGTCTGGCCTATGCGACTGAGAGCATCCGCCAGTTGGTTCGAGACTCCTGCCACATGGATGGCAAGGAGATCCACCTCCAACTGGCTGACGAGGGTCCAGATTCGGAGCGCCTCCTTGCATAGCAGACAGGAGTGCGTGCCGCCCTGTTTGTTGAGGTAGTACATGGTCGTGGCATTGTCTGTCTGGACTTGAACCACTTGACCCTGGAGCTGAGGAGCGAAAGCTGACAGGGCCAGTCTGACTGCTCTGAGCTGCAACAGGTTGATGTGGCATCGGGACTCCTCGGGGTTCCAGAACCCGTGGGCCCTGTTGTCCCCCATGTGGGCTCACCAGCCCATGAGAGAGGCATCGGTCGTCAGGACAACCGTCGGCTCAGGGCGGACAAATGGGATCCCTTCCTGCAATTGGTCTGGGACGGTCCACCATTGGAGAGCATCCCACAGCTTCTGGGTTACAGTGATCAGCTGGTCGAAGTGACCATAGTGCTGAGTCCACTGGGGGGCCAGGTCCCACTGAAGGGTGCACATGTGCCACCTGGCCCAACGGACCACTGAGGTGCACGCCGCCATGTAGCCCAGAAGGCACAGAAAGTCCCGGGCAGGGCGCAAGTGCCTAACCAGAAATTATTGGGCAAAGGAGGAGAGAACCTCTGCCCTGTCTGCCGGGAGCCGAGCTCTGGCTTGGTGAGAGTCGAGCTCTGTCCCCATAAAGCCCATTACCTGAGAGGGCATGAGTTCCAACTTGGCCTTGTTGATCAGGAAGCCTAGTTGGGAGCAAGTTCAGAGGGCCAGATCCCTGGACCTCTCCACCTCCTGAAGGGAGGAGCCCTTCAGGAGCCAGTCGTCGAGATAGGGGTATATCCGAATTCCTCGAAGTCAAAGATGGGCTGCCACCACTGCAATGCAGTTGGTGAAGACCCAAGGGGCCAATGACAGGCCGAACAGCATGGATCGGAACTCGTACAGGGTCCATTTGACCCTGAAGCGGAGGAACTGCAGGTAGGATGGACAGATTGGGACGTGAAAGAACGTGTCCTGTAGATCCAGTGAACAGAACCACATATTTCGCTCCAGAGATGGTATGATCTGGTTCAGAGTTACCATCCGGAAGGTGCGAGACCTTTGATATTGATTCAGGACATGGAGATCTAGGATGGGGTGCTAACCCCCTATCTGCTTGGGCACCAGGAAGTACCTGGACACAAAGCCTGGGTCTGTAGGAGGATCCGGCACTGGAGCTATTGCCTCCTTGCGGAGGAGCTGAGCAGTGTTGTCCCGAAGGGCAGACTGAATGCGAGCTGAGATCCTTTCCTCCTGAGGGGCGCGGGCTCGGCTGGGAGGGTACTGCTCGAAATCTAGAGGCAGTCCCTGGCCGACCACTTCCAGAACCCACCTGTCTGAAGTGATAGCGGACCAGGTGGAAAGAAAGCGGTGGCGCTGGCCCCCCACGGGAGGACCCAGAGCTGGCATGACGGGTGTAGGGGTGGCAACCCCTGACCCGTCACTGAGCAGGCTTAGAGGAGGAGAAGGCTCCTGGACCGGCACCTCGGCCTCCTTTACGGGGCTGTTGAGGACTCTCTTGGGCCTGGGGTGCCAAGCTTGAGCCTGCTGCTGCTGCTGACCTCCCTGATAGGAAGGCTGTCTAACTGCAGGGGAAGAGTGCCAAAAGGGCTTCTTCTTGTGCTTCTGCTGGTTCTTGCCTGAAGAACCCTTTGCAGAGGTAGCATCCAAGGTGGCACTGGACTGCTCTATACGCTGGAGGTGACCTGCCACTCCCGGACCGAAGAGGTCGGTGCCGAGGAAGGGCACGTCAGTTAACTTATGCTGAGTATCTGCCCGGGAAGGAGGATAACCTCAGCCAGGCCCTGCGGCGAGTGGCCACTGCGGCTGCTAAGGAGCAGGCAGAGGAATCTCCAATATCCAAGGCTGCCTGGAGTTAGTCACGGACCTGCTTAACCGTGGTCTGCATGTCCGCTGGGAGATTAGGAAGGACTTCATCTAGTAACCCCAGAAGGGCATGAAAGTGTGCCATGATCACAGCCGAGCTGGCCTGACGAAGGCCCAAGGATGAGGCTGCATAAATCTTCCAGGCAGAATGGTCCATATACTTGGACTCCTTATCCGGAGGGCAGTCAGTGTCAGCTGAGCTATCCATGCATCTAAACACAGAAGCAGTCACAAGGCTCTCGGCTGAGGGATGCTGTGTGAAACCCACTAGGGACCCCATGGGTACCGTATACTTGCGGGCCATGCAGGCAGATGGAGCTGGGCAAGAGGCAGGGCGTTGCCATAGCTCAAGGGCCGGGCCAACAATGGCTTCGGCCACTGGAAAGGCCTCCGTCGGGGTATCCCCCCCTTGAGGATATCCGTGAGGGGGTACTCCGCCTTCTTTTGGATGGGCTCCAAGGGCATTCCGGTTGATTCTGAAATGAGGCGGAGGATGTCCTGAAAGGAGGAAGGACCTTCCTCCAAGCCTGCCACTGATGACTCGTCATCCCCCCGGATGCGAGTGCAGACCAGTGGCATCAGAGTCCGAAGAATCGGGATATAAGGGTCTCTCACCTATGTCTCCCTCGATATGCCGAGGGTGACCGGGGACCACCGTAATGGACAGATGACGGGGAAGGCTGGTGTCTGTCTTACCCTCTTTCGAGGGAGCCCCTCCCTGAGGCTGCTTAGGTGGTGGTTAGACCAAAATCGGTGGGGAGACCGAAACAGGTTGAGCTGGAATGCATACCGGCCCTATGGGTGAAGGAACCGGATTCTTCAGTTCCGGAGGGGTCGACATCGGCCTAAGAGGCTGAGGCCAAGTAATGGCCGGTGGTGCTGGCTTCTGACCGGTCAGAATCAGCTGCTGCCACATGAGATCCTTATAACGTCGACGGAGTTTCCGTCGAAGTCTCTCCTCGTCCAAGGAGGATGAGGATCATTGGCGCTGCCTCTTTCTAGAGTGCTTGTGACCTTTCTTCGGTTTTTCGAGCGAAGGGGTCCTGGTTCTCGATCGAGATTGACGGGGTTGATTGGTTCGATCGGGAGAAGCTGGAGTCGGTGAGAACCGAGGTTCTTGCACCTTTCCCTCGATCGGGATACCAGAGGGCTGGGTCTCCTTGTCGGGGAAGGAAAGGATAGGTGTCCTTTCCAAGGAGTCGTCGACAGGAGTCGGCAACAATGGCTCGATCAGGTCAAGAGAAATCTCGGCCGGCTCAGTTGTGTCCTTGGCCTCAGTGCCTTGGCCTGTCGGAAGGTCTGAGGAGCCGGCGGCCGAGGAAGCGATCTTGACCGAGGTTGAGACCACAAGATCCTGGGAAATGGACCGCTCTCGGTCCCAGGAACGTCATCTTTGGGCAGAAGAAGATTTAGGGTCCTTGTCCCTTTTCCTAGGGCGGGAGGAGTGCGAGCCAGAGGGCGCCTCACCCCTGGTGGGGAGAGACTGGCACAGCTCCCGAAAGGACCCAGTGAAGGGGAACCCAGGTTAAGTGGCACAAAAAAACTTGGCTGGCCGAAGCTTGAGCAGCTTCCTCTTTGAAAGCCGCCATCTAGGCGAGCTGCTCAGTGGATCCCGCGGCTGTGGAAACCGCTCACCTGGCCTCCTTCGATTTCACCGGTGGGTTGCAAAGCTCCGGTCTCCCTAGTTTTAGGCACGCCTTGCGGTCATCCAGGACATTGGGATGGAGGGCCAGACAAATGGTGCAAGAAGTGGTGTCATGCATGACACCCAAGCAATAGACACACGAGAGGTGGGGATCGGTGCGCGACATTTTCTGTCCACAGGGACACCGGCGAAATCCAGGGGACAACTCGTCCTTCATGTCCGATGCGCTCGGATTGGAATCGTAAACTCTGATGAGTTTTAAAAAAAGCGATTGCGGTGAAAACCATTGTTGAGAATCCAGGGCCTACGAACTGCAGAAGTAGCACGAGGGAACCTGAATCTTCCAGCGGAAAGGAAGATCTGATGTCATGGGGCGGAGCCGAGGTATTTATCACCCGGGTGGGTGGGAGGAGCCAGCTTGAAGACTTTCCGGTGAATTTAAAGAGGAAAGGGACATGCCAGAGAGTGTGGATGAACAACATATCCACCCTCCTAGAAGTATCCATTATCTATTACCCCTTCTCCAAGTCATTTATGTAAAGGTTAAAACGTTACCACTGTTCTTTGACAAGACTATTGCCCTACCCGCAAACCTACTCTGTGCCTTCAAGGTATAAAAAAGGCAGGTTTGCATAGCAATGTGCTACTAAACAAATGCTATTTGCTAATGAAGTGCAGCCATGATTAGTAGGAGATACCTGATTTGCTGCAGCGAGTAAACATTTCCAAATCACAGTAATATTCTGCAATTGTGGTAAAAAATACAGAATTGCAGAAACTGTTCTTACAATTTGACACTTTTTCACACAATTGCACTCTCCTAGACTGTATCAATAAAAATAATAATTTCATAAAGTTGCTCCGCAACCCTGGCTGGTTGCTAATCAAAATGATGTTGATTAGCAAAGACTGCTAATCAGGTTTCCAAAACTAATTTATGCCTTGGGCTTCTGTTTTACCAAATATTATTTTCAGCACACTGTACAAAAACATGCTATTTAATGCAATACCAGGTACCCTAAATTTAAGTAAGCATGAAACATTACAAAGCTGCTGGAAACAAAAATGTCAGAACATTACTTTAACAGGTGAATATAACGGCTCAAGCAGCATTCCTCTCACCTGCTGTTCTATATAGCGGTTCCCTGCACCCCAGGTCTTTCCACATAGGTTTGGTCTGTCTATCTCTTACCTTACATACAAGTTACGCCAAAAAGACACACTTATTTAGTTTCCAAAGCCATACGTGACATGCAGGCAGACCACGCTGCCAGCACAGTACCAAACTCATAAGGGTTGAGGCCATAGGACAAAAAATGTAAGGAGTCTCTTTTTAAATCAGAGTAGCCTCCCAAAAAACAAAGCCTTAGTGTAACTGCTGACTTTCATCACTCAGTGGTTAGCTGTCCATACCCTTGTTCTGGATCTCTAAGATTTCGTGAATAAGCTACATGTGACTAATATTGTGATACCCTTCAAGTCTTTGAGAAACTCAGTTATATTACTCTTCATACTCCTTTTCTCCAAAATGAACAATCCTAGCTTCTTCAGACACTTTTTGTAGGTTATATTCTCCAGTCATTTGATCAAATATTGCACTATACATACTGCACTGTAGTTCCCTCTCTCAAGGCTTCAATATCATTTTTGTTTGTTAACTGAGCAAAAGTACAGGACAACACTGTGAATAAGATTGCCAGGAGGTATTATCCTGTTTGAAATTAAAATATGTACTACTACTAGTACAGTACCCAGAAGTACATGACAGTCATCAGCTATGGTTTAAACAGTGCCTTATAAAGTGATGTTAGCATACCCATCCCATGCAGGTTTGATGAGCTCAACATTTCATTTGGTCTCCCAACTACCGTCAAGTTGTATTCTGAGTTTATGATGACTTAAGTCCCTTCCCCGCTTAGCTGACGTGGAGAAGTGCTTGAACCAGCAAGACCATTTCTTGTGTTTTTTCTCCCAACCCAGAAACTATACCACCCAAGTCATTCCACCTTCCACTGTTTTTCTTAGAACAGTTAATACTGTCAGCATAAGGCATCATGCTGGCATGTAAGAGACCTTAGTTTTAGAACAAACACGTCTCTTGTTCACTATACCACAGGAGGGTAAGCATGTCAGATGGTCGGACTAAGCCATACTTTTGTCCAGCACCAGTGGTGCAAGTGGTAGACAAGAAGTACAGGAACTCACGCACTGGCAATTATGAAATGAAGATCCTCAATCTAAATGATAACGGTGTCAAGACACAACTATCTAATTCGACACTAATAGATTTAGTTAGAGATATTGAAGTATTTCTAGGAAAATATCATTGTTGTACAAGTCAAATGTTGTTATGGAAACCCTGATTGCAGATCACAGGTCCAGAAACTGTCACTATGTTGCTAGTTTAAGAATTTCAGTTTCGGTGTTAGTGGGAAGAAGCACAGGAACTCTGTTCCTGCTGCAAAAAAGGTACAGGAACGGAGTTTCTGCGCGTTCCTGTTCACTTTCATCACTATCCAGCACCCTGTACCATGAAAACAACAAATGGGGCCTGGAAGGTTCTTGGATGAGATCACTGGCCACTCCCCATATTGCTGAGGCCCAGTACTGTGACACCAATCACAACCAATGGGGGTTGTGGACAGGGAGAACCAGAGGAAAAATTGCAGATAAACAAATTTTCCCTTTTTTAGTCTTCCATACTTTTCAGAGGAATTCTGAATTCCAATGCAAGTGAAGGCTCAATAAGACATTGTAGTTTTACACAATAATTTAGACCGATTTTCCAAATCTCCTACAATATGTATGTTTTCCTTACATTATAGATGTTTGAGGTAAAGTCTTTCTGCAAGTAGCCATCTTGATAAGAAATTGTTCATTCATGTCTTCCATTATGTTAATGGAAAATTGCCAAATGATACAAACTATGTTTAACTTCTGGCTGTTTTCAGTAGCTTGCAGGTTGCAATACCCAAGGAACATCGTGCCTCAAAATAGGCATTTGTTTGCCTAGTGCTCCTACCTGGTCAATAAAAACTTAATAAACATCCAACCCCAAATCTTTACTCTGATTGTTCTGCACAACATGGGCATAGTCCTTGAATCATTCTACTAGCCTTCGCCTTTACCTTTTAGTTCTCTGAAATACCTTGCATACAATACAGCGACCATAATTGAACACTAACTAATTAGCAGGTGCGATGGACTTCTCAACTCCTTAAATTATAAAGATGTACTCACAAAACAAAACTTAAAAGGCATAGGATCAGGGGCGCTGCTGAGCAGCTCAACAGGAGGCAGCACATTTCTGGAGCTCCTACAAAATCCTTATTTTCAACAAATAAAAGTTACTTCTTCCGGGACTTTGAGGTTTTTATACCCCCATTGAGTTTAGTACCTGACCTGGAGGAGCCATGGGGAAAACCAAGGGCAATGCTGCTGCCTCTGCCAAGTTTTTCATTCCAAGAAATAAACAGGATGCTGGGCCTGCAGGAAACGTGGCCACAGGGGCCTCTGCTGCACTAGATACTGGGGAAATTACCCTAGCTACGGTGACCACTACTTTAATGAGACTTGTATACTCTGTGCAGGAACTGGATAAGAAGTTTGATACATTAACACCTCGGGTAGCTGAACTTGAGACTCTGATGGTCATAACAGTTCAAAAACTCGCTAAGCTAGATACAAGTTTAAATAAGACCATGGATGTATCTACTAAGCTTGTCAAAGACACTACCTGTCTCCGGCAAAAACTAGAAACAGTAGAGAACCAGATCCGTGAAAAGAACCTACGGATTCTAGGTTTACCCGAGGGAGATGACCCACTGGAGTTCATGTGTACATTTCTACCAGGCTTGCTGGGGTTGGACGAGGAGGCCCTGCCGCTGTCTTTCGAGAGGGCATATAGAATCACCCAACGTAGAGGTACAGCATCCCAGGCCACGCCACGTACCATGGTAGTGGTGTGTTCCAGAATCAGAGATCGGGACCAAGTATTTATTGCAGGCGGCCCAGAGAAAATGCAGGTTGCAGTATGGAGACACGGAGATATCTGTGTTCCCGGATTTATCCTACGGCACGAAGCAGAGCCGGAAAGCACATGATGGGTTGAAGAGTCGCCTTCGTAGTTTGAAGATTCATCATCAGCTCGTGTTTCCTGCCCATTTAAGGATTATTTGGCACAACAAAGTTTACATGTTTGGATCCCCGGGCGAGGCTGAAAATATTCTCCCAGTTCTGGAACAAGAAGTCAAAACTTTCAGAACTGTAAAGTACTTTATTAGTTTTTCCTCTAAAATATAAATAAGCCTCTGTTTGATATTTTTTAATCCTGTGTTCTGCTTAGAATGCAATATTTTACCTACTGCCTGTTAAAATTAAGGGAGGCTCTCCTGTACCATTAACAATTGTATTAATGACCATGTGGGAGATTTGACGTGGGCCCAAAACATCAGGGGATCCTGGCCATGTTTGGGATACATATTCACTGTCTCATAGTCATTCCTTATATTGGAATGATTTTCTGTATGTGTTTTGGCCAGGGATGATGATCTGAATTTTATGTTGATGGCTTCAGGGCCTACGAGACTCTCTGCTATAACTGGACTGTACCCTAGATGGCCACAAGAGGTTGTTATATTGAATGTTAATGCGTACATTTTCTCCTGATACATCAGGGGGCTTAGTTTTATTAGTGGCAACAGGATACTTGGAAACTTCTGTTTGCATTTGGTTAATATGATTATAAGATGTTTCTGGCCATTTTAGGCCACTGTATTGAGCTAAGAAAAAGTTGGGCTTAAATACGCTCAGGGGATAGCGGGTCATTTCACCTGCGCACTGGCTAGTTTGGATTACTAGCCAGTCAGGAATATCCGCTGAGTTATTCCTTGAGCTGCATGTAACTGACACAATCTAGGAAACTGTAATGTGTACTGCCCCCAATGTGGAGAGTGCATTTGTGGGGTACTTCCTTATTTCATCTTGTGATCTGTACCACTTTGTAGGTGGAATTCTTCATGGTTATGGAGCACCCTGTGTAATTTGCTTGTGTGAGCTGGTTTCTTGCAAAAGCTAATAAAAATATAATATAAAAAAAAAAAAAAAAAAAGGCATAGGATATTTTTGTTCAGTTACATGAACTTAAAATTCTCCTTCTCAAAATACTTACATTTTTACCACAAGTATCCGTTTGCTGAAATCTACAGCTATAGTGTATGCAGTTTTCCAAGCAGGTGACTGATGCATTAACATGAACAGTCATAAAAGATGTGCTTAAGAACTGAAAGTTCCACCTAATGAAAAAACACACAAATGTTTCCGTATGTTTTATGAAGTATTGTGCAGCTTCTAAATGAGTACATTCACATTTAGTGGCTGGCTTTATTTCAGTGGAACTCCATCTGCACACTGCATCACTTATAGGCACATATCAGTCATGCAACAGCTATGTCACAGGTCATATATCAAACAAAGCTCATGTATAGGGCAAGGTACACAAAATCTGCCATTACCTTTAATGCCATCCTGTGATATGAGTGTTTAAATAACGTCCTCTTGAAGAAATGCCCTAATGTTAAAAGTACTGTACTAAAAAGTAATCTATAACTACTACTACAAAGGTGAAAAAGGCACTACAAAGTCCCATGTTGCTTTGCCTTTTTTTTTTATTTTTTTTGCATGTCTCATGAAATCCGATTTTTTTTTTTTTTTTTTTTTTAAACAGGGCTCTCCATGTTGCTAGGGGGTTCTTGCAGATTTTGCAGAAGCAACTTTATGCTTCTTTTTTAGTCCATATTATAAAAAGTAATCTAGACAACAGATCCAAATTACATAACAAATACTTAAATTTTTTTGCCTTCAGTTTATGTCCCCTTCTACCTCCACTGCAGTACTCATTCTGGTTGCCCCATGGTAACTGGAAAACCCATCACCCATGATCACAGCTGCCTCCACACTGTCTTGTCTCTAACCTCCCAGGCAGGGACAGGAGAGTGAACAACCCCCAAGTTACTGGACTGCGTCACATGCCATGGCAGGAAGGGGTGCTGGGCCCGGATTTACCGAGGTCTTTCATTTGCTACACTGGGGCCATGTGTCCTTGTTTCACCCGGCCCCTTGGACATTTCTATGTAAGGGGCTTAGTGCAGGTGCATCCGTCTTACATCCTGTAGCCCAGCAAACGTCCCACTCCCACTGTGCCTCAATTGCGCTTCCACCCAGGATCACCCAGGTGGCAGCACTACAGCACAAGTCATGACCCTCCCTCCCCAGAGGATGAGGGTATCCTCTGGGACACTTAATCCTCACCCCTGCCCTGGATAACCTGAGTGTATTTCTGAACTTGAGTCGCCGGTGCCACGAGCGATAGCCCTACCACTGCACTGACAGATCAGCCTTAAATACTTCATTTTAAGTCGATTTAATACAAATATAAAAAAAGATGTTCATGCCTCAAGTTTTAATGTGACTATTTTAAATGGGGAACTGATTTGCTGAATCCAGCAATCTCCCCAGCAAAAGTTGTATTTAAGCAAAAACATGTTACCCTTAGTTTCGGTGAGGAGAAACAGAGTGCTTCAATATCTACACCATTTTAACATCAATGTGCTAAACCACAATAAAACAAAAGCCATGCTCTTCTCCAAGCACCAAAACAAAAATAGGCATACTCCACTCACCATACAAACCTCTGCGGGAATTACACTGGACCAAGTAAATACTTTCAAATACCTTGGCATCACTTTTGACCAAGGGCTCACCTTTGCAACCCACATTGACAACACTGCGAAAACAGTGAACCAACGCCTTGGAATACTATTCCATAACCGTCAATTTCTAAATCAAGCTGCACTGAGAATAGCTATACAGAGTTCCATAATCTCAATCATTGACTATGGCCTTATTATTTATGGCTCAGCTACCTCCACTGCTCTAAGGCGATCTCAATCACTCTAAATAAGGCCTGCCGGCTCCTCACGGGGCTCAAAGACTGACTCACACGCAGGATCTGTACTATGAATCAGGCTGGTTGAACCTATCAAATCGCCTTATTTATCTCACCTGCACACTGGCAAAAAAAATCTATCTTGGGACTGACTCCATTATGTATTCAAAACCTACTCCGATTGAATCCTGGCTCACGACCCTCCACCAGATCTGACGCCAACCTTTCCTGGTTCCGAGATGCGGACTGCACAGGGACAAAGATCTTTCGATACAGGGCCCGACATGGTTCAATCGCGCTTAGTCCACCTACTCTATCCTCAACCTCGCTTGAAGCTTTCAAATCCATGCTCTATGCCCACCTCACCACCACTAGCAACTGTGACTGCGCTAGATAAAGACTACTACTCCTCATGTCCATCCTCACATCTGAGGCCTCTTCCTCCCTGACTAATGAACCCTCTGGTACCTCTACTACTTCCTGTCTCCACCCAAACTCACTCCCCCCTTTTCCTGTCCCTCTCACTTACTCTCCGCTCACCACCTTTCCTCCTCTCTAGCCTCCTTTTGGTGCCTAATGATCACCCTCTCCTAAGTTTCCTTAACCTCGAAATTGTCTACCGCTTGACACTGTTATAGCTTGTTTTTCTATGAAACTTAAAAACGTTACTGCCTTAAACTGTTAATAGCAAATTTATGATGTAACTTTCCTGTCTGGTTTTACCTGTAATATGTATCGTGCTTTGTTAAATGTTCTTTGTGACGTGGAACCTTTGTAAAAGAGTCCTGGCTCAAAGGTATTAATTCCTAGACTAATAAACTAAACTAAACTAAATCAAATGCCTCTGAGTTAGGAGCTGTTTTTAACCAGCTCAACAGCTGCATTAAAATTTTAATCAGTGAAGCATTTCCACTCTGGAAGCACTTGTGAGGAAAGATATCCAAACCAATACATCTTTTATAATGAGGGGCAGTAAGTTTAGCTTTGTTTGTAAATCTTTTTTTTTGTACTCTGAACTTCTAAATTCTATTATCTGGGATGAAAGCGCCTATGATCCCTACCAATTACTTCCAATCAAAACTATAAATGTTGCCTCTGATCCTGTAAGCATTCTATTGGCTAGAGGCATAACTCAAATCAAAAGAACTAAATTAAAAGCAAATGGGCATTTTAGGAGGGATGTGTCACTGGGTAAAAAGGTGTGGTGCTATAATAATATAGATGAGCTTTGGAGTGACAAACTGTACCATATTAAATCAAAGTGAAAGCCATGCTCAGGCTAACTATAGAAAAACCATGCAGAACTATGGGCTGAGTTGAGTTCCAGGCTGGAGGGAGACCAGCCCGAATAAGAAGTCAGAAATGACCCCAATGAGGGTACTGGGTCCGGATCCCAGGTTGCCTCATAAAAGGGTAACACAATAGCTGGCTAGAGCAAAACGTCTCTAGTACCTCTTCTCTGTACTAGATTTGTTAACAGTGTCAAATATTTTGAGGCACGGTTGGTATAGTTACTGCTTTCTTTTACTCTGTTGGCTGATTAATGTGTTTCAAAATATTGAAGGAAATCACTAAAAGCTGAAGACATTCAACAAAGCTTAATTTACAAGTCGTGGGACATTCAATGT
Source organism: Neoceratodus forsteri (assembly GCA_016271365.2). Taxonomy (NCBI): domain Eukaryota; kingdom Metazoa; phylum Chordata; order Ceratodontiformes; family Ceratodontidae; genus Neoceratodus; species Neoceratodus forsteri. The sequence goes on along the minus strand of CM057455.1, from coordinate 1,681,221,914 downwards.
GGACTATGGTGTACTGCAACATCTTAATGGTGATGACTTAAATCTTTGTCACTTTCCATGTATAATACTGCTTGTCAGAAATAACCAGAGGTGTTGACTTGTATTGTCATATTCCATCTCAATAAAGCTGAGTTAAAAAATAAATACCTGGTCCTGTTGCCATGGGCAACCACTATTCCTTTCATTCTGTCCCAGGCCTGCTTGAATCCCTTGACTGTGTTCGCACCCACCACCTCAACCAATAGACTGTTTCAAGGTTCCATCACCCTTTCTGTAGAGAAGTACTTCCCCATGTCCCTCCTGAACCTCCCTCCTGTTAATTTCCATTCATGTCCACATGACCGTGAGCTGGTATTCAGGGCTAAATAATTCCCTGCAGTTCACTTTGTTAATTCCTTTAAGGTACCTGAAGGTGTCTCATATCTCCCCACTCCCTTCTGGTTTCCATTGAGTACATATTTAGTACTCTGAGGCACTCCTCAAAGGATCTGCCCTGCTGGCCCTAAATTATTCTTGTTACTCTATACTGCACTGTTTCCAGCTTATCCTAGTCCTTTCTGAGGTGAGGACTCCAGAACTGTGTGCAGTACTCCAGGTGAGACCTCACCAGGGATCTGTACAGGGGAAGTATTACATATTTTCTTCTGCTATCAATATCCCCCCCCCCCGACACATCCCAGCATTCTGTTAGCCTTGCTATAGGCCTTGCTGCGCTGGCTTGTTTGTTTAAGGGAGTTACTGATAACTCCTAGACACCGTTCCTCATGTGTAGTGCTAAGTCTCTCCCCACACATCCAGTACTCCGTCTTGGGGTTCTTTTTCCCTAGGTGCATTACCTTGCACTTTCTGGTATTGAATTTTAACTACCAGACCTTTGAACCCCCCTCTATTTTTTGTAGACCCCTCTGCATACCCCTTATTCCCTCTTCACATCCACCCTCCCACACAGTTTTGTGTCATCTGCGAAGAGACATAACCAGCCCCCAATTCCTTCACCAGTGTCACTAATGAACATGTTGAAGAGGACTGGACCCAGGACTGATCCCTGTGGAACCCAGCTCGTAACCTCACTCTTCTCTGATTTAACCCCACTGACCACCACTCTCTGCTGCCTCCCGTCTAGCCAATTAACCACCCAGTTCACTATGGTTTTAGCAGCATACAGGTCTTCCATCTTCTTGAGCAATCTTTTGTGCTGTACTGAATCAAACGCTTTGTTGAAGTCAAAGTACAGCAGATCCACGGTGTGGTCCTTGTCTACTTCCTTTGTCACCCAGGCAAAGAAAACTATCAGGCTAGTCTTTCAAGTCTTTCCTGCCACAAAACTGTGCTGTGTACTATCCTGGAGTATGTTGCTCTCCAGGTAGTCTACGTGGTCCTCTTTGATTAGTGATTCCATCAGCTTTCCCATGACAAAGGTCAGACTGACAGGCCTGTAGTTCCCCGGTTGCTCCTTATTCTCCCCCCACCCCTTATGAAGCAGTACAATGTCTGCCATTTTCCAATCCCCTGGAACTTTCCCAGACTTAACTGAACTGCTGAACAATCAAGCCAGCGGTTTAGCCAGTTCCACTGCTAACTCCCCAAGTATCCTCAGATGCAGCCTATCTGATCCTGGGGCTTTATCTATCATAAGTGTTACCAGCCCTTTCAGGACCTTTTCACTAGTAGAAATGGCCGTCTCATTTCCAGGACTCCCTTAGCGGCCACTTTGATGCCACTTCCTTGCATGGACCCACAGTCCTCCTCAGTGAATAATGAGCAAAAGTAGTCATTCAGAATGGCAGCCTTTTGCCCATCCTCCTCTAACACCTTACCCTCCTCAGCTATCCATGCAATTCCCCCCTTTTGTCCCTTTTTTCACTAATATATCTGAAAAACTGTTTTTCTCCTTTCTTGACCCCTTCCCAAAAAACTGCACCCTAATCTGGGTGCCCTATACAGACATTGTGGGTGTATCCCACTGCTGTCCCGCTGCGCCCTTGTCCAAAAGAATTCCTACCTATCACTGACTATGGCGATGTAGTCTACAGTGCTGCTCCAAAATCTTCCCTAACCAGACTGGACTCTCTTTTCCACTCCTTCTGCCATTTCACTCTTGATTGCCCTCCCTGTACCCATCACTGCACCCTATGCCGATCTCTCTCCCTTCACTCATTAGCGGACAGACGCCTTATCCACTGTACAAACTTTCTTGCTAAATTCTGGTTTCACTCTCTCCCCTTTACCTCTCCTCCTCTATTTCCCTCAAACCTCCTTCCTTTCACTCCTACAGAAAACTTGACCACAGTACCTTATCCATCCCTCCCTCCAAAGTCCACCTCGGCATGCCAGGCAGCATTCTCACATTGCTTCCAAAAAATATGGAACTCCCTCCCCCACCCATCTGTCACACTGCCTCCCCTCAGGTCCTCTCCTCCCTTCAAGGGCCATTTATTCACTTCCTGCACATGCATTTAATTTCCACCCTCTTCATAGTTGCCTCTCTGCAAGTTATTCATGTAAGCACTTACTCTACGTAATTCATTTGCTTGACTGTTTAATACAGTCCTAGCACATTGCTGTTAGGTTGAATACTGTTATTCATTTTTTTGCCATCCTGATTCTTGATTGTATCACTCATCCATATTTTATTACCTGTTCATGTCTTCTGCTATGTATTCACTGTGCTGTTCATCCCCATTCCCCTCTCCCCCACGACGCATCTAGAGACAAACATTTCACTGCTCAGTATGCCTTTCTTGGTAAAACTTTTAAATAAATAAATTCATATGCAGCTCTGTGTCTGCTTTCACCTCCCTGACTGCCCTCTTTGTCTCCCTATATTTCTGTAGATAATCATCCCATTCTACCTCCCCCTGCTTTACCATGTATTTACAGAAGGCCCTAACCACTTCCTTGGCCCTAGCTGGGAACCATACTGGTCTCCTAAACCTGTTTTGCTTTGTTACTGTCCTTATGCATGCCTTAGATACATTGAGGATGGCTCCCTTTATTGCCCCCATCTCTCCTCCGGCCAGTACAGCTTGGAATTTCACTACTAAAGTATAAATATTGGGACAGTAGAGGGCATGCTGGTAAACCCCTTGTCCACTGGCTCAGCATTTCTCGGTCCGAATGACACACAACAGCACTCAGAAGCACCTCAGGCCATTTTCTACACTCTCCTCAAGATATCAGCTCCAGTATGAGAGACTTCTACGGTGATCTCTATTCAGCCCCACTCCCCTCTACTAAGGAGGCAATACAGGGCTTTCTCTCTCAGTTGCAGATAACACACATGGACTCTGCCCAACAAGCTCTCGGAAACCAACTACTGAAGAAAAAACTGCAATTATGGCTCTTGCCTCTCCCAAGGCACCAGGGGACGATAGTATACCCCTGGATTTATACCAAATCACATCAGAGCTAGTTGCCCCATCACTCAGGAGAATGTATGAGGAGGCTTTTGCTTGCAGGTCCCTACCACCTTCCTTAGAAGAGGCAATCATAACAGTTCTGCCTAACAAAAAAAATTGGACAATACTATGCGCCCCAATTACCATCCCATTTCACTTAAAAACATGGACTGCAAGGTCCTAGCCAATGTACTTGCCACAAGGCTGCAAAGCTTCCTTCCCCAGCTGATTCATCCAACACAGGCAGACTTTATCAAAGGTCAATTGGGGTCAGATCACAAGGTTTCTGCTTATCATTATGAAGACTGCACAAGAATCCCAAAAAGAAGTAGCAACAATCTCTATCGAGTTTGAAAAGGCCTTCAACTCTGTCAGTTGGCACTGTCTTAACTCAGCCTTACAGCGCTTTGGCTGCAGCATGGAGTTTCTGAAATAGGTTCAAGCTCTGCACAGTGAACCGGTAGCTAGGGCGACCACTAATGGTTTAGTGTCCTCCCCTTTCCATTACAAAAAAGGCACAAGGCAGGGCTGTCCCCTTTCACTACTACTATTCTTACTCGCTATAGAGCTGCTAGCCATTACCATTAGGTCACGAGCTGATGTAGCAGGTGTTAAGGTGGATCGAAAATCATATTCCATACTCCTGTATGCTAATGATCTCCCAGTACTGCTCATGTCCCCAGACTCCTCTGTGTCAGCCCTGCTCCAAGTGCTTCAGCAATCTGCAGAAGCATTGGAGCTCAGGATAAATGCAAACAAAACCCAAGTTCTACCATCACTGATAAGTGTACTCCTCTCCCTTTCACTCAACACAGGCTCACGTGGGTGTGGGAGCATCATGTATTTAGGGATCAAAATCAGTGTACATAACATATCCCTTCCATCCCCAGACTGAATTTGACTGATTACTGCAAGCACCTTCTACAGCATGTGACTGCTGGAGAGCCTTACATCTGTCCCTTGTAGGCAAAACTGAAGCACTTAAAATGGTTACCTCAGTGAAACTGCTCTACTTAATCAGTTACCTCCCCATCTAAGTGCTAAGTGCTGAAATTTTACGCCCGCCCCCTCCCCCCTTCAACCTTTATTAAATAGTCTGCTTGTCACCGCCCCTTGCTCTAAATACCCGCCCACTCCCTCACATCCTATCCTGAACCAGTAGCTTAACCACTCCTTCTCCCGAGTTCGCTCTGCAGCTGCTACCCCTCAGAGATTTCTGCTAGCTGCACCACTCTGTGTCTCTCCTCTGTTTTTTTTTTTTAGCTCTCTAGACCTCCTGTTTCCTTCCTCCTCCTTCTTCTCTCCTCCTGCTCTCCCCATCTAGCTACTATGCCTCCCTTTAAACATGTCCTCCTCTCTCTTCTAGTCCTGTCCTTGCTGCCAACCTTAACCCACCTACCCACCTCCTCCTATCCCTCACTACCCTCTACTCTGGTCCTCCTGGCTAATTACCCAACATCAGGCACAATGGCAATCTCCCCCCTTAAGCAAAAATGGTGCCAGCCAGCTATGGACTGTTTAATTATTAACAAGTATGATGACTACATGGGGGCAACCTGGCACCTATTCCTGGTCGATACGTTACACTGGGATACTAGGCGCCTGTGCTGGTCTAAAACACAAAAGAACCCGAGGATGATTACCACCTACTATGAAATACGACAATGGACCCTCAAACTCCTCCTCCTCCTCCTCCTCTTAATATCTGGAAGTGTCCACCCTAATCCTGGCCCAATTTCCTACAGTACAAAAAAGCCTGCCAAAACGGAGGGGGGACTCACTTTTGTCACCTTAAATATTTGTAGTCTCCTACCAAAACTAGCCTCCCTACAAACTTCTGTCAGTCAGCATAACCCTGATATTCTAGCCATTGTTGAAACTTGGCTGACACCTAGCACCCCTGACCATGCTATATGTCTGCAAGGCTACAAGATTTTCCGGCTGGATAGGACGTCAAAAAGGGGTGGCGGCTGTGCCATCTACATAAAGGAATATCTCAACTGCCTCTCCATTACTTATACCGCCACAAACTCTGCCTTACAGCTCCTCCCTATCAAACTTCTCCTTGGTGACCATAACAAAGTCCTCACGGTTGCTGCTATCTACATCCCACCTAAAGATCCTGGGCCCAGCCTACAGTCTGTACTAGATTTCGTCAGATCTCAACCTCCTGATGCAGAGCTCCTCCTACTAGGTGACTTCAATATCAACTGGCTTGCACCAGACACAGGGTCGACTAAGGATGCAATCCTAGCAGCAAACCTAACTCAGCTGGTCAATTCACCCACTAGGAAAAACTATAAATCTGGGAATAGTACATTAATAGATTGGATCCTCACCAATCACCCAGCCCGGATAAATAATATTGCTGTTCTCCCAGATTCTCTTAGCGACCACTCTCCTATAATTTGTACCTGGTCAAACAAGTTTAGAAAACCACCCCCTAGAACCATCACTAGCAGAGTACTACCGTTTGGAAACCTTACTCCACTCAAGGAAAATCTTAGACAAAAAGACTGGTCTCCTATCTACAATCCGCAAGACGTCGAAGCTCTAAACTACTTTATCTACACCTTCAGTGCTGCCTGTGACTCATACGCACCTATTAAAAAACGCAAAGTGAAAGCACTCTCAACTCCATGGCTCACTGCTAAGCTAATGGCACTACACAAAGGAAGGGACCACCTCTGAGCTATAGCAAGAGACTCTGGCTCTCCGGCTGACATCCTAAAATATAAACAGGCCCGAAACTACTGCATTAAAGAGACCCGTCGAGTCAAGAGCGACTGCTTCAAAACTGCTCTTTCTAACACTTGGGGTAAAGGGAAATCTTTCTGGGATAATCTAAGAAATATCACGGGTAAGCAGTCCAAATCCTCTCCTACCGCAATGAATGTGGCAGGCACTACCACCCTTGACCCCATGGTCATAGCAAATTCCTTAAATGAGACCTTCACCGACCTCAGCGGAGTCCTCGCATCTGACTTCTTCGCTTCTGCAGACCCCTATATCTCTATATCCCCCACTGCCTCTCCAAACACTCCACCTTTCCATCTAAAAATAGTGAAAGCACACGAAGTTTATAAATACGTAAAGAAGGCTATATCTAATTCAAGGGCAAGCAGTGACTCTCTTGACCTTAAAATACTATCCCTTACCCTGGATGTAGTTCTACACCCCCTCACCAGAATATTCAATCTCTCCCTCTGTTCTAGCAAATTCCCTGGTATATGGAAGGCTGCTATAGTCACCCCAGTGCACAAAAGTGGGGATAAGTCTCTGCCTGGCAACTATAGACCAATTTCAATACTACCCCCCTTATCAAAGGCCCTTGAACGTATGGTAGCTGACCAGCTTACAGACTACCTGGAGAAATATAACATTCTTTGTGATCAGCAACATGGTTTCAGACAAAGGCATAGCACCACCACTGCTCTGCTCAATTCTCAGAAGTAATCCACAAGGCCTTGGACAAAGGACTCCTCACCGGAACTGTGTTTATTGATCTAACGAAGGCATTTGACACTGTCCACCATGGCCTACTAGTCAGTCAACTACAGACACTTGGGCTCTGGTGCCTGGATAAAAAGCTACCTTGCCCAACGCACCCAGGTTGTAAAAATATCTGGAATCCTCTCAGACCCTAAACCTGTCCTCTCAGGAGTTCCACAAGGATCAATCCCTAGGCCCACTACTTTTCAGCCTCTTTCTAAACTCCTCCTAAATACTGCCCGGAAAAAATCATACTCTATGCTGATGATGCTGTGATTCTATCCTCACAAAGACCCTAACTGCTTACGCCACAGCCTACAACAGGCGTTTGCCAGTGTTGAGGAGTGGTTTGTTGGACACAAGCTAGTCCTAAACCACAAAAAAACAAAATCTATGCTCTTCGCTAGTCCGCAGAACAAAAACAGACAAGCACCACTTACTATTAACACCTCCCTTGGAATCACCCTTGAACAAGTGGCTATCTTTAAATATCTTGGAATCACATTTGATCAAGGCCTTGTCTTTTCATCACATATTGATGGTATTTCCAAATCTATTAATCAGCGGCTTGGAATACTCTACCACAACAGACAACTTTTCACCCATCCAGCGCTGAAGCTAGCTATTCAATCCTCGATCATCTCAATCATCGACTACGGCTTAATTATTTATGGGTCCGCCCCTTCAAGCACACTGAAACGGGTCACAACCTCCCTAAACAAGGCATGTCGGCTACTTACTGGTGCTCATCGACTTACTCATACCTGTGAACTCTATGCTGATACTGGGTGGTTACAGCTATTAAACCGGTTCAAGTTCCTTACCTGCCTAATGGCCAAGAAATCCATCATGGGCCTCACCCTCCTGCCACAAGGCCTGTATGTCAGAACCCAAGTGTACGGATCCACTAGAAGATCAGAAACCCAGCTTCTACAGGTCCCCTACTGTCGGACCACACATGGTCAACGATCTTTTGCCTATCGTGCCAACTGGCTAAATACTCTCAGCACCTCTATTCCCTCCTCTTGCTCGTTAGGTGTTTTTAAATCCAGACTATTCTCTCACCTAGCCACCTCAAACTCCTGTGACTGCCTTTGTTAATCTCCTATTCTATTCTCTCTCCTCCTCCCTTGCCCTCTTACTTGACAATGGCCTAGTAATGGATCCTCATCTCCTACTTAAGGTCTGCTCTTGTCCTCCTACCCTCCACCCTTTTTTTTTTCCTCTTTTATTACCTACACTGCCTACCTACCTGTACCCTTACATATCGTTCCCTCCTCATTTGTTTTCTATACTATTGAAAGTGCTTAAGTTATTATCTGCTGTACATTTATGTCATTAGATTTAGCTATTTGTGCAACCTTGTACCTCTATTTGTCTGTAAATGTTTTTGACGCGGAACCTTTGTAAAAGAGCCTTGGCTCAAAGGTATTAATTCCTAGATTTTACAATAAACAATAAACATCACAAGTAACAATAATTGGTTTGCTAAAACTGACAAATTATTTGGAGCCTTTTTATGGGAGGGTAAGCAACTGACATATAATAGAGACAGAAATTGTGGGCACATTGGAGGCAAGGAGGCTGGGGCCTTCTATGGATAAAAGGGTATCATCTGGGTATCCTAAGCACCCACACACTTCATTGGTTTGAGGATAACCCAAAGAGTTTTCCACTATGGTTTCAAATGGAACATCAAATTATGGATAACTGCTCACAAGTATTTCCTTATAAGGGAAAACAAAAAGCAGGAAGAAATGTGCTCAAGCGGTCAAGTAACTGGGTGTTTGGGTAGGAGCTGCCAGCTCCAAATGGATGTGTGAACAGACAGAAACAGAAGTCTGAGCACTCTGTAAAGGACAGGACTAGGTAAAAAATGGCAGACATAAAAATAAAGTCAAGAGTTTTTATAGTTGAAAATACATTCAAAATTAATAGGAAGCTACTGCCACTGTCAATCAAAGCCCAGGCACTTCATGCTCGCCCAGTGGTGCAGAGGGCTGAGGCATTTCCAGCGACTTACCTCTCCCATACCAGGGACCTGGGTTTGGGAACGAGCTCGGGCAGCCGGGGGTGGGCCCCGGCTGGGAGAGGACTAAGTGGCCAACAGGCAGCTCTCCTCTCCCAGATTGGGGAGGTAAGGTCTTTCTGGCTCTTGGCTGCCACTGAGTAGAAGCTCGGTAGTGGAGTTGGTCAAATGGGGGGCTGGCGCTAGGTCAGGTGGGTGGACGGGGTTGCTGGTTCCGAAGCACATGCACGCCTCAAAGCATATATGCATCCGTATTCCTGCGGTCCCAGGACGCAAGGGGAGAAAATGGCGACTGCAGGCTCCATGAAGCCCTGCCTGCCCTCACCTCACACCGTCACTGGTTCACCAACCCAGAAACCTGGCCATTGGGTCTCTAGGTGGAGGGAGGATGGCCCTTCCCTTCCTGGCCCCACCACAGAGGGGCAATCCGTGGGGGATATGGGGCTTGGTGGACCATGGAGGCAGTCACCAGGTGGGGGGCCAGGGACAGCGCTGAGAAGACAGCTGTGATGTGCCTGAAGGATAAAAACCTCTATGGAAAAAAAAAAAAAAGGCCAGGTGCTTCAACCGTAGCCTTCATCAGGGGGCCCCCTTACGAAGACTATGGTCGAAGCACCGGGGTGTTGATCAAGAATGACAGGAGCCTCCTGTTAGTTTTGTACGTATTTTCAGCAATAACACCTCTTGACATTATTTCTTTACATGGGCCCCTTTCACAGAAGGCGAGTTCCTACCGCATGACACAGGCATTCAGAAAATGCTGATAAACAACTGGTAAAATACTCATGGTGAATCTGACGCCCGCAGAACTTATGCCCCTCTGGAGCAATCACAATCTCTTGATTAACAAGAAACCCCTCTCATAGGAGTCTTGGAAGTCGAAAGGGATTCACTGTACTCAAGACCTCCTATTTCTTCATTCCCATATTATGCAACCTTTTGACTACTTTTGTACTCACTAATGTACCTAGATCAGATCACTGGAAATTCCAACAGATCAGAAGTGCACTACAAAGTGTGTTGCGCACCTTGACTCCTGCTGGACCAGCGTCTCTGGTCTCATCTCCAGTTGGCGGATTTCAACTGCCCAAAGGAACAGCAAGAATAACATATTGCTGCCTCTGTGATGCCCAACCATTACAAACCCTAACTGCAAAGGATCACTGGAAAAAAGAACTGGCCATTGAGATATCCACAGAACAATAGTTCAAATGCTGGCTTGCTGCCCACACTTTGTGTAGGAATGCCCGGAGGTGCCTCATCCAAAAAAAATTCTCCATTACTAGTATTGAACCCCCCAGATACTCCACAGGCTGAACCTGACCCCCTCAGACCAGTGCTGGCAGTGTTAGGCACCAGAAGGTTAACTTCTACACATCCTGTGGCAATGCCAAGTCCTTGCTTACTTTTGGAAAGGGACGCATATCACCTGCCAAGCAATCATGGGTCAGGCTCCCCACTAACATACAGTCTTGGACTGCCTCAGAATAACTCAAACTTACAGACCTCCATGGATGCTGGCTAGAAACAGTGGCCACTGAAGCCAAATACCTTATTCTGCAATGGTAGAGGACAGTGGAACCCCCTTCGCTACTTATCTGGAAGCAGACTGCTGGTCTCCTGGCACATCTTGTACGTCTTAGTCATCTGGCTGTCGGGAAGTCTCAGGACTACAGTTGAATTTGGGGACCCTACCTGCAGTACACTGCAGAGGTGGTTACTTAATGGACCCTATATGAAGTGTTATCTGCACTCTAAATTAGGTTCCTTACATTCCCAGATGTATACTGAAAGGGTGTCCCCTCCCTCCCCCAATACATTCTCTTGTGCAATTAGTAGATTTTTTTCAGCCAAGATAAACTTGAAGAGTTTGCCTCCCAGGTTAGGTCTTCATATCTTATGTCACCTGAATGTTATCTGTTACTGTTGTGTTTACTTGTTGGTAAATCCCTGGTCACTTAATACTCTGATGGTCCCCTTAATTTTGATTCTTGACATACGGTTTACTCTTTTTAAAGTAAATTTTAATATTACTATTGCAGCCTTGCAAATTACTGGTTGTGTACACTGTCATGGATAATGTCAACATTGTACTGTTCCTGTATTGACCTTTTTAAAGTAGAAAACTCAATAATGCTTTTAACTACAAAAAAAACAAAACAATGCTACCAGACAGAGGACTAACTGGATAGTTGATTAAAATATGCCACTTTTCTCCTATCAGGGAAAAGAAAAGGGAACCTCAGGTGACTGTTGAGTTGCAGGACTGAAACAACCCAAAAGGAGTCGAGATGTGTTCATCTCGCAAGACACACGTAAGGAGGGTAGTGGGCATACAACCCAGCCGTCATAAGGGAAGAAAAATGGGTATACTAACCAAAAAGATAGTCTGAAGAAAAACCGTAAGAGAAAGTGACCTGCTTCTCCTGTAGTAATAGGGATGTACTCTGTTTAAGAGCTAGTGTACTTGATCTGATCCCATGCACAGCACTCTTTCACAGCCAGTGCAACTGCCAAGTGGGATTAGACCAGACAGTGCCCAAAGGCACAGACTGCATTTAGCAACTAATTGGGTATCCCCCAAGAAGGGGATATACCACAGGCAGGGAGAAAAAGGGACAAGAAAGAAAAAAGAGGAAGGGAGTTGCTTTGTTTTTGGTTGGTATGAGGGGCCGCCATAAAGGAACCCTCACCCCAGTTTGAAGTTGTTTTTTTTTTTTGTTTTTTTTTGTGGGAGTGGGACCCCAACAATGGGTCCCAAACTTTTTTTTTTTAAACTTTATTTTTTATTCAGTTTATGGTTAGCATTTACCAAATAAAAAAGCAGTTGAAGAAGCTACAATCATATACATATGAATAATACATCATCTTGAGGACATTAGAAAATCTTTTTGTGTAGCAAATTAATACATTTCAGAGGGGTTATCCAAAGTGTTAATTGTCCATGCAATTTATAGTCCATAATGCATTAGGATGAGCCCTCTGTGACAAGACACTGGACCTATTAAGTAGAATATTCATAACACACTTTCCTTATGACTACAGTCATTGGCTCTTAAACTAGCCATGAGGTCAGGAGTAAAAAAACACAACAGTTACTTCAGTAATTAAAAATGTTACTGAGTATACAGCGCCACTCCATCACCTCCCCGAACGAGGAACACAGAGTATCATACATTCGGATTATTTAACTAAAAGTAAGACCTTTAAGAAGGAGTAACAACAGTAAGTGGAAATGTTATACACACTATGCAGGGGCCAAGTTTTACGCTTTATAAAATGATCTGTTACATACTGATTATAAGGCCGTATTAGAGGAATCGACTACGTAGCCTATAAGAACAGGTACCTCCCCATAAGTGCTTAATGGTGCAAAGTTTGGTATCAAACTAACATACTAAATGAGATATTTTTGCTAAGGCACATTTTGATTCCAAAAAAAATACTTTTAAATCAGAAAAACTCTGTGCTTGTGTGACAATGAAGCAGAGCAAGACTCAGAGCGTCTTATCCAGTCAGCCGCTGGCTCCGCCCCCAAATGTTTTTTTTTTTAAACAACTACTCCATAGGGAATACAACTGGGTTATGCCACATACCTAAATGGTGCCGGCCAGCACTGTCAGGGTAAGCTGCCCAGAGGTTCTGGCTCTGGTGGTGGTGGTGGGGGCGGTGATAATAAGATCAGCAGATATGGCAAGTACGTAACTTTAATTTCTTCCAGAAATCAATCTTTGCCATTGATTCCCACTTATGGGTCCAGGTACCAAGCTACTCTTCTACCTGAAGGAGGAGCTGGCTCATGCTAAGGGTAATGGATACCCTCAGCCCTCTGTGTGAGGGCTGCACACAGGTCTGACAGCACTGGAGGGCAGGGGTGCCTTACAGGTCTGGTGAGACCTGAAACTGGTCAGAACTAGGCAGCAACTCCTGTGGCATAGCAGCAGGAAGGTTTCCAGACAGTTCCCACTTGACCGTAGGGGAGAAGAAATGAACCCCCAGAAGTGCAAGTTAAGCACCCTACACAAGGCCAAAGGTGTCAGTGGAAAGAGGCAAAGCCATGCCGTCCGCCTGACGCAGACTAGAGTTCCTGCTAACCAGAAGGCCCTCGACTAGTGCTGAGTAACCCCCCAGGTCCAGGGCAGCAAGGTCAATGGCCTGCCTGACTGCATCACTCCGCAACAACATAGCCAAAATGTGCTTAGCTGCAATCACAGACAATGGTTATTGGTTGCCATATGTGCCTGTTGTGTAGAAATGCACATTAAGGCACATGACAGGGAAAATGTTTGGCTGCCAAGGGCATCTGTCTGAGTGGAATTTGTCTCTAGAGGTTGGTCACACGTGAGGAACTGTGGTTCCTATGGGGTCTGCAGTACTTCAAGCCCAAGGAGGGGTGAATTACTTCACCTGAGAACCCTGTGAGTACACAATACTGCATGAGGAGGTCTCTGGGGACGACTGGATTGGATGAGGAATGCCTCCACACTGCCCTGGATACCTCCTCAAAGACTCTAGGCCATGGAGGAATAACAACAGTATCGAGATTGGGAACTCCAAGGAGGCTCCAGCAGGGTTGCCGGATCACAGCTTGTAAAAGCATTTAAGTCAAGTGCCTAGAGCATTTCCACCAAGAACTCCTGGTACAAAGTGTGCTCAGCAGCCAAAGGCAGGGGGACAGATGATTCATTGTCCTCTGAGGAGGACATCGATGGAGATGAAGTGCTGACCCTGGGGACCACGGGTGTCACAAAGATGGACTTGTATTGGGCCCTGTCAGCCTCCCCATACCAACTTTCTAAGGCACCAACAAAATCCTGGTGAAAATCCCATGTTAGCAGCCTCTCAGGGCCTAGGAATGAGGGCAATCTCTCTAGAAAATGGTGAGACCCTACTAGAGAGGTTGAGACACCTGATCTCGAAAGCCTCTGCATGGGCTGCAGAACTGTGCAGAGGGGCCTTGCCTAAAGGGGAGAGCATTACAGATTTGCTCAGAAAGTGTCCTTTTATAACCAAGGAGTGGCCCAATAAGTGACCATGCTGGGGAATACCCAGCTGAGGAGAGTGGAGTCCCACAGGGCAAATCCAATCCTCACCGGTAGCAGTGACATCCAGCGGATCCAGGGCCTCCACTGCTGGTCCACCATCTGACCCAAAGCTGGCACTGCTTCCAACACCAGGCACAGGATCGATAACAGTTTGAGTGACGGGGTCGTCCCCATCACCGTGGCCAGCACCATCCTCGACACTGTGCTCCATGCCAACTTCGATGTCATTCCCATAGCCATCACCTTCCCTGGTGTTGAAAATGACACCAGTCAGGGACAACACTGTCACCAGCACCTCGGCCATCGCCACCTCAGTCACTGTGTCTCATGCCGTCCCCCTCCTCTGTGTCTCTAGTGACATAATGGATGGTGACAACTTCTGAAATGGCAACAGGGAAGACAACAGCCTCGGTGCCAGTCCCTTTCCTGACACTGCGAACAGTATCAGAAGGGGGCCTGGTGTCATCCCCAGTGCCACCCGCTGTGTTGTCACCATGAATAGTGACAACAGCATGGGCAATACCAGAGGATGACGTCAAGGTGTCCAGCGGTGTAGACCAAGCCTATAGCTGCAGCCTCCCCACCAGGGACATCTGCTGCTCAGGGCAGACTGGAGGATTCGCAGGTTACCGTCCAGGAGTCCACTGACCACCAGACCCAACCACTGAAGTCTCCAACGTCTTAGAGCAGCGAGGTCAAGGAGAACTCTATTTCCATGAAACCAGATGTTCTGAGATGAGGGCAGGGAGAAAGTCCTAACAATCTGAGTTTCGACGCACGCATGTGACACCTGCCTTTGAAGGTGGGGATCAGGCCACCCCACTTCAATTTGTGGTTCTCCAGGGTGAGGCGGTCCATGGAGAAGCAGGCGTTGCATGCATCCATGTTATGGCCCAGTCCAAGAAGGCCGCAATGATTTGATGCCAGTTTGGAACAACGATAGGCTTCCCAAAGAAGAAACAACGCATAGTGGGCAGATGTCAAACTTTTTTCAATAATTTTGCCCCTTTTTTGTTGGGCTTTGGCAACTGTGAACACTAACAAACAGAAACAACTCAGCAAAGAGATTAAACCAGCAGTAACGCAGTAAGAATAGCTGCAACGAGTTGAACTGAGGCACTGTGTACAAGATAGCAGGAAGAACAGAACTGAGGTAAGTGAGGGAGCCGGCAACAGTTATTGGCTGGCGCATGTCACCACATGGGGGGTGCACAGGGGCCATTCCAAGTAGCTGTGGCCAGCCCCCTGGCAGAAGTTTTGCTCCTGTGAGACCCATAAGTGGGAATCAGTGGTAAAGATCGAGTCTTGAAAGATGTTGCCATTACCTGCAGAGACTGATCTCCACTAGAGGATGCGAGCAGTTTCAAATACTTGGAAGTATCGTTAAACCTCTCCCTTGATTTCTCCCCCATGTCTTCTCAATCTGCAAATCTGTAAATACAAAGCTGAGCCTGGCTTTTAGAGACAAACACTGCTTGTCCCCTGCTGTCCATCTGTCTACAGCTCAAGGGGTACTCCTAGCAGGTCTCACCTACGGCCTTCCGGCATTTCTGGGTTCAAGTAAAACTGTTCTCTCTAGACAGGATATGACATACAATAATGTGTGTCATTTTGCCCTGGCCTCTCTGATGCTCACATATCACTGCCTCATATACACTTGTCTGGTCTGGCCCTCCCCTGCTGGCCAAAGATTCCTTGCGATGAGGCCATGTAGTGGAAAAATTCCTGCAAACAGGCTCCCCAGCTTCCCTAGCAAGGTACCTACATAACCCCACTCTACATACTTGCTAAGATCTGTGGACTCCCAGCCTCCCATTGAGTCACTGGCCTTGGAAACTGGCTTTTGTAGTCTATGCCCCTATTTACTGGAACTCCCTTCCCCCAAACTTATGCCTCTCTCCCAGTCACTTGATCATCTGCAAGGCACTAAAGGACTCACTGTGAGCACTCAGCCCTTGCTCCTGCTAGAAATCAAGGCCTGACCTAGCACTGTACACAGTGACCCCTATGCACACAGGGGTGAGAAGTATGCTCCTGAGGCACGCATTTCGCCCGTGGAGCTGCACGTCTGCAGACAGGTGCACACTGGTGGCATTCACCACCGCCCGACCCTGTCTCAGGCCTACCCCCACCCCAGCGCACAGGTCCACACAGGGCAGGAGGAGATCCCAGCCGGCATCCAATCGATACCCAGCATGGGTCCAACAGTGGATCCTCGACGCGGCAGGGCGCATCGGCAACATGCCCATGCGGATGTCCAGGCTGGCTGTGGTGGGTGGGAGGAGGGCAATGCCGGCGGCCCCGATGAAACCAGGGGTACTGGGGGTATGTCGGGAGGACGTACCAGTGGACATGCAGGTGTCATGGGGGCAGCATCCTGTGCGAGTGCCCCTGTGAGGGTTGGGTTTGTGGGGAGGGGGCACTGCATACACCGCCGTGTATTGGGACGGGTGAGTGGCACCCGGCGGCCGTTTGCTGTGGCCCCGGAGTGTCGGTGGGCTGTTCGCCCTGTCCTGTGGTGTGTCCCAGGGTGTGTATGGGTACATAGGGGGCTTACCGCACAGTTCTCTCTGGCATACCCTGTGCCCCTACGCATCCCCACGGCCAGCACTACGCGCCTTAGTGCATGGCGTGTAATGCCCGGCCACCCCATGCGTTGCTCTTAGCGGCGGGAGATTGGGTACATATGTGCTGCGTGCCCTCGTGGTGTATCCCATGGGGGCATAATGCACAGAGCACAGCAGTGCTACCCAGATCCGCTGGCCATGCAGCCACTCCACCCTTCATGCATAGGGGCCTTTATTCTTAAGTTTCTGATGTGTACTAAAAATGCTAAGCATTATTTCACTCTATATATTGTATTGTGCCATAATGTCGTTGCCACTTACTGTACATCTACTGATTTTTCTTCTATCACTGTACTGTGTTTCTGCAAGCACATATGACTGCTCCTACTTCTGGATTTGACTGCACTCCTGTTTTCATTATGTGTCAATTAGTTGTAACTCTCAGCTGACTTTGTTTTTCTAATGTGTTTACTGTTGCTGTATTGTTGGTGTTAGTCTGTAACTCTCCTACGTCTTACCTGAAAATAGGCAGATGTGAGTTTAGCGCATCTTACCTGGTATCAAAAATAAAATGAATACATAAATAAATAGCCATCTGGAGGCCTAACAAGCTCATAAAAGACCACTTGTCCTTTGGGAGCGTGGGTTTATGATCTTGACAGTCCCTCAATGGTAATATTTCTATGTATACAACACTTTCCTACCGTAATACACCGCATACTGGACTAGAGAGACTGGGGAGACTGGTTTTAGCACTTATAGTTTTGATTTCATACTATTTCTACTGACTTATGACCTACCTATCTTGGTGTGTGGACTTGTATTTACTCAGTGATTTCTTGCAGTTGGTTTAGGCTGCCTCTAATACTGTATTTTCCCTGCAACCTGCAACTTCCAGCCTTACATCAAATCCTCCACCAAAAGTTGATGACTCACTACTGTAGTTGCTATCTGCCCTCCATAAACCACAGCCCACGTAAGCCACCCTTGATGATTTCACCACATCCCTAGTAGGCATGGTTGATGGACATAAACTTGCAGCTGTTGTACTTAACAACTTTAACCTTAGCAGGGCACTGAATAGCACCCAACACTGTATACAGCAGGAAGATAAAACAGCTTTATGTAATGCACATGAGCTTTTTGGTGTAGAGCAAAGAAAACAATATACACAACTGGATACTGGCCCATCAGAGACCAGGGCAGACTAAGCAGGAGTCAGGAAGCCAGGTGACAAATTAGAGAGTGAACTGAAGTACATGAACATACTGTAAGTGCTTAGGAGGGTATGTGCAACACGCTGGGGTGTACCTATTTCCAGTTTGAAGTCAGCTACAAGCTCTTGGGGGATGGAGGAACAGCCACAGGTAAGACTGAATGGTTCCCAGGTCTGCCTCATTATGCAAGATCAGCAGCTCCTTCCTAGGTAATTGGGAGAACTGGGGTTTGACCCATTTACAATCTTGTGGTTTATGAATTACCTTGAGAAACATGTACAGGTTGCCCAGGGTGCTGTCTTCTCTGCGATGAAGTCCCTAAACTGGGGTGTACCCCAAAGTTTAATCATGGGTCCCCTGCCTTTCTCAAAGTTGTTAATAACTTCCCCACCCCAATGTGTCTGAAGCAGGATACAGGTGTATACGGACAACACAATCCTCTATTGCAGTAGCCACCTCAATCGCTTATGTGGAGAATCACCTACAGCTTGATTTTACAGCCATGAAAACTTGGCTAACTGAGAGCAAGCTTACTGTCAATGACAAGACGACTAAATCCATGGTCTTTGGCATCCACCTGCATATCTGCAACCTGGATCCCCCCCCCCAATTCATACCCAGGACAGCACTGCGCTCAAGCAGGTTCAGTCCTTCAGAAACCCGGAATGTGGATGGAATAACAGATTACCTATCAAAGACATGCTGACCACATAATTGCCATGGTAGGCTCCAGATTAGAAGCCCTGGTGAGTGACAAACTGCCTTAATTATCACACGAGAAAGCAGGTAACAATGCAGTTCCTGCCTCCACTTCATTATTATGGGGAAGCTGTATACCACACAAACGTCAAATCCACTATGCATAAGCTGGATGTTCTGTGTAACAGACTATACAAATTAGCTTGTGAATGACTCAAAAGCAGATTCATGCTTGAAAGAGACTCAAGTACCCTCCACTGCTGGACATACAGTCAACCTGACAGGCTGAACCTCACCACCTGCTTTCCTGGACTTCTTTGAGGTATACACTTCACCAGAAGTACATCCACACCCCGGACCCCACCTACAGTACTTCAAATCCCTCTTCTCCCCAGCCTTACTCTTTACTTCCTAAGAACAACAGAGGCACCTGAGCTACACAGTACCAAAATTAAAGATTTCTGGTAGACAGCCCTCCGACTTCTCAAGCCTGGTTCCATGGAACAAACTACCGATCTCGCTCAGAATAAAACATAATCTTCCTGCTTTCCAAATGCTGTTGCTAGGACAATTCAAGGACCCCTGTAGCTGTCCAAAGTAACACCGATTATTAACCAATCCCAGCTTCCATCTCTCCCTCCAAGGAGATTACCATTCATACTATTCTCACATACCATGTACACTACGCCAGAGTGCTTGCACAACACGACTGTTCCCCATCCTCCTCCTGTCCCGCTCCATTAACTCTGACAAAATGAATGCATGTACAACCTGCAATCAAGATAATCGTGAATCATCTCTGTAACGTCTGTATGTGTACATGTTGTCCACCATGATCTATAGGCTTTCCTCTCACTATATTGTACTACAACTTAAGCACTTTGTGCACTGTTTATACAAAGGGACGCCCATGAAAGCGAGATACTGCTTCTCATGAGAAAATGCTGCCATTTACATGATGAAAATGTTAAATAAATAGATTTAACCCACAAAAAAATAACAGGCAGCCAGAAAGACAAGTCAAAAATGTTAAGACTATATCAGCCTAGAATTCACACTCAAATAGCAAACTTAACTTTGAAACGCACTAAATATGAGAACAAGTTAGAAGGAAATATGTAACAATGCTAGTAGCAAAAAGATGGACTAGTTACATGTTATTTTAAGCCTGTGGTTCATGAATCATCCTAAAAGTGGCTCTGGGCAAGGAGTAATAGCATTTAAATATTCCATTCCCCTGCATTGCTAGTCCCGCATTTAGTGGACATTAAAAGTGGTAAATTATACAAAAACAAAATCTGGAAAGGCTAGCTTCTAAAACAGCAGTCCCTCGAAGACAAACATCTGGTTGAATGTAAACAATATAGAAACTGAATACTGGAAATAAAAAGCAGCATTTGCATATAACAACAGTGCAATGCAGTTGCATTAATCTGATTCTGTACATTTTGTGACAATGATGAAACGTTTGATTTAGACACATGAAGCAGTCATTGTTTTTCAATGTTGGGTTGCTATGATATTAACAGATACAAAACAACTGTGGCATTTCAACTACATCTGATCCAAGAAAAGTAAATCTCATTCTTCTTGAAAAAATGTGCCAAAATTTGCAGATGCCCAAACCTGCCAACAAGCCTTAGCTTCTGTAAACATTTTTAAAACAAAGAATATTATATATGCAATATTTATTTTATAGATCTGCACAGCTGGGCTGTTAACTGTCAAAAAGACTTGCCTAAAGAATGCTTCTGAAGGGTATACAGTTCTGTAGCTTCACCTTTGGTCTCCAAGTAATGCCTGCCTTTCAGAGTTCCCAGAGCCTTGGCGAATCTGTGGTGTGGTGTTCCTCAGGACTGAACGATCATGTGTCACAGTGCTGGAGTTATCTGGATATGGGCACACTCTGTGCAAACATTTCTGTGTCAGGTAAGACATAGCCGATATTAGGGTTACCCCAACACTGTGTCACATGATCATTCAAACCCCAAAGAACACTACACCACATAATCACCACGGTTCCAAGACGTTTTTATCCTAATTTTTCATTTCCTCACTCTGTACGCTTTGTGCTTCAAGCAACAGCATACTCAGTAATACTGCTATACAAAGAGTGGATAAGTGAACTGAATCCAGTCAGTTAGAAAATTTAAATTATGTACTTACCATCATTTCTTGTCTTTTAAAGAATATCTTCACCATTGATTCACACTAGTGGGTCTTACCTGGAGGTGCTAGGAACCAGCAGCAGCCAGAATTTTTCAGAGGGCTGATGACGCAGTAGGCCCTATGGTTCCATGTCATAACAGCGAGTCCAAAAAGGCGACACAGAAACAGCAAGGGCACATACAGCAAGCGCGCTTTTTATGGAAGGCTATGCCCCCTGCACCCCCTTTTGTGGGGGGCACTGCCCTACACACACCCTTACTATAAATAACCAACTCCTGGAGGGGGTTCAAGTCAAGGAGGGGGTAAAGTCGTAAGTCGCCGAAATGGCAAGCGCGTTTTGCAGTTGCTGCTTCTGTTTGTCGCCCTTTTGTGCTTGCTGTTTTCATGGGCTACTAGGAGCAAGTGTGTGCTGTTGTGAGACGATGCTCGAGCCAGCTGGTATACAGCAGCAGCACCAGCCCCGAACAGCCTCAGCACCTTTTTTTACTGAAGAGGTTAGCAGCATAACCTATTAGAACCTATGCACTTAAGCTAAAGGCATAAGATATCCCTGGTGGCCCTCATAAGAAGGGCCACCAAATGCAGTAACAGTGTCTTCGTAGCCCAAACAATTATAAATGGGTGAATACCAATATAATCATACTGGAGCGAGTCCGGGGGATGGTGGGCGGGCATGGGAATCAACAGTGAAGATATTCTTAGAAGATAAAGAATTACACTAAGTATGTAATTTTAGTATCTTCCAAGAAACAATCTTCACCATTGGTTCCCACTAGTGGGTCACAGTACCAAGCTCAGAAAAAGTCCCCCAGACTAGTGGAGGCTGCAGCTGAGGGTTCACTCAGGACAGTAATCCATTTAGCACTGTCCTGCCAAAAGAGGCGTATTGCCTGGCATGGACATCCAGGGCACAGTGCTAGTAAAAGTGTGCACTATGCTCCAAGTTGCAGTTCTGCAAATGTTTTCAATAGGTACAGAGCGAATTTCTGCCAAGGATGTGGCAACCAATCTGGTGGCATGAGTATGTATGCTGCTCTCCAATTTAACCTGAGCCATGCACAGCAGTGGCAAAGGCAGGTCACAATCCAGGTGGAAATGCACCTGAATGTAACAGGCTGTCCCGTCCGATTAGGATCAAGGGAGTCAAAGAGTTGTTTGGATTGTATGATGTCCTTAGTTCTATCCAGATAAAACCTAAGGACTCTCTTAACATCCAGAGTGTATAGCCCTTTCTCACTCATTCTGGAAGTTGGCAAAGTAGGTAGGCAGGACTAAGGCCTAGTTAAGATGAAGCTGCAACACCACTTTCAGTAGAAACTTGGGACGTGTACGTAGAACTACCTTGCCTTTTTGCAAACAGTATATGGAAGACCTGTGACCAAAGCATGGATTTCAAATACTCTGTGTGTAGAGGGGATAGCCACCAGAAAGGTTGTTTTCCAAATTAAGAACTTTAAGTCATACGTCGTAATAGGCTCAAAGGGCTTGCAAGTGAGCATATCCAACACAAGGGTGATGTCCCAGGGAGCTACTGGCTGATGGGAGGCACTGTGTGTAAAATGACACTGAGGAACCTCTTAAACAGTGGCAGCTGTGCCACGTAAAGGGTACCAACAGGCTTATGGTTTGCAGAAATAGCACACAGGTGGAACTTTACTGTGGAATACTGCAAGCCAGTATCAGAAAGGTCCAGTAAGTACTCAAGAACCTTGACAGGTGGATGCCAAAAGGAGTCCAATGTGGGTTTTGCAGCACCAGATGGAAAATCTTTTCCATACGTCTGTGGATGTCTTCCTACAAAGCTTATGCGCAGGCAAAAGTACTTCAGAAACCCTCTGAGATACCTAGTACCTGTTCACTTCTATTACTTCGAGAGCCAGGCCTGAATGTGAAGGGAGTGCAGGTTGCAATGGGCCAGCTGACCCTCTGTTAACAAGTCCATCCTGAATGATATCGTTCTCGGTTTGATGAATGAAAGTCTGTTCAACGAAAGAAACCATATTGATCAAGGCCAGCAAGGGGCTATCAGAATCATCTTGCCCCTTTGCACCTTCAACTTGGGCAAAACTCTCTGAATGAGAGGGATTAGAAGGAATGCATACAGAAAGAACAGGTTACTCACCTGTAATGGTAGTTCTAGGAGTGGTATATGTTGTTCATCCACACTCTTTGGAATGTCCCCTTCCGCTTTAAATCTCACCGGACGTTTTCAAGCTGGCAACTCCCACCCATCCGGGTGGTATATACCTCGGCTCCACCCCATGACGCCAGATCTTAGCCCGCTGGAAGCCAGGTTTGTGCGTCCGCAGCCGGGGAGGTCGGGTGGGTCTGTGTGGATGAACAACATATACCACTCCTAGAACTACTGTTACATGCGAGTAACCTATTCTTCTAGGATTGTGGATATGTTGTTCATCCACACTCTTTGGCAGACTCCTAGCAGTTCTCTGGGAGGAGGGAGGCAAGGCGCACACCCCCTACTTAGGGAACAGAGATTGGAGAACTGAAGCCCCAAAACCAGCATCCCGGCGTGACTCAAGGTCGATGTGGTAGTGGGTGATGAAGGTGTTTGCTGACTTCCAGGTAGCAGCCCGACAGATTTCCTGGATAGGGATGTCCCTGAAAGCAGCCACCGATGCAGCAGCATGCCGGGTAGAATGAGCTCTTATCCCTCTGGGAGGCTCCTTGCTCGTCAACTCATAACACAGACCTATGCATGATGTAATCCATCTTGCAATAGTCTGCTTTGCTGCAGGTCTGCCAGAAGCGGCTTCAGCATAGGTGACAAACAGCTGGTGAACCTCACCCCGAATTTCCGCCATCCTCTCCTTATAGTAGGAGAGAGCACGTCTCAGGTCCAAAGTATGGAGCCTGTACTCGGCCTCCGAGGTGTACTTACATTAGTATACCAGCAGAGTCTACACCTGGTTAAGGTGAAACTCTGACACCACCTTCGGAAGGAATGTTGGGTGGGGGCGTAGGACAACCTTGTCCCTGTGGAAGACTGGATAAGGGGAGTCCACCGAAAGTGCCTGGAGCTCCCCTGTCCTTCTGGCAGACATGATAGCCACCAGGAAGGCCGTCTTCCACGACAAGTGTGATAAGGCACACTTGTGCATTGGTTCGACAGGCTTGCCCATGAGCTTTGCCAGTTACAGCAGTAGATCCCACGGAGGTGGAGGTTCACACACCGGAGGGGATATATGATCCAGACCTTTGAAAAAGCACCTGGCCACTGTCTCCTGTGCCAACACCGGCTGACCGGCCCGTGCCTGGTAAGCAGAGATGGCTGCCAGGTGCACCCTAAGGGTCAATGACCGAAGACCCCCTTTGGAGAGAGAACAAAGGTAGTTGAGAATGTTAGCCACTGGACAGGACAGAGGGGCCAGGCTCTTGGCCCGACACCAAATGGAAAACCTTTTCCATTTGAAGGCATAACAATTCCTGGTCGATTCTTTCCTGGATGCCTCCACCACTGTGTAGACATCTTCGAAAAGACCCACGGCCTGGAACTCTAGCCGCTCAGGTACCAGGCTATGAGGTGCAGGGATTGAAGGTCCGGATGGAATACCTTCCCCTGATTGAGTGATATCAGGTCCGAGCATGTGCAAAGCCGCTCCGGGGGCCTGCAGCTGAGGCTGAGGAGATCTGGATACCAGAACTGGCACAGCCAGTCTGGGGCTCCTAGGATCACCTTCGCCTTGTCCCTCCTCACCTTGAGAAGCACCTTGTGGATCAAGGGAAGTGGAGGA
The DNA here is from genome assembly GCA_016271365.2 of Neoceratodus forsteri. Taxonomy (NCBI): domain Eukaryota; kingdom Metazoa; phylum Chordata; order Ceratodontiformes; family Ceratodontidae; genus Neoceratodus; species Neoceratodus forsteri. Next base: position 1,681,197,546 of record CM057455.1, on the reverse strand, counting down.
AAGGTGTAGAGGAGGCCTGGGGTCCACGGCCTCAAGAAAGCATCCCCCTGTAGAGGGGAGTGGGCATGAAACAGCCTCAGCTTGGTGTTTTCCCTGGAGGCAAACAGGTCCACCATCGGTTTGCCCCAACGGGAGAACAATCTGTAAGCTACCTCTGGGTGGACAGACCACTCGTGGGATGTCTGGCCTAAGCAGCTGAGAGCATCTACCAGGTGGTTTGAGGCTCCTGCCACATGGATGGCTAGGAGATCTGCCTCCAACCGGCTCATGAGGGTCCAGATGCGGAGCACCTCCTTGCACAGCAGATGGGAGTGCATGCTGCCCTGTTTGTTGACGTAGTACATGGTCATGGTATTGTACATCTGGACTTGAACCACTTGACCCCGGAGCTGAGGCGCGAAAGCTGACAGTGCCAGTCCGACTGCTCTGAGCTCCAACAGGTTAATTTGGCATGGGGACCCCTCGGGGATCCAAAGCCCGTGGACCCTTTTGTCTCCCATGTGGGCTCCCCAGCCCATGAGAGAGGCATCAGTCATAAGAACGACCGTCGGCTCGGGGCAGACAAATGGGATCCCTTCCTGCAACCAGTCTGGGGCAGTCTACCATTGCAGAGCATCCCACATCTTCTGGGTTACAGTGACCAGCTGGTCGAAATGACCGTGGCGCTGAGTCCACTGGGTGGCCAGCTCCCACTGGAGGGGCACATGTGCAACCGGGTCCAATGGACCACTGAGGTGCATGCTGCCATGTAACCCAGAAGGTGCAGAAAATCCTGGGCAGGGTGCAACTGCCCAACCCAAAATGACTGGGCAAAGGAGGAAAGAACCTCCACCCTGTCTGCCGGGAGCCGAGCTCTGGCTTGATAAGAGTCGAGCTTTGCCCCGATGAAGCCCATCACCTGAGACAGCACAAGTTCTGACTTGGCCTTGTTGATCAGGAGGCCGAGGTGGAAGCAGGTTTGGAGGACCAGGTCCCTGGACCTCTCCACCTCCTGTTGGATGGATCCTACTAGAAGCCAGTGGTCGAGGTAAGGGTAAATCCTGACCCCTCCCCCCCCCGGACGCCTGAGATGGGCTACCGCCACTGCAATGCATTTGGTGAAGACCAGAGGGGCCGATGACAGGCCGAATGGCATACCTTGGAACTCGTACAGGGTCCCTTCGACCCTAAAGTGGAGAAACCGCTGATGGACGGATCGAGACGTAAAAGAACGCGTCCTGTAGATCCAGTGAACAGAACCACATGTTTTGCTCCAACGATGGTATGTTCTGGGACAGAGTGACCATCCGAAAGGTGCGTTAGCTGAGATAATGATTCAGGTCATGTAGATCTAGAATGGGCACCAGGAAGTACCTGGAGACAAAGCCTGGATCTGCTGGAGGATCCGCCCCTTGAACTACTGCTTCCTTGAGGAGGAGCTGAGCGATGTCGTCTCTGAGAGTCGACTGGGTGTGAGCGGATACTCGTTCCTCCCGAGGGGCATGGGCTCGGCTTGGAGGGTACTGCTTGAATTCCAGAGGCAGTCCCTGACTGACCACTTCCAGAACCCACCTGTCCATGGTAATAACGGACCAGGTGGAAAGAAAGTGGCAGAGCCGGCCCCCCACGGGAGGACCCAGAGCTGGCATGACGGGAGGGGGTTGGCAGCCCCGCCCCGTCACTGAGCAGGCTTGGAGGAGGATGATCCAGGACCTGAACCTTGGCCTCCTTTGTGGGTTTAGGCCGAGGGTGTCAAGCTTGAGCCTGCTGTTGGTACTGGTGTTGCTGTCCGCCTTGAAAGGAGGACTGCTGAGCTGCAGCGGAAGAGTGCAGAAAAGGCTTCTTCTGTTGCTGGTTCTTGCTCAAAGAACTCTTGGCAGAAGTAGCGTCCAAGGTGGCACTGGACTGCTCAATACGCTGAAGGTGTCTGGCCACCCCTGGGCCAAACAAGTCGGTCTTGAGGTAGGCACGTCAGTTAGTTTGTGCTGGGTATCCGCTGGAAAGGAGAAGAGCCTCAGCCAAGCCCTGCGACGAGAGGCAACTGCGGCAGCTATCGAGCGGGCACAAGAATCCCAATGTCCTAGACTGTCTGAAGCTGCTGTTTGGTGACAGCTCGGCCCTAGTCCTGGACCTGCTTGACCGTGGTCTGCACGTCCACAGGGAGATGTGGGAGGACTTCATCCAATGACCCGAGAAGGGCATGGGGAAAGTGTGCCATGATGACGGCCAAATTTGCCTGACGAAGGCCCAAGGAGGAAGCCGCACAGACCTTCCTGGCAAAATGGTCCAAAAGCTTGGACTCTTTATCAGGAGGTCAGTCAGTGTTGGCAGAGCTGGCAGTACATCTGAACACAGAGACGGTCACCAGGCTCTCAGCCGAAGGGTGCTCTGTGAACCCCATGAGGGACCCCATGGGCAGACGGTGCTGGACAAGAGGCAGGACACTGCCATAGTTCGAGGGCTGGGCCAACAATGGCCTCAGCCACAGAAAAGGCCTCCGTCGGGGTATCCCCTCTCTCAAGGATGTCCGTAAGAGGGTACTCCGCCTTTTTCTGGATTGGCTACAGGGGCATCCCTGTAGACTCAGAGATGTGGCGGAGGATACCTTGAAAAGACGAGGGACCTTCCTCCATCCCCAGGCCACCGGTTGATTCATCATCACCTGGATGAGAATGTAAACCGGTGACGTCCAAATCCGAGGAATCTGGATACAACGGCCTGCCGTCCAGGTCACCTTCGACTTGCCAGGGGCGGTCTGGGGTGACCGTGACCGACAATTGCCAGGGAAGCCCAGTGTCCAGTCTGTATTCCTTGGAAAGAGCCCCTCCCATGGGCTGTTTGGGTGGTGGTTTCACCACAATGGGTGGAGAAACCGTTATGGGCCTAACAGATGGTCTTGCTTGCTCCGCGGGCTAGGGAACCAATTTAGTCGGCGCCAAAGGAGTCGGCTTTGGCCTGGAAGGCGAAAGCCAAGTAATGGCTGGGGTGGAAGCGATGGTAGGCTTATGCCCGGACAAAATTAGCTGCTGCCACTTGAGGTCCTTGTAGTGCCGACGGAGTTTCCGCCAGAGCCTCTCCTCATCCGAGGAGGACGAGGACGACCGATGGCATCACCTCTTTTTCGAGCGCTTATGGTTCTTCCTTGGCCTATCAGTTAAGGGGGTCCTAGACCGCGATCGAGATCGGGCAGGCTGACTCGGTCAGTCGGGAGACACCGGCCGGGCCGGTGACTTCCCAGAGTCTGGGACCGGTTCCTCGATGGGGACTCCAGCAGGGTGGGTCTCCTCATCAGGGAACACGAGGACCAGAGTCCTCTCCAAGGAGTCGTCGACCGGGGTCGATGACTATTTCCATGTCGTCGACCAAACCCTCGGTCGGCTGGCTTGACGGCAAGTCCGAAAAGCCGGCGGCCAAAGAGGCGATCTCAACCAAGGTTGAGACCACATGTTCCTGGGACCGAGATCTCTCCCGCTCCCAGGACTGTCTTCGTGAAGACGAAGACGCACTTGGATCCTTCTCCGCTCACGGGATCGAGAGGAGTGCAAGGAGGGTTGGGAGAGACTTGCACAACTCCTGGAAGGAACCCAAGAAGGTGGAGCCCAGGTTGAGTGGAACGAAAAAGCTCAGAGAAGACTCTGTGGCACGAGTTGCATGCTCCTCGAATGCTTGCATGTGCTTCAACTGCTTGGCAGATCTCGCAGCCATGGAAACCGCTCACTGAGCCTCCTTGGATTTCACCAGAGGAGTCCTCTTCTCCGGCCTCCCAAGTTTCAGGCATGCGAGACAGGCGTCGAGGATGTTGGGATGGAATGCCAAACAGAGACTGCAAGACGAGGTATCATGGCCAACACCGAGGCAGTAGACGTACGCAGTATGGGGATCGGTACGCGACATCTTCTGGCTGCACGGGCACCGAAGAAATCCCGGGGAAGATTTATCTTCCATGATTGAAGCTGCAAACTTGTGATCACTAACGCAAGTAATGCGAATTTTCAGTAAAACCGAAGGTTTGAAAGCCAGGGCCTACAAAATGCGTGAGCACGAGGGAGGCAACCTGAATCCTCCAGCAGAAAGGAAGATCTGGCATCATGGGGCGGAGCTGAGGTATATACCACCCGGGTGGGTGGGAGGAGCCAGCCTGAAGACTTTCGGTGAGATTTAAAGTGGAAGGGGACATGACAAACAGTGTGGATGAACAACATATCCATGATCCTAGAACAGATTTTACCATGGCAGTCTGAATGCATCCTGGCAGAGTGCACCATGTCCTTGGTCCTTGATTTCTGGAGTAGAATCAAGGCAGTTTGGGTCTCAGTGGGGACGCAAAAAGGTTCACATCTGGGGTACCCAACTCATCAAATAGCGATCTCATGATGTCTGAAGCTAGTGACCACTCATGAGTATCAGCCTCTGTTTGACTGAGCTCATCTGCCAGACTGTTCTGGAATCCTTGCAGACAGATTGCTTTGAGCAGGATCCCCTGCTCCAGGTACCATCCCTACATTCTCACTGCCTCCCTGTAGAGAGAGTAAGAGTGTGCTCCTGCTTATTTGTTGATGTAATACATGCTGTCTGTCTGAAGGAGGACTGTTTTGTGGCTGACTATGTCCACTAAGGCCTTCAGACCATACAAAACTTCTCACATCTCCAAAACACTAATGCGGAGAAGAGTCTCTGCTGGGTCCCAGACACCTTGTGTCTGAAGTCCCTGATAGTTAGCTCTCCACCCCACCACGATGGCATCTGCAGTAAGAAACATTTCCAGCTCTGAAGGGGAGAAGGGTAAGCCCTGGAGGAAATTTTCCTCCACTCACCACCATGACAGGCACCTTACTAGGGGTTTGGTCACCTCAATCGGGTAATTTGGAGGGCACGATGTTTGTGACCACTGAGCATTGCGCATCCACTGAGTTGTCTTCATGTGCAGATGTGTTAGGGGCACTGTGAACACTGAGTAGGCTATTAGACCCAGCATGTGTTGCATGGAGTGGGCTCGCAGAGTCTTGTGTTCCATTATGTAGCACGTCATCTGCAGGACCGCATGTAGTCTTTTTTCTGGAAGAAAACTGTAGGCCCGTGTTGTATCAAGAACAGTTCCTATGAACAGAAGCTGCAGGAAGGGTTCAAGTTTTGAGCTGATGACTGTTGGATTCAATACTTTGCTTAACAGTCAGCAGTAGATCTTGTTTAGCCTCTGAATCTGGCAGAGTGTCTGCCAGAGACTTCTGCTTGCTCCAGAGGATGTATTAATACTTGGAAAAATGTCCCTGGTAGTATCTATTCTCATCCTCTTCAGGGTTGCTGAAGCATGAGCCCGTTTGTCCACGGTGTCAAGCTTGTGCAACTCCTTAGTAGGGTGCACAGTGACCTCCTTGGGTAAAACGGCTTTGTCATTCTCAGTAAGAATAAGAACAACAATAGTATCAGCTATGGGCTGAGTGGAACGCACTGGTTTATTTTTAGGAGCAGCATATTTTCTGTCTGCCTGCTTACAGACAGCTGCCACAGCAACAGGCCTATGCCAAACCGCATTAGACAAGGTCTCTAGAGCAGACTGGATAGGAGGAATTAAACTGACTAGAATATCAGACACGTTTAGAAACTCCAGCTGCAGGTGCCTAGACTGGTCAATAGCTTCTCGCACGAAATCCAATGTTGAATGCATATTTCTGAGCAGAGCCGGGAAGGACAGGTTTTCCTGAGGAACACACAAAGGTACTGGATCTGAGGCCTCTTGACCAAAATAAGAGTCATCATTTGTACCTTAGGAAATAAAAAGGTCAGGATCTGACTCATTGCCCTCTACACCCTCCTTGCAAAGAGGACAGAAGAGAGAGAGTAGGGTCACAGAGCTGACAGTGCAGTGCGGAGTTGTGGCAACACCACTGACACCAGTCCTGGCCCCAGGGGTCAAAGGACTGGTGCCACGGGTGGTGTTAGAACTGACATACTGGGCAGCACTGGGAGGATTCCCAGCACCGCGACCCCATGTAATGTCCGCCTGACACCGCATCCAACACTGGTGGGGTGCCGGCTGTGGGACAGGTGTTGGGCCTACAGGTTGTGGCAAAGGTAAAACTGACATTGGGACTGCTGGCTGTGGGAGAAGCAACACAGGCGCCAGGCTCATAGGCTGGGGCAGTGGCAGAACTGGCAGTGGCCCAGCAGGTGGCAGTTGAGGATGCCTGGGAGGAGAATCTGCCGGTGCTGGGAGAGAAGAAACAGGCACCTGGGGGGGGGGGGAGTGAGACCTCCCTGGCAAAGGCAGAGGCAATGCTGGACTGGAGGAGATGCCAGCAGCCTGCTGCTGGGAAGAACTGATGGATCCCACATAGGGGACCGACGTAGGCAGAGTCTTTCCTGGGGGGGGGGGGGAGACAGCAGGGAAGCAGACGCCAGTCGCACACATGCTGGCCAAGCCTCCTGACTGAGAAGTCGTAGAAGTAATGGGCCTGGACGTCTGGGGCTGAGGGGCAGGAGACAGAGTTCCCTGCCCCGAGAAGCCACCTCCCATGACAGAAATAAGGGCGGGCAGCGGGGCCACCGGCAGCCCTGTGAGAGTAAGGGCAGGCGGGGCTGTAGAGGCTCACCCCCCACGGTAAGACGACCCCAACGTGATCAAAGGCTTATGCAGAGACCGCGAGCATGAAGCAGACCTGTCCCAGTCCCGGTGTTTGTCCCACTGCATGTGCTTCCCACAAGATTTTTCCTGGGACTGAGAAGAGGAGGAAGCTTTAGAAGACTGGGCTGGTGAAGCTGAAGAGCTCCTGGCCTCCAGCTCTTTTTCCATCACGATGAGCTTCTGCTTGATTAGAAGGCTCTCCAGGATTTTAAGGCGATGTCTCTGAGTGGCCTGGTTGAACTTCTGGCAGATTTGGCAGGCTTCAGTGTTGTGGCTGGAGCCTAGGCACAGGATACAAGCAGAGTGACAGTCTTTTTTAGGAATTTGTTTGCTGCAGGCACAGTTTGTGGAGTGGTCAGAAGATGAGGCAGGTGGAGAAGACAAACCCGATGACAATAACACTGAAAAATCAATGTTAACACTGCAGAAAATAAAATAAAAAGCGAGGGAAATGGCAGTCGACTGTAGTTGTGGCATCTATTAAGGTCCAACGTGCATGTGTCAATGGCGGGAAACAACTGAGGAGGGTGGCACCCACCTTTATAGGATAGGCAGACATCAGACGGTGACGTCGGTGGTGGGCAATCTCTGTGATAAGACTGCTAGCTAGAAAGTTTCTGAGAGGTCCTGGGGCCAGGCGGCTAAGTCCTAGCTGCAAGAGCCTCCCTCGAAGTAAGATCATAAGAAACATGGCCAGTCATGGGACTGGGAGAGATCACGCTTCTCCACTCTCTCAACTTACTTGAACGCTCGAAGCTTATTGAACACTTGGCTTCAGCTCAGTCAAAATTGGTTGAGAAACATAGACTTTGATGGCAGATAAGGACCGCTTGGCCCACCTAGTCTGCCCATTTCCCTACCTAGAGGATAAGCTGCAGATCCTATTTAACCAACAGCCTATTTCTTCCTACCCCCCACAAAAATTGCCTTATGTCTGTACCATGCATTCTTGAATTCCCCCCACAGTTTTAGACCCCACAACCTCCTCAGGAAGGCTGTTCCATGCGTCCACCACCCTCTCTGGGAAAAAATACTTCCTCACATTGCCCCTGAGCCGTCCCCCTCTATCTTCAAATTGTGTCCCCTTGTTCTTGCACATCTCTTTTTCTGAAAAATGTTACCCTCTTGGACTTTGTTGATTACACTGAGGTACTTAAATGTTTCTATCATGCCCCCTTATCCCTCCTTTCCTCAAGGGTATGCATATTAAGCTCCTTTAGTCTCTCCTCATACGGCTTCTCTTGCAGACCCTGCACCATTTTAGTTGCCCTCCTCTGAACTGCCTCCGTCCTGTCTATGTCCTTGCAGAGATGGGTCTCCAGAACTGGACACAGTACTCCAGATGAGGTCTTACCAACTGTCTGTACAGGGGGATAACAACTTCCTGTTTTCTGCTGGTGATGCCTCTCCCTATACATCCCAATATCCCCCCAGCCTTCCCTACCACCTTCTCACATTGCTTGCCAACCTTAAGGTCATCTAATATGATTACCCCCAGGTCCCTTTCCATTTGAGGGGCAGGTCACTGGCTCCATGGTACCCCATCAGGCTTAACGACCTCGACATCGGTCAATCAGGCAGTCAAGATTTTTTTTAATGGCTAACATGGGCAAATGACTGATGTTTGGTCTATGGCTAGATAAACAGTCTCCAACCTATAAGGAATGGCTCACAGATGCACTGGAATGTATTTTATTTTTATTTTTTTACACTGTTTTTGCCACCCACCATAGTGCCTGTCTCAGGTCCCAGTGCCTGTACTGCACCTCACCCAGGGACTCCACTGCTGAGCTTAACCAGCACTGATCCGGTCACAACATCCCTCTTCACCACCTCACAACCTCAGCTTTACCCCCCCAAAAAAAAAAAAAGATTCCTCCTTCCTGCTTTGCATGGCCAAACAAAGGGGTGAGGAACAGATCACAGCAGCTAGGAAGTGGGCAACTACTAACCCACGCCACCATGCTGCTGTCAATGACGGATTTAGTCTCCTTTATTGGGCCCTCAAAAAACATGTATGTTCGCAGCTGAATGGAGGGAGTGCCAGATGACCTGTTGCCACCCATGCTGGTAACAGAACTTCACTGGACCATGTTAGGTGCTGCAGACAGAGTGGCACTCTGCAAATCACCCACACTGGGTAGGTCTGTATTACTGTGGATACTCCAACTCCTGTCTGCTGGCCTCTACTCCTGCCTTCCTGGGCTCAAGGCTTGCACCTAGTTGGCAAGAATCACAAGAAGAAGCCCTTCAACACTCATTTCGAGAAAAACAAACCAGTTGTTTCAATACATGCAGCACAACAAAAAAATGTTCTAGGGACATGGATATGTTGTTCATCCACACTCATTGGCAGGTATCCTTGCCGCTTTAAATCTTGCCGGAAGGTCTTCAAGCTTGCTCCTCCCACCCACCCGGGTGGTATAACTCTCGGCTCCGCCCCATGACGCCAGATCTTCCTTACCGCTTGGAAGCTCAGGTTCCCTCCTTAACGCTCTGCGTTTGAGACTGGTTCCTATTTCTCCGCTTATGGATTTAAAATAAATTTTGCAAAAAGACTTCAGTCTTCTATCCCTCGAGGCTGCGATGGACAAATCGACTCCCGGATTTCGGAGATGCCCATGCGGGCAGAAGATGTCTCGGACGGATCCACACTCCACGTGTGTCTACTGCTTAGGCCTTGAGCATGACCCGCAGGCTTGCGACCTGTGCTCATCTTTCTCGGCCTACGTCCTCGAAGACCGTGCTGCCCGATTGCAACTGGGCCGTCCTGAGAAGCGTTTCCCTCCGGTGAAGTCCAAGGAGGCCCGGTTGGCGGTGTCCGCGGCAATGGCTTTCGGCGGATCAGCTCGGCGGCGGATGGCCGCCTCGAAGAGGAGGCGGCGGGCTGACCTTCTCGGCCGCGCATTTATCCCGCCTCTCTGGGTTCTTCCTACACGGCTTCTTTTTAAGGAGCTTTGTCTGTCCCTCTCCACTAAAGGAGAAGGGCTCTGCGCTGCTGGACCTTATTCTCGGTCCAAAAAGAGGACAGGGTAAGTCCCTCCGTCGGCGCTCTTGGGAGCGGGAAAGGTCCTCTCCGGGCCGCCGACCGCCGGCTGGTCGACTGCTCGGCCGCCATCATACCTCACGGTGTCCCCGCTGGTGTCAGTTGACCGAGACTCCCACCGGCGAAGTCTAGATTTTTTCGACCCATTGGACGGGCTGTCGCCTTTAGCAGCCGAGATTCCCCTCTCCCCGGTTCCCCCGGGAGGAGTTGAGGATCCCGTGGGCTCGCCTGTGCCTCCGGTTCCGGAGCCCTCGGATGGACCATCCGAGCCGAAGGGAGTGCCGGTTCCGGTCGACACCTCCCCGCACCGACCTCGGAAATTCCGGGACTCTCGGTCTCGGTCTCGGACCTCTTCGCGGTCCAGCCGATCCCACCGTCATAGGCGGTCTCGGTCTCGGCACCGCGGTAAGCGGCGTCGCCGCTCGTCCTCGTCCTCCTCCTCGGATGAGGGGAGGCTTCGGCGAAAATTACGTCGACGGTACGAGGACCTTTATGTTGCAACAGTTCCTCCTGGCGGAATAAGCCGACCCCGCCGCCTTCCCCGCCATTAAGTGGCTGTCACCGAACGTCGACACAACCCCCACTTATCCGAGGAGCCTATACCCAGGCCGGTTGTTCGCCAAACCAGCTGCTCCACCGATTCGTGAACCTCCGCTCCACAGCCACCAATTGGGCTCCGACCAAGGATTCTCGGTCGCCAAGGGTCTACCCCATCGGGCTGTCAGTTACCCTCACTCCGACCGACCTCGGCAGGTGAAGGGTGGCTCAGGCCAGAGGCAGTTTCTCGAGGACCTCTTCCGAGTCCGAAGATGATTCCTCCTTTTCCCAAGCCACTGGACTTGGGAGTCTTCAGAGGTCAGTCAATGGACGACAGCCCGTCAGTCCTTCCTAGGGACTGCTTCGCTCATCTCGAGTCTACCGGGATGGAGCTCGAACCTGCTTCCAAACGGCCAGGTATCCTCACGGAGATTCTGGACCGAGGGATTCTCCGACGGAGGCCTTCTCCGTGGCCGAGGCCATAGTGGGTCCGCACTGAGCTTTGGCAGCGCCTGCTTCTGCCCTGCGCCTTCGGGCCAGGAAGTATGCGGTCCTTACCGGTTCCTTGTCCGGTTTTCGGAACACCCCTCTGCTGAGGGTTGGTTCATCGACAGCTTTCGCGCCGTGCCGGCAACGCCCAGGATGTGGACAAACCTCTGACAAGGAGTCCAAGAAATTGACTATGTCGGGATAAAAGTCTCACGCTATGTCCCTTCGGCTTTCGCCAGGCCAGTTCGGCCGCCCTCATGGCATATTTTTCTCATGCCCTGTTGGGCTCCCTGGATGAGGTCATCCTCATCTTCCCGCCGATCTGCAGACTACGGTTACAGGTGCGGGACCAGGGCAGGGAGTGGCCAAACAGCAGCTCCAGACTGCTTTGGATATAGGGGACTCATGTGCCAGATCGGTATGCCGTGAGTGGCTATGTGCGTCAAGGGCTTGGCTGAGGATATCCACCTTTACTTCGATACCCAGCACAATGTTGGCGGATGTTCCTTTGGGACTGACCTTCGCCCTGGGGTGGAAGGTCACCTGCAGAGGATCGAGAAGTCCAATGCCACCTTGGACTCGGGTCTCTTCCGCTCAGAAGGACAAAGGCCGCAAACCACAGCCTAAGCTCCTTTCGGCCCTTCTGTGCCCCGCGGCGCCCGCCCAGTGACGCCAGGCCAGCAGGCTCGGCCTTGTATCCCAAACCCAAGCCCCGGGCTTCCTAACAGGAGGCAGGAGAGGAAGGCCCAGGAGGTCCCTCGGCCGTCCCTCCTCCAAGCCTGCCCAGTGACGGGCTGAGGGTGTCGCCCATTCCCTGCCACTCACCCTGGGTCCCTCTGGGGACGGCCCGCACTCGCTCCGCCTGGTCCGCTGTTACACGGACAGGTGGGTCTTGGAGGTGGTGGGAAGAGGTCTGCCTCTGGAATTCGAGCAGGCACCACCTTCAGAGCCGCCGCCTCGGGGGCTTCGGATCCCCAGCTCACTGGCGGCCTGCGAGCGACATCGCCTCCTCCTCCAGAAGGAGGTGGTAAGAGAGGTGGTGGACCCTCCTTCAGACCCAGGGTTTGTGTCCAGGTACTCCTGGTTCCGAACGGACGGCGGGTTGGGCCCATTCTCACCTACACGACCTAAACAAGTTCCTAAGGTCTCGAACCTTCAGGATGGTCACTCTGGCTCAGATAATACCATCCTTGGAACGCGGCGTGTGGTTCTGCTCTCTGGACTTGCAGGACGCGTTTTTTCACGTCCCTATCCGTCCGTCTCACCAGAGATTCCTTCGCTTCCGAGCGGAAGGATCCCTCTTCAAGTTCCAAGCCATGCCCTTCGGCTTGTCTCCAGCTCCCAGGGTCTTCACCAAATGCATGGCAGTGGTGACAGCATTCCTGCGGCGCCGAGGTGTCCGGGTGTACCCTTACCTGGACGACTGGCTGATAGCAGCTCCCTCCAGGAAGGAGGCGGAGTGGTCCAGAGATCTGGCCCTCCAGGTCTGCTCTCAACTGGGCCTCCTCATCAACGAGGCCAAGTCGGAACTCGAGCCGAAGCAGGTGATTCTATTCATCGGGGCGCAGCTCGACTCTCTTCGAGCCAGAGCGGCTCCCGGCGGACAGGGCCGAGGTTCTTTCCTCCTTGCCCGATCATTTCTGGTTGGGCACTGCGCCCTGCCCGGGACTTCCTGCCTCCTGGGTCTCATGGCGGCCTGCACCAGCGTGGTCCGCTGGGCCGCTGGAACATCGTCCCTTCAGTGGGGACTGGCCAGCCAGTGGTCACAACGCTGCGATCCCTTGGACCAGCTTGTGTCGGTGACAAGGGGATGTGGAACGCCTCCAGTGGTGGACCGCTCCAGATCATTTGCAGGAGGGCATCCTGTCCGTCCGCCCCGAGCCGGACGGTCTCTATCGACCGATGCCTCTCTGATGGGTTGGGGTGCCCATCTGGGGAACACCGGGCTCATGGCCTCTGGTCCCGCGGGAGTCCCGATGCCACATCAACCTGTTGGAGCTCCGAGCGTCCGCCTAGCTCTCACCGCCTTTGCCTGCTCCTCCGGGGTCAAGTGGTCCGAGTCCAGACGGACAATACCACGACCATGTACTATCTAAACCGCCAGGGCGACGCGCCCATGCTTCTATGCAAGGAAGCCTCGCATTTGGTCACTGCAGGAGCCTGGAGGCGGATCTCCTAGCCATTCACGTGGCAGGAGCCTCCAACACCCTGGCCGATGCCCTGAGCCGGATAGGGGCTGCATCCCACGAGTGGTCTCTCCTGCCGGAGGTAGTACAGCATCTGTTCTCCTTGGGGCACACCCAGGTGGACCCTGTTTGCCTCCAGGAGAACGCGAAGCTGAGTCTGTTCCATGCCCGCCTCAGCAGGGTCGCTGCGTAGGGGATGCCTTCGAGGCAATGGACCCCGGCCTCTTTTACGCCTTTCCCCCATTTCCCTTGATCCACAAGGTGCTTCTCAAGGCGAGGAGGGACAAGGCGCAGGTGATTCTGATAGCCCCAGACTGGCCTCGCCAGTTCTGGTACCCAGATCTCCTCAGTCTCAGCCCAGGACTCCGCGGCAGCTTCCAGCTCCGCCTGACCTGCTCTCAGTCAATCAGAGGAAGGTGTTCCATCCGACCTTCAACTCTGCACCTGACGGCCTGGTTCCTGAGCTGCTAGAGTTCCAGGCCTTGGGTCTTTCCGACGAGGTCCTCAATGTAGTTGAGGCGTCCCGTAAGGAGTCGACCAGAAAATGCTATGCCTTCAAATGGAAAAGGTTTTCCATTTGGTGTCAGGGCAAGGGCTTGGACCCTTCCTCCTGTTCCTTGGCAAGCATCTTGGACTATTTATGGTCCCTTTCTAGTCAAGGGCTTAGGTCGACGACTTAAGGGTGCACCTGGCAGCCATCTCTGCTTACCGTGGCGTGGCCGGAAGCAGTCGGTGGCGAGGAGAAGGTGGTCTACGCTTTTCAAAGGCCTTGATCACATTTCCTCCAGTAAGTGGGAACCCCACCTCCGTGGGATCTACTGCTGGTATTGGCAAGCTCATGGGCGCTTATTCAACCTATGCACAGGTGTGCTCTCTCACCTGTCGTGGAAGACCGCCTTCTTGGTGGCTATCACGCCAGCCAGAAGGATGGGAGAGCTCCAGGCGCTTCCATCGAGTCTCCTTACCTGGTCTACAGGGACAAGGTTGTCCTCGCCTCACCCAAATTCCTTCCGAAGGTGGTGTCGGAGTTTCACCTTAACCAGGTGTTGACTCTGCCGGTGTTCTACCCCAATCACACTCGGGAGGTCGGTATATAGGCTCCATACTCTGACTCCCAGAAGGGCGCCGCTTATTATAAGGAGCGCACGCTGAAATTCGGGAGAGGTTCGCCAGCTGTTTGTCACCACGCTTGAAGTCAAGATCTGGCAGACCTGCAGTAAGCGACGATAAGCAGGTGGGTAACTCCTGCATAGATCTCTGTTATAAGTTGGCGGCATGGAGCCTCCCAGAGGGATAAGAGCTCATTCTACCCGCCTATACTGCTGCAACGGGTGGCTGCTTCCAGGGACGCCCCTATCCAGGAAATCTGCAGGGCTGCTACCTGAAGTCAGCAAACACCTTTCATTACCCATTACCACATCGACCTTGAGTCACGCCGGGATGCTGGTTTTGGGGCCTCGGTTCTCCAGTCTCTTTCCCAAGTAAGTATTGGGTGTGCCTTGCCCTCCTCCCGGAGAACTGCTAGAGTTCGTTACGAGGGATGAACAACATATCCATGTCCCTAGAAATACAGGTTACCACCTGTAACAGGAGTTCTAGGAATGGTATATGTTGTTCATCCACACGACCCACCCGACCTCTTCGGCTTCGACGCACAACCTGAGCTTCCAGCGGCCAGATCTGGCGCCATGGGGCGGAGCCGAGTTATACCACCCGGGTTGGTGGGAGGAGCAAGCTTGAAGACCTTCCGGCAAGATTTAAAGCGGCAAGGATACCTGCCAATGAGTGTGGATGAACAACATATACCATTCCTAGAACTCCTGTTACAGGTGAGTAACCTGTATTTTAGAAGCACACTGTGCCTAATGTTCATCAAAAGGCAAATCAGGAATAACACCCCAGTGCTTTAAGGAAACCAGTCTCTACATCAGGGGCCAGTGTGTCAGAGCTGCTCCACGCTGCTAGGCACAATAGAGTCCACATGTATTTTGTTTTTGTAAGAGTGCAGGGCCCATTTAGAATATGCAACAGAAGAAGATCTAAATCTACCCAACACCAAAATATATATTGTACTGATAAAAGACATCTAGACAAATGTAACTCAGTGCCTGAAAAACACACACATGATTTCAGCGATGCAGCACTACTGTATGACTATCAAAAGTGTCCCTGAGATCCAAAAATAACAACACTATGAAATTACCATTATCACCCCCACAATACATCATTCATCACCAACACTAGTGTTGTATCAGTACTGTGATTTATTTTAAACCTAGGCTGGTAATTTCCCAGTAGACAGCCTCTAGCCAAGTGATCATTTAGTTGTTCCAACTGTTTGGCCAAAATAGTAAATTTGAAATAGGATAGGCAATCAGTTAATCAGGATCAAGGGAAACCTTTTTATGTGTTTGAGAATTTACAGTAGATTTTACAGCCAGCAGTACTATACCACTTGATAGCGAATGAGTTACCATGGCCTGAATTATAGGGACTACCACCATACAACCACACACCAACAATTTAGTGGATGATGGGCTCTAGATTCAGGTTGGGACTGGGGTACAGGGGGCACACCTTGGAAGAGAATATTGGGGCCCACCTGGAAAATCAACAGAGACGGGCCCAGGGTGACACACTCGTATATGTATTTCACTTAAATATGATACACTGGTTTTGTGTTTGCATCTTACATTGAGTGGTAGTGCCCAAAATACCCCATTTAATTAGTAAATGAATGACAAATACAGAACTTTTCAGAGCTTAGAAGGTGGCCCACCTGGAAATTTCCAGGTGTCCTGCTGGGCCAGTCTGACTTGGGATCTAGAGAACAGTAGGAGTGAATAATTGGTGTTATTACTTCGGCACTGTATCAGAAGTTATAAGACTAAAATTGTCTGCAATTTTCTTTAACAGGACAACAAATATGAAGATTAGGTTACTGAAAATATGTTATTTACAATTAGTTCAGAACCTGGATGTCCAGGTATGAATCCTACAACCACAAATTACTGTGTGATGCTGAGTAACTTGAACTCCCTGTGCTTAACTTTTCTGTATTCTCTCTCTTTAATCAATCCCTGCTGCTTGACTCTCTCTGTGCAAGTAAATGGCCGCAACATTCTCTCTCTCTCTTTCCTCTGCTGAATTGTAAAGCACTTTGGGATACAGTCTGTATTAAAGCTGTTATATAAAATCAATTTCCTTTTCTTTCCTTTCCCAAATGAAAAAGTTCTTACATTGTTCCACAAAACCTTTCAGGAGAGGCCGGAGACTCTTCAACATGTTCACCGTGGAGAAAAGGGAGCTGACAGGAGGCATGATTTCAGTTTTTCCCATACTCAAGGGTACCGACAAGATGGAGCAGTCAGAGATGTGTGATCTGGAGTCCTGCAGCAAGATGCAGTGACACACCCTGAAGCTAAAGGATGGTACATTTTGGGGTAATGTTAGGAGACACTTTTTCTCCCAAATGGTGGTGAACCTATGGAGCGGCCTGCCAGCAGACACAGTGGATATGAAGACAATACAACCCTTTAAGGCAAGCCTGGCCACATTTCTCCTTACAAAGGGAATCATGTACCCTGGGAAACAGCGAGGGTAAACAATTCACAAAAATTGGAATGTATTTTGCACAGCATACCGGTTTCACCCCTGCTTGTGAAGCAGGAGTAGGGTCAGTATGATGCACCCCAACTGTCTTCTAACCTTAAATTACTATGTGACTATGTTATGTCACTAAGGGTCCTATCCACAAAAGTTTCTCCCATTCTGTGCCAAAGGCAAAAACCTTTTGTATATTAAGCCCTACGTGTGCCATACTAGATAACAGAGTAGAAGAATGCAAAAAGATTATAAATTGCCTTAAAAGGTGTCCCGGAATTCCTGTGACCAGAAGCAATCAAGTAATCTAATTTAACATTTTGACGGGCTAAGACATGCTATTTAATTAAGCTTTACAAAATTTGATACAGCCAATGTTTAAGTTTCACAAAATTTATTTATTTATTTATAATACTTTATGCTCCTCGGGTGGACCTGCCTCCCTTCCCTGGTCCCCCCAGCCCCATCACCCTGGCATCCACTGGTTCTTACCTTGGCAGCACAAGGTGTCCAGCTGGCTGGGTGTGGAGCCCGAGGGGATCAGAATCATCCTGCTGGTCGCCCGTTTTCCCATTTTTCTGTTCCTTTCCTCCCTACTGCTGGGGCGCAGAAATCAGTGTGCGTACGTGGAGGTGCGCACACATTACGGGTCCTGGGCACCCTACTGTCCACTGGTGTCCCCGACCCGCACTGCCTCAGGCCTCCACCTGGGGGCAGTCATATGGTGGAACTGCCAATCCACTCTCCCTCTGGACACTCGATCCCCCCCCATCCCGGCTGGGCCCAGGCGACCCGCTCATACCATAAACATGGGTCACCGGCATGGCAGGAGGTAAGGCATGGATGTCTCAGCCCTCCACGCCATTGGACTGGCCTCTCTGATGTTCAGTTTTGAAAAATGTTAGTTTATTTCTAACTCCTAGAGAGCTAAATTAATGTAATAGGAGGCACTAGCAGCAGAGATAACTTGGAAGGAAGGATGGGAGTGGGAGACAATGATGATTGGATCTCTTCCTTGAAGACAACAGTCACCCTTTCAGCCACCTCCATCGCCTGAGGTCAAGGATCTGATTCTAAGTAACCTGTCCTGAGCGAGAGAAAAAAGTGACTAGCACCTCCTCTTGTAACACTTCCTGCCCTAAGCCTAAGATCACTTATCCCCCGTGGAGTCAACGCTGTTGGGCAAGAGACCTGACTCTTGCAAACAGAACAGAGAGAAAGAAAGAAAGAAATGCCTTAGCTGGGATTTTTATTTTTATTTATTTTAGTTTGGGATTAATACCTGTGAGTCAAGGACTCATTTTCAAAGGTTTCACATCAGTGTTGAACAAACATTACAAAATTACAAGGTTTACAGAGGAAAAAAAAAAAAAAGAAAAAAAACACTGAAGCATATACACAGGCAGTAATAGTAAAATTTGAACTTATACACATCAAATTAGTAAATATTAACAGACAGATTAGATAAGAGGGGTTTTGGGGTCAATCGAAGGTGGCATCGTCTGAGGTGGGAGAGAGGTGGAACTTTCAACCAAGCGAGGCCATCATCAGGTAACTGGGGTAGGGGAGTAGGTTAAGAAAAAAGTGGTATATAGCAGAAAGATGTAGGGGGGTAGGTAAATGGAAAACTGGGGGCAAGGTACTATCACATTAGTGCAAGCAGGTGGCATCGTCTGAGGTGGGAGAAAGGTGGAGCTTTCAACCAAGTGAGGCCATTGTCAGGTAATTGGGGATAGGGGAGTGGGTTAAGAAAAAAGTGGTATATAGCAGAAAGATGTAGGGAGGTAGGTAAATGGAAAACTGGGGGCAAGGTACTATCACATTAGTGCAGGCAGGTGGCATCGTCTGAGGTGGGAGAGAGGTGGAGCTTTCAACCAAGTGAGGCCATTGTCAGGTAGTTGGGGGTAGGGGAGTGGGTTAAGAAAAAAGTGGTATATAGCTAAATGGAAAACTCGGGGTGAGATTTGAACCCAGGCTGCCAAGAATACCGTAACAGTTGTGCTACCAGCTGCACCGTCAAGGCAAATAGAAACCTGGGACCTGAAGCACCTTAATGTTTCTCTAATGCACAACCTGGTGCTGCACAGATAAGTACATTTACAACCACAAGGATGAGACGTGCACATATATGGAATATATATTCCATATATGTGCACACCGCACTCTTGTGATTGTAGACTGAACTCTTGCTCAATGTTGATGAGCTTGGTAGCATCCAGACTTAGAGAGAGGGAGGGACTTAAGGGGGCATCAGCGCTGCTGGCCATTTCCCTGGCTCAATTTCTGTCACCTTTGTACATTTTGTGTTGATGAAGATCATCCTTGTAGGTCTGAAGGTTGATGCTGTGTAAAGGAGTTGATGTGCATTTTATAGTAATTTATTTTGAAATTGTGAAAAATATTATGTAACTATTTAAGTAACTTCTGCTTATAAGGGCGCCACTCTAAATAAAACAACTGACTCAAGTGGCTGCAAAATCTCCTGTTTATTACACATTTTAATAAACATAATGTATTGATGTTAATGGACAATCTAAGGACTGGATATGGTAAACCCTCAATTTGTCGTGTCTTGTCTGATGTGACGCTGCCATTTTTTTTTTATATTTTGTATAATACATACAATAATTGGGCATCAATTTATCTATGTAAAAAAAGTTATTTCCCGTAATAACCAGCTGGTTATAACAGGAGACACGCGCTCATTCAGTCACATCAGCTGTCTCAAGACAGTAAGTTCATTCCGTCTACCTAGCAGCCCACTGACAGAAACTGACAAAACTTGAACTCAAAACCACTTCTGACCTAGGTATTGTGCAGTCTGCTACATCACTTGCCTAACAGTATGAAAAGTGCCTAATTTCTATAATAATTTACTCATTCATGGCCGCCTTTTCTCTGGTTTAAAAACACACAAGCTGCCTTTACTCTATCTTCAGTCCTCCCTATGCATTCATTAAGTGAGTGCCCATAGAAGTATTCCACTGAAAGCCATTAGAAGCTGGTAAGAGGAAACCTTTGTGGCTGCTTGTGATGTTAAGACACAGATTCTGACTAAGGTAAATTAGGTGTACATATTATTTTACAACATTTTGCATTTGAATGTTTTCAAAAAGTGTGCTTCATACTCTACAATTACTAAAACTTTATTATGTTGTCACGGTTAGAAACATGCACTTTTAACACGCTTCTTTTTTACTCACACTACTGAACCCTGCCATCAGTAACCAACATCATGGCAACCCGTTTCTGCAATTAAAAATTGGGTGTACTTTGCTGGTAACATTTACAACTTGCAGTTTACAAATCTCAGTGTTAAGTCAAAAATGTAGTTTATGTAGCACAGTTTGGCACTGAAGTGGCAAGACAATCTGACTGTACTCAGTGGAGGGGAAGTAAATAACAGGGGTGAGGAAAAAATGATGGTCAGCAATGATTAAGCAATAAGGCACGACAGGATGTGTGTTATTGTGTAATGTCATGCCTCGGGAGGTTGAAGCACGCGGTCGCATGCCGAGTGCGTTCAACACCTGTGAAGTGATGTTATTACACAATAACACACATCCCTGGAGTGCCTTATTGCTATTATACAACAATAACACACAGCCCTGGAGTGCCTTATTGCCATTATACAATGGCTCCTTTGTACAGAAAGAAGAAAAAGGAAAAAACATTAACTTTTGCTGAATTTTATATTGGATATTTTGTGTGTGGAAGTGTACCTATAAGAAAAAAAGTCCACAGTTCCTGTCTTTGCCAGTAGGTGGTGCTGCTGCATGAATGATGCCCTCTCCCCAAAGTCAAACAGTTTCTCTTGAGTCTGCAGTCATGGTTCACAGTGTCAACCCTCCCCCAAAAAATTGACTGTTCGCATGCTGATTATGGGTTACTTTAATTTTTTTTTTTTTTATTTAGTTTAAAAGAGTGCGGCAGATTTTCAGTGGGGAGACCAAGCAGCTCACGAAGGCCTCACATGGTGAATGCCAGAAATGCCACGAATGCAGGAATGCCGAGGGGACTGGAGCTGGAATTTTAGAATTTTTTTTTTGTTCTGTGCACTGGAGTTTTACTTCAGTTTTGATTTTCCTGGTGAGTACAAAAGCAGCATGGCAATTTGTGGTAGTGTTTGCTGCTGACAACATTTACTAGCAATCACCAGTTGCACGACCGGCAGTTCTGAAAATGCAATGAATGCAGGAATGCCGAGAGGGGAATGGAGCTGGGATTTCAGAATGTTATTTGTTCTGGGCACTGGAGTTTTACTTCAGTTTTGAAGTGGTGAGTACTAAAGCAGCATGGCAATTTGTGGTAGTGTTTGCTGCGGACAACGTTCACTCACGATCACCAGTTGCATGACCGGCAGTTCTGGTTTCTAGGGTTAACCGTGACCACTCCATTTAAAAAAAAAAAAATGTTAAAAATCCAGTGCTGTGTTTTCCGTATGTGGGAAAAGGATTTTGTGTGTGTGTGTGCCTTCCTGTGATTACCAGAGAACGGGTATTTACCAGAAAAGGCTAATTTTTTTTTAAAAAGACCGGGGATTGAAACTGAAAGCCATACCCTTATTTTAGGCTATGTTGAGCTGGCGCGATCATGGTGGCAAGCTGTGAGGAAACCATTTTCTGCGTTACAGCTTTTTTTGTAAACTTTATTGTAAACATTGTAGCTGATAACTGTGTCGGGGGCACATAGGACACTGCTGGGTGTTGTGGTTTTGCATTCTACACGTGGATTTTGAAATACTGAAAACAGCTCTTTGTCATCGGGGGACTATGAAGCCGTGTCAGATTTTGGCAGACCAGCAGGGTGGGATATTCATTTCTGTAGTGCAGTCGTGTTTTGTGCCAGCCCTAGATACAGTGATGTTATTGTCTAATAACATCACTTTGTCTAGGGGTCAGCAGCCAATCAGGTTGGTAGAAGTTTTCTTGTCATTGTATAATATAAAATACCACATGGGGTGGTGTGTTAACTCAAATTATATGCATACTCTCAGTGTATGATGCTTGAATAAACCCCTCGAGCTTCACTCTCAGGGTATATGTGGCCTCACATACCTCAGGTGTATAAACCTTTCGTAGTGCACACCACTCAATGCATTATAAATAGGTCACTCACCTGTAATGGTAGCTCCAGAGTGGTATATAGTTCATATCCACACATAAGCAGTTCCAGCACAATTGCTGATTCACTGGAATGTCGTCAAGTAAAGTTCCTCCCACCACCAAGGCAGTATATCCTCCAGCTCTGCCCCGAGACATCAGATCTTGCAAGCTGGAAGCAGGGATCTGTGTGCCACTTGCCAGGGGAGGCTGAGTGAGTGGTGTTGAGGTGAACTATACACCACTTCTAGAACTACAGTTACAGGTGAGTAACCTATTTTTCTTGGGACATGGACATAGTTCACTATCCACACATAGGCAGACTTCCAGCAGTTTTCCATGAGGAGGGAGCAAGGCGTGCACCCCTATTTGAAGAACAAAGACTGGAGAACCTAGGCTTTAAAAACAGCATCCCGACATGACCCTAGATTGATGCTATAATGGGAGATGAAGGTGTGTGCTGACTTACAGGTGACAACCCTGCCGATCTCCTGGATAGGGACATCCCTGGAAGCAGCCACTGAGGCAGCAGTATATCCGGTGGAATGAGCCCTAAGCCCTGTGGGATGCTCCCTACCAGCCAATCTATAGCAGAGGTCAATGCAGGATGTTATCCATCTAGCGACCATCTGCTTAGCTACGGGTCTCCCCTGGTGTGGCTTCAGCGTATGTCAAATAGCTGGCAAGCCTCACCCCAAACTCCAGTCATGCACTCCTTGTAACAGTAGAGCACCTTTCACAGGTGCAGGGTTATGAAACCGGTGGTTGGCCTCCAGAGAAGGGTTCTTGAAATATACTGGAAGGTTAATCACCTGATTAAGGTGAAACTCCGATACTACTTTTGGGAGGAACTTCAGGTGGGGAAGCAAAGTATGACCCTGCCCTGTTGACGATCAGATATGGAAACTCCACCAAGAGTGCCTGAAGCTCACTTATCCTCCTAGTTGACGAAATGGCCATCAAGAAGGCCGTCTTCCATGACAGGTATGAAACATCACATCTGTGCACAGGCTCAAATGGCTTACCCATGAGCACAGGCAACACCAGCAGAAGGTCCCATGGTGGTGGTGGTTCATGCACCAGCAGGAACAGGTGGTCAAGGCCCTTTAAAAAAGTGCCTCACTTGGTGGTCTCATGGGCCACCATCTGCATACCAGCCTGCACTCGGTATGTACATATTGCTGCTTGGTGCACCTTTAGGGTCGCTGTTCACAGTCCCCACTGAGAAAGGGACTAAAGCTACTCAAGGATACAAACATAAAAAGCAGCAGCTGAGATATGGATGTCGATCAGTAAACTGCACATCCAACAAACTAAAAACCACGGTACACACCACAGCAAGAAAAGAAAATGGCAAAGACACTGTAGATAAGTGTCAAAAACTTTACCAAAGTGCACCAAAAACACTCAACGTTTCGCTTTACAGCTTCATCATGGAGTGTATAAGGCGCCCCACTAGGCCACTTAAATAGTGGCTTCTCTAAAAGGCACAGTAACAAGAAACATCAGTGTACTGAGTGTGTACATGCTCAACAAAACTACGTACAATATTTACACTATTCAAAATCTACCAACTTAAATATCAGCTTAATTTAGTACAAAAGATCATAAATATGTTTGGATTAACATGTTCAAATAAGATTTATACTATTAAATTACATTAGCATAAGTGCTAGCTGCATAAATAATGGTAATGCGATCCATAGTATATCATAGGAAGAGGGCTAACTCACTCCAATCATTCAAACCTGGAAACACTGTTGCCTGCAATTTAAAAATCCAAAAATTCTCTCTTCTAGCCAATAACAGTTCTATCTCACCCCCCCTCTAGGTCCTACGAGTACCTTTTCTTTTTTCTTTTTTTACTTTATGTTTATTGGATTAAAAAATAAACATACAGTTTATAAAACACAAGCATTGATCTGCATAATTATATCATTTCTATGCCATGAGGGAGGCACTCCTCTTCATATTACTGATCAATTTGTCAAATGCTTTAAAATACAGTATAACCTCGATTATCCGACCCCCCAATATCCAAACCTCTGGATTATCTGAACTCATATCATGCCCACCGAGCTAACAGGAACATGGTGATGGGAAGCCTCGATTTTACGAACCCCTCGACTATCCGAACTAATCTTACGTTCCCCCATTAAGTTCGGATAATCGAGTCCATGTGCTGCATGGAATTGTAACTAAAAAAAGGTTCAGAACGAAAGTCCAAAAGTTCTTCCCCTCCACCAGGGCAGGGGGCATCAACCACACTTGAACTAGCAGTAGAAGGCCATTAATGTGCCTTTCTTCGAGGTATATTGCAAACAAGTATTGCTCTACAACAAACATTTAACCAATTTAAAGATTAAATTCAAATAAAACAGATTAGCAGTTAAAGAGCAGGTTCTTAGTTTAATAATTCCCGCTGCCCCAAACAAATTGTATAGCTAATCTGTCCCAGAGTTGGTGGCTACACATAATTCCTTCTTTTTCTGCAGATCTTAAAAGTTATTTCACTCGTAAAATTCTCCCCAGGCACCACAGCCAAAAATGAAGGCACTTCCTGAAGGTGCCGACATGCCCCCATGCAGGCACATGCAGCCCCATTTTGTGAGGTTACAAAACGAATGTCGCGTGTGCGTGCCCCACCCCACTGATTTCAATGGAGGTGATTTTTTTTTATACATTTTAAGAACATTTAGAGTAGAGATTTTAATAAATCAAAGTGACTGCTCGACTAACATGGACTTGCCAGTTTTTAAATGGTTTAAAAATCTTAAACCCACCTCAAACCCAGCTGCGAACAGCCTGCCCAGAGCTAGAAATGGTAGTTATATATAAAATAACTATGCTTACTTTCAGGGTATGAAATTCATGGAAAAAATGACATGCCCACTCGGGCATGTACACAGTGAAAATACATGCCAAAAAATGAAATAACATGCTGCCCCATTTACATTACATAATTTCACTTTCCTCATCACTGGACCAAGCCATCACAAACTTAGCTCCAGTTAGCTCTTAAGAGCCGTATTTAGATTTTTAGATATATTTTGGATTTCAGCTAGATCAGCATCTCTCAGTAGCTGACTGCAGAATAATAAAAGAAGCTTAAAGACAGTAGCTTCTTGTAGCTCTTAAAAGAGCATTTGAAATTTAAAGATTATTAACTAGCTTGGTCCTGGAGGCTGAGTGTCCTTCCCTGCCACTCCCCCCCCCCAACCCCGGATGCTGCCAACTTCTGCAAAACTTGCAGTAACTGTATCTGCAGCACATACTAATTTTTCCAGAACCTCTAGCTCTTATTAATATTAATGAGCTCTTAAAAGGGCTTTTTTTAATTGTAGTTTCTCCATCCTTGCGCTCCTGTCAGAGGCTGGTGCCTTGCTCTTAATGGCGCTGCTCACAATCCTTGCTGCTGTTGCTTTTAAGAGAGCTCTTAAAGGGCTTTTTTTTTATTCTGTAGAACAAACGTCCGAGTTCAGGAATTGGGACTTAATAATCCAAGTACTCACACCGCTTTTAAGTCTTGACTCTTAACAAAATAATTTGTGATCGTAGCAAGCGTGCCACAAGTCCTCCTCATGAAATGAACGTGTGCGAGTGTAACGTTTTGCAAGAAGATGCAATAGCAAAGGACAGGGTGGTCTGCAACTTGACTCCCGACCCCTTTCTCTCTACCCATACCACATGCTATGTCTGCTGTCCATCAAGAGGAAGGGAGGGGACTGCCACACTTGTCTCAGAATGGTATAGGTCCCTTGCCACTTCATAAGGAGTTTGTTTTCAGCGGGAGGGAGTAGTAATGAGACCTTATCCCCTTACTGGAACTCTTTGGTCTTAAAATGTTGATCATAATACATTTTCTGCTTATTCCGAGAGTCAGTGCTATTCTGGTGAGCATTTTTTAGTGTATTCTACCAATCTTTTTCTGAGCTTGATCATGTACTCAGTTATACTGGTCTGTCCCACCTTAGTTCCCTCCTCCCGGTACTCCTTGACAATATCCAGTGGTCCTCAGGGGTTTCTACCGTACAGTAGGGCAACGGGGAGAATAACCCGTTGCTGCCTGAGGGACTTCTCGATGTGCAAACAGTAATAAGGGGAAGTATTTGTCCCAGTCCTTTCCTTCACCGTGGACAAATCTTTTTAACTTGCGTTTCAAGTCTGGTTGAAATGCTCTACCAAGCCATCTGTATGTGGGTGGTAAGGTGTGGTTCGAATGGCAACTGCACCCAACAAACAGTACAATTCTTTTAATAGGGCAGCCTGAAAATTGCTACCTTTATCTGTAATTAACTCTTTAGGGACCCCTAACCTACCAAACACTTTCATCACTTCCTCTGCTATCTTTGGAGTAGTGACTGTGCATAGAGGGATGGCTTCTGCGTATCGGGTTGCATAATCACAGATTACAAGAATATATTTATGACCTCTAGCGCTTTTTTGTAATGGGCTTACTATATCCATAACCATCCGCTCAAAAGGTGTACTTACACAATAGGTAGGGGTATTAGGGGCACCGTGTCTTTCTTAGTTACCTGGGCCACTTTCTGGCATTCAGGACAAGCTCTACAATATTCAGCAACATTGTCATGTATGCTGGGCTAGTAAAAACGTTGCAATATCCTAGACAGAGTTATATCTCTCCCCTGCCTGCCCAGGGAAGATCATGTCCCAGGTGCATTAAATGAAAATTACGTACCTATCGTAATTCCTGATCTTTCTGTATATTTTCACCATTCATCACCTGTGGGTTCTGGCCAGAGGTCACGACTCTGCAGGAGGGTTTTTTTGATGGGAGGAGTGATGAGCGCAGAGGCACAGCCCTCAGGGCAGGCACTCACGTTGCACTCATGGGTTGGCGGTTGGGTGCGTCGACCCGCCTCCCGCTAGTTCTGAGTCGCTGTAGAGTAAGAAGGGCTGGGAGGGAGGGACAAAGTCCAAAGGACAGAGAAAGGAAAAGATATACAAACCAAAAGGAGAAATAAACGACTGAGAGGACAGAAGGAGAGTTAGAAATCTAGGGGGATTGGGAGGGGCCCCAATCTCTGGAAGCAGAAAGAAGAGGGAAGGGGGGAATTAGAGATAGGGAGGGGGGGAGGACATACCCTGATCCTTTGACCTGTCACCAGATTGTATAGGAACTGCGAAGGAGTAACCAGAAGGCTGAACTGCCAGAATTCAAGGCACAGAATCCCTGGCAATAAACTCCAACATGAGCAGAAGCGGCTATTCTGGAGAAGATGGGATACAGGGGGTGTACTCCCCCACCAAAACCATATATCTGGAGCTGAGAAAGTACAGTTACGTAAGAACTTACCATAACAGTAGATCTTCGAGAGGAGCTCTTGCAGCAGGCATTGCTTTCCCACCCTTCAGCCCCCGAATGAGGTGTACAGATCGTCATCTTCAAGCTTCACCTACTTCTGTTGTCAGGGCCTGTTCGTGGGTCTTGGCAGGGGAATTGGGGTGGAGCTGGGTCCGCCCCCTTTTATACCATGGCCAACATCGGGGTGGAGCCGACGTCAGGGGGCGGTCTCTGCTGAGAAGTTTTCCGGTGGGTCCTAATGCCTGCGGCATTAGTCCTAATTGTAATAGCCTGCTGCAAGAGCTCCTCTCGAAGATCTACTGTTATGGTAAGTTCTTATGTAACTGTACTATCTTACTTCAAGTGGGAGCACTTGCAGCAAGCTATTACAATTAGGAGTGAATCCCAAAACAGTCCCGCACCAAGGAGGTGGAAGATAATAAGCTGGAAACAGCAAGTTAAGACAAGAGTCCCTGAAGGACTGCCAGGCCAAAGCCGGCAGGGCTTCCGGATGCAATGTCCAAGCTATAGTGCTTCACGAAAGTGTGCACCGTGTTCCAGGTAGCGGCCGCACATAAGTCCCTAATGGAGACATTCTGCAGAGTGGCAAAAGAAGCAGAAACTCCTCTGGTGGAGTGACCCCTAACCGGTCCTGGAAGGGGTTTATTGTGCTTCTCATAACAAAATGTAATGCAGTGGACAAGCCACTTGGAAATAATCTGCTTGGACACCGGTTTACCCAAGTGTTGTGGCGCAAATGCCACAAAGAGTTGCTCCGATTTACGTTGAGTAGCCATGTACTTAAGGTAATACCTCAGCACCCTGTGGATGTCCAGAGTGTGAAGGAGAGTTTCTCCTCTATTAGAGGGAGAAGAGAAATAAACTGGAAGATCAACTGATTGGTTGAGGGTCTACTCCGAGACCACCTTGGGAAGGAACTTAGGATTCGTTCTGAGGGAAACCCTTTCCCTATGAAAAATTAAATACGGCTCTTTACACATCACAGCCTGGAGCTCGGAAACTGTTCGAGCAGAAATAACGGCAACTAAAAAACAAACCTTCCAGGAAAGGTAAAGCAGCTCAAAATCAGCTGCAGGTTCAAACTGAGGAAGAGTAAGCTTCTCCAACACAAACAGGAGGTCTCAGGGTGGGACAGGATCCCAAATGGGAGGTCTCATGTGTAAAATCCCCCATAAAAAGGTGCGGGACACATCCACGTGGGCTAAAGTTCTGTCTCCCAAAAGGGTGTGATAAGCAGAAATGGCCCACATGTGCACCTTTATGGAGCAGTAGCTCAAGCCTGGTTGGTATAAGGAGAGGAGATGCTGCAATGCTGAGTTCACCAGACAGGTAAGGGGGTCCAGACAGTGAGACGACGCCCATGAGCAGAAACGCTTCCACTTCATAGCATAAGTGGAGAGAGTAGAGGGCTTCCTCGCTGAAACAAGTACGTCTGCCACCTCTTAGGATACCCCATACCTGGACTTTGCTACGTCAGAATGAGCCAAGCATGAAGGTGCAAAGACTGGAGATCGGGATGGACCAGCGAGCCCTGATCCTGGGACAGCAACTGCGAGCATATTGGCAGCGAGACTGGAGGTTCCGTGGACAACCGCTGAAGTAGTGGAAACCAAATCTGCTGAGGCCAGAGAGGGGCAATTAGAATCATCCGAGCCCCTTCGGCCTGTAACTTCAAAATAACTCTCTGGACGAGAGGAAAGGGAAGGAAGGCGTAAAGAAACCTCCCTTCCCAACAAAGGGACAATGCGTCTGGCCAGAAAACACCAGGCTGCTCGCCGGTAGAAACTGGCAGTTTACAAGCAAAGGGTGACGCAAAGAGGTCCAGCTCTGACGACCCATGTGTAGAAGAGCTGGTCCACTACTGATTGTAGTACCTCCCACTCACGTGCCGTAGACTGAGACCTGCTTAGGTTGGCGGCCAAGTCATTTAGGATGCCTGGAACGTGCACTGCGGACAGAGAGATGTGCCGCTCTGGTGCCCAGTACCAGACTCTCATCGCCTCCCTGCACAGGGGGTTACAGTGAGTGCCCCCTTGCTTGTTGATATAAAAGACGACTGCCATGTTGTCCATCTGAACAAGAAGAGAGCCTGGCATGAGGTCCTCTTGGAAGGCACGTAGCACACTGAGGACCGCTTGCATCTCCAAGACACTGATGTGGAGTTCACGCTCTATGGTGGTCCCTGCATTTGGCGGTCCCGCAGGTGCACCCCCCAACCCATATCCGAGGCATCCATTGTAAGAGTCTGATTCGGGGGCTCTGGATGGAAAGGGACCCTTTTTTCCAAATTTATCAGTTCCAACCACCAAAGAAGCATCCTCTTTACTGGCTCTGTGACTCTGACCATGTGGTCTACGACGTCTGAACATTGATCCCACTGCACCCTGAGCATCCACTGTGGGATTCTCATGTGGAGGTGGGCCAGAGGAGTGATGGGAATGGCCGCTGCCATGTGCCCCAGAAGTCTGAGGAAGGCCCTGGCTGAGACCTGAGGGGTTATTAGAACCGATCCGGTAATCTGCATTGACTGAAAGAGATAACCTATGGAAAAAAGGACGCAAAACCCAGTCTGCTGAGGACTGGTGCAAGTTCAAAAGGGCACGAAACTCATGTACTAGAATGGTTAGAGATATAAAAGCTGCATACTATCATTCTGAATTTCTCTCTGCCTCCAAAAATCCTACAAAATTTTGGAAACCGTCAAGGACTTGTCTGGTCACACGCCGGTGGCTCACTACCTGATGAAATCTCCTTAAACAATAACACCATTAGTGACAGACTGGAAGTTCTGGATGCCTTCAATAATCACTTTCGACTGCAGACTTAGCTCTGACAATTCCCCTGCTAATCTGATACACGCCTCATGGATAATTAAGGTGCAGATCCTAGTGTCACCGATTCAGTCTTCCCTTGCGTCCTACTACTCTGAAAGAAGTTGAAGACCTATTGCTAAAACTGGATGTAAATAAAAGTGCTGGTGCGGATACCCTTGACCCATATTTTTTGAAGGTGGCCATCCATGTGTTAGCCATGCCCATAACCCATTTATTTAACCTATCATTAACTCAAGGGTCCATTCCTTCAATACGGAAAACAGCGCACATCATACAATTCAAGTCCGGAAATCCCTGTGATCTAAGTAATTACAGACCAATTTCAATTCTCCCAGTCTTATCAAAATTACTGGAAAAAGTCGTAAGTAACCAGCTGAGGCAGTATCTAGAAGCTAATAACCTGCTTAATCCAGTCCAATCAGGGTTTAGAGCTAAACATAGCACCATCACAGCACTTGCCAAAGTGACTAATGACTGGCAAAGACAGCTAGACAACAGGAATTACACCTGCGCCGTATTCTTGGACCTGAGCAAGGCCTTCGACACTGTCGACCATTCTCTGCTACTTTCTTCCCTGACCTCACTAGGTGCTGACCCATTATCTTTACAGTGGTTCAACAACTACCTCTCTGATCATTTCCAGCAGGTGAAAGCAGAAGGAGATCTCTCAACTCTCAAACCTCTCCTAAGAGGTGTTCCCCAGGGTTCTATCTTAGGACCGATCTTATTTGCAATATACATCAGCAATATTGATGAAAGCATAACTAAGGCCAACATTCATCTGTTTGCAGATGACACAGTTCTTTACGTAAGCCACCCGTCATTACAATCTGCATGTAATGACCTTCAATCTGAGTTCAACCTGCTGCAACACTAACTCCTAAACAAAAAACTATTACTTAACGCCAAGAAAACAAAAGCAGTGCTCTTTTCTCCCTCTGCCCAAATGGTAAATTCAGCCCTATCAGATCCTGTGCTGCAGATTACTACAATTCTTGGCGAGAAGTTGGTATTTGTCACTAAATTCAAATACCTGGGAGTATGGCTGGACCATAGGCTCTCCTTTATAGAGCACGTTGAAAAATTACTCAAAAAATTACGACAGAGACGTGGCCTGTTCTTTAGGACAGCCCACTTCTTAACAAGAGATGCCAAACTACAGCTGGTACAATCAACCTTTCTATCCTTGATAGATTATGCTGACATCCTCTACAGTCACTGTCCCATTTCCTACCTCACAAAACTTGACACATTATATCATAGAGCTCTGAGGTTCATCACAGGCCGGCCTTATTCCATTCACCACTGCTCCCTATATCAATCAGTGGGGTGGAGTTCTCTTCAATTCAGGCGTGATAAAAATGCAGCCTTATGGACCCTGAGAGCCATCTCCAAAAAACTGCCCCAATACATTACAGACCGTCTTCTTATGAAACCAATAGGCAATTACGCCCTGAGAAGTTGCAAATCTCTCCTACTGATGGTTCCCAAAGTTAACTCTCGCTTTGGCAGGGATGCTATAAGCTTTATACTGTCCTCCTTGTGGAATAAATTGCAAAAAAAAAAACTAAAGCTGAGGTCACCCATCGGTATCTCATCTTTCAAGCTCTTATATTCACGTCTCAGAAATGATCGGTGCAATTGTTTCCCATGACCATGAATTGTCATCATGCTAACCTGTACCATTTAACCAAGGACGAATTACTTCTAGTGCTTGTCTCCTCCTTGGCCATGGTCTGTCATCATGCTTTCATGTAACACCTTGATGCCTCTGTCCTCCCTTTGATACTGGTCTATCTTCCTGCTTTCTCCAGCCTTCTTTTCACAACTCTATACTGCACTCATCCACAATCTACACGCAATCATACTATAAAAGTCCTAACTCCCCTTTCCTTCTCCCCGTAGGCCCCCACTGCCGGATCAGTTCTACCAACCTATCCTTGGGACTTCACTTCTCACAATGTTTATCCTTCGCTTACATATTACATATCCTTCCTGGTACCCCATCTGCCATTAGTTGGTGGTTCTCCAAGCCATTTTCATGGCTAGTACTAGTGACTGCCCCTGGTAAATGAACTAACTGGTACTTCTACACAAAGAACGTGGTTAATATACAGTTGCATGGTTCAGTGGTGGACCTGCCCCCTTGTATTTGAATCCTCCTCTGCTATGGCTTGCCTTGTCTTCTTTTTATCATTTGATTCCCCTATTAATGCACCATTGTGTTTGTGTTTATATACTTATTTCCATGTATTTATATGTTTTTATAATGAATGTTACCTGACCCTGTTCTAACCAGGTCCATCTTGTAAAAGAGCTCTGCTCAATGATGTTCACCTGGATAAATAAAGATTCTGATTGATTGATTAATCTCCCGCAAGCGATCGCCCCTCTCTTGGGGTAGAAAAGCCATGCCCTGGACCGAATCCAGGACCGCTCCTATGAAGATGAGCCTTTGGCTGGGCTCTGGGGAACACTTTGGAAGGTTCAGGGTGATCCCCAGATCTCAGAAATGAATATAGGTGTCTCCAAGAGCTTGAAGAAGGTGTGACTTGGACGGGGCTGCAAGCAGCCAATCGTCCAGGCAAGGGAAGACATAATGTCCCTGGCACCTTAGAGCCGCAGCCACTACTGCCAAGCATTTTGTGAAGACTCGAGGAGCAGAGGAGAGGCCGTAAGGGAGAACCTGAAACTGATAATGCTCCCCCTTGAAGTGGAACCTCAGGTACTTCCTGTGAGGGGGAAACACCCCGATATGCATGTACGCATCTTGCATGTCTAGGGAACAGAGCCAATCTCCCTGATGCAGCAGAGGAAGCAATCCTGGCAGTGTCACCATCCGGAACCTTCTGTACCCTATATAATTGTTTAAAGAGCTGAGGTCCAGAATGGGATGAAGGTCTTGAGTCTTGTTTGGAACCAGGAAGAAGTGGGAGCAATACTCTTTCCCTCATTGCTGCAGAGGGACCATCTCTATTGCCCTTTTCCGCAAGAGGGCCTAGATCTCTTCTTCTATGAGTGGAATGTGAGAAGAAGGATATCTCAGGGACTTTGGTAGGGTGTCTGGAGGAACCTCTGTGAACTCTAGCGTATGTCCCCTCCTTATGATATCGAGGACCCACTGGTCCGCAGTAATAGAGTTCCACCCCTTCAGATGAAGGGAGAAGTGACCCCCTACTGCCTCCCCTGAAACCTCCGCTGGAGGAGGGGGGGATCAGGGGGGAGTCACTGGGCGGAGCTGGGAGTGGGCAGAGAGGACTGGGAGGACTTGGGGCCACAGGAAGGAGAGCCCCCGGGCTGCTGGTTGCCGGCTCTCCTTCAAAAGCCACCTCTCTGTCCCTGTTGGTTGCCACAGGCTTGGGCACCTGAGGGCTTACGCAAAGGCCGCTTCCTTGGTCTACTCTATACATCTGATGGACAGACCAGATGGAGTTCCCCGACTCCTGGAAACGAGAGATGAGCGACTCTGTCTCCTGCCCAAACAAAACGGAACCCTGGAACCGTAAGTTCCAGATCCCGGACTACAGGTCTTGGTGAAAGCCTGAGACCCTCAACCAAGCGTGGCGCTCTGGCCACCGTATCTGCAGTGTCATACTAGGCATGTAAAACATGCGTGCCTACGTCTGAGCCCAACTTAAGGACATCCAGATTCTCCATCTTCTTTTCAGAGTCTGGCAAGGCATTCACTAGCTCTTGTCCCTGCTCCCAGAGCACATTCTGGTACTGAACCATATGTGACAGGAAATTCAGGGACCTAATGGAGCAGGTGCAGGCAGAATAGACCTGCTTGCCCACCTGGTCCAAATAGCGAGACTCAGGGTTGGGTGGCTGTGAGCTAAGGTGCTTTGGCTGCTTTGACTTATGGTGTGCAGTCGTAATAACGGAAGAGTCCGCCTGAGGGTGCTCAGCCAGGAAAGTTCATCCCTTGGGGCTCTGCACAGCCTATCTGACTTCTTAGGGACTGCTGGGACTGAAGCTTGACGCTTCCAGGTGATCCTGGTAAGATCCTGGAAGGTGTCCACTAAAGGAGGCACCATAAGAGGTTTGGGCCCCTTTTGCCTCAGGTACTTGGCCAGTCGATGGCGTTCTGGATCCAGGTCCTCTGTGTCCCATTCACTAGAGGCCTGGATGTGCCTCATAACGTCCATAAAGGTTAGATCATCAGGAGGTGTGTGGGGCTGGTCCTTTCCTCCCGGGGAACCCCAATTCCTGAGATGGAAGAAGAAGAGGAAGACGAAGACAGCAACAGACTACTAGGTGATGAGTAGCCGGACCTGTCCCTACAACTAGCCCCACTCGAACGTCAATGGCTCACCGACGGACGTAGGTCCAAGGACCGACGTCGGTCACGAGACTGATGATGGAGTGGTGACTGACGTCAGTCCGAGGACCAACGGGAGTGGGCCCATCTATCAGAATGGGAACGGCTCCTGGTGTGAGACCTTACCCGGCGTCGGCTACCTAATCTTGGTGAGTGCTGGTGTCAGTCTGCGGACCGAGATCAGGAACGGGCCTTAGAGGGTGGGCGAGGTAGCAGCCTCTCGGGGGTCTTCTTCAGTGAAGGAACACCCTCCGGATTGGGTTTACCCGATGAGTCCGGTACCGGTGACAGGGCCGGCTTTGGTGGGGGTTGGGGGTCTGCTTTTGGACCTGGCCCCACCAAAAGGAAAAGAGATCCTGTAGCTCATTGCTTGTGAACACTGAGGCTGCTGTCCCAGGAAAAGGGACCTCAGAAGTATCCGGCCTTGAAAGGAAGCCACCTGGAGAGCCCTGAGCGGAGGAGGACTTGGGGTATAGAGACGCTGTCCCTTCACCGGCAGCGTCAGGATCCTTCGCCTTCTATTGGCGCCGGTACCAGGACCAGCAACGGCGGTCTGCGGGGGGGATGGGGGGGGTGGCGCTAGAGTGTCCTTGGACTCCAGGGGCATGCCCTTATCGGGCAACGCCGAGACCTTGGCAGGCAGGGCCGTGGCTTGTGCCTCCGAGGTCTTAGTGGTGACTCTTAGTAGAGTCACCTTTGGCTTAGCTGGTTTCTCCCCTGACGGACCTGCTTTAGCCTGTACCTTTTTTGAGGATTTAGGGTGCTCAACACAGCCCTGAGAAGAGCGGGCTTTCTTGAGGGAGGGCTGCGAGCGGGAGCGGGACTTGGACCGGTGGCGGGACCGACTACGGTCCTTGTCTCGGGACTGCTTGGATTTCTCCTTGCTTGAATGTTTGGCCTTCTCTCCGGAGGTGTGTAGATCCATCTTCTGTTCAAACAGGAATGCCTTGAGAGACTTTAGGCAGCAGATTCTGGTCCTACTTGTGAAGCCCTGGCAGATGGAACAGGCCACGGTGTTGTGGTTAGGCCCCAGGCAGAATACACACTTGGTGTGGCCGTGCTTAGCTGGAATCTGACAGCTGCAACTGCACTTATTGTGATGGGGTCCCGATGAAGAGACCGAGGACAGGGACGACATACGTCAGTACTGGAAAAAAACATCGAAAAATACGAGAAAGAAGCGAAGAAACTGAATTTTTTGCTGGTGACTGGCAAGCCAGGAACTTTTCAATGTGTGCGGGTCACGGGGGGAAAAGAACTGGGGTGGAGCTGGATCCGCCCCCTTTTATACCATGGCTGATGTTGGGGTGGTGCCGACGTCGGGGGCGGTCCCTGCTGGGTACTGCTGGCTGAGAAGTTTTCTGATGGGTCCTAATGCCTGTGGCGTTAGTCCTAATTGTAATAGCCTGCTGCAAGAGCTCCCACTCGAAGTAAGATACAAAGTTTCTTAAATTCATTGGAGGGAAGAGTCCCTAAGGACAAAAACAGAGTAGGATATGAGGAGAGAAGAAAAGAAAAGAGGGCAACCACCAATTCCCACCCCAAAGGGTGGCGCCGAATCATTGAGGAGAGAAGTGCCCTCTCCCCGATCCCTCTTCCCCCTGACAGAAGGTGAAAATACCCATGTGTGCCCAAGGTCACCTTGCTCCTGACCGGTGAAAAGGAAGGGGGGAAAAGGGAGCACACAGAGGGAGGGGGACCCAGAGACTGAGGCCCCAGGGGGATGGAGAGCCGGATTGTGATGAATGGTGAAGATACATAGAAAGATCAGGAATTACGGTAGGTACGTAATTTTCATATCTTATCTGTGTCAATCTTCACCATTCATCATCTGCGGGTAGCCTACCGAGCCCCCCGAAGGGGGCCCTAAACCCTAAAAGACAAAGTCCCTTAGCCCTCAGTGGGTGAGATATTGAGAGGGAGAACCTTACGGAGTTGGCAGGCCCGAGAGGGGAGAGAGATGGGGACCCCCTGGAGGTAGGAAGTTGCCCTGACAGACGCCGCCTCACCCTACGGGAGAAAAGATGGGTTCTCTGGTAAGGGGAGGAAATCACCCTATGCCGGGCCAAGGGTGACAACCGGGAAAGATGCAGCCATGCTGATCGCCTAGTGCAGATCACTGTCCCTACGACCCTGGTAGCTACCTCAATGGTGTGGTAAGACGCCCCCCGCTTGGTGCCTTGCTAGCTCCAGGCCACGTGCAGAGAGAGCAATGGCTTGTCTGGTTACCTCCGTATCAGGCAAACAGGCTAGGAGTTGACCTAGCCTGGACCACAGAAACCTATCACAGGTAGCGTAGTGGGCCTGATGTGCAGCAATTGAAAGAAGCAACCGTGTTGAGTAGAAGGTCCTCCTCCCCCAGATGTCAAAATCCATAGAATCTTGATCTGGGGCGGTCACTGTGGGGGCGCGAGGTCCATTGGGAGTGTCCAGACGATGAGACATATGACCTGGAGACTCGGGGAACAATACCTCTGGCTCAGATCCCTAGGGGCTGGAAGTCTGGAAAAGGGTCTTTGCCAGAATCGTAATGACACCTCCTGTAAAGGAGCAGGCCAAGTGGGCACCACAACGGTATCAGCACTGAAATCGCCTAGGAAGGTGCGTGTTGAGTGCTCCGGATTGTGCTGAGTGGGTGGGGTGACATGCAGGTCCTCCATCATCCTCGCAAGGAAACACTGATACTCAGTGAGATCAGCAGCAGGAAAGAAGCTGAAGAGGGGGATGAAGAAGCGTAGCGGAGGACCTCGGAGATCCAGGGATTGGCTGCTCAGGGTGATGGTGAAACACCTATCTGTCCATGGCTCTGACATAGGAAGGGAAGTGAGCAGCCACACCCCTGAACTGCTCCCAGGAGAGAGGTCCTCTAGGACCAAGAATGCTTGGGAGTGCAGGCGAAGGTGACAGAGGAGTGGGGACGAGGCCAATGGCAGAAGGAGACAGTCCTCTGTCCGGGCAAGAGAGTGCACCATGGGCCCCAAGGGTAGAAGAGGCTCCGGAAAACCCTACAGTTGACAGCTGATCAACCATACCGAACTGCCTAGGCTGTGCCCTGAAAATTCCCCACTGTGAGGTGACCAGGACCGTGGAATACCAAAAGGATGGTCCCTACCCTCCAAAGACCAGGGCCCTCTTGAGGAGACCGAGAGAGAAGGACGAGGGTTTGTGCTATGACTCCTTTCCGAACCTGGGTCAGTCCCAGAAAAGGGTCGCCGCCGCATCGAACCCAGACCCCTTGAAGTCCGAAAGAGCCCTCCTCCTTGCACAGACCAGCCTAGGCAGCTGAAAACCCTGGTCAGTCCACAAAGGGACAACCAGGGAGTACTTCCCTTCCCTACAGTGGGTACTCCAATCAGCCCTAAAGCTGGGCGATCCAGGCAAACCACCTGAGGGGGTACCACAACTGAGGAGGCAGAAAACCCTCCGAGCCCAGGCTACAGAGCAATAGTGGCCTGCACCACTGCTTGCTGGTCAGCACCCCTCACCATGGACACAGGGGCAACTGCCCGCCCCTCAGAGGGGGTCTGGCTCCGGTCAGTCGAGGAAACTACCAGGGTGCCCACGTGGGCTGCCAACTCCAAAGAGTCAGACAGCGTGTCCGAATCAGACTCCGACTCCATCTCTGAGGAGGTAGAGACCGAAGTCCAATGCCAGACAGTACATGGGCACCCGCTGCCATCCCGACCAAAGGGGGTACCAGTCTGGGTGTCTGCACCAGAGCCGGCGCCGATGTCTACAACCATACCGTGAATGATGCCTGAAGAAGACATGGGGCTGAGGGCAGCAGAAGCGGTGTCGATGCCTGCCATGGTGCCACAAGTGGCGCCGAAGTCAGGGACGGCGCTGATGATGGCACCAACAGCTTCCTCAGCGCTGCCAGGACGACATCCCCCACGACACTGTGCCATCACTCAGCACCAAAAGCAGCACCAGAGCTAGATACGGCACCATCCTCTGCCTCAGCGCTGCGAACGGCACCGAGGCGAGAAGCGGTCGAAGACGGTACCGTAGAACCTCTCATAGCGCCATCAGCACCATCGGCACCACGAACAGTGTCGAAAGAGGAGATGCCACCGACCACGGCGCCATCAGGGCTCACAGCGCCACGAATGGTGCCAAGGCCCAAGATGGCACCAACGAATGGCGCCAACCCAGGCTTCCCAGCCCTGAGAAAACGACACTAGGGGAGCTCTTCGCCCTCCAAAGGGGCGACACCAGTGCGGTGCTTCCCACCTGCCTCCTTGGGACAGACTGTGCTCTCCTGCACTGCGAAGGGGCTTGTAATAGCGAGGCTACTAGAGCAGAAGCCCTCCTCCACAGTCCGTGAGTAGAACCGGAGGAGACTCAGAGGAAAGGCCGAGAGACCGTGGCTTGGCCAGATGAGAGAGCGCCCGTCCCCCGAAAGTCGGCGGAGCTCGTCTAACTTTCAATGTGCGTTGCTCGATGACACAACGGTCCATGGAGAAGCAGGCGTCGCACGGATCCATGTCGTGAAGCAGGCCAAGACACGCAAGGCAATGGTCATTCTGGCCGGTGACAGAGTATTTATGGCCGCACGGGCACCGTCTCATAGGGGGCGGCCCCATCTTCAACAATTTCTTGCCCCCCCAACCGAGACATGACCTATGGTAAAACAAGCTACACGAAGACTTGACGTCACTAACAAAATAAAGAAAGGAACAGTCTTACCAGAGCGGCGTCGAGTGGAGGCGAAAATGTAACTGGCAGGATAAATAGACGGCGTCGAGAGACTTTTTTGGTGTCGATGCGCAGGCAAAACTAGGCCTCTTTTACAGAAACTCTTCACGAGGTGTGACCTCTACGGAGGGAGATGAAGAACTGGTGGGAGGGCAGGGATGACGGCACCTAATGGCCAACCCACGAGCGCCACACTGTGCATCGGCCTCGAGGGCGGCGCCGTTGGTGCGTTGACTCTGCCCATCCAAAATAAAATGAAAAAAAAAAAAGCTCCTGCAGGGTTGCGACCTCTGGCCAAAACCCACAGGTGATGAATGGTGAAGAGTGACACAGATAAGATCGGAGTCCTACACCTTTCAGGAACTACCAGTTGTTCAGCCTGCTCACCTGTACGGGCATTTGTACATACTCTGTATAAAATGTAGTTCTCTACATCTATATTCCGGGGTGGGGTAGTACTTGTGTTTTCTTCTGCCCTATTTGCAAAGCAAGTCAGCTATGGTAACATCCTTACGTTGCTCTACAGAAATGTCACAATCTTTAAATATGCTGTCTATTACAACAGGAGGCAGTCCATTGTTCTTTTTCCGTTCCTTCTACAACCTTTTCTTCTCCCCTTTTGATTCTGTATTCTTCCCTGGGGTCTCAAATACCTCTTCCTCAAAAGGAAAAGTATCACAAGGTTTTTGTGCTTTGGTCTGAGACCTGGTGGTTATGGCAGTCAGGTGCTCTTCAGAGGTTATCAAAGAGTCAAAATAGGGGAAATCCTGACCAATCACCACATGCATGGGTAATTTGGGCACAGTCCTCACAACCATGGTAGTTTCTTTCCCCTCTATGTCCAAAGTCAGTTTAGTGGTGGGTAACGATGTGTATCCCTATGGACACATATATCCCTAGTAAAATCTCCTGCGATTGGTGGTTTCTCTAGAACATTAGGGTGTACTAAGGTCTGTCTGTCTGCTTCCAGTGTCAATTAGGCCTGTCATAACTTTTTCCATTATTTTCACATTGGTGGCAAAGTTACCACAGTTCAAAAGGGCTAAATGGGTAGACTCGTTTTTCTTTTTAAAACAGTTTTTCAATATGTCCTTTTCCAAAACAATATTGTCAAATTATGTCTGGGATTTAGGGTCTACCCCCTCTACCTTCCGGCCTCCCTACATTTCTTGCTGAGAGGCATGATGGGGTAAAGGTAGAAGTTCTTACTGGCTGCTGTGTACAGCTGATGGTAGGGTCTGTGGTTCTATACCTCTTCTTGGCTGGTTGCCTGGCTGCTAGGAAAGCCTCGGCCAGGGTGATGGCGACCTCTGCGGATTCCGAGTGATGTTCCCCGACCCAGATCTGGATGTCCATGGGCAAAATCTGTAAAAATTGTTCCATCACTACTGCCTCAATTATGTCCAGCAAAGTTCTCCCATTAGGCTGTAACCATTTGTTATAGAGTTCACTCAAATGGGTGTAAGTCTCTCTAGTGGTATCATTCCCCTGATGCTTCAGAGATCTAAAGCGTTGTTGATACATTTCAGTGTTAATGTCAAAATGCTTTAAAATCTCCTAAACCAGATCGTACTTCTCCGCATTCTTTTGGTCCATATTGCTATAAGCCAATTGGGCTCGACCCGTAAGACAGGACGCCAGTGTTACAACTCACTGGTTCGGAGGCCAACCACAAGCTTTGGCCACGCTCTCGAAAGTAGTGAGATAGGTCTCAATGTCATCAGTGGTAGTCATTTTCATTAATTTAATGTCTTTGGGATTGGTGTTG
The DNA here is from genome assembly GCA_016271365.2 of Neoceratodus forsteri. Classification (NCBI taxonomy): domain Eukaryota; kingdom Metazoa; phylum Chordata; order Ceratodontiformes; family Ceratodontidae; genus Neoceratodus; species Neoceratodus forsteri. The sequence continues at coordinate 1,681,157,032 of CM057455.1, read as the reverse complement.
GCACCATTTGCGTTCCTGCTCGTCCCAATGATCTGCAGAGCTTTTATCGTGTCTGCTCATCGCTCATCCTGATGTCAGCTCTCCTTCTCCCCGCTCCTGGCTGTCCTTGTCCTATAGATGTTCCATCTCAAGCTGCTACCTGGCAAGCCATTTCCGGAGATCATTCATATTTTCCTGAGGTTCCTCAACTCATACTTCCTCCAGTTTTTCTTCTTCTTCAGCATCCTCTTCGTAAAAATCTGTTGAACTACTCTCTGGTTTTCTTTTTGATCTAGTCACAGGCTCCAATCCCGGGAGAAGCTTCTCTCCCATCTTCTCCACCATTGCTCTGGTCAGAGCTGGTCGAACGGGTGTTGACATGGATTTTCTTCTACCACTGTCTCTCTGGGTATCCTGGGTATCAGGTCTGATACCGACTGACTGGAATCCACCCTGCAAGCTTAGGACTTCCAATCTAATCCAACTTCTAACACCAAATGTCGCAGGGTTGTGGGTAAGGATAACACTCGACACAGAAAGTTTAGTACAACATACTGCAGTGTGGTTTTATTCTATAGAAATGTATAAAAATAATAAATAAAAATAAACTCAAAAACAAAAGAAAAATAAACACTAGCCCAATGCTATTTTTCAGAACAAGATAATACTGTCTTACAGATATTTCTTCAGCTTTTTTTTGCTGTTTTTCTGCCAGGAACCTATTCAGTGCATAGGTCCTCCTCTTGCCTTAGCCTCAGACAAGTGAGACTAACCTCCAGCTAATCTAATCATGTCTGTCTCTGGAGGGTTTTTATATTCCTCCCACTTATCTGTAATCCCGCCCACATTGGTTTAATTAAACATTCTGTTAACTCTCCAAGACTCACAACCATGCCTATACAAAATAAAATGGTTGTTTCTAAGCCTTGGTTACAGAGAGACGTCGCTATCCAGAAACACCGCAAATACTATAATTCTGGCCGGTTTTATTATAGTAATAGACTTAAGAAACCTTATGAAAATAATCTCCTCCCACTGGCCAGCATGATTTTCCAATTCATTTCTGTATAAATATAGCCCACTAGGGGCCGCTGACACCCTACAGACTCCAGTCAGGAGGCACTCTCCTGCGGGTCAGTCATCTTTTCAATTGTAACCCAATTTATTTATATATATATATATATATATATATATACATACACATATATATATACACACACACACACACTCACACGTACATATGTATATATATTTTTTCATGTGTTGTGGAACCCCTATAAACGTTCTTAGGGTTCCTTGTATGGGCTCAGTATTTTCAGACAGACAACTAGTGTCCCTTTCCTAATTATTTTATTTATTCACTTTATTCACATTACGTACTGAGGGCTGTCATAATATATTTTGTTATTAGAGGGACATCTCTGTCCCTCTTTCACTATATTAGGGGTTTGCTTATTTTGAGAGCGGAGCGGCTGTTTCCTAAAAAGTCAAACTTTCAGCCGCTCCGCTGTAACTGTGTTCGGAGGGGTTGTGGGATAACAGATGGATCAGACACCAAACTTCAGGTTCAACACATAATCTCTGTGTGATGTTTATTCAAACTACAGTAGATAACCTTCAGCAGTGGCATATCCCTTCTTCAGTACATTCGTTTGCAGCAACACACTATGTATGTCCTTCCTCTGCACTTAGCCAGCACCTACTGACTCACTGATCTCTGATCTAACTTATCTGTTGAGATTTAGCCTCCCCTATGCAGGCCTTGTTTGCTTGGATGGTGGGGGCTCAAATAAAAAAAAAATAAATAAAAAAAACACAAGCTAAAGACAAAGAATCTCAGTGCAGAAGCACTGGAACAAGGGTTACCCCAAAGGGCATTGACAATAAGCCAAGTTTCAATGAAACACAACATCACACATACTTTCATAATGCAAAGCAACATGGGATATATATGCAAATCACCATGAAATTTCAGACTTGTTCAGTTTACAGCAATTTACATGCATTTTAAATAGCACAATTAACTTAATTTCTATCATACAGTCCCCTAGTAACTTTTTACCTTTATCAAAAACACCCAGTACCATGGTATTTTCAACATCTGCAGGTTTTATTGCATACTAAATCCAACAATGAGGAATACACCCTGTTGTTTTATATCAGCTAGGAGGTCACAACAATAATCTCTCTGTATGAGGACCTGAGAGGGAAAAGGAAAATTGAAGAGGACACTATAGCATAGTCAAGAAAGGGAAGGGGGTGGCCAACCTTATATACTAGAAACTGTGGCAACAGATTTAATAAAAGGTCAGTCCTCATGAGTGGCAGGCGCTCCCTGTCACACTGCGCCATAGTATCTGGAGAGAGAGAGAGAGAGAGAGAGAGAGAGAGAGAGAGGAGCGAGCGGGCTCCTATTTATTCACAGACAAAATCTCTCTCTCTCTCTCTAAAAATGGACCTTTTCTTTTTCATTTTATTTTTCTTAGGACTTCCGTAAGAGAAAACAAAAATAGGAAGGCAAATGAGGGTTTAAACAAGGGTCACGGAACAGCAATGGTAAAAGGTGAAAGTACAAATGTCGCTCCGTGACACCCTCTTCTCCTTCGATTCGGGAATGTAGTCTTTTTATACCGGGGTGGCTTTTTTAATGAACAGGTTAAAGAAAAGGCTTAGGCATGCCATTTAACTCCTTGGCTGGTTTCTTTTATTTAAAAAAAAAATAATTTTTTTCAACAACCAGCCAGCCAGGAGTCCCTTTTTCAGCTAATCAATTTAAATTATTGAGCTGCTGGCAGCACTGAAATAGTATCAGTAAAAGGTTCAGTGCAGCCGCTCCTCTTAATTGGGTTTCGACTTTTCTACAATATTGTAAACTTATCAAAAAGCAAACAAAAGAAATCTTTCATTCGTGGAGCGGCTTTGGGCAATCCAATGAAAATATCAGCTGCTCCATTTCATTACTCTGCTTATTTTTCGACACATTTACTGCAATTTTATCCATTCTGAATGTACTGCAACTTTAATGCACATTATACAGGCAGTACTATATCCATGTACATGTTTTTTAATGTTAGACAGTTTGCACATTAATTCTTTCTTTTATAAACACCTGGCACTTTACTTATTTAAAGCACTTCTGCACATTATTCCTTGACACTTTATGTATTTAAAGCACTTTAAACAAACACTTTAAACAGCTAGCTAGCATGTTGGTTATTATACAACATATATATTTTGCTTAGTGCTTTACATTCTGGTTGCACAGCTCTGGGAGGTCATGGTGAGGGACGGATATAAGAAATTGAAATAAAGAAAGTCAAGAAAAAGACTTAGCAAGAATAAAGAAGGCTGTCTTGGTGGTCAACCAACGTCAGTGTTAGAAAACAGAACAGAAAAGACTAGGGAGACACTGTTGCGCAACAGATTTACAGAGTAAGTGAAAAAAAGAAGATAGGAAAGGCATCCCTCCACCCTCGCACTTCGACTGGTAGATCGCAGTTCTACTATACTAACCAGGCAGAACTGCATCTAATGGTAAAGTACAGATACGCAAGAAATGAAAATTACGTACCTACCGTAATTCTTGATCTTCTTGGACGAGTCTCCACCACTCATTCACACTATTGGGATCTGCACCGGAGGCACTAGGACCCATCGGGAGCAAACTTTTTGCTGGAGGGTCGACACCTGAGATGGCGCCGCGAGCACTAGCTCGCGTGGCAATGACTATCTCGGCGTCGACCCTCCAACCGCCTCAATACCTTTTTTTACCAAGGAGGTGCAGCGCAACTAACGTAAAGAGTAACCCATCTCAAGACCGGACATAGATAGTCCGGGCACCCGTGTAAGAAGGGTCAACAAAGAAGTCTTCACGGCCTAAAGATTTGAGGGAGTGAAGACCAACACAGCGGTGAGCTCTGGGGATGGAGGGTGGGAGATGGAATGAGTGGTGGAGACTCGCCCAAGAAGATCAACAATTATGGTAGGTATGTAATCATATCTTCCTGGACATAAGTCTCCACCACCATTCACACTATTGGGAGAGTACCGAGCTAATAATCCCCGGACGGGCGCAGGAAGACCAAGAGCTCACGCTTCAGGACAGAAGTCCATTAAGGATAGTTCTGCGAAGGTGGAATGTCGCCTGGCATGAACATCCAGTGCATAATGCTTAACGAAGGTATGCACCGAGCTCCAGGTGGCGGCACTGCAGATGTCTGCAATCGGCACATTGTGAATTTCCGCTAGGGATGCCGCAACCGCTTTGGTAGAGTGAGCGTAAACCCTACCTTCCAATTTAACCTGTGCCATGGAATAGCAATGTCGAAGACATGCCACTAGCCACGATGAGATGCATCTGATAGCGACAGGTTGACCCAGCCGGGTCTCGCTAAAGGAAACAAACAGTTGTTGGGCCTTGCGAAAATCCTTGGTTCTATCTAGATAGAAACGCAAGGCTCTCTTAACATCCAAGGAATCAAGAGATTGTTCCCCTTCATTTTGGAAGTCCACAAAGTAAGAGGGAAGGACCAAAGGTTGGTTTAGATGGAATTCCGACACAACCTTGGGAAGAAATTTAGGATGAGTGCGAAGAACTACTTTGTCCTTATGGGACAAAGTATATGGAGGATCCGTAACCAGGGCATGTATCTCAGAGACCCTACGGGCTGAGGTAATGGCCACTAGGAAGGCCGTCTTCCAGGTGAGAAATTTTAGCTCACAGGTAGCCAGAGGTTCGAAGGTTTCGGAGTGAGCATGTCTAGCACAAGGTTAATGTCCCAGGCTGCAACCGGACGCCTTATAGGGGTCTGGTATGCAGAATTCCTTTAAGAAATCTCTTAACCATAGGTAACTGAGCCAGAGACAAAGAAGAAACCGCTCATGATACGCTGAAAATGGCACTAAGGTGAACTTTGACTGTAGAGTACTGAAGACCTGAATTTGAGAGGTCCAAAAGGTACTGCAAAACCTTGTCTGGTGGACAGGAAAAGGGATTCCAAGAGGACTTTTGACACTAGAGCTAAAACGCCCACTTAGACGGTAAGTTTTCCGAGTAGCTGGCTTCCGAAAGCAGCCAGAAGAATGTCTGAAACTCTTCGAGAGACATTGAACCGGTTCACTTCTACCTCTTCAGGAGCCAAGCGTGAAGGTGAAGTGATCTCAGGTTGGGATGGACCACCAGACCCTGAGTCAACAGGTTCATCTGCAGGGGGAGTGGTCTCGGAAGGGCTGCCAACATATTGTTGAGTAGTGGAAACCATAGTTGTCGAGGCCAAGAGGGAGCAATGAGAATCATCTTGGTCCCCTGGGACTCGAATTTGAGAAGTACTCTGAATTAGAGGAAGAGGCGGAAGGGGGAAGAAAGCGCTTTGTCCACCGCAGCCTGAACGCATCCTGACAGAAAATGCCAGGCCCTGGATTTCTGGAGCAGAAGAGAGCAGTTTTATGCTGAGTGGGGATGCAAAAGGTCCAGGTCTGGAGTTCCCCACTCTTCAATAGTGATTGAACTATGGTTGAGTCGAGACCACTCATGAGGATCTGCCTCTGTTCTGCTGAGACGGTCCGCCAAGTCGTTTTGTACACCTGGCAGGTAGACCGCTTGAATTAGAGATTTGTGTTCCAAGCACCATTCCCACACCCTCATCGCTTCCCTGCATAAGGGGTAAGAGTGAGCACCGCCCTGCTTGTTGATGTAATACATCACAGCTTTGTTGTCCGTTTGAAGGAGAATGTTCTTGTGACAGAGGATGTCCTTCAAAGCCGGACAGCATAAAGGACAGCTCATCTCTAGGACATTTATGTGAAGCTGGGCCTCGAGTTGAGTCCATACACCTTGAGTGTGGAGAGGCGACAATGAGCTCCCATCCCGTTAGCGATCGTCTGTGGTGATGGAGATTTGATGATCCAGAGGAGCAAAGGGAAATCCTTCCAGGAGATTGCTCTCTTGAGACCACCAGGTGAGAGACCTCTGTAAGGGTTCTGTCACCTTGATGGGATAAGACTGTGGGTGAGTGGTTGGGGACCACTGAGCACTGAACATTCATTGGGTGGTTCTCATGTGTAGCCGAGCTAGGGGTACAGTGAACACTGAGGATGCCATGAGGCCTAACATACGTTGCATTGAGAGAGCTGTAACTGATCTGTTCTCCCCAATGTAATGGGCCATCTGAAGGATATCGAGCCTTCTGTCCTCTGGAAGGAAAGCCTTCGCAGAGGTGTCCAGTAGAGTCCCTATGAAAAGGAGTCTCTGGAGGCTGCAACTGTGACTTCTTTAGATTCAGCAGAACTCCCATGGACGAAGAAGCGTAGAGGCTGCCTGAACGGCTTCCAGGGTCCCTGTCTGGAAGGGCTTGCTAGGAGCCAGTCGTCCAGGTAGGGAAACACTCGGATTCCGAGCTTCCTGAGATGCGCTGCGAGAACTGCACAACATTTTGTAAAGACTCGCGGCGCCGAGGATAGCCCAAAGGGCAGGACTCTGAACTGATAGTGTTGACTCAGAGCCACAAACCTCAGGAATTTGTGATGCCTCGGGTGAATAGGAATGTGCTGGAAAGCGTCCTGCATGTCCAGGGAGGCTAGCCAGTCATGTTGATGAAGCAAAGGTAACAGGGTTCCTAGAGAAATCATTTTGAATTTCTCCCTTGGGAGAAATATGTTTAGCTTTCTGAGGTCTAGAATGGGGCGCATACCCCCAGACTTCTTTGGAACCAGAAAGTAGTGGGAGTAGAACCCTGTGTTTCGCTGATGCAGAGGCACCAGTTCTACTGCCCTGTTGTTCAGAAGGCCCTGGATCTTGGCGGCGAGAAGGTCTGACTGAAGGATTGACAGCCTGGGTTGTCGTTTGGGAGGACGATTCAGAGGGGTCTCCAGAAAACTGAGAGAATACCCCTTGCGAATTATCCGAAGGACCCATTTGTCTGAGGTTATGGACTTCCACTGGTTGTAGAAGTGCATCAGATGACCTCCCACCGGAGAGGAAAAGTCCACCTCGGGCAGTGGAGATGGAACTTGGGCCGGCAACTCATAAGGTAGCACTGGGCGCTTTGGGCCCTTGCGCTTTCTGTTGCGTCTTCTTTTGAGGTTGGGCAGGTTGGTTCTTATGGAAACTTCCTCTGCCCCTGCCTCGAAAGGACTGACGATTATGAAACTGACGTTTAACGACATGCCCTCGAGAGGGGTAGGAGGGGTCGAGCCAGCTTAATGGCCGACCTAGTCTTCTGAGTAGCCTCTAGAGCTTGCTCTACCTGAGGACCAAAAAGATACGAGCCATCAAAGGGCAACGCCATCACCTGCTGCTGTGCATCATTCGTGAAGCCCGAAGTACGCAGCCAGGAGTGACGGCGAGTACAAATACCAGCGGCTGCTGAACGAGAAGCAGTGTCGAAAGCATCCATGGCTGCTTTGACCTGTTGGTTATTAGATTCAACACCTCTGGTAATGGTCAGAAGAAGCTCTGGCTTAGAGTCCGAGTCCGGAAGAGCTTCAACCATTTGCTTGATAGAGTGCCACAGGATATACTCATACTGAGAAAAATAGCCCTGGTAACTGGCAATACGCATACTTAGAGTGGACGCAGCAAAGACTCTCTTACCTAATGTATCAATCTTATGAGACTCTTTAATAGGTCGAGCTGTAGTAGCTTGAGGAAGAACGACTTTATCATTCTCTGCCAGGACTACAATAGGATCCGCAAAGACTTGAGATGCCAAAATGGGACGATCCTTGGGGGCTGAATATTTCCTATCAATGGATTTAGCCACCGAAGGCGTAAGAGCAGGATTATTCCATACCATTTGAGACAGCGTCTCGAAGGAAGGTTGAATCGGAGAAGTCAAATCCGTAGGGATCTCCGAAGCATGAAGATATTGGAGTCTTAACCGCTTCCCAGGATCGATGTCTGTAGTCTGGAGAGAAAGAGTGGAGCCCAGGTCTTCAACAGAGACTTAAAGGACAGGTCCTCGACCACAGGCTCTGTAGCAGTGAAAGATCCTGCTTCATTCACTTCATCACCCAACCGAAGGTCTGGGTCAGGCTCAACGTCATCTCCTGATAGTCCAGGGAGAACTGTTTGGACAGGAAAGGAGTGAAATACAGGAGAGGAAGGAAGAATTGAGAGGAAAGAGGAGTCCTCGAGAGCTCCCGGCGCAGAGGAGGCAAACGGGACCGAAAACGGCGCCGAAGAACAGCGCGGCACCAAGGACGGCGCCGAGAAGCCGCCTGGCACCGCGGACAGCGACAAGAAGGCACACGGCGCCGAAGATGGTGCCGAGAAGCCCCACGACGCCGCGGATGGCACCGAGAAGGCACACGGCGCCGACAAGCCCCGCGACACCGTGGACGACGCCAAAGGCGCCGTAAGCATCAGAGGACCCTGAGAAACATGGTTAGAGGGGAAAATAGCAGGAGATAAGGGCATCGGTGTGGCCCCCTGCGCCGCAGCCATGTGAGGGGGGGAAACACCTAAGCGCAGAGTCGTCGGCACCGAGGAAGGTGCCGCGCGACCAGGAAAGTCCAACCGCCCTACCTGGTCGCCTGACAAGCCCGGCGGCCCGCTGGCAACCGAGCCAGGTAGCAGAACCAACCTCCGAGCCCACTGCTCCATAAGAGCGCCCACTGATGAAACTGCTCATCTGAAGACTCTACCTATAAGCGGAGAGGACCTGGCCGCCGAAGACGGGCGGCTACCTGGAAGCAGAAGTTGGCGACTCAAAGGAGGAGACCGCAACCAGCCACGATAACAAGAGCGCCGACGGCAAGAGATATCAGAGGGCGACCTCGAGTGATGCCTTCTTTTAGACCTGTGGGCCAAGAAGAGCTCGAGGCTAACGGTGCCGAGAAGCGACCGCTTGTTTTATGCTCTCCGGGGACCGCCCATCCCCCGGCATTGGACTGACTGCTGTCGGACCTTCGCCGGGAGAAGGAGGTGGACCGGACCCAGCCCGACTGACTGAACAGTTTACACGGTAAGTCCCTACCGCCACCTGACCTGCTCATGGTCGACTCCGCTGGCGCAGGGCTGGAGACTTCTTTATTGTATATTAAAATAGAATAAACTTAAGCGATACTATATCGAGATAATACTACAAAAATAAACTGAAAACTATGCTGCTAGTTTGAAGTTTGACTCCGACAGGTGAGCGTCGTTACTGAAGCGCACTGACAGCGGGAAAAAAGGAACTGAGGCGGTTGGAGGGTCGATGCCGAGACAGTCATTGCCGCCGAAGCTAGTGTCAGGCGCCCGTGCCTCGCGGCGCCATCTCTGGTGTCGACCCTCCAGCAAAAAGTTTGCTCCCAATGGGTCCTAGTGCCTCCGGCGCAGATCCCAATAGTGTGAATGAGTGGTGGAGACTTATGTCCAGGAAGATCTTACCGTAACAGTAGATCTTCGAGAACAGCTCTTGCAGCAGGTTACATCATTCAGACTGAAGCCGGCAGGTGCCAGGACCCCATGGAAATTTTCTAGCTAGCAGTATTCAGCGGGGACCGCCTCCGACATCAGGCGTAGTACAAAAGGAGGCGGTCCCCCAGAATCCCCAGTTCTCCCGCCGGAGACTCCCGGCTGTTGGATGACATCAGAAAAGAGACTGGCCGGCCTGGCCGGGCGCAGCGGTTGGATTTTCGTGATGCAACGCCGGTGATCCGGTTCGGGAATGGACCAGGGTCGCTGGAGGGTCGGGAGAAGGACAGAGCGCCCCAGTGACCGCTCCTCTCTGGGGAGAGGTCCAGAGCACTGGGACTCCCCGGCGGAGGCCAGGAGTCACACCGCTACCAGCACTCGCATACTCAGGGGGCCGGACGGACGCTGGCGTCACTGCATGACCCCACCTCCCCAAAGGAAAAAGCTGAAAAAATAGCTGCCGGCCGCCGCTAATGAAGCTCGCCATGGCTTCGATTAGCTCCCCGGGCCAGCCCTCCGACCTAGTCCGAGGACTGCGGCATGTGGGGGGGAGTGCCGCAGCCCCGCCATGGGGGGCAAGCCACGGGTATCGGAGGGCTCGAGGCTGATGTGGGGAGTGGAAGCCCGTGGCCCGTGACCGGGCCGAGAAACACCAGGCGGCCGGCAGCTTGCAAAAAAAAAAAAAAAAAAAAAGAGACTGAGGATCCGCCATCATATGGCAAACAGAAAAAAGGGCTGTGAACGTCTTATCCTAGGGGAAGGATGTTGGAACCAGAATCTACCTTCAATGGGGACGGTGGGAGGGAAGGTACTTGGTGCAAGAGCTGTTCTCGGAGATCTACTGTTACGGTAAGTTCTTACGTAACTGTACTATCTTACTTCGAGAAACAGCTCTTGCAGCAGGTTACACCATTAGGATTGCTTCCCAAGCAATCCTGGAAATCACACACCATCGGAAGGAGGGAAGGTAGAGATCCTCAAATTATATCGATCCTAGGACAGAAGTCCCTGAAGGACTGCTAGACCAAAACCTGCTCTTCGCCTCGATGCGATATCCAGGCTGTAATGCCTGATGAAAGTGTGGACGGAGCTCCAAGTAGCTGCAGCACAAATAGCTGAGGTGGATACGTTCTTTAGAGCTGCAAAAGAGGTCGCCACCCCTCTGGTGGAATGACCCTTAACCGTGCCCGGTAGGGGTTTGTTGCGCTTCTGGTAACAGAACATAATACACTGGGTGAGCCACATTGACAGCGACTGTTGTGAAAGAGGAGCTCCCATCATCCTGTGGGCAAAGACGACAAAAAAGCTGGTCCGATTTTCGGTGGTGTTTAGTTCTGGTCAGGTAGTATCTGAGACACCTATGCATATCTAGAGTGTGCAGAAGGGCTTCTCCTCGATTAGAGTATTTCGGGAAATACACTGGTAAATCGAGATCCTAATTAAGGGTGAGTGCTAAGACCACCTTAGGCAGAAATTCTGGATTAGTCCTTAGGGATACCCTGTCTTGGTGGAAAACCAAATAAGGTTCTTTGCACATAAGTGCATGTAGTTCAGAAATCCTTCTGGCTGAGGTAACGGCAATGCAAAAGAGCATCTTCCCAGAGAGAAGACATAGTTCGCAATCCGCGGCTGGTTCAAAGGGTGGCAGCGTGAGCTGCTCCAGGACAAAGGGTAGATCCCATGGTGGAATCAGATCCTTAATCGGGGGCCTGAGATGGAGGACACCCCTCAGGAAGGCACGTGCCGTGTCCAATTGAGCTATAGTATGTTGGCCTACAGGGACGTGATAGGCTGAGATGGCACAGAGATGTACCTTAATCGAGGAGTAAGCCAAGCCTGACTGGAAAAGAGACAGCAGGTGGTCCAATACCAACTTCTGGACAGTCCAAGAGGCGAACTGCCGCTTGAACCCATAGCAAAATCTGCGCCACTTCATGGCGTAGGTCGCATGGGTAGCCGGCTTCCTGGCAGCAGTGAGAATGTCTGCCACCTTTTGCGAGACCCCGTGTTGCATCATGGCTATGTCTCTAGGAGCCAAGCATGTAGGTTCAGGGAACGTAGGTCTGGATGGACCAAGGAGCCCGCCTCCTGAGACAGCAAATGGGAGCTGATTGGCAACGGCACTGGAGGTTCCTGAGATAGCTGATGCAAGAGAGGGAGCCAGATCTGTCTGGGTCAAAATGGCGCGATCAGTATCAGTATCGCTTGCTCTCTGTGAAGTTTTAGAAGAACTCTCTGGATCAACGGGAAAGGGGGAAAAGGCATAGAGGAATCTGCCCACCCAGGAGAGGGACAATGCGTCTCGCCAGAAAACACCCGGCCCTGGATCTAGCGAGCAAAAATTGGGCAGTTTTGCATTGGATGGGGACGCAAAAAGGTCTAGTTCTGGAGAGCCCCATCTGCAAAACAGATCCTCTGCTACCTCCTGAAGTAGTTCCCATTCGTGGACTCTGGCCGGAGAACAGCTCAGGCCGTCTGTGATGACGTTGTCCATTCCCGGAACATGAATGGCAATGAAGTTTGCGCCATGTTGCAAGACCCAATCCCACACTCTCATGGCCTCCCTGCAAAGCGGGTAGGAATGGGTGCCTCCTTGTTTGTTGAGGTAATACATCACCACGGAATTGTCTGTTTGTAACAGAAGTGTACCCGGTGGAATCTCCGACTGGAAGGCCTGCAGGGCTTAAAGAACTGCCCTCATTTCCAGGATATTTATGTGGAGATAAGACTTGGTCTGTCCACAGGCCCTGAGACCAGACACCGTCGAGGTGTGCTCCCCAACCGAGCCCAGAGGCGTCTGTGGAGAGTGTCACAGTCGGTGGCGGCGCAATGAAGGAGACTCCTGCAGAGAGATTCTTCGAATCTAGCCACCATTGCCAGTCCCGGATTACGACCTTCGTGATCCGGATTGGATGCTGCAGATGGTATTGCTTTTCACCCCATTGGACCCTTAACATCCACTGGGTTACCCGCATGTGGAGACGGGCTAGCGGGACTGTAGCAATGGCCGCAGCCATGTGTCCAAGCAGGCAAAGGACCAGTCTGGCAGGAACGGTCTTCTTCGTAAAAAAGTTCCTGATGAGGGATATGATGTGCTCCGCCCTGTCCGGGGGAAGGAAAGCTTTCCCTTGGATGCTGTCCAGAACTGCACCTATGAACTGCAGAGTCTGGGACGGAACCAGGCGTGACTTCTCGTGATTGATGATAATGCCCAATGTCTCGAACAGAGACTGAGTGCAGTGAATGGCAGACATCAAGGCCTCCCGAGAGGGCACCATGAGAAGCCAGTCGTCCAGGTAGGGGAACACGTAGTGGCCTTGTCTCCTCAGAGATGCGGCTATGACTGCCATGTACTTCGTGAACACCCGAGGTGCAGATGACAGCCCGAAGGGGAGAGCTCGGAACTGATAGTGGCGACCCTGAAACTCGTAGCGCAGAAATTTCCTGTGCATCTGAGCAATGGGAATATGCAGGTAGGCATCCTGCATGTCTAGGGATGCTAGAAAAGCATCCTGCTTTAGCATGGTAACCAGACCTGGGAGGGTCACCATGCGGAGGCATTTGTACAGGACCGAGTCATTGAGGTTGCTGAGGTCCAGTATCGGATGGAGGTCCCCTGTCTTCTTTGGAACCAGAAAGAAGTGAGAATAATATCCTAGTCCCCGCTGGTTCCTTGGTACGTGTTCTATTACTTCTTTTCCCAGAAGCGCGAGCACCTCCTGCTGTATGAGCAGGGCATGCTGACCCGAGTAATGGGAGAGCAGGGGAGGTCTTGCAGGTGGGTGGTCGAGAAATTCTATGAAATGGCCTTTCTTGACCAACTGAAGAACCCACCTGTCGGTGGTGATTGACTGCCACCCTAAAAAGTAGCGAGCAATGCGACCCCCGATCTTTCTTGCCCGTTGATCCAAAGGAGGGGCGGGGGCCGGGAAGGAGTAACGCTGTGGCAGCATTGGTCCCTGCGGGCTGCGCCGGTTTCATGTAACGTTGGCCTCTGCCTGGGGACGACTTGGCCTGGGCTTTACGCTGAAAAATGCCCCTTTGCTGCTGGCCGGAACGTGGCTGCTGCCTTTGTTGCCGGCTGGCGAAAGCGGCTCTGGTTCCTACGAAAGAACTAGGCCTGGATGTGTACATGGCCTGGACAGATCGGACTGCCTTCCCTGCATCCTGGAGTCTGGTGATGACCGTCTCCAAGGATTCACCAAAGAGTGCCTCGCCGTTGTACGGGACGTCTAGAATATTCTTCTGTACGTCCACGGTAAAGCCAGAGACACAGAGCCAAGAATGTCGCCGGAGACAAACGCCTGAAGCTGCAGCTCTGGCCGAAGAGTCCGCCGAATCCTATACGACTCTAAGCACTTGGGTCCCCACATCTGACCCTGTGCGGAACAGGTTAAGGAGCTCCGCTTTTTGGTCGCCATCGGGAAGCTCGTTGACCAGGTCTTGGCCCTGTTCCCACAGGGCGTTCTGAAACTGCACCATGTGGGTAAGGTAGTTCAGGGACCTGATGGCGCATGTAGCAGCTGCGTACGTGCGCCTCCCCAGGGCATCCAATTGCTTGGATTCCTGGTCCGGTGGCTGAGTGCTCATATGTTAGGGTCGTTGAGACTGGTCATGTGAGGCCGTGATGACCGGGGAGTCTGCCAGAGGTTGCTTCGCCAAGTACTGGTCCTCTCTCGGAGCCTTGTACAGGCGGTCAGCCTTCTTCGGCACTGCAGGAGTGGAATGCGGATGCTTCCACGCAGCCTTGGCGACGTCCGCAAAAGCGTCCACCAAGGGTGGGACTACCACGGGCTTTGGGTCTTTCTGCCGAAGATAGAGGGCAAGGCGTTGCCGTTTGGGGTCAAGGTCTTCAGCATCCCACCCCATGTTGTCCTGGATGTGCCTCATGATCTCAGCAAAAGAGGGATCATCCGATGGAGACCTAGGGAGGTCATGTGGGTCAGGAGAGGAGATGCTGAGTGGAGAAGGAGATCTGGAGTAGTCAGAGGTGTCCGATCTGGAGTCCTCCCCCGACAGAGTATACCGACGCCATCTGGGTCGCTTTGGGCTGGGAGACCCTGATGGAGATCTGGAGGGAGGCCTTCTCCTGTCTTTAGATCTGCCCCTAGGAGGTGGAGTCTGTTCCTTGGGGGTTGGTGGTCGTCCTGCTGGCCCCCTAGGTGGAGAAGGGGGCGTAAGAGGTGAAGGAGTAGGAGAAGGAGGAATAGGAGGTTTAATAGGGACCACATCCTTTCGGATGGTGTCCCACCAAAAAATAAAGAGCTCCTTTACTTCTTCGATATTCATGCCCGATGACGGGCCTGGCGGCGGTGGTCTGTCGCCGGGGTCAGGCGTCAGGTCCCCGGGTGTCTCCTGGTTTGGGGAAGGTTCCTGTAGGAGCCTCGGTGTCGCCCTCCTGGTTTTCGGGCAGTGGGGTGTCCTCCTCAGTCGATTCCCGGTGACCAGCGTTTGCCAGTGGCGGGGGTCTTCTGCTCGGAGAGTGCGATGCTGGCGTCGGTCTCCTGACCGACGCCTCTGGATCCGGCCAACGCCCGTCCGGCAACTGGTGTCTGGCTGGTGTCGCCGGTTCCTGTGAGCGCCTGGCTGACTTCGAATGTTTAGCCGTCGGGTGTTTAGCCGACATCGGGTCCAACGCCCTTTTCAGGGACGTCAGGTCCTTGGTCCTTCTGGGGGCTGGATCAGGCCCTCTGGGCGGTTGGGAGACCGACCTGGAGTCAGCAGGATTTACTGCGCTCAGAACACTTCGAAGAGGCCTTGGAAGGAGTGGAGGAAGCCGAGGGCCTCGAGTTTGGACTTCACCTTCTCCCGGTGCTTGTCCTGGTGTTTATGGGCCTTTGGAAAAGATTCTCCCCTGGAGGAAGGTTCTTGGTCCATTCTTTTTAATTTCTCTTCAAGGAGATACGCTTGTAGTGCCTTCTGACGCGGATCCTGGTGCGGCTATTGAACCCCTGGCAAAAGGTGCAGGCCTTGGTATCGTGGTCCGGGCCTAGGCAACGCACACAGGAAGAGTGAGGATCCTTGAAAGGGATTTGTTTTCCGCAGGCACACTTAGAAAGGTGACCCTCAAGCGATGGAGATGGAGAGGATATCAGCTGGCAAAAAATACACAGAAAGTTCTGTAGTCGTCGTACGCTAGGTAGAGACCGAGAGGCCGATCCTGGCGAGTCGATGGCGGGAAAAGAATTGGAGATTCTGGGGGACTGCCTCCTTTTGTACTATGCCTGACATCGGGGGAAGGACCGACGTCGGAGGCGGTCCCCGCTGAATACTGCTAGCTAGAAAATTTCCGTGGGGTCCTGCCGCCTGCCGGCTTCAGTCCGAATGGTGTAACCTGCTGCAAGAGCTGTTTCTCGAAGCAAGATCAGGCTGACCCAGCTGGGCCATGCTGAAATATACAAAGAGTTGCTTGGATCTGCGAGTGTCTTTTAGCTCTGTCAATGTAGAAATGCAGAACCCTCTTGACATCCAGAGTGTGAAGGGTAGGTTACCGTCATTCTGGAAGTTGGCAAAATAAGTAGGAAGAACCAAAGACTGGTTAAGGTGAAATTCTGAAACCACCTTGGGTAGGACTTTGGGGTGGGTACGAAGTACCACCTTGTCTTTGTGAAATACAGTGTACGGAGGGTCTGTGACCAAGGCATGTATTTCAGAAACTCTGCAAGCGGACGTAACGGCCACTAAGAAGGCAGTCTTCCAGGTCAGAAACTTCAAGTCACGGCGGACTTTCGGTGGTGCCATGACAAGGTGAAGAGCGCAGGGCTAGAGCCCCTCAATTCCAGAAAATAAAAATATACCAAAATCAAATTGCAACCTCTCAAAAATGAAAATTACGTACCTACCGTAATTATGATCTTTCTGTGTATCTTCACCATTCATCACCTTTGGGGAGATGACCGGAGGTCAGGACACCCCAGGAGCTCTTTTTTTTTTTCTGGTAGGCAGAGCCGACGCACCATTGGCACTGCCCCTGAGGCCAACGCATTACATGGCGCTCATGAGTTGGCCGTGAGGCGCGGTCGACTCCACCTGCCTGCCAGTTCTGAGTCACTGGAGAGGTAAGAGGAAGGGAGTGGAGGGTGGGACAAAGAAGTCCAAGGGACAAAAAAAGGAAAAGATGTATAAACTAAAAGGAGAAATAACGACTGAGAGGACAGAAGAAGAGGAAGTCAGAAACTAGAGGGATTGGGAATGGGCCCCAATCTCTGGAAATAGAAGAGGGAGGAAGGGTAGGATAAGGATTTTAGGAATTAGGATGAGGATGAGAGGGGGGAGAAAAGGTTTAACCATACCCTGGACCTTGGTCCATCTCCAGATTGTATAGGAACTGCAAGGAGTAGCCAAAGGCTTCTTGCCAGAATTCAAGGCACAGAATGACTGGCAAAACTCCATTTGAGCAGAATCGGCTATTCAGGAAGAAGGACAGGGCACAGAGAATTATCACCCTCTCAAGGAAACATTTTTGGTGAAAAAGGAAAAGTTTTTTTTATAATAAAGGATAGTCCAAAGGACAAGGAAAATAAGATGGACAGGAACAAGGAAATGGAGGCCAACTGCCAACTCTCACCCCTGGAATAGCACTGGAGAAGAGGCCCCTATGCTGACCTCTCTCCCAGAACATTATCCCCCATGTGCCCCTGTTTACCCCACTCCTGACAAAGAAAGGAGGGGGGCGAGGCTGGGCACAGAGACGGACTGTGTAACATGCCTTGCTAAAGCCTAGGTAGGCCATGTCCACAGCCCCTCTCTGGTCACCCAGTCAAAGAAATCAATTAGGTTTGTCTGACATGACTTTCCTGTTGTGAATCCATGCTGCCTTGGGTCCTGTGCCCCACTGGCCTCTAGGTACTCAACAATTCTTTCCTTCAGAAATGATTCCATCATTTTTCCTACCACTGAGGTCAAACTGACAAGTCTGTAGTTTCCTGCCTCTGTCTTGCCGTCCTCTAGCCCTCAGTTACCACACCCTCCGCCCATGATTTATTAAAAAGGGTAGTCAGTGGTGTTACTAGGTTTTCCCTTAGTTCTTTTAGAATTCTGGGGTGAATCCCCATCAGACCCCATTGCCTTATCCACCTTCAGTTTTAAGAGTTCTTTCAGAACCCTTTCTTCTGTGAAAGGACTAACATCAACCCCCCTATCCAGAGTGTTTCTACTGACTGGATTAGGTATCTCCCCATGCTTTTCCATTGTGAATACTGAGCAGAAGTATTCGTTCAGTATCCCTGCTTTTTCACTGTCGATCTCTACCCAACCACCTTCCTCTTTATTCAGCCTCAGTATCCCTGCCTTAGTCTTTCTTGGCTTCCTAATGTACCTATAAAAGGTTTTACCCACCTTCTTAACTGAGTTAGCTATCTTTTCCTCAGTTTGGGCCTTTGCTATTCTGACTGCCTTCCCTGCTTCCTTCTGCATTAACTGGTACAGTTCTCTGTCCTGCTCCTTCTGTGTTTCCTTATACTTCCTGAATGCTGTCTTTTTCTCCCTTCCCCGCCACTTCTTTTGAGAATCATAGTGGTTTTTTCCTTCGTTTTGATTTATTTGCTTCAAACAAAGACTTGTTGCTTCTGTGATGGCGGTTTTGATGTTTCCCCACTGTTGCTCCACCCCACCTTCTTGCCTGTTTGCTAGTGCTTTTCTGAGGCACTCTCCCATTTTGACAAAATCAGCACTCCTGAAGTCCAGTACCTTCACTTTTGTATGGCTTGACTCTACAGCTAAGTTTATCATGAACCACACTGTTTGGTGGTCACTTGTTCCCAGATGGCTACCCACTTCAAGACTGGAGATACTCTCCCAGTCCCCATTTGAGAGTACCAGGTCTAAGATTGCTCCCTCCCGAGTGGGTTCCAAAACTAGCTGTCTGAGGCATGCCCCCTGTAGGGCATCGAGAATGTCCCTGCTCTTGGATGTGGCTGCAGCAAAGGTGCTCCAGTTAACATCTGGCATAGTCAGGTCTCCCATCAGCAACAGCTCCCCTTTCTCGGTCATCCCAAGGATGCCTTTCATCATTTCCTTGTCCATTTCCTCCCTGAGACGGGGGTCTGTACACAACCTCTGTGCGGATTGTGGTGCCATTTCCAGTCTCCAGGGTGACCCACAGTGCCTCCTCTGCTCTCCATTTACCCTTTAGTTCTTTTGCTTTGATCCCTTCCCTTACATAGAGAGGTATTACTCCTCCTCATCTTCCCTCCTGTAGATTGCGTGCCCTGGTATGCTGACATCCCAGTAATGGTTCTCTGTGTACCATGGTTCTGTGACTGCCACGATATCCAGGCATCCCTCTTCCATCAAGGCCACCATTTCGGGGAGCTTTTTACCTAGACTACGGGCATTGGTACTCATTACCCTGCATTTTTTTATGGCTTTATTTCTTTTGCCTCATCCCTGTCCCTACTGCCTTTGTCTTTTTCTCCATTTACCCTTGCCCTTCTCCTGTTGACTGCTCTATCTTGGTGTTTACCTCACTAACTACCCTGATTTTTTTTTTGGGGGTGCTAGATTTCCTTCTCCTTTTCAGTGCCCCAGTTAGTTTAAATGCTTGCCAATGAAGCATTTAAACCTACCACATAGGGTCCTGGTTCCCCTCCTGGACAGATGCAGACCATCGTGCCTGTATAGGCCTGCATCCCTCCAGGTGGAGCCTCAGTCCCCAATGAAGCCAAATTCCTGAGCTCTGCACCAGTTTTACAACCAGTCATTGAATCCCATGGTGTGGAGTACCCTATCCTCATCCATGCCATCGACAGGTATCACTTCCGAGAAAGTTACTGTGTGTGCTACTTGTCTAAGGCCCCTCCCCAACTCCACAAACTCCTGTTGCACTGCTCTGATCCCATTCTCAGCCAGGTCATTTGTCCCTAGGTGGATAATGATATCCAGCTCACTCCCCCTTGCATCTGCTCCTATGATCCTGAGGATTCCTTTCCTGTACATCCAAGCCATGGCGCCGGGCAGGCACCTTACCTCCCTTTCCCCTCCCTTCCCCAGTTCTACCCCTCCTAACACTTGAGTCCCCCACCAGGAGTTGTTTCCTTCCCCTGTGGGGTCTTGTGCCACCCTCCCGTGGGTCTCCATTGTGGAGGTTCCCAGCATCCTCCTTGGTCTCTGCTGTGGGTGCCTCCATAGAGGAACCATGCTCCACCAGAGTGGCGAATGAATTGTGGAGAGGCACAACTGGAGGGATGTGCCTCTGTTCCACCACCCTCACCCTCCCTGAGCCCACCGTGGTCCAACCACTCCTCTTTCTTGGCAACCTCTAAGGTAGTGGTGGTGGCCTGGGTTGGGGAGCAGGTTTCCTGAATCCTTGCCAGGTCAGCATGGAGACGAACAACCTCCTCCCTCAGACCAGAGAGGTGCCTGCAAATAGGGTAGCAATGCAGTCTCCAGAATGTCTCCCGGAAGACTGCTGCTCCACAGCCAGTGCATTGCACCACTCCCCACATGTCTGTGTCCCTTCCCTACATTACATACAGCAAATAGACCATCTGCTTAGATACCATTTGGGAAAACTTTCCCTTAATTAAAGGGGAAATTATGCATTAGCTGTATTGTGGTACATCATCGGAGGGTAACTACAGGACAAGAACAACCTAAAATTGAGTCCATAATTTGCCATTCATGAGTCCATGAGCTACATGGCTTGCCTTGATGAAACAGGATTGACCAGCAATCTAGCCCTATAATATCAGAGTCCCTCTAAGGGACCATTGATGCCATGTATAAGTGCTTAATGAAAATAAGAAACATTATAGTAAATATGCAGCAACTTTTCACATTAGGTACAAAATCTCCAACCATAGCTTCCCCAGTCCCAAAGTACAGCTGGGGAAAAGGTAGAATAAGATAGCAACAGGGGAAGAATAAGACATCCCATGTGTCCTATACCTGCTAGGTGACTACGGTCCCAAAAAGGACTGAGAGATCTCCTTTTTAATCCAACTATCTAATAAACTTTTAAACAGAGTACAACTTAAAGTCTCAACCTATCACACTTAACAACCCACAGTCTCTGAACAGTCTCAGAAGATAATAGCTCTCAAGGTATCGGTACATCCAGAGCCTCTTCATCATCAGATTCCTCCGGTCTGGCTCTCGATTCCACCATCTTACGATCCGTCCATCTACCAGCTTCAATGGGATCCGAGAAAATAAAGATTTTATTCTGGTAGGTGATCTGAAGCCGCGCTGAGAAGATACTAGTGTACAGTATGTTCAGGTCCTGAAGTACTCGCCTCACAGCATCAAACTTTTTACGCCTCTGCCGCGTAGTGTAACTAATATCCGGAAAGATATGCACAGAGTTTTCATCTTGCATTATTGGGGTAGCTCTACAGGCATAACGGAGGATCCTGTCCCTGGCTCCAACACTCGAGGTAATCAACATCAGAGTATTGGGCTCTTCTGAACTTGAGGCCCATCCTCGGGGGGGTCACTCGGTAGAGTTTCTGGATGTCCCAGCTCTCCTGTACTCCCTCAGGGAATAGCTTCTCTGAAAGCCAGTCGCGAATGGTTAGAATTGGGTGATCACCCTACAAACCCTCAGGTAGCCCCACTATTCGAATATTTGCCGAACAGGTTTGGTTCTCTAGGGTTTCTAGTCAAGCACGAAAATGCTGTAGTTCCTTAGTCCTTAAAGCTGTTGCTCCGGAGGATGCATCTGTTTGCTTGCTAACCCGTTGCAACTCCCCTTTCAGTCCATCTACCGATGATTCTAGGACAAGAACCTGTCAGTTAAAATCATCTATTTTCTGGTTAAGAATAGACATTGAGGCAATGAGAGTCTTCAGTTTACTCCCTAGGGTAGTCATCGTTTCTGCCAGTGCGGTTTTGTCTGCTCTACTCGGCCCCTTGGTTCTCCCAGGTGCACCAGCTGCTTTATCTCACTTAGGATTACCCATCCTAGTAAACTGGGGTCGATCTTTCCACTGGTGCTATCAAAAAGCAAGTTTACAGCTTAGAAAAGGGAGTATTAGAACAGATTAAGTAGCTGTTTGCACAGAGCTCTGAAAAGTGGCTGCTTGTTGCTTGGGTTCAACAGCGCCCCCCGGGACTCAAATCTTAAAGCAATCAAAATCTCTCTCTTCAAATAAATGGAGAGGATCCGCCTGGAAATGCCATTTCAGATTCTTTCGTTCTCCAGCTATTCTAGTTAAATATCTTCCCCCTTCTTATGACCAATGTTGGAGGAACTGCAACTGTAAATTAGCTGACTTAGGCCATATTCTTTGGCTCTGTCCCAAACTAATGCCATACTGGTGTACCCTGCAGGAAGAGCTATGGGATTGTCTAGGGCAACGGGTAGAGCTCGCAGCCAAAATGGTTGTGTTGTCAATTTACACACCTCATAGAACCCTACTGAATCGCACCTTGCTGCCCTTATATCTCTTGGAAGCAAAAAAAGCCATAATACGCAGGTGGATGTCTACTAAGATACCAACAGTTTCGGAATGGCAACAAATTGTTTTAGACATTTATAAGCTAGAAGGCCTTACAGCTGCACTGCATGATAGACATGCCATTTTCAGAGAGAGATGGCAACAATGGGTTTGTTACATGGCATAGCATGATCCAGAGTTTGTGCCATAAGGAGATGCAGGGGTTTCATGGCCGTTTCGCTGAGGAAATGGGTAATACATTGGGCCCTATGGGCCTCCGACATATCGGACAATGACCGGATGAAATGGATCTGGGGTGAGAGAGTGTTTTCCCATGGGCAGATGGGTATTTCTGCAAAAATGTTTTATTTAATCTATTTTTAATTATAGTTATATTCAGGGTTCCTACAAGCTACTATCTGAGCTCACTGTTATCAACTTGAATGTACTATGCAGTGTCATTATCATATGTCAGTTTTGACTTAATATGATTATATTTTCATTGAAATCTAATTGCATAACTCAAATGTATGTAATATACTTCTCCTAATAAAAAGGACATTTAAAAAAAGAAACTTCAAGTCACAGGTGGCTAGAGGCTCAAAGGGTTTACAGGTGAGCATATCTAGTACAAGTCTGATATCCTACGCGGCCACCAGTTTTCTGACCGGGGGTCTAGTGTGTAGGATGCCCTTCAGGAATCTCTTTACCAGCAGTAACTGAGCCAATGTCATGTTTTGTGTGGGCTCATGGTAGGAAGAAATTGCACAGAGGTGTACCTTCACTGTTGAGTACTACAATCCTGCGTTTGACAGATCTAAGAAATATTCCAACACTTTACTTGCTGCGCAAGAAAACGGGTCCAAATGGGACTTTGGACATCAAACAGAGAAGCGCTTCCATTTAGCTTTGTAAGTCTTCCTAGGGGAGGGCTCACGCGCTGCCAAGAGTATTTCCAAAATTCTCTGAGAAACTTTAAACCTACTCACCTCTATCTCCTCAGGAGCCAGGCATGGAGATGAAGGGAGCGCAGGTTGGGGTGGATCCACAGGCCCTTTGTCAGGAGGACCGTCTGTACAGGAAGCTGCCTTGGGGGAACGTCTGACAGTTTGTTGAACAGTGGAAACCATATCTGCTGAGGCCAGTATGGGGTGATTATAATCATCCTGCCCCCCTGTGAGTCCAATTTGAGCAGCGCCCTCTGAACTAATGGAAGAGTAGTAAATGCATACAGAAAGTGTCTTGTCCACCGCAGTCTGAATGCATCCTGACAGAAAAGGCCAGGTTCTGGATTTCTGAAACAGAATAGAGGCAGTTTTGCATTGAGTGGGGATGCAAAAAGGTCGTCTGGACTGCCCCACTCGCCAAACAGCAATTGCATGACGTCTGGTGTGAATGACCATTCGTAGGGATCCGCCTCCATTTTGCTGAGGCGATCCGCTAGGTTGTTCTGAATTCCTGGCAGGTAGACTGCCTGAATTAAAGCATCATGCTCGAGACACCTCTCCCACACCCTCATGGCCTCCCTGCACAAAGGGTAGGAGTGTGCTCCACCCTGCTTGTTGATGTAATACATCACAGCTTTGTTGTCTGTCTGAAGGAGAATCAGCCTGTGGCAGAGGACATCCTTCAGGGCTCGGACAGCATATTGGACAGCTCTCCTCTCCAAAACATTTATATGTCCATGAGACTCCTCCTGGCTCCACACCGCTTGAGTGTGGAGGTCCTTATAGTGAGCTCCCCAACCAATCAGAGATGCATACATGGTGATGGTTCTCCGAGATTCCCTTGTGGCAAAAGGAAGGCCCTGTAGTAGCTTGTCTTCCTGTCTCCACCATGCCAGTGGTCTTGTTAGGGGTTCCATCATTTTTATGTGGAAGGACTCCGGGTGTCTGGTCGGTGACCAGTGTATATTGAGCATCCACTGCATGGTCCTCACGTGTAGCCGGGCTAGAGGCACCTTGAAAACGGACAATGCCATGAGGCCCAATATTCGCTGCATTGAAAGTGCTCAAACAGTTTTGTTCTCCCTGATGTAGCTAGCCATCTGAAGAATGTCATTCCTCCTGTCCTCCAGAAGGAAGGCTCTTGCCCTGAAGGTATCTAGAACGGCTCCTATGAAGAGGATCTGCTGGGAGGGTTGAAGCTGGAATTTTTCAAGGTTCAGAAGAATTCCCATGGAGATGACAAACTGAGAAGCCGTGATGATTGCTTCCTGTGTCTCCTGCCTGGATGGGCTCACAAAGAGCCAATCGTCCAGGTAAAGAAAGGCTTGAATGCCAAGTTTTCTGAGATGTGCCACGAGAACTGCAAAACACTTTATAAAGACTTGAGGTGCTGAGGACAGCCCAAAGGATAGGACTCCGAACTGGTAGTGCTGACCCACAGTCACAAAGCGGAGGTACTTGTGGTGACTTGGGTGCACTGGGACATGTTGGTAGGCGTCCTGCATGTTCTGGGATGCCAACCAGTCATACTGATGAATCAGAAGTAACAGCGTTCCAAGGGAGATCATTTTGAACTTTTTCTGAATAGGAACTTGTTTAACTTTCTGAGGTCGAGAATTGGGCGCATGCCGCCTGTTTTCTTTGGTACCAGAAAGTAGTGGGAGTAGAAATGGAAATTACGTACCTACCGTAATTCTGATCTTTCTATGTATCTTCACCATTCATCACCTTTGGGTTCTGGCCAGGTTACGACCCCGCGGGAGCTTTTTTTTTTTTTTTGATGGGCGGAGTCGATGCACCATCAGCACTGCCCTCGAGGCCGATGCACTGCGTGGCCCTCGGGGGTTTGCCATCAGGTGTAGTCGACTCTGCCCTCCCGCAGTTCTGAGTCACTATAGAGTAAGTAAAGGGTTGGGAGAGAGGGACAAGGCAGTCCAAGGGACAGACAAAGGAAAAGATATATAAACTAAAAGGAGAAATAAACGACTGAGAGGACAGAATAAGTTTGGAAAACTAAGGGAATGGGGTAGGGGCCCCAATCTCTGGAAGAAGAAAAGGAGGAGGGAGGAGGGTTAAGGATTTTAGAAATAAGGATGTGAGGGGGGAGGAACAAATCCTGGAACCTTGACCTGTCTCTAGATTGTATATGAACTGTGAAGGAGTAGCAAAGGCTAACTGCCAGAATTCAAGGAACAGAATCACTGGCAATAACTCCAACGTAAGCAGAATTGGCTATTCTGGAAGAAAAGACAGGATACAGGGATATCCACCCCCCCAAAAAAAGAAATTGTTGGTGTAAGAAACCTAGTTTCTTACATTAATTTGAGGTTGTGTCCAAAGGACAAGGAAATCAAGGTAAGCTGACGGGGATAAGGAGAGAAGGATAGAAAGGAGGGCAACTATCAACCCCCCCCACACAGGGGTGGAGCCGAGGCACTGAAGGAGGAGTGCCCCCCCATCCTAACCACTCTACCCCTACAGAAAATTATCCCCCTATGTGCCCCAAGTCACCCCCCTTCTAACTAACAGAAAGGAGAGGGGCGAAGGAGGAGGCACAGAGAGGGAAGGGGACCCAGAGACTGAGGCCCCAGGGGATGGAGGAGGGATTAGATGAATGGTGAAGATACACAGAAAGATCAGAATTACAGTAGGTACGTAATTTCCATTCTTATCTGTGTCAATTTCTCACCATTCATCACCTTTGGTGAGTGCCAAGCTCCCGAGAAGGCCCAACCCCTAAAGGACTAAGTCCCTTAGCCTCAGTGGGTGGCATACCAAGAGAGAGAACCTTCACAGGCCTGGAGAGGCCAGAGAGTGAGACGGGGACTCCTCGGAAGGAGTAGGAAGTTGCCCAGACAGACGCTGTCTCACCCTATGGGAGAAAAGATGGGTTCTCTGGTAGGGGGAGGAAATCACCCTATGCCGGGACAAGGGTGACAACCGGGAAAGACGCAGCCATACTGTCCACCTAGTGCAGATTGCTGTCCCTACGACTCTGGAAGTTACCTTGTTGGCGTCGTAAGGTGCCCTCGCTTGGTGCCTTGCTAGCTCCAGGCCACGTGCAGAGAGTGCAATGGCTTGTCTGGTTACCTCCGTGTCAGGCAAAGCAGCTAGCAGTTGACCTAGTCTGGACCACAGGAACCTATCATAGGTAGCATAGTGGGCCTGATGTGCTGAACTAGAGAGCAGCACTGTGCTGAGTAGAACGTCCTCCTCCCCCAGAAGTCAAAATCCATAGAATCTTGATCTGGGGGCTGGTCACGGTGAGGGGCGCGAAGCCTATCAGGAGTGTCCAGCTTCTTCAATCCTGACTGAGGATGAGGCATGGAACCTGGAGACTCCGGGGGGGGTGGGGAGAGACACAATACCACTGGCAGAGATCACTAGGGGCTGGGACTCCAGAAAAGGGTCTCTGCCAGGAACGCAACGACACCTCCCGAAAGGGAGCCAGCCAGGGGGGCACCACAAGGGTGTCCACACTGAAATCGTCTAGAAAGGCATGCATCGAGTGCTCTGGATTGTGCTGAGTGGGTGGGGTGATGTGCAGGTCCTCCAACATCCTCACGAGGAATGGCTGATACTCTGAGAGATCAGTAGCTGGGGAGATGTGGACAGACTGTTCCTTTCCCCCAGAAGAGGGGGATGAGGATTCGGGGACCTCAAGAGTTCAGAAGCTGGCTGCTCAGGGGGAGGTTGAAAAACCTGTCTGTCCATAGCCCTGACATAAGTGGGAAATTGAGCAGCCACAGCTCTGAACTGCTCCCAGGAGAGAGGACCAGAGCTAGGACCAAAAATACCTGGGAGCGCAGGAGAATGTGGCAGAGGAGAAGGGGCAGAGCCGACAACAGGAATCGGCTGTCCTCCACCTGGGCTAGGGAGCGCACCAGGAGCCCTAAGGAAAGAAGGAGCTCCAGAAAACTCCACAGCTTACAGCTGGTCAACCAAACTGGAACTGCCTAGGCTGCACCCTGAAGAATCCCCCCGTGAGATGACCGGGGCCGTGAAAGTCCAGAAGGATGGTCCCCCACCTCCAGAGAATGGGGCTCTCTTGAGGAAACTGAAAGGGAAGGGTGGAGATCTGCGCTACAACTTCTCCCAGAGCCCGGGTGGGTTCCAGAAAAAGGCCGCCGCATGGAACCCATACCCCTCGACTCCTCAGAATCCGAAATTGCCCTCCTCCTCCTCCTCAAAAGAGCCAGCCTAGGCAGCTGGCAACCCTGGTCGGCCCCCGAAGGGGCTATCCAGGGAGCAGCATCCTCCCCTCCTGTGGGTGCTCCAATCAGCCCCAAAGTTGGGCGATCCAGGCACACCACCTGAGGGGGAACCACTACTGAGGGATCAGAAAACCCACCGAGACCACCCTGCAGAGCAATGGTGCCCTGCACCACTGCCTGCTGGTCAGCACCCCTGACCCTGGTCCCAGGAGCAACTGTCCTCTCCTCAGAAGGAGTCTAGTTCCAGCCTGTCAAGGACACTACCAAGGTGTCCACATGAGCAGCCAACTCCAAAGAGTCAGATTGCCTGCCTGACTCAGAATCCTATTCCCCCTCTGAGGAGGTGGAGACCAAAGTTCTGTGCCAAACGGTGCAAGGACGCCTGCTGCCATCCCGATTTAAGGGGCACCAGACCGAGTAACTGCATCAGAATTTTTGCCGAGGCCCTAAGCCGCACAGTGAACGATGCGGGAAGAGGACACGACGCCGACAACGGCAGCAGCATCAGAGTTGGGGCCTGTCATGGCGCCGTCCCGGCCCACAGCGCCACAAGCAGTGCCGAGGCCAGAGCCAACGATGGCCCAAACCATGCTCTCGGCGCCGAGGTCCGAACCCCCCACGACGCCATGTCCTCGCTTGGTGCCTCAAGCGGCTCCAGAGTTGGACATAGTGCCGCACTCAACCACAGCGTAGCGAGAAACAGTAAAGGACAGCACCATAGAGCATCCCACAGCGCCATCAGCACCACTGGCGCCGCGATCGCAGCAGACAGCAGCAATGGCATCAAGCGACAAACCGACGCTGATGATGATGCCATCAGGGCCCAAGATGGCGCTGACAGACGGCGTCGAGGACAGCGCCGACCCAGGCCTTCCGAGCTGAGGGTACGGCACCAGGAGAGCCTTCAACCCCGAAGGGGTGATTGCCAAGGCGGTGCCTCCAGTCCGTCCCCTAAGGGGAACGGACTGGGCCTCCTGCACCGTGGAAGGGGCTTCTGCAACGACAAAGCTACAAGAAGCAGAAGCTCCCTCCTCCTCGGTCCGTGTAGAACTGGGAGGGGACCTGGAGGAAAGCCCGAAAGAATGCGGCTTGGCCTAACGAATGCGTGCCTGTCCCCCGAAAGTTGGCGGAGCTCGTCCAACTTTCCACGCACGTTGTTCAATGACACGACGGTCCATGGAGAAGCAGGCAATGCACAAATCCATGTCATGCAGCAGGCCAAGACACGCGAGGCAACGGTCATGCTAGTCCGTGACGGAATACTTACGGCCGCACGGGCACGGACGCATAGAGTGCCATCCCGTCTTCAAATTTTTCTTGCCCACTGACCGAGACACGATCTACGGACAAAAGAACACCAAACAAGACCCAACGTCGCAAAATAAAATAAGGAACAGTCTTACCAGGCGACGTCAAGTGGAGCGAAACTGAACCGGCAGGAACTAAGATATACGGAGTCGACGGACTGCGACACGGAGTCGAAGGCTTTCAAAACACAACAGGCCTCTTAGAAGTTTTCAGAGCTACCACGAGTGCGAACTCAATGGCAGGAGACAAAGAACTGGCGGGGCGGTCGACTAACACCTGCTGACCAACCCGTGGCGCCATGCGTCGTCGGCCTCGAGGGCAGCAATGATGGTGTGTCGATTCCGCCTATCTCCCCAAAATAAAGAGTTCGTGGGGTCGTGACCTCCGGCTAGAACCCAAAGGTGATGAATGGTGAAGATTGACACAGATAAGATTCCTGTGTTCCATTCTGCCTGTGAAACAACTTCTATTACCTTGCTTCACAGGAGGCCCTGTATCTCGGAAGTGATGAGGTCTGACAGAGCGGCAGACAGGCTGAGTTGTCGCTCGAGTGGAAGGTCCAGGGAAATCTCTGTGAAACTGAGAGAGTATCCTTCTTGGACAATTCTAGGTCTGAGGACCCATTTATCCATGTAATGGACTTCCACTGGTTGTAAAACTGAGCCAGACGACCCTCTACTGCCGTAGCTGTGTCCACCTCGGGCAGCTGAGGTGGGACTGGGGCAGGATTTTCAGAGAATGGCATTGGGCGCTTCCGGGCCCTGTGTCTTTTGCTGCATTTTCTTTTGCAGCTGAGGAGTTTGGTTTTTGTTAAAGGCTCTTTGGCTTCCACCTCGAAAGGACTGCCTATTCCGAAACTGTTGACGGTTCCCGTCCCTTTGAGGGGCTGTGGGAGCCAGCCTGGCTGTCTTAATGGCAGTCCTGGTTTTCTGAGCGGCCTCCAGTGCTTGTTCAGCTTGAGGGTGGAACAGGTAAGCACCATCAAAAGGGATATTCATCACCTTCTGCTGAGCATCGGTTGAGAAACCAGATGTTCTGAGCCAGGAGTGCCGCCTTATGCAAATCCCAGAGGCAACCACCCTGGAAGCAGTATCATAGGCATCCACAGAAGCTTTCCGCTGCTGATTATTGGACTCTATGCCCCTGGTGATGGTCTGAAGAAGCTCCATGTTTACGTCAGATTCCAGGAGGTTCTCGACCATTGATTTGAGTGTGTTCCACAGGGTGTACTCGTACGGAAAGTGATGGCCCTGGTAACTAGCAATATGGATACCTAAGGTTGCTGCTGCAAATGCCCGCTTCCCGAAATTGTCAGTCTTGTGAGATTCCTTGTTTATAGGCCTTGCTGTAGCCTCCTGAGGGAGGATGGCCTTATTGTTCTCTGCAAGTACCACCAGATCATCTGCAAAAGCCTGAGATACAAGGATAGGCCTGTCTTTGGGGTACTTCCTATTGATGGACTTGGCCACAGAAGGGATTAATTAGCGTTGGTCTGTCCCACACAACCCTGAGAGTGCCTGGGGCACCAGGCCAGTGTCTACAGGAATATTAGGGACATGTAGGAATTCCAGACGCTAAAGTCTACCTGGATCCACAGAGGGAGTTTGTAGAGCTAAGGTGGACCCCATATTCCTGAGGAGAGACTGAAAAGAAAGGCCTTTCACTAAAGATTCTGCTGAAACAGAAGGCTTGCTTTACAGTGCATCAAATGAGTCTTCCACTGCGTCCTCAGACAAGAGCAAGTCAGGATCAGACTCATCAAGTTCCACTTCTACCCCAGAAAGACCTCCAAAGGCAGATCTAGACCAGGAAAACACAGAGGACTGCGCAACCCTTATCGGCATTGAGGACCCCGGTACCACCCGCAGCACCGTCCCCGACACCGCACATGGTGCTGACACTGGAACCGGCACCAACATTAGAAACAGAGATGGCACCAACCAAGGTACTGGACCTCCCACACCAGTTGAAGGTCACAGCGTCACCAGCAAACCCCTGCCAGACCTGAAAGAAAGGGGAGAAGAAAGCATTACCTGTGCCATCCCTTGCATAAAAACCAGGTGAGGGGGAAAGACACGAGGTGTTGGCATTGATGGTGTCGGCACAGGAGAGGATAGTGCCCGCACCTCCTTCCACGGCCCAGTGGCTCCAAGGCCCGAGGGTCCTGGTACCGGGTCCGCTGGCGAGGGCAGTTGAGACAGATGAATCACCCACTGCTCCATAAGAGCGACCCAGTGATGAAACTGCTCACTGGAGGCCCCATCAGAGGACAACGAAGGGCTTCGGTGTCGAGGATTGCGGCCATTAAGAATGGAAGCCTCAGGAGACCCCACCAGAGTCGGGTCAGGCCTACTGCTCTCCACCACCAATGACCCTCACACAGATGTACCAGAGGATGACCTCAAGCAGTACCATTTCTTCTTCGACCAACGGGAAGAACAACAACTCTAGGTCGAACGGTGCCAAGTCCCCAATTGCGACCGGGAACAGGCCTGCTTCTTTGTGTGCTTTCGGGAGGATTATCCTCTCTCCTGAACACCGGAATGCCTATGGTCGGACCCCCCGCATAGGGCGGCGGACAGAACACAGCCCCACTGCCAGAACATCTTCCAAGCGAAGTCTCCCTACCATCACCGGCACTGTCCATGGTTGACGCCGTTGATGGCAGGCTGAGAGAATCTCCTCAACTAAATACTGCCTTTTTTTTTTTTTTTAAATAACAAAACTAATACTAAAAACTAGTAAATACTATTAAATACTTAATGACTATAAGCTGCTGTCGTATAGACATGAAAATTTGAATCCCGGCAGGCAAGCAATGTGATCACTGAAGCACACTCGACGGCTGGAAAAAAGGAACTGAAGCAGCTGGAGGGTCAAGACCGAGACAGCCTATACAGGCACGAGCCAGTCTTGCGGTGCCATGCATGTGCGGTCCTACCTCGGCACTGGACCTCCTGAAGATTTGTGGCTCCTGCTGGTCCTAGCACCTCTGGTGTAGTCCCATTAATGTGAATGAATGGTGAAGACTCCTAGTCCAAGAAGATGGGACTTTTCCTTGACTATGTCCTTCTCAACAACCTCGGCAGCAACAGCATTGCTAAGTGCCGGGGAGTTCCCTTCCTAGATGCAGTCACATGAGATAGATAAGCTGGTTTAAAGCCCACAGACTTGGCAGTAGCTTCCATGGCCTTAATGGCAATAAAGGTTTGTAGAGCCTTTTTTCAGTGTCTCCTTGTGACCTGGTTCAATCCCTGACAGATCTTGCAGGCCCTGATGTGGTGGGACAGGCCCACACAGCAAACACAAACCGTTTGAGCATCATCCTTGTAGGTTCTGAAGCCACAGGTACAAAACCTAAATAAAGATTCTTTTGACAGTGGCATAAAAGGACAATGTTGACAAGATAAAGTAGTAAAAGATAAGGAAGTCAAAGAAAATAAAATGCTGTTTCTCTGCAGGTCCAATGAGCAGTCAAGAGCAGGAGAAAGGCATGAGGAACAATGCAGCCTCCTAAGATTATGTAGGTGTCGATCCTGCATGTATGTCACTGTGGGCTTCCCCTGGCTAGCAAACATTTCCAAGTGATCCTGGCGCCAACTGCTTACAGTTCCAAAGGTGTGGCCCAATGGAGGAGATAACTTCGATGAAGGTCATAGGTTTATAACAAATGGTACTCTATCCACATGGGAACAAGTGAACAGTGGGGTCTCACAGAGTGCTGTGACCATCGTTGTTTAATATACAAATAAGGGATTTAGAGGTGGGCACCAGCAGACTGATTGCTAAGTTTGCCAAGGACACCAAAGCAGGAAGGGTGGTTACACCATAGAAGAAGGGCAATGAAATGATACGGGCCTGGACATGCTTGGGAAATGGGCAGAAAAATGGCAGACGAAATCCAATGAAGAAAAATGCAAAATGATGCATCTAGGTGAGAAATGTATGAGAGCCAAGTACTAACCAAACAATATAAAGATTAACTGAAATTCAGCTGAAAAAAAAAGACCTTTAAGTCATGATCAGCGACAACTATAAACTGGGGCAACAGTGCAGGGCAGCAGCTAGCAAACAAAAATCATGGCATGCATCAAGAGAAACTTTGTAAGCAGATGGAAAAATATTATAATGCATCTGTACAGATCACTGGTAGACCCCATCTTGAATACAGTGTATAATTCTGGTCTCCATACCTGAAGAAAGATATTGACAGGATAGGACTGAGACGGTGCACAGAAGAGCAATTAAGATAGCTGAGGGCTTGGAAAACATGAGCTATTAGGACCAACTGGCAGAACTGGGATTGCTATCTATGGAAAAGGGGAGACTCTAGATTGACATTATTATGGTTTTCAAATATCTAAAAGGAATGACACCATCAGACCAAATTCAACTCTTCCAGATGTACAAACATGACAGGATAAGTGGGCACTCGATGCCTTTGAATACAAAGATCTGAGGGAAATATATTGCCAACCCTGAGCCTCCTATGGTCCAGCACTCTTTAAAAAAATGAAGCTAGAGAGTGGGTTCCATGTAAGGCAGATAAAGAAAGCAGTGGTATCACAGCTCATTTGGGCATGTTAACACTGAAGGAGTAAGTACCTGACCTATGAGGAGGTCGCCTTGCCATCAGTGGTCAGGCTCATCACAACTCCTCTGAATTATGAGACCAAGAACCCCTTTTAAAAAATGGAATGAAGAAAAAAGTGGGTAAGAAAACAGAATGACTATAAAATGATCTGCAGGTTCATCTGAGCAGCATTTGGTGTTGGGGGCGCACCGATTCTAACTGTCTCAAATATCACTAAACATTATAGTCTAAATATATATGAGACAGAGAGAGAGAGAGAGAGAGACAGAGAGAGAGAGAGAGAGAGTGAGAGACAGAAAGAGAGAGATGAAGCAGTGCTCAAAATGAAAAAAATCCAAATACTTTTGCAAGTGCAAGGTACTTCACTTAACAACGCAGTCATAGCCTAACGGCTACTAGATGTGACCTTGCGCTTGCAACAGTAGAAACATAGAATGTGATGGCAGATAAGGACCGCTTGGCCCACCTAGTCTGCCCATTTTCCTACCTAACAGATAAGCTGCAGATCCTAGTTAACCAACAGCTTACTTCCTCCTACCCCCCACTAGGACTGCCTTATGTTATGACAGTCTTAGGATTTTTTTCATTTTGAGCAGCATTCTGCTTGTGTTTCTGTTTGGATCTGTTCCCTCTGGAAGTGGTGGCTCATTCGACCTTTCGGCAACATGGCTAGTTAGTTACCCACAATGTTTGCTGGAACTGGTCTCTTGTAGTAGAGCTGGTCTGGGCCTGCCCGCGCTGTAGGGCCTGCTGTCTAAAGAGGTGCAGTCTTCCTCTGTTTCTTACCTCCTGTGGTGGTGGGGGGGGGGATGATGTACTGCTTTGACCTCATTCAATGTATATTGCTTAATGAAACAGATATTCTTGAAGAAGACAGGTTCATTACTTAACGATAACAGGTCTTCAGAAGATCTCCCCCACAGAGTCACTCAACTCTCGCCCTCTGTCCCTAAGTGAGGAGGAGGACTGCTCTTACCTGAAGTTGACAGAGTAGCAGGCCTTCTACCTGTGACTGCACAGTCCTTCTCCACACTTTTCAAGATAAATTACTTTAGTGGCTTCCACCTGCATCTTCATGTAGCATGACTGGACACTTGGCGAATCGAAGAACATCGAACATCATGACCAGTAATGAGACAAATTTACATAGCAGTCACAGCTGTTACTGTGGGCGCTCTTATTAACACAATGACACACAAAAAAAAAAGCCACCTTGCTTGGCAATGGTGGACTTGAGAGCATACAATGCTGAGATGAATGGTCGACAGGGATACTTGAGGATATACCTTTGAGTTAAGGTCAAACAATAAACAGCTGTTGAGGGAAAAACGTGGACAGTACAATAAATGGCAACAAATAACTAAACACTGATTCAATAAACACTTGATGTCAGGTAACAAAGAAGTGATGAAGCAAATGGAGGCCACCCACGTTATGTAGGCTATGTCAGCATCTTATGTCATATGCTGGGGTGTACTATGAAGTGGGCAAGTCCAGCTAAGAAAAGCCTGTAGCGAGGTCCTCATGCTAAGAGCTTATAGTCCAACACGTGCAGCTCTATGGAAGAAATATCTTCAAAGATATAGCAGTACATTTTAACAAGAGTGCCCTGTGGCAGCAGCAGTGTCGCAATGTTGAAATTTTAAGCCTAGCCTCTGCAACAAAAAAAATTTAATAAACGCACAAGAGCCAAGCAATATTATATTCTGTAGATCTGATGTATGTTTGTTCCTTTTACTCCTCCTTACTGGGTTCATTTACACGGAAACAGGATCCTTGCCTTCTACAGTTATTTACTCTTTCTGTTAAATACTTTTTTTTTTTTAAACTTTATTTTTTTTTATTTTGCATACTAAAATACAGAGTACAAAAGTCCAAATCTTGACAATACCATTGCAGCATACAACCATGTGGAGTTTAACCAGTTAATCAAAGGAAGGGTGCATCAAGACATTCTAATACCACATAGGGAGTATTTATGAATAAACTGCTAAAGAGTTAAAGTTTTTGCTGTAAAATTACGCCCAAGAGCAGTATGACTTATATTCGAGATTACTAAAGTCCAAAAAGCACAAACGAACAACTTTTGTACACCTCAGTGGGCTTATGTCATCATGCTATATAACCTTCAAGTATTATAATTTTCATAAACTTCAGGTAACAAGCTAAACGTTCTGGTATTCAAGTTAAATTACAGCGTTAGGTAAGAATTAACCAAAACAGAGTTATCACCCTGGAACACTACAAGAAAGTATAATATGTAATACTGAGGCTTTCAGTGGTTTTGAGAAGCCCCAACACGAGAAACCCACAACTGAAAGTTCCAGTTAGGAATTAGAAGTCATAAAAGTCTCACAGTTAGAGTCAGTCCCCTTCATCTTCCTCAGATAGGTGACCATCCAAAGAGCCCCTTTCTCGATAGTGTACCGACAGGCGCAAGGCCCACTTCCCTGCCTCCGATGGGTCTGTAAAGATCCATACTTTATCCTTGTAGACAATCCGCAACCGTGCTGGGTAAATCATGGCATGAAGGACCGAGGCCGCTCTCAACTTTTGACGGACACCATCAAATTTCTTCCGACGCATGCGGGTTGCATAACTAATGTCAGGGAAAAAGAAATATTTTGTTCTCGTCTTGAGTAAGCGATCCTGCCCTGCGAGCCAGCCTGAGAATTATGTCCCGTGTCCCCACACCATCTGTAACAAGTAATAAAGTACGAGGTTTATCACCGACCTCCCGATAGCCTCGTGGAGTGATCCTGTAAGCTTTATGCAGAACAAATGGGGTCGATGACTCCTCCGGACAGAGCTTTTCCTGTAGCCACTCTTGTAAAAACATTAAGGGGTGATCCCCCTTCAATTCCTTCAGGGAGCCCCAAAATGCGCACGTGGGATGAACGAGTCTGAGTTTCTAAAGACTCAAGCCTAGCTCGAAAATGCGCATTCTCCTTAATCAGGTTTGCAGTGGCTGCAGCAGAGGTTTCCACTTGCCTCCTACGTCCCCCGACTCCACTTTAGCCTGTTCAACTGCCGTTTCCACCACGGTAAGTCGAGTACCAAAAGAGTCCATCTTAGTGCTCAAATCAGTCACTACTGAGATCAGACGCTGAAGCTTAGATCCAATTGAGGCCATGGTTTCCTCCGTCTCTCCTGATGTCGCGGCCCATGCAGTGTTCTCCGTGTTTCTGGGCTGAGAAGTCCCCGCAGTTTTTCCTCCTGATACCCCACCTTTTTCTTTGTGAGGATTACCCATTTTATGTTTCCAAAGACGCTCTTTACGTTTCCAATGAAAAACCTTTAAAAAATCTGATGTAAATAGGTGATATTTTAGTTTTTCGAAAGTTTGAGTATAGAGCTAAATAAACGTGTTACCTCACAGCTCGGGCTCAACAGCGCCCCCCTCTTTCTGTTAAATACTTTTCTAAAGAAACAATCTTGTTTGTCAAACCACAAATATTTACACAGCAATAAACTGATGTCGCAAACGGGGGATTATGACATCAGGGAAGCATTAAGAAGGAGGAGCAGATGAAGGAGTAAGAAAAAATTACTCACCTTAGTAATGTTGTTTCTTCTAATGGAGTCTTGCTATATTATGACTATTGCAGTTTGCCCCAGCCTTAGAACTGCTCCGGAGGTGAAAGAGTTAACTTCCATGCAGAGCATGGAGCTTAGAGCGCGAGCTCGGTTCAGAAGCTCTGTTTGGCTGGTTTTAAACCGAAACCGTCAGATCTTTACGAGCAAAACTCACTAAGGTTCTTGTGGAAGTTGTAACTTACACTAGCCAACTGGCTACTAATATATTAACACATTTTCACTGGTCCCAACACAAAGACTCAAGTCAGTGGACCAGAAAATTAAGATAAAATAACTAAATAAACACAACACCCAAACATGAAAGAGGCATCAATAAATGCCAACAGAGGACTACCCACCCCATACCCCAAAGTAGGAGTTCTGAGAGGGGCAGGCTGGGGGGGAGGTCATAATATAGCAAGACTCCATTAGAAGAAACAACATTACTAAGGTGAGTAATTTTTTCTTCAGACAACATGAAGTCTTGCTATATTATGACTATTGCAGACTACACAGCAGTACCTCCATGGAGGAGGGACAGAACCTACTTAGGGAATAGGCTCTGAAGCACGGCTGTGTAAAACCGAGCATCCTCCTGGCCTGAATATCCAGGGAGTAATGCTTGGTGAAAGTGTGTACTGTCTCCAAGTAGCTGCCTGACATATCTCCAAGATAGGGATGTCTCTAGCAGCAGCTAGAGATGCAGCTGTACCTCTGGTAGAGTGAGCCCTCAGGCCTGAGGGGAACCTTACCCAGCTTTTGATAGCAAAATTGATACAAGAAACGATCCACCTGGCAATGGATCTTTTAGTGGCAGGTCTCCTTTCCCAATCTCACCATAAGTGAGAAATGGAGGAGTCAAACCTGTGACCCTTGTACGCTCTACGTAGTAACTTAGGGCCCTCTTAACATCTGTTGTGCAGCCTCCTCTCACCAGAGGAGGAATGGTCAGTGAAGAACACTGGGAGTGAAATAGATTGGTTAAGGTGGAAATCTGAAACCACCTTAGGCAAAAACTTCCTGTTAGTCCTGAGGACCACTTTATCCCTGTGAAAGGAAATAAAGCAGTTTCTACTGATAAAGCCTGTAACTCACTTATACGCCTGGCAGAAGTGATGGCTACCAGAAATACAGTTTTCAAGTCAAATACTTAAGCTCTGCCAAGACAGAGGCTCAAAGGGGTTGCATTAGCTGAGCAATGCATACATTAAGATCCCAAGCCGGGCAGGGTCCCTGAATGGAGGATTGGTGTGAAGCAATCCTTTAAAAACTTGGAAAATACAGGATGAGCAGAGAGAGAAGAGGCTTCCCTGCTGAAATGAAGGCAGAGACAGCAGCCAAGTGCACTTTCAGGTGGCTGGTCTCAGTCCCAAAGAATTAAGATGGACCATGTAGTCCAATACAGTAGGTAGATCAGCAGATTCTGGGAAACATGCTTCCCAGAACACCATATGGAAAACCCTTTCCACTTGGAGTTATAGGTAGCCCTGGTGGAAGGCTTCCTAGCAGCCTTCAGGATTTCGAGAACACTTTGAGAAAGTTGCAAATCGGCAAACTCTAACTGCTCAAGAGCCAAGCCTTGAGGTTGAGGGATTTGAGATTCGGATACCAAACTCTCCCCTGAGCACAGGTTAACAGATTGTGGTTCCTGGGGAGACACAGGGGAAGATGGACTGCTAAGGACAGAAGGAGTGGGTACCAGGGCTGCCTGGCCCAGTCTGGAGCAATCAGGATCATTTTGCAGGGCTGAGACCTGACTTTGACTAGTACTTTGAACAGGAGAGGGAAAGGGGAAAAGGCATAAAGAAACTTCCCTTCCCAATCGAGGAGAAAGGCATCCAGGGGAACTGAGCCCAACACTGGGGGCCTGCAACAAAACAGTGAAAGTTGATAATTGTCTGGGGCTGCAAAAAGATCTATCTGAGGAGTGCCCCATCTGGCAAACACTATCCCCAGTACTAGGGATCCAGTGACCATTCGTGATGGCCCTGGGAAATCCTGCTGAGGGCATCTGCCAGGACATTGTCCTTGCCTGGGAGGTGAACTGCTATGAGGGAAGTGTTCAGGGAGTAAGCCAGAGACCACAACTTCATTGCCTCGGTGCACAAGGCTGAAGACCGAGCCCCTTGTTTGTTGATGTACCACATTGTAGTGGTGTTGTCTGTTCTGACCTGTACTACCTTGTTCTGAACAGATGCAGAGAAAACTGAAGTGCTAGAAAAACAGCTCTGAGTTCCAACAGATTGATGTGGAGCAGAGATTCCTGAGGGACCATAATCCTGGGTGGAGAGGTCGCCATGTGACTCCCCATCCCAAAAGGGATGCATCTGTAGTAAGGGTCAAGGAATGGGACAGAGGGATGAAAGGCATCCTGTCTCAGATTGCTCTGATCCTGCACCACTGAAGGGCCTGGATCAGGGTTCGAGTCACTGGGATTAACTTGGATAGAGGATCTCTTCTTTGAGACCAGAAAGCTCTCAAATGGAACTGAATGTCCCTCATTTGAAATCTTGCTCCTTGCACCACAGCTGTGGAGGCAGCCATGTGCCCTAGGAGCTGCAGGAAATGCCTTGCTGGTCGAGAAACCTGCAGAGTGAAGGAGGCGGCCAGGGCCACTAAGGTCCTTACCCTTTCCAAGGGAAGGAAGGCTCTGGCCTGCTTTGTATCCAGTTCTGCGCCTATAAAGGTGAGTACCTGGACAGGTTCCAAAACTGACTTTGAAAGATTGAGAAGAAATCCAGAGGGCAAGCAGCTGCTGGGTAACTAGCAGGTGTGATTTGACCTGGTCTGAGATTGACCCACAATGAGCCAGTCGTCCAGGTAGGGAAAAATGGCAATCTTCTGCCTTCTTAGGTGAGCGACTGCTACTGCCAGACACTTTGTGAACACCCTTGGGGCAGAAGTGAGGCTCAAGGGCATTGCTCTGAACTGATAATGGCCTGAGGCAGTTCAATCTGAGGTACTTTCGATGGGAGCTTCTGATAAGAACATGAAAGTAGGCATCTTGAGGTCCAGGGAGGCTAAGCCAAACCCTGGCCTTAGGGAGGGTAAATCATTCCCAGTGTCACCATTTTGAACTTTGGCTTTAAAAGGTGCTTGTTTAGATATCTTAGATCCAGGATAGGCTGCCACTCTCTGTCTTTTTGGGGTAAGGAAGTACCTGGAGTACAGACCCTTGCCCTGGTGAAGGGAGAAACCTTTCTACAGCTCTGAGAGCCAGGAGGTTGAGACTTCTGTTTCCAAAGCAAGAGTCTCTAAAGGGTTTGTAGGTGGAAAAGATCTGGCACTCATCTTTGGAAATTTCTTGAAGCTGAGAACCAGACCCTGGCTCACTACTTCCAGGACCCACCTGTCTGAAGTTAAAGACTGCCAGTCCTGGACTTAGTGAGCCAACCTGCCCCTACAGGTAGTGGAGAGCCGACCCTGGGCATCCCATCAGGGTGCCTGTTTGGCAGGGGCTTTAGGCTGAGGGGTGGGAGCAGGCCTGCTCGAACCTCGCCTCCTCTCCTCTGAAGAACCCCTCTGTACATAGGCTGAAGAGGAGGGGCCTGAGTCTGGTAAAAGGCCTGTGAAAAGGCCTACCCCTACCCTGGGGAGCTGCCTCTGAGGAGTGGCTTGCTGTTCCTTGGCTTGTGCACTCCTGTAAGTGGTTCTATATTCATCCATTTTCTTCATATAATTCTCTGTCTGCTCCCAAACAGAAATTTCCCACCACAGGAAAATCCATAGCCTTAGACTGGGTATCCTGTGACAAAGAAGTACACCTGAGCCAGGCCAATCTGCAAAGCCACAGATGTAGCCATGACTCTAGAGGATACATCATTAGAATCCACTGCAGCATGGAATTGCACCTTAGATGCCTCAATACCATCAAGGCACCTGCTCCAGCTCCTTATGAGCTGGCCAGGGACCCTGTTTAGCTAAGGCCATGACAGTATCCCATCTAGATTTCTGTATCTTGCAACATAAGCCATATAGTTAGCTTGTCTGAGTCCCAAGGATGCTGCCATGTATTGTTTTTGGCCATGGCATCAATCTTCCTGGAATCCTTGTCAGGAGGATGTGAAGCCAGTGGAATATTAGCTTTATCACAGGCTGCAGCCTGAACTACCCCAACATGACTGCATTGCTGTGAAAGAAAATCTGTATCAGGACCTGACAAAGTGTACCTCCTGTCCATCTTTTTATCCACAGGAGGCACAGAATTAGCAGCTTTTAAAATTTTTATTGTTTGTTTTCTAAAGGATTTATGTAAAGGATGGACAACCTCCTGGACTCTGGGATATCCATCATCTTCACATAGTCAGGCTCCTCTTGCTCATCCAAAGCCTCCTCTAAGGAAGCTGGAGGGTCTCAGCAACTTTTTATAAAACAAAATAGAGAAGGGGACTCAGAAAGCCTAGGGGAGACTCACCTGAAGGTCTGTCTGGGAGATTTCCAGTTCAATGGGCACATCCAGACTTTCAAAGTCACATTCACACTGATCATAATCCTCATCCCTCCTCTGGTTCATAGAACTCTTCTATATCATAATCCTGAACCACTGGAACCGACCGAACCGACCTTTTGCCAGACAGTGGCGGTTCGGAGGGAACTGGGACAGGGACTGGACAATCTGTATTGCCTGGCTATCTCAGCAGCAGTTGGAGAAGGAATTTTGGACTCCAAACTGCTGATTTTTAGATTTCTTTGCTGGAACTGGCTCTCAGAGCCAGCTTTTCGTTGCCAAGGAAGTCTCGCCCTGGTCGAGAGGCACCCTCCGGTTTGGCTGGCTCCGAACCGGCTGGCCATCCGGTCAGCGGACTTTTGGCCTCTCGCCCCTGAGCCTGCCCACTCTCTTGTCCAGGGTGGCTGCAGGAAATTTTCAAATCTGGCAGTCTGAATTGAGGTGGTCAAACCCCAGACAATAAACACATGATGTGTGTGGGTCAGCCTTGGCAAAGGCTTCCCCACAGACACTACAGTGTTGAAACCCAGTGGGCCCGGTTTTTCTTTTGGGCTTCTCAGACATGATGCCAGCCTAACCAACCAACTTGCCCTTTTGATGGCAGTGCCAGGCAAGACATCCTTATCGGTTCCAAACCGTGTCACGGGTCGTGGAAAAAAACGTAATGAACTCCGGTTTTTTTAGAACCGATAAGAACCAGGAACCGCACTCTAAAAAGCCTTAAAAAGCTTTAAACTTATATTCAAATACAACTCGATCGGTTCAACCGAACAGATAATATTTTTACAAGTTCCACACAGAAAAAACCCTATCTATTACTTACGATTACCATAGACAGAGCCTGAACCGATCGGTTTTGCGGTTAAAATAATGAAATCAGCAGTTAAATTCAACTGAAAATAGCGCTTTAAACGAAGAAATGAACCGAGCAACAGGAGGAATCTCGGGAGCGACTGTTCAGTGAGGCGGAGTAAAGAATCTGACGGTTTCGGTTTGAAACCAGCCAAACAGAGCTTCTGAACCGAGCTCGCACTCTAAGCTCCATGCTCTGCATGGAAGTTAACTCTTTCACCTCCGGAGCAGTTCTAAGGCTGGGGCAAACTGCAATAGTCATAATATAGCAAGACTTCATGTTGTCTGAAATGAACGCTAAGGGACAATGAGACATTTTTATGCAGACTACCAAAAAATTAACAAGTGATGAGAAATACTGACAGTATATCAAATATAATCTGAATGTGTCTAAATACTATGTTTTTCAAAGTTTTCCCAAAGGTGACAAATTCACTTTAAATATTCAGACTTTACCTCCACAAACCACTGACTGGGCACCATGGAAATAGACACACCTGCTTCCCTAAGGACTCAGTTATTCAAAGTAGACACACTACATATGCATGGGTGTGTAAAGGGTGTACACATAATGAATGAATAGGGCCCTACAGACATATGTCAATGATCTCTCACATATAAATCCATTTTGCTCCATGAAAAAGCCATGTCGCTGTCTGCAATCCATTCCGAAGGCCATCCTAGCATCCCATGGGCAAAAGCATAAGCTTACTTTAAAGACCATTAAACCTACTCGGGGGAGGAAAAAAATCTGATTATCAAATGCAGTTGCAGCCATATCTGGACGTACAGTATCACTGGAAATTCCATAAATTTCAATGGGATTTCCTATGCTATACTGAGATTTATGCAACAGGCATGGTTTAAAACTGCTCAAGATATTACTATCTCACTATTAACTGTGAAGATAGTCGGTGCTATCTTGCAATTTGAAAGGTCGCAATGAAAAAATGGAATATTGAACCAATCAGAGCAACTTTAACAGTGCTGATGACATCACAGTAGTCATGTGCAGCACTGTAGCCAGCAGAATTGAGATGCTTTGAGTGGCACAGTTTACATTTTGTACTTTCTTTTTCCTTTTGTAACTTTTTATCGTTTCTATCACTAAACCACCTGAACACCAGTTGTGCAAATCAAATATGACATGGGTGAGAATGACATACTAGAAATACCTTTATTCGCGAAACTCTCTTCTGACCTTGCTCGTGGCTTCACCACTTGTGAGGTCAGGAAGTCAAGTATGGCTCGTGAAGATATTTCTACTATTGCACTCTCACCCATGTCACATACCATACATATCTAAATATTTCTGGATATACTGCATCTTGTCTCTGGTTGCAACTGTAGCAGAAACTTGTGGGGCTAGCTCTGAAAAACAGAAATGCTCCTAGTACTAGTTGTATTATGATCTTAACATAAAGCAATTTTCAAGTAAATTTGTGTTTGAACGTGCAACAAGAAAAAATTACTCACCTCAGTAATGTTGTTTCTTCTAATGGAGTCTTGCTGTATTCTGACTATTGCAGTTAGGTCCTGCCTTTCAACTGCCCCAGAGAACAAAGAGTTAACTTTCCATGGCCAGCATGGAACGTTCAGCGCGAGCTCGGTTGAAGCCCCTGTCTGCTGTTGTTTAAACTCCAACCGTCAGATCTTTACGAGCAATACTCACTAGAAGTTCTGTGTGGAAACTGTAAAACTCACACTAGCCAACTGGCAACTACATTTATTAAAAAGGGTTTTTTGGTTTCAAAGCAAAGACTCAAGTCAAGAAACCCAAAAACCAAAACACAACACAAACCCAAAATAAAGGGTGAAAAAGGGGGGCACCCCTCACGGTGCCAACATTGCTCCTGCCCACCCACATCCCAAAACCAGGTTCTGAGAGGGAGGGGAATCAGAATACAGCAAGACTCCATTAGAAGAAACACCATTACTAAGGTGAGTAATTTTTCTTCAAACAACATGAAATCTTGCTGTATTCTGACTATTATGGACTACTAAGCAGTACCTCCATGGAGGAGGGACAGAACCTACTTTGGGAACAGGCTCTGAAGTACTGTGTGCCAAACCGAGCATCACTCCTAGCCTAGATATCCAGAGAGTAATGCTTGGTGAATGTATGGACTGTTTTCCAGGTGGCTGATTAACAAATTTCTAAGATAGGAATATCCCTGGCAGCAGCCAGGGAAGCAGCTGTACCTCTAGTAGAGTGAGTCCTCAGGCCTGAGGGTGGGGTTCTACCTAGTTTTTCATAGCAGAATTGTATACAAGAGGCAATCCACCTGGCAACAGATCTCTTAGTGGCAGGTTTGCCCTTACCAACCTCTCCATATGTGAGGAACAACTGGAGGGACTCAAACCTGTGACCCTTGGCGCGCTCTATGTAGTAGCTGAGGGCCCTTTTAACATCCAAGCTGTGCAGCCTCCTTTCTCCAGAGGAGGAATGGTCAGGGGAGAGAGACAGACTGATTGAGGTGGAAATCTGAAACCACCTTAGGCAAAAACTTCCTGTTAGTTCTTAGGACCACTTTATCTCTGTGGAAAGAGATGAAATCAGGCTCCACTGACAGGGCTTGCAATTCACTGATATGCCTGGCAGAGGTAATGGCTACCAAAAACACAGTTTTCCAAGTCAAGTACTTAAGCTCTGCTGAGGACAAAGGCTCAAAGGGAGGTTGCATAAGCTGAGCAATGCAAACACTGAGGTCAAAAGCAGGAGCAGGGTCCCTAAAGGGGGGATTGGAGTGCAGCAATCCCTTGAAGAATTTACAAAACACAGGATGGGCTGACAGAGGAGAAGGCTTGCCTACTGACAGGAAAGCAGAAACAGCAGCCAAATGCACTTTTAAGTGTAGCTGGCCTAAGGCCTAGGCCATTGAGATGGACCATATAGTCCAGAACCGTAGGCAACCCATCAGAATCTGGAGAAATATTCTGCTTAGAACACCAAATAGTGAACCTTTTCCATTTGGAATTGTAAGTCTTTCTGGTGGGAGGCTTTCAAGAAGCCTTAAGGATATCCAGAACCCCTTGGGAAAGATGCAGGTCAGCAAACTCTAACTCTTCAAGAGCCATGTCTTGAGATTGAGAGACCTGGGGTTCGGGTACAAAATCCTCCCCTGAGAAGATG
Organism: Neoceratodus forsteri; assembly: GCA_016271365.2. Classification (NCBI taxonomy): domain Eukaryota; kingdom Metazoa; phylum Chordata; order Ceratodontiformes; family Ceratodontidae; genus Neoceratodus; species Neoceratodus forsteri. Next base: position 1,681,112,208 of record CM057455.1, on the reverse strand, counting down.
TCAACAGGTTGTAATTCCTGGGCAGAGACAGGGGAAGGTGGACTGCTAAGGACAGCAACAGTGGGTACCAGGGCTGTCTGGCCCAGTCTGGAGCAATCAGAATCACTTTGCATGGTTGTGACCTTATCTTGACTAACACTTTGAACAGGAGAGGGAAGGGGGGAAAGCATTCAGAAATTTCCCTTCCCAATTCAGGATCAGAGCATCCAGAGGGACTGAGCCCAAGACTGGGGGTCTGCAACAAAAGAGAGGAAGTTGGTGATTGTCTGGGGCTGCAAAAAGATCTATCTGTGGAGTGCCCCATCTCAAGAAAATCACTTTCAAAACTAGGGGATCTAGGGTCCATTTGTGATGGCCCTGGGATATCCTGCTGAGAGCATCTGCTAGGACATTGTCCTTCCCTTGGAGGTGAACTGCTATCAGAGAGGTTTGCAGGGAATAGGCTAGGGACCACAACTTCATTGCTTCTGTGCACAAGGCCGTAGACCGAGTGCCTCCTTGCTTGTTGATGTACCACATTGTGGTGGTACTGTCTGTTCTGATCTGGACCACCTTGTTCTGTACAGATTTGGAAAAGGCTTGCAGTGCTAGAAACACTGCTCTGAGTTCCAAGAGACTGATGTGAAGAAGAGATTCTTGAGGTGACCACAGCCCTTGGGTGGTAAGATCCCCCAGGTGGGCACCCAGCCCAGCAGGGAGGCATCTGTGGTGAGTATCACTGAATGAGATTGAGTGACAAAAGAAACTCCTTGCCTCAAATTGTCCTGATCCTGCCACCATTGCAAAGCCTGGATCATGGTTCGAGTCACTGGGACTAGCTTTGTAAGGGAATCCTTTCTTTGGGACCAGAAGGTTCTTAAGTGGAACTGCTCCCTGGACCACTGCTGTAGAGGCTGCCATGTAGCCCAGAAGCTGCAGGAAATGCCTTGCTGGTCGAGACACTTGAAGGGTGAATGAGGAGGCCAGTTCCATAAGGGTCCTTACCCAGTCCAGGGAAAGGAAGGCTCTTGCTCTTATTGTATCCAGCTCTGCCCCTATGAAAGTGAAGAGCTGTACTGGCTCGAGAACTGACATTGGAAGGTTGAGGAGGAATCCTAAGGAAGTGAGCACTTGCTGAGTTATTTGCAGATGTGACTTGACTTGGTCTGGAGACTGACCCACTATGAGCCAATCGTCTAAGTATGGAAAGATGGAGATCTTTCTTCTCCTTAGGAAAGCAACCACTACTGCCAGGCACTTTGTGAACACCCTTGGGGCTGATGTTAGGCCAAAGGGCATTGCTCTGAACTGATAGTGGCCTGAGGGCAACTCAAACCTGAGGTACTTTCTGTGGGAGCACCTGATGGGAATGTGAAAACAGGCATCTTTGAGGTCCAGGGAAGCTAGCCAGTCCCCTAGCCTTAGAGAGGGCAGAATTATTCCCAGAGTCAGCATTTTGAACTTTGGTTTTAAAAGGTGCTTGTTCAGATATCTTAGATCCAGGATGGGCCGCCATTCTCCTGTCTTTGTGGGGGTTAGGAAGTATCTGGAGTACAATCTTTTGCCTTGTGTAGGATAGGAACCCTCTCTATGGCTCTGAGAGCCAGGAGGGAAGAAACATCTGCCTCTAGGGCAAGGGTCTCTGATGGATTTGCCTCTAGGGCAAGGGTCTCTGATGGATTTGCAGGTGGAAAGGGATCTGGTTCTCATCTTGGGAAATTTTTTGAAGCTGAGAACCAGTCCCTGGCTTACTACTTCCAAGACCCACTTGTTTGATGTCAGAGACTTCCAGTCCTGGACAAAGTAAGCCAGCCTGCCCCTATAGGTATTGGAGAATCGGCCCGGGAAGACCCATCAGGGTGTTTGCTTGGCAGGGGCTTTAGGCTGAGGGGTGGATGCAGGCCTGATCATTCCCCATCTGCCTCTCCCTCTGAAGAACCCCCTCTGAGCATAGGAAGAAGAGGAGGCCTGGGCTTGGTAAAAAGGCCTTTGAAAAGGCCTGCCACTGCCCCTGGACTGCAGCCTTTGAGGAGTGGCTTGCCTTTCTTTGGCCTGAGCACTCCTGTAGGTGGTCCTGTACTCGTCCATCTTTTTCACGTAGTTCTCTGTCTGCTCCCCAAACAGAGAATTACCAATGACAAGGAAATCCATGGCCTTAGCCTGGGTGTCCTGTGATAGGCTAGTACATCTGAGCCAAGCCATCCTCCGAAGGGAAACAGATGTAGCCATGACTCTTGATGAAACATCACTGGAGTCCACAGCAGCATGAAATTGCACTTTGGATGCCTCAATCCCATCTGCAGCCACCTGCTCCAGCTCCTTGGCAAGCTGGTCAGGGGCCTGTTTAGCCAGAGCCAGCACAGTGTCCCATCTGGACTTCTGGTATCTAGCTGTGTAGGCCTTATAGTTAGCCTGCCTGAGTCCCAAAGATGTTGCCATGGCATCAATCCTCCTGGAGTCCTTGTCTGGGGGGTGTGATGCCAAGGGGATATTTGCCTTATCACAGGCAGCAGCCTGCACTACTCCAACATGGCTGCACTGCTGAGAAAGGAACTCCATGTCACAGCCTGAAAGGGTGTACCTCTTGTCCATTCTTCTGTCGACAGGAGGTATGGAGTTAGGAGTCTTAAGAATTTTATTTGTCTGTTTCCCAAAAGATTTATGGAGGGGAAAAGACAGTCTCCTGGACTCTGGGATGTCCATCATTTCAACAAAATCAGGCTCCTCCTGATCCTCTACTGCTTCTTCCATTGGAAGCTGGAGGGTTTCAGCCACTTTCTTGTAAAACATAAAGTGGGAAGGGGACTCAGAAAGCCTAGGAGGAGAAACACCTGAAGGTCTGTCTGGAGAGATGTCCGGGTCAATAGGCACATCCAGACTTTCATAATCACCATCATCATCCTCATACTCTCCTTCCTCCTCTTCTGAAGTGTAATCCGGAACCGGGGGAACCGACCGAACCGAGCCCCTGCCAGATGGTGCCGGTTCGGCCGGAACCGAAGTTAGCGATTGCACTATCCTTATCGCTTTGGCTATCTCATCAGCGGTCGGAGTATGAATTTCTGTATCCGAACCGTATGATTTTTCTCTTCTCTTCCTTTTAACCGGAACCGACTCCTCAGAATCGGCTCTCCTTTTGGCCGAAGAAGTTTCACCCTGGTCAGAGGGCACTCCCTTCTGGTTCGGTCGGAACCGAACCGGGCTGGCCATCCAGGTCAGCGGACTTCTCGACCTCCCTTTCCCTCAGTCTACCTACTCTCTTATCCAGGGTAGCTTTGGGAAAATTCTTACAAATTTGGCAGTCTGAATCGAGGTGGTCAAACCCCAGACAAACACAGGTGGTATGGGGATCAGCCTTAGCAAAGGCTTCCCCCCACACACTGCAGTGTTGAATCCCAGTGGGCCTGGTTTTTTTCTTGGGTTTCTCAGACATGGCCAATCCTATCCAAAACTTACCCTTTTTTTGGCAATCTGCCAGGCAAGACTCCCCTATCGGTTCCTGACCGTGTTACGCGTCTTGGAAAAAAACGTAATTAAATCCGTTTGTTTTAGAACCGATACGGACCGGTTACCACACTCTAAGTAAATTCACAAACTTTTAAGACTAAACTGATCAGTTCAGCCAAACCGATCCGAAATTTACAAGTTCCACACAGAAACTAAATGTAAAACCTATCTAGTACTCATGGTACCACAGACATAGACTTAAACCAACAGATTCGGTAGTAGAAATTCGGTAGAAACCGAGCGAAAAACGACACTTTAACCGACTTTTTTTGAACCGAGCAAAGGAGAAATCTCCGGACCGACTGTTTAGTGAGGCGGAGTAAAGAATCCGACGGTTGGGGTTTAAACAAGAGCAGACAGGGGCTTCAACCGAGCTCGCGATGAACGTTCCATGCTGGCCATGGAAAGTTAACTCTTTGTTCTCCGGGGCAGTTGAAAGGCAGGACCTAACTGCAATAGTCAGAATACAGCAAGACTTCATGTTGTTTGAATTGTGTTTTCATCTTTTTTCTTCATACTGTATTTTAAAGAGCAGCTGACATGGTCTGGGCAGGCAACTTATGCCAGGAAGTTGCCTATCCAATTAACTAAATTAGCTAGGTTTCAAACTTTTTTAGGTAGTTAAAATAATTGAATTTTACCTTACTTTGTCCGCCTCGTAAATTCTGCATGCGAGCTGAGCAGCTTCCAAATGCTGTTGGCCTGCCCCTAAAAACAGCACTTTGATGATGTGCAGCAGGGAATGGGGCTGTAGGTGCTCTATGTAGTAATGGGATCAGGGAGGGGGTTTTCTAAATGTACCAAGATTATCTTTACTGGCAGTTCTACATGTATGGGGCTATAATACAGATATATATAAGCCCCATACATGTATAACTGCCAGCAAAGATAATCTTCGTGCACGTGGACAGCCCCCTCCACTGATCTCATCAGTAAATACCTAGAGCGCCTACAGCCTCGTTTCCTACTGCACGTCATCAAAGTGTTGTTTTTAGGTGCAGGACTGAAGCACTCAGCGCCCACTCGGCTTGCATGTCAAAGTTATGAGCTGTGTGAAGTAAGGTAAAACTAAATTGTTTTAACTGCCAAAAGAATTTAAAAACTTGCTCACTGAGCTCATCAGGTAGGCAACTCCCTAGTATGAGTTGTCTGCCTGAGTTGTATGAGCGTGTCAGCAGCTCTTTAAGAGATCCACAGCAACTTAATTTTTTTTTTTTTTTTT